>CM060972.1:54450970-55792371 GCA_030765045.1 Tenodera sinensis
AAACACTAAAAAAAAAAAAAAAAAAAAAAAAAAAGCACTACCCGTCAGACTTGACGACAAACAAGTGCTCTAAAGAGTTTTGAATTTTTTGGCAAAGGTAATTATGAACCTCAAGTTTTAAAACTTTATATAGGTATTGAAATTTCATACTTTTTCTAACATTTTATAACTTAGTTTTTATTCTTTTATCTCGTTGTTTGGTATAATTATGTATATGTATATTTGCTTTTTTATTAATATTTTTATTTTATATTGTAATTTATCTCTGGGTTTTGCCCTAATCCCCTTTATAAGGACGTTGATGACGAATTAGTTCAGCGTCCTTAATCCTCTCTTGAGTCACTAATTATGCATTTTTAGTTTTATTTACTGCTTGGGATAGTGATAAGGAAAACTTCGGGAAAAACAAAATAATTTTGGCAGTTAAGTTAAATCATCTCAGTTATAGTGGTAATGCAGGTTTGTAATGTATTTTGCAGCATTTTATATCTAAAATGTAGGTTCAGCGAGTGTAAAGTAAGTGTTGTACACCTGAGCTCAGCTCAGCTTAGCCTTGCAAAATATTGCCCGTTATTATATCCCTGGACGACATTTCGCTGTATTAATGCTTTGTACCGCTGCTGCTCCTGGTGGTGGTTTGTGGTAATGAGTCCGCTACGAAGAATGAACCTGTTTTAACATAGCATTCTAATGTAGATGACAAATGAAAGTCTTGACCAGGAAAAACAGAAAGGGTTCAAATTTCTCTCACACCACATTATGGAACAACAAAAGATGTTCAAGTCGCAGCTCTACATTCACCCTCATTACACCATTGTTTGCCCGTACACACGCCACATTGTAATAGTAAAAATGTGATGTGTTGCATTCACATGACTTTCTCTACTCTTGTACTAACCATTCTTATAAACTCTTATTGCTATATATTCGTGTTGAGACAAAAGTAAATACTTGGAGGGAAGCTAAACAACTAGAGATGGGACAAAATATAGGAAATAGGTCATGATCGGCTGAGGAACCCCTGTCGCTCGAAAGGGCATAAGAGAGAGGAAAATAAGAAGAAAGAAAAAGTTGTACGTGGTAGATAAAATAATAAAAACTGAAAGAAACTGTACCTATCATTCAGGGGGTATCGTGCAAATGGAGGTTTGATCGCGAGACGAAATGGCACAAATATCGTTCATTTTTCATGATATATAAAGCCAGTACCTACGTGAAGAACTGGACCAAATATATCCAATTCCGGACTGCAGTCAGGTTTTCACTCTCATCTCTGGAGAAGTCGATATAAGCACCTATACAGATGGCAGTGGTGGTTCTTTCTGAACATCTTTCTGGCTTCTATAGCTGCATACAACATATTGAGTTACTCCGGATATGGAAGTGTTTAATATAATTGTGTTAAACAAACACATTCATTAATACCATTCCAAATAATTATTCTTCGAACATATCCATGGCATTGCATTTTTAACAACACTTCAACTAAAGCTTGATATACAGTCTATCTGTTTTCATTATCCATGGATAGATGGCATAGTGTTCACTATTACACCCTATTTTTACTTTCTCTACCGGTAAGTAGGGGAAGTATTGTATTTCACCCAAAAATTCGATGTCGAGATTTTACTCAAACTATCTTTTGAGACACCCTGAATCAAAAAAAGCATTTTTAGGAAAAGGTGTGTGTGTGTGTGTGTGTGTGTGTGTGTGTGTGTGTGTGTGTGTGTGTGTGTGTGTGTGTGTGTGTGTGTGTGTGTGTGTGTGTGTGTGTGTGTGTGTGTGAACAGCATAACTCAAAAACGAAAAGTCGGTTAATAACCAAAGTTGGTATTTAAGTTTAACATCTTTCAACGACCCTAATGACCTAGTTGTCGACGGGCGCTTAAACACCACCAGTCTTTCAGGGATGCGACACAAAGATTTTGAAGAAAATTCCACTAACCTAAACTACGCTTTAAATGGTAATTTTCTCGAAAATAGCTCCACCAATTTTGATTAAACTGCCATAGATTGGAGATATTTTTATGGTAAATAAAATGCATATTTTGAATTTTCTGGCTATAGCCTATCTAGTCCTGTTAACTCTTGTTAGGGTAGACCAAATCTTACTGTACAAGAAATGTAGATCTCTTTGAAATGCACAATTGATGTGCAAATGTATTTTTTGTGCTGTGAACCATTTTGGAGATATTCCTTGTTATTTGGGTTAGTTTTACAATACCTATATATTTCTCAAATGGAAGCGTCATTCACATATTTATTTCTTAGCCGCACAAACAGAAGAGAATTTCAAACCCTGCATATAGCGACCACTTTTATTTCACTATTGCTCACTTTCCCCAGCTGATTCGTACTTTCCCGGTAGAGCACCAGGGAAACTAACATCAGATATAAAAACATTGCCTACACACGGCTTATGTGCTTCGAAACACCAGCAGTAAGTTTTTTGGCATAAATAAATAATAATCATATACATTGTTGTTAAGAGCAAAAATTTGCAAAAATGATAAACCCATCCAACAACAAAGTTATCTTGGCTATATCGTGTCATATACCAGCAATAGAGATATACAAAACAAAATAAACAAATTCCAAACAATATATATATTTTTTAATGATTTATTGATCGATCAGCGCATGTGCGCTCTACAGACCATTGTTGAAATACACATAACAATAAATAAAATATAATTAGTAACATTGAAATGAGGTAAACCCCATTGGGCCCCTCACTGACAGTATTAGTTGAAATTAAATCAGATCTTGCTGTGATAACTGGTCCAGTGGTAGACGACTCGTGATGCGTGTTGGAAAGTTGGATTGTCTGCCAAGAGAGTAGTGAATAGATCCAGGAACGTTCTTTAGATTGCTGTAAAACTGTTCGGCTTGTGAAGAAATGGACTGTTGAATGGTACTGATTCCAGTTTCTCTGTGTAGTTGATTGTTTCTGACAAACCATGGCGCATTAGTTGAGATACGTAAGATTTTGTTTTGAAACGTTTGGATGCGTTTAATTTCTGTAGCACTGGCTCCTCCCCAAATTGGACAGGCATATAGTAAAAGCGGCCTTAAAAGAGTTGTGTAGAGTAGTATGCAGTTTTTTAACTTAAGCGAAGATTTTTTGTTGAGAAGTGGATAAAGTTTTGTCAGTCTTATTTGGGCAAGTTTGAGTTTGTTACTTATATGTGGCTTCCACGTGAGTTTTCTCTCAAGCAGTACACCAAGGTATTTCACCGTTTCTCTGTCACTTTTCCAGGGTATAGAATTTGTTGCTATCGTTACTGATGGTGGATATTCCGGTCTGCATAATGTAAACACCATTGCTTCACATTTGTCATGGTTGAGAGAAATGCGCCAGTTGTCAAGCCAGGGTATGATTAAGTTTAAGGCCTCTTGAAGGCGATTTCTAGCGGTGTGTAAATTACGATGGGTTGCATAGATGGCAGTATCATCGGCATACATTGCTATTTGAGCTGTGGGCGTTGTAGGTATGTCAGAAGTGAACAAGTTGAACAGAATTGGACCCAATATTGAACCTTGTGGAACACCTGCTGTTACAGGTCTGGTAGAAGAATGACTGTTACCTATTCGAACTGGAAAGGTACGGTATGATAGAAAGGAAGATATTATTTTGTAGAGGTAGTCTGGAGTGCCATAGAGAAACAGTTTGTATAGTAGACCCTGATGCCAAACTCTGTCAAATGCCTGAGTGAAGTCAAGGAATGCGACAGCAGTGTGTTCTTTATTCTCGAAGCCTTGTGCTATTTGCTCTGTAATTCGGAGAATTTGATGAGTAGTTGAATGTTTGCGACGGAAACCAAATTGAAAGGGAGGTAATAGTGACACTTGTTCTAGAAATTTTCCTAAACGTTTCAGTATAATCTTTTCATACACCTTGGACAGAGTTGGCAGCAGACTTATTGGACGATAATTTGTTGGATTGGAAGGGCATTTTCCAGGTTTATGAATAACAATAACTATGGCGTGTTTCCAGATTCTTGGGAAATAACCCATTCGCATAAAACTGTTGAACAACGGAGCTAGGATAGCAAGTGCTTTGCGACTCAAATGTTTTAATACAAAGTTTGGTATTAGATCATGCCCAGGCGATTTTCTTGCGGGAAGTTGCTGGATGAAAGAATTTCTTTGGGTGAGGTGAAGTCAATGGGTAGTGGTACTGTGGCTTAAGAACCAGTAAACTGTTCAATTTCGTGTCCAAACAATGTGGCACAATAAAAGAACTTTTAAAAATTGTAATCGTCAAACTTTGTTAAAACTGTATAAAATAATGGCGATCCCAACCCTGCTTTATGGGTGTGAAAACTGGGTCTTCACTATCTCAAAACAGAAGAAAGTGGAGGCTGCTGAGATGAAATTTCTGAGACAGGTGGCAGGTTATAGACTCATAGACAAGAAAAGAAACGAGGATATTAGAAGAGAATTGGAAATTCTGAGTCTAAATGAAACAATCATTGCATACAGGCAAAAATGGCAAGATCACGTGCAGAGAATGACCGAAGACCGTACACCACAAATAGTGCACAAGTATAAACCTGTAGGTAGAAGAAATGTTGGCAGGCCACGAATGAGATGGTCCGATCAATTTTCTTGAAGTCGGAACGAGCCACAAGGCTCATACCGTGATGATGTTGATGATGATTATTATTGTTACTGTTATTATTAATTAGCTATTAGTATTATTATATTATCATTGGTGTTGTTCCTCCCCATTTACAGTGTGATGGTTTTGTTTAGACTAGTGCTGCCGTTCTGCGAGAGAGGCACGTTTGATGTTGTATGTCGGTGCTAAAGGGTTGGAATAGGCAGTATCTGGCCACACGATATCTCTGGAGATCAATTGAGGAACCACTTCTGGACGCGGAAGTAGCACTCCGTGAAAGCCACACTACTGTGGTCAGGGAATTCCGAATGCACACACTGTGTCGCCTCCTAACACTGGCCTGAGGCATCATGTCCGGAGAAACTGCGGCCCGCCAGCACTCTAACTCAATAATTACCTTCCAAGTCCCAATATATCGATCGAAGATCAGTAGCCACAGTTTAGAAGAGGCAGTTCGGAAACTAAATAGATACGTACGCAGTATCTCTGCCTCTCAGGCCTCGTATTCATCGTTTGTTCTGAAACACCCAGCAATATCAGTCTGTGGTGATGAAATATTGAACATAGAGGTATTTCCACTGCATTAGAATGAACTCGTAAATACAGAAGCCTTTTTATTACCATCTCTTTCCGTTTTATTTATCTAGATTAATTTCTGACGTTGTAGATAACTGTAAGAAAAGAAATATTACTGCAAAAGATTACAGATATCCAAAGCATTGAAGGTAAGAGACATCTACCGGGAAATAACTGTAGAGCAGGGATGTCCAACCTTGTCTCTTTCGAGAACCTTTCGTAATGAGTGCCTCTACCCCACTCCACGCCTTCAGTCGGAGGGACAGACAGTCAGTATCCAGTGACGGACACAAACATGTGATTCCATGGTCGTTTCTAGGTCATACCTTGAATTTTCTGGGAATGTCCTCAGAAGATTTGGATGATGTTGCATAAATGGTAAACAGTAAGAGACAGACAAGTGTTTACTAAATAAAAATTTTAGTTAAAACACACAATTTATGTCAAATACTTGTTTTTCTTTTGAGTAAACCATTTCTGTTGTATTCTTTCTTATTTATTTGAATTAGCCAATACTTATACCTCTTTTCAAATAGGAATATATTATTCGTGTTTTCATCTCTTGGCCTTCCTAAGAGAACGTGATTTCAAACCAGCTCTTAAAACATTTGACTATCGCTTAAAGTCTACCGTATTCCCATATTCCTCTTGCACCTACAAGAAAATTAGCAATGAGTTACTTTCTCAAAATGCTTATGTCGATTAGAAAGAAGTAGATAGATAAATAAGCATTTACAATAATAGTATATATATAAGAGTGAGTGTAGCTCTGCATATATTTGTGCACAGAGTTTCTCCAAATTGAACCACATATACTAAAAATCTGTATTACGCGACGATCACTTGGTGTATCTTCTAAGGCTATGCACTTCGAATTTGTCGCCAAATATTAACTTCTTAGACGTAAGCAGTACCAAAGACGTCACTAATGAACATGAGCTTCATTAGAGGGACTAGCCCTCTCTGAAGTCCCAGGTTCGACGCTGCGGCTGCTGCTCGTTTCCCTGGTAAAGGGAATCGACCTCGGGCATGGTTTCTGGATTCAGAAATAATATATCCTTGACTGTAGTTTATTGGTTTCTTTTCTGTGGCGTAAGTACGCGTATTCGACACTAGAAACTTTATCCGCTCGCTTCATGACTTGTTGCATACTTGCATGGCAATTTCGACGTCTAAGATTTTCGAAAAACTCCCCCGGTTTCACCTTTGCGCCCCTGTATAAAGGATTATACCTTCCCGATCTGATAGATTTCTATTGTTAGGCTGGCACACGCCGCGAAAGAAATTTGGAATTTGGTGCGATAATTATTGGATGAGCCAAATCCCCACTTACCAATTCTTGGCGTAAAATTATGGCTTCCCTGAAATATGTTGCGGAGATCCTCTGTCTCGCTCTTTTTCGTCACGCTGATTATTTTATAAAGACTGAAAGAACAAACCCTTCCATCTTTGAATAATAGGATTGTGGCCGGTTCCAGTTTTAAGTTCTGGAAAACACACTTTTTAACTTCCAAAACTGTTCCTACTGGACAGTTTTCCAACGTTACTAAACGTTATTTTAACACAAAATACTTTAACGATATCGAATCTTGATCTATGTTCTAACTACTTACAGATTGCCTACCTAAATTCATCTACATTACATTATTTGTTTACATACGTCACAAGTATTTGTATTTGTCTTAGAAATCAGCCTTGTTTTGGGCTAATGAATTACGTTTCTGTCTCAAAGGCAGAAATGCGCTACCTTAAGTCATTCGTTATGACATACATGGAAAATTAAACATTTGATAAAGGAAGACTAAAGCTTCAAAGTTTTAATTAATTTCTTTTTATTATTTTAAGAACTTTATTAGTATGTATTAAATCCAGGGAATGTAGCTTCAAATTGTAATGTGTATTTGAGTGTTCTTCAGCCAGGGATTCTGCGTGCAGTAAGACAGCTACCGCCTTTTCAGAACTTTTAAACCTCTTATGAAAATTACTTTCTTCCTCTCTTTTTTGAAACTTATTTTGAGAGATTTTCCGATAATAGAGGCATGTCTTGTTATTTCCTTGAGCCCATTCCTCTCTGCCTGACAGTGACGGAGTGCTGCGACATTACTCGTATCTCAGCTAAATGGAAAAAGATTTACCGATAAAACTACTTTAATAATCTAAATCAAAACAATAAGAGATATATAAAGCTTCTTCTGACAGTTGATGTTTTTATTTGCGTCTGTTTTGTATGGGTATACCACAGCAATGTCCAACCTTTGGAGACTCTTACACAATTAGCTACTACTCCCCACCCCACTCCTTCAATCGGAGGGTGAATCAGCTCACAACCAGACAGTCAGTATCCACTGACGGACACAAACAGGTGATTCTATGGCAGTTTCTAAGTCATAACCCGAACTTTCTGGAAATCTCAGAAGACCTCTTCATTCTGATGATTTTTGCATAAATGTTAAACAGACAAGGTCTTACTAAATAGAAAATGTGGATCTCATTAAAACATACACAATTTTTGTGGAGTACTTTTTACTTTCTCTATTGGTAAGTAGTCAAAAATTCGATGTCGAGATTTCACCAGAAATATATGTTTTGAGACCCCCTGAATTAAAAAAAAACATTTTTAGAAAAAGGTCCGTGTGTATCTGTCTGTCTGTGGACAGCATAACTCAAAAACGAAAAGTCGGTTAAAAACCAAAGTTGGTATTTAAGTTTATTTCAAGGATGCGGCACGAAGATTATAAAGACAATTGCTCTACCCTAAACTACCCTTTTCATCGAAATTTTTTCTAAAATCTATATTTTATTGAAAATGGCTAATGATTTTGATTAAAATGCCATATATTTTAGATATTTGTATGACAAATGAAATGTATATTTTGAATTTTCTTGTCGTAGCCTGTGTAGTCCTGTTTACTCTGGATGACTTTTGAATAACTCGTAAACCGTAAGAAATAGACAAAATCGTACTCTACAAAAAATGTAAATCTTGCAAATTCACACAATTTATGTCTGAATATATTTATTTGTATAGTGAACCACTTCGGAGATATTCCTTGTTATTTGTGTCAGTTTCGGAGAACTTAAAACTTTCGTGAAATGGAGCATCGTTGTTCATTTTTTATATGTTAATCGTGCAAAGAGAACGGGATCTCAAAGCCTACTAAATTCTAATATTCTCCTTGCACCTACAAGGAAATAAGTAATAATATAATTTGTACAAATGTTTATCTTAACTAACACGAAGAAGATATAGCAATAAGAGTTTGTAAGAATGGTTAGTACAAGAGTAGAGACTGTAATGAGAGTGCAACACATATTTTTCTTGGTATAATCAGAAGTTCTATTTAAAATATTTAGCCACTGGAGGCCAAGCTTGCAAAATCGAAAAAAAAAAAAAAAAAAAAAAACCAAAAACAAACAAAAAATTAATATTTTTGACCAATCTAATTTACAACCTCCTCTTTGAGTAAAACAATGTAAGAGGCTGTTGTGTTAAGCGCCTTTGTTCGCCAATTCTGGCTTCAGCAAGCGAGAGTATACAAGGGGGAAAAAGTTTCCAAACCGCCATTGCATGGCAGACCTGTGCTAATAACGAAAGCAGAGTTAATGGTAAATTCGCAGTCATTAACGTTAATTTGCCCACTCATTTGGCTGCGATTAGAGGGCCGAAAGTTAGTCTTCAGTATAGATCCGTCAGTCGTTTGTCGGTTTTTACACGCAATAAAAACTGTATTTTACCTCACATGTAATTAACGAAGGGAAATGCGGATGAAAGCAAATTTGCGCCGGTCCACCCGTCCTCTTGGCAAGCTAGCGTGCATACACAACTGCCTTTATTTTTCAGTATGCACTTGAAGAAGGAACAGCAACAGGTGGCAGCACCCAGCAGGTGCACACGGCAATGTGACATTAATTACATAGACCGAGTTACCATCAAAGCTTCTCTCACTTCCTTTCTCTTTGTATCGGTTTCCTGCTCACTTAATCACAAGTTTCCGTGAAAAATATGCATTCTCTCACTTCTCGATATTGGTTTAAAGTAGAACAGCTCGCCCATACCGGAAATTGATGAAGTATTCATTCAATTTTACTTTCTATACTACGTATAGTCAGTAGGGGAAGTATTCCACCCAAATACATTCACCACAAATAGATGTTTTGAGGCCCCCTGATCAAAAGAGCATTTTTAGAAGAATACCATAACTCAAAAACGAAAAGTGAGTTGAAAACCAAAGTTGGTAATTAAGTTCAATATTCTTCAGGATGCGAAAGGAAAATTTACTCCAACCTAAACTACCCTTTACATGGACAATTTTTCGAAAATTTTTGATTTTCTCAAAAATGGCTGCAACGATTTTGATTAAAATTGTATATGTTTAAGATGTTTTTATTTAAAATGAAATGTTTATTTTGACTTCTCTAGTATAGTCTATGTAGTCTGTTTACTCTTTATGAATTTAGCATAACTGGTAAACTGTAAAAAATAGACCAAATCATACTATACAAAAATGTTGTTAGCTAATGCTGGATTTCTGACAATGAAGTCATTAATCCTCTTGCTCTCCAATATTTTTCACTGATGATATTGAAGAGAGCAATAGCAGTAATAGTAACCACTTTTTAGAGAGCACCATATTTTTATGTTTTGGCGGTCACATCGCTCTCTCACAACCTCCAGAATGTCACACCTGTCGTTGGTTTACGGGTCTCGCCGACCTAACCGGGAGAGTTATCAAAATAAATTCACCAACCATATCCTCTGATCACCAATCAGAGGACGTATTACATGACAGGTCAGCATGTTAGGGGTTAAGATTTTATAGAGAAATTAGAGAAATGGAGAGGTTGGAAAAATAAAGACTCCCTAGCCCTCGGGAACCCTAATAGCATAGGGGTCGGAAGAGAACAAGAGATGACCAAGGTTAGGTCAGATAGAAAAGTTACAGTGAGGAGCAAAACACCAGTAAGTGGAAGTAATGTTCTGCTCAGCTTGGGTACCTTGTGGTTGCCATTCACATATCCCCCTAGACGGAGACCCCTGAGTATGCTTTCATGAATATGCAGTGAAGCAATAACCAGCAACAGTGACAATAACCAACAGTTGGATTCCGGATTACTCTTTCCGAGCATAAATTTACGACATACAAAAATGTAGATCTCCTTAAAACACAAATTATGTCCAAATACATTTTTGGTGGAGTGAACCATTTCGGAGATTGGAAACAGTAGAATGAGACTCAAAAATTCAATGGCATAGCCGGAATTTGAACCATGGTTCTACCGGTTACCGTCCGACTGCTCTAACCATTAAGCTACTATGGCCAACATACCAACTCGACATTAAATTCTACAACTCACTCGCAAATCTGGCTATGGCATTTGAATTTTCAGTCTCATTCTACCATTTTCCAATCTTATCCTACACACAGCTATTGTGTGGAAGAACAGTTACTTGCATTTCGAAGATATTCTTGTTATTATTGCATTTTAAAGTCGTGACTAACTTTAAAAGATTTGACTATAAGTAGAGTCTTTGAATGCACCACATCAGATGTTTGTTTTCCTATAGTTTCATATGGTTTCCTTTCTTTTGTTTCCTTCCCCTCTAAGTTTTACGGTTACATCACGAAATACGAAGAGAGTAAACTGATCTGCAAATGGTAGAGTTATAAAACTACCGTAGACTATTGAAGTAGCTGTAAACGCTGGTAGTTGCCCTATTGGAATCCTCACCTAGGATTTACCCGCATTACGTGTACGTTAGGTGTGTTGCATACCTATCGGGGGTTACCTCATATCGCTCGTGTCATATACGGTGTTTGATCATGTTTTACTAGACTCCTCTAGAAACCGGAAGCGTTGAACTTCCTCAAAATTGAGAGAGGGTATATAAAGGTGCGCTTAACCTATAGAACATTAGCGTCTACAAAAATATCCGGAATTTCCTCTAATTATACCATAATTCGGATCGACGACCTTCATAGCGACGAGTAGTTTATTGTGAACCGAAAATAAAATTTTCATTTTGATGTCAGTGATCAAACTCATTATGTCATTACGGCATTATGTCCACCTGTTCATAACGATACTGCTATCCACCAATCAAAGGTGCACCTGTTAGGTACACCTCATAACTATAATGCTATTTGCCAATCAAAGGTTCACCTGTTCATAACGATATTACTATCAACCAATTAGAGTACACATGATCATAACGTGCTGTTATCCACCAATCAAAAGATCCGCATGTAGCGGTCAATACTCTGCTATCTGTGCTTGCCACGCAACTCAAACCGATACTCCCAATTGAATAATTAGCTTGAGTTTATAAAAACTAAAAATGTCGGACACGAGGGAAATTGATATGCAGCTTGTGTTCTCGTTTTTGAGTCTAATTTTTTTTAAAGGTTATGGAAGTTCTGGCTGACTAGCGATACCTTGTGCAACATTCATTCTTTTTACCTGCTAAGCATAGTTGTTAACGTAGTGAGCAATATGCGCTCTCTGAGCATCAGTTGCCCAGCCCTGGGCTTAGTATTTATGCTCTCTGAATCATTGTGTCAAGGCCAGTATAACAATGAATAAATAATCTCGCAGTTGAAGGCGCAAGTATCGATTCTCTTATGGACAATCGAATAGCAAATACATGATTAAAATGTTCAGATACCTATAACTGTAACATGCGGTGTGGTATATTAAAAATATTTTACAAATTTTTAGAACTTAAGACACAGGTAGCATGAATAGTCTATGAAACTCGAGTATAATAGTAATTAAGATGAGACAATATTTTATGGAAGGAGCGGCAACTGGCCATTGTGATCTGGTCGCATGATATACTATTTAATCACCGATATAATTGATACCGTGACGCCGGTCGAGCGCGAGAGAAGCTCCGGGCCAAAGTGCCCCGCACGCATGCAAGGAAACACTTGAAAGCAATGAGCGCGGCACCTCAAAGGGTTTTTCGATAGTGTTCGAGAAGTGTATGGTGGCCGGCGTATTTGTGGAAGTTCTAGAAAAGAGTTGAGGTTCGAGAATGGTTCGTGTTACGTCGTTCTTGGTATATAAGGAAGCGAGGAAACGAGAGTTGTAAGTGAGTCAGTTTTTAGTGTGTGTGTGTGAGTGTGTGTGTGTGTGTGTGTGTGTGTGTGTGTGTGTGTGTGTGTGTGTGTGTGTGTGTCGAAAGAAAGATAGCAAAACAGTCAAAAGTGTAGAATGACCGTAGATAGGCAGCTGTTTTAGAGGCACAGAAAGCGAAGAAAGACAAAATATTGAGTCAAGGTTACGAGGGAAAACAACAGTTGTGAGTTGTAGTATGACGAAGGACTGTAAAACTTGTGATTGTGCTTTTATTTATGGACGATCTTAAACTCCTGTAGTTCTCAGCGTCCCATTCTATAAATTAGGCGCAAAATTACGTTTAATTTTGCTTAGAGGCCTCTTTATCAGCCTTGAGATTATTTTAGTGCCGTAAATCTACAACACTTCCTTCGTGAAGTCATGCTTAGAACGCTTAGCTCGAATCGCCCTCCGTCGGGTTTGAACTCGCGACCCTAGAAGCCTGAGACCAGCATGTTGCCCTTAGATGACCGAGGGTAGTTCTAATGATTTATGAAATTCCTCGGGGTCTATGTGACACACAAGTGGATGAAATAGCTGTGGGTCGATTCTCAGGAATAGACAATCGTGTTGTGCGCTGTCCATTGGTTTTCATGATAACCGATTTCCCAGTTTACGTTTTCGATCAGTGATTACAGCTCGTAAATAATTCGTCGTGTATTGCATCCTTAACAGTCGTGCGGATATTGAGTTTTGCATACACATTCAAGAGCGTAATTCAACTGTTTGGCATTTCCCAGGGTGTAATCGACTTTTGAAGGCCGTGTAATTTCTTTAGCTCTGTGTACGAACACCGGTTGCTGTGTACATCTAGAAATGATTCAATTACACTTGTAAAGGCAGGCAGTAGACTATTTTACCCTAATTCACATTCGGCTAAGGTCATATCGAGCACTTTGCTTTGGAAATCAGCTGGCATTGTAACATGGGATGGCTTCTAAACAGAATTTTGACAGTCTCGATTGGACGATCATAATCAGAGCGAGGCATTCCATACCTACCTCTTCTAGTTTAGTGCACATGGACCGTAGCCCACGAAAAACCGGGCAGCGACAGTGTAAACAAAGCTGTCTTTTATGTGCACTCAATCAAACGACGTCCAATGCTGTACAAACTAAACGTATAGCAGTAGAATCTAACTCTTCCACAAATATGAACATTAATTTATAATTTGAGTTCTGCAATTAAGACATACTTAAATATTTATTGCAATTTATTACGATTCCCTATTCGCAACTCTGCGCTGTACTATGGAGCGGCTGTAGGTAACACAGCAAGCACTGAACTGTCTTACTTTGA
Organism: Tenodera sinensis; assembly: GCA_030765045.1. NCBI lineage: Eukaryota > Metazoa > Arthropoda > Insecta > Mantodea > Mantidae > Tenodera > Tenodera sinensis. The sequence continues at coordinate 54,464,589 of CM060972.1, forward strand.
TCATAACATGCTTCTGGCACCAATGTAACAACTTGACTATTCAAGGAATTCCATTCCTGACACCAGTGTGACAACCAATATAAAAGTACAGCCCAATTACTTTTCTTTTCTCACTTTATTTTCTTCTATCTGAATGCACAATAACACAGTTGTTTTAATGACATTACAAATTTTACAGTCCTTTGTTACTACTACAACTCACAACTGTTTTTTTCCCTCTCGTAACCTTGACTCACTCTTTTGTCTTTCTTTGCTTTCTCTACCTCTAAAACAGCTGGCTATCTACGATCATTCTACACTTTCGACTGTTTCGCTATTTTCCTTTCGACGCAACGATTCTCTCATGACGCACGCGCGCGCGCACACACACACACACACACACACACACACACACACACACACACACACAGAAACTAAAACTGACCCACTCCCAGCTCTCGTTTCCTCGCTTCCTCATGTAGCAAGCATTACGTAATACGGACCATTCTCGAACGTCATCTTTTTCTAGAACTTCCACAAATAAGCGGCTACCGGACACTTCTCGAATACTATCGAAAACCCTTTGACGTGTCGCGCTCATTGCTGACAAATGTTTACTTGCATAAGTGGTGCGGGGCAGTTTGGCCCGGAGCTTCCTTAGATCTGCACCCTTGCGCTCAACCGGCGTCAAGGTATCGATTATATCGGTGCTTAAATATTATATTATACGACCAGATCATAATGGCCCGTTACCGCTCGTTCCATAAAACATTCTCTCATCTTATTACCATTATACTCCAGTTTCATAGACTGTTTATGCTCCAACATGTGTCTAAGGTTCAACAATTTGTAAAATGTTTTTAATATTCCACGCCGCATGTTACGGTCATCGGTGTCTGAACATTTTAACCATGGATTTATTTGATTGTACATAAGTTAGTTGCGCCTTCAACTGCGAAATTGTTTTTTTATTGTTATATTGGCCTTGACATTGATACAGAGAGCATATATGCTCTGGGCACTGGTTCTCAGAGAGCGCATATTGCTCACGACCTTGACTCATAACTATGCTTAGCAGGTAAAAAATGAAGGTTGCACAAGGTATCGCTCGAGTCGCCCAGAACTGCCGTAGCCTTTAAAACCGTACACTCAAAAATGAGAACACAAATTGCATATCACTTTCCCTCGTGTCCGACATTTTTGGTTTTTATAAACTCAAGCTAGTTATTCAGTTGAACACACGAGAATAGGTAGTATCGGTTTGAGTTGCGTGGCATTGTGCACAGATGGCAGAGTATTGATTCCTATATGCGGATCTTTTGATTGGTGGATAGCAGCATGTTACGATCAGGTAAAAAGACTTGGTTCACGATCAGGTGCACTCTAATTGGTTGATAGCAGTACCGTTATCGGCAAGTGCATCTTTGGTTGATGGATAGCAACATAATTATGAACAGGTGCAGCTTTGATTGGTGGATAGCAGTACCGTTATCGGCAAGTGCATCTTTGGTTGATGGATAGCAACATAATTATGAACAGGTGCAGCTTTGATTGGCGAATAGTAGTACCATTATGAACAGATGCACCTTTGATTGTGCATGGCGTCGTCGAAGATAAAAATCAGAAGCGGCATCAAGTATCGAAAAATAGTGGCATCGTCCCATGACATTTTCCTGTGGCTTCCATTTTGTTACATTGTGAGAAGAGATTGTTAGACAAAAATGGGTAAAAGAACGTGAAGAAGGATATTAAACATTGCAATTCAACTGGGGATACGTAAATCCTGTGTGGCACAGAAAATAAAAAGTATAGGAAAAGCGGTAAATATGGAGTGAAGTGGTAGGCCAAGGGTTGCATCATCCTGGGAGGATAGAACTATGGCAGTTTATCCATATGAGATCGGAAGGTAGTGCATTAGCTGCCCATAAGCCGAGAAACTGCCGGGAACTTCGAGAGATATTATCTGAATCTTGGAATAATATTACCGTTCACAAGTGGAAAAAAATTGTGAACAGTATGCTTAAACTTACATCTTTCTTTTTCCCGGCATGGGCCGTGTCTTGTTGGCTTTTTTAAAAATTATGCCGACGTTTTGCCGCAAAACAGCATTCGGCTTCTTCAGTGGGCGACTGTGGAAGATCCATCCAATTAGTCACTGCCTACTCTGATTTGCCTCGTTGTCCCGTCCCACTCGTAATCCTATTGGTTCCTTCTCCTCCAATAGGAAGTTGACCTGCTAATAGACTCTTCTATATCGTGTTGTGTGGTTTGCCTGTGTCACGGTTCAGACTGCTCAAAGGAGGCCCAGATAAGTATAAAGTCACCTACATTTTAGCTTTGAAGCAGTGTCTGCCGGTCCAGACAAAGTGACTAATGAGGAACTTAAGCATCTCCCGAGAAAAGCTCTGGTGCAACTAACAAAGATATTTAACGCCTGTTTGCAGCAAGGCTATTTCCCCTCTACTTGGAAACGAGCTAAGGTTATCATGCTCCCAAAGCAAGGGAAAAGCACCAGACAACCGCAAAACTACCGTCCCATTAGTCTTTTGTCTACTATTGGTAAACTGCTCGAAAAATGTATCCTTTCTCGACTTCAAAAACAAGTCTCGGCAACACATAAACTCTCAAATTCACAGTTTGGCTTTAGAAAAGGACATTCCACTGAACTACAGCTCCTCAGACTAACTGATGACGTAACAGAGCAATTTAACAATGGGGCTTCAACATTGGCGCTATTTCTGGACGTAGAAGCTGCATTTGACCGGTGCTGGCACAATGGCCTTATTTATAAACTGCACCACAATTTCCCGGCTCTTCAAAATTATCTATACTTGCTGCACAATTTTCTAGAAAAACGGCAGTTTTACGTCCAAGTGGGCCGCTCCTCCTCACGGGAGCGAGTGATGCGGGCTGGCGTCCCACAAGGGGCAATAATGTCCCCTTTTCTGTATATATTATTCACCAATGATTTCCCAGTGGACGCCAGATGCAAGGTCGCCATGTATGCTGACGACACTGCAATATACAACCACCATAGAAATCCACGTTTCGGCCTTGCAGAAATGCAACGTTATGTGAACAACTTCCTCTCATGGCAACATGACTGGAAAATCAAAATTAATCCCGACAAATGCCAGCTGATTCATTTCTCTAAGCGGCGTCACACTTTGGCAACGGACCTAACGGTCGGTGGTCAAATATTGCACTGCCGTCAGCAAGTTAAATACTTAGGTGTCACCTTGGACCGCACAATGTGTTGGTCCACCCACATAAAAAATAGCGCCAATAAAGGCAGACAGCGGCTAAAGTTGTGCGCCCCCATCTTCCGTAGTAAACAGTTGCGACTAAAGTCAAAACTTAACCTATATAGGTCATTTATTCTCTCGGTGGTCCTGTATGCATGTGTGGCCTGGGCTAATGCCTCCAAAACTGCCCTCAAACAACTCCAAACCCTCTCCCTCAGAAAAATCCTCTCTGCTCCACTCCTCACCACCACCCAAACTCTTCACCTCGAAACTCATATCCCGTTCATCCCGGAGGCAATAGACAAAAGAGCAATGGCGGCATGGACGCGCATTAGGAACCACGAAAATGACGTGATCGCTAACATCGGCAAAGGCGAGCCGAAGCACCGCAAGCATACTAGGATAAAAATGTTCTAGAAGCGGCTCGGCTCGCCGACTAATGCGCGTCCACGCAACCTCGTCCCTAAGTGGGTGAATGCGTGCGTGTATGTGTCTGTATATAATTTGTAAATATGTACATATGTATATATATAACCCAAAGACGAAACAGACAAAAGACAAAAGAAAACTATTCTCGGTGACCTACAGATGGTCACCGTATGGGTTTTTGTATATAGCGAAAACTGTAAATATGAACAAAGTCAACTGTAAATCAATGTAAATATAGCCTGTAAGCCGGGCCCATTGTACCGGCACCAGGCCAACACTTTTCTAATAAATAACTTGAAATAACTTGAAGCCGTGAGTCATACATTTATAATATGTTATGTGTTCTTGGAAGAGAAGATTTCAAAACATCAATGGGCGTAAAACTTTTGACAGAAACTGTATCGTTTGTTTTGATTGTTGGTTAAGATTATTTAGAAAAAGGAGTGGCACAACGTTGCGCCGTGGGCTAAAGCAACCAAAGAAAGGTGAAGGCTCCGTATAACGGTAAACAATGTGACAGACGCGAGGTGCAGTGATGTGATGAATCTGCGTGCTTGCATAAGCTCCAACGATTACGGGAGTAATTGCTTAGCTTATAATTGGATACACAGATTTGAACTCGGACTGCTCTATTAGTTGTGCTATAATATTAAAGCCTTAGTGTGTGTGTGTCTGTCTGTCTGTCTGTCTGTCTTACAGAGGCGATGATAGAGGTAATTTACCCTGCTTGCTAATCGTTGCGCACAACAGCAATGCGCGCACTATGGGAGCCTTCTTTATGTGGCATAGGTCTGTGCTCGTGACCTCGGAGCAAGGGTGAGCCGACAAATGGGGGCCGTCACGCTTCATGAAGCAATCCAACCCATTTGTGTGCAGTTCGGGAGGGCCAAGAGCTGCTTGATTAATTCATGTTGTCATTGGTCAATGAAGGGAGTGAATTAGTGAACTGTCAGTGGCTCAACAAACCTATAACGACCACATAAGCTAGTGATTCATTTAAATTAATGCATCTTATTGATATTTGTAGCAGGTGATTTTGTCCCACGATCCAACGTTTTAACGAAACTTTTCGTATCCATTGAATTGCATACAAAAGAAAGCGTGTTTGTCACACGATGCATTTTGGTCCGAAACAAATGATAGTTCACTAACAATGCATGAGAAAAGACATGGCGGACGCAAATATTAATATAGCTACGTTTCAGATACATTTTTAGGAATCTTGCTAGGAAGAGAAGGTGTAGTAGGAATAAAAGACGTTGTCCTGGTTACGAAAAATAGAACAAGGCACGAGCCGAAGTATATTGGGTCTACTGCAGAACGAATTGAGGTTAGAGAACCCGGAAAATTACCACCATTTACTACCAATTACTGACGCTGATTGGCTGTTTTCGTTTCGTTGGATAAAAATCTACAAAGCGTGTTGATAGAAACATTGAATAGAAATTGTATGCAATAAAATTGTGTCGAACTCTCGAAGTCTCACGAAGCGTTTTTGTTATATACAATGTTTTTGACCGAAACCTTGGAACATGGAACAACGTTAACAAAGATTAATTTTATATTGTGAAAATTCATTGCTCAAATGCAACTGCTCTAAGCAATGCAGTTTTACTTTATCACGTACTTAGTAATTAGAGAACGTGTTGCATTCCACCTAAAACTCTGATACCGGTATTTCAGTGGAAACACACGTTTTAAGATCCTCGAACCCAAAAAGCATTTTTCGTAAAATACGTGTGTGCGTGTTTGTGTGTGGACAGCACAGCCCAAAAAAGAAAAGTCACCTAAATACCAAGCTAGGTATTTTAGTTCAAGTCTTCCAAGGATCCGACACATAAACTTTTAAGAAAATTCGCCCACTCTAGACTACACCTTACGAGAAACATTTTTCGAAGGTATTCATTTTCTCAAAAATGGCTCTAACGATTTTGAATAAAATACAATATACTTAAGGTGTTTTAATGACAAATAAAATATATAAATTAAATTTTCTGAGAATACCCTCGGAAGTCATCTTTGTTCTGGATGATTTTTCTATAACTGGGAAGCCGTAAGACATGACCTTATTATACAAAAGTGTATCTCATTAAAACAAATTAGTTATATCTACCACATTTTTTGTGGAGTAAACAATTTCGGAGCTATTCCTTATTATTTGTCTGAATTTTCCAATACCTATACTTTCCTCAAATGCAAAGTCGTTATTCATTTTTTTCACTCTTGGTCATGCAAAGAGAACGAAATTTTAAAGCCATTACATGGTCATCAGATTTAAAACATTTGACTATCGCTTAAAGGCGCATATTCCTCCTGCACCTACAAGAAAATTAGCAATAAGATAATTTCTGGAAATGTTTAGGTTGGATTTCAGCATGTTTACAGTAAAACCTCGTTTATCCGGTTCTTGTTTATCCGGATCATAATTGTAATTATGCTTTAAGAAACTTAATGTTCACATTGGATAATAAATTTAACTATGATAGCAACAGCGTATGATTCAATGTAGGGCGCCTGCATTAATTGTAGAATAAATTATAGTAATACGTACTGTACTGTAAAATGCTACCTGTTGAGTTTAAGAAAGATTTAATAGTTGACACGCGGTGCTGACGCGGTATGTCTCACGAGCTATAAATAGCGTCGGATGAAAGCGTTGACCTTGATCGCTACACGTCACTACACCCCCTCAATCTCCACAGTTTTCCTACTGTTTTCAAACGGCGCGTGTTTCTACCGGATTGTTTTTGTGTCTTATCAAATGTTTAGGAGTGTAATTCAGTCTACAAGTATAAAATGACATGAAAGCAAAAGAGGGTTGTGGTTTCAGTGGATAAAAAGTTGGATGCTATTAATCGAAATTATAAAGGAGAAACATCGAAGAAAATAGTTGCTTTATTGGGAGTTGCAATGCCAAGTCTTCTTATTTAAGGAATAGGAGTTTTGTTTTGCTTATTGCCTATATAACCCGGATGTGTGGACGTACAAGCGCACAACTTTGGTATGTGTGTACAGGGGATTTGCGAGGTTGGTTATCTTACCCTACAAATAGTTCCAAGCGCCTAATTGAACTTTATTTCGGTTTACTCTGTGTATAAAACGATATTACCGCTGTAGAAAGTACAGTTACACCTTTGGAGGTTTGCAAAGTCTGATATCAGTGATCTGTTAGAACAGTCCAGAGTAAAGATTGCTTCAGGTTGATAAATGAATCCCTACCAACTTTCCTACAGATGGTAGGACATGGTCTGATTTAGTGATAATGCTTACTTTTGCTTCTGGTTCTTCAGATCTTTGTGTCTCTGCCATTCTAAGTGCAGTTCAGAATTCTTTCTCTGAAGCGACTTCTTTTGTTTTCAAACAAAAACAGCTGCGCCACATTCAGAAGCTATTTATTTTCCTTCTCGACTCACGATGACATTTTAATTTCGAATTTGTTGATGAGGACGTAAGAAACCTGCTGATAAACAATTGTTGGACTATATTTCTTCAAGATGGACTCTATATCTTTATTTGAAGAATACATAAAATTTTGGGTATGAGTGCGCAGAGTTCCTCCACCATTTTCCTCTATAGTGCATGGTTCCAAAAGTAAAAAATCTGATGTGTTGCACTCACATGACTTTCTCTGCTCTTGTACTAGCCATTCTTACAAACTCTTATTCCTATATCTTTTTCGTGTTAGTTGAGATAAACATTTGCAGAAATTATATTATTTATTTCCTTGTAGATGCAAGGGGAATATGGGAATAGAGTAGGCTTTGAGGATAGTTAAATCTCTTAAAGCTTTCGAATTCTTTTCTCTTTCCACGATTAATATATAAAAATGAATAACGATGTTCCATTTGACAGAAATATGTTCTCCAAAACTCTCAGAAATAACAAGGCATACCTCCTAAATGGTTCATTCTGCAAACAAATGCATTTAGGTGTAAACTGTGTATTTTAGGAAGATCTACATTTTTTGTATAGTAAGATTTGGTCTATCTCTAACGGTTTACCAGTTATGCAAAAGTCGTCCAGAGTAAATACGACTACAGGGGCTATAGCCAGAAAATTCAAGATATACATTTAATTTGTCATAAAAATATCTCAAACATATGACATTTTAATCAAAATCGTTACAACCATTTTCAAGAAAATAAAACCTTTCGAAAAATTTTCCATGTAAAAGGTAATTTAGGGTGGAGTAATTTACTTCAAAATTTTGGCGTGGCATTCTTGAAAGACATTAAACTTAAGTATCAACTTTGGTTTTTAACCGACTTTTCGCTTTTGAGTTATGCTGTACACAGACTGACAGACACACACACAGACACACGGACCTTTTTCTAAAAACACTTTTTTGGATTCAGGAGCCTCAAAACATATTTCCGGTGAAATCTCGACATCGAATTTTTGGGTAGAATACAATACTTCCCCTACTTACCACCAGAAAAAGTAAAAATAACTGGTAGATTGTTTAATTGCTCATATATCCCCACTCCTGTATCGTTTACATCTGCAATTAGCATAGAAAGGTAGAACTTCGAAAATTGAGTTATTTGTGAATTTTACATTTTTCAGTAAAATGAATCGTTTAGCCACAAAATGAAATTAAGTACTTTTATTCTAGCATGTCTACTAGAATTAATTCATGGATATACGCTTGGCAATCGTGGAACTTCGGTGTGTGTGTGTGTGTGTGTGTGTGTGTGTGTGTGTGTGTGTGTGTGTGTGTGTGTGTGTGTGTGTGTGTGTGTGTGTGTAAAGCAGAAGATCAGGAATGTTGACAGTAAACACTACCTGCTCAGGTGTCGTGATGACTGCACGGAAAGAAAACCACCCCACCCCTCGTTATTTGGAGTAGCTAATAAACACACAACCACGTGACGAAAGCAGTTTTAGTAAGCATTGGGGTTCATGTTTCCTGCTGAAAACTACAGGATTGTTTACTAAGGTAAGACATCGGTGAAAGATGACAAAAAAAAAAAAAGTGTTAAAAATTACAAGATTAAATATTTTCGCAATGGTATGTAAATTGGAAACTTAAAAAAGAAACATTTTATTTAAGGACGCTGTCAATTGTCAGGATGATATCGGTGATGGTGTTGTGCCGCAATTTCGTTCCGTAGAAGTTCTTTTACGTGCCAGGAAATCTACTGACTGTCGCTTTTAAGTATACTTAAAATATCTGTCTGGGCCGGGTTTGCACCCAAACAGACGCGAACCTTTGAGGTAATCGTTTTTTTCCACTAGACACATTAAACTACCAATTTACTGCAGTTATAAATGGAGAGGGGTGTGTTTATTAATAAATATTGAATTACAACTAAATTTTTTTGAAGACACTAAATTAAATATATGAATTCTAAAATTATTAGCTATCCTATTTTCAAATATTATAACGTTTTACCTTATTAAACTGCATTTATAAAATATTCTTACATTAAAGTGGTATTTTCTATTATCTTTATGATAATCCTAAAATTATATAGCTATTTCACTACTGGATTTTCTCTTTAACAGGCACGCCCAACTTTAAATCATTTTTTTTTCACAAATCTTTTTTCAGCATTTCTTCATACTCAAAATAATCCACGCGCTGGAACTTTTAACCATTTCTTTTTTTCAAAAAACATTCTACTGCCTCTCCAAAAGACACGAAAAAATGAACACATTCGTTTTTAAAGAAAGCCTACAAAATTAATAAATAGACCATTAATACTTGAAGCGTCAGGAATTTTGAAGAATATAAAAAGGGATAACTTTTCTAGGATAATTAACTGACGGTTAATATAAAATTTTTGCATTTATACGCTGTAATACCTCAAATTTTATGGGATATTTTGACAAATGTATGCACTATTTTTAATGGAACGAAGAATTTGGAAAATCAAAGTTAATATTTAAAAACACTAGCTGAAATAGTGGACGTTGCCCGTGGTTTGACAATTTTATCCCTGTAACATTTAGACTTAGGTTGGATGCTATAACGAAAGCAAGTAAACAAAATCAATCAATAAAAACACCGGGGAACACTATGCAAAAGCATCGTTGAACTACCGCAAATACCACAGGAAGAACAGTGAGTAGAGAGAACTCTGTGAGTGTAAGACGTTGCATTTCTATGGCAATCATATAGAAAGTTGTATGAGTTGTATATAGAACAGGGGGTGGAGAAAAAAGGGCAATTGTTTCATAAAAGGGTATAGAAAAAATCATGTGAATGTAATTACTGCACTTCTATTTATTGTTATTGTAGTGTTTAACGCCCGCTTTTACTACTACGGCACCGCAGGCGGTGACACTGATGACACATGGGATGAAGGAGCACCCGGAGAAAACCCGCCCTGACGCCGCTTCGTCCACCACAAATACCACATGCGGGTCCCTGGGATCGAACCCGGGCCGCCTAGGTGGTAGGTGAGCGCGCTAACCGTTCGGCCACGCCGCCGCCACTTCTATTTAAATCATAAATAGCTGTATAAATTGCATGTTGAAGGGGAAAAGAGAAGGAATGTTATCGTGTTTCGTAAAAAAAAGGTGAGTAGAGAAAACCCTGTGAATGTAATATGTGGTATTTCTATTTGTCATAGAATGGTATGTGGAAGGGTGAGTTGGGAAGGATATGTAAATTTAATAGGTAAAAGAAAAGCGAGTGGAGAAAACCATGTGAGTGTTCTGTTGTATAGTAAAATGTTAAATTTCCTATTGTCATATATTTTACTATTTTATATTGTTTTAGACTTAAGGTGGTACTTTGGGTGGTAATATTAAAGGTCCAAACGGAATCTACGTTGGCGACTGAGGGAAAACACAAAAGAACAGATTCAGATTGGTCGACCAACGGGATTTGAACCCGAGACCTCCCGAATGCGGGCCTCGTTGTTTCCTTAGTGGATCATGCAACGCAAACCGTCCACAATGTAATTACTGAAAGAACTAAGTCGATCAGAACTTCTCAGATTCCCTTCATAATTTATTATCCTAGTCGAGGGTCACAAACGTCCCAGAAAGAAAACAAAGGCTTTCTCTTTAACGTTGCCAGAGAAAGATAGCAGAAAACAAACATTTCCCTTAGACAAGAAGTGCATCCTATCTGGAGCAGGAGTAGATAACAAGAGACAAATGCTGACTGAATCTTTCCACTCGTTATTGGAAATATGCTTCCGAATGAGTTGGTTTCTGCAACATTACGTTTGATTATTATCTTTCATCTCTAGCAACTTTTCAATGTCACAGGAAAAATAAAGAACTATTCTATTAGAAACTGACAGAACCGAGAGTTACATCGTATAATGTAATAAATGATAGTTTTGCTCAGAATATAAATGATTTGTGAATCCATATATAACTGTCATTCTATTAGTTCTCAAATATACAGACAAAAGAAGAGCTGCGGAGCGCGTGATTCTTTCACAAAGTAATTTACATTGATGATGATGATGATGATGATGATTTTGATTTTGATTTTCCTGCGAAACTTGAAATGAAAACCATATACACTGTTTTAATTTTTTTTCCAATCTCCAACAGCAATTTTTAAGGTTATAAATGTCATTGTTTACATTTGTTTGACTGCGAATTATATGATGATTATTTAACGAGGTGTTCGTAGCTTTTCCTCCTTTTCCCCTCTCCAATGACTAAGCGGTATTCATGCTGCTTGCTGCGATGGCAGATAACCAATGACATGCCGGCATAAAAGGGGTGTTGTAATTATTTCTTCTGATGGCTCACTAAATCGTTACTCGTTAAGCTAAAACTAGTGCTTGATTCACACCATACCGCACACATGACCTACACATGGACATATTATTAGCCTATGGCAAAGCGGTAACGCAATTCCACAAATTTCAGAATCTGTGTAATAGATAACATGTTTAAAAACTAGTTGATACGAATTTTATATCCAATATTAATATAGACTATGTAGAAGAAGTAAACATTTTTATATTCTTTCAATATAATATTGCATTATGGTTTCTCTAAAGCTTTATAAGATTTTGTGGATTATATTCCCCACCTTTCCTTGCTCTTATTGCAGTGCCACGCCTCTAGCCACGTATTGCAACTGTCAATAGTTCATTGGTCACTAGTTACGCCTCGCTCCTTATGAGATTAATACGAAACTGAGAGATGCTGCCAAACAATGTATTTTACTATATTCGGTTTCTAAACCATCTATTTTGCTTTCTGGATGGTGTGGCTAGCCTAGTTTGCTCCTGTATTGTTTGACCCGTATTATTGAACTTCTCTTTCAAGTGAGCTTCCGTTAGATTCGCAGAAATTGTGTACCAATCTGGAATTCACCTGTGACTAGATAAATGAAGAAGAACCTTATTCTGGTTTGGGAGGAATAAGAATTGTAACTTCAATTCCTTCCGAATGATACTTCAGCTTGCAGCTCTTCCCACTAACGCAGGTAATGTGCCCATAACTTCAGTATAGGAAATCCCCAGCTAAATCCGAAATGACAAACAGAGGTCCAATTTCAGATTACAAGCAACGAACCAACTCAAGGATGTTCCATTGTAACAGATAACGTTATGCGTTAAAACATACAACGAACGTAACTCACAACGTTATAATGATGAGCAGAATATGAGAAATAAAGTGCCATTTATTTATACAGCATGTTAGCTATATAAGTGTAGATATTTTTGATAAGTGGTATTCATTTCGGGGTGTTAGATGTTTTTCTCCTCGTCCTGCAGTTCTCCCATAAACTTATTACATAGTTTAATACTTGATGGTTAATTTTTGCATAGTTGTAACTGCGCCTTGACATGAACAACACCTGTGATATAGACCATCCGGTTTGCATCCCACCTCAATATGCAACCCAGTGGTCTAGGCAATGTGCGGTCATTGACCTTGCAGAAGTATTCCAACTCGGTATCAATATAGCATCTGTGACTGCATTATAACATTCCTTCCGCCCACTCTGCGTCATGTTTCTTATAGCAACATACTTGAAGGTATTAACCAACCTCTAAACATGCTACTTTTAATAAATAAATTTACAAGTGCACAAATGAAGCAGATATTCCTGTTATATTGTTCATTACACTGTCCTCAGTTACCAATAACGGAAGGAGGGGTAAAGTGGCCACTCTAAGGGAAGTTAATTTTCACCGAACCATGTGGCATATTTTGAATCTGTATATTTTATTGCATCATACTTCTGGACCTTTGCATCGTGGCCACTTTTCCCTACTTAGTGGAGTAATGTGGCCATTCTTTTAGTGTAGGCTATTAGTACAAAAACAAATACGTTAGTGTGTAGTATTTACTTTGCAATTCAGTATTTTTAATGAAATAATAATAAAAATGACAAACTTAACCAGAATTAGGATTTTAGTCGATTTTAGCTTTACTAATGAAAATTATATTAATTCATTTACAAAATTCACAGTTGAAATCATCATCCTCTTCACAATGAGCACACTGTTCTTGACCCCAATGCTTACATTTCGAACATCTAATCCACCCTTCGGTTTCTCTAAACCTTGAAATGCTTAATTGCAGTAAAAGCAATGTGTCATTATTAAAGGCCGGAGGGATGTGCACTCGCATGCAATACAGGTTAGCTGGACGCATAGTATGAATGACGTCGCAGGTACAGCATGGCTATCAAATGTGCAAACAACTGCCACTAGAAGCAAGAGTCGAAAACAACGTAATGTAGTACTCTGCAAACTAGTGAAGCATTGCCTTGCAAGTGTATACAGACGCAAGGTGAAGGTGTAGTATAACGCCACTGTTTTGTTTCTTCTCGCAGTGAGCTGCAGACGTGGAGTGATAGTGTTCTTTAGTGTTCATAGGATAGACCCCAGTCAGATAGTTTGCGTTCATCGGATTCGAATTCGGGACCTTCATTCGTGCATTGTTTAACCTAAACAAAATGTCATTACTACCAACCCCTTACAGTAGGTAACACAGAAGCTGCCTGCACTCATGGTCTCTGAGGAATGTATTGTACAAAAGGAATTCATAACCTTAGCGAGAGAGATTTGTCGGTCCTTTCACTTCTTACTTTTCCTCACTGCGATGCCTTAGGGAGGCGTCACTCCGAAAAAACTAATTACGGAAGTTCATGTAGCTGTCATGACTGTCAGTGAAAAGTGTTACACTGCACTGCTCTGAACATGTGGGTTTTGTTTTCGTATTGCTTACTTTTTGGGCAGTGTAATAAGAATTGGCAAAATAAGGTTTCGTTCATTATTAATGCCTTATTTCTGTTTTAGGATCAGTGAGAATATATGGGAATTCACAAAACGTTTTCAGAAAATTCAAGATGGAGATTAATTACAATGCTGAATCTAGAGATCCTGGTTCGGTTTCCTGCACAAGAATGGAACTTTTTTTCTAGCCAGAACTATTTCCTGTCCTCTGTAGGATCGGAATGTATGAGTGAGGATGTAAAATGTGTCCGTACGAGTTTAATGTCCACCAAGAAAGCTCCAAACTAAACAAAGTCAAAGAGTAACAGATTGGTAAACGAATGACCATCATTACCCGTCCAGCATTTGTTCCAAATGAAAAGCAGCCAATATTATGGCACATAAATGGAACAAAGAGAAAAACAATGTAATATGTTGCACTCACACGAGTTTCTCTGCTCTTGTACTAACTACTCTTCCCTACTCTTATTCCTTTATCTTCTTCATGTTAGAAAAACGTTAGTAGAAATTATCTTATTGCTCATTTCCTTGCAGCTACAAGGGGAATGTGGGAATATAGCCCGCCCCTATAGCGCGTGGTAGCGTGTATGCCTTATGTCCAAGAGGTCACGAGTTCGAATCTCGCTTAGGATGAGTTATTCGCATAAGGTTTTTACTAAGATCTTCCCTTATCCTGAGAAGACGAATGTCGGGTAACTTAGTTCTATAGACTTCGGGCTTATTTGAGCATCATTTCACCCTTTTCATTCATCCCGCGTCCGCAAAGACACTACTTTGGAGGTGGAAAGTGCATATAAGTGTTGCTAAACTAACAAGGAATATCTCCGAAATGGTCCATTAAAAAAAAAAAAAAAAAAAAAAAAAAAGTTGCATTTGGACATAAGTTGTATATTTTAATAGTATCTACATTTTTATAGTAAAAATGTGTATCTCTTACTGTTTACCAGTTACGTAAAAGTTATCCAGAGTAAACAGGACTACTAAGGCTATAGCCAGAAAATTCAGTATATACATTTCATTTCCCATAAAAATACCTTAAACAAATGGCATTTTAATCAAAATCGTTCAAGGCAATTTCGAAAAAATCAAAATTTTTCGAAACATTTTCCATTTAAAGTGTAGTTTACGGTAGAGAAATTTTATTTAAAATCTTCGTGTCGCATTCTTGAAATATATTAAATTTAAATGCGAACTTTGGTTTTTAATCAACGTTTCGCTTTTGAGTTATGCTGTTCACAGACACACGCACATAAGAATCTTTTTCTAAAAGCGCTTTTTTTGGATTCAGGGGCCCCAAAATCTCGACATTGAATGTTTGGATGGAATACAATAATTCCCCTACTTACAATACGTAGTAGAGAAAGTAAAAAGGAGCGAAGATGGCTAATATATTGTAACAGATGATACTACCAGTTGATAAACACACTTTATTTATGACTTAGGTGCTCAATTGGCTAACTGACTCGGACAAGATACACTCCTTATATGGGACTCGAACGCAAAGCGAATCTTCTGTAGCAGAAAGACGGCACACAATTGCTATTGTTCTACTTTGACTATTGCTCAGCCAAGTGGACCAGTCATAATAGCGGAAACGGTTTAATGGCAGTTCGCAAAAGTTTAATATAACCGAGATTACACTAAACCCAAGTACTGCCAACCTTACATTGAAGTTTACTAGTGTGAAACTCGTCCATAAAGCCTATCTTGCAAATCTTGTTTTGAAACAACACAACCATTGTACAACCATTTAAACTAAACAGTTTACCTATCGCCAACTTAACACCAATTGCGACCATACCTGCGTTGTCTACTGAACAGTCGGAATGTCACCAAAAGTAACCAGAGAACACTATAATGGGGTAAATCTGTCACAGTTGGTTTTTGGTGAATTCCAATTGCTCGTGTCTACAATAGCACGTAACCAGGTCAATATGCGATGACATATGTAGTATGTATCAGAAAAAGTATTGTAACCAATTTGAAAAATTACAGCGAAGACTGGTCCAGGTAAAGAGTTCAGTCTTGGCAGCTGAGACGGAACTGTGCCCCGAGTAGTGAAATTTGTGCCTCCGGAAGACACTGCGGTGAGAAACGAAAGAATTGGAAAATGTAAGCGACATTTGTCAAATTTAAATAAAAATGGATTTATGGTTATTTAAAAAATACACATGTAAAACGTTTCCATTGATATTCTACAATATTAATTTAGTCATTTTAAATTTTGAAGATAAAATATTTTAAAATTGTGGGAAGAATATTTTTCTATGATAGCTGAGTAAGGTAGAGAAGATAGGAACAACCCAAACCTCTGAAAGACCTATTAAGACTAAAAATTGGTCTTAATTTTAAAGGTAGTTGCTATATTTAATATCCGATATAAGTAAAGATGTATTATTATATATTTTATAATAATGTGACAATGTGACAGATCTCACACCTGACACCAGTGTAACAAATGGCAAGATGCAATAACATTTCTTCTTATTTTATTTCTTATCTAAAATTGAAACAAAGAAGCACATTTTTGTTTTATCGTTCACTAACACAGTCCTGAATTCCTCAACTCTCAACTGTTCTGTCTTATCCTAACCTTGACGCATACTTCAGTCTTTTAGTTCTACTACTCTCTGTTTCTTTTTTCAAACAGCTGTTTCGGACGATCACACTCACTGAAACTGCTTCGCACAAATACTCCGACGCGACTAATCAATGTCTACAACTGTCTCTGGTGATACATTCTTTCAGCGCTGACTGTACCTAGTTAAAACGAACAGCTGTCTCTTTCAACTCTGGGGAACTGCCTCTCTCGCCACCGCATTCGCTATATAGTAGCACGTCACAATAATTTTATTTAAATCTTAATTTTTGTAACGGAATTTTGTCCAAGTTACAGGATATTCAGTGTTTTTGGCTGGCAGGCTGTTGTGTGTGAATTTCCTCGTAAATGTTAAACTTGCATCCCTAAATAAAGTCTGGCTGGGATATGAACTTTGCTGTTTCTGTGATTTTCACCTACACACATATACAGACATCTTATGAAATATAATATAGTGTGACGACGGCCCACGGCAGCGGGACAGCCGTAATACAGCAAAGAACGGTCGGGGCCGGACTACCCAACCCTACTGGCGCTCAAGGTCAAGCCCCCACACCTCTGACGTGAGCAAGCACGTAACTAACAACAATCGAGCGGCAACACAAAAGGGTTTTCCAGTGTATTTAAGAAGTATCCGGCTTGTTTGTAGAAGTTCGAGAAAGGTCCGTGTTACATCATCCGTTATACAAGGAGACGAGGCAACGAACTAGAAAACTTACGGTTACAGACATGAGTCGGTCGGTGTGTCATTGGTGGAAAGATAGCTCTGTGTGTGTGTGTGTGTGTGTGTGTGTGGGTGTGTGGGTGTGTGGGTGTGTGTGGGTGTGTGTGTTACTGTCGTGAAAGATACGTTGCGTCGAAGTGAAGAAGCTTTAATGAATGTTCAGTGATTGTATCGTCATAGTTTGAGAGACAAAAAAGTGAAGAAAGGCAGTAAAAGAACTGAGTCAAGTTTACAAGAAGAAAACAGTTGAGAGTTCTAATATCACGGCCGTATTAGGGTCAGTAAAAGTGAACTGTATATTTGTGCAGAAGCTTCAGAAGAAAATAAAGTGAGAAACAAGTAATTTGGACTGAACTTTTGCCACTTTGTCGCAATATCGTGACCCTTAACTAAGTTGCAGAGAAAGTTGATATACCCATCTTTTCGGTAACCTATTTATTTCCTTCCGTCAAAAGTAATTGTTGCTTGGCTCACTAATCGTTTAACGTACCCGGTTAATAAATAAATTCCTAAACATTTTCTAAATAATAAGTCTGCTGTGCGAGCACTGCTCCGGACGTAATAGAGTGGTTTTGGCAAATAAAATGGTAGCTCACTTCTTTGCTTGGTTACCTCGCAAAAGGGATCTCTCCCGCATTATCACCTTCCTTCCTCCCTCCCTCCCTCTGTTCTTTGTTCTGAGCTGGGGCTGCATGTTGGTGTGGGGCGATTTGCTTTTCGACTCAGCCGCAATTTGTTTCACTAATGCTAAACCGTTTATTTTGACTGACCTCACACTTCAGTTCTAGATCGTTTCGACTTTGTTTTATTAGAAGTGTGATACTTTCATCATGTGTGTTAGAAATTTAATACACTTCTTTAAACTAGACACTGAGTTTGCAATCATTAGACCAGCAAAACTTCATTATTTTTTCAGAGAAAATGGATGTTTTGAGGGTTCCTGAATACAAAAATAGCAATTTTAGGGAAAAAAAAAGAAAACGTCCGTCTGTGGGAATGTCTACGATCATTGGAGGGTGGATTAGAGTGACCTGGTCCATAATTTTATTTCAAGTCACTGATGTAGGGAACATACTATCTTGGTACGTTTCCCTGGGTACAGACTGTGATTTTGAATATGATTTAAAGAAAATTATTGCTTTATCCACTTGTCAATTAATTATAAACAAATGTACGGTAAAAGTGAACAATGCTTTAGATTCCAAAGTGTCATTATGCGATTCAGTGAACCTTTTAAATAGTTTAAATTTCATAAACAATAACTTTTTTTGCTTATCCAATGCCATAACCTCCTAAGAAACATCTGCATTATACATATCAAAGGCTGTAAGCACACTGGAAGAAGTATGCGTAAAAATTAAGGAAATAAAGGCGGAGAAATTATGAAAAATGTACACAATTAACTCCAGAATGTGTTAAAAAACACTGGTTTTTCAATAATGCTTACTGTGGAGATGTCTTGCTGCAAAAAGTGACCGAATCCCCCAGATCAAAGGTGTAAGACAGTGATATAATGTATTATTCCTATGCACCTATTACCTCTTGTGATACAGCTTTTATTTACGAGAGAGAACATTCATGTTCCACAACATCCGTATGTGCATTATTGTCTACTGCAATGAACGGAATATTTAGTATTTACTTTGCATAAATGTAAAAGATAGTGGTCTTGTGATGAAATAAAACATAAGCAGTTGTCATGTTCAGCATTGTATATACACATTCTTTTAATACAACTTCTTAGGTACGCGCCCGTTCTTTACTTCTGCAGTCACCCTCTCTCCTTCAACATAGGCAGCTTATAGTACAATGTATGTAAGGTAACGTCTCAAAAACCGGTCGTAGCTCAGAAGGAAATGCTGGAAGAATAGCAAACTTGGTAAATTATCTTCCAAAGGGGACACGAAGATTAAAAAGAAAATCCTCAATCCCAAACTCCCCTCGCATTGAATATTTTTTTTTTGGAAATAATTTATTTTACCAATAACGATAAAAGCACTATACATTTAAGATTGCTAAACAAATCTACAAATAATCTGTGAAGTCCTTTTGATTTGGAAGAGAATTCACATAAGTTCGTATAGTGGATAGACCATAAGACTAACAATTACTTTAATAATGTTTGTTAAAATGATATAGGTTCAAGATATTTACGTGACTGGTAAAATGTATATTTTAAAGTTTCTGCGAATAGCTTGTGAACTCATTTTCATATACGTAGGTAAAACTAATTTTGTGCTATTTTGCATAATTGATAAACCATAAGACCACCTCCGTAGCGCAGTTAGTAGCGCGCTTGCCTCTGGCTCGGAGGACCTGGGTTCGATCCCCGGTGCCAGCATGGGGATTTTATCCCCTCTGGGAGGTCTGGCACGGGGTGCACTCAGCCTCGTTAGGTCCCGGGGGGACCAATTGAGGAGCTACTTGATGGAGAAGTAGCGGCCCCAGGTCTAGAAGACCGCATAACTGGCCGGGAGGGCTCGGGGCGCTGACCACGTCCAATCCTCCAGTACTGCACCTCACCAATGACGCCTGTAGTGGGCAGAGGTGGGGGACACAGTGGCTCGGCGGTAGACCTCGGCCCCTCGTGGGCTGTCGCGCCGGGGTTTAGTTACATATCGCGATAAATCACACAGTTTGTGCTGAATACGGTTTTGTATGGCAACATTAATTTCCGATTTATTGGTTGCTCTTGCTTCCAGTTTACCGGTGTGTGCGTGCGTGTTTGCGTGGATAAGCGGGCGTGTCAATTTTTGTGCTCTTATGTTTGCATGTTTGTGTGTGTGTTTTGTGTGTTTTTGTCTTTGTGTGTGTGTGTGTGTGTGTGTGTGTGTGTGTGTGTGTGTGTGTGTGTGTGTGTGTTTGTTTGTTTCTGTGGATGTAGTGGTCTTACGTGTGTGCATGCATGTTGTTTTCTTTTAGCTGCCGATTTTTATTAACTTTTGAAACCACTGTTCTTCTGGAAGGACAGGCCAAACTATATTTTTAAAGGCTTTAAACCTGAGGAGAGGAATAATATTTATTATTTTATTGTTTAACGACGCTGTCAATTGCCAGGATTACATCAGTATCACTGGTGTGCCGGAATTTTGTCCCGCAGGAGTTCTTTTACATGCCAGTAAATCTACTGACATGAAGCTACAACGTTGTTGCGTCGACAGCACCGGGCATCCTCTTTGTTGTTATCACGTGACACTGACCCCTCCAACTTGCTATAGTCCAAACACCGCAACTTTTCGTTCTCTGTATGAAGGTACGTTCCCTATCCATTACACAGTTCTCTATCATATCGTTGTAATGAAGAGGACTTCAGAGGCCATTCGCAGAACACTTAAGAAACACCTTTCATTTGTCATGTAAATATCTTAAATACATCGTAATTTAATCGAACTTATTTGCCAATTTCGAAAAAAAAAATTAATATAAAGGGTAGTTTGGGACGGGGAGATTTTTTAAAATCTCCGTGTCACATTTGTTGGAAGAAGCTCAACTTGATACATGTTTGGTATTTAACCGACTTCGTTTTTGAGAATGTTGTTCAGACAGATATAAATAGGCGCACATTCATACATATACGAAAAAAACACAGATTGTCAGACACAAACATTTTTATAAAAATATCTTTTTTTTGATTAATGGAGTCTCAAAACGTGTATTTTTTGCAAAATCTTAATAAGGAATTTAATGGAATTCAATGCTACCTCTACCTACTTGTACATGGTAGGCAAAGTAAAAATAGAATGACTGGAGAAAATGCTCTTATATTATAAATAACGGAAACTCAGTTTCAGATCGACACGGTTGGCCGAATTTATTAAAGTACGGGCTCGTGAGCAGGCGTTTAAATCCAGGACTGAGATTTTTCCCATTGTGTGTGTGTGTCTTTTTCCCCAATCGTCATAACTGACAAATGTCAGGAAGGTATGCTCATCTTAGGCTTGGAACGTTTGCTTCCCAAGATACATTTAAAGAAACTTGTATGGCCGACAGCTACTTGAAGAGTTTGCTAAAAATATATAGCTGATACTTTGAATTAACAGCGTTGTCAATCACGGCAACTCTTAGTTTCTGTGTAGCAGTGCATCTTCAAGGTCTCATGCCCACCCATACCATCCTGCTTCATTACATGTGCACAGAGAGAGCAGTGCAGGGCAACTGTACCTCCGTCTCTGTGACGGTAGATGGCATTAGGGTGCTATCCAGTCAGAACCCTCTAGATTAACGGACCTGACCCTGGCATCCCAGTTGTACAAAAATGGCGTCGGCTGGTGGGAGTGATTTCTGAGGTGTTTCCACACGCTGTTTTTCGTATTCTTTTATATGTCTTCGAGTTATTGTTTGTTATAATAATTGCTATGTAAGTTTGTCTTCATATTAGCAAAGCGAGTGTTTGAAAACTTTTATTTGGGCAGTATAGGGAACGGGAATAAATCTAATATCGTGTTGACTGTGCCGTGTGTTTAACCACGTGTTCATGTTTATTGTGTTCCATCTAGGACTATGGCTACATTAGCCGTATAGTGTGGTTAATTTATCTGTTTGCAAGTACAATTTGTGTCACGATTACAGTGGTGAGTGGTTGTTGAAGAAAAACTGTTCCAGTAGTGATGTTATTGTTGCCATACTACAACCTAACCTCAAACATGACAATGCCCCGTAACTGTTGCATTCCCGGATGCAAATTAAAAATCAGAAACTTTCAGTTAAAACAAAAGGTAAATTACAACGTAAAGCTTCTAAATTCAGTATTTAATTACTATAAATTGCAGCGTTATATATGTTAGTAGCCTGTGTATATATAACATGGTGAATAGTGAAAGACAATAATTTCGAGTGAACTGAATTAGTGGCATCTGCAACACCAACAGTTTGTTTCATGTAAGTAGTATGCTGCTTGTATTTACACATTATCTTTTGTCTTTGTAATTTAAATGTGTAGCTGTAGTTTAGAAGAAATGTGTTATGTTGCTGCATGTAAAACTGTAGACTATAGCAAAGTTTGGTAAATATTTACAAAATCGGCCGCTCGAGAAAACGAATGAAACATAGTGCAATGGATGCAGTTTTTATTGCTGATTACGATCTTGTAAGTTTTATTGTGCACTCAAGCTTCGTGTTTTATTTATGAGAAAATTTCGTGCGTGCGATGAAGTGGTTTTATTTCGCTTATGCGGCGGATATTTAGCTAATAAATGTGTATAAACGAGTGTAATATATGCTACAATGATTGATTAATGCATTTACGTTGAAATGATTGCATAAACACTGCCCAAATTGTAAATATTTCGATAACAGGACCCTGTCACCCCACTCATATACAACACTAACCTAACCTAACCTAACCTAACACAATGTTGCTTTACAATGCTGATTTAAGATTACGTATTTCATATATTTCATTTACAGTGCCGTTTTACGGTTATTATTTTTAATATTTCATCTGCTTTTGTGGATTCCCCCTGTAAAATAAAGTGTCGTGAAGTGCTGAGTAATATGTTGTTGCAAACTGAGTAATCAAAAGTTTTCAGTAATAGTAAAAGCAAATTTCCACCCTAAAGCTTTTGAATTTAGTAGGTAGCTAATTATTCTAAATGGCAGTATTTGTATATCAACCATCCAGTATAGTATGTTTTGTGTAGGTATATAACAATGTGTACATTGTACAAGTGTGACAAACAGTGTAAACAATGATTAATAGTTGAGTCAACTCAATGTCAACATTTCTGTTTTATTTAAGTAACATGCTGCTTGCAGTTTTGTCTATCTTCTTTGTAATTTGAGTGTGTAATGCAGTTACATAATGGCATGTAGACCTGTAGATTGCATGAATGATATTTAAGGTTATATATTTCATTGCCCATGGGTTTTCGTTTAATATTAAATGTCATCCTTTTTTGTTTAATTGAGGTTATGTTTAAGACAGTGTTTTTGTGTTTAACACAGCCCATATTCACAAAATAGGCATGTCATTACACAACATTTTTCTTTTACTGCGTTTAAATCGTAGCCTGTAGACGAGTTGTTTATAAGTAGTTCCCACCACATAGGCCGCCATCTTGAATCACAGTGTCAGGTCCGGTATTTAGGAGGTCCTGATCCAGTCAGTCTGTTTACACTAAGTGTGTATAGATGGCACGGCATTCACATTTATCATCTATTTTTCATTTGTGCTATTGTTTTAAGCATTAGATGGAACGTTGGGTAATGGTATTAAATATTCAATGCGGTATTTATCTTGGCAAATGAGCGAAACCACAAAAAAAATCCAGTCAGATTGGTCGGCCCTCGGGATTTGAACCCAAAACCTCCCAAATTCAAACTTGTCACTTTACCTTGGAGGTATTTTGCGCGGTGTAATATAGTGTTATCTTAATCTGATCTGCGGTGATATATTGCGTCTTGTTCCTCGAGAACCCAAAGCGGTCACACCGGAAAACTCGGATGTTAATTTCATCACGTCTTCGATAGCAAGTTAGAGATATTTCTCGTAGGACTTGTTAAACACGTTCAATATTGTCTTTTCACCACTTCGCAACGGTTTGCCGCACTTATGTTTCACAACACTCACTTGTTCCGCCATGTTACTGTCATACTGAATAATGCGCGCGCAGAATGAATTAGGCTGGTTACAGATTCACTTAACTGCGTATTCTTACACTTTAACTATGCTTAGTACACTTAGTTCATGCTTTAGCAAACATTAAGTGACATTTCAGACCTAGTAACAGTATTTCTTCAAGGGACTACTTACACGGCGAAAGCGTCAAGAGGGCGCGCTGTGGTCAAAACGCACGTGGCTTTGTTTACGTCTCCTCTAATCTCTTGATAAACAGCAAGCCGGGTCCACTGTACCGGCAATAGTATAAAAATAACATCAAATAATCTAACCTATCTTTATACTGAAGAGAGATTTCTAAGAATGATAAAAGTCTAGAAAACGCTACTGCCGTTGCAGTCAAAATAATTAAACCACAGGATTAATGGATAAAATGGCTGAGGTATAAACGGAAGAATTCGTCTAGTTTCACTTGTATTAAAAGTCCAGTTATTTCTCAAAGGTGCTATAAATTCCGAAACTGGAATAACATCAAGGCTATAAAAAGAGCTTTCTGACCTGCTTATGTACAAATATATGACTTAAGTGTAGAATCGATAGCTGTTAAATTAATGTTACATTTCTAGAATAAGACGACACTGGAAGTAAGGCCGGAATTTCGGCTCCCGTCAGTAAAGCAATATAAATCTAGTTGAAAAGAAAACAAAAGAAAGGTAGAGAGTGCTGGAAGACACGCCGGCGTCACCCAACACCCACACGGCGACGTAATACCGCAACCCACTGGCAGAATTGTAATGCAGTCTATAAACTGCTTCTCTTCTACAGAACAGAGGGATAAGACGGTCAGAGGTGTTCAAAGCAACGCCGTGTTCCCTTTGATTATTTCTGGCTTTGTGTGCTTACCGCAATACCACCCAGGTATACACTCGTGTTTCACAAGGTTCTGTGCTATGGATACTAGTACGATCTTAAAAAATCTGATGCGTTGCACTCGCATGACTTTCTCTACTCTTGTACTAACCATTCTTACAAACTCTTATTCCTATATCTTCTTCGTGTTAGTTAAGATAAACATTTGTACAACTTATTGCTTATTTCCTTGTAGGTACAAGGGGAATGTTAGAATACAGTAGGCTTTGTGCGATAGTCAAATGTTTTAAAGCTTTGAGATTCTGTTGTCTTTACACACTTAACATATAAAAAAATCTGATGTGTTGCACTCACATGACTTTCTCTACTCTTGCACTAACCATTCTCACAAACTCTTATTCCTATATCTTCTTCGTGTTAGTTGAAATAAAGATTTGTACAAATTATCTTATTGCTTATTTCCTTGTAGGTGCAAAGGGAATGTTAGAATACAATAGGCTTTGTGCGATAGTCAAATGTTTTAAAGCTTTGAAATTCTGTTGTCTTTGCACACTTAACATAAAAAATGAACAACGATGATCCATTTCATGAAAGTTCTAAGTTTTCCGAAACTGACACACATAACAAGGAATATCTCCGAAATGGTTCACCCTACAAGAAAATTTATTGAGACATAAATTGTGTATTTTAGCACGATCTACATTTTTTGTAGAGTATGATTTGGTGTATTTCTAACGGTTTACCAGTTATGTAAAAGTCCTCCAGAGTAAATACTACATGGGCCATAGCCAGAAAATTCAAGATATACATTTCATTTTTCATAAAAATATCTCAAACACATGACATTTTAATCAAAATCGTTAGAGCCATTTTCAAGAAAATCAAAATTTTCGAAAAACTTTCCATGTAAAAGGTAGATTAGGATGGGGCTATTTTCTTCAAAATCTTCGTGTCACATCCTTAAAACACATTAAACTTAAATACCAACTTTGGTTTTTAACTGACTTTTCGTTTTTGAGTTATGCTGTCCACAGACTGACACACAGACACACACTCGGAGCTTTTTCTAAAAATGCTTTTTTTTGGATTTAGGGGGCCTCAAAACATACTTACGGCGAAATTTCAACATCGAATTTTTTGGTGGAATACAATGTTTCCCCTAATCACCAGTAGAGAAAGTAAAAACAGCGATATTTTAAGCTAAAATTCTTTATGAAACTTTGAATTCCTGTGTTAAAGCGGTATTTATGTTGTGCAATTTCTATTAACTAGATGACCTAAAATTTATTTGATTGTAACTCGTAAATCCTAATGAACCTTCCAACTCCAATAATTCATTGAGGTTGATAATATTAGATGGATCATGTACGGTTTGAGTGTTGTTCGATTATTAAATGTACTCGTCTCCCTGAAACAAAATTGAATCAATTCGTTTATTTCTAAACCTGCAAAGTCAATTTACCTTAATGGGCTGGCTTATCAAAATGAATGTTTGCAAAATGTAATTAAATTCGATGTAACCTGTTCTCAAAATCCAGTAGTTTCTCTTACGAAAAAACAATTTTAAATGTAGTGGATGAACCTGTTAAACGATAGGTTCACGACAAACGTCTTTACTGCATGAGAGAAATTCGATAAAACTGAAATCTGAATATTCATAACTTCAGTATCATTGGTGCCCGATAGTTTTTAAAGTTAATGTGGGGTTGGAATTTTCATCAATGAAATATAGAATACGAAGAGGAGATAAAGTAATACAAATTAAAACTACGGCTGACAGGCATTGTAATGAGTACTGCAAAACGGCACGGAATTGTTTTCAGTCAGTCAAATTTATTGAACTTACCTTGAGAACTTTACAATGCTGAAAGCCCAAACGAATTTAAGTCTCACTAAAACAAAGTTCATTTTTTCCTTATTTCTAACCCTGCAAAGTCAGAGGTAGAACCAGAGCAGACAAATTCAATGACACAGCCGGGATTTGAACAACGGACCCTCCGCTGAACAAGCCGGTGCTCTAGCCTGCCTAATAGGTTGTCACAGTAGCGTATTGGTTAGAGCACCCAATTCTGAACATTCTGTTTTGTCAGTTGAAAGGTATTTCAAAAACAAAATTTTCTCCAAACAGAAGATGTAAACTATAAAAAATGACGTTACTTTATACAAGGGCTAATAAATTATTTTCTGACTACTTTAGAATTCAACAGTCGGAAATTCATAAGAATTATGTATTTTTGAGCCATTTTGAGCCGTGCCTTAGTCTCGGAAAAGCTCGAAAACGACTCGACGTTGAATAACAAAAGAACATTAAGAAAAATCCAAAGAAACAGCCGAAAAATCGAAAGAATCAAAATCGGTAATTTTGTATTGGAATTCCCACTTTGGATTAGTTTCTAGGTATAAAAATTGGATTTTGAGAGTAGATTTGGATAAATAGCATTTAATTACGTTTTGCGAATATTCATTTTGAGCAGTCACTTTATTAAGGTAATGATTTCATGTTTTCCAAACTTCCCCAAATATCCTGGCTTTCTAACTCTTCTATTGTGGTTCTTACTAATTTACTCTCGTCCTTTCTCTAGCCTTTATATATATATCTCATTCCTATTTACTACCCTTGAATATTAATGAAGCTATTACTTCAGTGAAGCTACTTGAAAGAAAAAGACAGAAAGGCGAGACAAGCAGTAGACAGTGTATCAATTCTAGGGCAAAGTAGTAAAATTGTTCTTTGAAGAGACAAATGTAGAGGAAGTACTTTGGCCCAGTTCCCAAGTACACTTAAAACCACTGACGGACACACCAGGTTACATATTTCTCTCCTCTGTAAATCATTAATTTCTGAGTTATTTCTTTGTAGTCTAACAGAAATTAGTCCTGAGCAACTCATTGCGAGTTATCGTCTACAGTTTGTCTAGTTTGAGGTCTTGGGTTGCGAATTAGCATCACAAAGAAATTCCCTGATGAATGGTAAGAAGTTATGCATCATTCATAAAGAGGGAACAAGTCTGTCATAATTTAATTTCATTTGCGTTTTGGAACATGTGTTCTGGGTTTAAATTAAATTAGCATTCTTATCTACAGTTCCAAGTTTTTAAGTGCCCTTGAAGTATGTTTATCAGGCTGTAAATCAGAAACGGCAAATATTTTGTAATACCTTAGAGGAAATGGCTAAGCCTACGAAAACATTTGACACAAATCGTGTACTTAAACGAGTTATTTTTTTCGACCAAGCAAGGTGGCTCCGCGATAACGTGTGAGGTTTGCATTCGGGGGATCGTGGGTTCGATTCTCGTGGCCGAGCTTTCTGATCCAGGTTTTTTTTCGGGGATTTCCCTGGGTCGTAGGCGAATACCGGGAAGCATAATTTCATACCCTGAATTTCCTGTTCTTCACCTTCGCTTCATTCGTCGTTTATCCCGTTAGTTCTTTCAGGGCCGCACGTGTAATCGAAGGCGTTAGGTGCAATCCCTTATCCGTGAATCCGGGTGGGGGCGGGGGTGGCCGCCGAGGTGCCCCTAAGAATGCTTCAAAACACCTGAAGTCTTCGAGGCGTCATCAAACTTGAGAAACCTTAGGGACCTCAAAACACTTTTTGAATCGAATATAATAACTCTTCTGTCTACAATATAAGAGCACAGTGGATATTATGTCGTACTATATGCCTATCTATAAACAGAGATATTATATCATAGCATACCTCAAGAGGTTAAAGTGACAAAAAGCTATACCTGCGATTAAACTTATCGCAAGTAATAACATAAGACTTCTGAACTAACCAATAAATTCTCGCACGGAGCAAGAGTTGGAGAATTTATCTGGAAAGGTAAAACAATCGAACGATATTTGGACTATTTCATAAATAGAATATGAATTTAAGTACTATATCGTTAAGATTTGACCAGGAAATGTTAAATTCTGTAAAAAATATATTCGTGTCTATTACTGTAGTTTGACTTGCCCAGCTGAGAAAAACAAAACCCAACAATTACATATATTTCGATCTTTTCTTGCTATGACAGAAAAACAGTTTATAATCAAATAAATCTCACTTTATTTTTAAGTTAACAAATAACCTTTCTTCTGGAAAACTACATCAAGTATTAAGAGAACAATAATTGTTAAAAACACAATGCCAAATTGGAATGGAGTGCTTTTCAGTCATTTATTGGGTACAGTTGGCGACACTCACTAAACAAAAGAATGACCAGGTGATAATTTTAATTGATAACTTAACGCTTCTATGTATGATCACCAAATAGTAAATCAGCCAAAGAGTAATTCTTCTCTACATTTTTTCTATCCACTCCGGTGAAGCATTTATCTGAAAATAGTATGTAATTTGGTACTTCTGCTCCCATTCGCTGTTATTTCCAGTGTTTTCACATAAGCAGTTTCTTTTCATCCAGTTTTCCGGTCCATTTGTCTTCCCACTTGTGATAGGTTTTAGCGTTGTTCTACTTTCACCCAATCTTTTTAAAACACTCTTGAGTATTTATTTTCTGTATCCATTCACGTGTTCCCTTCTGCTCCATATTCGCGTTTCAAATACTTCGTCACTTAGCTATGACGTAGTTTCCGCACTATACAACTTCGTAACTACTACAATCAACCCTTCGTCCCAAATGTTTAATATCACGAAATGAGGAAATTACTGGCTTACCTCACGAGTGTCCCGACTCCATGATGTACGATCCCAAAAATTTGCGTGGCTTGGCTTTGATGAGAGCTACTTGGGAGGTATAAATAAAACACATAAATATATGTAAAACACTATTAAATGTTGAGAATTCTCATCTGCATTTAGCTAGGAATCTTGAGAGTGAAAAGACCTATCTCTTCTAATGGTTCTTCCAGAAGAGCAGACATCGTTGCACTTAACAGACTCCAAGGAACAGCATTAGTCATTGACTTTACCATCCGGTTCGAGAAAGATCTACAATAAGCTGAGGAAGCTGATAGAAAAAATCCATATACGAGCCATGCCTTCCTAATTTAGCCTTGAAATACATCTACCAGTTAAAAATTGGTCTGTCATTAGACTGCTTTTTGGGAGTAGGGGAGGAATACCAAATCTAACAACTTCACATCTGAAAAGGCTGAAAAGTCCTCAAAAATGGTTATATGATACTGCAGTTGATATCATAAAAGATTGGTTAAAAGCCCTACACTACCACTTATATTTTGTTTGAGAAAAATAAGTACGTATCGCTATATTTATATAGAAAAATAATTATATATGTTTCTTGATAGGTAATTTGATGTTTTCTTAGTTTGAACTTAACCACATCTTTTGCTACTTGTTTTTCTCTTATAATAATTGTTTCATGTTTGTTTTGTTACTCTTAATTTTTATTGTGATTCAGCGGCTGATGTCGACTTCTGTTTGATTAAATATATGCTTTCCTATCTCATTGGAATTCTCAAGTTCATTTTCGCTAGTTTTCTATGGCTGGTTTTGACGTTTTTCATATGTCACAAGGTTTCCTCCATCTACTATCATTTATTTTCTTAGTTATTATGTGATCTACTCGTTGAAAATCTTGTTTTCCTTTCTCTTGCATGCATTGAAAAATACTAGCAGAAGCAATTTCGATACTCCGAGATACACAGAAGATAATGCAGGTTAATACGGCAATCAATTGTTTTGTGTAGTTATGC
Organism: Tenodera sinensis; assembly: GCA_030765045.1. Lineage (NCBI taxonomy): Eukaryota > Metazoa > Arthropoda > Insecta > Mantodea > Mantidae > Tenodera > Tenodera sinensis. Next base: position 54,494,821 of record CM060972.1, read on the forward strand.
CTAATCTGTTAAATACTATTTACGTGAGCTTAATGGCAACTAAAACGGCCACTCAATGTGATCAAAAATGGATTTGGCGGCTTTTGATGCCAATCGCCTCATTTTAACGATATTACCTGGGCGATCGAGCTTCGCTCGGCTTTTATTTTCTTTTTTTAATCGTGTTTTTTTTGGGGGGGGGGGAAGAACATACTTATTTAGATAAACTTTAAAAGCAAAATGGTAACTATAAATTTTCATCCTAATTGTTGGAGCTATTTCCGTGACAAGACCTTAATCACTACTCTTGATTAATAGAGAAATTATGGCCAAAATAAAGTTTAGAGTGATTGTAACTTACGCGTAGACTAATATAGCTAGGTCAAATTTCTTATTGTATTCTGATAGCCCTGGAAGAGGACTTTAAAAGGCTATTTCGTTTGTTGAAATCGATCCATTAGAAGAGAAGGAAAAGACAAAATAATTTAATTGTTCTGTAGACGCGGGAATAAAACGTATTTTTTATGTAAAATCGCGTTTTTTCAGGAATGATACCTATATAGATAAACTTAAAAAGCAAAACCTTATCGGAATACAAAATTTGGTCCAATAGTTAGAGCCTATTAAGTTGCGCGAAATATATATAAACACACACACAAGAATTGCTCCTTTAAATATATACCTAAGGTATGATGTATTTTTTGTAGTCGTATTTTGTACATCTCCTACAGTTTTTTAAAATGCATCAGTTGGATAATAATTTCACATCCGATTTACAGAAAATTGAGAAATAAAAGATCTAAAACAAATTATAGTATATATCTCATTTCAATTGGACTTGGGACTGACTTACGCTTTGCAAATCATAATTCCTGACATTTGAATACTTTTCGTTTAATTATTTAGAATACCAAAACATTTTATAATAACACTCGTATGAATTAAAACTTCCAAATAAACTTGATACATTGTTTTCTTTTCTCATTTATTTTCTCACAGTACACTAATTCCTTGATCCCAAATCATCTTCAGTCTTCACCATTCTGCCAGTTTCCACCTCCTTGATACTTCCACCCATCATATTCTGCTCGTAATCACTTATCTCTTTTTATATTGGCAAACATTCAATGCAAAGTTTTCTGGTAGACTACGTCTTGATTTCCTGTGTGTAGATAAACAGAGATGATGACTTTCCGACACACAAACATTCATTCATTTTCAGTCCCTCTCGAACATAATTCGGACATGACAAAAAAAAAAAAGAAAAATTGTTTTTGGTCACTCAAGTTTGTTAAACTTTCCAGCAAACTTACTGGTTTGCTGGTTTGGTGTTTTTAAGCACAGAAACCGTGTGTGGGTAATGTTTGAGAGGTAGATTTGGAACTTAAAAATTTAACGCCACGGCTGGGATTTGAACCACAGATCCTCCACTTACCAGGCGGGTGTTGGTTGGAGAGTCAATGCCATTCTGGCAGGTTCTCACAGTAGCTTAATGGTTAGAGTACCTCTCAAACTTTTACCTTGAGAACTTGACAGTATTGAATTTCTGAACTGAATTCTTCGAGTTTCGCTAAAACTAAATTGAATGAATTTTTTGTTTATTTCTAAGCCTGCAGAGTCAATTTACCTTAAATGGTTGATCAAAATGGATGTTACCAAAATGTAATTAAATTTGATTTAAGCAAATTTATTCTCAAAATCCCCATCTTTTTTATGAAAAAAAAAAAGGATATTAAATGTAATAGTTCGAGCTGTTGAACGATAGGCTCGTCAAAAACACCATATATTGAAAGTAATCCATAGTAGCAATTCATATACAAAATTACAATTTCGGTTTTTTTTTATTTTTCTATTATTCTAGCTATAATCCCTATGAGGTAACAATTAAAAGAGGAGATGTCATCAGAATACGGACCGTGGTTAGCATTTTGGTTTGTGTGGAACTCTTCATGGTTAAAACAGTTACAAAAGTGGCATTTGAGTTTGTAGCTCAAGTTTGTTGAGTGAAAGCGAACTGACCTAAGACGTTGTTGTGTCTTCTATGTGGGGCTAGAAGAGTTGTAGCCTTGGGGAAGAAATTCGCTGTCTTGTTGAGTGATCGATACGGCGTGGCAGAGTACCGGAGATGCGTGCGACCTTTTGCTCTGCCTAGGTCCACATATGCGGAACCAACCCGTCGAGGGAACATACAGCCCATTTGACAGGCACACCATGACACATTGGGAAATTCACACATTTGAATCGCAGCACACAGCTTCTTTCTTAAATGATTGACAGAGGCAACACGTCAATACAAGTTTTCATCTCAAAGTTTCAAGAGTGCAGTTGTTGGATTGTTTAACAATTTCCTCCACAGTTTACACAAGTATTGCAAAACAAATTAAATTGCCATAATGTACTGCTTACATGCCAAGGACTTTACATAACGATACTACAGGCATGGGCACAGGAGGAGAGTTAGCGATTGAACTTGCCTCACTCAGCCCACATTCTCTTGCCGACTGAGGAAGACTACTTTGATATAAGCGCACGTCGTACCTCCGTGGTACGTTAAACATATTTTGCATACAATATTTATTACAGCCATCTACTGTGGTTAAGAAAATTGCATAATTTTAAAGTTTCTAACTTTCCTTTATCTTATGCACGTAATATTCTTACGTTGCCTTATGATTTACATACTAACCTGTTTCTCTTTCACAGTAGATGAAGCAGTAAATTTCCATTGCTGTTTGGTCTTAAAATATTTTAAAACTATTTGACCAACATAATAAATTGTTCGGTTTTAAACACAATATTGTCTTCTGTTCTTCCTTGTGTGGAACATAGGGTACCGCCCGGCCGCTGGATCCCCCAACTCTGCCTACTGCAGACGTCAGGAGCGGGGTCCAGTAGTGGAGAGTGGGACGTGGTCAGCGCCCCGAGGCCTCCCAGCCAATAGGTATATGCGGTCTTCGGAAGCAGAGTTAATCAAGGGAACTAGGATGGATAATCAGCCCGAAGCCTGGTGTGAGAGCGAGGAAGTGAATGATATTAAATGACGGCCAAAGATGATAGGAAAGGTGATGATGGAGCAAATGATGAAATTTAGACGGGGGAAACGGAGAGCCCGCTGTCCCTGGGCCGGTATGTCTACCACACATCCCACATGTGGACGCCTGGGATCGAACCCGGGTCGCTTTGGTGAGAGTCAAGTGGTCTAACCCTCGGCCACGGCGTGGCTGTTTATATTAAATAAACTAATAAGAAACTAAATTCTAACACGTGGAATCATATCATCCAATTTATATATCTACAAATACGAGTATTCAGAAAGTACCTTTTGAAATTGTCGATAAATACATCACCGAAGTTACTGTCTGAATACTGCTCGGAAAACTCCCTTCGTTACTTGCAGTGGGTGGTAAAGACACAGACGAGTGGCACAACTAGTTTAGAAGTGCTGGCCTACTTTGACTTTCACTTGACGTACGTACGAACGCCTGCATGGTAGCGAAAGTCGCTTTAGTAAATAAAACACTCTCTTATTCAGCCCTACACTGTGCTAATCTGTGCAGATATTCTATTGAATAATATTTAATTACCTTCTTTACCTTTCACGAAAGATGAATTTTTTTATTAAATTCCTTTATTTGTCATATTTGAATCTACTATCACGCGAAAACTGCGCACTCCTAACAGTAAGTATTTATTGTTTCCCAATCGTTAAAGAAAATGCATTTCAAGTGCAATATGGTATTACAAAAATATTGCTATGTAACGTGTTGGGTTCGGATCTTTAGACAGCTATCGTGATCGCAAGTTACCTGTCACATGGTCGAGCGTGACGTCATTGCGCGAGTACAGTGACAGCTGAAAACACACCGCCTGCAGTGCATGGTGTCTCTGGAACATGTTTACTAGTTCCACTCTTCAGTACAAAAATCGAAATATTCACGTATTGCTGAACTTGTAGAAGTGAATGTAAGTAATGCAACAATGTTCGTGCGTCAACTGTGCATGGCCTCCACAACATTTCTTTCCCTGTATGAAGGTTCGCTCCCTATTAATATGTATTTTATTGTGTAACACTATCCTGATATTACTTGAAAATATTTCAGCATCTGGGTTGTTCTGTGTGGATTCATTGGCTACATCGTAGTATCGAAAATGCCTATTGAAGCGTAAAGTACTATTGTCTGCACAGTTATTAGTGTGGAAATATTATTTTTAACATACTTGTAACCGAATAATGACTCATGTTTTAGCTGTTTTGAGAAAGTGTCGTGCGCATTTTGTTCACAACAGCTGCGGAAAATGAAATGAAAGGAGTGCGGCATTTGAACCACATTATTCCACAGTTCTACATTCGTATAACACGTGGATAATGCATATAGCCTAATGACGTTCTTCCGTCCATTAGGTGTTTTATATGGTATTTCGATATTTCAAGTATAACTGAATAATTTTGTCCTAATGTAACCCCACGTGTAGCGCTTTGGAAGGCAATAACAATTGTCATAAATTATACAAATTATGTCTTTCAAATCCTGGTGAATAAATAATTTTGCTATAGTAGGTCAGGGAAGGCAAAGTATACAATATACCGTATATACTATAATCAGCTTTTCTCAGAAATGATGAGCCTACTCAAGATTCGAAGTTCCTCATGCAAGCTTCTGCGCATGCTCGCCGTGGCACAGCCTTGGTTCACCAGGTAACTAACTACACTTTGTTTACGTATTGAAATGTGCACCACTAATATATGTAGGGTTGTTTCTAACAACAATCAAGGACTCATATATATATATATATATATATATATACAGGCGGAACAATCTGAAGAACAGAAATGGTGTAGATGGTTAACGCATATATCCGTGGCCTGGTTTTAAGGCAGAGAAAGACAGCTTCAAGCAGTGTGACGTATTGGAAAGAACAGCAAGCCTATCAGTTCGTATGACGTCAGGCGAGATCCCTGTTAAACCATGTTGCTTAGATAAACAATGCTGTTCAGTAGCAACTGGAGGGTTACTGGTCAGGTCATAACCTAATATGTAGTCTTTGATTAAAAATTTTCTATACATTGCGTCCTAACATTGATAAACTAGTTGAAGAGAAACGAAACAGTGATGAAAATGTCTACGTAATTTTGTTCTATACGGCTCTGTTCAAATTTGTGGAGAAAATTACATTATATTCTGTTCTGGTTACTTTATGACAAATCTGTTCTTCACATAAACTAGAATTCTTCTAAATTTTCTTACAGCATAGAGCCAAAGTGTTAGGACATGTTGGAACCCAGGAGGAAGTAGTTAATTCCTCGCTTGACCGCTTGTGTTGCTCTTTCATTTACAAGTGGAATTCCGTTCAATCATGTGCGGCAGCTACCTAGGCTTCTGGTAAACAGAGGCTAGAACAGAGAGGAATGGTGCCGTATGGTGCAATCTTCTTTACACGCTTCAGTGAATCTCTAGGAGGATATGACGTTTCGCCTGTTTCACGACCTTGTTGGATTCCCCCACTACCGACCTTCGTGCGCGCGGCTAGTCGGTACTGGACCTCTGAAAATCCACATCGCGTTCAAGAAATCGCTGATTATAATCGGAAAGTTGAAGTTTGGTGTGCTGTCAGCGCTAGACGCACAATTGGTCCAATATTCTACGAGCAGACTAAATGCAAAGAAGTACCGAAATGACATTTTGGCCCCATTTTATAATGAACTGACAGAAGAAAAGAAATATGGTTGACTTCAACAAGATTCTGCTACTGCCTGTAGAACAGAGGAGTCCATAAATAAAATTAGGTAAGTGTTTGAAGATAGAGTGATTAGTGTTGGTATATATGGGTCTCTCGCTTGCCCCGGTCTAACAGTGTGTGATTTTTACTTCTGGGGTAGCCTGGAAGACAAAGTTTACGAGACTGTTGCCACCAGAATAGGTTGATTAACGTCGGATCCTAGGGTTGTTCAACTGCGGATCTAACAGTGAACGAACAGGGCAGTCTATCTTGCACATGTGGCATCAACCTATGTCAATGCGTTCAGATGACATTTCAGTTGGAATATACAACATAGCCACTTGCGCGGAATGTCACATTTAACCTGGAAGAGCTACAGATGCAGCATGTATATTTTCCCTTCACTGACACAGTGCTGTATTCTCTGTGGATGTTTACATGCACGGAATTCCACCACCACACAAGATGCATCATCCTGTCTTCTTCACTTGACATGATCTAGGACTGAAGCATTTACCTACATCAGACGACTGGAGCGAAACAGCCACTTCGAGAACGCCTTTGTACTGCTATAGATCAGCCATGGGCAAAATCAGCTCAAAAGGGCCAATCCACTGAAACGTGTTCTTGCCTCACTCCACGGGTCCCCCCCCCCCCCTTCACTACTGTTCAGTTTTCGACATGCGTGGCAAGTATGACTTCGTCGGGACATCTTTTTCTGAGGAGTGGCAAAGAGAAATTTTTGTCAGTTATAAAAACAGGAAATCTTGCTGTTTAATATGCAGATTTCAATTTGCAAATATAAAGCGTTACAATATCGGAAGCATAAAGCAAACTTGGATGACCTTACAGATATTTAAGAGGTGGAATTAGGACTGAAAAATTCTATGCCATAGCGGAATTTCAACCACGGATCTTCGCTTATCGAGCGGCTACTCCAACTACTAAGCTACCATGTCCAACTAGTGTTAGCGCAGTGGTTAGAACGGTCGCTCGATAACCGGAAGGTAGATGGTTCAAGTCCCGGCTATAGCATTGAATTTTTCAGTCCTGACTCCATCTCTTAAACATTGCCCACACACGGCTTTTATGTTTAAAAACACCAGTAGTAAGTTTGTTGGCATAAATAAATAATTACAGGTATTTACTTACAATTGTAAGGAGTACTATCTGAAAACTCCTAAACGTATAAAAGGGATGACACGATACCACTTTTTAGGGGTTTAGCTTCTTATTAGTTTATTTAATATCAGCTACTGTATTTCGCGTTTGAAACTTTGAATACAACATTGAGTTTAAAATCAAAGAATTTATTATGTTCATCAAATAGTTTTAAACTATTTTTAAGATAAATAACAATGGAACTTTACTACGTTATTTATTGTGGAAGAGAAACAATTTAGTATTTAGTCTAAGGGAGAGTAAGATTCTGAAACACAGAATCCATTTTGGATAGGGAAAAGTGAATCAGTTAACTTTAGTAATTACAACCAAACTGATGTATACTTGCATTGTGCAGCAAGGCATATTAAAAATGGGAACTAAACTTAACGCATTGAGAAGGTAAAACCATATTTACTCAAACCTCTAAAAGAAACTTTTGAAAAACACTTCTAAAATTTTACCTCACACCACTACGCCGCCACTCAACTTGCGACAATGGGCGGCTACGAATAAACGCCGTTTCACAAGCGCTAGAAGATACCAAAGTGCGGGAACTTATTTTCGAGAGAAGTCAAGAAATTTTGATTTCCAAACAATCGCAGGTTTTTAGAGGTTATATTAGTGAGTCGACACGACCGAGGAGTAAGTTTGTATCAAGATTATGATACAGCGTGAGGTCGAGACTTGTCGATTGTGATTCAGTTTTAGAAGAAATAAAATGAAATTAAATGTAACTGGACTTCATTTGTCACAATGTAGACAAAATAGATATGAATATCTAAGCAGGAAAAAACTAGGAGTGGTTAGTTGCTTACAAGTCAGTATTTATACAGCTCCAATGTCGAGTCTTCTAAAAGTGCCAGATTAAATTCCATACACAATTTGATGAGTACATTGTATAGAAGACGACCAGTGTGATGATAGAGTGGTTGTCAAGTAACTGACGTGAAATCGGAGCACCCACTGAAATTTGCTTGACGCCACTTTGTCAACAGCAGTTTCAATATTGGTTATCAAACGCAGCGTGCCATCGTCAGATATTTCTATATTCAAGTGCATTTGGCCAAGCTTTTGTTTTTAATTTCTCTTAAAGATCAATAACCAATAACGCGAAATTTCAAACGTTAGTCAGTTTTATTCTTCCTACCATATACATATAAGACGGAGAGAGTGTTGCATTGATATCAAATTTCTACGCAAATTCCCTCTCCCACCAAAATTATAATTATAATCTGAAGATAAATGATTAATTATAGAAAAACCGAGGGTAGAAACATTAAGAGTGAAGCTGAATGTATATTGTAGGCCCAAGAATAAAAGCCCGAGCAGATTAGGTAAATTATAAAATTCCGATTGTTGTGCGAACAAGTCTAGATTGAGCTCGGCGGTTTGATTTTTATCTTGCCATGACTTGCCTAAAATTGACTAGCAAAATAATTTCCTTAGCGTTATTCATGCGATCACGTGACGTACGACTTTCATTACTTTGGCTATGAATTCTGGATAGTTGGGGCATGCAAACTGGCACGCAAGCTTGACACATACACATACTCGTCGGTCACTAAAGGGTGACAAAGTTATAGTGTTATAGCATTGCAGTCGGTGTTAGAAATTAATATTTCTAATCAGATATTGTCGGCAGTTCTCTACGAAAAACTTTAAATTTGCAAATAAAGTCACATGTTTGCAAATTCCTCGTTTGTTTCCATTCCTGCCAACACTCGCGCACACCTTGCAGGTTAAGAGCTCATGCTGGAGCTAGCTAGGTACTGTGACACCAAACAGTGGGTAGGAGATCCCCTGGCGACCAGATCTTAGCAACGTCTCCAACCAGCAGCGGGAGTGGAATCCTTACCAAAGCATTTTTGGATAGGTCTGTCTGTGTCTGTGTGTAACAGCATAACTATAAAATGAATTGTCAATTAAATACCAAACCTGGTTTATGTTCAGCATCTTACAAGGATATGACGTGAAGATTTTGAAAAAAATCCCCCATTACGGTGTACCTTTTTAGATGGATTGGTTTCCTCGAAAATTTCTCCAACGCTTTTGATTCAGTTACCACATGTTTAAGATACTATTATGACAAATAAAATGTATAATCTGAATTTTCTGGGAAAGTTCTAAGAGACCGTCTTCACTGGAGGAACTGTAAACATCACAGTCAGCGGCACAACAGCAAATATAATTTTAAAAAAATCTGATACGTTGCACTCAAATATTCTTGTACTAAGCATTCTTACAAACTCTTATTCCTATACCTTCTTAGTGTTAGTTGAGATAAACATTTGTAGAAATTATTATCTTATTGCTTATTCCCTTGTAGGTGCAAGGGGAATATTAGAATACAGTAGGCTTTGTGCGATAGTCAAATCTTTTAAAGCTTTGAGATCCCGTTCTCGTCGCACGCTTAGCATATATAAAAAGGAATATCGATGCTCCATTTGACAGAAGTGTTAAGTTCTCCAAAACGTACACGAACAACCAGGAATATCCCCGAAATGGTTCACTCTACAAAAAATTATTGTGACATAAATTGTGTGTTTTAGCAAGATCTACATTTTTTATACAGTAAGATTTGCTCTATCTCTTACCGCTTACCAGTTATGCAAAAGTTATCCAGAATACATAGGACTTTGTGGGCTATATCCAGAGATATGTTTGAGATATTTTCCTGACAAATGAAATGTATATCTTGAATTTTCTGGCTGTAGCCATGTAGTCGCATTTACTCTGGACGACATTTGCATAACTGGTAAACCGTTCTATTTATGTCTAAATATAATTTTTTATAGAGTGAACTATTCCGGAGATATTACTTGTTGTTTGTGTGAGTTTTGAGGAACTTATACTTCTGTGAAATGGAACCTCGTTATTAAATTTTTTGTGTTAACAGTGCAATGAGAACGGAATTTGAAAATTTTAAAATATTTAACTATCGCACAAAGCCAACTAACTGTATTTCCATATTCTCTTTACACCTACAAGGAAATAAACAAATAAGATAATTTGTGCAAATGTTTATCTCAACTAACACGAAGAAGCTACAGGTATAAAAGTTTGTAAGAATGGTAAGTACAAGAGTAGAGAAAGTCATGTGATTGTAATACATCAGATGTTTCACCATGTAACGTAATACTATTGATTCCGAACTGAAATAATAAATGTTCAATCTTCTCGAGTCATCTTAACAACTTATTGACAATGGATTCCAGTTTCTTATGTCTTGAACTTATTTTGTTGTGCACAAGGATGGCACTTCTGGCCTCACGTTACAGTTCATTTACTCCGTAAAGAGGATTTGCTTCTTCATTATCGTCAGAGAAGCGCGGATTTAACTCTTTTTCAATTAGCAGCTCCGAATAGCAATTTTGCTGGAGGGATTAAATAATCCTGCTTTAATTGAATAGCTAGAGGAGAATAAAAGCGTCTAGGGTAATAGGATACGCGGATGAATCCAAACATTTGAAGACTTGTCAAGGAAAATTGCATAACTTTATTGGCTTTAAACTTTTTATTACAGCCACTCAAACGCTTCAGTAGAAACTACACTTTTAGGGTATCTCCGAGACACTGGCTATATAGCTGATCCCTTTCATCCTTGAAACTTCGTTAACTTTGTAGTTAGCCTGTGTAACAACAAAATACAGCTGTTGAATGTGAGTTATCCATTCTTTGTAAATTACTTTTACAGTTTTACTTTCAGTACTACGTGTACTGAAGTAGAGGAAGTATTTTGTTCCACCCAACAATTCGATGACGAGATTTTACCGGAAATATGTTTTGAAGCCCCCTGAATAAAAAAAAATATTTTTGGAAAAAGGTCTGTGTGTGTGTGTGTGTGTGTGTGTGTGTGTGTGTGTGTGTGTGTGTGTGTGTGTGTGTGTGTGTGTGTGTGTGTGTGTGTGTGTCTGGACAGCATAACTCAAAAACAAAAAGTCGGTTAAAACCTGACGCAAATGTTCCTCTAAGTCGAACACGTCGTCTTTAAGTGCTATAAGATCTCATCGCCAGGATATCTCCTATTCTGTGTTTGATGTCCGGACTAGCTCTAGCAAGAGGTCCTAATCTGCAGGGTGTGCGTGAGTTGTGGTAGGAATGGAACCTAACGAAGAATTAACCAACATATCACTTTATTTGCAAATTTCCAGATAGAGAACTTCCGACGATATTTAAATAGAATGTAACTTTTTAACTTCAACTGCAACGTTATAATATTTGAACTTTGTCGCCCTTTAGCAACCGCCGAATTATGTATACGCCAGGTTACGTACAAATCAGAAATTGCACGTGTACTCTCGGCTCGATTCAAGACGAGTGTGTGTTGCGTTGCATTTGTTTTGCGTGGGCGACACAAAGGAAGCGATTTCCATTGGTCAACTTTAGAGCACGTCATGGCAAGATACGAATCAGCCCGCGAAATCGCTCGGGCTTCGTACGTACAACAATTGCAACCTTATCACTCATTTAAATCTGCCTAGGCTTCCATTCTTGAGACTTTAATCTGTTTAGCTTAATTAAGTCTTCCCCTTAACTATCGACTAGAATCTTCTTTTGTTTCTTTGTATTATCAATTACATATGTTCACATAATTTCGGTTTCAAACCTGAAGTTGGTATTCAAGTCTGTCTTTTAAGGATGCGAGACGAAGATTTTTAAGAAAATTTCTCCACCCTAAAGTACCCTTAACATGGAAAATGTTAAACATGTTAAATGCCATACTTCGCCTACAGGTAGTAGAGAAAACGAATATGATTATGCGTTCGTAAACCGCTTGACCGATCACCGTGAAATTTGGCATGTATGTGCATTTTGTTATGGAGAAGGTTTCTATGGTATCCATTTTACTATGCAATTTATTATGTTCACACGGTTTCGTCTACTCGCTTTTCTTTTACATAAACACACATGTCCTATACTCGCCCATCAACACAGAATTCATAACATTTTCTACGACTGAAATAGAAATACAATGTGTTACATTCACATGGGTTTCTCTACTCGCTTTTCGTTTACATATAACATTCACATGTTCTCTACTCGTCCTTTAACACACAATTTATACAATTTCCCATGTTATTGAAATGCTAATATGATGTATTACATTTAAATGGTTTTCTCTACTCAGTTTTACCTAACACTTTCACATGTACTTCTCTACACGCATTTCAGCACACAATATATACACACACAGGATGTCCCAAAAACAGTGACAAGGGTTAGTATGTTTGCCGGATGGCAAACTGATCGATTCTCAAGCAAGAAGCCCTGTCCGGAAATGCACGGTTTGGACGCTATAACGCATTGAAGTGTTCACATATCGTAAATAAACCCAACATTGAGATGCCTACATTATAAACGGGCTTCGAACTGTGTACCTCCTAGTCATTGCAGAGCTTATATCGGTAAAACTGAATTACATTATTTTGTTGTTTAACGACGCTGTCAATTGCCTGGATCACATCAGCATCGCCGGTGTGCCGACATTTCGACCCGCAGGAGTTCTTTTACATTTTCAATCGCTCCGTGGACTCGAGACATAAGGTCCTTTGCTGACGTTACAGAAGTGTCATACACCATGTTGTTCATACAACGACACAGAAAATAGTCGAGGTGTGTCAGATCTGGTGACAGTGCTGGCCACGGAACTGGTCCATCTCTACAAATCCATTGACTTGAATATGCGACGTTGTGGCAATTCCTCGTGTGCTGCAACTCATGTCGGCCATTTCTGCAGCTGTGTACTGGTGCGTGTCGCACTGCTGTTATTGTACTGCAAACTAGACAAGGATGTGCACCAAGGACTCTCTGGAGCAATTTGGCACATGCGCAAGAACGCTATTATGCTCAGGTTGTTCATCCCAATACACAGATGGTTAAAGGGTTGCATACCTTCCGTATTAAGCAACCAAAATGAATGCTAACAAATTGTCATAACCATTTGTTCTTAAACTTTGACGCTCTCCACCGTCCAAACCGTACATTTCCAGGCAGAGAACCGATCAGTTTGCCATCCCGCACAACAAACTAAGCGTTGTCGGTGTTTTGGGACATCTTATGTATATAAATAGATGTTGGTGTAATGAAGCTGATGAATTCCAACACCGGTTGCCAATCATTATGAAAATTGGCACATGGTTTTTATGCTATGCATTTTAGTACGCAACGTATTACATTCACATGTTTTTTTCTACTTATTTTTCGTTACGGAACACAATTACACTTGTCCCTCTACTCCTCCTTCTACAAACAGCTTGCACACCTTTTTTTTACATATTTGAAATAGAAGAGCAACATATTGGATTCATACGACTTTCTCTACTGACTTTTCTTCCGGTAGTACATGTATTCATGATTGTTTAACAGAGCCCTTGCACATTGCCTTCCCGCCTGTTATATTTACTTTGTTTTACTTCTTGTTCTTTATACTAAAAAAAAAGGGTTTAATTCTTTGTTTAATTGTGTTAGGTAATACTACACAGCTTAAGATAGTCCAATATCATTTCCTTAATATTTCTATATTTAACTGGAAAATATCTGTTTCACCTCAGTGTACCAATGTCCCATCAACATTCGCGAATATCTATAATCATTTATTTTGATGGGCTTCGTATCTAAACATAAACGCATATCTGAAATTTTGTACTCAGATGAATTTTTCAACTCACTCTGGTACAAACCATTCTTATAGAACCTATATTCTTCCTTGTATTTCATGTTAATTGAGATAGACGTTTGTAGCAATGGTTTTCTTGTAACTTGAGGTGTAATGGGCATTGGGGAATACAGTAGGCTTTAAGCGACAGTAAAATCTTTTAATAGCAAATCGCTATGTGATGACTTTGAAGATCCGTTCTATTGGCATGACCGGAAGGGAACAAAAACTTCAAACCAACATCAAAAAGTTTTGTGTTTTAACTGTATCTGCATCTTTATGTGTAGCTATTTTTTATCTTTTACAGTTTAAGCTGTGCAGAAGTAAGCAATTCAGCAAGAAAAGCCCTTCGGATGGTATTCCTAGAAAATTCAAACTGTATATTTTATTTTTGATTTGATATGACAATTTAATCAAAATCGCCAACACCATTTTTGAGAAAATCCACAAGTTCTTTTTCTTTTTGAGTTATACTATCTTACACACACACACACACACACACACACACACACACACACACACACACACACACACACACACACACACACACACACACACACACACACACACACACACACACACACACACACACACACACACAAACTGTTTAAACGACTTTTCTTTATTCAGGCAGTCTGAAAACAAACATTTCCTGTAAATTCTCGTTGTGAAATGTGTGTTTGTGTGTGTCTGTGTGTGTGCTTTATTAAGCTGGCTGAACCGTTGTTTCCATTAAAATAATAAATCTTAGTTTTATTATTAAAAAAATTGTTATAGACTCATCAGTTGCACCCTTCCACGGAAATCTTTAGTAAAAGGCGAAAGATTTATACGATTTGAAGGGATACCAGAGTTTTATTATCTTGCGCGATGATAAAATTCCACGTAACTTAATCAAATTGCAGCGCTATACTCCTCCCAATAATTTCTTTCCTGTTAGTTCATATTCTGCATAGCCGTAGCGTCTGCAGTTCACATTCCGGAGACCGTGGGTTCGATTTCCGTGGCCTACCTTCCTGATCTACGGCTTTTGCCGGGGTTGCCCTGGACGGTAAATACATCCCCCGAATTTCCTGTCCGTCTATTTCACCTAGTTTCACATTTCGGTTCACTCGATTCCCTGTTGGTTATTTCATCCATAAATCCTCATGCTCTGTATCGGGTAGGTCTCAAAGTCCAGGATCCCGCAGGGAATCAGTAAGCTAGCAGGGGAGGGAGGAGAGCCGGTTGTACCAACCACCATTAGGGAGTCTCAGTCTATAGCTTATAGGGACCCTGCCCTCTGCTGTCGTCCCTCCTAAGATCCCACCACTTTATACCTCCCTCTCGAAGATGCCCCTTCAGGAGCATAGGTACAGAAGACTACTCTAAACCTGTCATAGACTATAGCAGGCATAGGGAAAAGGGGTGACAGGAATGAATTCGAGTATTTACCCCCTCCATATACCCCATCATCAAACCCAGGCCACCTTACGTTTCCGGTTATGTTTGTTTATATGTACACACGTCTTTACAAACAAGGTACGTATGTTTCAAGACGAAACCGAATAGAAACATGATGTATCAGGTTTTTGATCACGTGATTGTGGTTATGTTGCGTACATTTTCTTTTGGCATAGCAAATACAGTGCTTTATTTTTACTGGGAACACAAAGTACTTACTCCCATTCGACTTTGAATTATATTTTTACCTTATTGTGCGGCATGATTCCACCACTGACACCATTTGGGGGACTGATCGGTTCTTTGAGGGCGTGACCTGGTAGCTAAGCAGAGTGTAGGAGAGTAGACGGTGTTAAAACTACCATGTAGGCGAAGTGGCACAATGAGTCAGTTCTCCCCATCTATCGTCATAGACTTCATAATGGTTTTTTAAACTACTGCGTTGCTCTTAGAGCGATGATCTAGGTAAAACGCAGGACCAAATAAAGGACTTCTGTCGTAAACCACATGGGGTGGAGAGCTTATCAGTCCCTGCACATTCCAAAGCACAGGAGAAGTTTTCCAATAAGGGCTGAGATTCCGAAGCATTTTGTTCGCCTATTACCGCATCTGGCGCTTATCCTGCTCGACTATGGCGTTTCGTAGATAAGCGTGTAGAAACTGAAAATCTTATGTGCTATGTTCACGTGACTTGCTCTACCCGCTGTCGCGTATTTTTATTTTCTCTACTACGTATACCAAGTAGGAAAGTGTTGTACTCCACCCAAGAAGTCGATGTCGAGATTTCACTGGAAATATGTGTTCTGAGGCCGCTGAATCCAAAAAGAAGTATTTTTACTTCTCTACTGGTAAGTAGAGGAAGTATTGTATTCCACCCAAAAACTCGAAGTCGGGATTTCACCGGAAATATATGAATCCCAAAAAAAAAAAAAAAAAAAGCATTTTTAGAAAAAGGTGCGTGTATGTGTCGGTGTGTCAGTCTGTGGACAGCATAACTCAAACCAATAGTCGGTTAAAAACCAAAGTTGGTATTTAAATTTAATGTCTTTCAAGGATACGACACGAAGACTTTTAAGAAAATAGCCCCACCCTAAACTACCCTTTACATGGAACATTTTTCGAAAATTTTGATTTTCTTAAAAATGGCTCTAACGATTTTGATTAAAATGTCATATATTTGAGATATTTTTATAACAAATGAAGTGTATATCTTGAATTTTCTGGCTATAGCCGCTCTAGTCGTATTTACTCTGGACGACTTTTGCATAACTGGTAAACCGTTAGAGATAGACCAAATCATGCTATAAAAATGTAGATCTTGCTAAAATACACAATTTATGTCAGAACAAATATTCTTGTAGGGTGAACCATTTCGGAGATATTCCTTGTTATGTGTGTGAGTTTCGGAAAAGTTGGAACTTTCGTGAAATGGATCATGTTGTTCATTTTTTATATGTTAAGTGTGCAAAGACAACAGAATCCTAAAGCTTTAAAAGATTTGGCTATCGCACAAATCCTACTGTATTCTAACATTCCCCTTGCACTTACAAGGAAATAAGCAATAAGATAATTTGTACAAGTGTTTTTCTTAACTAACACGAAGAAGATATAGGAATAAGCGTTTGTAAGAATGGTTAGTACAAGAGTAGAGAAAGTCATGTGAGTGCAACACATCAGACTTTTTTGGCTATATCCTATTCAGTCCTGTTTGCTCTGGATAACTTTGCATAACTACTAAACCGTAAGCGATAAACCAAATAGTACTATACAAAAAATTTAGATCTTGTTTAAACACAATTTATGTCCAAATAAATTATTTCATAGAGCGTTATTTGTCGGAGTTTTACAATACTTTACTATATTTTTCACAAATGGAAGCTCGTTATCCATTTTTTATACCTTAGCCGTGCAAAGAGAGTGGAATTTCACACCCCTAAAAGATCTAACTATTGCTCAAAGCTACATTACCCTTGTACCTATAAGAAAACGAGCAATAAGATTTCTACAAATGTTTATCTAGATTAACACGAAGAAGATAAACGAATAAGAGTTTGTAAGAATGATTAGTACAAGAGTAGAGAAAGTCATGTGAGTGCAACACATCAGATTTTTATATAACGTCTACAAACGATTCTTACGAAAATGTATTTTCACACCTACTTCGTGATAATTTAGGTAAACCTTTGCAGGTATTGTACACTTCCTTAAGGTTTAAGCCGGAATAAAGGAAACAGAGTCGATATTCAGATAGTTTAAAGAGAGTTGCATAATATATAATCTCATGTGCTGCACTCTTATGGCTTACTCTCGTATTAACTAGTTTTGCTGATGTGGAATTTTTGTTTAAGGTTAAATATTTGTCTCTATAGGCAGATTATATAGGTAATTAAGTAAGGAACTACTTCCAGAATCATAGGATTAAAGAGAAAATGAGAATTTTATTTCTTTACGCCCCCTTTATTGTGAAGTTCCACACAAAATACTGTACAACTTCCGTTCTTCACACCCGTCACAATATCACACTTTAAAAAGTCAAATTTATGAAACACTAACTTGCCTTTGCTGTTGAACACAAGTCCTGACTTTACATACGGCTTCGTATTTGCACTTCTTAAGAGTGACTTGTTATTCTTTTACTTCTCATTTTTCTGCTTGTTTACTTACTATTCTGTTACACAGGTTTTCTTAAATCTCGCAATCAAACTTATATACTACTCGGCTTTTAATGCAAATAATAATAGCTAACTTTTTATATAAGAGCTAAATCCCTAAGTTTTCTCAGCAAACAATATCCTTGACAATAAAACTGCGAATTCACTTGTTTCTCGAAACGACACGAAACGATGTTAAATCTCTCATAAGGCAAGCTTACAGCCTAGATAAATTTTGCTACACCATTCTTTATAATCCAATTTTTCTTGGCTGGATATTAAAACCTCATTACAAACTCGTTATTCCTCTATCTTCTTCCTGTTACTCTTATTGCTTATTTCCTTGTAGGTGTAAGGGGAATATGGGAATACAGTAGGCTTTGAGCGATAGTCAAATCTTTTAAAGATGGTGCTTTGAAATTCCGTTCTCCTTGCACTACCAAGAGATAAAAAAGTAAATAGCGACCTTTCGTTTGAGAAAAGCTTTAAGCATTGGAAAACTCCCATAAATAACAAGGAATATCTTCGAAATGGTTCGCTCTACAGAAAATGAGTTTGGACATAAGCTGTGTGTTTTAACGACATCTATTTTCTTTTTTTGGATCGTAATAGTTGATATATTTCTTACGGTTTACCAGTTATAGAAAGGTCATCAAGAGTAAATAGGACTACATGGGCTATAACCAGAAAATGCAAGATATACATTTCATTTGCCGCAAATATCTTAAATCTGCGGCGTTTTATTCAAAACCGTTAGAGCCATTTTCGATAAAATCAACATTTTCGAAAACTTTTCTATGTAAAGGATAATTTAGGGTACAGGAATGTTCCCTTGAAAGATATTAAACTTAAATACCAACTTAAGTTTCTAAGCGACTTTACATTTTTCAGTTATGCTGTCCACCCCCCCCCCCACCCCCCCCCCCCACACACACACGTGGCCTTTTTTGGATTCAGGGGTCCTCAATACACATTCCCTGTGAAATCTCGACATCGAAATTTTGGGTCAAATACAATACTTCCCCTACTTACTAGCAGTGGAAAAAGTAACTAATTCTATACTCTTTTCTATAACATGCCAGAAACAACTTTCGAAATGCCAGAACTTTAAAAATGACAAAGTATTGAAAATTTCTAAACAGTAAAAGCGGATGTATTGGAAATCGCTAGTTACACAAGCCGAACTTTAGAAAACTTAAGTTTTTGAGATATACTTGAATCACTGCCTTTCGCTCTTGATATCTGAATTACGAGTCACATCAGGATGGAAAAGCCAATATAGGTGGAAGGTCTGACCACAAGGGGAAAGATTTGTCGGCAAACCTACCACAAGGTGAGAGAATGCCCTGCCCCGGTTATAATGATTACAGTGGGATAACATTTAGTAGTGTTATTCCATATATATATATATACCACACACATTTCAAAGTAACACTAGCAGCATTGATTAACCAGACCAATTTAAACAATCGAACTTTTTTTAACCGGGCGTGGCTCACGCATCTTTACAATAGTAAGACCCGGTGCCCAATTCGTCCGCAACCTTAAAGCTAACTCGTAATACAGAGCACCTAAATATTAAACCCATCCGCGTATATTCAACTGTTACGAAAACAAAATAAGATAAACTCTACTCATAAATATAATTGAATCCCCAAAACACTAAATTGATAGAAATCCTAAAGCTGCGATAGTACAATATGGCAATAACCCTCCAGATGTGTCCTCTTTGGCTCTGGGAAGCTTAAAAATAAATCAGTTTAATTACCTACACTACTGAGCACGTCCGCAGAGGGGTCAGAAAATCCCACAAACATAGAAACCCGTAACGCATAAATCGCCAGGAAAGAAATCTTGCCCAGTTAAGGAGCCACATCAGAAGCCAGCATATCAGTGAGTTTTTCCGAACAAAGTACTGCCAAAGACTAGAACCCTCACGCCAACAGGTACACCGGAAACGTGACGTATATCTCGGAACTAAGGTCAAAAATGGAAGTGTCTTTTGGCTCAATCTATTTGTTTGCTTTAACCGTCATATCGACTGCTGAATGAACTGGGGAAAAGATGCTCAAATGAACCGGTTAGTTACTCACTGTTCATCGTTCAGATAAAGGAAATCCACAGGAAAGTCTTGCTGAGGTAACTCACCGTAACTGAGATAAGAACTCGAGACCTCTTGAGTGTGAGGCAGATACTTACCCCCACATTTTGAAATATGGATGCATGACTTTCTCCCTTTTACTTTTCAACTACGACTGGTTTTGTATTAAACTTGGCTTGGTTTGAACATTAAATTAATAAGTACGGTTCGGCAAGGTTACATGAGAGAAAATATTACAGAAATCTAAAAGGGCAGGTGTAATATAGAATTATTTATTACTTTCATACATAATTTCTTCAAGGTTTCTCTTCTTGGAGAAATAAGTGGTCGAAACCTCACCAACCAAGCCTATGAACAATATAGCTGCATTCTCTACAGTTAACTATATAGCTGGTTCTCTGGAGTTAATATTTAAGTGATTTTGAAGTAAGTTATATAATTTCGACAATTTCAGCTGTGGAGTAAAGAAAATAAGGTAACTGTACTTTGTGATTATTAAAAGTTTCATGCTACGAGCCCCTAGAAACGCCCGTTGTTCTTATATAATGTATACCACTTGGCCCCAATATTCGATTTCGATATTTCACAGGACTTGTCGATGTTTTAAGGTCTCTGAAAGGAATATGTTTAGGGAAAAAGAATCTGATGTTGTATTTACATGACTTTCTCTACCCATTCTTCAAGAAACTATCCTTAAAGTAGTTATTCCAATATATGCTTTCATTACAAATTTCTTACTATGTACAACGAGTATAAAAGAAAATCTTCTGCGGAGTTTGTATCGTTTTCTGAAGTCTTTTGAGGCACTTTCATCACCTTATGTCGCAGTATGGCAGTTTGATAACACAGCAATGAAGGGGGAAAGAGAGGAGGTTATGTCTTTGCTTTTTCTGAAATTGTAATTGTAAATGGTAAATCACTAATTGTAAATCGTAATCATGCAGTTCATATAACAATTTTAGATGATACCGAAATTATAGATACGTAAAATCAATCATTTTAAAAGAGTACGAATTTAAAAGCAATAATAAGTACAGAAATTATTTTCAACATAAAAATAAATAGAGAAAACGAACGCAGAAAGGGAGTAACCTCGCGAATTTAAAAAGCGGAAGAATTTCAACAGTTTTTGTGAAGTCGCGTCAGTCAGAGAATGAACGGCACTCTTCGTTTGTCTGTAGAAGTGAATTGGATGGAGCGTTTAAGTGCGTGGAAACCAACGGAAATAAAACTATAGTAAAGCTTATTTTATGTTTGTCAGTGGTTTTACTTGGCTGGTGAATTACATTATAAAGCCCTACTTGCTCTCAATGAAAATAGTGAACAGATTGAAGCATTGCTAAAGGAAGTTATAATCAGAATTGGGTCATCCTTTCAAAACACAACCCACGCATACCCAGGGAGAGAAATCTCATAGCTTTATCGGCGGCAAAGGACTGGAACAAATGGTCTTCGAGGCATTATTAGGTGGCGTGAAGCATTGTTACTTCAAGCAGCATTAACATGTGACCCACAAAATAATATGCAATCTTGCTTCAAAGGTCACATCAACGTAAAGCAAAAGTAAATAATTGCTTCCAACATCAGCGCACTTCGCTGTTGCTCATGTTTTTACACATATAACCGCACCTGGCCGTTCGATTGAGTGCTACGTTATTTAAACGGTTAAGCGTGCTGGCTTCTGATTGGACCTAGAATAACTTTTAACGCCGATTTCTGATTGCGCAAACTGCCTGTTACGTAACAGCAAGCATGCGGTTAATGGGAACTGGGTAAAATATAAGGTATCTGTTGAATAGGAGTGTAGAAAGCCCTATCATGTTAAACACGAAGTTTTTATATTTCCCTGTGAGATAGTGAATTTGTTCAGATTAGGCAGAAGATTAACGACTCTCCAGCCAGAAGCTGGCCGGCGGCAGTGCATTTAACCGACTTGTGTTAGTAAAATTTGTGCTGCATCCAACTCCGAAAGCGGAGAGTTCATAAAGTAGCTTCGTTTGTTTCTTCGTTAAAGACAGTCATTTACTACGACGAGGGAAATGAACGTCTGTTTTCCATCAGAACTTTTGCCTGCTTTTTGAAAAGAGGTGTTCTATTACAGAGGGAAATCCAACATTTTTTAGATGCATCCTGAACAAAGTATCCTGGAAGATGCAGGATTATTGAACCGTGTATGGCATCCCTCTATGAAGATACCGTAGCTGTAACCCTAGCAATATGAAGCCTTGTTCCAGAACTTGAATAACCAAGGGGGTTTGTGTTACTTAGTAACAAAATATCGCAGCAATTTTTAAAACAAATTTATTTCAAAAGTTGGGTATTATATCTTTTCATGTTTATAAAGGTAATATTTAACACTGTTTAACTATTCCTTTTTTACATTAATCACTTTAGATACTATGTCAATGCTCATTACAGAAGTTACACTACCAACGGAGGTGATCACCACCGGTATAGTTAGACTGAAAGTCGGCTTTCCAGTTCCTTACAAAGGGACCGCTTTATTTAATGTGTCAAGCTACCGCAAAGCTAGAATCAAAGAAGCCAAACTAGAAACGCAAAGAGCAGCCCAAAAATGTCTAAGAAATTTTTAAAACAAATTTATTTTATCTGTTTGTTCCTTTTTACTTTTTTGCAGGAATCACATTATACCAACAGGGCAACACTTAATGGTCAACTTGACATTTCATTGTTTCTCAAACAGGTCAAGAATGAAAACTTTGACACTTCAATTCAGTAGTAAAAACAGAGATTGCCAATAAATACTAACTTCGTGCCTTAAATTAAAAAATTAAGCGATTAAAAATTACAGAGGGTGAGCATAAGGTATTTCCCTCACTTCGTAATGCTACGGTTAATGTGAATACTTTAATGGAAATATTTATTTAGATAGGTATCTGTAACTTAACTGCTAAAAATACATCGCTGTTTTACTTTCTCTATAACTTATGTAAATTTGCATTGAAAATCTTATACTCTACCGAAAAAATTGGTATTGGCGTGTTTTATGAAGGCACTTGAATATTACAATGTACAGCTTTATGACGCCAAGGTTGGGAGGGACCGCGCCGCTGACTACGTTCCATCCTTTAGCACTGCACCCGTCATGATGCCACGGCCCAGTAGTACAGGTTCTACCAAAAGTTCAATTACACCCACTGATATTTTGAAATCGTCTTTTCAAAGAACACGTAACTTTATACATGATAGTAAATTTATTACATGTTGGTTCAAAGAAACATTACAGATAAGTTTATAATTTATTGGACCTCCTTTGGCTTTCAAACACAATTTTACTTTTTTGGGCATACTATTCACAAGGTTTCTACACTCTGATAATAATGTGTCTCGAAGTTCTCGGCCTAAGAGCAGCTACTCCTCTACCTTCCGATCACATATGGTTATAACTGCCCTAGTTCTATCCTCCCAGGACGATGCAACCCTTGGCCTACCACTTCATTCCAGATTTGCCGCTATTTCTAAATTTTTACTATCTGAGCCAAATACGTTTTACTTATACCCAGTTGAACGAAATATCTCTGCATAGCTTGCTGCACTTATGCATAGTAATCACTTGCTATTTAATAGTCTTATTAAGGATTTTTTACACATTTTTGCCTAACAATCTCTTCTCGCAATGGAACAAAATGGCAGCTACAGCCCAACTGAATGTCAGCATCACAACAAAATGAGGACGCAGTGGTGCCATATGCAGTTTGCACGATACACTATAAAAAGACACCACTCCGGCTTCGCTGGCTCACTCATAATGGATTGAATCCATTGCCAAATAGTACTAATTGAAACACTTTTTGCCCAGTTTGTGTTAAAGTTAGCAATTATATCAATTGCTGATAAATAGTGTATGATAACAATGTCATATTTATAAAATATTTCTCAGATATGCGCCTTTTCCTTCAGAGAAAAATAAAATTGATATCCCATATAGGTTCATGGTCAAATCTCCACAAAGATTTAAAACTGAGAATTTTTTCGGTTTTTCTAAAACTGAAAAAGAAATCGTAACTCCTTCAAAAATATTGATATTTACATAATTGTGTTTTAAATATACTTTTTAATAACATACTTCTTTGAAGAAGAGTAAGTTCGCTGCACGAAATTGTTTAAGGACGGAGTACATTTCGGTAAAATATGCAGGTGTCCTTAAACTTTTGGTAGGTCTTTGGCTCTTGCACCAGAGTTTACTTGGTTAGTTAGAATAAACTGTTAAGGGGACGTATGTGTGAAATTATGACTAAAAAATCTCAAAAGAATACAATTCAGCGTGCCTACCGCTTATCTGCCCCTATATGTGCTAGAAAATATGTTGTACTGGCCCCCCAAAAAAGTTAAAAAAAGGAAAAGACAAATGTTCGACGTAAACGGTTATTTGGTTAGGGCATCTTTTTGAAGATTTGTCTAACATCTTGAAACAATTTTTCACTCAACTATCAACATTGGGTATTCACCTATCTGCAATTTTTTAATTTTGAGTAATCCTGGTCATATTTTTTTTCCTGTTTTTACCTTATCAAAATTTGATACCGAGATTTCATTGGAAATATACCTTTTGAGACTCCCTAAATGTAAAATACAAGATTTTTTACTCTTTCTATTATGCAAAATAAATAGGGGAAGTATTGCATTTTACACAAAAATTGTATATCACTTTTTATGTTGTCCATGCAAAGAGAACGGAGTTTAAAAGCCATCACATAGTGACCAGTTTTGAAAGATTTGACTATCGCTCAAAGCCTACTGTATTCTCACGCGTCTACGTGTGTGTACAAACTTCTATATGTTTTTACTTTCTCTACTGGTAAGTAGGGGAAGTATTGTATTCCACCCAAAAATTCGATGTCGAGATTCACCGAAAATATGTTTTGAGACCCCCTGAATAAAAAAAAAAAAAAAAAAAAAAAAGGTGCGTGTGTGTGTCTGTGTGTCTCTGAACAGCATAACTCAAAAACGAAAAGTCGGTTAAAAACCAAAGTTGGTATTTAAGTTTAATGTATTTCAAGAATGCGACACGAAGATTTTGAAGAAAATAGCCCCACCCTAAACTAGCCTTTACATTGAAGATTTTTCGAAAATTTTGATTTTCTTGAAAATGACACTAACGATTTTGATTAATGTTTGAGATATTTTTATGACAAATGAAATGTATATCTTGAATTTTCTGGCTATAGCCCCTGTAGTCGTATTTACTCTGGACGACTTTTGCATAACTGGTAAACCGTAGGTAGAACAAATTATACTGTACAAAAAATGTAGATCTTGCTAAAATACACAATTTATGTCTAAATAAATTTTCTTGTAGGGTGAACCATTTCGAAGATATTCCTTGTTATGTGTGCGAGTTTCGGAAAACATGACTTTCGTGAAATGGATCATCGTTGTTTATTTTTTTATATGTTAAGTGTGCACAGACAACAGAATCTCAAAGCTTTAAAACATTTGACTATCGCACAAAGCCTACTGTATTCTAATATTCCCTTGCAGCTACAAGGAAATAAGCAATAAGATAATTTGTACAAATGTTTATCTCAACTAACATGAAGAAGATATAGGAATAAGAGTTTGTAAGAATGATTAGTACAAGAGTAGAGTAAGTCATGTGAGTGCAACACGTCAGATTCTTGAGTAATGTTGCTTAAAATGGGATGTCTTTTTTGTGTTCAGGAACAGATTATATCCCTTGAAATCTCCATATTAAATTTGTATGTAATACAACACTCGTACTACCTGCTGTACGTAGTAGAGAAGATCATATGAGTGTAATGCATCATACATTTTAAGTTGATAAATTATTCAGTAGCACAAGCCTAAAAAGCATAGCATAGCATAAAACTTCATCTTACCAGACATAGATGGCATCACAGGCTTTATTTGTCTTCTTTAGGCCATATACTGAAAAATGTAGCCTCAGAAACCTGTATTCAAAATAATGTATATTAATGTTATTAAATCAAAGTTATACATACACTTAAAAGTCTTGACTAGCAACAGTTCGCAATACGTGTCCAATAATCCTCATATTAAGCTTTATGTTTCTTCATTAAAATCTCCATTGCGTGAATATTATATTCGTCACAAACTCATTATTCGTGACAAATCAATCCTAGATGGAACACAATACAAAAGAGTACTGTTCTCGGTAGCCCAAAGACGGCTACTGTATATAACATGTTAAAATAAAAAATTGTAAATAGAATGTAAACGTAAGTCTGTTAGCTGGGCCTACTGTACCAGCACCAGACAAAATTAATAATAAACCAATCTGAATATGAAATAGTATAGAAAAAAAGAAAAGAACCACAAACATGAAGACTTGAAATCGCAGACAGTTTCATAAGCAGGAAACAAAATTCTTGGACATTCTAGCGTTAAATTTACAATATACATCGCTATTTTCGCTTTCTCTGTTATGTGTTAGTATGCAGGAGAAGTATTGTATTCGACCTAAAAGTTCCATTTCGAATTTCACCTGAAATGTTGACTTTACTTTAGTACTTTAGCTTTAGTTTAGCTTTTGTACTTTATATTTGTTATGTTTTATTAACTATTTTGTCACTTTTGTATAAGTATTCTTTGTCTTTTTGGCAGCCTGTAACTGTAACAGGAAGATATTAAAATAAAATAAATACTAAGTTTAGTAGAGGAAGTATTGTATTACTCGCAAAAATTCGATGTCTAAATTTCGCCCGAAATACGTTTTGAGGCCTCCTGAATGCAAAAACTTGAGGAAAAGGTCCACGCGTGTGTCTGTCCTTCAGTTTGTGGACAGCATAACTCATAAACGAATACTTGGTATAAAATAAAAATTGCTCTTCCCTAAACTACCCTTTACATGGAAAATTTTTCGAAAATTTGGATTATCTTGAGGATTATCCCTAAAGATTTTGGTTAAAATGCCATATGTTTGATAAACTTTTATGACAAATGAAATATATATATTGAATTTTCTGGCTATAGCACATGAAGTCATATTTACTCTGGGTGATTTTTGAATAACTAGTAATCCGTAAGAGATAGGCAGAATCTTACTATACAAAAAATGTAGATATTGCTAAAGCACACAGTTTATGTCTGTTTAATTTTTTTTTGTAGAGTGAATCATTTCGAAGATATTTCTGGTTGTGTAAGTTTTGGAGAACTTATACTTCTGTAAAATGGGACATCGCTGTTCATTCTTTAACCCTGCAAAGAGAACGGACTTCAAAAGCTTTAAAATATTTGAATATGGCTTAAAGCCTACTGTATTCCCATATTCAGGTTGCATATGCAGGAAAACGAGCAATAAGATAATTTCTGCAAATGTTTATCTTAACTAACACGAAGATAAGAGAATAAGGATTTGTAAAAATGATTATTACAAGAGTAGAGAAAGTCATGTGAGTGCAACACAGCAGATTTTTCCACACATATTTAGCAAGATGAGTGAAATTAAATATTCCAAAGAGATTTCTATAGATCTGTACGTTCAAAATGAATAGACAAAGGAAAGCATAAAGACAAAGAAAGGAACTGGTGAGAGTATTAAATTTCAGAAGTTTTGTAGATGTTTCGTTTTGAAACGGACGTAATATATTCCGTTTCACCCACAGTTCTTTCATTTACATTTGAGCTCTTTAGCCTGTAATGCATACCGCTAAAATGGGCACAAAGAACGTTTTCATCAAGATATACACTTTTAGAATGGAAGTGAATATTAAATTAGCCTTACGGAAAATTGTGAATAATGGTGAAGGGGTATAAGTTAATGCTGTGAACAAAAGAATCTACCAAGATATTACTGAAGTTTTGAAATGATACATCCATGTTGTCACTAGGTAAACTGTCTGATTATTGTTAGCAATGAACTCCTGATTGAAGGGAGAAGTGCAGTTGGTGGAAAGTTGTCTCGTGTGAAAGATTCAGTACTATGGGGGTATGAACCGCGGTTCTTGGGTGCTTTGATCAAATACCCAATGGAATATCTCTCGTTTGACCCGTGCACTTTCGGTACCTTAAAAATCCCGATTACCGGAAAGGTAACTTGCAACGGCACCTTTAATTTGTGCTTATACTTTATTAGGATCAATTAACCCATGGTTGACACAAACTTTAATGGCGGGTGGCAGGAGGAGCTGGCGAACACAACATCCAATCAGAGGCTTGTATCCTTGCGATGTTGTATAATTAAACACGCAGTGAAATTACACTATAAAGCCGAAGATATATCACCTGCGCCCACAAAATTTATTTACACAACAGCCGCCATTTGCCTCCTTAGTTCTTGTATCTTCTTGTCTTTTTTCTTTCACGGTTTAAGATTTGTCTGTTCTATTCTCATATCCGACCAATCGATATTCGATCTCTTGTTCTCTAGCGTGAAGGTTTTCATAATTTCTTTTCCTGTTCTTTATAAATTTAAAATCCATTTTAGTTTTCTCTAGTATTATCTACTAAATGGGGAAACAATTGCATTCCACCCAAAAATTAGCCATTGCAATTTTAACATAACTGCATGTGTGCAGGTTCTCTGAGAGAGATAGATAGATAGATAGAGAGAGAGAGAGAGAGAATGAAATATAATGAAGCATATGTGCTTAACTAAAAAATCTGATGCACTCACATGACTTTCTCTACTCTTGTACTAACCATTCTAACAAACTCTTATTCCTATATTTCCATGTTAGTTAAGATAAACATTCGTACAAGTTATCTTATTGCTTATGTCCTTGTAGGTACAAGGGGAATATTAGAATACAGAAGGCTTTGTGCGACAGTTAAATCTTTTTGACCTTTGAGATTCCGTTTTCTTTGCACGATTAACATATAAAAAAATGAACAACGTTGTTGCATTTCGCTAAAGTTCTAAGTTTTCCGAAACTCACACATATGACAAGGAATATCTCCGAAATGGTTCTCCCTACAAGAAAATTTATTGAGGTATAAATTATGTATTTGACCAAGATCTACATTTTTTCTGTAGTACGATTTGGTCTATCTCTAACGGTTTACGAAGTATGCAAAAGTCGTCCAGAGTAAATACGACTACAGGGGCTATAGCCAGAAAATTTAAGATATACATTTCATTTGTCGTACAAATATCTCAAACATATGGCATTTTAATCAAAATCGTTAGCCATTTTCAAGAAAATCAAAATTTTCGAAAAACTTTCCATGTAAAGGGTAGTTTAGGGTGGGGATATTTTCTTCAAAATCTTCGTGTCACATCCTTGAACGACATTAAACTTAAATACCAACTTTGTTTTTAACCTAATTTTCGTTTTTGAGTTATGCTGTCCACAGACTGACAGACTGACACACACACAGACACACACACGGACCTTTTCCTAAAAATACTTTGTTTTGGACTCAGGGGGCCTCAAAACATAAATTTCCGGTGAAATTTCGACATCGAATTTTTGGGTGGAATACAATACTGACAAATAAACTTGAAACATTTATCATTATTTCTGATGCCCTCGAAACTGTCTTTAATAGTTTCTAGAACTGGTTGGCTATTGAATGAATTATTTTGCTATAGATACCACTACTCATCTAATTCCTAGACCAATTCAGGTTTCCCTAATATAGGCACCTTAATTGAAGTAATTCGAATATCCATGATCGTTAAAATAGACGAAATGGACTGACCATTAGTTCAAAGCTGAAACTTGAGTTCAAATTCCAGCGACTACTTGTGATAAGGGATGGGGAGGGTCCCCGTAACATAACCAGGGTAATGCGGGAATAATAACGGGTTTGATTGCAGTTGCATGGATTTTTCTGTTTGATAAAAAGTAAGAAAAACGCTACCATAATACTGAAATAAATTAAATATTTACAATATAAAATTGCTATAAATACATTTTTACTTATAATGTCAATATGGTATTAAAATAACACTACTCTGAAACTTTGACTAAACATCTTTGTTGTAAATGGCAACAGTAAGCATTATAGGGTTAACAATTTATATTCAAATATATAGTGTAAGTATCGAATTTCCTGGGAATAGCTTGTGAGCTCTTTCAGAAAAAAAAAAAAATGATGTATAATTTTGATAAATCTCGTCGAGATATTGGATGCCTATGGAAGAGGTAATGGAAATATCAACAGTAAATACATGCAATACAGACGGATATGTTGTATATGGTGATAAATGATGGATAAGAGATAAACAAAACATACCATACAAGACCTATGAACGCCTTAGCCATTTCCGAGATACTATTTTTGCTGGTTTGAATTTTTCAATACTTTATCATCTGATTTTTAAAGGACCCACCATCAACCTTCAGTTGTTTCTGGTGAGCTCATGGAAAGGGCTAACATTAGATTCGCCATAGAACTGCGCCACAGAACCTGACAGATTTTTGACAGAAGTTTGTTCTGTCATTGTCTATCTCGTATGCAAGTTTTCGAGTGGTTTTAGTATATTATCGCCGTTAGCGTTGGTATGTTTGTGTATATATATATATATATATATATATATATATATATATATATATATATATATATATATATATATATATATATATATATATATATATATATATATATATATATATATACCAATATCGTAAGGAAATGCTAGATAGGGTGTATGCTAAAATTCTAGCAGATACCCTCGCAAATTTGCCAGCGTTAAAAACATTCAAACCATTTTATATTTGGTTCAATCTTGCGTATACGCAGTAGTTGTGCAATATTTACTTGGCACGAAAATGTTCCCCTTAGTTTTGTTTAGTTTCCTCCCCTGTTTACATTTCCAATTTAGCACGAACTTTTTCCCTACTTTCTGCTGCGATGAAAACTACCGGTGTGGGATCAACTGTCCCTCGAGGAGCTTTGAAATTCTAGATCATGTAAGAAGGAACTCGATGAAAAGGTCCAATGTCAGAGACAATTCTAGAGATAACACGCACAGACAGCAGCGCAGAAAAACATAAGTGGAGGTTGCAAATTTGGAAATAAAAGCGTAATTCAGATTTTGGCTTCAATTACAGGAGTTTGAAAATAACAACGTAAACCGTGCAATATACCCTATATAAGTACTAATCCACTTGGTTTAATTGCATCAAATAATTTAACTATTATTTGTGTTAATGCACTCTAAATTAATATTTTTCGTATAACCCATTTCACCATTAACTTTTAACAGGGCTAAAGGCAATATTGGAATGTTATTGCAAATGTTAAACAATTCTCTCAAGGGAAGGGTAGGGAACCTTGAAATGCTAAACTTCAGTTCTCTTTTTAGCATGCCTGGATTTCTTATGAGCCCTCTTCATTTAAATAGAAAGCAACTACATTCGAAACATCTGGCTAACTCTCAGGACGTATTCGGCGGGACGACCAGCTCTGAGGAGGGACCAATGTGACGCCGGCCAGCGGCCGCTGTCAAAAATAGACTCAAGGTCAAATTATCATATCACGGCGTGGCGAATAGACGGCGTAACAATGGAGTGGGTTGGAACGAAGACAAGCTATTCTAGACTGTTCGAGCAAACTATTCACGGACCGCCCTAGTTTACCAAGAGGTGAATTTCGAGAAACATCCGTTCTACGTCATTCCCGCCTATATAAACGAGTGCGACGGACAGAAAAGAGAGTCGTCGGAGTCGTTAAGTGTTGAACAAATTGTCGAACAGTGTATGCGTTTTGTGTCTAAGTTACGATAGAACAGAAAGTCACACCGGTCTGTATAGTGCATTAACGATAAAACAGAACTGTGTTTTTGTGCTTCTGGTTCAGTAGAGATATAAATTGACTCTAAAAGTAACTGAAAGTGTGATTTGTCATAATATACTTATTCTAATGACGAAAATCTTAAGTTTCCTAGGAAACGCGTTTTGTCAAAATAGAAATAAGTGTAATGAAATAAGAAAACGGAACGATATCACTTTTTCTCGATACTCTATACCGGTTTGAGTTCTTAACACAAATGCAGTTATGATCTCATTAGTATTTTTCTGCGTATAAACAAGGTGACAATTTGTCATTTGTGAACAGCCTATATATAAAATAAGGAAGGATATTTTGATGAATTGAAAGTGTAGAAGTGTACAGTTGTATATGTCTGCAGATTGACAAGATTTGTTATAACTTTGTGTTATCATGGAAATGTGCTATATGTTTAAATTATTTTCATGATTTTGTTATGCTTAAATATTAAATATACCGGGTGGAAGGGACGTTATTACATTAATTTAAACCAGTATTAATCTCGGTATTTGGAACACATTTTGCATCTTACGTTTTTGTCTGTGATCGTTTCCTATGAAGATATTTTAGTTTCGTCCAAATCTAGTGACAGGCAAGCTGGCAACAGTGCAGATTGTGTGAGTCACTTTCACTAGGTCAGTACATAAACAAGCACTGCAGTGGCACGTCTCGTGAGCATAAAAAACACAATGCCGTGTCTTTCCGGTTTTGCTGCGTGAGTGTAGACCAGTGAGAATACCAGTTGCAATCGTGATCTCCCAAAACATTACATCCAGAAGCCGGTTCAGACTCCTGACCAACCTCAATAGAACGTTACTGAGTTACTTCACGTCTAAAAAAGTTGCTCGGAATATTCCTTTAGTGACTAATTATTTCGAAACCCTGTGTGATGTCCCATAATTACTCTACGCATCTTACAAGTAACAAACTATTATCTTCGCACATTCTTGTGGAATTACGCCTCCAATTTGGAACAAAACCGTTTATTTTTTCAAAATCGGTTGGTCAAAGAATAAAATGCCATTAGACTTCTGGGTTTGAAATGCTTCTACGAAGGACATATTAGCAGGAATGTAATATGTTCCGTTCTACCCGGTATAACTAAATCCTGTGTCTCAAAACTTTTCAGGCTTGACATTTAAATAGCAGATTAATGTTGGCTAACTTGCGTTGGAAGACCTATATTTTCATGCAGCTGTTTTTCGTATCTTATTTAGGATAGTTTCATGATGAAAAGCTACGGTACACGAACATTTTGTTGAACATTTCTCAAATGGTTAAGGTCCTAACTTCGGACACATTTCTTTGTGTTTTATTTCCCTCATTCTGTTTCATTTTCCCCCTGCGTACCTTTTATCCTGACAGAGATGTTCAGTTGTCTTATACGTTCTTTAGGCTTTATCTTACGTTCCATTAGGAACCCTGAAGACATAGTTGTCACTGTACAAGTAAGTTACTGGAGTTGCTGAAACCCTCTTGCGACATAGGATAGAACAAACACACATCAAATACCCAGGTGAAAACAGAGGAGATGGAGCAAGAGTCCAACATTTCGTACTGGTTTATCCAGGCTAGGTTATGTAAGCCTTTGCATTATGTATGCTTTATACAGACTCAGTGACTGGAATTGCGTCGTTTCGTGCAAATACTTTCTTCGGAAAATTAACGAATTAAAATCAATGCATTGTGCAAGATTTTTATTGTCCTTTTTAACCTCTCTTTTGCCCCTTCAAATCCAATAAACAAAAACAATCACTCTCCTACTTACCAGACGAAGTCCAATATGCAGTTATAAGAAATAACGCTGTATGCGCATTTATTGGTTCGGTTTTAAGTAGATTTATAGAGGTTGTCAATATGCAGTGACTAACCATGCCGTATACAAAGTTAATATCAACTGAATAGAAGCATTAAGCCAAAAGTAGAAGATACAAAAACTAAGGCGTTGTATTTAAATAACATTTTCTTGAAACTCTTCTACAAATCATTGTTACCAACTTTTATTCTTCCATGTAGTTCACTCATTCGAGAACTTATTTTGTTACACATTTCATTGTAGGTACCAAATAGCTATAGAATAGTTATACCATGGGAAGTAATAGACTGAATACGGAACTTCAGAAAGTAATAAGACATTTCAAATTCGAACCAATAACAACGAATATCTATAAAATGTTCAGTGGCAGAAATATGTTACATATAAACAATGTGTTATAACGATAGGCTCAGTTTTGTTTAGTAAGTTTTTATGCATCGCTTATAAATTATCAGTTATACAAAGTTAAAACAAAATTCATTCCGAATGAACACAGTTTCTTAAGCTAAAGTGCTCTCTGAATATTTAAGATATAAACCCTTCTTTTGGTATCTTGAATACTTTGTATTTTACCATTTTTGAGAAATTCAAATGCAAGAAATTGTTTTTATTTAAAGAGTAATTTGGTGAGAGGGATTTTCTTGAAAATGTTCTCTTGCATACCTGAAAGGTACCAAAGTTTAATCTGAAGTATGATATTTATTCGATATTTTGCTTTTAAGTTTTGGTATCCAGAAACAACAACACAAAGGAATATATCCATACACGTTCAAACAATGGTCTTTTCTACTAAAGTGCTCATTTTGGATTCAGGAGACTTCAAAATATGTATTCTCGGCGAACTTTTAGATGGAGGCAATACTTGCTTTATTTACTATAGGAAAGCAATAGAATGTATCCACTTTGAAGGAAAGCGACCAATGACCTAAATGCATTATAGTATAGTGATTTTGTCTATGCTCACAAATCACTGTCTCTAGTAAAACTCATTTAACAAATGAGGGAGGTTACAAACACATCACTGGTAACAAGCCTGCTTGCATTACACCCTGCTGCCTGAAAATACTGTTTAGCTGTGCTTGCTCAAACACACGCAGGTGCCGCTGGGAGATGGGAAGATAGTTAAACTAAATAATGTGATGCTCATGCAACACTATCAAACACACTCTCACACGCGCTACTGCCCAAACTCGTTCACTTGTAACTTCCCATGTGAGCAGCAGAATACACGGTGTTTCATAACCTCTTCGTTATTCATAAACATTAAGGTTCCATTCTTCATCAGTCAGCTCTTAACGATACCAAAAATGTGATGTGTTGCACTCACATGACTTTCTCTACTCTTGTACTAACCATTCTTACAAACTCTTATTACTTGCTCCTTCATCTTCTTCATGTTAGCGAGATAAATATTTGCACAAATTATCTTAATGCTTATTTCTTTGTCGGGGCAAGGGGAGTATGGGAATATATCGTAGTAGGCTTTGAGCGATAGTCAAGTCTTTTAAAGCTGATCGCTATATGAAGCCTTCGAAATTCTGTTCTCTCTGCACGGCTAAGAGATACAACCACCTTCCATTTGAGGAAAGTATAAGTATTGCAAAACTCACACAAGGAACATCTCCGAAATGGTACACTCCACAAACCATTTGGTATCGTAAACTCCTACGGTTTACCAGTTATGCAAGAGTCATCAAGAGTAAACAGGACTACATGAACTTAACCAAAAAGTTCAAAATATACATTTCGTTTGCCATAAAAATATATTTTAATCAAAATCGTTAGAGGCATTTTTGGGAAAATCAAAATTTTCGAAACATTTTCCGTGTAAAGAGTAGTTCAGGGCGGGGGAACTTCGTTCAAAATCTTCATGTCGCTTCCTTGAGATACATTAAACTTAAATAGCACCTTTTTTAACCAACTTTTCATTTTTGAATTATGCTATTCACAGGTGGAGACACAGACACAACACAACGCACACGGATTTCTTAAAAAAATATTTTTTTGGGCGGTTCAAGAAATCCCGACATCGAAATTTTGGGTGGAATACAATACTTCCTCTACTTTACCATTAATAGTAGAGAAGGTAAACATAGATAAATATGAAAATATAAAATACTTTTTATACCTTTGTCCCTTAACTTATAAAGAAGTCCTTGCTATAAAATAATATTTCACATAAAATATAGAATATATGTAAAAAATGGCATGCGCATGCACCGTTTTAATCATTATTTTAGCACTAAAATATAGTAAAAATATTTATAATGCTCAAAGCACTTGCCAAACGGAGCTGAAAGTTTACACAAAACTGCATAATGATACAATTAAATTCCTGTTCTACCACTACAGATAGCTTTGAGTTTAGAAAAGCAGATTACATT
This sequence comes from Tenodera sinensis, assembly GCA_030765045.1. Lineage (NCBI taxonomy): Eukaryota > Metazoa > Arthropoda > Insecta > Mantodea > Mantidae > Tenodera > Tenodera sinensis. The sequence goes on from CM060972.1 coordinate 54,530,450, forward strand.
CAGCTTATGCAGAGCATTTCACAGACGATGTACCTTGAAGCACAATTTTTCTAGTATTTAGTGATTCCAGCTGACAATAACAGTCAATGAAAGGAAGGGGTGTAAATTCTCATTATTTTGAAAGTGGGTTCACTGTACCACTGTGCTCAGCTGCGATTGGAACCGAGCCACAAAAAGGGATAGTGAAATAGGAAAGAAGGTGGCCGGTTCGTGCTTGTCACATTATTTGTAAACTTGCTCTTAAAAGTGACACTCCATCAGTAATAAGTACACAATTTTTGAAATGCTCACTGCACCTCGAAAGTGTTATCAAAAATATCATGTTCTAAAGTTTCCAACCAATTTAAGTGAATATTTAGGTATTTTCCATGTTGCCTTGTATAGGCATTAAATGGTTTAGCAATTCAGTACGACACTTATTTTACCTTCAGAGATATTAAAATGTATACTGCCTTATGCTCCACACGATACAATTTTAAAAAACAATTAGTTTCTAGCATTTTGTCATTAATCAGATGATAACGCATCGATCATATAATTTTTCTCTGCATTTATGTATGTGCCACCTTTAACAACTAAGGTCATATCGGTGGCTTTTCCTTTGAAACAATTGCTCATCGGTAGTGATGCTCACTCGTTTACAATTTATGTAAACTTCCGTTTGTTTACGTTGGGTTTTCTTTATAAATATTAAATTCACAGACACATATTCAGACTTTCAGACTCTAGCGAGGTTAGGGAATAATCCTGGAAAAAGAAAACTTCCTTACCTTAGCCGAGAATCGAACCCCGTTACACTGAATGTGGAAGTTAGCATATAATTTACTTTGTTGAACTTTTATATGGCTTTAAATATTAATAACTCAAAAAGCGTTAAAAACAATTATGTGAGAGGTTTAATTGGTGTTGTTTTTATTTGTCGTGTAGATACCCAAAGGAATTGAGAATTTATTTATGGACACTGTTAACCGCTATGGTTTTTAGCGATCCATTCTATATTGTGCGTAAAAGATCATCTAATTTGTTTCAGCAATTCTTGATAGCTTTTATATTTCATACTTGATAGGAATGTATATATTGGGAAATATGCATCAACTTTGGAATAGTCATATAAAATAAACCAAAAATCATAAACCAAAATTCTTATTTTTAAAAAAAAATTATTGAAATTTACCACATATGTACCAAAGGGGGAGACAAAATATGTACAATGTTCATAAATGTGTGATCCAAATTAAGGAGTTATATTTCCTGGATTTAATGCATATTTCCTCTTAAATTCTATCATTTAAAATCTTTCTTCCACACAAAGGATTAGGCAAATTGCCCGTTCCAGTGGGTGGGTTGGTGGGCCTTCCTATACCTGTGAATCCTGATGGTTTGTACTGGTATACCAATTTAGGAAGCCTTATTTGATCCATTCTGGATAGAGGTTATTTCCAGTTGTTTCTGTACTGTTGAATTTTATCATCTATAGAAAATATTTGGAGTTCATTTCTGACGTCTTCAATTCTATTTTATTTAATCTTGTGCAGCTTTCATATCTGCACTCTGAATTCTGTTTTCTATTTTCTGATTTATTATCTAAGTTTCACTGTCATATAAAAGTAAGAGGACAGCCATTGTTTAAAAATTAATAATTCAGTCATTTAAAATAAAACAAAATTATAATGTATTTGACTGCTTTTGTTTTGGGAATTTGCATTACAAATTTCAAAAGAAGTTAATGTAAGCTGTATCTTGTGGAACATTTTGAAGAAGGAATACAGTGAAAGACATTTTTCAAAACCTACAAATTTCAACATGAAAAACATTTTTGTTCTGAGCGTATAACCTAAAATTATATAAATATAGGTATTTATAATGTAAAAGGTCAAAACATATTTTGAGTTTATAATACATAAGTATTTTTGAAGTGGTGAAATAGGAAGGTTCAGGTTTATGTTCAGTTTCAGTGGCGCATTCCCTAAACATGGCAGCAAAGGCCATGATATTTACCATGGTGGGTAACCTTTGGCCTTTTGGAAGCTGGGTTCGTGTACAACTTGTAGTATGTGTAGTAGCAGGCAGGGGTAGAAGAAGCGGTCCGTGTAACCATGGAAACGGTGCAGCTGTGCCTGCAGCCCAGGAGTGGGTGGGTCCGTCGGTCCCTGGCGCTCTGCAAGGCCTACATCAAGAAAATTGTCCATCACACTCTTTCCATTCATTATGATAAGCCACATTCCCCCAGTTGTGCTTAATTCGCACAGAAAACTCTACCTTCAGATCTGCCTCTTAGATGTATCAGCAAGACACCGCGTTATAGAAATCCGCGATAACAGCTGTTGCAAATTAGTATATTGTGGTATTGAAGTTAAGCAATTTGTCCAACCGATACAGCCCCGTACGTACAAACCATCAAAAGTGAAAGTTAAATTAGTACATTTTCACTTTCTCTACTATAAACTTACAGTAAATAGGGGAAGCATTGTATTGAAAACAAAATATGTTATCAAAACTTCTCCGCAAAACCATGTTTTGAGCCTCTCTAAATCTAAAACAAAAATCATTTTACTTTCTCTACTACGTGCTATATTCGATCCAAAAACTGATACCGAGATTTCAATGGAAACATATGTTTTAAGGCCCTTAAAATCAAAAAAGTATTTTTAGATAAAAGTTCGTGTGTGTGCCTATCTATGTACAGCGTAAGTAAAAAACGAAAAGTCGTTAAAACAAAGTTGGTATTTGATTTAATATCTTTCGAGGGCGCCACTCGAAGATTTTGAACACCCTAAGCTACCCTTTACATGGAACATTTTTGTAAAATTTTGATTTTTCTAAAAAATGAAATACATATTTTGAATTTTCTGGCTGTAGCCCATGTAATCTTGTTTGCTCTTGACGAATTCTGCACAACTGGTAAACCCTAAGAGATAGACCAAATTACTATATAAAAATGTAGATCTTATTAAAACACAATTTATGTTAAATGATCTGTATCGTGAAGTGAACCATTCGGAGGTATTCCATGTTATTTGTCAGCATTTTGAAATACTTCTAGACCGTTCTCAAATGGGAGGTTATTACTTATATTTTTATCTCTTGGTCATACAAAGAGAACAAAATTACCTCATATTAAACCATTTGGCTATCGCTTAAAGCTTGCTGTATTCCCATTGCACCTACAAGAAAATTAGCAATAAGATAATTTCTGCTATTGTTTGTCTCGATTAACATGAAGTAGATAAAGGAAAGAGTGATTGTAAGAATAGTTTGGACAAAGGTAGAGAAAGTCATGTGAGAGCAACACATCAGATTTTTTAAAGGTCTTATATGTGCTGAACAGCATAACTCAAAAACAATGGATTAATACCAGACTTGATTTTTAAGTTAACCATCTTCCAAGGATGTGATAAGAAAATTTTCATGAAAATTTCCCCGTGTCAGAGTACTTTTTATTTGGAAGACGTTTCCAAAATTTGTATTTGGTCACAAATGGCACTAACGATATTGATTGAATTACCGTACATTTTAAGTTATTTTTATTCCAAATGAAACGCGTGTATACATATCTTAAATTTTCTGTATACAAATGGAAATGAAATAATCCGTCAGACTTTAACAGCGAATTTCTCATGTTGTGAATAACAATAAAGTCTAATATCAAAGTGTTGAAAAGTTTATAGTTTTCTAGAAAAAAAATATTTTTATCAAACAGTTTATCATCACCTGGTTGAATTATTATTGATTGAAGGATCTTTATTTATGGCTATATTCATAGAAAATTGAATAAACGACAACTTTTTCTTTGGCGTATTTCAATAGACTCAACGGTGTTTGTGTAAATTAAACATAAAAAGCCCTTGTGGTATCTGGGGGTTTCCGATAGATGGCACGGATGCTTGCTCAGATCAAAGAGCACTTCCTGCGAACACTAGAGGTTTACTTTGTCGACGCTCAATTGCCTTCTCCAGGCAGCTCCAGCCTTCGAGCCTGGAAATTTTAGGGACTTTCGCGCGTCTATGTTGTCAGCCTCTCTGCGGCCCTTTCACTAAAGAGTTAACCAGCTCGTCATATGTATTTCTATTTTAACGTATATTCGTAATATTTTATTTTACTATTATTTCTTATTTTTTTAATTGCTATTTTTGATTACCTTCTTATTTCGTAGTGTCATAATTTCGGCTTCACGACTGACTGTTTTTTTACTAGAACAAATCTCAATAAATATGCATAACTTGCATGCTCAATAACGAAAACAAGACACCTGTTATTATATGATAGATCAGTTTTATCAGTAATGAACCCATTGGGGAGAAAAGAAAAAATGTAGCCGAATATATGAGCTTGAAAAAATATTGTGATTTATGAAGAAAAGCGTAGTGGTCAATAGTGAACTTCGAAGATCGTTAATATGCATTTCTATTGTACTAACTGAAAAATGTTACCCATGTTAATTTGCTTCTGTCGTATTTAAGTATTTTGCAGATGCGCTAAGCTATAATTTAAATCTCATGGAATAAATGACCGGACAAAGGCCTACCACCCAGCCCCTGCGTCCCCCACCTCTGTTCATCACAGGCGTCACAAGGTGGACAGTAGTAGGTGTTCATCGTCTCAAACCCTTCCGTGGTCTATGCTACTTTTAAATCAAATAGCTCCTTAACTGTCCTTTCAGGCTGAGTGTACCCGGGAATCGAACCTGGGTCTGCCGCTTGGTAAGCACCAGCGCGCTAAGGAGACGATCCTCATGGTCTATTTATATTATTATTTCATATGTCAGAAGTATGAAGAAATGTCCTTATCACCAAGAATATCGTATCTATGTAGAGAGCAAGAATTCAGGTTCATCCACGATAATACGCATCGTGTACCATACCGCGTATATTCCAAATTAAATAGTTTTGTACAATCTTCCTCGTTCATATTGTAATCAGGCCAGAGTTCTTTGTATTTATCACTTAGAATAAAAGTCATTCTTTGCTAAAACTTAATATTAATTTTAATTACCCTAATGGTTTATTTAAACCAACACTCCTGAAAGATAACTTAAAAAATCGGAGTCAGAACCAGTTCAAGCTGATGAGTGATGATACTTACTAATACATTATTAGAAAACAGCTAATGCTATAGGCACAAATATATTCATTAATGTAAATTGAACACTTCAATGATATAGCGAATGAGGAAGAGTTTAATCCAAGTTCTCGTTCCCCAGAGTTGTTTTCGTGTACTAAATTTTGCCTACCTCTTAAGCTTTAACAGCTGTACAAATTAATTAATTAATAAATGGATACGCATGCAAGGATTTTATCATAATAATACGTGTTTGCATTATTTATTAGGATACATTAAAATGTATATTACCGTGAAATCACAACATCGAATGTTTAAATAGTGTACATTTACTGCCCTTATCATAGGATAGAGAATGGAAGAGAAAAAAATCTGATGTGTTGCACTCACATGACTTTCTCTACTCTTGTACTAACCATTCTTACAAACTCTTATTCCTAGATCTTCTTCATGTTAGTTGAGGTAAACATTTGTACAAATTATTGCTTATTTCCTTGTAGGTGTAAGAGGAATATTAGAATACAGTAGGCTTTGTGCGATAGTCACAAAAAATTTATTTGGACATAAATTGTATGTTTTAGCAAGATCTACATATATTTTTATGGAAAGATTTGGACTATGTCTTACGGTTTACCAGTTAGATCATCAAGGTCATCAAGAGTAGAGAGGACTACTATAGCAAACAAATTCAGAACATACATCTTATTTGTCATAAAAGTATCGTAAATACATGACATTTCAGTCAAAATCGTTAGAGTTATTTTCGAGAAAATCAAAATTTTTCACGTAAAGGGTAGTTGAGGGTGGAGAAATTTTCTTAAAAATTTTCGTATCGTATCCTTGAAAGGCAGTAAACTTAAATAGCAAACTTTGGCCTTTAACCCACTCTAGGTTTCTGAGTTATGCTGCCCACAGACTAACGGACTGACAGACACACACACACGGAACGTTTTCTAAAAGTGCTGTTTTGGATTCAGGGGCCCTCAAAACATATTTCCGGTGAAATCTCGACATCAAAGTTTTGAGTGGAATACAATTCTTCCGTTACTATACGTAATAGAGAAATTAATTAAAAGGAAGTCCTGATATACCACAAGTATTCTTCACTCTGCCCACTAGGGAGAGTGAGGGAGAGAAAGAGAGAGGGGAGAGGGTGCAGGGAGGGGCAGATGCAGTGGTACCGTCGGTGACCGTGGAGCTGAATTACGCCCGACAGGCATGAGCGCCGTGCTGCTGCTGTTTGAGTTTGTTATCAGATAACACTAACTTGAGTTATTCACTGTCAGGCTCATGGCCCGGGAGAGTGACGGAGTGTCAACCTCTAAATGCGGTATATTCGGATAGTAAGGCCTCCTGACCCGTGGAACTCACTTCACGTAAGCCACTTGTGTGTCCAAAATGACCTTTGGCACAAAGGGGGAATGGAAGACTCAAAAGGTAACCAGATCCATACAACAGAAACACAAGCATGGCCGGGTCCCTAATGATTCTAGGGTTAGGTACCAGCCAGAAGTAAATCTTTACAGAGCACAGACTCCAACACACCAGTCGCCTGGTCCTGCAACCTGGAACACACGAAGGGTAAACAAATGAAAGAGAATGTTAAACAGTACTCCCTAGGTGCCAAGCAATTCCCATTCGTGACCAGCAAAGAAGAAAACTGCTAGAAAAAACCGGTTCCACCTAATGTCACTTAGCACATACCTACAACAGGTAAGGTGCTTGTTCACACCTTCGGAGTGCTGTTTCCCATACCTGTTGTAGCACCACGAAAAACCCAAGGTCAGAATGTCCGACCCAGAAGGAACCAAAACTGCGACCTCCGAAATATGAATCTTACCGCGAGACCATGTTGCTCAGTGTAAATATCGTATAGTGATACGGTTGTATTTTCACCGTCTACACTCTTAGGACTGATAACGACGCCAAAGTGCGCCTTCCCACAGTGTTTCACCCAACCGATACAGGTGTTCAGGAACCCTTCTTTCTTTCTTTCTTCTCTTTCTCATATGATACTACCAGGCTACCCACTTGTAGCAGTAGCTTTACAATCTCGAATAATGATTTAATTTTTTACTCTCCTTTATAGCTATTGAAATTATTGTACATTTGTATAGTCCCAGTTATCCTTAGTAACGAATAAAACATCCCGTGATGTTCACACATAAGGATGGTAAACGTCGGCGGAATATGACTCCCTTAACATCCCCCCCCCCGTACAGTCTTCAGCATAGACTAATAGTCTTAGAATATAAATACCCTTTCCTTTAGTGGCTAAACAACCATCGATGTTTTCGTATTTATTTAACAACACAAAAGGTACATAGTATTCATACAACACAGAAACCCTTCACATGTGCAACAAAATAGATTGGAGTTCGAATTTGGTGTTCTTAACAGATATTATATAGCAATTAAAAGAGCTTAATTTACGACTTTAGGGAAAATACTTTCTTGTAACATAATTTCAAGAAGTTCTTATAGGTATGTCAAATGTAAAAGAGCGAAATATGCTTATCATTTCTCGTCGTTATCTAAGCGTAAAGAATTGCTGAACACAGAAAATTAAAAATGTAGGCTTACGTTCTACCTGGTTTATTAGAGTAACTTCTATCAAGCTTCCGTGGTTTAGATTGTCTGAAAATGGCGTGGCGTATGTTTGCTACGTGTTTTAGTTTTAAACTGATTACTGATAATGGTCTTCTTGCATTACACCATTTGATTGAGAGATGTGAGGAAATAAAAACTAAAAAAATCTCTAATAAGAAATCGACTTGCAAAAGAGCAGTGGACATTTCTCCAAATCTTGAGTAGCTGAGTAATACGAGATAATGTGCAATAAACATGGATTGTTTTGTGTATAAGGATGTTTCATTACGTTCTGTTTGTATCTAAGAAGGTTGGAAAGAAATAAGTGGCAACACTGCTTTATCTCCGTGCAGGGATTTTTCTTCAAGCTGCGGTTGGCAACACATTTAAAGGGTCGTGTTGAATGTAAGTCGTCAAATCACGTCGCCCTAAAGGAGGTGTTTACAAGTTCAGAATGGATAATAATAGAAATGTCCCATGTAAAAACCCCAGGGAGTGTCACTTTAGGCTATGTGAAGCATGCGGGAATAAATTTATGCCGCAACGGACTGTGGCACGTTGGGTTGCAGCTTTTCGTGAAGGACGTGATTAGTGTGTTTGAAGGTTGGTACAGGTCGAAAACAACGTAAACAACGCCGCGCCATATTTAATCGGAACTACCTTAGCCTCCAACCATATTAATACAGTGTAAATCAGGCATGAGGAAGAAGGGTGACAGGAATGCAATCGTGTATTTACCCTCTTCACTTACTGACACAATTTGAAGTACTGACTGATTCTCTGAGGTACACGGTACACGATAGCGGGAGGCATGGCCTGGTAGCTAATCGCTGTGAAGTAGTGGAAGAAACTGCGATGTATTGGAAGTAACACATTGAGTCAGTTCTCCCCATCTGTTATAGATATATATAAAAGCTTGCCGTTGTATATTTGAAGCCTAATATCATAATTGACGCCAAAAACAAACGAGAAATGTATATCTCCAATGACAATCATCATCCGAACTCGATAATAGGCAATGCTTTTAAACGAACATGAAGGACTTGTGACGGCAGTAACCCCAAAACTGTGAAACCTTTTGGCTATTTTAAAATTAGAATAGAAGAAAGTAACCCTGAGCAAGATGGAGCACGCCCACAGAGGAGTCACAAAAACCCATTTAACTGAATGAAAAAGTGAACCATGATAGTCTAGAGAGATTACCAAGCAAGAATTTCAGCAATTTATATCTAAAAGAGCTTCATTTGGCATAATAATTGTGGTATTATTACGACCATTCACAAAACTGTACCATCTTCCAACAAATATTACTCTTATTTTTGCTGCAGTCTAGAAAGCATTGTAAAACAGTGAAAGGCAAGGAGCATTTAGTGAGAAGGAATTAGCTCTGTTAATGTTTATTATATGTACTTAATTCTTTGTTATAAATTCTCTCTCTTCTTTTTATACAAAAAGTAAACGTATCCTTCGTACCGGGGAACAACAATTGCATGTATATTCAGCATGTATATTCACCTCTGTAAATAGTTCATTACCTAAATACATAATTACGCACAGACTTTGTCCATTACTTCTTTCTTGGGTTCTGGAGTGCGCAAAGCGTGACATGGGCAAACCACTCAGCACTCACCACCCTATTAGCAGCTATTGGAAGGTGAAGGAACGAAAAGAATTGCAAATGGGAGGGGACAGCGAGGCCAGTCACAGTAGGCAATGACTAGTTGGATGAGGTTTGCAGTCACCCAATGAAGAAGCCAAATAAAGTTTACAGCGAAACGTCCGCACGACTAAAAAGCCAACATGACGCGGCCTATACCGGTAGCCAAGAAAGAAGTAAGTTCTTTACCTGCTCTTGTGAAGGACGTACATGTCCGATAAATCGAGAAAGCTGGCTCCGAGCTAACGTGCTGGCTTTCGCGAGAATCCGTGGTTCAAATACCGCCAGGAACGAGGTTTTTATTTTTCTGAATGTAAAGGGTACCCTGAATTACGTCTGGCACGGTTACTTCCCAAAATTACTTTCCCAGTTATAATTTCATTTTGGTATCATAGTCTGTAGTGCTTTATGCAGAAAGAACAAGAGACAGACACCACAAAAATGGTTTTAGGGGTAGTAGTGCGCTGATTTTATCTGATGGTAAATTCAAATATGACGAATACACAGCCCAATAAAATCATCTATCGTGAAAGGTATAGGAGATAATTGAACATTGTCGAATAAATTATCTGTACAGAACAGAATTGAACAGATGAATGTTTTGTTTACAAATACAACTTCCGCTACTGTGCATGCGTTCACACATACGAAGTGTGAAAATCCAAACTAGGCCAGCTTGGAAAGCTGATTTCGCTACGTGTCGTGCGTTTATCATTTACTGACAATCACAAGGGGAGGGGTGGTAATATTTGAAGCTTTCCAAGCGGTCATCACGAGACCCTAGCAGTTAGTTTTTATTACCAACATTCCTGACCTTCCGCTCTACACACATGCCAAAGATACTAAATGCAACAAATTTATTCCAATAGACATACTAGAATGCAATTGTTAAATATAATTCTGTGGCTAAATGGCTCATTTTAGCAACAAAAGGGGTAGTCTACAGTATTTCGTGTTACTACAATTATTGTTTTGTTCTCCTAGCCTTCACTCAGTCTTTCCATTGTCTCTCTTCACTTTCTCTTTCTCTCATACACTAACTCCCACAATACAATCACTCCACATTCATTAAAACAGCTTCACTTCGAAGCGGCGTATCTGTCTCACACTCACTGACATATTAACCGACTCAAAAACTGCCGCGCTCCGTAAGCTTTTTATACCGGCGATGATGTAGTAAAATCTTTCTCGAACCCAACTAATATGCCTCCCAGCGGACACTCCTAGAATGCTCTGGAAAACCCTTCATGTTGCCGCTTGATTGTTGTTAGTCGCATGGGCGGTGTGGAGAAGCTTAAACTTGAGCGCCTTGTTATACGCGGCACGAGAATGGGGAGGCAGCCTGACGATATATGTTGTTCTGAGACCAATGTTTTAGTCACTCATATTATGTCAATAACATAATATGAGGACATTATGGGGAATGTGACTATCTTGGAAGAGATGCATAGATTTGCCCCTAGCAACTCCGCAGCAAGCAGGGCTAGTTGGTTTCTGGTGTCAGTGTGCCGTTAATCCTAGCATTACCACGCCTTATTTGGTAACTTGGGAGAGGTACTTTCTGACCACCACTGGTAACAAGATAGCTGAGCAATTCTTAAAACAAATTTATTTTAAAAATCTGATGTGTTGCACTCGCATGACTTTCTCCAATCTTGTACTAACAATTCTTACAAAATCTTATTCCTATATCTTCTTCGTGTTAGTGGAGTTAAACATTTGTACAAATTATCTTATTGCTTATTACCTTGTAGGTGCAAGGGGAATATTACAATACAGTAGGCTTTGAGCGATAGTCAAATCTTTTAAAGCTTTCAAATTCCGTTCTCTTTGCACGGTTAACCTATGAAAAAATGAATAACCATGTTACATTTGGTGAAGGTTAGTTTTCCGAAATTGACACAAATAACAAGCAATGGCTCACTCTACTAAAAACATTTATTTGGATATAAATTGTTTGTTTTAGCGAGATATATATTTTTGGTATAGTTTAACGTTTACCAGTTCTTCAAAAGTCATTCAGATTAAACAGCAGTGTATAGGCTATAGCCAGGAAATTCATAATATGCATTTCATTTGTTATAAAAATATCTTAAACATATGGCAATTTAATCAAAATCGTTACAGCCATTTTCGAGAAAATGAAATTTTCGAGAAAGTTTCCATGTAAAGAGTAGTTTAGGGTGGAGCAATTTTCTTCAAAATTTCAGTGTCGTATCTTTAAGACATTAAACTTAAATACAAACTTTGGTTTTTATTCGACCTTTCGTTTTTGGGTTATGCTGTCCACAGACTGACACACACACACACACACACACACACACACACACACACACACACACACACACACACACACACACACACACACACACACACACACACACACACACACACACACACGGACCTTTTTATAAAAATGCTTCTTTGGATTCAGCGAGCCTCAAAAACATTTCCGGTGAAATCTCCATATCGAACTTTCCTGTTTAAAGCTTTCCGAAATTCAAGGAAATAACAAGAAATATCTATATATATATATATATATATATATATATATATATATATATACAAAAACGTAGACCTTGCTAAAACACACAATTTATGTCCAAATATATATATATATATATATATTTGGACATAAATTGTGTGTTTTAGCAAGGTCTACGTTTTTGTATATTAAGATTTGGTCTATCTCTTACGGTTTACCAGTTATGCAGAGGTCATCCAGAATAAATACGACTACATGGGCTATAGCCAGAAAATTCAAGGTATACATTTCATTTGTCATAAAATTATCTCAAACATGTGGCATTTTAATCAAAATCGTTAGAGCAATTTTCGAAGAAAATCAAAATGTTCGAAAAATTTTCCATGGAAAGCGTAGTTTAGGATTGAGGAATTTTCTTTCAAATCTTCGCATCGCATCCTTGAAAGACATTAAACTTAAATACAAACTTTGGTTTTTGATCGACTTTTCGTTTTTGAATTATGCTGTCCACAGAGTGACAGACTTTTGAATTCAGAGGGCCTCAAAGCATATTTCCGGTGAAACCTCGACATCGAATTTTTGGGTGGAGTACAATAGTTCCTCTATTAAGAATCAATTTATGATTGTTATTTCGTTGTTTTAATGTTAATTGCACCAGAAACTCTGAAACTTCTATGTCGAAATCTTGTGCTTGAGTTTTCTTCGTAACAGTACTGACTGGTTCATTAGCGTAGCACACGTATCAGATTGCCATATTAGTTTGTGTAAATTGCATTGTGGGAGCTATTAGTTACAGATTACAATTGTGTGTTGTCAATATAACAATTAACTGGATCAGACAGAGGTACAACAGGTGCTCTAATCTATATGCCCGAGAGTTCCGATGGCTGGATCGATAAGAAGCTAGTGCAGAGGGCGCAAGACAGCGACACTCCAAGGATTGGGCTCACCCCATTCTCCACAACTTTTTGCGTTCTGAAAGGCAACGACAATTGTTTTATTCACACTTGTTTTCAAAAGCTGATGGCTTCAATTTTATACCTGAGACACTTTTGCATCGAGATATGGGGCACTCTATACTCAACCTTTTGTAATTTTTAAGGTTTCTTTTAATTGTTTACATTCTGTACTACGTATGGTAAAGCAGAGGAAGTATTGTATTCCACTCAAAAACTCGGTGTCGAGATTACACCGGAAATATATGTTTTGAGGCTCCTGAATAAAAGAAAAACATTTTATGAAAAAGGCGTGTGTGTGTGCGTGCGTGCGCGCGCGTGTGTGTGGACAGCATAACTCAAAAACGAATATGTTAGATAAAAACCACAGTTTATATTTAAGTTTAATGTATTTCAAGGATACCATACAACGATTTTCAAGAAAATTGCTCCATGGTAAAGTTTTTCAAAAATTTTGATTTTCTTAAAAATGGCTCTAACGATTTTGATTAAAATGAGATACTTTTATGACAAATAAAATGTAAATCTTGAATTTTCTGGCTATAGCCCGTGTGGTCCTATTTACTCTGGATGAGTTTCACATAACTAGTAAACCTTAAGAGATAGACCAAATCTTACTACAGAAAAAATCTGATGTGTTGCACTCACATGCCTTTTTCTACTCTTGTAGGTACAAACTATTCTTACAAATACGTATTGCTCTATCTACTTCACGTGAGGCAAAAATTATGTTATTGCTAATTTTCTTGTAGGTACAACTATGGGAATTCGGACAGTAAAATATTTTAAGAGCTGTTCGTTATGCGATGACTTAGAAATTTCGTTCTGTTTGGAAGTCCAAGAGATAAAAACTAAATAATGATTTCCCATTTGAGGAAGGTGTAACTATTACACAATTTGGACAAATAACAAGGAATATCTTCCAAATGGTTATTCTATAAATTAATAAAGAAGGAAAATATCGGACATAAATTGTCAGTTTTAACAAGATCTACATTTTATGCATAGTAAGACTTTATCTACCATACGGTTTACCACATAATCATAAATAACCTAAACTCCAGGGGACTTTAGGGCCATTCTCAGAAAATTCAAGATATACAAGATTCTGTATTGCAAGTAGTTTCAGAGAAACAGGTAAATGAATTCACGTGTTTTAAGAGCAAATTTTATTATTTTATTATTTTATTATTTTATAAAATCTTAAGTTAAAATGTTTCAGATCTTCAAAAGCAGTTAAAATTATTTTATTGAGTTATAATTTCTATATGTTCAGATAACCTTGTCCCCTTAAGTTATCACGGATGTCAATTTTGAGGCCTACTGAGAAAGAATAGGTATATTTAGCTTAATAAACGGAAGCAATTAGAGAAGAAAAACAGAGAAATTGAACCAGAAAGCTAATTTCTTAGCCTTTTGGTGCTTAATTGGTATTTTCCCAGTAATTGGCGAGATAGAAATGAATCCCGGATTAAATGGAACAGTAATCAGCTTTGGAAGAAGTCTTGTTAAGAACGGAGGGGATGGAAGAGAGATTGTATAAAAAATTCAAGCTTATAGAAACATAAGTAAAAGGAATAAAAGTGTGAATATTGAAATGGAAGTCATACAACATCTGATGTACAGAATATCAAGTTAAAGTGCAAACCATGGAAGATAAATATCTATAGAAAATTCATCTTACTGATTTCCAATTTAGAGGAAAGAGGGGTAATTTGGACTAGCTAAGAAGTGAAGCAGTTTCTGGAAGAAAGTTGGAAAAGGATGTGAGATAAGTAAAACTTTTAGGATTGTAAGAGCCACAGGTAAACGTGTCAGATTCAGGTCCGGTTAGCTGAAATGCTGAATTGTGCTAAGAAGTTACAAGGAACCAATATGTTCATAAACAGAGACTTATGTTTTGAGCAACGGAAGTTGAAGAAACAACTGTTTCTATAAATGAAACAGGCGCAAAGATAAGGAAAGCAAGTTTTCATTAACCGACTTTTCGTATTTGAACTATGCTGCTCATAGACACACAAACACACACACTTTTTCTAAAATTGTTTCTTTTTTTGTACTCAGGAGCCTCAAAACATGTATTTCCGGTGAAATATCGACGTGAATTTTTGGGAATGTTCAGGTACAGACCATTGGAGGAAAAATTTATTCGTAGGAAATGGTTAAATAGAAATAAAGAGCTGACAGTGGGAGAACATTTGAAGACTGATCAGAACTGAGAAGTATAGAGGAAAACAAAAAAGGAAGAGGACAAACGCAAAAGAAATGCGAGGCAGGGGTGGGCTTTACCTTTTCTCACGTTACGTAAGACCCACAGATAATTTGGGGATCCTAACCTTCCAGTAACCTTTTTTGCTCTCTATTTATGTTTACTCAATTTAACCACGCAGTAATACGAGTATCACGATGGATCAGTTAGGAGATACTCGTAGATCTGTATATGATGAACAATTAGCCTTCAAGGTCTATCCCTATCTTGCTTTGTCACGAGTGCCGGGTAACCGTAACTCCGCCCTATGATCGACAGATGGCATTAGGGTGCCATCCAGTCTATGTGCTTTCATTATCTGAGGCTAGATGATGCAAGCTTCGTCATTACCATTCATTTTCCATTTTTAAAATTGTTTTAGACTTAAGTTGGAACTTCGGGCTGTGCTATTAAATATCCAATCCGGTATTTACCTTAGGCAGGCATCGGCAAACATGTACTCAATGAGGCCTCGCAACTATGACGAGTCGGGGCACCGCTCACTCTGTTTCCCTCTGCCTCGCAGCCTTAACTGGCACTATATATACACCAACTGCAACAGTAATTTTCCCTGAATAATATGATATTTTTAGTAATATTGCATTATGACCACGAACCATACAGAGAAGGATACATAAAATAGCAGAAACAACCTAAAAAGACTACAAACCGAGGTCCATGAATTTATAGCCGTTTCTCTCGCGTTGGATGAAAGCACTGACAACGTTGACACAGCACAACTGGTAATTTTCACTCGTGGAGTAACTAACAACCTCTCGATACAATAATATATGCTTGAAGTCATTCCACTTAGGGAACATACAACAGGGACAGAATTATTTCAAGCATTTAAGAAATATGTAGAAGAAAAGAAACTGAATCTAAAAGGAATCTTGTATCGCGATTAACAGATGATAATTTGCGTGCTATACTGAGAGTGGCTACTTGTGATATATCACTAGATTTTCAAGGTAGGTACATTGCAAGTAGAAGTGAATTGAAATATATTGCTCAAATATCTAGGCCTATCTAAAGTATCGTAGACCAAAACAGCTGGATTCAAGTATGTGTACTATTCCTTATTGTACTCTGTAGCGAGTGAGTCCAGCACTGACTGAACGAAGGTCAATGCCATCCCCTGTTCTACATTACGTCATGTGTATTGCGGGTTGCATGTTGAGACGTCATACCGATACCTCATTGAGTACATGTTTGCCGATGGCTGACCTTGGGGACTGAAGGAAACCATTGAAAAAATCCGTCAGCCCATGGACGCTTTCACGCAGCAATTTGTGTTGAGTCCCACTTCGACTAGAAATTTATGGCGTTGCGTTGCAGCTGGGAAGATTTGTTCGTGCACTATTTCAGTTCCCCTTTCATTCGTTCTGCCAAATGTTCCATAATTCCAGCGTTGCAGTATGTACCAGCTGGTGTACGAATTAAAACTGGCATACTTCACTGTGTAAAGCACTGCACGTTGCAGTGATTTAACCCAGTCCATTCTCTCACGATAAAATTTAAATGTATTCTTCATTTACATTATAGGAGAATCTTTTCATCTACAAAATTGACGAATTGGTGAATCTAAATCTTTGTGAACCAGGTATAATAGTATACTATGCAACTATAGCATAATTGCCATTATACTCCGGTTTCATTCGACTATTTACGCTCGACTATGTGTCAAGTTTAACACACAAAATGTTTTTAATATTCTACGCTGCATGTTATTGTCACTGGTGTCACACATTACAATCATATATTTGTTACTCGACTGTTCATCTAGAATCGATAGTTGCGCCTTCAACTGTGAAATATTTGACTTTATTGTTATGTTGGCCTTGGCACAATGATACAGAGTATATGTACTATATAATATTTTCTAATACGAGAAGATAAATTAAATTTATTAGAATGTTGCTTACAATATTAACACTAATTATTAAATAAGCATGGTAGCTTTATTCTATATATGGGAATCCATAGTTTCGCTTTCAGCTGCGTGGAAATGTGCGAAGATGGGAATGTATTGATTACTGCAATTGGTGTTTAACAGTGTCATTAAGAACGGGTGCACCTTTGATTGGTGGACATCAGTACAGTTATGAAGAGGTGGATATGATGAGGGCGTATAAGTGCTACTTTCTGACATAGTTGAGCATTAAAGTTATAAATACCTGGACACTAGGTAGCTGGGAACAGTAGTTGGTCAGATCCTCACTGTGCCTTAAAAATAAGAGAAGTTGTGTTGCAATTGCGTGACTTCTTTACTCTTGTACAAACCATTCTCACAAACGGCGATTCTTTTATTTCATACTGAGATAAACATTTACAGAAATTATGGAATTTGCAGGAATATGGCGATGTAGTAGGTCTAAGCGATTGGCTGTTTTAAGAGCTGGCTATTATGTGATGATTTCGAAATTCTGTTTCCTTTGCACTGCCTAGAGATAAAAAATTAACAGCGTATTTCTATGTGAGGGAAATATAAATATTGGAAATTAAAATAAAGAACTAGAGATAGAGAAAGAGGGAAGAAAGAGAGGGAAAGAGCCAAGGAGAGAAAAGAGAAAGAGAAAGGGAAAGAGAAATAAAGAGAGAGGGAGAGAAAGCGAGAGAAACAAAGACAGAAACAAAGAAAGAGAAAGATAAAGAGTAAGAGGGGTGGAGAGGGAGAGAGTGAGTAAGGGAGAGGTGGAATAGGGAGACAAGAGAGATGGGAGAGGGAGAGAGAGGAAGAATGAGAGAGATGTAATATAGTGTTTAAACACTACCTTATTTTTGAAGTAGTCCAAATAAATATCATTCGACTATGTGACCCAGCGCTCGAGAAGTAATCGTTTACGTCAGACCTTTTATGATATTACTTGGGACAATCATTTTGAAACACAGACTGGTCTCTAACGTTTTCGGCAAATTACGAATTCTGTGGACTGTATTACTTGAGATAGATTTCGAATGAGGAAACAACGTGTATCCGCAGTGCCTCGGTGCCTCTGGTCAACCTGAAAGTTTCTAAACATTCAACTGTCTGCTTCAACGCGTGAGCGGATTATTGTTTGAAACAACTCGGGTGTTCTCTGGCCCCGTGCCAAAATCGGACGCGAGGGGGGATGCCTGGGAACGTCACCCATAACATTCAATATAATAGCGTTTATAATGTTTGCAGCTTGAAACTAATTTATACAAACTTTTTAAAGCTGGTTATCTATGCACGTTTAGAGAGGAGTAACTATTTCCTGTTACTTTTTATTGAAGTTAATTATTTCATAGTCCTACGCATCGTCCTGAATTATCATGTTTAGGTTTCCAAAGAACTTCTGAAAGGCAAATTCACATACGTTATTGTGGGACATAATTTTCCAAATTACGGATAAATTGTGTGAAGACTGATAAATGTGACAAAAATCACAAATTTGGGTTTTCATGTAAAAATCTGATGTTGCACTCACATGATTTTCTCCACTCTTGTACTAACATTCTTACAAACTTGTTTCTCTATCTTCTTCACGTTAGTTGAGATAAACATTTACACAATTATTATTTCCTTGTAAGCGAAGGGGAATATGGGAGTACAGAAGGCTCAGTTATGCTGTTTACAGGCACACATAGGAGTCCTCTAACGGTGTATCAAATTTTTTAATGGAATGCCTTCTCTATGTACCTGGTAGATAAAATGAAAACAATACTAAGTTTTTTCATAAATGATTTTAAAACTATTTCCTATTTGTTTACTCTCGTTTCTGAACTTTGTTGACATTCAATATCTATTAATCAAGTTACAGGCTTAAACTTGGTATAATGATTAGTGCTGTAATTTCAAGAAACAGGTAACACACTCAGATATACTTTTAGACGGCGGTTACGCGCTTCAAAGACGCTCAAGGTCAAGCTACCTCACTGCATGTAAATACGTGAACCGACGACAATGGAGTAGCCGGGACGAAGGGGACTATGAGTGCGGCTGAACAAACTGTTTCTAGACTGTCCGAGAAACTTTCGCCTGCCAGCTTTCCTACGAGAAGTTGGAGAAAAAGTGGATTTCGAGAAAAATTCGTGCTATGTCATTCTCTGCTGCATAAGCGAATGCGGTGTTGAGAGTAGCGAGTCAAGTGTTGAATAAGACAGCTGCTAGCAGTTAGTTTTAAGCGTGTGTGTGTGTTTGTGTGTACAATGCAGTGTTGAGAGGGTTTGAGTATCATCAGAGACAGTTGTATACATCTAATCATCGCGCCGGAGTTAATAGTTGTGTTAAGCAATTACGCCAGTGTGAGTGTGTCGTCGAAAGCATTTTGTGATGTATATCCCTTTCATGCCTGAATTATTTTGCTACATATGCCGTTCTTCCTCTAATTCGAAACCGGTTTAGATTAGGCGGTCTGGGAGACCGTCAGCCCGCTGGCTTGGATAGCCATGATCGTTAAGGCAACACGTAGTGCACTGGCCATGCACTCAAAGCCTGAGGTCGTGAGTTCGAGTCTCGGCAACCGCAGCCAAATGTGCCTGTGGTAAAGCATGGGGAGGGCCCCCGTAAAATAATCGGTGTGATGGCACGCGTGGATGATGACGGGGTATCATTTGACTGCGGTTGCATAGATTTTGCTTCTTTTCTTAAAAAAAAACAAAAAAAAAAAAAAACAAAAAAAAAAAAAAAACACTACAATATAAATTGTAAAAAAAATAATTTTTTACAATTCAAACCGTCTCAAATATGTATTTTTAATTGGTGACAGACAGTATAACAAGAATATAGCAGAAAAAAAGTTAAAACTAGCACAAATAGGAAAAAAGGCCTATGTATCTTATAAGACACACCAGGCATGAAAGGGATATAGATATATCCATAATATAGATAGATATAGGGATAGGGATAGGGATATATAGAGATTTAGAGAGATAGAGATAGAAAGTGCAACTAAAAGACAGTGAGATACGTATCAAAGTTAAGATTGGATAGAACAGCTGTAAGTTGCAAGGTCACGACGAATTGTAGATTGTGTTAACAATAAAAAAGTATGCATGTATTTGTGATCAAATTTTAAGGTAAATAAAGTGATAGAAAAGCTAACAGAAAGTCACGGTGGTGTCAGAAGTGGGTTTTGTCGCATGACATTTGTCGCAAATGTAAGAATAAAAGGGATAACTCATGTTACATTTTTCTTTCGAAGCAATGTCCTACAAACATCCTGTTATTTTGAGTCGTAGTGGAACTCTGGGTTTATTAGATTCGTAAGATTTACAGCGTTGTTCTCCCTCTTTTACATGTGTAGGTTTGATGGGTTTATCTACTGACGCCAGCATCCCTCACTATTCCTCGCAAATCCACCCAGCACAGTCCACTATATTTTTCACCCCATGTAACCATGTGTCCTCGGTTCCCCCCGATCTCCTGCATCCTGTCCCAACATTATTTCCTTCCAATGTGAACTATTGGCTCGCATCACGTCGGGCAAGCTTCATTTGTTTTGCTGTCTCTTTCAAAGTCTGTGTGGGCTTTATTTCTAATAACTCTTTTGTTCTTATTATTTCTATGACACACTTAAGTCTTAAAGAAGTCAATTTTTCTTGCCTTCCTTTGTTTTTCTCATTATCTAACTTTCATTGCCATAAATAACTGCTGGGAGAATTAATTACTTCTGAATTTTCTCATCTTTGTTTTCTTTTACAAATTCCAGTTAGTAATGAATCTGTCTACATTTTTCGTCTTACTCTTTCTACTCGTCGGAAGACAATATAAAATCTCTTAAGTTGCTTTGGCGATTGTTTGCAATATCTCAAGGATGACCAAAATTTAACTTGTGGATTTTAAACGGGAAACGAGCATACTTTTCAATTTAGCTCCTTTGAGCAGTGTCTATTCCTGGCGGAACTAATAACCAGGTATTTATAACTTTCAACAAATTTAAAACTTTCTTTGGTTACCCTTTGTATTTATACTTATGGGGAGAATAGTGGTAGTGGCGGTGTTACTGGTGGTGATGTTGGTGGTGGTAGTGGTTGTGCTGGTAATAGTATACCAGGTGTTGTGGGTTACAAATGTTTTTGATAAATGGTATCTTAATATGTATTCACTTCATTGAGGCGGTTGTTTTTTTTTTCTGTTTTTTTTTTTCCTCTACCTCTACCGCCTCCACACTTCAGAGAGACATCTTGTTGTACTAATCTTCCAACAGACTGCTATACTGCTGCTGTAATTGTCTGTCTGGGTCTAAAAAAATTCTAAGTAGTAATTCCACAAAAGATTAAAATCACATGCATTCATATCTGGGGACTAGCAAGGATGGTTCAGAAATTTCCAGTTCCATCAGCGAAATAAATACATCGAAGAAAACGCCCGTCTTCATGTCCATATAATTTTTAATGCAATCTTTAGTCCTCTACCACATCTTTTTCTCTGCAAGATTGCGTGGATCCCGCAATTTTCCTCATCTTTAACTTTTTATTAAATGCAGTACGTTTACTACAAAACTTGGCCGGAATCCGCATAGCCCGTATACCAGGCACGCACTGCACGACTTGGCAGTCGCATGGCCCGTCTCCCGATCACACATTTATGAACGTCAAATCATCTCAAATCACATTAACAATTATCAGAATAAACACAAAATAGGGCTTACCACAGGAGAGTTGGAAATGCCGTCTATGTCTTGAGAGAATTTTCACTGACACGTATTCAGCTTCCCAAAAAGCGTTAATTTCTACCGATATTTTGTCTTGTGCAAGAGATTTTCGGGGTGACCGCTCTAACCTTACGATTTCGTCTAATTTCTGTTCCGTAAGCAGATCCGTTTTATCTTTCTTTTCCTACCCTACCCTGTCTCCCTGAATTTATTTATAAACAAACGAACGGTGTCTCTACTCGCAACACGTAGCCAGGAAATTCAGTTTCAAATTGGCTTATAACTTCCCTAGAAGATAATGTAAGCACATACGTATGGTATAATACATAAACATTCTATGTCTTCCTGTATATTGCAATCGATTAATTCTGAAGACAGTGTTATTAGATTATTATTAGATTACATAATTTACCACTGATAGAGCCACATACAAACATTTTGCCACTAATTTTTGAATGGCTCATATATTTATGAGGAACTGGTAGGTAATGTACAACTTGGTATATAGGTCTGAGGCCATTTTGTGATACCGGCCGTGCGGCGGACATCAAAGGACGGCCGGTACAACCTAACTCACACTACGTACCAGGCCAGTGAGCAAACAAAGAAGCTCAAGGTCAAGCTCCCCACACCACTCAGGGCGAGAAAATACTTGACAACAATCAGAGCAGCAGAATAAAAAGGGATTTTCTAGATTGTTCCTGAATCTTCGGCTGCCGGCACGTTCCAGAAAAATCTGGCTACGTCATCGGCGGTATGAAAGCTTGCTATAATCAAGTCAGTTTTTAGTTTTGAGTGTGTATCTCCGCTGTTTGAAAGACAAAGAAAGAGAAGAAAAACAATTGTGAGTTGCAATATCACGAAAGACTGTAGACTATGTTAGCATCAGCAAAAGAACACGTGCTTGTTGTCCAACAGCTTTGGAAGAAAATAAAGTGCAGAAAAGAAAACAACTGGACTGGACTTTCGTCGTTCTTTTTACAATATAAATTATATTTTTCACCTGCAAGAATTTTGCCATTGCAACCTGTTTTATACGTCCGAGATAAGGCAGGACTTCTCACAGTGAACACTTTCACAAGACTCAACTGTTTATGGTGGTGCCAACCGTCTTATCACAGCTTCATGACGCCATATTCAACTTGCATCTCAAGAGGATCAAATTTTACGATAAGAGTTGACAGACCATATAAAAATATTGCATGCTGTTTTGAGGTTGTTCACACGACAACCAAGTAAACAGAAAACAACCTGATATAAGGTCAGGGAATTTGCCGAGATTCACTCACAATAACTCGTGTTAATTCTCTTAAGCTACATTAACAATCGATATCCAAATAGGTGTATCTTTGTGAGCTAGAAAGAACGCCTCTAGCAGGTCTATTCACAGAAAAGCGAATAACCATCTGACAGTTTGTTATGGTTAGGAACATAGAAAACACCGTGACCAGGGATCGGAGAACAACAAAAGACGGACGGGGCCAAGCTACTTCTCACAACATGCCGGGAAAAGACGCTCAAGGTCAAGCTGCCTCGCGCAACTGTTTGTATGGATGTAACTAACAACACAAAAGGGGTTCTCTCCCTGGCTACGTCACCCCCGGCGTGTTTGAAGAACTGTGTGACATCACCCTACTGTGTAAGGAGACGTGCCAATAAGAGAGTGAGTGAGACAGTTGCAGTTACAGACATGAGCCGATCAGTTTGTCAGTGAGCGCTCGACAGCTGTGTGTGTATGTCGTCGTGATAGACACGTCGGTGCGTTGTAAAAGTGATATGTAATGTCGTAGACGGAGAAAGTGAAGAAAGGCACTGAAATGACTGAGCAAGGTTACTAGAAGTAAACTTTCTGAGTAGTGATAGCACGAAAGCCTGTAGACTGCGTTAACGTCGAGAAGAAAACAGTCATGTTAAGGTACCTTGCGGCTGTAATTCTATTTTTTAAAATTTTTTTTATACGTATGAAATCAATACTTTGCACACTTAAGGGTGTTGATATTATAAACTGTCACACAAAGTTCCTACGCAATATGTTTTATACTTTTACAGGAATTAATTATTCAATTGATTCACAATTCGAAAATAAGTTAATATTCAAAATATTCCACTCCCATCAAAAACTAAAATATCATAATAGTTTTTTTTTTATTTTATAAACTATAATTCTCCATGTTAAAGCCTTAAAAGAAGCTTGCACAAATCGACTCAACATTATCAAAACTCTTGCCGCAAGAAATTGGGGTGCTGATTTATTCACACTTCTTAAAACCTACAAGGCTCTTATTAGATCCAAACTAGACTATGGTGCTATTGTTTACAACTCCGCAAACCGTTCAACTCTCAAAACCCTGAACTCCATTCAGTCTACAGCCCTAAGGTTGGCATTAGGGGCATTTGTCACCAGTCCAATCTTAAGCCTTCAAATGGAAGCAAATGAGCCGCCTCTAAATATTCGCAGAAAATTATTAAGTGTAACATATGCCATAAAGATTGCCTCACATCCATGTCATAAAATGCATAACTATGTTTTTCCACTACAAAAAGCTTGTCAGATGCAAACAGAACGACACAGAAGTCCATTTCACATTAGAATTCTCCAATACTTGAAAGAAATAGATTTAACAATTTCTATGATCCAACCCAGCTATATTAATTGCTCCACACCCTACTGGCAGATACAAAGTCCACCAATTGATACCAGTCTTTCATCTCATTTGAAGCTTCAAACTCCTTCTTGTATACTTAAACAAACGTGGAGTTCTTTACTGGATGAACATAACTCTAACACGAAAATTTTCACTGATGGATCAGCATCTAAAGAGGGAAGAGGATGTGCAATTGTGTATCCTGATCAAACAATGCTCTACAGTTTACCTCGCCTGTTTAGCATTTTCTCCTGTGAAGCATTCGCTATTAAGGAAGCGCTTCTATATATAACCAATTCATCCGTTAAAAGTCACTGTACCATATTCACTGATTCCTTAAGTGTACTACTTGCCATACAAAACTCCGAGCCAAACCATGCACTAATCCATGAAATTCGACTTTTGTGTCACAATATAAATAAGACCGATAAAAAGGTATCCTTTGTATGGACTCCCTCTCACGTTGGCATAACAGGCAATGAAACTGCAGATGAAGCTGCAAAAGAGGCAGCTAAACATCCCGTCAGTGATGCCTCGATCGCTTCTCCACATCAAGACATCATCAACGGTACTAAACATATGTACATGCAAAAATGGATACAGACATGGTCATCAGTTAGCAGTAAACTCCATGAAGCTCGCTCAGGCTGTACAAAACCTTTTCTGCATCTCCAAAGACTGAAAAGAAGAGATCAAGTTAACATCACTCGGCTTAGAATTGGACACTCCAAACTAACACACAGTCATCTCCTCACCAAGGACCAACCTCCAAATTGTGCCAACTGTGATATTCCTCTAACCATCCACCACATCCTTATAGATTGCCCACAATACAGCAGATATAGACAGCAAGCCGGCATTTCCAGTCTTCATCATGCAGTCAATACACCGAATATGATCAGCAAGACTCTACAGTTTATGAAGAACATAAAACTTTCAAATTTACTGTAAATGTCAACATAATGTAATGTGTGTATGTATAATTGTAAGTTAATATCCACAATGTATTACTATGTATGGTCGTGATAAGACCGTGCTGTCAAAACGACCTTAAATAAATATTTACAAAAAAAAAAAAAAAAAAAAAAAAAAAAAAAAAAAAAACCATCCATCTCTGCGAGGAAGAAAATACGATTACTTTTAATGTAATTAATTCCTTAACCGCTGAATTTGGTTGTTTTGAGCCCTTTTTTGTCCCATATTTGTTCAAATGCTGCCGAAAATTTGAGATGCTAATATGAAGTAATGTTTGGACCCTACAATGTATTGTATCTCTTCTAAATGTTAAATTTGAACTCAGTGTACAGATATAAAGAAATTGTCATACAGCCATTGCTTAGAATCAATTAGTTTAGGAGAAAAATGTTTTGTATAAAATTTATTGATATGTTCAATTTTTTAACTAGGATCCAAGGACCATTTTGAATAGTGAAAAATGGTGAAAAAAAAAGGAATAGAGGAAAATGGATTTTAAAGTTTAACAATATATTTTTGTAGTTTACCTAAGTCCAATCAACTTAAAATTCCCTAGCACCATGTATGGGGCCTTTTGCTGCTTTCTTCTTGGGCTCAGTAGCAGGTTTTGAGAATTTTAAATTTGCTTGGTTGTTTCTAAATATGAAAACTTTCCTTTTGGCTTCGCATTGTTAAGCTTTAGTGGTGTATTGTTCTTAGCTAACCTCTACACTATGCACTTTCGCTAATTTGTACACAAAATTTATAGAATATCTGCTTATTACTGCTAACGAGTAACTTAAAACCTATTAAATATCTAAACAACGCCTAATATACAGCTAGAGCTGTGAAATAACCTGGCAAGATTGTAAAATTACAAACCACAGACTGGACTTCAATATTTACAAGTTAAACATGTGCCAGAATCGTGGTATTTCATCTCGATATATCGAAATCAATTCAGTACAGCCAACACACAATCTCTCTGAAGCAAAATCCCCTGCAGTACTTTAAAATCAGAGCCAGTGAAGACGAAAATTGTATTTCAAATCTGTAGCAACGAAGTTAAGCGAGGAACACCACCCACACTAGGGCATTTAAATGCCCTCCAAGAGCTTCAAAAAATGGCCGATACTGAAACAACGAAAGCGTGTCGCTAAAGTACAAATATAAGCATAACGAAAACGCACAAAATAAAAATTAAAATGCTGGACAATTTTTGCCAAATTTTATCGATGTACTGTAACGTACTTGGTAATTAAAATCTACACTAGACCTGTAAAATGGCGGAATCTAAAAATGTTCGGTGCCAACTGATGACTGGATGTTTTTGGAAGATATAAAAACCTAAAAATCGTCAGTTTCATAATTTTTTGTCATTTTTCAGTCCCTTAACTGAGATAAACATTTGCAGTAATTACCTTACGTAGTCTACCACGGAGGGGATTCCACGCTAAGCCTATACACCCTATTTTATGTTAGACTCCTGGAAATAAGTGATGAGTTATTGATGAACTACCGGTATGAGGGAGCCCGGGCGAGCAGCGAGCCGACGGGATGGCCCCTAAATTCCTGGAGATTCATCTCAACACCAGGATTCGTTAAGCAGCCACTAACCACACGGGCCTCCACAGCGTCCTCCCCGGCAGGCCTAACAACTACAAGGCCACCCATCCGTCGAGAACAGCAATTAAATTGCGCAAATCCCGCACACGACAGCGCTAACTCGTCCATCACCAACACTCCAGAAGCTGAAAGACTGGATTAAAAGAAAGGTGAAATGAAATGAAGGGACGAGAAATTCGGGGGATATAATTTTCCTTCCCAGCATTTGCCTGGTGTACCGGGAAAACCCCCGAAAAATCCCATGGGACAGTAAAGTCGGCTGCGTGAATCGAATCCACGACTTCACACGTTACCACTTCACACGTTCGCTTTTCATCATTATTTCAGTATTACTTTCTACATTATGTGTATAAAATAAAGGAAGTACTGTATTCCATCCAAACGTTCGATGTCGAGATTTCACCGGTAATATGTTTTGAGGCCCCCTTAATTCCAAAAAAGCATTTTCAGAAAAAAGTCCATGCGTGTCCCTAAGTACAGCGTAACTCAAAAACAAAATGCCGGTAAAAACCAAATTTGGTATTTAAGTTTAATATCTTTCAAGGATGCGACACGAAGATTTTGAAGAAAATTTCTCTACTCTAAATGAACCTTTATATGAAAAATATTCCGAAAATTTTGATTTTCTCGAAAATGGCTCAAACGATTTTGATTAAACGGTCACATGTTAAGATATTTTTACAGCAAATGAAGTGTATATTTTGAATTTTCTGACTATAGCCCATATAGTCCTGTTTACCCTTGACGACTTTTGGTAAACCGTAAGAGATAGACCAGATCTTTGTCCAAATGAATTGTTTGTGGAGTGAACGAGTTCCGAGGTATTCCTTGTTATTTGTGAGAGTTTTAGAATACTTAAACTTTCGTCAAATGGAATATCGTTATTCATTTTTTTATATCAGCCATGCAAAGAAAACGGAATCTCAGTTTTAAAACATTTTACTCGCTCAAAGCCTACTGTATTCTCATAAGGAAATTAGAAATATGTTAATTTCTACAATGTTTATCTCGACTAACAAGAGTAGAGAAAGTCATGTGAGTACAACACATCAGATTTTTTCAGGTATGATTATTATAGCTGTCTGGTGTCATTTATTTCTGACATTGGCATGAGATTTAAAATGTATACCTTAAAACTCTAATTAGGAGCATGTTTGTTGGATTTTGTTTAAGTGAAAATAGATGCTTAAGGGTACTTTCAGAAGATGTATCATTGAGATCCAATAGGTAAAAGCCTTCCTGAATTCTAACCTGCTCCAGTGGGTCACGTGGGCGCTAACTGAATAATAAAACTGGTTTCCTGTGTAAGGAGGCTTGGACACTGCAGAGAGCAGATTGGATTAGGACCTTTATGCCCTTGCAGGTGCCCTTCGTCACAGAGAGTTCTCTTCTACCTTGTCATTTAGGTGCTGTGTAATCAGATTTTCCAAAGGAAAATAAAATCTGTCCATTCCCTTCTTTTATATTTTAACATATTTACTGCTAAATCACAACCACATAGATGATGAACAAATGAATCAATTCCTTTGTAACCAAGATATCAGCTTAACGTCAACGCGCACTATATATACATTACGTCATTGGGAGGGTGTTCTCTATGTTGTCTTGTGCACCTGGAAGCTGTTCTTGTTGACCTCTGACGGGTGCAAAGTTCAGAGTCAGCTACAGTGAACCAACCTCGCGTCCATTGAAGGAACTGTTTCTTTTTTAGAGATGATGAGCAAAATGATAATCAATTGCTTAATATCTTTTATCTTCGTGTCCTCTGGATAAAGAAAAATCACTGATAAAATGTAGCTCGGCAACTCCTTCCAACTCGATCTTCAGGATTACTATGTAGTCCACTCATACAGGTGTTGCTATTGGAAGCTGAGGACAATGTAATAAACAATATTATATTAATGTTTAGTTCATTTGCCAGCTTATAATTTTACTTGCTAAGATTAATATGTCTTTGGCTTGGTTAGTACCTCTAACAGGCTTGGCCAGAAGCCATGACGCTGAGAGTCGGTCTCGCGATAACAAATGGTGTACCAGAATCGAGTTTTCTGTAAGGAAATACTAGGCCAATAGGCCACGCATTGCGGTGTGAAGCAAAACGGAAAGTCTATGCGACAGACGTTCGCTTCACGGCGGAATTAGGAGTATGCAAAAAACATCAGATAGCAAACTTTGTGGTTGGTTTGTGGAAAAACTGCTAAAGGGAGAGAAAAAAATAACTAACACGCCTATGTCGCTACATAAAAAGCTACCAATTATCAAAGTATCTGCACTCCTTTGAGGGCCTGTATTTATATTTTGAATCTTGGCAACACTAATTGATGTAGGTGCCATCTGGCATTTCTACTGGAAAGTTTCTGCTTAAAATATTTTGTCATAAGAGCGTTATTTGTGTTGTTATTACTGACTTGAAGATGGTGTCTCAGCGAAAAAATGGAATGAAAATGTTCATTCGATGATATTTTAAGATTTGTGACGAGGGTTACCAAGACAAGAGTGCATTGATCCACTTCGACGAAGCTCCATCTTTTGCCCCTCTGAAACGCTGGTATAATGATTTTAATCATGGCTGCCGTTCGCTCTTCAGCGTCCGAACCGTGCATTTCCCAACAAGGGTTCTTGTTTGAAAACCGATCCATTTGCCATTCTGTTTTTCGGGAGACCCAGTAATATATATTAACATACTAAATACATTTCTTATTGCACCATACATGTGTATAAATGTTTACATACTGAAAATAAATAAATCAATACGTAAATAAGTTACTAAATTAAGCAATTTGAATAATTGCAACACGTGTTTACAAGTAATTGCTCCGAATTGCAAGGTGCATTCGCAAAGCATCGAAGGAAAAACATATTTTCACTTAAAACAAGTTTAAATCTAGAGAAGTTTCCTTCTGCATCACATGACGGGACAGGTGCATAATGGAAAAATGGGATTTCATACGAAAAAAATGTCCTTTGTGGCGCATATATCTGCAAATATAGGGTTTATCTGCAGGACATTTTTGAATTGACACCTGCAGATGCGATATGGTATTAGAGAAGTCTTTTGAAGTAAAATCGATGCGACTGCAGCGAAATGTAACGCCGTCAACGTCCAAGCGTGCCATTACACCGATTATTTTACTTGAGCCCTTCCCTTCCTTTTCCACAGGCACACTTGGCTGAAGTTGCTGGGATTCGAACTTGCAACATTTGGCTCTGAATGGATGGGCAGATCATTGCGTGGTGCCTTAACCACCACGACTATCCGAATTGCTTCGACTGAGGTGGCTCGGAAAGAGACACGAAAACCGGTTTAGGAATCAGAGGAAGAACGGCATATGTAGCAATATATCTCAGCAGTGAAAGGGTTAAAACCTCTACTTGTGGTCACACTCTGAACTTACTTATGCATTTATTATGTCCAGTTTGCACTTTTTAACCATCTTAATATTTGCAGAGATATTACTTACAGAAACAGATCTTAAGGTAGACGTTTTATCATCAGAGAATTTTGCTTTTAGACGACATTTTATGTTTATTAAACAAAACGTTTTCCGCAGATGTATGTGCTGTGAAACATACACATCATTTCTGCAGCAAATTTACGAAATTCTGGATATGTTTGAGCATAAAAGCCTTGATAAAACCTGACAATATTATCGCTAAACGCCTTTTTAGATATGAATCACGCATAAATAATTAAATTCTAGTTGAAGTTCAACTGTAACATTCTCCGGATCAATAGAATACGGTAAGGAAAAGAGATCCAGTTTAGATTTGAGAGCTTCCAAATCTGAAACACACTCAACAAACTCCTCTAAGAGTGCATCCAATATATCACAATTCATATTAACTTTTGTATTTATGTTAAAGTACTGCAAATGTGAAAGTGTGTTGGTTTTTTGCATGGTGTGCACGTTGTACAGCCCTGATTAACACTGTCCCAAACAGAGCAAGCCGGTGCTGCTGTTACGGGCAGCGTGGGCTGCTAAGCTCCAAAGGGCGCGCTTGCGCTCAAGCGCACGTTTGACATAGTATGTAATACAGGGCATTCAAGGTTTTCGGGTAGTTTACTGCTATCAAATTTTGTTTTGAGCCCCAAGACGTAACTAACCGTGCATATTGAATGGAAGGTTGGGCGATACTTGGCACAGACAAATCTGATCGTATAATGGGCCATTTCCGTGAGATAGTTGCAACATAAGCGTGTGTACAGGATCTCTAGGGATTACAGCACAATGCAGGGCATGTCAATGCTTTAACCATGACATTATAATGATTTCATGAACAGAGGGACGCCACGCCGTCTGCACTGTGATGCTAATTGCAGCAGATGTGAGGTCGCTGAGCTGTAATAGGGTTCCCTGACTGACTGACTGCAGGCAGCAGGTGGTAAGAGTGTAAGGCAATTTGGCAACACCATTTCCTGCCTATGATTTAATCACTTGCAACAGCTTTCCCCTGAAATACTGGAAAACTTTAATCAACAGTTGCCCTGCAACTATGTAACTAAATAATGTTGTATGTGGTTACTCTGATAGGGCTGTAGAGGTAGGTCATTTCTCGCTAGTACATTTCCTATCTGATGATGACCTTTTTTTGCGTGATGTGTGTTTGGTTCCAGTTCAGTGTAGCATTGACTCTCAGGAATGCTATATAACACGGCTGTTTAATTTTTCTAATGCCTTACACCTTTCAATCCTTATGGATATGGATATGGCGAGCTCCCAACCATGAAAGGTTTCCAAAATTTTTACTTCTCCCAGACTTAAATTTCACTTTCCGTCTCTTACTTTACCACGTGATTGATGTTTCATTTCTCATTAGTGAATTCTTAGTCGTGCTCACTAACCATATTTTCTACCTATTCTTTTGTTCATTCCATATTCAAACTTGGCCAAAATACCCTTACGGACTCTTGCCTTCCTTTTCTTTGCTTCCGATATTCCTGTCTTTACTATTGATTATTATTTTCCAGCTGTCATTATTTTTGTCACTAGTCTTATCCTATTTATTAGAATGTTGATCGCTACACGGAATTTATTGCCTCAACTTTAATATCAGAAATATTAATATTTTAGATCTGAATTCATAAGTAACTTATAATTGCGACCTTTGAGGTACAGTTAGATGAATTTGCATTAGATAAAGTTGCTAATAGCATGTACTCAAAATGCAATTAAAAAGTTATGTATAAAAATTCCAACACATAAGCAGTGTTCAAACCCAGCAAGGGAACTATGTATGTAATTTATTGGTTCTTTTTTACAATATTCAGTCAGACATTTAAGGGAAAAACGTACCGAACCAGTACTGCTGCCTTAGTGAGTAGTTGGAACTACAAAGGCTAGGGGAAAACAACCTTGACTACAAATTGCCTGGCTCTCCATGTTGGGGGTTGGATCGTGGGATAGGCCCCCTACACCCATAAAACTAAACAGAGAAGTCATAAGGAGGCTAAGGTCTGTAACACCATTCTAGAAAAAGAACATATAGATGTATTGACATTTTCTTTCTCTCTTTCGTGTGTGTGCGCGGAGTTTATTACCCAATTTCACTTCCCCCGATTAGAGGCTGCCATAAACATAGAACATAAAGCAACAAAAATATATAAACACCTAAAAGTGTGGTTGTACTGTTCGTCTATCCACCAAATGTGTCTGAGTTCAATCCCAGGGACCCGCATGTGACGTTCGTGGCTGACGAAGCGGTGTCTAGGCGGGTATTCTCTGGATTCTCTGATTTCCCCCGCCACTCATCTTGCTCCATCATCACCTTTGTAATAATCCATTTCGCCTTCCTCAGTATCATACCTGGTGCTTGGCTGACCACTCGCTTCCAGGTCTTCACTGTAGTCCATAGGTTCCTCTGCTCCCCGACAGGCGTCTGACTTAGACACTGTCCTTACATAAGGGGAGGCTAATCAGATAATGAAAAAGAAGATTTTGCAACAATAGTTTATAGTAATTTTACAAAAATAGTGTTATCAAAGACTGCTTTACCGAATATATGTTATAGATCACTGAATTTTGTTCAAGTCAGTGAATTCGTTAATACAACTAAATACGATTTTCTAAGTATACATAAATTGCACCCAAAATATTATTGTGAAGTATATACGCAATGATTGCGTACGTCTTCTGTTTATCACAAAAGAAACATACTGTTAAGTGACACAACATTGATGATAAAAATGGCAAAAACTCAAGTCTACAGACGGTGAACGAAAGGGTGAATTAGGCGCACAAATGACCCAGGGTCCATAGAATTGAATCACCCGGCATATCCCTTCTATCAAGGTATGTGCTGCTGTTCGAACGCTCGGAAACGATTTAACGCATGCTTTGAATATGAATCGTTCATAACGAACAATGGTGCGAGTCATTTTAATGCAAATCTCGACTTTTCACCGGCAGAAATATTCGATTTCACTATACACGGTCAAGTAGAGTAACTTTTCAACCAAGGGAGCCGAGAGACCGAAATAATATCTTTTAACTGAGCTAGATAGCTTAATTAGATAACTCTGCGGCCTACACCCCAGAGGTCCTTGGTTTAAATCCCTTGGGCTTATCAATCTGGCTGGGACTTTTCAATCGCCAAGGTTATTGAATACAAAGACCCAAAGGTCCGTCATAAGCCTAAAACAACATTAAAAATCTGATATGTTACACTCACATGACATTCTCTACTCTTGTACTAACCATTCTTACAAACTCTTATTCCTCTATCTTCTTCGTTTAGTTAAGATAAATATTTACATAAATTTATTTCCTCATAGGCGCAACGGGAATATAGGAATACAGTAGGCTTTGAGCAACAGTCAAATCGTTTAAAGCTTTGAGATTCTGTTCTCTTTGCATGACTAAGATATAAAAAATGCATAACAATTTTTTATTTGATGAAAGTTTAAGTATTCCAGAACTCACACAAATAACAAGGAATAGTTCACTCCACAAAAAATTCATTTGGACATAAATTGTGTGTTTTAACGAGAACTACTTTTATTTATAGTAATATTTGGTCTATCTCTTACGGTTTACCAGTTATGCAAGAGTCGCCAAGAGTAAACGGGGCTATAGCCAGAAAATTCAAAATATACATTTAATTTGCAATAAAATATCTTAAACATATGACATTTTAATCAAAATCGTTAGAGCTATTTTAGAGAAAACAAACTTATTTTAAAAATGTTACATGTAAAGGGTAGTTTAGTGTGGAGGAATAGTATTGAAAATCTTCGTGTCACATCCTTGAAAGATATTCAACTTAATTCTCTCTCTCTCTCTCTCTCTCTCTCTCTCTCTCTCTCTCTCTCTCTCTCTCTCTCTCTCTCTCTCTCTCTCACACACACACACACACACACACACACACACACACATACACACACACACACAGCCACAGCGCCACAGCGCCACCTTTTCCTAAAAATGTTTCTTTTTTATTCAGGATATGTTTGGGTGGAATACAATACTTAGTCCACTGACTACACTTAGTAGAGCAAGTAACACTCAAAATAGGTGATAATAGTGAATGCATTATCATCTCGCAACAGAATATGAAAACATGGGACTGCAGGGTACCTAATGCCATCTGTTCGGCTCGTGTAGAAACAGAGATAAGTTGCCTAGCACTAAGCCCCTCTATAGAATCGCAGCTGCCATCTGCCCGTTACGATTAGAAACAGAAATGCAGTTGATGAATGCGTAGGCTTTCACGGGCTGTGTCCTGATGAATACTCTCGGTTTCCGATGAAAAATGTGCTTTAATATTCTACGCCGCATGTTGTCAAATTTTAATCAAGTATTTGTTATTCCATTCTGCATACGAGAATCCGATAGTTGCGCCTTCAACTGCGGAATTATTGATTTTAGTGTTATTTGGCCTTGACACAACGATAAAGGGAGTATATAGGTATTCTATAATCTTTAAAATGTACGCTTCCAAAAACGAGAAAACAAATTGAATTTATTAGAACGTTATTTACAGTAATTGTTAAATTAACATGGTAGCCCTATTTCACATATGGAAATCGATAGTTTCGCTTTTAGCTGTGTGGTAATGTGCGCAGACGACAAAGTATGGACTGCTACGTGCAGATCTTTTGATTGGTGGACAGCAGTATAACCTTGGAATGCTACGTAACATTGAAAAATAGAAGGCAAATTGAATATATTATTTCATGTATAAGTTATTTATTGTAGAATTAGTGAAATTAATTTGTGGGACTGTGCTTAGTGCAATATTCTTGGAAGTTGATGCTGTATTGAGGCTAATTTGTGTGTTTGGTGTAAGTTGCATCTCACTGTCAGTTGCGGCCCATACTTTAGCGTTTTCTAAACTCGCTCTAGCTGTATTTCGAGAATTAATCGATATTGCGCTTTGTCATTGCTGCATGGGAATTCTCTGATTGGCGGAACACCTGTCCTTTAATGAAAATTGAATTGTCTGATTGGATGAAGGCTTTAATGAAAGTTAGGAAGGTCCATTGAAGGATCGCTATCCGAATTCTAATTAATAAAATTGGCTATGGTCGAGCATAAAAGAAATAACAGAACAGATCAATGTTAATGTTAATAACTGTGGTGTAGGTATGTATTTTTCATTTCTAAATGAAAGCATTAATTAATAGCTATTGTTTTCGTTGAATTTTTCGTGTGATTCAACACTAGTAATTATGTAAAAGCCGTGTTTTTTCGGAACACTGTTTATTGCAGCACCCTGCCAAGCTTGTGCTCTGGAACGTCTGCTGTTGACACGCGAGTTCTTGCTGATCTCAAAGTGAAGTAATTGCCTTGCTGTGAAGTGGTTGGGAAACCTGCGGTGAGCCACGGTCCCTTAAATGGTAAATCCAGGGCTCTTTGTTTCGGCGAAAACTGTTTGCTCAAGTCTTTCACAGGGGATGGCTTTTGTACCACGTCATTAAGTCGTGGCGACTCGCACTCTGGCGGCTCTGTGAACAACTATCACACGGAGGATCCTAGTAGACGCCAACGTGTTAAATTGTTTTGAACTTAACCTGGCTTGCAAGCTCTCATTGCTAAGTACTCCGATAAATATTTAAATAGAAAATTACCTGTTTTGCCATGCGCCCTTTTCCACTTTATTTCTGTATGAGAATAATTGGTTAAGTTAGGAAACACAGGCTAAAATGGCCACCATACTTTAAATATTAAATTATTGGTTATAGAAACATAGCAATAATATTTATTTGGATAAGAACTAAACAGTAAGATTAACTGAAGCGAAATCTGGAAAAAACAATCTACATTTTAGAAAGGGTAGAGTGAGAATGAAAAACTGAATGCCATGACCGGGATTTGAACCACGGATATACCGGTTACGGTCCGGCTGCTAAGCTATCATGGCCAACATGCCGACACATTAAATTCTCCAACTCACTCACATTTTTCCTGGTAAACTGCACAAGGAGTTCTCAATTTATATGAGAAAACATAACCTCAATCTCCTTACATATAGCGCATTAAATGAGAAAAGTACCACATTTTTGCAACTTTTGTCTGTTTGTCTCTCCTTCTTCCTTCCTTCTTTCTCTTTCCATCTCCTTTTATCTACCTTTCTCTCTCTTTCCTTCCTTCCATTCTTTCCTTCTTTTCGTTCCCTTTCCTTTTTCCTTTCCATGTTATTTAGGATTAGCTTAGTACCTTTTGACATAAAATGTGTGGAGTGACTGCAAAAAACTTTGAAATGTTTGCTGTGCTGTTCATATTTTTCTTAATTTTCCTTACGATTAAAATATTACAAAGCCATAAGCTTCTGGTTTTGTGAAAAAATTAAAATAGTTTTTCAAAACATATCATACGAATTTCGCTTTAAAGTATGGAAATCTTTTGCAAGACAATTTTCAATAATTTAAAAACTAATTCAAATGCAAAAGAAACTATGTCAAATAGGTTTATATAACATCCAAGTCAGGTGTCAAAAAAAAAAAATAACTGTAAAGACAGGCATGAGCATCTAAGCGTTGTCAGAGTTCTTTTTTTTTTTTCTTTTTGGTACACCTGTATATTTATCAAGGGATGCATATACCAGGTTCGGCAATATATACTTCGGCAATAGGTTAACCAAAAATTTTACATGAAGAGGTAAAGATCATGTCCAATACATCGTTACAGAAGTGTTTCGCCAAAAAAATAATTGGTGTCAAATATTTGAAGCCATTTACCTTCCTGACGAATGGATATAAATGGTTTATTACATCACCAACTGCCTGGCAAACATTGTGTGAACAATGCTGTAACGCCCTTTTATTTAATTGTATATTAATTTACCCACAGTCTAATGTTAGTGTCGTGCAAAGTTTAATATCCAAGGGAAATGTGGCAACGGCACGTCGCTTGTTCTCAACTTGACGGTTGAACAGCCAGCACATTTGGATGGAGGGGAGGTATCGCCTGGTGTTACTAAAAGTAAGCGGGAACGAATGGGCAGTTATTTAACCCGGCTACTCTATAAAAGAGCGTAATTTGTTTCAGGAAAATAAAGAGTAAGGTTATTATTTATCTCTTATTAAAAGCAATTACTATTATTTTAACTGGTAATGGATAATACTAATAATTTGCATTATTAGAAAAATCGGCATCTCTTTATGTCAACAATGTTTTAACCATAAAATATGTGATTTCGTTGGCTTCATTTTTCTGTTTGCTTAACTATCGAAAACTGGTCTTCATTATTACTTAAATTCATAATTTCAGTAACATTAAGACTTGTCAGGTATAATATGTCGATTCGTGTGGATTTTCCCGAGAAAGTGGTCGCCTCAGTGGTATGGTAAACGCACCGGGAGCGTGTTTTGTTTACATCTGAGGGTAGCGCTTGCCTCCAAGCACACGCCGCCGTGGTCGGGTATAACAAAGGCCACTGGCATGTGCAAGGCCTAATCCCATCAGATAAGCGTTGCCGTTTAGATTACTAAAAAATTAACATTTTTACAAATCGATTAATCCTAACTTGGTATTTACACCTGCATCTATTAGGTGGGTTATTCTGGCCGAAGTAATACCGTCTATCCTGTGTTTTCATGGTGAAAAAGTGAGAGCAAACCATTCTGCATAAACCGGACGTCCAAATTAATGAAGGTCGGGTAAACGAGGTCCTTAAGTAGCTTATGAGTTTTTTAATTGTAAATACTGTTTAATTGGGGCTTTGTATCATAAATATTCTCACTAACTTTGACTTTATTTTATTTTCAGGTAAGTGTTCTTCAGGATTTTGGATTAAAGTGCTGTCGATGTGCAACCTTATTGGTGGTAAAGTAATGCCCATTTTTATTACTATCTGTAATTTCATATGTTTGGATATGATCCATACAATAAACCACGTGTTTTCAGATGCAGAACATCAGCAAATGTTACATCTTTTAAACAAAATATTATTTTTATTTTATTTACATGTAATATACTTTTCTGAAAGTAACGCTGTTTAGATTTGTGTTTACGTTCCGTTTAGGATACGAATATGTAGTATTTCAGAAATCCACAATTTTAGGTAGATTCATTTGAAATTTTAATAAGTAATCATCTACACCCCATATAAACAAAATCTTAAAGTACGTTAGAGATATTAACTTTTTGTTATTCATCTGGCTGCGCTGTTATAAGATATTTCTCCGCGCGATGAAGTTATCTTTTGAAAGACCTAATAGTTTATAGTTAAGGTCTTTAACACTATATTAGTAAACTATAGAGATGAACTTTTGTATATCCTGTAGTGTTTCACTCTAGCCATCTCAGGGGAGGCACACGTTATATCCTTTCTTGGTCAATATATTTTTGTCTCTTTCTACAAATTATTCGCCAGTCCCTCCCTCTTTCAAACTTGACCCAAAGTTACAACAATATTACTGTTACCGCAAGAGGGGAGCTGAGTGCAAGGCGGGAGAAGTGACCTTGAGTGGACTTACGAAAATGAAAACACTATAATAGTTTAGGAGAAAACACAAAAATTAGATACAGGAAGTCAAGTTTTCGTTTTTGTTTAAAAGTTCATAAACTAGGTAATTATTGGTTAATAATTATCACAAACGAACATGTTAACAAAACTTCATCTTATTATTCTTATTTTGTGAATAACGAGGAGGTGCACATTGATTTATATCGAAAAGTAGTAGATCGTTCAACAATTAGAATGTGATGACAAAAGAAACCCCGAGAAAGGGGATTTTAATGTTTAAACCTATTCACATATGCTGTTTTTACGATACTTAATGTATGTACAGGTCTTCTTCCGTCTTTTATACTGTGTCTTTTGCTAATTTTGTATTTCAAGACTCCTTGAATTTCTCTTGAATGACTCATTCACTTTTATATTGCCAAAACGTAATGTATATGCCACTTTCTCTTGTTTGTATGCTTAAAATAAGAGAAAGTAATAAACACAGAGAAAACAATAAACAAAAAAGACAGGTTCTTTCTTTTCTTGTTCTGGGTTCCTTTGTCATACTCTGCCTTTTTGTTTTCGGAAGGTCATCTGGTGGGCGCGCTATAAACTAGTAGGTATCGAAGGGTCGCCGTAGATTTGCGAGCTCAAAGGATAGTGTGGTATTTTCTTCGCTTTTTCTTCTGATACAGTTCTGCAAAGCGAAGCATTTGCTTCTACTTCAGAGTGAGTATGTAGCTGGTGCTATCAGCGCCACATTTATACCTACAACACTTGTTTAAATAATGCACAGAATTAGGGAGCACGTTGATCATCTTATAGTATTTTATAGGGTTATTACTTGCGAGTTTGACTGCTTTCGGAGGTCAAACGAGAAAAACAATAACTTTCAAAGGCGTATTTTAGGTAGAAGCGGGAAGTACGCCCCTTCGTAAGGAGGATGCCGACGTGCAGGTTCTGAGCTCAAAATAATCGACATTTTTTCCTTGCATGGATGTCAGATTCCTTGTTTTGGATCTACAAACTTGATTTTTACACATATTCTACCCCAAATACTGTACAGTATGTAGTGCAAAAATTATGATTATAGTGTCATGATTCAGGTTATGTTCATATTGTCACCCATCGCATTATTGTCGGCACTACCGCAAAGGAGCCGAAGGAAAGAGACAGAAAATGACCGCATTGTTGGCGCCCTTGCCGAAAGAGAGAAAAGGATAGAGGCTTCTGGAATCTTCTGCTTTGTATTTCACCGCAATAACTGAAGTTTCCAGAATAGTGCCTGGGAGATATAAATAACGGTAAAGTGCGACAGACAGTGGACAGACGTATGCGAAGCGTTGAGGAGTCGTGCCGACGGAGAAGGGACAGTTTTGTGACGAATTTGGAGCCGTGCTGTGAGTGAATCGGAAAAGACTTTCTTGCTGTTGCAACGAGTGTAAAAAGTTACTGTTTACGGAAATAAAAGTGTTTCTTTATCTAGACTGTCGTCTTTACTTCACACTCAGCAAAAAAAAGTCACAATATTATAATACTGAATATTTCTCACGAAGCTTGAAAACGTCGTTGTTTCTGGTATTCCAATACTAATATAACCTTTTCACCTAAATATTTAAAATTGGACCTCCTGAAGTATAAAAGAAATTTTTAAATAATTCCTTGAAAACTTTTAGTATTTGCATGCCAAGAGAGTTAAAGATTCGTTTGAACTTATGAAAGGACAAACATTTAGAAGTGTTGCACCAGCGAGAAACTCTGAATTGAAAGAGTTGAATGGTTTTATCACATTGTAATTGGCTGCAATTCGAATTACATCAATTGAAATTCGCAATTGATTATGAATCAATGAATACTAAATACTAAAGTGGCATTTAGCAGGTTAGTTCACATGTTAATAAAAGCAATATTCGCTTTAAACA
This sequence comes from Tenodera sinensis, assembly GCA_030765045.1. Classification (NCBI taxonomy): domain Eukaryota; kingdom Metazoa; phylum Arthropoda; class Insecta; order Mantodea; family Mantidae; genus Tenodera; species Tenodera sinensis. The sequence goes on from CM060972.1 coordinate 54,571,099, forward strand.
CAGCATTTATTCAAACCGAAAGCATATTTATGTCCATTCAATAAAGCGTGACAATGAAAGCAATCATTCTGACAAACAAAATGGAGTAGTCATTCTGGACGCTATGTAAAATATTGGAAAGTGAAGGTAAGTCCATTAGAAAACCCTAACGATTTCACATAATAATTTGAATTATTTCTTAATTAATTATTATAATTATCAGTGATTCTGTGTCTGTATCTGTCAGGCTGCGGACAGCATAGCTAAAAATGAAAAGTAGGTTAAAAACCAAAGTTGGTATTTAAGTTTAATGTCTTTCAAGCATGCGACACGAAAATTTTGAAGATAATAGCCCCACCCTAAATTATTCTTTACAGGGAAAATTTTTCGACAATTTTGACTTTTTTGATTAAAATGTCATAGGTTTAAGATATGCTAAATGCAATGTATACCTTGAATTTTCTGGCTATAGCCCCTGTAGCCGTATTTACTCTGGACGACTTTTGCATAAGCCTTGTCGAGGACGCTCCGTTTGAACAAGGGCGTGGCTGTTGTATGAAACCATCTGGTTCTTATATCAAATGAAAGAGGATTCTTTTCTGCTAGGATCAATATGTAACTCTTTTTGATCCAAAAATGGAGCTACCTGGTTATTTCAACAAAAACTTCAATTTTAATATTGAAATAAAGTAGGTGAAATAAACCAGACTCATAAGACCTAACTTACGTAACAAATAGAAGACCGACAGATGCTCAACGACGACATTTCAGGTTCCTAGAAAATACTTACAAGTATATGACAACATTTATAATACAGCAGTGGAATAATTTAACTGGGTCATATTGACAATTAAATCTCATTAAATTACAAATTACCAAGAACAGTTTCTTTTGTATAATCTCATAAAAGCATGTAAATTCATCCGACACTGCAGCGGACTGGAGTGACTAATACACTGGAGGCCGGGAAGCCAATCCCATTCTTGTGTAACCTAGTTACATTGTCACAGAGGGACGTGGAATCAAATTATACATGACGTGCCGAAGGAATTTAAAATACGAGGCATCAATTGTGAGCTTTAATGAACACTGTATCTTAAACGGTTTATCCACTAATATTGGGTATCTTGGGTACAACAAGCTGAATTATAAAAGAATTATCCTACATCAGAAATTGTATAATTTTTTCATTTTTCATTTATCTACGTAATGGTGTCAAGTTCCAAAAGCCGATATCCGAATATTTTTTAAGTGTCACTGTTTACTAATCTCTATAATTCTTAAACAATTGCTTCACATAAATTTGAGAATGCAATATCTATGGTATAACTTGAGTACCCAGTACGAGTGTAGGTTTCTGCATTACTTTCCAAAAAATGACTTTAGCTTTAACACAAATAATGTAATTTCCTAAAAGTCTTCAAGAATATGACATGATTGTTTGAAATTTTCGCGGTAAATGAGTTTTCATTACTTAAACCAATAATGTGTTCGTGCATTCTTTTTCATAAAATTCAAGGTATAACAGAAACAATCGTGGAATCATCTGTTGTGTCCGTCACTGGATACTGACTGTCTCTCCGACTGAAGAAGTGGAGTGGTTTATAGCCGCTCATTATACAGGTTCTCTAAAGAGAAAGTTTGGATTAAAATATGCTTGGAATACATTTTGGACAAGGGTGGCGTGATAACGAACAACTTCTGTATTATATAATAATTCATAATAATTCACACTGCCTTTAGTCAAGTAGCCTTACTGTTAAGTAAAGCAAATGTGTGTTTTGTTCCTTCTTTTCTTATATTACTGTGGTAGCTAAATGCTTTTTGTGTGTTTAAAAACTAAATTGATATACTAAAACTGTAAATATGTGATCAATATCCATAATACTCTCTTTTAGAAATGATCTAATTATTGTTCCAGAACTCGACATTTGCTAACCGCTAGTTCCAAAACTTTATTTTTAAGAAGATTGTCCTATTTAATTATCTTCGAACTTCAATATTTGAGTTTTTCTGATTATTCACCTTTGGAAACAGAAAAACTAGCAAATTTGAAAATTCTGTGAGCCATTAAATGCTTTTTCTTTTTTCTCGATATCTATAAACTTAAAATTCAAAATGCCATACAGATATGGAAAAAAAAAATACTCCCAAATAGAATTATTATTAATACATGAAGCCATATATGCAATATTATTCGCAGACGACCAACTGGTAGTGGCAAGAGATTATGACGACACGGAATATATGACAAGAAAAGGCATGCAAGAATATGGAGAAAGGGGCTTAAACATAAACAAAGTAATAATATGACAATAGGAACACTTGCAAGAGATATAATCTTGGTACATGATAAAGAAACAAACATTGCAACGAATATACAAATTAGCGAAAGCGGGAAACCATGAAGGTGAAATAAATGGCAAAACCAACAAAGGAAAGTTAACAATATCGAAATTAAACCTTGTTTTATGGAATAATGATATTACAATTAAAACAAAAAGGAATATTAATAAATATATATAAAAATTTGATGTGTTGCACTCACATGACTTTCTCTACTCTTGTACTAACCATTTTTACAAACTCTTATTCCTATATCTTCTTCGTGTTAGTTAAGATAAACATTTGTGCAAATTATCTTATTGCTTATTTCCTTGTAGGTGCAAGAGGAATATTAGAATACAGTAGGCTTTGAGCGATAGTGAAATCTTTTATAGCTTTGAGATTCCGTTCTCTTTGCACAGTTAACATATAAACAATGAAGAACGATGTTCCATTTGACGAAAGTTTGAAGTTTTCCGAAACTGACAAAAGTAACAAGGAATAATTCCAAAATGGTTCGCTCTACAAAAAATTTATTTGGATATAGATTGTGTGTTTTTAGCGAGATCTACATTTTTGTAGAGTAAGATTTTGTCTATCTTTTACGGTTTACCAGTTATTCAAAAGTGTAGCCAGAAAATTCAAGATATACATTTCATTTGTAATAAAAATATCTTAAACATGTAATTTTAATCAAAATCGTTTGAGCCATTTTCAGATAATCAAAGTTTTCCATGTTAAGGGTAGTTTAGGATAGAGCAATTTTTTTCACAATTTTTGTGTAGCATCCTTGAAAGACATTTAACATAAGTACCAACTTTGGTTTTTAACCGACTTTTTGTTTTTGAGTTAGGTTGTCCACAAACTGACCAACACATACGGACCTTTTTCTAAAACTGCTTTCTTTGGATTCAGGGGGCCTCAAAACATACATTTCAGGTGAAATCTTTTGAGTGAAATACAATACTTCCGCACCTTACTTGTAGAGGAAATATAAAACAAAAGGGAGGAAGGGAGTGAGGAAGAGAGGGAGGAAGAAAGGGAGGAAAAACATGTCAGGAGTGTCTTCAGCGGAGATCGAACACACGAGGTCCCATTTGCAAGTTGCAAGCCTTACTTACTAGAAGGAGAGAAAACAAAAGAAATAGCTTGAGTTATATATATAATGTGGATGTACTAGGAAGGGCAAAACAACTGCCATACGTAGAGACGGACGGAGGGAAATGATCACATGACGGGCTAGACTGGGACTGCGGGCGCCAGAAGTTATCTCAGGGTTATCACCGAGCACAATAAAATGACTTGATGAGCGAGCAATCGAAAGCCGGGAAGATCCCTTGCGAAACGGAACTAAAACTTTTGTTGAGAAAACAGTTTGATAGTGTGTTGCCCCTTGGTGCTGTCTGTCTCAAAGTTCAGAGGTCATCAGCTCGATCGAAGATGTTCGTGTATTCGGGAATAAATGAAATGCATTGAATTACTGCGGTAGTTCTAAAAATTATAACCTCTCGCTCATCACGTTTTCAGATCACCTAATGCAAATTTAAAAATCATAGTTTTAGGTTGTATTCGGTAGGTTATTAAGCATTACTGTTAGTATGGTAATACCATCATTAAAATTAGAAGAAATATTATTTTGCATGCAATGTGTCTAGGGAGGGAGTGTTGCACTCATATGACTTTCTCTATTCTTGTGTTAACCATTCTTACAAACCATTACTACTATATCTTCTTGTAGATACAGAGGGAAAATATTGGAAACACAGTAGACTTTGAGCGATAGTCAAATCTTTTAAAGCCTTCAAACTCTGTTCTCTTTGTACGGTTAACATATATAAAATGAATAGCGATGTTCCATTTGACAAAAGTGTAAGTTCTCCAAAACTTACACAAATAACAAGGAATATCTCTGAAGTGGTGCACTCTACAAAATTCACTATATCGTTTTTCCCCTTCAGTTTTGAATTTCGTAAAGGACACTGAAGAACCGCTGTTAGTGATAAAAACACTACGGCTGCTCAAAAACTGGTCGAAGAAGATTGAAAGAGATCTAATGAGTCAAATACAAAACATTTTACATCAACAGCCATATCATGCGACTAAACTTTGTTACCTATGAATTCTACATACTGTCTCTCAATCAAAAACGGCAATGCATTGAGATTGGTGCAGGAGAAACTGGAAACATTTCACTTAACTTTCAAATTTGGTTTAGGATATTTTTACAGATCTTGAATCTGTTGTATCTTAGTCTTCATCTAGGTTCTTGCATTTATTGTTATTATAGTGAAAAGAAAGGTGAATTAGTTCGACGGGCCTTTCGAACAGAACCTCAGCCTACAGAAGTTTGAATTCGCAATGTTGGTAGGAAAATGGCTGCAAGTTTTGTTTTTAATTGGCAGTATTAGCGCTATTGTTACTACCGATTGGCACACAAAAGTCCGTTTACCGCAAATTTCTGAAAACATTCGTAAAAAATGCCCAAAAAGGAAAATGTACATCCTCACCATGGATTGTTGTGTGCCATAACCAATAATTGGATAGCTGTATTCCCTAAAGGTCAGTACCACAATACAGTTCTGACCTAGCACCTTGTTATTTCTGTTTGTTACATAACATTTAAAGATAAAATGTGTGCAATCGTGTTTCTGTCATCAGATGAAACAACAGAACATTTTACAATCTGGTTTCCAAAGTGCCTCAGGAAGAGTGCTATAATTGCTTTAAGGTGTGGTTTCATCGGATTCAAAAGCACGTCGATGTTAAAGAGAAAAAAAATCTGATGTGTTGCACTCACATGACTTTCTCTACTCTTGTACCAACCATTCTTACAAACACTTATTGCTATATCTTCTTCACTTTAGTCTAGATAAACATTTGCAGAAATTATCTTATTGTTCATGTTCTTGTAGGTGCAACGGGAATGTTAGTATACAGTAGGCTTAGAGCGATAGCCAAATCCTTTAAACTTTGAGATTCCGTTCTCTTTGCACGGTTAATATATACAAAAACGCAGGTTTTAAGCATATAAAACTCACACAAATAACAAGGAATATCTCCGAAATGGTTCACTGTGCAAAAACATTTTATCTGGACATACATTGTGTTTTACGAAGATCTACATTTTGTATAGTACGATTTAATCGATCCATTACGGTTTACCAGTTATGTAAAGCTATCAAGAATGAACAGGACTACATAGGCTATAGCCAGAAAATTCAAAATACATATTATCATAAAAATATCTTAAACATCTGGTATTTCAATCAAAATCTTTAGAGCAAATTTTCGAAAAAATTTCCATGTAAAGGGTGCTGGTTTAGGATGAAGGAATTTTCTTCGAAATCTTCGTGTCGGACACACACACACACACACACACACACACACACACACACACACACACACACACACACACACACACACACACACACATTGCTAAAAACGCTTTTCTTAAATTGTAAAGGAAGTAAAAGGATAAATTTAAGCTTTCTAAAACTAGCCCTTGTTTGATTTTCTAAAACTTTTCAGTGACTCCGTTGTAAATATACATTAAATGGAAAGAAATTGTGTGGTTAATTTGTAGAATAACTATAAAACTAACTGACGAGTGTAAAAATACATTAGAAGATGCCTTAATTCGAGGAATGTGTTATATATATTTGCGGTTTTAACGAAGTAGTATATTACAGCAGAATTGTCATGAAGTTATTTTACTTTACCAATATACTGTGATGGAATGGACCTGATTTTGCAATCCATGGAACATTAATTGAATCTTGTTGAATTCACATCCCATTTAGAATTCCTTCGTCTACTTTTATGCTGCCCTACCACAATCTAGATTTGCTTTAACCGGGCAGAGCTAGCTTCCAACTTGATTAGCAGAGCAAATGGCCCATTTTATGAGTTTGTTAATTGCTTTAATTACTTCACCATTGGAGCATTGTGCAAGGGTCGGCATTCTTCTCCTCCGCTTGAACACAATTCTCTAGTGGATCCAAACACCCCTGCAATTTTTTCTCAGATCCCTGGGGTATTGATTTTCTTGATCTTATAAAACTTTATCATATGCAGAGGTAGGTATTTATGGAGATTAATTTTCTCACTTGGTTCTTTAATATTTGTGAAACCGGAGATTGATGGAGATTGTAGGAAAATGAATTGTTTTTGTATTCATATTACCACATTGATATCTTTTTTTAATAGCAAAATTGAAATTATTAATATATTTACAACGCTATGAATAATTACCATGTAAAACATACATTTACTTTATTATGAAAGATTAGCTAAAAAGTTAAAAGATCTGTATTTCAATCACTAGTTCAACTAATCTTACATATGGGTCGTTTTATTGCCAATGTCATTGTTGTACCATTAGATCCTTCAGAAGTGAATCAGTAGAAAACATTCTTGCTTACTACAGAATGTGTGGAAAACACACTTAAGCCTTGTTTTCCGCCAATCTGAAAACTGAACTAAACTGAAATGAACTAGAACTTAAACTGAATTTCATAAAAATGTAAGTACTAAAAATGCTTTTTTTGTTTTTCCTAATTCCTCTGTCAGGTCCTTCCACAGCCTCTGTTTTTTCTCACTATTTCTATACTCTGCGTGCTGCAGATTGTATAGAAGTTCATTCTGGCGAGCAAAATCAATAATCCTTTCCTCTTCCAGGTATGAGAAGTTATGTTTTACACTCATTTTGTCCAAACTTCCAAGTAAACAAAACGATATCGCTATTATAACCTCACTTCTGATCACAGAAGTTCTATTCAGATCGCTCAAGTTCAAATGAACTGAACTGAAAAAACAACTGCCACTGGAATTTTCGTCGCCTAGATTTCTGGTGCAGAATTGAAAAATCTAGTGAAAAATCGTGTTCTCCATAAATACCTGCCTATGATCATATGATAAACCGTTGTTCAGGAGTTGGCATGGCTTGCATTAATGTCAACACATTTGAAAGTTCTGGGCTATACATAATATAACATGCAATACTATTAACGACAGAAATCTTGGTAAATATATCATCAGGATTAATTACAAAGCCACAGGATATAATTAACTAACACAATATTATTGACACTTGCTATTACTCGGAAGACTTTTAAGGCTTAGAGGTGATGTGGCCTAAGTTACGTACTGGCGACTGCAAATTTAAACATGTCTACCTTTTCAAGGGGGACCTTTCTTCTCTTTCTTCACTCTGTGACAAATTTTTGTCGGTCCGTCACGTTCTGTTGGAGTGACTCACCTTCGAAGCTCTCTGCAACTGCCAATCAGTCCTGCAGAGCTCCTAGTGGACGATGAAGAAGCGGTCCAAGGAGCTTTCAATCTGCCAACTATGGTAAACATGAACCTATGGAATTGGAACTTTTGATATTGAGATTTTATACCGTTAAGGTTCCTTTTTAAATACATAATTCTGTTTTAATTCTGAATTTTGTCTCAATTGTTTGATATATTTAACTATATTTGTACTTTAGTAGAATTTTTATTTTATATTGAAGCTTATCTGTGGCTTTCTCCATAATATATAGTAGCTGTTGAGTTATATCAACTAGCTTAAAAGTCAGATCCCTGGAAAATCATAGTTTGACCGTTCCATATAGGACATTCTGAAAACTATAGAGGCAACGAAACTCTCGAAATTTTAGCGTGGTGCATAGTCGCGTTTCAGATGCGAATTAACAGTTTTAAGAGCTGGTAATATGTGTAGAAACGTTGGTCGGAAGTAATCCTTGTATGTAGTGCAGTGCAAAATTAGTTTTTTCCTTAGTGCGCTTACTCTTACAGAGGTGTTTTGCTGTAATACATTATCGGCCACTCCAGCGCTTAAAGACCGCGTGTGAGTTATGTAGATTTAGCGGTAATTTCAGCTTAACATTAATGGCAACATACACTTTGCAGTAAAGCCAGAAGTCAGCAGATATAATTCGGAAGTTAGCTTTTCGAGTATTAGTTTCAGAAACAGTTCTATTCTTCAAGCTCAACAATCAACTACTCACTTCAAATAGATTATACGCCTGCATTATAACTTTCCCATCACTTTTTTCTAAAATCTGTAACTTCTGAATTATTGAAGCAATCTTCATGAAAATTACCTGACATAATATGGAGCTTATCTAATAGTAAGAACAATTACTTGTTTTAAACTTCACTTTTTTATATTACCAGCTATATTAATGTTATAGTTATGCATATTTGTGATTCTAATACTGTCGTGTTAGAAATTTCATACTTATACAACTTACTAAACTCTGGAGATTAATCTGAGCCACCAACTTTTATGGAGTCAGTTGCCCTCGAACTTTCTTGACACCCCTTTTGTTTCTCCCCTCACAACACATAGACTTTAAATGTTTGTAATTCTGCTAATTATCAAAATATAGACCAAAAACAATGATGAATGCTGAAGCATTGACAACTTAATTCAGAAGAAAGAAAAAATTGAGTTTTCTTCACAGTATACTTACGAGTACGCCCTCCATAAACTGTTATTGTTTACCCTTCTCCGCCCACCGACACCCTAAGACAAAGCTCTTCACTGGATCAGCTGAAAGCAGATGCACTGGAGATCTAGAATGAAGATGTGATCATAGGGCCGCCGATAGAAGCTATGAGATTTTTCTCTCAGGGTATGCGTGACTGGATTTGAAAGGATGAGACGTTGCCGGCCATATACGTGTATTATCATATGATTCACCAACCAGCTAACACTATTTACACAATTACACACACACAAGCTTTTCGATGATCATTTGTGCCCGATAGTTTTCACGTAATTCGACGCTTGAACAATTGTACGTCTATTCCCTATCGACAGACGAATCACAGGTATCCATTTGCTCTCTGACTAACCCACGCTATCAAAACCGTTGAAAATTACTCCCATGTTCGAACTCCGGAGGCTATTGGCCATTGGTTTTCTCTATTTGTTATTACGTATTTAACATTAAAATTATTCCTCTAATTATTATTGTTATTATATTTACTATTATGCTTATTTTTAAATGATAAATTTTAAAAATTGTTAATTGTTTTTAGGTATTTAAACTTTTTCTATCAAAATTTAGTTTAAAAAATGCACTTGGTGTTGCTTTTAGTAACCAGATGTGTACAGGAGAACGTTAATTCAGACTGAACTGATTTTTTTGAAGCTAGATATGAAATGACGTATCAATAAATCATAATGTAATGGTTTTTCATTATCACCTCTACTAATGTCCTATGTTGTCATTTCCATTATACGATGTTTTGAGCTTCAACAGATGGTCTCCGAGAGACCTTTAATTTGGTTGTTCTTGTTTTAAATGTAGTTTGAACATTTTGTTAATGAGAGGCAGTGCTCTTGAAGCTGCGGACATTTGACACTAATGATGCACAGAATGGCCGCTACCAATGTGACCGTAATGAACTGTGCTCGCTGATCCCTGAAAATAAAATGGTTTAACTGGCGCTGTTGTGTGTAAATGGTTTCCTTGAATCCACTGGGGTAGTGTGTGGTTTCTCCATATGTGAATATGCTCACTAATGTCGTGCTAACAATGTCGCTACAAAGGGCACTATTACGCAGATGTTACATTCAAATATGACGAATAACAAATTCATCTATCGTGAAAGGAATAGGAGATAAGTTCACATTGCTTAATACTATGATAAATGACAAAGTCCAATTACATTTCTATCACTTTATCTTTCTTCTAAAACTCCTATCTAGTTGGCAGTACAATCAGTTGCGGGTTTTGGCCTCCTTCACAATTTTCCACCATTCATCGCCGTCCTGTGCTTTTCCTTTCGGGTCTCTTATTCCCATTTTTACTTTTTTACTTTCTATACTACATCGGTTAAAGACAAATTAGCTTTATAAGCGATATCGCTATAACTATGTACGTGAACTGCAATTGTTTCAACTGCACGCTGTTGTGGTAGTGTTCATTCATTCGCGACAAGCTGGCCCGTCTATTACCCCCTCTAAGTCGTTGCAGAGAGGGAGGGAAGGAAAACAGCAAGAGTTGCTCATGTCCCACCTCACGACCTATAGTCAGCTTAATTTATGTTTGTCTGTTTTAAACCCCTCTCCCACTATGCATACCTTGTGGAAAAGATCCCATAGTTTACCACTGTGGCAGCCGGCAGCCGAAGCATCGTTAGAGACGGAGATATTGGACATGGTATCAAAAGTGTCGCACACTGGAAACTTCGCTATCAATACATATACCAAAGGTTATCAACAATGGAACACCAAAGTGAAGTTTCCCTGCTTTCTCCTTCTCTACAATGTCAACTCCGTCACGCTAAGACCGACTCCTCGCATCGCGTGATGTAAAATGAACTGTTCTACGTCTCCTGGAGCCATGGAAGACTTCAAGGCAGAATTTTGGAGTTTACTTCTTGCCTTCTCTACAACGTATAGTAAGCAGCGGAAGTATTGTATTCGACCCAAAATTTCCATGTCCAGATATCACTGGAAATACACGTTTTGAGGCACCTTGAATAAAAAATAAAATTTTTACAAAAAGGTCCGTGTATGTGGTAAATCACAGCTCAAAAACGAAAAGTCGGTTAAAAACCAATGTTAGTGTCCAGGTTTAATATATTTCAAGGATGCAACAAGAAGATTTTGAAACTTTTTTCAAAAATTTTAAATTTCTCGAAAATGACTAACGATTTTTATTAACATGCCATATAATTAAGATATTTCTATGATAAATGAAATGGATGACTTTTGCATAACTGGCAAACCGTAAGAGGTAGACCAAATGTTACTATACGAAAGGTATATCTCACTAAAACACAGAAATTAGGTCCAAATGCAATGAACCATTTCGGAGATATTCCTTGTTATTTGTGAGTTTTGTTATTCTTAATCTAGTGTCAATCTGCTCGATCATTAACATGAAAAACCCGATAGCCCACTCCCATGGGTTGCAATAGTTATTTTTCCCCATAAGGTTTCCACATGAAAACTCGGTTGCATAAATATCGCTGAGTGCAGATAAGATTTAATCTATGGTCCGAACATGAACTAAGATCAGTGCAGAATAACACTGTACAAAAGTAATCTAAGGTCAGCCTCATTTCAATTTTGATGATAATTATTCTTAATATAACGTTTAGCCAAGTCGTTAAACATCTGAAAATAGCTGCTTTCGGGAAGCGGCAGTAATTTCTTTACAAGCTTCGGACGCATTCTACAGTTGAACAATACGATAGGAAAATGGCGCAAAGCGAGAAGCAGGAGAGACTAGCAAACTTCAAGTACGAAGAAAAAATATACTGGCAGTTAATGCAACTGAACAATATTAATGGATAATGAAATAAACAAGAAAAAAAGGATGTAGTTTATCAGAAAGAAACTGTAAGGGAGGAAGTCGCTGGAGATTTTAATGCGAGGTTGATGACGTGTGTTACCTCATTAATAATAATTTTTATTTGTATATTTTACCGATTATTGCTTCAAAGCGCATTTGATTCCAACACATTTTCCTTAAATTTGAAGAGCAAAATTGCAAATTGATGTCACTTTTTCATGTTTCTAGAAGTAAGCCTCAAACACAGTAACTACATTTGTATTTTACCATTTCCGACAAATTTTTCTAGGTTAGGAGTAATCAGTTTTAACTTCCCCTGTAAGATGTTTTTAAGGACATAATCAATCTGAAACAATGCCCCTATTGTCCAAATAGATGCAAACTTACGACTTCATTGATTTATTTGAAGTTGTGCTACTTATTTCTTCTTTCTTTAGTCCTTTCTAAGTTCAATCGAGTTATCTGGAGAAAATTCATCAGTAGGTTTGATCTTAAATCAACATGCCATGAACTTAGATCAACCAACATTCAGCTTGACTGAGGATCATTTTCAGACGGTTGAACTCGGATTAATTTTTATGCCTGAGAGTTAACACTAGGCTGTAAAAGCCCTGGTGGTTTCTGTCACTGACACGAAAACAAATTTTAAAAAAGCAAAGGAATCAAACAATTAAGGCTTATATGCAACGTGAAACTGATGGGGGGAGGGGAGTTCTGTATAAAGGGCAGCACAGTGCTGTATAATAGGATTGAAGATATGTTCTCCTAGAGAGAATATATATTGGGGAGAATATATATACATACATGGGTTTATCGACGAAATCTGAGCACACGCCCATCTCACAATTCGATGCGCTACAGCGTTTAACCATGTATTTCCGGATAGGGGTTCCTTCTAGAAAACAGATCAGTTTGCCACCCCGCTTATTATACTAAGCGTTGTCGGTGCTTTCGGGGGCAACCTGTATATACACATAGATACAATAATTTGTTGAAGCTACTCGCGTTATAGCTATTGTAAAATGGTTTCACCAACTCAAAAGCCTTTTCGGGAATGTGCACAGAAACTTACCAAAGTTTCATCGCAATCGGGTGAATGGTATAGGAACCCATGTGGTATAAACAAAGATTCGTTGAAAAACACACATTTACGGCAGTAAGTAGCCTTTAATCCAAATCTAATTGCCGATACCGATGTAAAACTGGCAATTAAACCACAGAGGCATGTACTTGCTTTAACAGCATTTAAAACAAGTCTACGCCGCTTTAACTCTATAGTCATGTCGCGAGGGAACTGTGTAGGAGATAACTTGCACTGTGTGGCGAACAACTACTAACTGCATCACGAGGCAATAGAGGGAGCACTGCAGGGCAACTGTAACTCCGGCTCTGCGACGGGCGCATAGATTAGAGTTCTATCTGCTTTCATTATCTGAGGACAGATGGCACAGCATTCTACATTACTATCTATTTTTATTTGTACTATGGTTTTACACTTAAAGTGGAACTTTGAGTCGTGATATTAAATATTCAATCCAGTATTTACACTGGCGACTGAGACAAACCCCAGTTACATTGAATGGTCCATTGGATTTGAACCTAGAAATCCCAAGTGCACTGAATTGATTGACTATCTCGCTTTGTAGGTTATATTGAAGTGGCGGAAAGAGGCGTACGTGGAGTATAAACCTAAGTGTTTTCTATAAAAAGCAAAACGTTTTCAATTCGCTGTTTATGTGAAGTGTTCCCTTCTGGAGACATTGATGTATACTATAGGTTGAGCAAAGCAGATAAATGTGAACGGGACAAAAGCCACACTTTGCACACTCCATTAATTTGTCTCTGAGGTGTGGGTATAGCGCAGTGATGTCCAACTTTGTCTCTTTGGAGGCGCTTACGTAATTAGCTGCTATTTCCCACCCCGCCGTTTCAGTCGGAGGACGAATCACAAGGGACCCCGGTACAAAAGATCTTTAAAGTCGAATACCCCCGCGGCGCTCTACGCTATCCTGTCCTACCATGTCCTGCAATAGTGCTATGATAGGGAAGAAGAAAAAGAAGCTTTTAAAAACAGCATAAAGGTTACAATTTTGTCTCGAGCTCTATGTAGCGATTTCCTGTCCTGGGTTTGATGCACGTCCTTGGCTGGCGTCAGTATCAGGTTGTTGATTGAGCATGGGCAATCCTAAAATGAACGATGACTCAGGTAGTGAGAAAGGAGCAAAAATAATTAGCGTGATTGGGTTTAGCAGCAACGTTCCTGCGATTTATTTAATTCATTGACACTTCTTTTCATAGCTAGTTAAACATTTGTGTCACTGTCCAAACACTGTCTTTCATTTGTCGTCAACGACACTGACATGCGCGGCTTTTAAAAAGTCAGCGACAATTTTTTTACATTTTTTTACACTTGGTGCACTTAAGGGTAGTATGTTTGAAACTGTCACAACTTTCGCGTTTCCTGGTGGACTGTTCAGACGTCTTTACGCACCTTAACCTTTGGTACTTAATTCGTGGATTGGGGTGTCCCCATTCCCTCTTTTAAAATGCCCCTTAGATTCGGGACTTACCGGTTTATTTCACGTAAAATTTTCCATCTCGCTCTTTCTGTCACAGTAAGTTACGCAATAACAGAACAAAGGCGATACACCCCTCTAGATATAACAATACCCACTCGAGCAGAATGACATCTTAACTGACTTGGTTTCCTAAAATGTACAACTTTTCACCGTTTATAACTCTGCTCCCGGACAGTGTTTTAACATTGACTTCGATATTTTATACTTTCAATGATTAATAATACAATTAAACCTACAGATACAATTACACATAAGCATACAATACAATATTTATATTTCACTTAGTTATACCCCATCACACCCGATTATATTTATTGCTTAATGAGAACACTATGGGTAGTCTTTCGTTAAACTAAGTTGTCTATATTCAGGGTTGAAATCGAATTCGAAACCAGAAGTCTGAGGTTTTAAGGCGGGGCCGGATGAGAGCCCGCTGTTCTCTTGATGGCCAGACTGATAAACTACCCTTTAGTTTTAATTAACTGCCGTACTCCGGTGTTCCAAAATAACATTTCTTATCCTTAGTGGTGCAGTACTTGCCCGCAAGATTGAGTGCTGGATTGCATTTAAGAGAAAATCCAAATAAAAATGTACATATGTAGTTACTGAATATTTGGAGTAAATTCGGAGAGAAAATTCGTAATATACAAACCGGAATATAATAATCTGTATCCTTTATCATTTATTACTTTCTGTGCTGGTAAGTAGAAGGAAGTATTGTATTCCACCCAAAAATTCGATGCGAGATATCACCGGAACTGTTTTAAGACCCCCTGAATAAAAAAAAAAGCATTTTTAGAAAAAGGTCCGTGTTTGTGTGTGTGTGTGTGTGTGTCTGTGTCTGTGTATCTGGACAGCATAACTCAAAAACTAAAAGTCGGTTAAAAACCAAAGTTGGTACTTAAGTTTAATGTCTTTCAAGGATGCGACAAGAATATTTTGAAGAAAATAGCCCCACCCTAAACTACACTTTACATGGAAAATTTTTCGAAAAGTTTGATTTTCTTGAAAATGGCTCTAACGATTTTAATTAAAATTCCATATGTTTAAGATATTTGTATGACAAATGAGATGTATATCTTGAATTGTCTGGCTATAACCTTTGTAGTCCTGTTTACTCTGGATGACTTTTGAATAACTCGTAAGCTGTAATAGGTAGAACAAATATTACTATACAAAAAACATAGATCTTGCTAAAACACACAATCTGTGTCAAAATACATTTTTTTTGTAGAGTGAACCATTTTGGAGATACGTATTCCTTGTTATTTGTGTCAGTTTCGGAAAACTTAGAACTTCCTTGAAATGGAACATCGTTGTTCAGTTTTTATATGTTAAGCGTGAAAAGAGAACGGGATCTCAAAGCCTAGTTTATTCTAATATTCCCCTTGGATAAGATAACAAGGAAATAATAAGATAATTTGATAATAAGATAATTTGTACAAATGTGTATCTCAACTAACACGAAGAAGATGTAGGAATAAGAGTTTGTAAGAATGGTTAGTTCAAAGGTAGAGAAAGTCATGTGAGTGCAAGATTCTTTTCATTCGTATTATATAAGTGATTAACTATGCATCTTTGTTTTTTATGTAACTTGCGTTAATACAGCACTTCTGTGTATTCTGTATTATTGAGTCAAGGTCAACTTAACAACAAAATCAATAATTTCACAGTTGAAGGTTCAACTATGTATTCCCGTGTGTACAATCGAAAAACAAATACATGATTAAAATTTTGGGCATCAGGGACAATAAAATGCAGCGTAGAATTATAAAATACTTCATAAATGTTTTAAACTTAGACACATGGTTGAGCGTAAATAATCATAGAAACTTGAGTATACTGGCAGTTATGCTCTTGTCACTTAGTACTACACTATTAAATATGCTATTGATACTATTATGCTTTTATTAATTAGTGTTATTAATAATCAATTACGTTTGGAGTGAAAAGAAAAATTAAGAGGAACACTTAGCATTTTAAGTTGCACTGGCTGTTTGTTTAAACAGGACAATAACTTCACAAAGTATAGCTAATGGTTCCGAAATAATTTGAGCCAGAACACTCCAAGCTTAATGAGGTTCGCAATTTTGTTGTATGTTTTATGCACATTTTATAGTTTCTGGATTACTTAAGCTCAGGATAGAATTAATAGGACCTCACAGTCTGAAATATGAACAGTCATATGAGTTCTCTAATCTGCACAAATGTTGTTGGAAAGGCGTATTCTCCTATTTATTTCATATTAATCGAGAACATGTTTGTAAAAGGGCGTATTATATTTCCTTGTAAATACTTTGTGAATAGGAGAATACACAGTAATCAAATATTTTAAGAGCTGGTCGCTATGTGATGACCTTGACAGTTTACTCTCTTTGCGAGGCGAAGGCAAAAATGGGAACGACTTCCCATTTGAGAAAAGTAATGTATTAGAATATCCATGCAAAAAACGGATTATCTCGGAAGTGTATAATGCATATATTTGACACAAATTAGGCATTTTAACGGAATCTATATGTTTTGTGTAGTAAGGGTTTGCCTGTGTCTTGTGGTTTATCTTCGTTTCGCAAGCTTGAAACATGTTGTACGATAGCTACTCCTATCTTGCCTAAGACCACATGACCATAAAGCCTGATGTCGAAGCAGTGGCATTGATATCCAGATGGAACTAAAAAAGAAAACCATAGATGGGCAAGAATATTTTCACAAAATAATTTTTTTAACACACTTGTACTTCGATTTCATACTTGAAACTTAAGCAACATATTCTTATAACTATACCCAATATTACCTGTAAATGACGAAAAAGTGATTCTTTTGACCATTCTGAACTACATACCCCCTTATCCACTACAGGTAGGACACGTTTTATCGACATTATGGCATACCAACAAGACAGCAATTGATACATCCATAAGGTTTGAGTGCCATCTTAGTCAACCTATCGAAGTCCATCTAGAAAAGCAAACAATCTACGCATTTACCATAGCCTTTATGAAACTAAATACCCATTGGATAGTATCAGAATTAGTGCTCTCATGGCTGGTGCCCGAGATATAATTCCAGCCCTTTTTATGAAATTTTGGAAAGAATCTCAACTTGCAACATAAGAAAAATTATTATTTATTTATGCCAACAAACATACTGTTGGTGTTTTTAAACACACACGCCGTGCGTGCACAGAATTTGGGAGGTAGAATCGGAAATGAACAATCCAGTGCCACAGCTGCGATCTGAACCACAAACCCCCCGTTTACCAGACAGGTGCTCTAACCATTAAGCTACTGTGACAACCTGCAGCATGACATCGAATTCTCCAACTGATTCGTATTTTTCTCCCGATAAACCACAAAAGCAGTTTCACATCAGAGACAATAACTGCCCCAAGGGCGACTTATTATTGCAAATACTTAATATCCCGGGAATAAATAATCTTTACAGGGCAATTATTATTTTTGTGTTTATGCCACAAGCTTATTTTTGATGTTTTTAAACACACAAGCCGTGTGGGAAATATTTGACAGATAGAATCGTAACTGAAAAATTCAAATCCCGGGACATAAAGTACTTGCAATAATAAGTTAACTGTCGAAGTTAGGCTGTTTTCTAGGCTGCTTCGGCCACATTTCAATATTTTATATTATAAACAATAATACACATAATCATTTTCTGTATGATAAAGGTACAACGGAATCATGGAATCTTCTCAAATTTAATCAGGAATTTTACTAAACATCTTCATACCAAAATTTGCAACAATGTTTAAAGAACAGCCAAAGTTACCCCGTTCTACGCTACCTTCTATACGGAAAATAAAACTTAGTAGAAAATTGGCAAGTCCACAGTTTTTATCTTTTAATCCTATCTTTTGAAATTTGAATGACGTGTTCCAAATTTTCATAACCTACATAATCTTTCTCACGTTGCTAAGTGCACAAATTCATTTTATATGTTACTAAGTGGAAAAATTTGGAAGAAGTGAAAAACAACCTGACGCATGCTTTTATTCCAAACAGAGAAATGCAGTCAGTGTTCTGTAATTCTATAATCTTGCCAAGTTATTTCAGTGTTGCAATTATATGTTAGGTAGTTAATAGGTTTTAAGTTATTCTTTAGTCTATAGTAAAGCCGTAACAAGCAAATATTTTATGAATTTTGTGTATAAATTTGCGAAAGTGCATAGTGTAGATGTTAGCTAAGAACAATAAATGTCTAAATTTTGTGAACAATGCGAAGGTAAAAGGAAAGTTTTCATATTAAGAAACAACCAAGTAAGCTTAAAATTTTCAAAAAATGCTACTGAGGCCAAAAAGAAAGCAACAGAGGGTACCACGTATGGTACTGGGGAATTCTAAGTGGACTGGATTTAGGTAAACAACAAAGACATACCTTAAAACTTTAAAATTCATTTTTCTTAGTTCTTTTTTCAGAATTTTTCACTAATCAAAATACTCCGAAATTTTCAGGAGAAATTCAGATATTAGGGTATTGAAATTTGTGTTGTGCTAGTTAAAAATATTAAATAATTGAGCTGAAATTAGTTATTTTTCATAACTCGTACTAATAAAATTGAAAATCTTGATAAATAGTACAAAAAAAATCCCTTAAACTAATTAGATCCAAGTAATTTTGGTATGACAATTTCTTTATATTTTTATACTGAGCTCATTAAAATTTTAGGGGAGATACAATACACTGTAGGGTTCAAGGGTCATTTTATTTGACCATATCAAAAAGTGATTTATTATTAATAAATATATTAATAATTTTAAAATGGTTTGACATATGACATTGAAATTTTGTGTATATCATTTACTTTACGTTCTGAGTGTGGGGAAAAAAATCAAAGCAATCAGAAGAAAACTGCGGATTTTTTAATTTTCACAAATACATTGCCTTAAAACCCTCCACTTCAATATTTATGCAGCGTTTCCGGTGATTTTCCTATGTGAAAGTGCACATGTGCTGTTAGGAAGTGCACAGAACATGCGGGAAAGCCCTGGGGCACTGTAGAGTACCTAAACACAAGTATCGTAAACCACAAACAATGTCCTTAACTGAGGAACCATCCCAAATTGGTCATATGTTTATTATGAACTTTACTGCCTGTTTTTATGTCGTCTACCGATTCCCCACAGATTTCTGATATGTTTTGTTACATCCCACACATCCTAGTGATCTGTACGTAGAATAAAGTAAACGTAATTTCAGAACAATTTATGGGGTACGAAGAGGGGAAATGGTAGTAAATTGCGGGTAGCAAATAGTAAAACTAAACTCTGTGTTTACGTGTTTCAGTGTTTTCCTAAGAAAGAGCACAATTACCTCTATAAATAGAAATTCTACAGTTCTGCGGAAGTTACTGCAGACTCTCCTTCCCACCATCTATCTCTCGTTTTAGCATTGACTCTCCCTCTCTCTTTTGCTTTCTCTCACCCTACTTCCCCTCCTCCTCTGTCTACCTTACTCTGTGTATTCTATACCAGCGATGTTCAACCATTGCCAAAGAGGGGAGGTTGGAGTTATCTGCTTCCACTATACGCGGAAGCAGGGGGAATGTGGGATACAGTAGGCTTTAAGCGACAGTGAAATGTTTTAAGAACTGGTTGCTAGGCGATGTCTTTGAAGTTCCGTTCTCCTTTCAAGACCAAGAGATAAAAAAAAAAAAAAAAAAAAAAAAAAAAAAAAAAAAAAAAAAGAAACTAATAACATATTCCTAGTGCAGAATAGTGTAAGTATTGGCAAATTCAAACAAACAATAAAGAATATCTTGGAAATGTTTCATTCTAAAGAAATAAAGGATGTACTTGATATAAATTGTGTTTTAAGGATAGCCACATTTTTTATTAAGTAAGCTTTTGTCCGTCCCTTACTTTTTATCATTTATGCCAAAATGATTTAGAATGACCAGGTCTTCTGAGGACTTTTCCAGAAAATGAATAACACCACAAATAAATGTTAATTTTGTCAAACAGGAAGTGTATATCCCGTGCGAAAGAAGTATGGTATTTGAACATTCAAAGACGAACAAAAAATAAATATTTGTAAATTAAATAAGTTTAAAAAAATTTAAAAAATGGACACTGAGCTTAAATACCAAATTTTTATTTAAGGATCCTTTTGTAACAATTTTTAAAATTAATTTTTTTTTTTTGTCTGGGAGCCTCAAAATGTGAAATTTTGGTATCCAATTTTTGGGTGGAACTTTATGCTTTATCAATCTACTATACACGCGGTAGAGAAAATAGGAATGTTCACTAAACGCTTCTTGGTATATTCTGACTATTCTGACTTAATTATGTTGACTTTCTTCCCTAAAAATACACATCAAATATAAAGTATATGGTACTCACAAACCCTTGTAAACGAATGCCTGATTTAAAGCTGGTTGTAAATTAGTTGGAAATTATCATCGTATCTTGAATATACATGCACTATTTACGGCCCCTTGCGATGTCTTCTAAGCAGATTTATTACACAGAGTAGAAGCGTATCTTTTATTCATAAATCATAAAAGCCATTTAATTTCTCGGTACGAAGTTCTCGACTAGAAAGCAGTTAAAGGTATTCCAATTTGGCATGGGATTCAGTGTGGGAAATATTCAGTATGAAGAAGGTAGGAAGAGATCGTATCTAGCACAAGAATTGGAACAAAGGAATTCCTTCAAGAACAAAGTGGTATCCATTAAAGGCAATATTTCAAAAATAGGACAATTTGAATATTAGGAAGTAACTTCCCACTAACAATATGGAATATCTACTCGTTACAATTCTCTTTACATACACCACTCTTAGAAAAGGTTCAATTTCATTCGGTGGTTTGATATCAGTCCATTTCAAATACGAAAGAGGTAATGCGTAAACTGTAAATTAATTGAAACCAAAATTAAGGCGAAACTTACGCTAAAAATAGAATTTTGTAAAAAATTAAAAGTGGATAATGTCAGAGATATACCCAAAGAGAACATTGAACTGATCCTAAAAATAATATCGCTAAATACTATATAGTGGGATAAGCATATTTTCGAAACACACCAAAAGATATTTTGGTGAAACATAGGTAAAATGTATTGTAATATATGAAAATGAGCTATGGACAATCAGCAGTTACTACAAAAATAGACTAATAGCTCTAGAAATTGACTATTTACGCAGAAGTGCCAAAAAGTAAACATTAGAACACATCACAAATATGGGAATTAGAAGCATAATAAGAGGCCGAAACAACTAATATATAATATGGAAAAGTAGCATAATGAATTAATGAAAACAATGCAAGCAAGAGGTTCTAGCATTGAAGATGCCCAAAGTTTTAGAAGTTTAGCATGGGAAGACAACTGCAGCTGTAAAACAACCCGGATAGATGTAAAAACTCATACAAAAGCAAAGCCTTAAGAATGGTGAAACAAATAATCATGTTGAGTAAAATCGAGGAAAGAAATAGAAGAGGAATATTGTGTTCAGAAGTTGTAAAATATAATGAAAGTAATAATACTTATGAAATGATAAAACAAAGAAAGATATAACATATCTTAAACGGTATAGTATTGTCGCGCCGGCCCTCAGCCCGGACGCGGCTGGTAACAAATACCGGTGGGGGTCTGAAATCCGCCCGGCAGTAGGAGCGAGCCGGAGGTGTTTGTTTACCTGCCATAAAAGACCTGTCCGCCGCCCGCACAATAGAGCATACGGGAATAATCGCCTTTATGTGGCTGTGCGGTGTCTGGACTGTTCTCTCACAGTCACTCTCGATCATTCCACTTTCAGAACATTTCCTTTGTCTATAGAACTATATAAGGGACCCGCTCGTGCGGAACGGGGGAGCGTTGACACGCCCCTCTCGTGGTAAAAAGGATAGAAGGGCTGAGAGACAGCGGCCGACCCCACTAGAGCGAGGGTCGCGTTTACCGAGGGACCGACTTCGGCCCCGGCCCAAACCGCAGGTGCCCAGCCGGCACGTACAACCCCGAAGGCCCCACTGGCCTCACTCGGAGGTGTTATATCCTCGGCAAATCTGGAGGAATTTCCGTCCCTGTCTAACTGGTTCAGGGATATGAAAGGCGGACACTTCCCGTACTGAGGAGCTGTGTGCAGCAGCTCACTGACGACAATATCGACGTGCTTATTCAGCAGCAAGTCCTGCTGGAGACGCTAGAGCAGTTGTTCCCGAAATCCACCCCTTAATGGCGTACCAAATTGTGGGTAAGCCATTACGTGCTGCGTTCTAAAATTCTAATGGCGTAAGGGAACAACGCCCCGGCATTTACGAGTTTGTACAATCCTATGGGATCGACATCCTCATTGTTACCGAAGCACGTCTGCATGCTGGTATAAACTTCTCGCTGCCAAGTTTCGTCACCCATCGGTCAGATCGGGTCGGCCGACAGGGTGACGATACAGCCATTTTCATCAAAAACAATATCACTCACGCACCTTTGCCCCTTCCTGCCCTTCAGCACGGGGAAGCTGCCGCCATTGGAGGTATGGACACATTGTTGATTGCGGCATATGACCCAGGTGATCATCCCTTCTACGAAGCAGATTATACCATTCTCCTCAACCTACACCTAGTAATCTGCATCGCAGGAGATGTTAACGCGAAGCATGGGCTCTGGTACAGTCACACTAGCAACCAGAGGGGGCGCGAGCTCTACTACCTCATCAGTGGAGATCCAAGCCTCTTCGGGCATGACCCGAGAGGTCCAACAATCCATCCAGCCCGCGGAAGACCCCACGTGCTGGACATCATGATCACCAAGAACATGCCGTTTCACTTCGACCTCTCGGCAGTGAATGAGCTGGACTCGGACATGACCCAGTTGTGGAGTATTCCACAGTTGTCATGGCAGAGTGGATACATGAGACCAACTGGGATGCAGCAGTCCTAGAGCTAAACCGTGTAAAGGCCGGACTCGGCCACGCTGCATTTAACAGCTCTACCCAATCCTCAGTTCCACCATGCCCATACCTTTACAACCTGCTCTCGGATGCTGGATGCGTAGGAGAGTGATAGAAAGCAAGTAGTAGTAGAAGTTGCTCCAGTCTTGCTTGCGGTGAAGTGTTGTAGTGAGGGGAAAAACTTACACGAAGTGTTCAGTGGACAGTGACCGTGTAGCAGTTCAGTGCGAGTGTAATCTGGCAGTTCGTTACTGTAATTCGATTTGACAGCCGTTCTGTGCTCTGAGTTAGTACAAAAGTGATCTAAGTGTAACGTTAGCACTACGCTAACTGACTGGAAGACAATAAAGTGTGATTATCAGTAACCACTGCTTTCTCACTTGTTACAATATGTAAATAAAAGATAGACAAATGAATGTCAATAAAACACAAACGTTAGCAAGAAGAGACCAACAATAAGTTATGCGCTATTAATTTTATTCCATTCCTTATATTTCAGTTCTCACGTTTGATTTACCATATTTAATATTTTATTACACATATTTAATTTCTCATATTTCACATCTCATTGCACTACTTATATTTCTACTTTATTCCTAAAATTTCATTTCTCATATTTCCTTTCTCATTTCATTTCTGATATTTCATTTCTCACATTTCATTTTTCATGTTTCATGTTTCATTTCTCATATTTAATTTTTTTACTTCATTTTTCATATTTCGTTTGTCCTGTTTCATTTCTCGTGTTTCATTTCTCATATTACATTTCTCAAATTTCTTATTTCGTTTCATATATCTTATTTCTCTCATTTTATCTTTCATTTGCCACTTCTTTACTCATGTTTTATATTTTAATTTCTCACACCTTTGTCATATTTGACACTGTATTTCACGCAATTCATACTTGGTTTCTCATATTTCATTTCTCGTATTTAGTTCTTGATTTTACATGTATCCTATTCCTCTAATGCGTATTTTGTTTCTCATTTTTCAGTTCTCATATTTGCTTTCTTATATTTGTTTTTTCGTAATACATACGTTATTTGTCATTATTGATTTGTCATATTTCATATTCCGTTGGTCATTCTTCTTATTCCATTTGTCGTAATTCATCTCTCATATGTCATGTTTAACTGCTCGTATTTCTTTTCTCGTATTTCAATCGTCAAATTTTATTTCTGTTTTCTTATATTTCCTTTGTGATACTTCATTTCTCATTGCTGATTTGTCACATTTCTTTCTCAATGATCATGTTTCATTTCTCAAATTTCATCTCTTATTTCTGTTTCCGTATTTCCTTATTTCCTATTTGCATATTTACTTTCGCTCTAGTTGCTATTTCCCTATTTCCTTGTTAGTATTATAAGCTATTTTCATATTATTAATTATTTAGTTGTGTATGTATGTCCGTTTGCTAGAACTTAAAAACAATTATTTGCAACGTTAAAAAAAATAATAATGATAATAAAAATAAAAATTTGCAAAATGTGCAACTTTATTGCTTTCTTAATATCACTATATGTATTATAAAAAAATTATTGTAGTTCAGAGAATTTAACTGTGTGTTGTATGCAAATATTCAAAGTTTGTGCACCCTACCTCTCATACTTTCTGAGAAAAAGGTGTTTTAAGACTAACTTTTCTTGTTCTGCTGGATGAAATAATTTTTATAGACTCAAGCTAAAAATGTACATAACTCCTTGAAATAATTAGCTATCCTTTAGAGCTGGAAATGATCCGAAGACTAAAATCAGTCCAATACCCATAAACTTTCCAATTTAGTGCTCACGTAAATGATTTCCTGATGAAACAAAATTACAGGAAATTAACACGAACCTAGGATATCTCGAGGAAGTGCCCTCTAACGCAGACCAATTTCACCAAACGGATTTCTAACTAATGAGGTTAACGAAAATCTGAAACTGTCGACTCAGGCAGTGCCAAAGCAAGGCGTGCCCTTGCGTATGATTCAAAGGTGTGCAATGTTTACACTGAAAAGAATGCCAATTGGAATATTTCTGCGAGTTCATATTTTCCTTGTTTGAATTAAGCCAGTTTCCATCATGAAAGACAAGTGCCACACGGTAAGTTCGTACAATTGCGAATCATTTGTATGCAAAGAAGCAGTAATGTCACTCCGTAGAATTTTCTGAGATGTTCTGATAAATTCAAATACGCTATTGTAGAATTTAAAGGGAGCAAAGGTAAAGTATTTTGTAAAGAAATATCATATTTGTATACCATACTGAGTGTGTCATAACGCTGAACCTATATCACACTTCACCTAGTACTTTCGCAGAGGCGTATGAGGTATATCGGAGAAGTTGCTTGGCCACCAAGATGTTCAGATTCGAACAGGAGAATCTCTCACTTCTCAGCAACAGATGGCAGTCTAAATGGCACCTTTCCTCCCACAATCTCCTTCAAACTGTGTTCTGTTCGGCCGATATTGAAGTCCGTGTAAGCGGAGTAACGTATGACAACATGAATTTGTCAACAACGGTTATTTTCATTTCCTTCGAATGTAAATAAAAACAATATTTGCGTGAAACTAAGGAGTTGATTTGGTTACGCAATAAAGATTAACACTTTATTTTTACTTTCTCTACTGCTAATTAAGGGAACTATTGTATTCCACCCAAAAATTCGATATCGAAATTTCACAGGAAATGTATGTTTTAAGATCCTGTGAATCCAAAATCAGCATTTTTTGAAAAAGGTCCGTGTGTGTCTGTGTGTCTGTACACAGCATAACTCAAAAACGAAAAGTTGGTTAAAAACCAAAGTTGTTATTTAAGTTTAATGTCGTTCAAGGATGTGACACGAAGATTTTGAAGAAAATAGCCCCGCCCTAAACTACCCTTTACATGGAAAATTTTTCGAAAATTTTGATTTTCT
The DNA here is from genome assembly GCA_030765045.1 of Tenodera sinensis. Classification (NCBI taxonomy): domain Eukaryota; kingdom Metazoa; phylum Arthropoda; class Insecta; order Mantodea; family Mantidae; genus Tenodera; species Tenodera sinensis. Next base: position 54,597,095 of record CM060972.1, read on the forward strand.
TGACAATGGCTCTAACGATTTTGATTAAAATGTCATATGTTTGAGATATTTTTATGACAAATGAAATGTACATCTTGAATTTTCTGGCTATAGCCCCTGTAGTCGTATTTACTCTGGACGACTTTTGCATAACTGGTAAACCGTTAGAGATAGACCAAATTATACTATACAAAAATGTAGATCTTGCTAAAATACACAATTTATGTCTCAATAAATTTTCTCGTAGGGTGAACCATTTCGGAGATATACCTTGTTATGTGTGTGAGTTTCGGAAAACTTGGAACTTTCGTGAAATGGGTCATCGTTGTTCATTTTTTTATATGTTACGTGTACAAAGAGAACGGAATCTCAAAGCTTTAAAAGATTTGACTATCGCACAAAGCCTACTGTATTCTAATATTCCCCTTGCACCTACAAGGAAATAAGCAATAAGATAATTTGTACAAATGTTTATTTTAATTAACACGAAGAAGATATAGGAATAAGAGTTTGTAAGAATGGTTAGTACAAGAGTAGAGAAAGTCATGTGAGTGCAACACGTCACGTTGCTTGGTTATGTTTTGTGATTAATGTGGTAACAGTCACTTCGTATGGAACGCCCTACTGGTAGGCAACTTCTTCACCACAAGTGTTTTGCGTTACATCCTTGAAGTTAAAGCTGAAACGTAACCCTCTGTTTGTCGCTAAGGACCTGGGAGACCACTAGGCTTACTTATACGTTCTAGTTTTCGAACGAACGCACCCATGCAACCTTCTGACTAGGACATTAATATTACACCTTACTTGAATGTTTGCTGGAGCGACAACCTGATATGTTTATTTCTTTATCTCCAAGGATGACTAAGCGGCAGTTACGTGCCACAGAGGTCTACCAAATTCGGCGCGCCTACTCTCATTACGTATTACTGACCTAAGTTTTTTCTTCGTTTGCTGTGCAATATTGCTTTGTCATTGCAAGAAGTGTGTTACTACTTCTAAAAAACAGGAATAAAAGGTATGATCTAGAAAATTCTATGGATTTGGACAACTTGTACGTATCAGATGATTGCAATTCTAAAGATGAACTGAAAACAAGATCCTTAGATTCAGAAACTATTCATAAAGAACAAGAAAGGTTTAGTTACTGTCACACGGTGCAGACGCGGTATGTGTCAGAAGTTATAAATAGCGCCGGAAGAAAGCGTTGACCTTGATCACCACACCTCCCTCAACCTCCTCAGTTTTCCTACTGTTTTCAAACGACAGGTGTCTTCAAGTGTTTATCGTATCCGTTTTAACCCGATTTTTCTTATGACTTATCAGGGTGGTAGACCAAATCTTACTATACATAAATGCAAATCTCATTAAAACACACAAGTTATGTCCAAATGCATATTTTTGTAGGGTGAACCATTTCAGAGATATTCCTTGCTTTTTTGTGTAAGTTTTGTAATACTTAAACTTTTCTCAAATGGAAGGTGGTTATTCATTGACCATGCAAAGAGAATGGTATTTCAAAGTAATACCATAGCGGATAGAAGAGAAAGTGTGAGCTCTCCCGCTAGTTCACTGCATGATCCGTGGTCCCGTGGCAACTGACCGAAACTGCGGCGTGGCGATCGCAGTCGCCTTAAAATGCGGCCGAACTGCCTAGTATGTGATTCGGAAGTACAGACAATTTTATACGTATGCGTTGTGTGTTGTGAGTAATTAGGTACATAACTTGTGAAATTGCTTCTAAGTTAGTGCATAAATGTGTGTGTTCTTCAAAACGTAAGTTTCAAGCAACATCAATAATTGATAAAAAATGCCAACTTGTTTTGTACCCGGGTGTCGTTCAGGATACAGAAACTGCTCAGAAGCTAGACATTTTTTTACTCCTCCTAAAGATAAAAATCTGTTTTACAAATGGGAAAAGTCTATTCCTAGGAAATACTCTAAATTATCTGTTAAATCTAGTATTTGTGACAAACATTTTCCAGAGGACTTTTTAGTGAAAGTTGATTCATTCATTGTGCATGGAAAACTAGTTGAAATCCCTAGAATTAAATGGCGGTTAAAGCCAGGGGCAATTCCCTGTATATTTCCTAATTTACCCAGGTACTTAACTACAGTGCATAAATCCCGAAAATCTCCACAAAACAGAGACAAAAAATTACTGAAAAAGCAATATTCAACAATCAGTAAATTACCAGATGCAAGATCCAGTCAACCAGTTCTTATTTCAAACGCACCGTCCTTCAACAATGAGGAATTCACAGAAAACAGTTCTAATTCCTCCAAGGTCACAAACACAAGTGTCAATAATGAAATTGCTACACTGAAGAAAAGAATTAGAAACCTCAATAGAAATTTAGTTAGAACTAAAATCCTGCTATCTAAAGAGAGGGCTAAATTAAAAATAGTAGAAAAGAAATTCGCTACTAATTGTTGCGAACATAAACGCAATTTAAATTATTTAAGTAAAAAACAAAAGCTGGTTCTACATAGATACAATGCTTAAAAAATACATAATTTGCATTATGGTTTAATTTTTCAGCGTAAAATCATGTAAGCAGATATGTCCCACTGTTCTTCGTTAATTATAATACCCATTATTGTAAAATACCATCCTATATTATGTGTCAAGGAAACACGATGTTTCAAAACAGTATTTCCAATATTCCTGCTTACGATTTTAGGTATTTAAAATGCTAATTGATAATATGAAACCCATTTTCACCATGCATTCGTGAACTAAACTGAAGCGACCGCGACACCAGTGCCATCTTGCGAGTGAACCATAGTAACTCCCGAAGAGCTCACACTATCTCTTCTATCCGCTATGGTATTAATATAGCGAGCAGCTTTTAAATACCTGACTATCGCTCAAAGCCTACTGTATTCCCATATTTGCCTTGCAACTACAAGAAAATTAGCAATATGCAAATGTTTATATCGAGTAACATGAAGAAGATAAAGGAATACGAGTTTGTAAAAATAGTTCGTGCAAGAGTAGAGAAGGTCACGTGGATCTTAGAGTTCTGTGCATTATGGTATAATGCTAATTTAGGTTTAAACCTCTCACAATACCAATCCTTAGTTCGGATCTTGACTAACCTCCTCCCTTACCTCATTTTCTTCTAATGATCGTATTTTAATGATTTAATGACTCTGATATGCAGTTACTTAGTGACAATATCGATGTCTTGAGGTGATAATGTGTGGAGCTTGAACAAGCTGCTAACGTGTCACTCATTAGACAAAGTGAGTTTGTCGCTAATGCTTCAAACGTTCTAACGGAGTACACAGTATAGGATGAAATTCCATCCGACCTGGTTTCCTGTTACACTTAGCTGCTGATACCATGAAACTGAGAAAGGAAAGCAAGGCACTGTTTATCAGTCTACTTCTGTTGTGGTATCTGAACCCAGACGTGCTTGGTTTAATTCCCGGGGAATGCATCTTTAATAGCAATCATACCCTTTCTGTCAGTGTCTGTCAGTCTGTGGACAGCATAACTCAAAAACGAAAACTCGGTTTAAAACCAAAGTTGGTATTTAATAAGGATGCGACACGAATATTTTTAAGAAAATTGCTCCACCCTAAACTACCCTTTACATGGAAAACATTTCGAACATTTTGATTTTCTTGAAAATGGCTCTAACGATTTTGATTAAAATTCCATATGTTTATGACAAATGAAATGAACATCCTGAATTTTCTGGCTATAGCCCATGAAGTCCTATTTACTCTGGATGACTTTTGCGTAACTGGTAAACCGTTAGAGATAGACCAATAATTATCCAGCAGATATTCTAAAGGTAGACAGACTTGAGAATGACACCTTTCTTTAAATGCAGCTTCCGTAACTTGAAATGTACCAAATTTGTGTGCACATTTCTTCAAAACGACTGCAACTATTCTAATAGCACTTTTATTGTAATTTTTATGCGTTTATTTTAAAACATAACCTCTTATTATAAGAAGAATAAAAATATAATATTAAGAAAAATATTCGTGTAAAACAAAAATTAAAAAGATACTGAAGGTCAGTTTTTTCCCTCTTGAATATAGTCCGAAATCTTGAAATATATTTAGGTTATGAATCATAAATTGACATTGCCATTCAAGAGAGATGCTAGAATATTGTTGAAGTAAAATTCAACGCAAGAATTAGACACTCCATATTTTTTTAAAACCAAGTTATCAGTTGTAAAGTAGTTGTCATTTATGCCCATGTAAGTATAATTAATGACTTCAAGTTCATGCAAAATTTAATTTTAATCTGAGCAGTAGAAGTGTAGAAATGTTCAACTAAATTATGTTTTGAAATAGTGAAGTTATATCAGCGTCAGATACGGCCCTTTTAAAGTTAATTAAGATAAGGTCAAGGCAAGAAGCTGAAAGAGGACGTCACGACAGTGGAGGCGCCCTGGAAGGGAGGTGTGAGGTGAGAGGAGGTAGCGGGCGGCTGATACAGGAGTCACGACATAGCAGAGAGCATGTTCCGTAACAGTTTCAGTGAGGCGTTATGGCACCTTTGCTCGACATACTCGACCTACCAAGCTCCCGTGCGCTTAGACTCGACGCAATGTCGGGGTGGCAGTCACACGTTCACCTATGTGACGTTTAAGTACGTCACCAGTGGTCGGATGTAGTTGGTGTCCTGGTGACTGCAATGCAGACAATTTTCCTGCCAGGCACGTTGACTATGTAAGAGGGGCTAGAGAGAGTCAGTCTGTCATCCGCGAGTTCAACAGGTGGTTTTAACCCTTCGTTAGGCGCGTGTCCTCGTAGAACACCGTTAGTCGTACGGGGCCTAGTAGGCCCGCGCTATATTCTATATCATAGAAAGATAATAGCAGTGATAATAAGTGGTAAGAGCCACTCAGAACTAGGGAAACGGTTATTTTACGTTTTTAGTAATGTGTTAAATTTGTTTGGGTTAGACATGTACGTAATTCTGATAGTTTAAGAGCTTTATACTGAACTGAAGGCAAATAGTGATTCGTGACAAGAAGAAAATAGACTTCTAAATTAATAGTGGAAATCCATAAGTGTTGTTGCATGTAAAGCGGAAAATACAGCCTTGGAGGGAAGTCATGTGCTTCATAGAAGCTTTACAAACAAAGTCGAATGACTTTTTGTACTTTGATCACCAGATTTTGAAAGAACAAATAGTTTTTGATCCAAATTGTATGCGTAATTCTACAAGAATGTACGAAGATAACAGTTTGTTACTGGTAAGATGCGTAGAGTAACTTATAACTTATTTATGAAATATGTAGCTTCGGTAGTAATTATGAGACATCACACAGGGTTTCGAAATAATTAATCACTTAAAGGACGCAAAGGAATATTCCGAGCTGCTCTTTTAGACCTGAAGTAAGTCGACGACGTTGCGTTGAGGTTGGTCAAGGAATTGACCTTGTGTACTTAAACAGGTCGGGCGCTTTCGCTTTCGTGTAATGTTTTGGGAGCTAACGCTTGTGATTGGCGTACACTCGCACAGTAAACACTGAAGGATAAGGCAAGGTATGTGTTTGTTTTCAACATCCACTGTTACAGTCTTTTTGTGTACTGAGCTAGGGAAAGTGACATCCACACAACCTGCAGTGTTGCCAGCTTGTTTTCGACAAAACTAAAACACGTAAGACACAACATTCATCTAAATGGGGAGACTGGCAGGAGAGGGATTGCGTCTAGTACACGCATTTAAGTTTTCTTCTAAATATATTTGCTTCTCGTTTGGCTTATACACATTTAAATAATTTGGGTGAGGGTTTTGAGCGTGTATAATGGCCTTCTAAAATTAATGTTCAGCATGGCAGGCATTTTGGTAATAATGAAAAGGACTTGAAAGTGGAAGAATGTTTCGAAAATGTATTCTTTGTAAAGACTTGAAGTGACGCTGAGTGGACTGTATGTTTTACAAGCCACGGTGGTATGTTTATGTTTTAAAGTAGAAGTTGTTAAAATAAAGGCAAGTTTTCCTTGCCAGTTCAAGTATAACGATTATTTAAAAATATCCAGGGACCCTATTGGTTTTATCCTGGTCCTATTTAGTAAATTATTGCGTCTCAGTGGGTTGTAAGACCTTAGTGAACTATCGTTCTATACACTCCGATAGACAGGGCAAACTTTGATTGTCCACATACAGAATTACTTTCACGGTTGCTCCTGTCAGCTCTTCAATAAATGTCCTTAAATATGTGAATTCTGTGCCTACAGCATTCTGTTGCGACAACGTACTCAGGTTCAGTTGTTGGTTTTGCTACTGTACTGTTTTTTTGCTGAGTACCTTTCAAATACCGCAAATTTCGTTTTACATTTTGAATATCTTGTGGATTTTCCAAGTAGCGATTTTCATAGCTCACTGCATGTGTCAAATCTATTCGTGTCTTGTCTTTTCCAAAAACAATTGCATCATCCACATGAATGGCTATAATGACGTCTCCTTTCTCACTTTTAATGATAAACTGATCAGCTTGCAGTTGTTTTAGTTCTTCTTTCTTTAGAAAATCTGTAAATTCCCGTTTTCACCTGCGTGCAGACCGTAAAGAGCCTTTCTTAATTTCCTGGAGCACTGTACCCTTCAGGCAACTCCATATATATGAGCGCTGCATGTAAAATGGCTGTTTTTATATCAAATATAAGAATCGTCGTGTCTTTTCCAGCAGCGCTTAATCAAGACTACCCTCTTAGCCTCGTACTACAAGGCGACCTTTATATTTTCCATTATCTTTAATCTTGAAAATCCATTTAGCCGTAAGCGGTTCTTTACCCACAACTTCACTTTCGTATTATAGGTATTATTTGCTTTCAGTAAATCCTCTTCCTCTTCTATTGCTCTTCGCCATTTTTCCTTATCTGGGCCTTCCATTGTTTCACTTTCATCATCAAAGCTGTAATCTTTAACGTTTTTAGCTTTCTGGAGACCACTTCTTTGTCTGAGATTCTAACCTCTTTTGTTTTATGTTTTCAAGTTTCTTTCTTCATTTCTTGCTTATGGATGTTCATCGGGTTGTTGATCTAGTTATTCATTTATTTCTTCTTCATATTCTTCAAAGATTTAGATACTTTCTTGTGTTGCTTTCCACTTTAAGAAAATAATGAGGGAGTGAACATTATAAATCTGCTCAAAAAGATTTCTCTTTTCTGCATCCCACAATCTAGCCGTTTATAGCATAGCCAGAAAATATTGCTTCTTTGCTTTTGTTATCCAGTTTTCACTTTCTCTACTGGTAAGTAGGGGAAGTATTGTATTCCACCCAAAATTTCGATGTGGAGATTTCACAGGAAATATATATTTTGAAGCCCCCTGAATCTAAAAAGAAAGTATTTTTATAAAAAGGTCCGTGTGTGTGTGAGTGAGTCAGTTTGTCAGTCTGTGTCTGTCAGTCTGTGGACAGCATAACTCAAAAACGAAAATCCGGTTAAAAACCAAAGTTGGTATTTAAGTTTAATGTCTTTCAAGGATGCCACACAAAGATTTTGAAGAAAATAGCCCCACCCTAAACTATCCTTTACATGGCAAATTTTTCGAAACTTTTGATTTTCTTGAAAATGCCCTTAACAATTTTGATTAAAATGTCATATATTTGAGATATTTTTATGACAATGAAATGTATAACTTGAATTTTCTGGCTATAGCCCCTGTGGCCGTATTTACTCTGGACGACTTTCACATAACTGGTAAACCGTTAGAGATAGACCAAATCATACTGTACAAAAACTGTAGATCTTGCTAAAATACGCAATTTATTTCTAAATACATGACTGTTTGACAACACAGGAATACAATACAATTGGTTGAGTACATTATTTTCAAACTCTACCTGTTACAGACATTTTCTCCATTTTAGCAGTTTTTATTTCTTCTGCACAATGTTCCTGTCCTGGAACGTACTGGAGAAAGTAAAAATTGATACTTTATTTGGAATCAGCACATAAATATTAGCGATAATATAAACATCAAGGTTTGTTTCATAGCGAACAGTAGTGTATGCTGACGGAAAGATGAAAATCAGATAATCCCGCAATAAAAGACTAAAGAAATAAGGGCACGAATGGTAATGTTCAGCACATTTATTAAGACTTTTTCTCAAGAACATGCCGGTTCAAATTTACAGAGGAAGAATATGTGATGTGTCTTGCATCTCATTAGACCAGGAAAGTTCTAGACTATTGTGGAAACTTTTCCTACGTGAGGAGTTGTCTACATACATCTTCTCCATATAAAACAGCCCTCATTGTAGATATTATTTATTTCTCTCTTTGAGGAGAGCACTCCTTTTTGGAAGTTCTGCTCTGCAAACGTGTATCTGCTGCATGTGGCAAACTATCATCTCAGTAAGTAATACTTTAAAATATGTAACCGCAGCCTCGCTTACATAAGTACCTTAACTGCGGAGAATATTCTGTCCCTCTCTTTCTTCCTCTCCCAAGTATTGACCGTGAACCCTTTCTCTCTTATCGCCTATATATAATAAAATACTTCATCATCAAAAGGGTGGATAACTTAATTTGACCCAAATGTAAATTGACCGGGAAGTTGTCTTCCAATCTTCTCTTCCCTTCTTCATCCTCTGTCATTCTCCTTCCTCCTTTCACCCCTATTCTCTACACCTCTATCGTCCTCTTGTCTTCTATTTCCCCTTCCTCTCCCACAACGTAACAGTTATGAGAGAAAAAACAACCTTCATTCCTCTAGAATGCAATGTTTTCTCCTTTAAGATTTCGACTAAAAACCACGCAGACCACTGCAAAGTTCTGTTGGAGGCATGGAAACAAATTCAGGGAAACAAAAGTGAAACAATGAGTAAATATATGTGTTGTCTTGATTCCATTGTGATTGGTGTAATTAACTAGAGCTGGAATATCCTATAGTGATATGATTCACACACTAGGCTGTGCAGTGAAAAGGGTGGTGCTCAAAAAGCATGATAAATACACGAAAAAGTTATGTTGAATGTCAAAATTAATACCACCATCTATCTAAATTACCTAGGATGAAACTAAAATCATATTATCAACATGCAGCCATTGAACTTAGAATACAAAATACATTGTTTCAATACACATACCTAAATTACTTTTAAACCTTTTTGTTAGCTAGAGAGTTTACTGCATTCAATCTAATTAAACTATGAATATTGTGATCAAAAACAAACTATACTACAACTACCACCACCATCAATACTAATACCAGTACTACTAAAGCAAATGGCATGGCTAAAAATGGCAATTCAGATATATACTAAATTTCAAATTTAAATGCAACATTCAAACATACCAGCATGCTATTAATATATATGATTATTTTCATGTATGCCATTAACTCCACAAAAAAAGAAGTTTTGCATGTAAAAATCGCTATTTTTATTTTACCAAAGATACAAAGAAACTCGTCTGGAAGTAGTGATTTTAATAGCGCATGTCTGACACCTTTACAGGTGAATAAAAATCTACATCTTAAATTTCGTCAGTAGCCTGTAAGCTGCTTCTGCTATTACCTTGCATCTTGTATACGTTATAAAACACTGTTAATTGAAATAACATGGAGAAATTCTAGGCCCATGGATCTTCGGAAGTCATCTACCCGAGTTACTATGGCAACCTACCGACACGTCATTAATTCTGGAATCTAAGGGTATGTTATGTCAATATTAATTTGAATACAACTTTTGGATTACTGGGAGAAAACATTAACCTGTTAGAAATACAATTTTATTTGCAATCCAAATAAATATCATGATCATTATGCCAACTAATAATAATTATTACTCTCATTACAGTCGTTGTTTTATTAATCATAATATTAGCTTTTTTCGGATATTCAGGAAGTATCACACAACAGCAGTAACGAGAGTAGTATTTGCTCGTAATAATATAAATAATAGCGATGATAACGACGATGATTATTTTTCTCTCTACTTATAGCTTTAACTACTTAGTCATATCGCGGCGGATCTGTCAGGAGATACCGTAGATCGGTGTGTGGTGCACAGTCTTCAAGATCTCATCCTTAAGCATACCACGTTGCTTCATGACGTGTCCACAGTACAAGGCAACTGTACGTCTGTCTCTGTGACGGCAGATGGCATTAGGGTGCCATCCAGTCTATCAGCTTATACTAACTGTGGATAGATGGCACAGCACTCACTATTACCATCCATTCTTCATTCGCATTATTACTTTAGACTTATGGTGGAACGCTGGGTCCTAGAATTTAATATCCAATCCGGTATTTACCTGGGCGCTCGAGGAAAAGCACGAAGTAACTGTAGTCAATTGTGTGGTGTACAGAATTTGAACCCGAGACCTCCCGAATCTGAACCACAAGATTATTGAAATACATCGAAGTTGCTATACTGTAAATACATCGAAGCTGGTTCAAACAGGTATCTCCTATGCGGGAACTACCGGAGGGCAAAACGCACCAGTGCCACCACAGAATGGTCCCCCTCCACTACCCCAACAGGCACCCACGGGTGACCTGAGTGGGATAAAAGATATATTAAACATGTTCAGAGACCTAAATTTACCATCACTATTGATGAAGGCGCAGCCTTTCCTGGACAAATTCAAAAGCTGCAGCAACACTTGGGAGAAAATAGAGACCATCATATGTCTCCTCTCAGCCCTTTTAGAATAAATGGCCCACGTAAGGGGAGGCACAACTTTAACTCGCGCACTACTGTGGAATGCAGATGGCATCCACAGGAAGCAACACGAACTTGAAAACTACCTACGGCGTAACAAAATTGACGTCGCATTCATCTGCGAAACAAAATTAAAGCACGAGCACACTTTTAAGCTCCAGGGGTATCAAATCTTTCGGAACGACAGAATTGGCAGACAAGGGGGAGGGACTGCTATTTTGCTTAGAAATACTATTGCTCATGCTTCTGTTACGTTGCCTGTAATGGCAGCGTTAGAGTGCACAGCACTTAAAACACGTGTAAATAGTAAAACGGTTATGCTGGTAGCACTTTATCGGCCCCCTAACTCCCCAGACTTTACACAAGACCTCGAGCAGATCCTCGCTTTAGAGGAGCACGTTATAATTGCAGGAGATTTCAATGCCCGGCACCCCTGGTGGTTTTCACGCCTGGCAAACGCGGCGGGAAATCTCCTGGTTGAATTTATAACTGATAATGATGACATTGAGGTACATCTTCCCCCAGAACCCACTTTTTGGCATCGATCAGGGCACTTTGACGCTGAGATTTTGGACATCGTACTAACAAAAAATGCGACACTGTTAAATAACTTTACTGTTTATCACAGCCTGGACTCCGACCATCTTCCTGTGCATTTCGACATACAGGGTGGCATTTCAGCCAGTGCCTCTGGCCCTCAAAGTAGAGCTGAGACCGACTGGAATAAGTTCACCACTGAAATGCACGGGATGGCGCAACCCAGACTGTCATACTATAGCGAGGCAGACATAGATGTCGCCATTGAAAACTTTACTGCCTCGCTACACACAGCCAAGAGAAATGCTACCACATACACCACAAGACCACCCGGTTTTTGCACGTACCCCGAGGTAGAGCAACTCATTGCGCGGAGACGACGCTTGACAAAACTGTGGCGATACACCCGTCAGCCTGAATATAAAGTGCTAGCAAAATGGCTACGCAACATCATTCGGCAACAAATTAAAATCAATAAAACTGAACAATGGGAAAACAAAATGCTGAGTACCACACATTCGGACTCTTCTTTGTGGAAATTACTCAAGGCTTTCAAAGTTTCCACAAGCGTCAACTCCGCAACTGAGGCGCTGCACACTCAAAGCGGCTTGCACTTCTCCGCAGAGGAGAAAGCCGAGGTCTTCGCTGACTGTCTCCAAGACAGATTCACCGAAAACCCAGTGACCAACTGTGAAATAGAACGGGAGGTCCAGACATGGGTACAAACCTGGGTGGCGCAGAAGCAAGAGCAACAACTACCCACCATAACACCGCAGGAAATTTACAAGCTCATTAGGAAATTGCCTAATGGGAAAGCTGCCGGTCCAGACAAAGTGACTAATGAGGAACTTAAGCATCTCCCGAGAAAAGCTCTGGTGCAACTAACAAAGATATTTAACGCCTGTTTGCAGCAAGGCTATTTCCCCTCTACTTGGAAACGAGCTAAGGTTATCATGCTCCCAAAGCAAGGGAAAAGCACCAGACAACCGCAAAACTACCGTCCCATTAGTCTTTTGTCTACTATTGGTAAACTGCTCGAAAAATGTATCCTTTCTCGGCTTCAAAAACAAGTCTCCGCAACTCATGAACTCTCAAATTCACAGTTTGGCTTTAGAAAAGGACATTCCACTGAACTTCAGCTCCTCAGACTAACTGATGACGTAACAGAGCAATTTAACAATGGGGCTTCAACGTTGGCGCTATTTCTGGACGTAGAAGCTGCATTTGACCGGTGCTGGCACAATGGCCTTATTTATAAACTGCACCACAATTTCCCGGCTCTTCAAAATTATCTATACTTGCTGCACAATTTTCTAGAAAATCGGCAGTTTTACGTCCAAGTAGGCCGCTCCTCCTCACGGGAGCGAGTGATGCGGGCTGGCGTCCCACAAGGGGCAATAATGTCCCCTTTTCTGTATATATTGTTCACCAATGATTTCCCAGTGGACGCCAGATGCAAGGTCGCCATGTATGCTGACGACACTGCAATATACAACCACCATAGAAATCCACGTTTCGGCCTTGCAGAAAGGCAACGTTATGTGAACAATTTCCTCTCATGGCAACATGACTGGAAAATCAAAATTAATCCCGACAAATGCCAGCTGATTCATTTTTCTAAGCGGCGTCACACTTTGGCAACGGACCTAACGGTCGATGGTCAAATATTGCACTGCCGTCAGCAAGTTAAATACTTAGGTGTCACCTTGAACCGAACAATGTGTTGGTCCACCCACATAAAAAATAGCGCCAATAAAGGCAGACAGCGGCTAAAGCTGTGCGCCCCCATCTTCCGTAGTAAACAGTTGCGACTAAAGTCAAAACTTATACTATATAGGTCATTTATTCTCTCGGTGGTCCTGTATGCATGTGTGGCCTGGGCTAATGCCTCCAAAACTGCCCTCAAACAACTCCAAACCCTCCAAAACCTCTCCCTCAGAAAAATCCTCTCTGCTCCACTCCTCACCACCACCCAAACTCTTCACCTCGAAACTCATATCCCGTTCATCCCGGAGGCAATAGACAAAAGAGCAATGGCGGCATGGACGCGCATTAGGAACCACGAAAATGACGTGATCGCTAACATCGGCAAAGGCGAGCCGAAGCACCGCAAACATACTAGGATAAAAATGTTCTAGAAGCGGCTCGGCTCGCCGACTAATGCGCGTCCACGCAACCTCGTCCCTAAGCCACATACATGTTCCGGCAGAGGCCCTCGCCTCGGAAAATATTCAGGAGCTGCCACCGCGGGACAGTGTATATAGTGTCAAAACTGTAAATAGTGTAGTGCGCTGGGACGCATATTTCTGGTGTGCCCAGTGAAGATGTGTGTGTATGTGTGTACGAGTGTGTGTGTGGGTGAATGCGTGCGTGTATGTGTCTGTATATAATTTGTAAATATGTACATATGTATATATAACCCAAAGACGAAACAGACAAAAGACAAAAGAAAACTATTCTCGGTGACCTACAGATGGTCACCGTATGGGTTTTTGTATATAGCGAAAACTGTAAATATGAACAAAGTCAACTGTAAATCAATGTAAATATAGCCTGTAAGCCGGGCCCACTGTACCGGCACCAGGCCAATACTTTTAAACTAAACTAAACTAAAACTAAACTAAACATCGAAGTTGCTATACTGGAAATATTGTGATAACGCCTCCCATTGGGAGGATAACCCCTCAGCGACCCCCCGACGGGCAAAATTGTGATAAGTGTGTCTTAGTTCTTGGTACACTTCTTCCAGTACCTCTATGTACATTACCTCCATATAATACTGTTCTTTAACTGTACATACAGTTATAGAGGAATCCAGTTTGCTAGTAAATAAATGGCAAATGACAGTAACACAGTGTAGTTTCGCGTGGGTCTCTCGGTTCTGTGCCCCTACAGCACACACCAGGCAGCGGCCCCGTGCTCACCGGAAGCGCGGAGCACAAAGAGAAGGATGACATCCACCGCAGTGAGTGCTGATGCGCCGTCTGCCATGCGAGAGATTGACCATCACTCGGCACCCCGGGTGCGACCAACCTCGCTCCGCCTGCCGTAGCTTCATTGTCCGCAGCTTCCAGCAGCCAGCAAACCAAAGACCAGACGATGGAGGAGGAGCAAAAAGCGGTCGAGATGGAGAATCTGCAAAGAGAAGTCGACGATCTCAAGCGTAAGAAGGTCTACTACCAAAACGAGCTGGCAAACATGGACGGGGAGTCCACGCAGTTCACCAAATTCGCCCAGGACCTCGGGTTCTGCTAAAAAGAGCATGCTCTCAAAAAGCGGCACCTCGTCATTCTCAGGGAGGGATGGCGCAATGTTCCTGTGCGTAATAAAAGCAAGAGAGGAAGCGGCCGGGAAAGGGATTCAGATAGTGACCTTCCCGACCTGCAGTGCTAAAAAAGAGCGTCCAAACAGAAAGCGCCACCACATCCCCTTACCACGAGGAATACATTCGGGCCACTGAGGGCAGAAGAAGAAGAATCTGAGGACGAGGCGATGGAGGAATTGCAACCAACAGTCCCCCTCCCAAAACTACCTTCCACCAAACCAACAAAGCCAACTGCACAAAAATTAAAAACCACAAAGTCACCTAAACCCACTCCCACTCCCACTCCCATCCCAACAACACAACAACGCCAATTGAAAATCAGAAACCACCACGATACATAGTTAAAGATGCAAAACTTAAGGTTCTCCGCATACTGCGAGACTCCTTGCCAGCCGGCGCGTACAAACTCCCAACAACGAGGGACTGCCTCAAGCTCTCCCTCCAACGGAAACAGGATTCCATTCCAAGAATGTAGCTCCTGAAGGACGCCGGAGTAGAAAACTACAGCTTCATGCTCTGAAGTGACCAGCCTCTTAGGTACGTAATAAAACGTCTCCCTGCGGACCTAGACGAGGACTACGTGAAGGAGGACTTGAAACAATAGGGCTACACTGACGTCCAGGTGCGCCAGATGATTTCCCGTGACAGGTCTCTGCGAAACGTTCAGGTTAGTGTTGATAGGACCACCACAAATAAAAATTTACTGAAGGATCGAGAGCTGTGCCACATGATGGTCCCAGTGGAGGTCCTAAAAACCAACCGGAATATCACAATGTTTGACCTGCCAGCAGTTAGAACGCACTATCTGAAATTGCGACATGACCTCCCGGTGTGTCCTTTGCGGTAATCTCCCCACCTGGCTGACAGCCCAGAAAAGGGGAAACAGGGCGTTGTACCTCACTGTGCAAACAGTAGGGAACCTATCCTGCCAGCTACAGGGGGTGTGACAGGTTCCGAAACGAACGTTACCGCCGTCAACTGGTAGCCATAGCCAGGAGCTCTCTTAGTGCTCCGACAGGGTCAAGACTCTGGTCAAACCAGGCATCTCCTTTGCGGGAGCTGCCGGAGGGCAAAGGGCACCAGTGCCACCAAAGGACGGTCCCCCTCTACAACCCCAACAGGCGCCCACCGGTGATCTGGGGGTTAAAAGACATCTTCAACCTGTTTAAGGACTTAAATCTACCGGCAGTCTTAACAAAGCTGCAACCTTTCCTCGTCAAATTCAAAAGCTGTAGTAGCACTATGGAGAAAATTGAAACAATCATATCTCTCCTCTTAATCCTCTTAGAGTAGATGGCCTGTGTAAGGAGAGGTGTAACTTTAACTTACCCGCTCCTGTGGAATGCAGACGGCATGTATGTACAGGCAGCAACACGAACTTGAGAACTATCTGTGGCGTAACAAAATTGACGTCGCATTCATCTGCGAAACAAAATTTAAACAAGCTCCAGGGTTTTTTAAGCTCCAGGGTTTCATTTTTCGGAATGACAGAATTGGCAGACGGGGGGAGGGACTGCTATTTTGCTCAGAAACACTATTGCTCATGCTTCTGTCACGCTGCCCGCACTGACAGCGTTAGAGTGCACGGCTCTTAAAACCCGTGCTAATAACAAAAGGTGATGCTGGTAGCAGCACATTATCGGCTCCCTAATCCCCTAGATTTCACACAAGACCTCGAACAAATCCTCGCTTTAGAGGAGCATGTTATAGTTGCAGGAGATTTCAACGCCCGGCACCCCTGGTGGTTTTCTCGCCGGACAAACGCGGAAATCTGCTGGTTGAACTTATAACAGAAAATGACGACATTGAGATACACCTCCCTCAGAACCCAAGATTTGGCACAGATCAGTGCACTTTGACCCTGAGATTTTGGACCTAGTACTCACAAAAAACGCGACACTGTCAAATAACGTCACTGTGTATTACAGCCTGGACTCCGACTATCTTACTGTGCAGTTCGACATACCAGTTGCTATTACAGCCGGTGTCTCTGGCCCTCATAAGAGGGCAGACACTGACTAGGATATGTTTACCATGGAAATGCACAGGATGGCGCAACCCAGGTGGTCATACTATACCGAGGCAGGCATAGATGTTGCCATTGAAAACTTTACTGCCTCGCTACGCACGGCCAAGGGAAATGCTAGCACATATACCACAAGACCACCCGGATTTTGCACGAACCCCGAAGTAGAGCAACTCATTGCGCGGAGACGGCGCTTGACAAAACTGTGGTGGAACACTCACAGCTTGAACACAAAGTGCTAGCAAAGTGGCTACGCTACCCCATTCGGTAACAAATTAAAGTAAAAAAAATTGAATAGTGGGAAAACAAAATGTTGAGTACCACCCATTCGGACTGTTCCTTGTGGAAATTATTAACGGCTTTCAAGGTCTCCACGAGCGTCAACTCCGCAACTGAGGCGCTGGACACTCACGGCGCCCTGCACTTCTCCGCAGTGGAGAAAGCCGAATTCTTCGCTGACTGTCTCCAAGACAAATTCACCGAAAACCCAGTGACCAACCGTGACCTAGAACGGGAGTTCCAGTATAGGTACAAACCTAGGTGGCGAATAAGCATGAGCAACAGCTATCCCTTATAACGCCGCAGGAAGTTCACAAGCTCATTAGGAAACTGCCTAATGGGAAAGCTGCCGGCGCAGACAAAGTGACTAATGAACTTAAATATCTGCGGCGAAAAACCCTAGAGCAACTAAGGAAGATATTTAACGCCTGTTTGCAGCGCAGCTACTTCCCCTCCATTTGGAAGCAAGCCAAGGTTATTATGTCCCCAAAGCAAGAGAAAAGCACTAGACAACATCAAAATTACCACCCTATTTGTCTATTGTGTAGTATTGGTAAATTGCTCGAAAAACTAATACTTTCTCGACTTCAAAAACAAGTCTCAGAAATACAGGAAGTTTCAAATTCACAATTTGGCTTTAGAATTGAACATACCACAGAACTGCAGCTTCTGAGATTAACTGATGACGTAACTGAGCAATTTAACAATGGGGCTTCAACGTTGGCGCTATTTTTGGACGTAGAAGCCGCGTTTGACCGGTGCTGGCAAAATGGCCTCATTTATAAACTGCACCGCAATTTCCCGGCCCTTCAAAATTACCTGTATTTTCTTCATCGTTTCCTAGAAAATCGGCGCCTTTACGTCCAAATGGGTAACTCCTCCAGGGAGCCGGTAATGCGGCCTGGCGTCCCACAAGGGGCAATCATGTCGCCTTTTTTGTACATATTATTTACCAATGATTTCCCAGTGAACGCCAGGTGCAAGGTCGCCATGTATGCTGACGACACCGCAATACACACCAGCATCACCTCAAAAATCCTCGCTTCGGCCTTGCAGAAATGCAAACATACACAATCAACTTCCTCTCGTGGCTCCATGATTGGAAAATCAACATTAACCACAATAAATGCCAGCTAATAAAGTTTTCAAAGCAGCAACACACTTTGGCAATGGACCTAACGGTCGGTGGTCAAATATTGCATTGTCGTCAGCGTGTTAAATACCTAGGCGTCCCCATGGACCGCATGATGTGCTGGTCCACTCATATAAAAAAATAGCGCCAACAAAGGCAGGCAGTGACTAAAGTTATGCGCACCCATCTTCCGCAGCAAACAGCTGAAACTAAAATTCAAGCTGATTCTATACAGGTTAGTTATTCTTTTGGTTGTCCTGTATACATGTGGCCTGGGCCAATGCCTCTGTCACTTGATACCGACTGTCTGATTGTGTTTGTACACGTCACAAGCAAGAGCTGATTCACACTCCGATTGAAGGAGTGGGGTGAGGAATAGTTACTAATTACGTAAGTGTCTCGAAAGGGACAAGGCTGGACGTCGCTGCTATAGAAGCATGAATGGCAACGTGGATGTGTGTGAATTTATATGTTGACACGAAGTAAATCCACTCGATGTCAAAGAAATGAACATCCTTGCTGAGGAGCAATTATTCCAAAGGTAACAAACCACCGAAATAAATACGTGGTAAAGGCATAATTAAAAATATCTGATGAGTTGCACTCATGACTTTCTCTAGTCTTGTAGTAACCATTCTTACAAATTATTATTATACCCCCTTCGTGTTAGTGGAGGTAAGCAGTTCAAGAAATTATCACATTGCTTATTTCCTTGTAGGTGCATATAAGAGTGGGAATACAGTAGGCTTTGAGTGATAGTCAAATCTTTTAAAGCTTTGAGATCCCGTTCTCTTTGCACACTTAACATATAAAACATTAAAAACTATGTTCCATTTTACGAAAGTTATAAGTTTTCCGAAACTGCCGCAAATAACAAGGAGTATCTCCGAAATGGTTCACTTAACAAAAAAACGTTATTCAGGCATAAATTATGTTTTAGCGAGACCTCCGTTTCTGTATACTAAGATTTTGTGTACCTCTTACGGTTTACGAGTTATTCAAAAGTCATCCAGAATAAACAGAACTACATAGGCTATGGCCAGAAAATTCAGAATATACATTTAATTTGTCGTACAAATATGTGGCATTTTAATCAAAATCGTTAGAGCTATTTTCAAGAAAATGAA
Organism: Tenodera sinensis; assembly: GCA_030765045.1. Lineage (NCBI taxonomy): Eukaryota > Metazoa > Arthropoda > Insecta > Mantodea > Mantidae > Tenodera > Tenodera sinensis. Next base: position 54,616,146 of record CM060972.1, read on the forward strand.
ATTTTTCGAAAAACTTCCATGCAAAGGGTAGTTTAGGGTGGCGCTATTTTCTTCAAAATCTTCGTGTCGTGTCCTTGAAGGACATTAAACTTAAATACTAACTTTGGTTTTTTACACACACACACACACACACACACACACACACACACACACACACACACACACACACACACACACACACCTTTGTCTGAAAATGCTTTCTTTTTGGATTCAGGGGATCTCAAAAAGTATTACCAGTAGAAAAAGTAAAAAATAAAAAAAAATCCTTACAATAAATCGTTGTAAACTCCAGTATTTATGGCCCGAATCATATTATTTTGCATTATATGACAATTCTTTACGGAGTAATTTGTAGGTAAAATTTAATATATGTGAAAGCGGACTCCAACAAGATAGGCTTCTCATACGTATGCACTTCATACATATAGCTGAACATGTGACAACAATGAGCGCGGCAGGTCTAAGGGATTTTCGAGATTATTCGAGAAGCATTCGGCGGTGGCCATATTTGTAGAAGTTCGAGAAAGATTCGTGGTAGGTCATTCTTGTCAGTTAAGGAGGCAAGGCAACGAGAATTTGGAGTCATACAGTTTCTAATTTTCTTATGTGTGTCGGCTGCGTGAGTATGGTCGCGTGGAAACGAAGATAAACGGTTAATGAGTGATTTTATCGTCAGAGTTGGTGTTTGTGAGACAGATAAAATGAAGAAATACACAAAAGAGTGAGTTGTAAGTTATAATATCACGAAGGACAGAGGATTGCCTAACGTCAATAAAGGAGAACTGTGGTGTGGATTGAGTAAGAAGATAATAACTGGGCTTGACTTTCGTCGGCTTGTCAGTTGTCAGAGTATCTTTTGTTTTTTAATAATAAGTTGCGAGCCAAAGAACAAAGCAATCATAAAAGTACATATAATTGAATCCTTAGATGACGCATATTATGTCACCGCCTGTGGTGTCATATGTAGTAAAAGCGTGCGTTAAACACTACAAAAAACAAATCAGAGCGTTATAAACAGAGCCCTCGCTGCTAAGTAAGCGCCCTTTAAGAAAATTGGTAAAATGCCACCTGAAGCTGTAGGGATGGCGAATATGTAACCAAGGGAACCTTCAGCATGTCGTTGCTTGGATACCGTGGTGATGCTTTGTTAGCGCGAACTGCCTTTAACCTACTTCGATCAAAACTTGATCCAGGCTTTTGTGCCCCATATCCTCTTGAACCATATCTGTGGTTACTTTTGCTCAGAATGGCGTGATTTCTTCAGCAGCGGGTGGCGGCCCTCGCGTGCGAAGTTTTTAAGTAAACACACGAGAAGTATTCAGGACAAGGATGTTTCCTCACACCTGTGTTCTTATCTTGACTTAAGCTTGCTCATCCAAGTAAACCCTGCTTCTTTTTATAAACAACTTTGACGTGGTATTTGCTCGATTTTGCCGTTGAACTGAGCGGGTGTTTTAAGCAGTGTATCTATATGTAGCAATGTGCATACTACATAACACTATTTGCTTAAGGGCACAATGCAGTTTCTGAAGTGAAAAAAAAAATACCTTTTTTTATTTTTCACTATTAAAATCTCCATTCTTTTGCGCATCTATTAATGTACGTATACAGGGTGTTAATTAACTTTCAGTTTACTCAAGATTTAATGCCACAAAGCTCTCTCAAATCCCAAACTTATCACTTAACAGTGCGACACTGGTCAACGATAAGCCGGCTCCTTGCGTTGTGTATATAGCTACTCTACAAGCGATTGTTTAACTGTTCTTGTGGCTTGATTCGTAACGCCGAAACCTGTTGTCCCAAAAGTCATGGGTCTGCTTCTTTTTATACTGTTTCCTTATTTCTACCTTCTCTACTACGTATAGTAAAGTAGAGAAAGTATCGTATTCCATCCAAAAATCCGATGTCGAGAGATTTCACCGCAAATATGTATATTGGGACCCCCTAAATGCAGAAAAGAGCATGTTTAGAAAAAGGTCCGTGTGCGTGTGTGTATGTCTGTCTGTGCGCCTGTGGACAGCATAACTCAAAAACGAAATGTCGGTTAAAAACCAAGGTTGGTATTTAAGGTGTCTTTCAAGGATGTAACACGAAGATTTTTGAAGAAAATTTGTCCACCCTAAACTACCCTTTACAAGGAAAATTTTTCGAAAATGTTTATTTTCTTGATAATGTCTCTAACGATTTTGATTAAAATGACATATGTTTGAGATATTTTTATGAAAAAGTAACTGTATATCTTGAATTTTCTGGCTATAGCCCCTATAGTCGTATTTACTCTGGATGACTTTAGCATAACTGGTAAACCATTAGAGATAGACCAAATCGTACTGTACAAAAAGTGTGGATCTTGCTAAAATACACAATTTATGTCTGAATAAATTTTATTGTAGGGTGAACCATTTCGGAGATATTCCTTGTTATGTGTATGAGTTTCTGAAAACTTAACAATTTCGTGAAATGGAACATTGTTGTTCATTTTTTATGTTAAGCGTGCAAAGAGAACGGGAGCTCAAAGCTTTGAAACATTTGACTATCGCACAAAGCCTACTGTATTCTAACATTCCCCTTGCACCTACAAGGAAGTAAGCAATAAGATAATATGTACAAATGTTTATCTTAACTAACTCGAAGAAGATATAGGAATAAGAGTCTGTAAGAATGGTTAGTACAAGAGTAGAGAAAGTCATGTGAGTGCAACACATCAAATTTTTATGTGTGGATAAAATGTGTGTTAATATTTTCATTAACTCGATTTTTGAAAATAAACGCAATTCAATGCAGCAAACATTACGACTATTAGGCAGAAAGAATTACTTAAATATTGGTATTAGTTTGATGGTAGATAATGAAGTACCCAAACTTTTGTCACCAAACTTTGAAAGCCAATTTCTCACCAACTATATTTTCTAAACTCTTTCCTTGGGAAGTCAAAAACTACTGAAGGTTTTGTGCCTGCTGCAGTATGCACAATCTAGGGACTGACTATGGTGACGTAGGCAATACAAGTGTGACGTATTTATATTACTGCGCTAGACAGTGTGCGAGTGAGAGGTAAATGCGAGTGTAACCAAGTGGAAACGCATTGTTAATAACAGCGTCGAATTCACTGGAGAGCAAAATGCTTCCAGTTTTAAAGGCACTGCACGACATTATCATCGTCACGCTCTTCTGTGCTTTGGCACACTACAACGTTAGAATGAAATGAGTTGCAGTTGTAAGTCCGCTTATTAAATATGTCTAAAGCGTTTCGAAAGGAAGTAGCTTCCTCTACGTCGTTCTTGTCGTTGTTGTGGAAACAATTCTGATGCTGTGATGGATTTTATCAAGCAGTTCTGTATCATTACTGTTCTGATTCTAGATAGAGTTATATTTCTTGTATATTGTGAAGGAAGTGAGATTGTCTGTCGTTTCCCTGAGCGCTTGTCAAATATTCTTTCCAGAACAGATTTATAGCATTGTGGTGAAAAGAGAAAGGAACAAAAACAAAGTAATCCGTTGATAAATAGAGCAGGCAAGAGGTTTCTTCCAGACAAACTTTCTTCAGTCTTGTATTTTCTGGATGGCAGGGATTCCCTCGCTATTTTGGAAATACTTTTCATTTACACATAGGAGGGTGGATCGGAAGGTAATGCACAACATTTTTTTCTGCTTTGGTTTAGCAGTGGGATGTTGGAAATTTCATCAGGATATAGTTTGAAGTTTACACTGATGATGCTATTTGTTTTTCGTGTACAGCTCTAGCGAGGGAAGCGTGAACTATCTGAAATGAAATAAGCAGCCCGCAGATGTCTACACTCCAGTGGAACCGACTTATATGTATAGGATATAATATAACTGTATCATGATTGTTGAAATGTATGAAAAAAGTTGGTAAACAAATAGAAAAATAGCGAAAATAATGCAGTTCATTTCTGCATTTCTTTTGCTTTTTAATTATTAAACTTTTTGTTTAAAAAACTCTGCGTTACTTTCCCATCCACCTTCCTATTATTTATTTTCCCGAGAGCCTAGAAAGTTTCCCAGCTGAAGAGTTGCAATGCCATAAACTAAATCTAGAATAGCGCTTACTTCGCTACGATTGCATGACGTTAAGAATTTCAGTTTCATCTGGTTCTTCTACCGAGTCCCTTGCCTCATATAGATAATTCAATTTACTGCGTGGGCGCGCATCAGAAACCACGACAATTATGTCATTGCCAATATCGGCAAAGGTGAGCCGAAGCATCGGAAGCATGCTCGTATTAAAATGTTTTAAACGTCACTCGGCTCACCGACTGATGCGCGTCCACGCAAACACGGCCCTAGGCCGCACACACGCTACCTTAGAGGCCTGCACCCCAGTGAACAGGTCAGGAGCTGCACCCTGCCCCGCCCAGGATAACCGCGGAGTGTACATAGTGTATATATAGTGTATATAGTTAACGTGTGTATATAGTCCTTTGTTATAATGCTGGGACGCATAGTTACGTGTGCCCAGCAAACATGTGCGAGCGGGACGCTCACTTGAAGTGCCCAATGTGCGTGCGTGTATGTATGTGTGTGTGCGTGCGTGCATGAGGGCATATCACATGATATGCCAGAGTGAATGAGAGAATGCATGTGTGTAAAAAAATATGTATATAGCAAGAAAAAAGCGAAAAAAGACAAAAACAAAATATAAACACATACCCAAGAACTATACACAAGAGAACTGTTCTCGGTGGCCCAAAAGAGGGTCACTGTATGGGTTTTCTTAAAACCCAATGTATATTTGTTGTAAATATCAAAAAAAATTGTAATCCAATGATAAATTAAGTCTGTACGCTGGGCCCCATGTACCAGCACCAGACAAAATTCTTTTAATAAAATAATCTGAATCTGAATCTATGACGCGCTTGAATCTGATTCACCAAGGTAACCCATCTAGGAGGAGAGTGTCGGCAAATTGCGAATTAAATAATTATCTCGACTAACTCGGTGTTGCGTTGGATGTAAATCGTGTCTGAACACGCCCTGTGGACGTTGCTAACGAAACGTCCACATTTTATAGCAGCGAGCATTAACCTGAGTTCACATAAATACATACCAACGCTAACCTAACCTAACCTAACCTCGTGCTAAAGCTAGAAACGTCAGATGCACGTGGTTTCGCTATGACTGCAACGACTTGCACAAGGTATAAAGTACAGTAAAACCTGCCTAAAACGGAACGGAATCGTTTCAGTAATATTTTTCCGCTTCTACGGGTTTCCGTCTTACAAATGGTTGTACATATTTTAGTAAAACAAAGTACAATGGCTTGGAACTTTTACACCCGTAAATCTTTCTGCAAGTCGTATTTTCACTTGCCTAGAAGACAGAATTAACACATACAAATCATAAATAAACACATTATGTGGAGTAGAAAACATATACTGGGCCATAGTACATTTTGTGACACCGCGCAGCCGAGTTTAGTTCATTCGTTCTCTCGGTATTATGTCTTCAAAATTATCATTTATACATGGTTAAAACAAAAGCCTGTTTATTCAGTATAATAAAATAAAATATATTTTTAAACCTAATAAAGATGTCCGCAGGAAATAGCAAAACCATATTATTTTAGTAGAACAGTATGCGACAAAATGCTGCAAACATTTAAATAATTTAAATATTTAAACAATTCATTTCTTGGTATTCTTATGTTTCAATTTTAATGTCTGAAGTTATATAGCATTAAGGTAGAACATTATATAGGGTGTCTAAAGGTATCTGATATTGCAGCAGGAGTTTGAATTCATCAAAACTAGAATAAATTTTCCCTAGAAACATATGTCCGAAAGCAAATATATATTAAGATATCAACCATTTTACTGTTCTACTTCATACAACAAACGAACTCTGGTGAACACTTTACAGTCACAAACATTTAGCAGAACAATTGTTGCATAAACATCCATAAATACCAAACAGGAGTTGTAATGTTAACTGTCGTTCTGTCCTCTGGTAACATCTGCATATTATGTCGGCACTACTGCTGCTCCATGTTGTTATCATGTATTCTTACACTACCTCAGTTCTTCTCAAGGAATCCTGAACTCTTTCGAGCGCATCTAGCTCCTCTCGTGTTTGGATAGAGCAATCGGTCATACGCTCTGTAATGTATGCCCATTGTCGAAGGGTTTGGCATACATCAATGTCTTAAATGTCCCCATAGTCCGAAATCCAGGCTATGCCTATGGGAGGCTATGTTACTGGGCCTCCTCGATCAATCCACTGCCCATTAAATGTTAGGTTTAAGTATTGTAGCATGATGGGTAGAAAATGGGGTAGTGCCCCATCATTCATAAACCATTTGTACTCTTTTTAAAGCACAACGTTCTCCGAAAGTGCGGACCAGGAATCGATGATACACAGCACCTTTTAACCTGTTGGGTAAAATGCATGATCCTAATAATAGTAATAATAGAAATTAACAACAATAATTAATAATAATAAATAATAATTTTTACTGTCTATCCACTTCTATATAAGTTTCAGACATTGTCAAAGTGTAACATTTACATTTACATGTACGCGTATTTAAATCAACATGTTTACAATTCATCCAGGGAAGAAAGACATTTTTCATTCGAATAATTTTTAAATAAGTTTTAAATTTAGATTTCCTTACAGTTTTAATATCTAGAGGTAATTTGTTATATAAAACTGTTAAATACAATTCGCTTATTGCACGTATATCTACGGTAATTTATACTAATCATTTTTTGTTAGGCTTTCATTTTTTCGTAACTTTTACTATAATTGTATCATTGATTCACAAATCACATATTGATATTTAACTTGTATTACAGTTGCTACTACTTTTCGCTTCTTCATTGCTGAGAGAAGTTTTTTAAGTGTTCATGGCGGTCTAATTTTTTGCTATTGCTGGTTGATGCGGAATTAAACAGTCCCTTGTTGTGTCGCCTATTTGATGCTGCTATTTTCTTCGAAACTTTTCTTGAAAACTCTGCTCTGCTTTCCTGCGTTGGTCGACTATTGAAGTTCTTAACCACGGCTGCTAAAATGGAGAACTTTATCCTCAGGGTATGCATGGACTGGTAAAAAGAAGACACAGAAGCTGATGATTTTATGAGTTTTAATGCTTATATAACTCATGCCGATCTTTACTTAACACACAAACTTTAGCTTTTACGCAGCGCACACTAATTGTTGCCCTGGTCTTCTCTCGAGCCAACCGCCAAGTTTAAAAGAATCCGTTGGTCAAGACTACCGAAGTCAAACGAGTGTGCGTCGACCACCGGTATCAAATGAATTTCTGTATCAATCTGCACCATGACTATTGCTAAGAAATTTATTTGATAACTTAATATTTACAATCAATTTCACATAATCATTTCTTAAACATACAATTATAATTACATATCAGAAAACCTTTTTCTCCTTTCTATTCCTCCTTATCTTCTTCTTCTGTGTGTGTGTTTCCCACTTTTATTTCTCGAATAAGTTACAAGTGTTGTCAATCCATCTTCCTCTTGTTCTTTTCCTATTTAAAGGCCTGCCTTCTTTGGATCCTTTTACTAGTTATACTCTGCATTCAACAATTTTCTATTATTTCTGTATTGTGTATTTTATCTAATAAAGTTATTCCTTGAATTGTTCTTAATATTTTCAGTTCGTATGTACTTAATAATTGTTTTGCTTTGATTTTATCTGCTCTGGTTTCTACTGCATAAGTTAATATTGGTCAATTGTTTCATAAATGCGGAGTTTACTATCTACTGCTATATACTTATTTTGCCAAATTATGTTTTTTATGCATCCTGATATCTGTGCTGATTTATCGGCCGGCTTTTTACTTCTTGATTTAGGTTTAGGTGTTTATTATTTGAATACCTTTCGAAAACCTGTTCTTCAGTAGCAATATTACGTAAAAATTCGCCTGAGAATGTAAGCATTGTCTCAGAAATAGGACTCAGAAATAAAAGCAGTAAGAGAAATGGGTAAGGGTATTTCTGGTGAGTATTCCGTTGCGTGCTGCAGGACTGAATGCACGACTCTGCCAATAACTGCACTCTAGTGATCATCCTACCTAACTGCTCCAGGGGTTTCAGAGACTAAGAGCTGTGGGCGGCGGGGGGGGGGGGGCTGATATTACCCTCAAGTGCCTGCCCCTGCAAGTGAGCACTTGCTAGACGCTTGCACTTCTTTTCAAAGAGTTTTTCTAGCAATTCATGAAAGCTTTTGCAGTGCACTCTTCGAGATCTCTCTTTGGCTTAAGGATGTCATCAACATAATTTCCAACCCGTATAACAGTTCCCTGCGACCTGGTCCTCTAGTCTTGTACAAGCTACTGGTATTCTTACAAACGCATATTCCTATATCTACTTCATTTTAATCGAGAGAAGCAACAGATATCTTATTGATAATTCTCTTGTACGTACAAGAAGAGTAATCAAATCGTTTAAGAGGTGGTCGCTATGTCATGAAATTCCACTCTGTTTGCATGTCCCAGGAATAACGATTTCCCATTTTAGAAAAGTATTGGACAATTAAATTCAAACACAAAAAATAAATACCCAGGAAACGTGTGTCGTAACGAAATCTAAATCTTTGGTGTTGTAAAGGTTTCTCTATCTCTTAGTATTTACCAGTTTTGAAGAATTTGCTTGAAAATATTCGTATTGCATCCTCCAAATGTGCTGAGCAAATACCAAGTTTGATATTTAACTCACTTTTAGTTTTGGAGTTATATTATTTACGCGACATCCGCACATAGTTGCGCGTGCAGGCAGGTCTTCTTTTTCTTTTCTTTTTTTTTTTTTTTCCTTTTTTTTTTTTTTTTTTTTTTTTTTTTGGAGATTCACTGTCCCAAAACATGTATGAGTATTGCAGGTGAAATTAATCTAGGGTTGCAATTTTTGGATACAATTGTCGAAAAATGTTCCATGTAAAGGGTAGTTTAGGGTGGGGCTATTTACTTCAAAATCTAGATTTCGCATCCTTGAAAGATATTAAACTTAAATACCAACTTTAGTTTTTAACCTACTTTTCGTTCTTGAGTTATGCTGTCCACAGACACGGACCTTTTTCTAATTTTTTTTTTTTTCTTTTTTTTTTTTTATTCAGGAGGTCTCAAAACATATATATCCGGTGAAGTCTGGACATTGAATTTTTGGGTGGAATACAATACTTCCCCTACTTACCAGTAGAGAAAGTAAAATATATTGGGGGATTTTCTTGAAAATATTATATCGTATCCTTGGAAGATACTGCACGTAAAAGCCATGTTTGCTATATACCCAAATTTTCCTTTATGAGTTGCGGTCTTTCTTTTCTGCTATATAGTATTTAAATCATATTGTGTTTATGAAATAGTCCAGCTAAATATCATTCGATGATGTGAACTTTACACATAATTTTCTCGCTGCGTTCCAGAGTTTGTAAGTTAGGTCAATTGTCTTATATTGCTTGTGATAATTTATAATATGTTTACAAAATTACAAAATTGAATATTTAAAAACTTGTTGTGCAATTGCGGCTGATATTTTGCATATTTCTAATTAACTCTTGCATGGCGTAAAATGAAGTTTCCATAAAAACAGTATGAGTTAGAAAACTCGTTGGTGTTTGCTGTTAAGGATGATAAACTTATTAAGTAACTGGGGCTGAAGTGGAACAAGGCTAGCATATGTAGGAGATTTCTTTAGTAAAGTTTCTCCATCTAGGTAATTACAGAATAACCAATGAGAAAGTTTATTAATATTGGCTTTAGAGATAGTCTTGTCTAGAGGGAATCACCAACAGGCTTATCATGGTAGATGAACAGAAATAAAACGCAACGAAAGTAAGGAGAAAGAAACTGACAACTTCTCATTAAGATACTACGAAGAGCTGTCGGCTAAAGTAAAGATCGATTTTTGCCGCCTGCATATTTCATATTGCTAGCAATAATGCAAGGAGTTTTCATGTGGAGATGGTCAGCCGAGAAACCAGCTGACGAATGCCCTGCCTCGGGTATTACAGTCCCACGCACAGACATGCGCTTTTTAACGCTACGTTACCAACCATATTTTCCAGCAAAGTGATCTCAAGTGATATATTACCAGCCGAAGGGAAGGGAAGGAGCTGCTGTGTGTACCTATACACTGACGGGCATAAAAAGTGGGCCATTTCCCTGCATCACAAGTATTTTTCCTCCTTAAGTTACTATCCTTCACTGCTTAGCTTAAATTACTGGTATTCAATATTTTTACTTTCTCTAGTGCGTATAGTATAGCAGAGGAAGTGTTGCATTCCACCCAAAAATTCGATGTCGAGATTTCACCACTTTCTGGCTCATATGAAGTCCTGTATACTCTAGATGACTTTTGCATTACTGTTAAACCCTAAGAGATAGAGAAAATCTATCTTGCTAAAACTCACAATTTATGACTAAATACATATTTTTTGTAGAGCGAGCCTTTAGGGAGATACTCCTTGTTATCTGTGTGAGTTCTGGAGAACTTTTGCTTCTGTCAAATGGAACATCGTTATACAGCAAGGTAACTAGAGAAAGGTTATACAGTTTCGTATATGTTAACCGTGCAAAGAGAATGGAATCTCAAAGCTCTAAAACATTTGACTATCGCTCAAAGCCTGCTATATTCTAACATTCCCCTCGCACCTATAAGAAAATAAGCAATAAGATTATTTCTGCAAATGTTTATCTCAACTAACACGAAGAAGATATAGGAATAAGAGTTTGTAAGAATAGTTAGTACAAGAGTAGAGAAAGTCATGTGAGTGTAACACATCAGATTTTTGTTTAATATGTCCTCCTTCCTTCGTAGTTGACTTGTGAGGGCTTGCTACAAATGCCTAAACAACTGAGAGTTTTGCTCGTTTCAGGCATTCAACCGGATTCAAAGCTTCTCCAACGCCCCATTAGGAAGCCTTGTGCGAAAGTGATCATGAACTCCGGATGTCGCTTTGTCGTACTTCCACATTAATTAAAACATGTAAATGCGTTGTTCCTTGCCAAATCTACTTGCCATTGGAAATAATGTTCAACAACAATAACTAAAGATAGAAGACTCACAAACAAATGAATGTATATACACCGTTGGCAACGATATCCTGTAATTAATTTTATTTCCATATATCCTTAAGATTTACTTACAAAAGGCCGAATTCATGGAGGGAGAACTGATCTTTGCGCCATCTATATTTTAAAAGCTGTAACGTGAAACTTTGTAGGTTAGAATTGTATTGTAGCTTTTGGTTGGTTGTGTGTGAAGTAAAGTAGACAGATGTAGTCGAGATAAAGAAACACTTTTATTTCCGTAAACAGTAACTTTTTACACTCGTTGCAACAGCAAGAAAGTCTTTTTGGATTCTCCAACAGCACGGCTCCGAACTCGTAACACAAAGAACTAACTCTTCTCCGTCGGCACAACTCTTCACATCGTCTGTCCGTCTCCGTCGGCACGACTACTCAACCTTCACATACGTCTGACTGACTCCTCTCCAGAGGCTCCAGAGGCAGTTCGAGTCGAGTGGGGAAGCTTATTCCCCCTGACGCCAGACGCCAGACGCCAGTTCGAGTCGAACGGAGGTGAGGTGATTGTTCCCCCGGTCGAGTGTCTTTACCGCAGTACCTAGCCGTCATACGGCTTTACCTGCGCGATGGTTTTGACGGTGTCACTACAGGGATGTTTTCACTGGGAAAAAATTTGTTGGAACAGGGGTTTTTGTAGTAACGGGAGGGATTGTAGGCAGGGATTGGTCCGCAAGTGAGCTGTGCGCGAATTTTACGCGCTAATTCCTACCAGGGTTCTGGCCGTCAGTCACTCGCTGAGAGGTGAACTGAACTGGTGATTCGCTCTGTTTTGAGTACAGATTGCATTTTCGCCTTTCCCATCTGTCGCACTTTACCGCTATTTATATCTCCCAGGCACTATTCTGGAAACTTCGGGAAAGCTCAGTTATTATGCGGTGAAATACAAAGCAGACAACTCTAGAAGCGTCTATCCCTTTCTCTCTTTCGGCAAGCGCCCAACAATGCGGCCATTCTCTGTCTCTTTCCTTCGACTCCTTTGCGGTAGTGCCGACAATAATGCGATGGGTGACACTCCTGTTGTCGGCAATTAGATGCGGCGAGCGCGGTGACAGTATTATTTCCAAAAGTCCATCACCAATAATAGCTAATCGGTAGAGTAAGCAAAACGAATTCTTGGGCAGAGGCCAATTCAGTTTCTCCGGCTAAAATATTTGGTTATTTATGATCATTCAGAAAACATGTTCTATTGGCTGTATACGTATATTAAATTTTATTACTTTTGGTGATTTGTGATCATTCAGAAGACATATTATCCTGAAGGTATGCGTATTTTGAATGTTTTTTACCTCTTAAGAAGTCTTCGCCTGTCTGAAATTCAGTTTATAAAATTTAAAAGCATATAGTAATTGATAGATAAAACCCTACGTGCTCTGTTAAATTCAATATTTAATTGCGAATTAACGTTAAATATATGCTAAACTTCAAAGTTCTAGATAAAGTGAAGAATAAGATGAAAAATTAATGTTCTAGCCTTTATAGACTCTATATATGTGTTAAAAATATGTAAGTATATAAAATCAAAGTGCGTTAGAGAAGTTCTAACTCCGTCACTGTGGCTTCAAAATCCCATTGTCCGAACCGTGCATTACATGTGCGCATTCCGGGTTGCGTTCCGTGACATCAGTACTCCTGCAATTGTGATGACCAATTTGCCGACTCCTGAGTAATATGATTTGCCCGACCAACAATTTTTCCCACTCGAACAGGTTTCTACAAGGAAGCATGATCAGGACTTTCCAAAAATAGCAGCTAACCCCACACGTTGCCCACCACACAATTTTATGTACATTTCTGGGCATTCTTTTTTAATAAGTTGGTTACGATTAGTGTATACAGAATGGAAGGGAAGTCATTACATTCCTTCTAATATGTGCTTCATAGAAGCATTACAAACAAAACAATCTGATGTGTTGCACTCACACGACTTTCTCTACTGTTGTACGATTTTGTTTTAGCGATACTCGAGGATTTACGGCAGGCTTAGACATAACCATTTTGACATTTGTGACATTGAAATTAAAGCGCGTTGGAAAGCCATCATCTTTGTTTATTTAGGGGAGGAAAAGAAACCAAAAGAGTAGAAAGCTGTGCATTGAATCTAACTGCATTTATCATTTATGTAAATAGAAGACCTTAACTTCATTTGAAGTACAAATGAGCTTCATTTAATAACCAAACATCACTGAAACCGTCTACGATGCGTCTAATATCTATCACGATGGATTGAAGTTGGAAGATTGATTAGGATTGATAATAACTTCTGAGGAGTTACAATCGTATCAATTTTAGTTGGCACTAAATTCAACGGATCATCTAGTAATTTAGAAATATTTCTCTGCTCAATTCTATGCCAATTATTCCTACAAACGCTTTGATAGCCTCTGGTTCCGGAGCCCGCGGTTTCAAACCCGGCGGAGGGCGATTGATTTTTTTGGCATAAACATTCTTAGCATTACTTCACAAGGGAAGTAAAGCCGGTGGTCCCATGTCGTAGATTTCCGACAGGTAAAGCAGAAGAAGGAGGCCTTTGTGCAGAATTAAATGGTCTTTCATTCTCAGTATAGAAGGAACGCGAGAAACACAACGTGAATAAAGTGAAATGTTTAAATCAAAACTAGAGTTCACCATTATAGACAAAAGTCAAGAAGTGCTTCAGTAAGTCAAGCTGAGTAAATGTGCAACGGAACAGCCGCCAGTGGGCTATTAAGGAAGCATAGCTGCTAAATGCATTCCACAGAGCAATAGTCTGAATAGCAGCTTGGTCCGTAGCCTTGCCCTAAAATGTATCATCACAGAATGTCCGGAATGAGGTAGCAGACCAGATTATTACCAGACCATATATCAACATCTCCCAGCAGTTAAGCATTTGTATCGTGATAAGCGCTGCAGAAATCGTCCTATAGTACATGTTTAATTTGTATATTTTTACTTTATCTACTACTAACTAGGGTAAGTATTCTATTCCACCCAAAAATTCGATGTCGAGATTTCACTGGAAATATATGTTTTGAGGCCCCTGAATCCAAAAAAAAAAAAATTCTTTAGAAAAAGATCCGCGAGGGCGCGCGTGTGTCTGTGTGTGTCAGAGTATGAACAGCATAACTCAAGAACGAAAAGTCGTCTTTAAAGGATGCGACACGAAAATTTTGAAGAAAACTCCTCCACTCTAAACTACCCTTTACATGGAAAATCTTACTAATGTTTTGATTTTCTTGAAAATGGATCTAAAAATTTTACTTAAAATGTCATATGTTTGTATATTTTGGATTTTCTGGCTATAGTCTATGTAGTCCTGTTTACTCTGGACGACTATTGAATAACTCGTAAACCGTAAGAGGTCTTACTATACAGAAAAATGTACATCTCGCTAAAAGGCACAATTTATGTCCAAATAAATGTTTTTGTAGAATGAAACGTTTCGGAGATATTCCTCGTTGTTTGTGTAAGTTATAGAGAACTTATACGTCTGTCAAATGGAACATCGCTATTCATTTTTCATATGTTAACCATGCAAAGAGAACGCATTTGAAAGCTTTAAACGATCTGACTATCCCTCAAAGCCTACTGTATTACCACATTCCCCTTACACCCACAAGAAAATGAGCAATAAAATAATTTCTGCAAAAGTTTATCTTAATTAACGTGAAGATATAGGAATAAGGGATTGTAAGAACGGTTAGTACAAGAGCAGGGAATGTCATGTGAATGCAACACATCAGATTTTTCCAGTAGGATATCACTATTTAATAGTAGGGTTGATTCCTTTACGACTCAACTACTGAAAGCCGTAACAGTGTGGCGAGATATGCCATTGTCAAACGTTTTTTTTTTTAAATGCAAGCATTAGTTGTCACTAATGTGAACATTGGACCTCTCAGGGAAGAGATAGACAGTGGCATTTTAACCAGTGAAGGATTGCTAAAAACAACAGCTATGTTTTATATTTATAACAGAATCAAAAGTGTTTAAATACATGTAAGTTGTACATTTCAAACATTAAACCAAGCTAGTTCTCTAAATTAAAGGGGGGTAGAAATTATGAATTTCGTGATTTTTTTCCAAATGTAGATTTTACTTACACATGAATATTTCGGATCTTCCACTCATTTTGGTATAAGTTTCTGAGAGGTAGGTTAATCGTTAATGTTGATTGATTGTATAGCTCGGCCGAAAGTCGGCTTTCCAGTTCCTTACAAAGCGACCGCGTTATTTATGTGTCAAGCTACCCAATAGGGACGTAAGCCTTGGCGCTTCATGGGCAGCTGCGCTGGGGTTTAGTCATTCTTTTAACAGGTAAACACATAACTAACATAAACGCATAACACTAATTATTAAACAAACAGAATAGCTTTGTTCCATCTACAACCTCCGTGGTTTCTTACAATTCTCCGAAGCAATACATTTTCTGAAAATGAGTTTATTAATTTTCATTTTTTTTTTCTTTGTAATTCATTAATTATACATCGATTTTTTTCATATACGTTTCTTGATTTTTGTGATACGAAGTTATTCGTGACAATCGATGTCTTTACGGAAATTTCAGGTGGTGTAAATTGCACATTACCTTCACTAGTGTCCGACAATTTTAGTTTGGCTTTTGCGTGGGAATGTGCGCAGACAGCAAAGTATTGATTGCTGCATGCGCATCTTTTGTTTTCTGGACAGCAGTCGTTGTAAGCAGGTGCACCTTTAATTGGTGGATAGCAGTATCGCTATGAAGGGGTGGATATGAGGCCCATTACAGTGTCCTATAGGTAAATACTACATTATTGCATGGTAGAGTTCTCTTCCAATTGGTGAATATGGCATCATTTGTGCTCACTTGTTATTATCAACGAGGCTCTGCAGATTCAAACCATTTACCTGAATATCAGGCGTATGTAACTGAAAGTACATCTGGAGGCGAGAGACTAGCCGTAATATGCTGGTATCATTAGCAAGAAACGTGTAATTATTTGGGAATACGTAATTATTTTTGCTCATTTGTGGAATTGCAGTAGAGATGCAGTGGCTCTTAAGGTACGTCTACGTGAAGAGTTTATTAAGTAGACTGTTGCACACTGAGTAATAAAACGGAAATATCCTGTACATGCAAAGCAGACCTGTTGGGCTACTCAAGAGCACCTCCCCACCCAGCAAACATAACCTCACCAATATAACTTAAACCACACCGCTCAAATTTTACATCATTACCACTTATGCTACAGAAAGCATTGTATCCAAAAAATATAAGTTGCAGTCGCATGACTTTCTCTGCTCTTGTACTAACACTTATTCCTCCATCTTCTCCTGCCAGTTGAGATAAACATTTGTCTATATGGGATTACAGAAGGCTTTAAGCGATAGCCAAATCTTTTAAACTAGACTTTGCAATCCTATTCTCTTGGCATGGCTAAGACAAAACAATGAATAACGAGCTTCCATTTCAGAAAAGTTCAATGTGTTTTAACGAGATTTACATTTTTATATACTAAGATTTAATCTATCTCAAGGTTACTGAGGTAAAAGTTATCAACAGTAAACAGGATTCCATGAGTTATAGTGAGAAAATTCAAAATATAAATTTAATTTGTCATAAAAACATCTCAAACATATGGAATTTTAATCAAAATCCTTGGAACCATTTTTGATAAAGTCAAAATTTTCTAAAAACTTCCTATGTAAGGATACTTTAGGATGGAGGAATTATATTGAAATCTTTGTGTCGCATCCCTGAGAGATATAAAACTTAAATACCAACTTTGGTTTTTAACCGACTTTCCATTCTTGAGTTATGCTGTTCGCACACAAGCGCGCGCGCAAGCACACACACACACACACACACACACACACACACACACACACACACACACACACACACACACACACACACACACACACACACACACACACACCTTTTTCTAAGAGCTGTCTGTGTGTCAGTCTATGAACAGCATAACTCAAAACAAAAAGTCGGTTAAACCAAAATTGGTATTTAAGTCTAATGGTTTTGAAGGATGCGACACGAACATTTTGAAGCAAATTGCTCGACCCTAAACTACCCTTTACATTGAAAATTTTGATTTTCTCGAAAATGGCTCTAACGATTTTAATTAAAATACCGTATGTTTGAGATATTTTTATGCCAAATGAAATCTATATCTTCAATTTTCTGCCTATAGTCCATTAAGTCCGGTTTACTCTGGATGTCTTTTGCATAACTGATATAAACTGTAAGAGATAGAGAAAATCTTGCTATAAAAGATGTAATCACAATTTATGTCTAAATAAATTTGTTGTACAGTGAACCATTTCGGAGATATTGCTTGTTATTTGTGTGTTTTGACTAACTTATACTTTTGTCAAATGGAACATCGTTCTTCGTTTTTATATGCTAGCAGTGAGAGAACGGAAGTTTAAAGAACGGAATTTGAAAGCTTTAAAACACTTGACTATCGCTTAGACTGATGTATTCCCATATTTCTCTTGCACCTATAAGGAAATAAGCAATTAGACAATTTCTGCAATTAATGTTTATCTCAACTAATACGAAGGAAGAAGATGAAGAATAAGAGTTTGTAAGAATGGTTAGTACAGGAATAGAGAAAGTCATGTGAGTGCAACACATCAGATTTTTATATTGAATTTTTGGCCGCAATGCAATACCTTCTTTGTGCGTGGCACGGTAACTAAAAACGCTCATTTCATTATCTTTCGCTGGTTCAAATCCCGGCAATGGCACTGCATTTTTCAGTCCTGATTTAATCTCTTAAACATTGCCTACAAACGGCTCGTGCGTTTAAAAACACCAGCAGTATGCTTGTTGGTATAAATACATAATAATTAGGATTGAAATCGGCATTGTCTTTTAAACTTTTAAGTTAGTGCACTAAAATTACCATAATAAACAGCAAGTTTCTATTATTACAATATTTTCAATAATAAGGTAAATATCCAAGTAAGAGGTAGTCTCCTAATAAGAGACACTGGGGTATCCTGCCAACAACGTGCTGCTATCTGCTGGAAATAGTTGTACGAGTAAGATAATGCCGTGGCGCACTCACGAAGGTAAGTTCCAAGTACAATTAAATTACTTGTTGATAATATAGAACCAATAGAGGTTGTTATAAGCGGGTTTAGTAATGTCTATGTACAATATAGCCTTTGAACATCAACAGCTACGAAATTTCAGTGTATTCTAATAAGTAGGCTGCGGATTTCGTAAGCATTTTCCTTCAGGTTGTCTACACAAAGAATTACATCCGTCGCACAAAATGTAAATAGCCGTGGCTATGAGTCACAGGTATGGAAGTGGGTGCGATCACGTGACCACTACAAGCATACAGTCGGGTGATCCTTATATCGTGAGAAAGTGGTTCTGTGTCACAAATTGAACTATCAGCCACAGAAGCTCTTAAATAATCAAATACCTTTCCACATGCATGTTTTAAGTACCCCTTCGCTATTGTTCTTGCATTTGGTACCGTTCGTTTCCTGTGCTTTTCCTTGAAACTTTTAAGGCATGAATTGTTTAATTTGACCAAAAGAGGTCAGATTGTGTGCTTGGATGTGAGATAGAGGGAATATTTTCAAACTGAAGGGCACGTGAGGCATGCAGTGGTGAAGAGGAGCTTACCACATTCCCTCTTGTTCTAAGAACAGATGCTGAATCATTATCTTTGGAGCGACAATTATTCATTTACTGTAAAATAATAGCATACCTATTTTTATACTTTCTCTACTGGTAAGCAGGGGAAGTATTATATTCCACCCAAAAATTCGATGTCGAGATTTCACCGGAAAGATATGTTTTGAGGCCCTGAATACAAAAAAAAAAAGCATTTTTAGAAAAAGGTCCGTGTGTCCGTCAGTCTGTGTGTCTGTGGACAGCATAACTCAAAAACGAAAAGTCGCTAAAAACCAAAGTTGGTATTAAAGTTAAATGTCTTTCAAGGATGCGACACGAAGATTTTGAAGAAAATAGCCCCACCCTAAACTACCCTATACAAATTTTGCTTTTCTTGAAAATTGCTTTTACGATTTTGATTAAAATGCCTTATGTTTGAGATATTTTGATGACAAATGAAATGTATATTTTGAATTTTCTGGTTATAGCCTATGTAGTCCTGTTTACTCTGGATGACTTGAATAACTCGTAAACCGTAAGAGATAGACAAAAGCTTAATGTACATAAAATGTAGATCACCCTAAAACACACAATTTATGTCGGAATAAATATTTTGTAAAGTGAACCATTTCGGAGATATTTCTTGTTATGTGTGTCAGCTACGGAAAACTTAAAACTTTGGTGAAATGGATCATTCTTCATTTTTTTAAATGTTAGGTGTGCAAAGAGAACGGAATCTCAAAGCTTTAAAATATTTGACTATCGCACAAAGCCTACTGTATTCTAATATTCCCCTTGCATCAAGAAGGAAATAAGCAATAAAATAATTTGTACAAATGTTTATCTTAACTAACACGAAGAAGATATAGCAATAAGAGTTTGTAAGAATGGTTAGTACACGAGTAGAGAAAGTTATGTGAGTGCAACACGTCAGATTTTTTGCTTATTTATTTGTCATCTGTTAAAGTTGATGATGATATCTGTTATTTTGAAAAATCCTTCTTTCATTTCAAATAAATTAGTGTAAATAACAGATATTCATCAGTCATTCACGCTATAAAATCTGAAAATAATTAGTTTTATTAATGCAAAGTAGCATATAGATATATAAAATAATTTATATTGGTATATGTGATGGCCAAATTTAATAAGTATCCCTTATTGGGGAAAATAAATGATTTGCAGAATAAAGAAAGCAAAATTAAAAAAGAATACAAATACATTCATTAAACTCATCTAGGGAAAGGTATGATCTTAGTTATATTGTACAGACAATCAGCAGTAACCTCACACTATCGAAATTTATCATATAATAATAATTGGGAAAGGCATAAAGATTGCGTCACCCACTGCAAAGGGCCTCATCGACCTAGAAAGTTGAGGCTTTACCACGTGTATATGACATAAAGCACGAACACAATAGAGCGAAGTTCAATATTCGATTTCAGTGAGGGAGAGAGACAGGCAGTGCGAGTTACGCAAGGTCTATATTACACTCTATTAAATTCACTTGGTTCCAGCCTTAGAAAGGAAGAAAGACGTTAATAAAAGGAAGTTGTTAATTCAAGCTGTATTTAATTTGAATTTCTAGTACTTGCAGTTTTCGGGTTCCCTGCGCAAAGTGAGAGGGCATTGAAGGGGAGCAGTGACCGCAATGAGAAGTACATAAATTAATTTGGTCAATGCAATGGTTGATTTGTAACTGTTGGTTTACTAATGTCCAATCACGATAATGTTGCAATAACTAGTGTGCAATACAAAGCTATTAACTTACTCATTAATCAGTCAGATGAATGCAGAAGATGAGCTAGAGTAAACAAGTCTAATGCAGATTGAAATGTCTGTTGAACATTTTTTAATGAACTTTTAACATCGCATGCAATATTGGTTATTACTGTTTTGATTGATCTATTAGTGGCTTCATAAAATTGCTCGCAATAAATATTTGAACATAGACATTCTCAAAATTTGTTATCGAGATTTCACTAGGGATACAGGTTTTCAGGTCCCACGCATCCAAATTATAAAAATGCCCTTGTGTGTGTGTGTGTGTGTGTGTGTGTGTGTGTGTGTGTGTGTGTGTGTGTGTGTGTCTGTGAATAGCGTAGCTCAAATTCCAACAACGTGCAAATATAGGACTCGTAGATTATCACAAGTAATATAAGATACCTGATCTCGAGCGGAGCGAATGAATTTATCTAGGAAGATCAGAATTTCGGCGGCGGCGTGACCGAGAGGTTAGACCATTCGCCTATCACCAAGGGTGCGCATGTGGTATTCGTAGTGGACAAAGCGGCGTAAGGGTGGGTTTTCAATGGGTTTTCTGGTTTCCCCCGCCACTCATTCCACCAACTGCTCCAGCACCACATTTCCATTCCTCCATTTCGCCTCCATTTCATATCATCCTCTTCCTCACTCCCATACCTAGTGCTAGGCTAACCACCCGCTTCCAGGTCTTCACTCTGTCCGGTCCATGGGTTCGTCTGCTCCGCGACAGGCATCTGACTTTTTAAGTCTTAGCGGGTGTCACCCATACATACCGTGAGGGTAATCAGATAAAGGAGGTCAGAAAATCGAATTATATTTAGCTGGACTATTTCATAAATAAAATATGAATTTAAGTGCTACATCCCAGATATTTGACCAGAAAATGTTAAATTCGATTAAAATACCTCAAAACTATTCAATTCGATTCGTGTAGTTCGACTTACTCAACATCACCAACTGAGGAAAACGAAACCCAAGAATTACACGTATTTCGACCTTCTCTTGTTATAACAGAAAACTAGTTCATAATCTCAAATAAATTTCACTTTATTTTTAACATTAACAAATAACCTTTTTATGGATAAATGCATTAATTAATATTAAAGTAACAATCTTTAAAATCACGGTTGTAAAATTAAAATGGAGTATTATTTTGATTAAGAATCTATTGTAATGTATAATAAATTGTTTGTCAGCGATTTATAGTATGCTTTTAGTGACAATGAGTAAACAACTGAATAACCAAGGGATAATGTGTATAAGATAATTAAATGTTTCTATATATGAAATAGTCAACAAAATCTCTCCTTTTAATTACCGTTTACATGCAAAAAGCTACAAACATTTTATTTTGTGAATAAGGCTCTGATTTTAGTTGAAATTACATATGTTTGAAATATTTTCATGTCGGATGAAACGTATATCTTGAGTTTTCTGGGAATAGCGCCTGAAGTGCTTCTCGTCCGTAATCATATTTGTGCAACTCATAAAGTAAAATATTTCTGAGTCATTGCTTGTTATTGGTTTAAATTTTCGAACAGAATTTCGAGGCCATCTCGTAACAGTCAGCTCTTCCATTCTACTTTGATTAAATATGTAATCAACTGCATCTCGTTTGCAGGAAAGGAACTACGTTATACAGAAGCAGTAAATATAAACTAAGTCAGAAATTCATTCATATTTACAGAAGATTTTCAGATAAAATTACTGAAAGATGTAAAGGTTTATCTATTATTGTGTCTAGAGACAGCGAAATATAAAGAAAAATGCTTGCAAAAATGTAAAGATTATTTTACTTGGTAGTAGTGCTGTCAGTTGCCAGAATTACATCAGCGTCGCCGGTGTGCCGGAGTTTTGCCCTGCAGTAGTTCTTTTACATGCCAGTAAATCTAGTGATATCGGGCTGTCGCTTACAAACTATCGTTCTGGGCCGGTTTTAATCTTCCGATACGAGGATCTGGGGCAGTCCCTAACCAATTCAGCCACTCAGTCCGCCGTTACCAGAATACTATGTACACATGAGGAGATATATTTTACATATTAGGAAATAGCTGGGGCAAATATGCACTGAGCAAGGAATCAACGTAACTACCACAGGGTACATGTGACGTCATATGAATAGCAGATCCAGGGCTGGTCAGTGTAAATTCCCCTTCTATACTGCACAGATAAAGCCGCGCTAAGCGGCTAGGTGCTGTGCAGATAATCATACCGCACAGGAGAACCTGCACGACCTGCTCTCGGATACTGAATGCTGGTCTGTCTCTCTGGTCAGCACAGTTTTGTAGGTGCCGTAACGGAGTGAAACCTGAAGAAGCCCAGCATAGGGGGGGGGGGGGTGCGAAACGTCGACATTCAATATGAAGAAGACCCGGCCTTCCCAGATACGATACACATATCTGTATTGTCCACTTGAAATTATATTTGTTGTTACATCACTGACTGTGGTCAGCATCGGGGCGGCACATGTTGGATGTTTGCAATCAGATAATATTAATTCATTATTTTATTATCAAAATTTATATTTGTTGCAGATAACCACATTAATTTATGCTAAATAAAAATTGTTCTGTACATCAGATTTAAAATAATAGTTTAATAGTCAGTAATTGATGGCACATTAAATTCACCAACTTCCAAGGGGGGGGGGGGGGGCGGCCCCTCTTGCCCCTCTTCGTGACGCCCATGACTGTGATGTTTATAGTTTCAGGTTACCTGTGTCACCCTTTTCCCCCTCATTATACTATCAGTACATACTGCCAGTATGCATACATTGCCAGCAAAAGGATATTTATCCTACCTCTAATTAGAAATTCACATCTTAAAGCCAAAACATATTTTACGTTAAGGATTCGAAGTACATTCACTTCATTAACTTAAAAATTAAGCTTTATAGATCTTTGTTTATACATATTTAATAAATAAATAAAACCAGTTAGGTTAGCATTTCATTTGTCATAAAAATATCTTAAACATGTGGCATTTTAATCAAAGTCGTTACATCCATTTTTTTAAAATTAAAATTTTCCATGTAAAGGGCAGTTTAGGGTTAAGGACTTTTCGTGGAAATCTTCATGTCGTGTCCTTGAAAGATATTTAACTTGAATACAAAATTTAGTTTTTAACCGACATTTTGTTTTTGAGTCATGCTGTTCACGACAGACACACAGACACACAGACAGACACAGAGACAGACAGACAGACACACAGACAGACAGACACACAGACAGACACACAGACAGACAGACAGACACACCGTACGCGGATCTTTTTTCTAAACATGCTTCTTTTGGATTCAGAGTACCTCATAACATAAATTCGCGGTGAAATCTTGACGTCGAATATTTTGGTGGAATACAATACTTCCCTACGTGCTATACGTTGTAGAGGAAGTAAAAAAGAAAAGAGCTAGACACTCACTTTGTCCTTTCTTAAAACTAATTGTAGTATAACAATAAACGCAGCTGGTTCGCGAAAATAAAAACTTCAAGAAGAGTGGTTTAATTTCGGACGTGAAGACACAGAGAGCAAATCGTACATTTTGCCAAGTGTAACTGACGGTAAAGAGTGATGCAGGTTTTTTCCAATAGGTTTCCTGAAAGAGTGGCCTGAGTTTTCCAAGTGAATTTTCCATAAAACTGCCTCAATAATGTTTGAAAAAGACAGTAAATTGCTCAGTGAAGTCATTTTAAAAATGAAACATCGTAAATCCTACAAAATATGAAGATATCGTAGAATATGAAACCTTTATCGAAATATTGCAGCCGTTTCTCTGCGGTCTTTTTTATGAGCGATGTGTTACTTTTTGTACCTGAACCTGAAAAAACGATTTAATTCATTTCTTTTACCTCCCCTATTTCACTTATGAAAATATTGCGCAATGATCTACCTATACGATATCCGTATCTATACAACGTAAATTTCAGATTGTTTTTCGTTTCTCCTTCCTTTCCCCTATCTCAGATATTATAATATTTATAGCAGGTTAAAGTATCAAGTGATTTTTGAAAGGTCCTATATTTTGCTGCACCTTTGTATAGCTTAAAACTGTGACGTGCATTATTCGCAGGAATTTATTGGCTGTATACCAATCGCTTACATGAGGAAGCATCAGCTCAATATCCTGTTACGTCACCATGGAGCATTCACTCGCTTCGCTGACTCCTGGTGTGCGGGTAGCAAGCCAATGTATGCAGCCTTGTGGCCAATTTATATTCATGTGGGTGGATGCAGTCCACTGTTGATACTAGCAGGCCCTTTTTGAGTTTCCTAACAAAGCTTGATGCACTTACGGCACATCATAGTTAAACCACTGATCTATACCTCAGCGAACATAACCTAAACCATTACAGTTATAAAAACAACAAGTTTTGCACTACAAATTATACAGTACTTGGGGTAGCATATATGTGAAAATCAATTAGTAGGTCCAAAGCAAGGTCTGTGACATCCATTATTGAAGACAAACATTGCAAACTGTATACTTATCAAGCGAATAAGTGATACAACGAGTAAACAATAATTAAACACATTTTAATATAATGAAAAAGAATACAATAAACTATTAAGCAACTAAGACTAAAATTAAACAATTATTTAAGACTATAATTACAAATTATGCTGATTCTACGGATAACAATAAGCGATAAAGCTGTTCCTTAAATTGCTTGTAAGGGAAGCTAAGATCCAGCTCTATTTTAGTTCAAAGTGTATTATATTTCGCACATAACCTCAAAATGGGATCAGGTATTCGGAGTCCTAAATTGAAACAGCTGACGGTTTCTAAAAGGAATCATTGGTTATATTTATAATTTGTTAATTAAAAGAGAAATTATGGGTCATGTTAACACCTAAATCAGTTACAGAATATACTCTTACAAGTGGAGAACTATTTAAATCATATTTAGAATTTAAGTGTTGCTTACTTCTGGTATATATCATAAAGGAGTTTGTAAAAACAATACACTGCCGCATTTAATGACGTGGATATAATTGATCTACGTAGGTATACTGCCAGTGCTGTATTGTGAGATAATTCTGACGCTGGTGCTGCAGCCCAAGTTAATTGCTTATGCAGTTCGCATTGTGTTACATAAACAATGGACTAACTGATCAAAATGCTAGACCCAATTTGGCATCATGATTTTATTACAAGCATATTACGTTACGTTCATTTTAATTTGTTTTATCCTATTTTTCAAACTGACATAAACATTTGATACTGCAATATCGGCACTTACATATTATTAATTATATTTTGATCCGATTTTTATGGGTTGTTTTTTTACAGAACCTATGGAATGCCTTATATGGAGTTGCCTGTAACCGGCGTGGGCATTTTATTCTCCTTGTTCAGGATGAACGCAGCCTCTGTTGGTCCCTGAGGGACCAATTAAGAAGTTGCTTGATTAATAAGTAGTGGCCCCTGATTGTAAAGATCGTATAATCGACGTGACGCTCACCACGTCCCACCCTACAGTGCTGTACCCCTCTCATAACGTCTGTAGTGGTAGAGGTGGGGATTGCAGCGGACGGGCAGTAGGGATTTGACTTTCTACTCGAGTCCAGTCTTTTAAAAGCTGTTTTTCTTCTACTGATATTCGTATTCCATATGACAAAATGTGAAATAAAATGCTTTAACAGTTCTAAAAGTGATTGAAAAACACAAATTGATTGAAACGAGTATCTAGGATATGTTTAATCTACAAAAATATGATTCCATAAATTGTTTTAAGACGTCGTATACTTTATTTGTAGTATACCAGGTGAGTCAACCGCGCCTTATGTTTTGGAAGGTAGGCCACCCATCTAACGGCTTGTGCGCCTTAGTCCACTTTTGCGCTTTATATATGTATTGCTTGACGTTCTTAAAGAGAGGAATGCGCATATTGAGAGCAACAGTGCTTTAAGGGACAGAACGTACTCCTCGCTAAAGTACACCTCAAAAACATACGACTCGTTTACTGAGAGCGAATTCCGGTTTCCAGCCGATTTTACAAACTTTTTATTAGAGTATACATAGCAACGTAATTGAGTAATCGCCTCGGAAAAATGGACCTATCATATGAGTACACTAACAACGTCAGCTAAAAATAAAATGATGGATTCTAGTACTTAGAGCAGGGATTGGCTGCCAAAAATTAGGAAAAATTTAGACACGCCTCATCCATCATGGACCCGTACAGTCAAAACGGACATATTATTAAATAACAGTTTATTTGCATTTTTGCGTTAACTACGCCTGGTGCATCTCAATTAATATGAATAACAGCTTTTGCCATTTAAGTAATAATATTAAAATGCCCAGTAAATGATTAAAACTGTCTTAAAAGGCTAAATCAAGCACGCAAACTTGCGAGGTGGCAATGGCATACAAGTCCTACTATTGGACGTGGTACGTGCTTTCAGGAAGTCTCGAAATAGCTGAATAGGATTGTGACAGGTCCTCTGCGCTTAACCCCTAATGATACAGGTTAGAGTCTCAGCATTGTAAATATATATATTTTTTTATGTTCATCAAAACCTGGAAACCGAATTCACAATAATCTAATTATGAAGTCTCTGAGGGTTTAGGACATTATAATTTAAATCGTTTTTGGTTGTCTGCATTTTTAATAGCACAATAATTCATTTTGTGCAAAATTGAGTTTAACTTCCATGTTAAACTCTGGCAATGTAATTCCCTTGCTTTCTGTGTTCAAATGAGTATGAATGATCCTTATTTCAATTGCACCTACCTATAGGTGTGTTTAAACAACTACATAATTGTAGTTCACCAATAAAGAAACATCAAACAATGTCATAAAACATAAATAAAACAATAAAAATGAATATAATAACAGTTTGTAAATTGTGAGGATTGCACGGTAAAAAAATTAGTACATGCAGGTGATTCGAACCACCTTCACAGCAGACAGATTACTTCGGAGTCTTGCGCCCGTTCCAACTGAGCTACCTAGTAACGTGTGAGGTAAACATTCCGTTTGATGTAATATTCGCTTGTTCCAGTGAACATTCGCAGAAGTGCAAACGTCAGCTGTCTAATTACGAATATATTAAAAAGCGATGTGATAACATCTATATTAGTACTAATTCATCGAGTGTTTAACATCCATGTTAAATACGCGGGTAGAACCTGGTAATGGGGTTGATGTTTTCATGTTGGACTATAAAATGTGAATTGCATAAAACTCGAGAATAAGAGTAGTAAACAAAAGTATACAGAATTCCTTGCAAACATACTAGTAGAATATTTCATAGGAAATTCAATAATCACATTTTTAGCCGTACAAATATTTTTTGATATTTGATCACTTAATCTAAAGCTAGTTAGTTATCTTTAATAAAATAAAATAAAGTGAAAATATTTCATAATAAAACGGAGAGTGGAGAAGCACTTAGCAGAACTTTTTTGTCTGATTTATGCTGTAAACAAACATGCACATAAACGTATACCCACCATTTAAAAAAATCAGGGACATTCAACACACGTATGAAATCTCCAGAGAGAGACACACAGAGTTCGACGGTTCAGTCATTAAGAAATTAGCACAATAGATATGCTCAAAATAATTATACAGGTAAGAAATAAAGTCAGTAAATAATAATATTAATGTTGAAAAGTTCATCCAAACATCAAGATATTAATTAAAAAGAACATGTTCTATCACCAGGTGTTCAAATGCAGTTAGAAATGTTTCCATATTACCACTTGGTGGGCAACACACAGTAATTATATCATAAGATTTCACATAAATAGCTACAACCTCAAAAAGTCGCTCTATACAATATGAGGAAATGCCAATTTCAGTAAACAGAAGTCCTTTCGTAACAAAAATGGCTAAGCCCCCGTTTTTCTTGGTTGTACTACAAACATTGTTGCTGTACTAATTGTTTACATTCAATTTCTGGGAATTTGGGCTTTAAAAACTGTACAATATTTTCTGTGCTAGTCTTTGGGGCCAAACTATACACGTGC
Source organism: Tenodera sinensis (assembly GCA_030765045.1). NCBI lineage: Eukaryota > Metazoa > Arthropoda > Insecta > Mantodea > Mantidae > Tenodera > Tenodera sinensis. The sequence goes on from CM060972.1 coordinate 54,644,562, forward strand.
AATGATACTATATTTGGCACTTCTTGAAGTTTTACTCTTCTAAATAATATTTTGCAAATTATTACCAACCACTGCATTGCGTATAGTTTTCCTGCCAATGTGCCTGTTGCTCATATTGGCTTTTAACATTAGGGTTTTAACCCTTTTCTGAAATTTTTTCTCTATTATGTATAATTAGTAGGGGAAGTATTATATTCAAACCAAAATGTCGATGTCGTGATTTCACGGGAAATATACTTTGAGGCCCCTGAATCCTAAGAACATCTTTAGAAAAAAGTGTATGTGTATATTTCTCTGCAAACATAACTCAAAAACGAAAATTCGGTTAAAAACCAAAGTTGGTATTTAAGGTTTATCTTTCAAGGATGTGACAGGAAGATTTTGAAGAAAATTCCTCCACCCTAAACTACCCTTTACGTGTAAAATTTTTAAAAAAATTTTATTTTTCAAAAATGGCTGTAACGATACTGGTTAAAATGCCATATATTTGAGATATTTTTATGGAAAATGAAATGTATATTTTGAATTTTCTGGCTATAGTCTATGTAGTCCTGTTTGCTCTTGAATTTTGCATAACTGGTAAACTATAAGAGATAGACCAAATCTGACTCTACAAAAAATGTAGATATGTTTAAAACACATGTGTAAATTAATTTTTGTGGAATGAAGCACTTCGGAGATATTCTTTATTATAAGTGTGAGCTTTGGAAGATTGTTATTCACTATTTTACTCCTTGACCCTAAAAAGAGAACGGAATTTCGTCAAGTTTATCTGTATTAGCATAAAGAAGATAGAGAAATAAGAGTTCGTAAGAATAGTTAGTAGAAGGGAAGAGAAAGTCATGTGAATGCAGCACATCAGATTTTTTATTATTCAACCATCACTTTTTAAATGGTCCCTGACATTTATATACAGCAGAATCTGAAGGTCAATTATAAAGAGAGAAAAATTACCAATCCTTTTGGATATCGAACTCTGTATATCTGGGTTTAATAGCCTTGTTCATTTGGGAATATTTATATTATGCTGAAAGTGTTTTGATGTTACTGAAATTCCACCGTTTCAGTTTGTAATTTCCTCTCAGATTATCTACTCTGTGTTACGTTGGATATTCAGAAGGGCAGACTTCGATGTCTCTTGGCTTTTTACCATATAAATTAGTTTGGAAACTGCGTAATACGAATTATTTCCTGTTAATGTAAACCAGCTACAAAGTTAGGACTTTGCTGTGAAGCAAGCTTTAGTGTGTCTGGCAACCAGTATCAATATGAGCAAATACGGGGAAAACAGGGTACCGGCCAATTGTGGGGGGATTCTAGCCATTTAGCAACAACGATGTTTGGTCAAAGTTTATAATATTGCCAGTGTTACTTTCATATCATATTTACATTTAACAATGAAATATGTATTGACAGCTGTTAATATAATACATGTATAAATTTATTTCAATGTTATTGTAGTTTTTTTACAATTTTCTACTTTTAAATATTAAATCTGTACCTTATTGTCCATTGTAACGCTGTCATCACTCACCGGTTATTTTACGTGGGTCCTCCCCATCCTTTACTATAGCCAGATTTAATAGCAGTCGCTGGGGTTAAGCTCACGATGCTCTGCTTTGAATTGATGAACAGTCCATTTCGTCTGGCCTTTAGCAATCGTGCCTATTTGAATTACTTCCTTTAAGATGCCGGTGACAGGGATTCCGAAACCGGTTCAGGGATTAGAAGAAGAGTAAAATAGGTAGCAAAACAATTCATGCAAGTAAATATTAGCTCAGAATTACCAATGGTGACTAATTTATAATTATGACCATACAGAGCTGAAAATGGACGGCACTATGGCTCCAAAATCAAAAAAGCTGTGCAAACTATTGTGAGGGTCTACATTTGGATGTAGGTTAGCGCAGTGAAACGTCTGGAGAACCATTAAGCACCACCTTTGTGATATTAAAATTAAAATATGAATGGGTTATGGTGCAATATTGTGCATCAAAACAGTGACGTAGCTCATTAGACCGAGGTCAGAGTATGTGCGTGGTAGAATGGGGAGGGATGGAGAGAGAAATATTTAGCGCATTAAAAGGACACGTGGGGTGCTACTGGCAGGCATGAAAGACGTGAATAGGTAAATATATTTATGCTTAAGGCGGGACAGCTGTGATATAAAGGCTGGTAAGAGGCGACGAATGCATAAAAAGACTAAACGTAACCAGAGTTAAACAGGCTGCACTTTAATATATCATGTTATATTTACAAGGTGTCCCAAAGAACGACAATGTCGGGAAATGTGTGCTTAGGACGCTGGAGAGAGTCGAAGTGTGACATGGATGTACACTCACATTTCGTCAATAAACCCAACATTGAGCTGTCTATATTACAAACGGGCTTCGAACTGTGTCCCTCCTGCGCTATGTCAAATCCGGCCCAGAACGATGGTTTATAAGTGTGCTTAGAAAGGTAGCTCCATGTTAGTAGATTTACTGGCATGTGAAGCAACTCCTGCGGGACGAAACTGGAGTGTTCCTGGCAATTTCAGCCTCCTTAAGCAACAAAATCATTCCAGAATCAATATCGCCGGTGGTGAGCCTCATTTACATGACCCAATTACATGCGGTTGTCTTTGAAGATTTTTAATCGTTCCTGGGCCGGTTCTATAAGGTCATCCGGTATCGTTACAGGAGTGCGGTACACCGCACTCTTACTCCACAGATAATAGTCGAGATACGTCAAATCTGGCAACCGTGCTGTCCATAGAACTGGAATATGCGACGTTGAGGTGATTCTGCACACTTACATCAAAGTGTGCTGGAGCTCAAGTGGGACATTCTCGGAGCTGTGTACTGGTATGCGTGGCACTGTTGTACTGGAAACTACGCAAGTAACGCTGTATGACGTGCACCAAGAACCGTTATGATGTAATGAAATGCATCGCAGGAATGTTACTAGGCTCAGATTATTCATCCTAGTACACAGCATACCTTTGCTATTAAGATACCAAAAGGAATCTTAACAATTTGTCACAACCGTTCGTTCTCAAACTTTGACACACTACAGCGTCCAAACCGTGCATTGTCGGTTAGGGGTTCCTATTTGAAAACCAATCAGTCTGTCACTCCGCACAACATACTAAGCGTTGTCGGTGTGTATATATAATAGTCATGCTGACCTGTCATGGCATGTAATACGTCCTCTGATTGGTAATCAGAGGATATGGTCGGTGAATTTATTTTGATAACTCTCCCGGTCAGATCGGTGAGACCTGTAAACCAACGACAGGTGTGGTCCTCCAGACATTCTGGGGGTTGTGAGAGAGCGATGTGACCGCCAAAACATAAAAATATGGTGCTCTCTAAAAAGCGGTTACATTTACTGCTAAAGTTTCTTCAATATTTATGAAGTGAAAAATATTGGAGAGCAAGAGGATTAATGACTTCATTGTCAGAAATCCAGCATTAGCTAACAACATATATAATAGTAAAATATACAAAAGCAAATGAAACTTTGGAGAATCTTATACATTTACAAAACACATTATGGTTAAAACATAATGGTTAAAACTATAATAGTAAGCTTACAAGATGAAAAACTGAGGCTGCATATTTAATATAAAACTATTGACTATGCTGTTATTATTTAAATGACAAGAGAACAAATGGAGGTATCATAGTAGACTATTAACGTGTCAATATTTTGTATCTATTCGTAGAACGCTGTGTGGCAGGCTAACTGCACTTGTGAAGGCAGATGGCATTAGGGTGCCACTAGTCTATCAGCTTAAGTTATCTGTTGATAGATGTCACAGTATCATCTATTACCATCTATTTTTCAAGTTTACTATATCTTTAGATTTAGGTGGAACGTTGGGTCATGGTATTAAATACCTAATTCAGTATTTACCGTGGTAGTTGAGGAAAAAACTACAAAAAGGCCTATCAGATTGGTCAGCACATGGGATTTGAACCCGGCACCTCCAGTTATCTCACTCAGTTATGTCAATATTTATCTATGAACATTACACGTTTAAAATTTGCACGACTGCGAAATTCCTTAGCATTCATCTGTGATGATCACATGTATATGCTAGCTTGCAAATGCTTTCAGCCAAAAACTCAATGCCGAAATTTCACCAGAAAGATGTGTTTTGAGACCCCTGAAGATTCAGGTAGAGATTCAGCATTTTTAGGATTTAAGTTTTACATCTTTCAAGGATGTGACAAGAAAATTTTGAAGAAAATTCCTCCACCTTCACCATTACATGGAAAATGTTTCGAACATTTTCATTTTGTCGAAAATGGCTCTAACGATTTTGATTAAAATTTCACATGTTTAAGATATGTTTATGGCAAAAGAGCACATTTCGTATTTTCTGGCTATAGCCCACATATTCCTGTATACTTTTGATGATTTTTGCATAACTGGTAAACAATAAGAAATAGATCAAATCTTATTGTATAAAAAATGTAGATCTCGTTAAAACTCACAATATAGGTCCAAATGATTTTTTCTTTGTGAGGTAAACCGCGTGGGAGATATTTCTTGTTGTTTTTGTGAGTTTTGCAATGTTTATACCTTTCTCAAATGGAAAGTAGTTTTTTGTAGAAGTTTTCGAAAAGTTTCATGCTATATTACACTACAGCCGCCCAGTTTCTGACGTCACTTGCTCTATTACTTCCATTGTTAGCTGCTCTACTTCAGTGATGGTGAATCTTTTAGTGTTTTCAGTCACGTAACCTTGTAAGTATTGTATCGGGGGTATTGCACGTTTTCCTTATTTGGTTGGTGAGAGACATCATCATTAAACAATACACTCGCTGCAATACTTTCAGGACACTACACTTTACTCTCAACAACACATATTTAGTCAAAGTTTTGGAATATTGTAACTTTCTAATGTTATTTTTGTGTGTGTTAGCATTTAACAATAAAATGTGGTTAATAGTAGCTATTTATATCATAAACATATCAATTTATTTCAGTATTATTATAGTTTCTGTTTTATTTGTTTTTCTTTTTTAAAAATGTAAATCCAGTTATACTTAACGTAGCCTGTATCATACATCCGCACTATATCACTAGTTACTGTACGTGGACCCTCCCCATCCTTTGCTACAGTCACATTTGATTGCAGTCACTAGGCTTAAACTCACAATGTTCTGCTTTCAGTGGATGGCCAGTCCATTTCGTCTGGCCTTTAACAATCGTGGCTATTCGAATTACTTCCTTTAAGGTGCCACTAATGGGCATACTTAAGCCGACTAAGAAATTAGAAGACTGCCACATGGAGCAAAATAATTAATGTATTGCATATTTAACTTTTTGACCGTTAACAGATTATTTTATGTTATATTACCTGGGTGACTGAGCTTTGCTCGGCGTCTTTTTTCTTTTCTTTTGTTTTTTTTTTCCTTGATTTTTTTTCATAAGCTTGAAAAGCAAAACGCTAACTAAAAATAAATGTTCATCTTAATTGTTAGAGGCATTTCCGGGATACAAGAGATAATAGAGTTGCAATAAATAGAGTAAAACCTGCATAAAACGGAACGCAATTATTCCAGTAATATTTTTCCGTTTACACGGGTTTCCGACTTACAAAGGGTTGTAGATCTTCTAGTAAAACAATGTGCAAAAATATTATGGTATGGAATTAAACTGAAGGAATAATTTAAAATAAAATTCTGTAAATAAAAATAGGTTCAATTGTGTGCTTTGCTGTTTTTTCAGCTTACATGTCATACACAATTGTAGTTTTTCCATTAGTTTCTTTTTCCCCACATATACGTGAAAGTGCACTGTCGCGACTTCTTCAAAACAGAACGCTCTATGATCTTCTTTGCAGCCTGCATCAGCTCCAAGAGTTCTGGAACATTCTTGGAAGCTGCAAATTCCTGAAGGTCACTCAAAAAAGATCATGCTTCTCCAAAAGTGTCACCATGGAGTTCAGTTCTTTGGTGCTGCCTTCGAATCTATCTTCCAGAGCGCTGACACACACTGACCAAGGTCCTTCATCTTTCTGGCAAGTTCTTCCATGTCTTCCTTCATCTAGGCCAGTTGCTGGTTAGCCTTCTTCATAACGGACATTCCTGTTCTCATATTTTCCACCCCGGAATTTAATATTTTCAATTCGGCTTCCATTTTTGCTTAAACTTTTCCAATTCTTAATTCCATATTTTCCATTCCGGAGTTTACATTTTTCAATTTGGGTAGCATTTTTTTAATCAACTGCACCATATCGTGATTTTCATCTCATTTCTTACACCAATTCTGACAACTTTACCTTTCTAATTATTTCTTTATTTATTATAAAAGCACGTGAGCAACACTATGCAGAAACACTGTTGAACAATACCAGATAATACAGAAAGAAAAGGTTGTAGACAAAGCCGTCTGAGTGTAATACGCCTTTCTATTTCAATCATATAGAAAATTACATGAATTTTTCGTCGAAGAGGTAGTAGAGAAACAAATGTGATTATATGCTAAAATAACTGAGTAGAGAAAATTGTGTGAATGTAATACGCTGAATTTCTATTCCAAACATACAGAAATTGTACGAATTGTTTATAGGAGAGGAAATATAGACCGAATGTTTATTGTGTTTCGTAAAAGAAAAAAGAGCACAGAAAAGCCTGTGAATGTTCTACGTTGTATTTATATTTCAAACATACACAAAAAGGTATTACTTATTTGTAGAACAAGTAATAAATTTTTTGGCACAAAATTGCGTTTTTCCAGAAAAGTTTATTGTAGGACAGTGAATAGAGAAAAAGATGTGAATGTATTACCTAAGAATGATTAGAGAAAATAGCGTGAATGTAATACGTTGCATTTCTATTTCAAACATGTAGGGCATTCCATGAATTGCATGTTAAAGGGCGAGTAGAGAAGTGCGATTGTGTCTAGTAAAGGAAGAATGAGTGGAGGAAACCGTGTGAATGTAATACGTTGCACATATGTATATTTCAACCATAGAAAATTGTATAAATTGTATGTTGAAGGATGAATAGAGGATATATGAATGTGTTACGTAAAAAAAAGTGAGTAGAGAGAACCATGTGAAAGTTGTGTTGATCGCACTTCAATTGTTCCCTTTCACGCCGCTTGTTTCCCGATTCCGCCGCTAGAGCGTGCTTCCGCAAGTTTCGCCGCTGACGGAGCCATATATTCGGCTGGTGGCAGTGAGACAAAGGGTTCTCCCTTGGCACGATGCGGATGCGGCTATAAGTTCGAGATTGTGCTTGGTTATGGGCACCATTCTGATCATATGGTACATGGGCTGCCTTTCCAGTACGGAAGGTTGTTTAACTGATTTGGTGAATAGTTCCGGTGGATTTAATGACTTAGGCACTTGATTTATGAGGCTTTCAAACAGGTTGGCTAAGTGGTCAAATTCAAACTCTTGCTTTGGGTCAAATGAGGTAAAGGAACATTTGATTTAAATTAACCCGTAGGGCGAACAGGCGCGTAATTTCAAATTGTTGGTGGTATGCCCGAGGTTTAAAAACAAAAGGGGTGCATTTGCAGCTAAATTAATGTGTGTTAGTATGTTATGTTTTAAGCAGCTTAAAGACCTGGTACGTCATGAAACATTGATATTTGTTCTGATCGAAAAATGCTAAATCTGACTGCAAACTTAGGAAGGGCAGGAAAATTATAGAATTGTATAACTTGTCATTTATGGAGCCTAAAGGGCGAATGATCTGTTTCATTTAAATGTGTATGTCTATTTTGGTGACACGAACATTATTTAATTGTGTAACTTGTATTATTCGTGGTACCTAAAGGGGCGACTTATGTATTTGATTGAAACTCATGTGTATTTTGTAACCATGGATATCCTAATTAAATTCTTTATGATTACTTGTCGTTATCTTTCAAAAGGTTAACTTTGTAACAATTCGTTAATTAAGCTCAGTTATTTAGAAGTCTTGTTTTATACTTAGAGAAAAGGGGGGGGGGCAATCCCCTCTCAGAATTAGTCCTCGTCCTTTGTCCTTTCTACAATTGCACCACCACCCCTCCACGGTACAAAGTAATATATTGTGTGGTAATATGTTACCATAAAAACTTTCTCCCTGAAAAAATACACACACGTGCCGAATTTCGCGTGATCGGTCAAGACGTTTTCGAGATTAACAGTTACATATATATAAACATCCATTCTTGTGTGGGTGGGTGGGTGGGAGGGTGTGCGTATGTATATGATATGACTTGTTAAAAGAGGAATGAGTAGAGAAAACAGTATGAATGTAATAGCATTTCTATTTCATACATACAGAAAATGGTATGACTTATTTTAAAAGCGGGGATAAACATTTTTTGTGTAAAATCACGTTTTTTTTTTCAGGAAAGAGTGAGTATAGAAAGGGACGTGAATGTATTACCTAAAATGAGCAGAAAAGGCAGTGTGGATGTAATACGGAGCATTTACATTTCAAACATACAGAAAATTGTACTACTTATTTGTAGAAGAGGGAATAAAAGTGTTTTTTTGTGTGGGAGTGGGTGTGAAATCACGTTTTTTTTTCAGGAAAATTGTTCGTAAAAGAGTGATCAGAGAAAGAGATATAATGTGTTACCTGAAAGTAGGTAAAGAAACCAGTGTGACTGAAATAGGTAGCATTTCTATTTCAGACATATAAAAAGTTGTATAAATAATTTGTATAAGAGGGAATAAAAACATTTTTTTATGAAATCGCATTTTTTCAGGAAACCAATGTAGATACACTTAAGAAGTAAAACCTTATCTGAATACAAAATTAGATTTGATCCAAATCCTTAGAGCCGTTTCAGAGACACGCTATATTTTGCAAATGAAGGTTACTGTCTAAAGTAAAGCCCAGATACTTAACAATGCAGCCCAGCTGCAATTCTTCATCAAGAATGTCATCTGCCAATAGTTAAAGGACTGAAGTTTTCTCCATCGCTAAGACAGATTCCTGCTGAAGAAATTATTTCTAGCATAGGAAACCTTTCTAACGATACCCACCAATCAAATAATCCACGTGTAGCAATTAATACCTTGCCGTTTGCGCACATTTCCACGCAACTGAAAGCGAAACTATCGATTCTCGTATGTTTAATCTAATAACTATTTCGAGTTTAGAAAAATTAAACAGTAAAAGGTATTCTTTGCAATTATAGTAAATCATCAATATTAGAGGGCAATGTGAACTTTGTTTAAGGAAGAAGTGACAGGGAACCTGGAACACTATTCAGCTCACTTTACTAATTTTTTGGTATATGTGTCTAAAATGCGCAAGGAGCAGCGGGAAAGAGAAGAGAGGTCAGTAAGATAATTCGCCCACCCGAAGCCACGGTGCGGAAGTTGAAGTGAAACCTTCTCGCCATTTTAATTACGGGTAAAGAGGATAGCATATTCATGAAATAAAGCGGTAGAAAATTGCACGGTCACGCTATTCCAATACGCATTTGCATATACTGTGAGAGCTTATTCTCTCTGTTCGTACTCTGCTGGAATCCATAGGAATAAGTACTTTTCTACTCCATTGGTTATTAACGTGTAGCTGGAAAAGGTACAAAGTTAATACCGAAATGAAGTAATTATATTCATAGTTATCGATTAGATATTGATAGGAAAACAAACAAATTTAATCACTTTAAACATTAATATCAAAGGAATGTGCTATATAACCTGTTTGTTAGATAGGACAATTAGGTTATGGTTACCATATAGTTAAGTCATTAGGGAAGTGCTGGATTTCGTAGACCAGTTAGCAGAATACCTCACATACTTAGACGCGAGTAGTAAAACCAGATTGCCAGATGCATTACCGAGCTTAGACCGGAGTATCTCGCGAATTTCTGGGAATTCTATATGCTAAGTCAGAGTAAAAATCAGGAGACCTTAAAAATTATAGAAATGATGTTACAACATGGCATTGGTGACCGTAAGTGGGGGTTGCAATGATTGAAGGAGAAAGGGGAAGATTATTGGCAGCCGCGCCAGTTTATGACTTGGGTAGATCTTACATTAATAAAAGAAACTAAAAATTGGGAATGTTGTTGTTGTTTTCTAGTGCCTTGCATCTGGCAATGAAGCCATTAGCATTCGTGCTTTCCAATACTTTTGAACTGAAGTTTCTTCTGATCTTAATGCTTCACAGGTCTTCAAGTGGTCTTCGTTCATTTCTGCTGGATCGTTACACAGGACACATATTGGTGAGGCTGAGATACCTATTCTGTAGAGATGACTTGCTAAGCAGTCGTGATTTGTCAATAGTCGGAAGGCTGCAACCGCTGTTTTCCTTGGTCTCTGGGGGGGATTATATCTGGAAGGGAAAGTAGTGTAATCCATTTTTTATCTTTGGCATTTGTTTCTATTTCTTGTAGGTATGAATGAGAAAATTTTTTAATGATCAAGCGTTTTATTGAGGAATATGAGAAATTGAAAATTGGGAATGTCAGGGAACGAAATCAAAGAAATGGAGGTTCCTGGGCATCTGGAATAATTTTAACTAAGATCATTATATAGTGTAATAAGAATGCAAATGTGTTGAAATTATTAAACTTTTATGTTAAAGGAAATGAATGAAGTATTGGTTAAATAAATTGATGTCCTACTGAAATTATAAACAATGCAATAAATGAAGTGTATGAAATGCATTAAGGTAAAAATAAATGATAAGTTTAAAAATATAAATAGGTATAGAATTCAGGAAAGTATGTTGTTATAATATTTGAAGTAGTGAATAGCAGCTAGGATAAATAATGGGACCTAGAGGACTTAATTATGAATTAGTTATGAGAAGGTTCAATAAATAATATAGAACATATATAATAATTGTTATTCATTTATTTTATTCCTTCTTCTTATTAATACGTTTTAAATTAGCTTCACTTGTATGTATGGGGGTAACGTTGTGAATGTTCATTTACATCATGGCGAGTGCTTTAAGAAGTACTGAGACATTTATTTAGTTGGTAAAGTTACACACCAGACCAGAATACATAAATTATCCTGTAATGGACAGATTATGTCTGTCTTGTTTTACAACACAGTTAAATAATAGGGCTATCAATGAAAGTGCTGATTTAGTTGCCCGTGTATGTATAATATTTTGGGATTCTTACAAGAGCTTTTTCTCACTGCACAAAGATGGCGCAAACTACAAAAAGATGTTCATAGAAAGACGAGCACTGAGCGAAGCCTAAGTTTTCTCCAACTCTAAATAATTTGTTCGATTTTGTCCATGCTAATGCTTCGAACATAGTAAAAATAGCAGAGGTGTTGACTGGAAGTTTGGGGCAAAAGAGTAAAGAGCTAGGATTAGAGTTATCAAAGAGGGGATAAGCAAGATGAAAGGTGATAACAATTCACTTTGTTTGGAAACTACTAATGATTCGTCTAAAGAAACAACTGAAAGGACTCTAATACAATTAACTCTTCCGAAAACTACAGAGAAAAGAGCGAAGTTAACGCAATAATTTAATGTACTATTAACGGCCGATGAAGAACAAAAGCAACTCATTTTGCCATGTGGGCAAGATCACTGGCGACAATGCTCTGGCTGAGGAAAAGAAACACTGAGGAAAAAAATTGTGTTCAAACTAGTATAGATTTAAACTGCATTACATGTTAATGGTTAAATTTATTCCATGTATATACATCAAACGTGCTTGCAAAACACGTGCAGATTAGTTTCAATTGTTTATGCCATTAGAAAAGCACAAGCACTGCTTCAGTACTTAATGGCATTTTAATCAAAATCATTAGAACCATTTAAAAGAAAATCAAAATTTTTGAAAAATTTTCCACGTAAAGGGTAGTTTAGAGTGAAGCAATTTGCTTCAAAATCTTTGTGTCGGATCCTTCAAAGATTTTAACCTTAAATACCAACTTTGGTTTTTAAACAACTTTTCATTTTTGAATTATGCTGTCCACAGACTGACACACGCGCAGACACACACACACACACACACACACACACACACACACACACACACACACACACACACACACACACACACGGACCATTTTCTAAAAAAGCTTTTTTTATTCGGGGGCTCGAGAAAGAAAAAAATTACTAAGTAAAATTTATATATTTAGAAACTAATGCAATTATGACACCATAGATGTCACTAAGGCACTTTTCTACAAACACCTAGGAAATTTCTTTAATTTTATATATACCTACTAGATGACCCGGTGAACTTCGTACCACCTAAAATGGATTTGATTGTAATTCTTCATATGTGATTATCAATCCTAATTAATCTTGCAAGTCCAATTCATTGAGATCGATAATATTAGACGCATCGTTAATGAACACTGTACAACGATAAGGAATTGTTTTTACATCACTCAGATTTGTTGAATTTATGTAGAAAACTTTATAATATTGTATGGTATTAGGTATTTTTATTAGCATTGAACATATACAAACATGCATAGCATCGTTGTTAAAAATAAGACACAATTAAAATTAAAATGCATCAATAACATAAATGCTGCTCTAATCCGTCTCCTGAACATTTGGATTGAGACCTTTCCTATATCAACGGGTAAACTATTAAATAAATTTAAGCCTAGATAATGAAAATTATTTTGTGATATGCTGTATTTACATGCATTTATATATACATTACAGTTGTTTCTAGTTGTATAACTATGAATGGATGAGCACATAGTCAAATTATTTAGGTTACCCCTAACGTAAAGGTGACAGGCAAGAACAAACAATGATGGTAAAGTCAACACTTTGGATCTGACAAAGAGTGGTTTACAATGAGCTCTAGGCGTCACATCATAAATAAGCCTAATAGCTCTCTTCTGTAAAAGTAATAATTTATGAGCTGAAGTATGAAAACCCCAAAGAATAATACCATAACTTAAATGGCTCTGAATATAACTATGAAATACTGCAAGCAATGAATCCACTGATATCTGGTCTTTGAGTATTCGTAATATAAAAATTCCTTTACTTATTTTCTTGGCAACATTGTGAACATGAGTCTGCCATCCCAAACCAGATTCGAGGTAAACACCCAGGAACCTAACAGAGTCATTATTAGCAGAAGAAGAGTGACTTACACAAAAATTTAAATGTTGTGTTTTATCAGAATTAATTACAAGATTGTTTGCATTACACCATGTTTCGACTTTACCAAATATTTCAGCTAGTCTGTTAGTTAACAATTCAGCATTGTCCTCAATGACGTTAACTGTTAGATCGTCAACAAACATGTAGGTCTCAGAGCGTTCACCACGAATATAGTCAGGGAGGTCATTAACATATATAATAAATAATACCGCCTAAAACAGAGCCTTGCGGCACACCATACTTCAGTAATTTAAAATCAGATAATTTACCATTTACAGATACAGCTTGATGTCTATTAAAGAGATAGGAAGATACAAAATTAACACTTGACTTATTAAATCCATAGAAAGTAACTTTCTGTAATAATGTGGTATGAGTAACTGTATCAAAGGCTTTTGAGAGGTGAAAAAACTACACCCAACTTTACATCAATTTTCAATAGCTCAAAACACCGATTTATAAATAACATTACGGCGTCCACAGTACCACGAGAAGTCCTAAACCCAAATTGGCAATTAGAAAATAAAGAGTTGGCTTCAAAATAACTATAAATTTGCTTATTTAATAAGATCTCAAAAACCTTTGACACGGTAGGTATAATGCTAATTGGTCTGTAATTAGAAATGTCATTTTTACTACCCTTTTTAAAAATTGGAATTACTTTAACGTATTTAAAAGCATCTGGGAAAGTTCCGGAATCAAGGCAACAATTAAAAATATGTGTCAAGGGTTCTATAATAAAAGAAGCAGCCTGACATAAAATGTTATAGTTTATTGCTAGCTATATATAACTTTTGTACAATAACATTCCTTATTTTGTTAACGTAACCTTTTTATTTAAATTTTTAAATTATTATGAACAGGTGGGCTCTATGTCGCTATAGAACAAATTCTTCACACCGAAAATTATTTTCCATTTTTTAGTTGCGTTTGTTATTAAAGTGTGTCTTTTTAGTTTTTTAAAATATAGTTTATTTTCCATTTAATTTAGTTATTACTATGTAAGGTATATCTGCAAAATACTGCTGTGTTATAAAAATTAGCTGTATAAATACATTTTGAAGTTTGCAATATGGGTCCAGGTAGAGGTAACTAGGTGCCAGGATGTATTACAGATTTTATTTTATTTTTATTTTTTACTTATTCTGGATGCGATGGAGCCTTTGGGCGCTTTTAACTGTTGGAAGAGATTTCCGCAGTTTCTGCCTAAAGATCACAACGGAGTTGATTTACTTTGATTAAATTTGTATCTCTAGAAGTATTAAGGTGCATAAAAGCGTAATACTGGAATTATTAACATGTCATATTTATAATTTTGTATAGAAATGTCAGAAATAAGAGTACTATCTTTATAGCTTTGTTAGTACCAAGTAGGCGTGCTACTGAAAATTAGACACAGAGTGGGCGAAAACCAATGCTTTCGGCACGGCCAATGATCTCACACTAGGCCAGTAGGTCCCACATAGCGGATAGTCTATCTCATAGGCGTTGTTTATTTTGCGACGCATTTACGACCATCCAGAAAACATCAAGTAGTAAACTAGGTGACTGGTTTCTGGAAAATCTGTTAGACGGTGAGAAAAAACACAAATACACCGAAGTGGATATATATTATGGTACCATTATAAAATATCTATACTTATACCATTAACTCCCTGTTGAGTACACAATATGCAACTTTGTCAGATCATTAGCGAGTTTCGTGTTAAGGAAAAGCAATCAATTAGTCCGTGTTCAGAAGATAATTAGCTCAAGGTACCTACAATACATTAGTGTTAAATAGTTCGTTTACTGCCAGGGCATATAGAGTAGTTCTGTAAATAATACAAATAAGGAATTTAATAGTTGGCTTGTCAAAGACATTATTATTATTATTATTATTATTATTATTATTATTATTATTATTATTATTATTATTATTATTATTATTATTATTATTATTATTATTATTATTATTATTATTATTACTATTATTATTACTATTATTATTACTACTATTATTACTATTATTACTATTATTATTATTATTATTATTATTATTATTATTATTATTATTATTATTATTATTATTATTATTATTATGCTTATTGTTATTGTTAGTTATTGTTAGTATTATTATTAATATTGTTATTAGTGTTATTGTTATTGTTATTGATCAAATTAATAAGGTAATACTGATAAGACCATGCTTATTCAAGCTAAATGAAGTTAAACATGGGAATGAAGCAAAAATACAACTTAAAATATCTGACGTGTTGCACTCACATGGCTTTCTCCACTCTTGTACTAACCATTCTTACAAACTCTTATTGCTATATCTTCTTAGTGTTAGTTGAGATTAGCATTTGTACAAATTATCTTATTGCTTATTTCCTTGTAGGTGCAAGGGGAATATTAGAATACAGCAGGCTTTGAGCGATAGTCAAATCTTTTAAATCTTTGAGATTCCGTTCTCTTTGCACGCTTAACATATAAAAAATGAACAACGATGTTCCACTTCACGAGTTTTAAGTTTTCCGAATCTGACCCAAATAACAACGAATATCTCGAAAATTGTGCTCTGCAACAAAATTTATTTAGACTTAAATTGTGTGTTTCAGTGAGATCCACATTGTTTGTATATTAAGAATTTGTCTATCTCTTACGGTTTACGAGTTATTCAAAAGCCATGCATAGTAAACAGGACTATATAGCCAGAAAATTAATTTGTTATACAAATATCTTCAATATATAGAATTTTAATCAAAATCGTTAGTCATTTTCAAGAAAATCAAAATTTTCGAAAAAGTTTTCATGTAAAGGGTAGTTTAGGCTGGGGCTATTTTCTTAAAAATCTTCGTGTCGCATCCTTGAAAAACATTAAACTTAAATATCATCTTTGGTTTTTAACCGACTTTTCGTTTTTGAGTTATGCTGTCCACAGACTGACACACTGGATGACTGACACAAACAAACACACACACACACACACACACACACACACACACACAAACACACACACACACAAGCGCGCGCGCGTGCGCTTTTTTCTAAAAATGCTTTTTTTTTATTCAGGGGGTCTCAAAACATAAATTTCCAGTGAAACCTCGGCATCGAATTTTTGGGTGGAATACAATACTTCCTTCTACTTACAGTAGAGAAAGGTATGCTGACGATACCTAAGTACTGTTCTATAAAGTAGTGAGGAATCTGTATCTAAAGATGTAGCGCATGAGTTCTGCAGAATTTCTGGGTAAACACAGTGTCTAATAGCCCGCTATCGAGAAGGGAAGCCAGTTACAAAGGACTGTAAACCAGGCACCACAAACGTTAGTATAATAAGTAGCACCATTGTGGTGTCCTACATATATGGCTTCGGAACTGAATCACTTAATAAGCGCTTTAGAAGCTGTTGTAAACTCGCTTGACAGAACTAATCCTGGCACATTAAAGTTACTATATGAATTGCAACGGAACTGACGTCACCAAATCACGAGTATATAGCAGACACCTGAAGAACGCTGGGACAGATGACAATGTGACACATCCCACTCCTGACACCACTGTGACAAATGACAGTCCAGTCACTTTTTCTGTCACTTTATTTCCCATGAAAATTGAATCACAAATACACAATATCCTTTCCTATTCTTAAAATAGCCTACAATTTGTCGTGATCTTGCTACTCAAAGCTGTTTTGTCCGATCACCAGTATTAGCTCTCCTCTGTAACACAAACTGCTTTCGACAATGCACAACGCTGTCAATTGTCAGGATGCACTTACACTCTGGAGAAGACAGATTCGACGGCGACGCCAAGGAACTGTACGTCAGGTCATGTATTATATTTTTAAACTATCTATGAAATGTGTGTAAGTATGTGAATTACCCATTCTGCCACTTCTAATACTTGTATGTAACTCCTATGATAGAAATTAGACATTTATCTAACAACACACTAGCGTGCATAAATAGAAATTATTTACTCAGCACATTCATGAAGATAATCTTTTTCTGATGTTCAGAAAATACAAATACTGTCTGAAGGTAACGGACCTATATCCAGGAACCAAGAAATAATTTGAAGAAATTACCTTTGTGATTAGTTTGATCTGTAATTCATCTCTCGTTTTTGATGGTCTGATTATTTTGTAAATGTCACAAGCGTAGTTAATTATCAAACCCCATGGAATTATCTTTTTATTTGTAGTAACAAGAATTTCTAGAGACCATTTGGCATTATTGAAAATATTCCATGTAATCCGATTGTTGTGATTGATACACTCGTAATACCCTTCTAATCATTTCAATAGAATTAAACAAAGTTCAATAAGCTGTAAAGAGAGAGAAAAAAAGCATTTTATGCTTAATTAAAAAATACAGAAATTTCTTCTACTTGCTTTGACGTTTATATGATGTACTCAATACATTTGTAATTATTCATTATTAATGGATATTTCATCTAGTAAAGTGAAATGCTCCTTCAACCTACGGTTCATAATATTTCTCCCAAATGTTTAATTTGGGCTTAGTTTAGAAATACACAGGAATAGTTGTGCGTGCATTGAATAGTTGCAGTTCAGAACATTTCTTTTGTTCTCGTTGTATGGAAGGTTTCTTTATGAGTAAAATTTCCAGTTTTAACTAGGTTTAGATGTCTGTCGACTAACAGACGAACCTATAGGCCGGAGGGACTGAAGACTTGGAAGCCGGGGATGAGTTAGGAAGAGCTTGATATGAAATACAGGCGAAATGAATGAATGGAAATGTGATGGAGTTTGTGAAATGAATGGTGGGGGAAAGTGGAGAACCCGGAGAAAACCTATCCAGACGCTGCTTCGTCCACCACAGTTACCGCATGCGAACCCCTGGGACCGAATCCGAGCCGCCTTGGTGATAGGCGAACGGTCTAACCGCTCGGCCACGGCGCCGCTAGTAAAATTTTAGAAAAGTTATATTTTCTCTAAAATGGCTGTAATGTTTTTGATTAAAATACTATATCTTTAAAATATATTCATGAAAAATTATAATGTGGATCTTGAATGTTCTGAAAGTCGCCTCTGAATACCTCTTAGTGATGAATTACTGTTGCATAACCGTAAGGGGTAGACACACTCGTACTACATAAAAAATGTAGACATGTTTAAAACAGAGTTTATGTCAACGGTTTGTGTGGACAACCATTTCCAAGATATTATTTATTTTATAGAAATTACATGCTTCTCTCAAAATAGGTAATTGTTTTTCTTATATCCTGGTCATGCAAAGAGAATGTCAAAGCTGCCACGCGGCGATCAGCTCTTAAAATTTTACTATCGGTTTTTGTCGACTATTGCATTCTATTCCCATTGCACCTGTAAGGAAATACGCAATAACACCATTCCTACGCACGTTTATTTCAAATTACGAGTGCATAAAATACACAAAAGAATAAGCGTTTTTAAGAATGTACAGGAGTTGTTAAACCAAAATTCACAGATGGATTGCGTTAAGGTTAGAAACTTTTGCAGTTATAATTCTATAGGATTAAATAGAAAACTGACTATAATTTTTCATACTTCCGATTTACCTCTTTCGTGCTTATTTTCCATTCTTTTTCTGTTCGGAAAGATGGAGGCAAAAAGAGTATTAAGTGGAAATAAGAACACGGGATGCTATCCCTATTAAGAGTATGTGCTTGCGGAATATTGTGGTTTATTTCATGAGCACCTTTCCTGAAAGTGGCACTTTTACGCCGAGAGATACCATTGACGAATATCCTCCAAGGAACTTTGATAACCACATAATATGACTTCACAAGTAGGAAAGTCTCCAGTGAAGTTGAATTTTGTTATCCTTTTCTACTTCAGAATAACATGGAAACAGTGCTCGCTTCTTCGTCCCTTCAAGGTTTATACATAGGGTTATCGAGAAGTTGCTCCGCAGCTCTCGTGTAACCAAGATTCCCCTAAAGATGGGAATTCCGGTGGCAGCACTGACGGCCACGAGTGTATGATTATAATGTTCTGCGAAATAAAATTTCAGATAGATTCACGATGATAATTCGTGAAAGACAATGCAGATAAACAGGATAACAACGTTACTTTGAGCAGTGTGCACCGACAAGCTGCGGAGAGACTTGGTGATGACGCGTTGGAAACACATGTTATTGGCTGGTATTCTGACGGTTTTGGTAAAACATGACCTTTCCAAATGTTTGTTTATGCACACTTAAAGAATAAAAGTAATTACAGCATTGCTGATATGAAATTCTGTTAATTTGATCACCTTACCGCCATTATGCACAATGTTGCATTCGTGCTCAAAATCCTACAAATTCTCTTCAAATAGTGTTTTCCAAACCCGAGTCGCCAAATGAAAAGGGCATTATGTTCTTTGTAGTCAGAAGACAAGCTCGTTTGAACTGAATGTCCTTAAAATTGTCACCTCAAACATTTTTCAAGAACACTTCCGTAGGGGTTAGGTTTTATTGCACCTCCTGTGAAGAATGAGAATAACATCATTTTTAATTCTCGATATTATTCAGGAAACAGAACCTCAAAATATGTTGTCCTGAGGCCTTTATTCCCTCTCTTTCCCAAGGAGCACTGCGTCATGTTTTCAACAGCTGATCGAGGCGAACCGAGGCCAACGTGAATTATCTAACATGCAAACACATAAGAACTAGAACTTTAGGCCCTTATTGGACGCTGAAGTCATTCATTCAGTTTGACACTGTTGTGAGCCAATAGATTGCCATTTCTACTCAATATTTGCCTAAAACGTTACATCAAATCTGTCGCTAGTTGCCCTTCATATAAAGCAACGGAGTACTTGGGTAGACTATGGTTTGTTTAACCACAGAAGTTGGTGTATTGCAATGTTGCCGATGTCTACAGTCACATTACACCTGCAAAACTGTGTCATCAATTTCCAGATCTTCTGTTATTCAGGTAAAGCTGATGTAATTAATACAGTAGTTAATGTTCCGTAGCCACGACTTGCCGGTTACTTATGTGTAATTCCAGCAGAGGGCGCGGCGGTTCGGTGCCACGTGGGGCGGTCCAGTCGGTCTATGAATGCACTGTACTTTTACAAATACAGTCCCTATTTGTTCTAACCAACATTCTGAAGGCTTCATATTGCTGGAGGTTAACAATATTGCGACGTATTCAAAACATTGAGATGCAAGAGATAAAAGTACTTGAGGAATCATACATATTCACCTTCCCCACATTCTGTGTTGCACCTATGTGCTTGCTGGAGGGCGTTGTTTCAAAGGGCGTATATGGATTCACTTCATAAGAACTGTATGAAAAATATCTTAAAAGCGTGTTGCGGAGAATAACATTGTGAATTCGTTTTCATCCAGAATTACGCATTGTGTAGTTGCATAGTGTGAATATTTGAATTTAAAGTTATATTACGTGTAACTTCTGTGTCAATGCATGACTATTGAATGGAAAAGTGTAATTAAGAATCGCACTGCAGCTGTGAAAATGTTTTTTTAAGTTTTCAGCCAGTTAAGCTTATAATATTACCACAGGGGTAGTACCGATATATGATATTTGTGAAAGAATGAATATTACTTTCAAGAATGCCTTAAACATTTTACTAGCACACACAAATCGCTAGCCCTCCTACAAATTATCCGTTAAATAATGGCAGACTTGTGTGTGTGTGTGTGTGTGTGTGTGTGTGTGTGCGTGCGTGCGTGCGTGCGTGTGTGTGTGTGTGTGTGTGAGATGAAGATTAGCACAGAGAACCTTTTCTAAGCCACAAAAGCAGCAACTTTTGCTGTTTAATGTGCGGATTTCAATTTAAAAATATAAAGTAAACTCGTGATCTTACAGGTATTTGTTTACAATTTCAAAAGCACTTTATGAATACTCATATTTGTAAACATATAACACGATGCCATTCCACTTTTTAGAAGTTCAATTTCTTATTATTTTATTGAATTTAAGCTACTGTATTTTTTGTTTCAAAGTTAGATCGCAATATTGAATTTAAAAGCAAACAATTTATTATGTTCATCAAATAGTTTTAAAATATTTTAAGTCTAAACAAGAATGGAATTTTACCATTTAGTATGTCAATCATAAGGCAGCGTAACAATATTACGTGCATAAGGTAAAGGAAGGTTATAAACTTAAAGATAGTGTAATTTGTCTAACCACAGTAGGCAGCTGTAATAATTTTGTATGTAAAATATGTTTAATATTAATAAAATAGTTAATAACAGTGTAGAAATTATTACTACTGCGCTTGTATCAAAACAACCTTGTCACTTGGCAAGAAAATGTGGGAAGAGTAAGGCAAGTTCAATCGCTATCTCTCCTCTCCTGCCCATGCCTGCTCTAAAGTATGTGTTGTCATTTGGCAACAAAGATGTTTAGTGAAACTTTTAGAATATTGCAACATTTTCATGTTATATTGGTATTTAGCAATAAAATAAAGGTAGCTATGTTTATAATGATTGTGTAATTATATTTCATTATTATTGCAGTTGTTTTCTCTTTCTGTTTTTCAAAAATTAAAAATTAAAGTATGCTACATGTATAGAATTTCATTTCACGAAAACTGTATATCTTCTTAAAACAAACAAATCATGTCAAATCATTCCTTTGTGCAGCTAATCATTTCTGACGCGTTCCTTATTTAAAAAAAAAAAAAAAAAAAAAAAACCTGTTTCAATTTTTTAATATCTAAACTTTCCTCAAATTGAAAGTCGTTGATTTTTTATATCTTGGTTATGCAAAGAGAACGAAATTGCAAAGCTATCACATAGAGACCGGCTGTTACAAGATTTTACCATCACTTAAGCGTATTGTTTCCCATTCCCCTTGAAGCTAGAAGACATATAGAAATAAGATAATTTCTATAAATGTTTATCCCGATTAACATGAAGTAGATGGAACAATAGGTGTTTTTAAGAAAATAATGTTTAAGAGTGTGTAGAGAAATTCATGTGTGTGCACTTATATGGAGGGTTGCATAAAAATGTCAATTTAAAATTATTTTGTTGTTTAACGAACATCTTCAATGAATAAATTATTTTTTACATCCACCTTGCATGATGGAAAGCTCCAGTGGACCTTACTTTTAGAATGGAGTCCACAGTTGTCCGCAGAAGCACGATGCAATGACGTCACGGTAATCATTCTTCAGGTGTTTTTTTTTTAGTTGTTATCGGAAGAGATTGACTGCATCAGTCACTCACTTCAGTTGTTTCTTCAGACGAATCATTAATAATTTCCAAAATCATTGAACTCTTATCACCTTTCAGCTTCTTTACCTCGTCTTTATAACTCTTAATCCTTGCCTTTTCCTCTTCCAGTCAGCACCTCCAAGAAAACCTCTACCGCAAGGCTCTCCTTGACGTAATAGAAAGAGTTTATCCTCTTCTGTTTTTATCGTGTTCTAAGCATTATATGGGCAACATACAACAAATTATTTAGGATTGAAGCAAACAACTTCTCGCTCTTTATTCTATATTCTTTGTGAAAGTGGGCTTCAAACCTGTGTTTATAGCCACTCTTTGATCTAAAATACCAAATCTACGTCTTAAGTAGATAAGCAAGCAGCTAAAAGGCTATAGAGTGCTGGAACTAAATGTAAAGGATCCCTTGGAGAGAACATCAGTGTTGCGTCAATGCATATCTTATGTCTGGTATTTTATTAGGTACGTATGTACAGCATCCCAAGGGACATCCACTTTTTGCTTCACCTGTTGCTAGGCTTCGGATCAATAGACGCTGCTGTGACATAGAGGCTCTTGTGCTTTCTCTAACCGCTGGATCTTAGACAGAGGATGTATGGCATCTTGTTCTAACCATTCTTACAAGTGTAGTAGTTGTAGAGAAAGTCATGTGAGTGTAACACATCAGATTCTTTGGAACCTAATCTATCAAATAATCTCCGTAATAAATGTGTTATTTGTCACTGATTCCATGTGTGTACTAAACATTCAACTCTTTGCTCGACTACTCTAGTTCAGTTTAGAGTGATGGGGCTGGCTGTCAGAACTTTGTTGCCCTGAGGAAACAAACAAAGTTGTGAGTAAAACTTGCGTCGATCCACAAAAGTTGAATGACTTGTTGATAGGCCTTAAGAGAAGGGTGAAGTCTTCTTTCTTACTTGGGAAATTCAAGTACTCTTTAAAAGACATCTACTGTGTTAACTTCTTGAACCTCTGCGCGTGCACAAAGTGTTGTTACATCTTTTAATCAGTAGAACATAATTAATAAGTGTTATTGGTTCCTAAATACATCCTAAAATCTGTTGTGTTGCACTGGCAAGGCTTTCTCTACTCTTATAACTATTTTCATAAACCCTTATTCCTCAATTTTCATCATTTTAGTTGAGATTAACATTTGTACAAATTATCTTATTGCTTACTTTCTTTTAGGTGCAAGGGGAATGTAGGAATACAGAAGGCTTTGAGCGATAGTCAAATCTTCTCTTTGCACGGCTAAGATATAAAAACATGTATAACGATGCTTCATTTGTGGAAAGCACAGTTTTGCAAAACTCACACAAGCAAGGAATATCTCCGAAATGTTTCGCTCCACAAAAAAATTAATTTGTAAATAAGCTGCATGTTTTAACGTGATCTATATTATTTTTGTAAACTAACATTTGATCTATCTCTTACGATTTAACGGTTATACAAAAGTCATCAAGAGTAAACAGGACTATGTGGGCTAATATATAGAAAATTCAATATATACCTTTTAGTTGGCATAAAAAAGTATCTTGATGCATTTTAATGAAAATCGTTAGAGCCATTTTCGAGAAAATTAAAATTTTTGAAAAATGTTCCGTGTAAACGGTAATTTAGGATGGAGAAATTTTCTTCAAAATCCGCGTGTCACATCCTTAAAGGATATTAAACTTAAATACAAATTTCAGTTTTTAACCGACTTTTCGTTTTCGAATTATGCTGTTGACACACACACACACACACACACACACACACACACACACACACACACACACACACACACACACACACACGGCCGTTTTTCTGTAATGGGGTAGAGTTTGGGTAGATTGCAATACTTCCCCTGCTTACTATACGTAAAAATATTAGACGAGTGACTACTTTTCGTAATGATTTCAAAGTTGTAAACTAAATTGTCTGTGTATGTGTGTGCGTATGTGCGTGCGTCCGTGTGTGTGTGTGTGTGTGTGTGTGTGTGTGTGTGTGTGTGTGTGTGTGTGTGTCTACCTGAACATTCTTCACAGTAACACAAACGCCTTTTCACCATAATCTGATACACAACCTTATGGCCGTTGTCTAAGTGAGGCAGCTTCTATATCTATAGATGAAAAATTTCCTTGTCGCACCGTTCCTTTGTATGACAACCGTCCATCTCATCTCTGGTTTACACCCTCATTACTCAAGCGCCCCTCTGTGACAGGCACAAAAGCCTCCCCCACTTGATGAATACGAGTGAATGGTTACGCAATGGTATTGTTGAAAAGGAACAACACATCATTCTCCACGCAACAATCGACCAAGCCTCTTTGCCTCACTGTCTACCCGAGTGTGCACGTACTTTCCCCATAAAAGTTTTGCTGCAAAGTTTTTAAAAGAAACAAACAATATGATAAATCTAGGCAGAATGTTAACCTGCAAAAGCCTTGGTTTTATGGGGAAAATAATGCAGCACTATGTCTTATGTCTTGTTCATTTCTATAGCCTCCTCTGATATACTGAAACCTGGGGCTATTCAATTGTTTTACTCTTTTAGGTTAGGTTAGTGCAGGTTTTCTTCATTTTTAGCTTATTTTAATACGCGCATTCATTCTCAAATGCACCTTTTTGGAGTTTATGCATGATAGAAAATAATCCTAATGATCCCGGGACCTCCGCGTCAGAAGTCAGTGCACTGGGTACTTTACCACAAACGAATTAAATCTCTACCTTTAATTGCACTTAGTCTGTACAGATTTTAGCCAAATTTCAAATATATTGGTTTGGAATTAAGTATTTAAAAGCATATTCTGTACAGTGCCATGCCTTTATTAGTTCTGCACACATATACATGCTTAATTTTTGAATGGTCAAGGAAAGTATCAACTAAAATAAATCTGGCTATCAAGATAAGAAACATTTTATCTGGACATGGTAAGCAGTGAACATGTTACCATCGATTCAAGTAGTTATCGCAAGATGTCTCTGTGATACATGCAAACAAACAGTAGATCACAGTATCTACCACTGTGAAAGACTGAAATGTGAAAGTGCAAGACTTAAAGGTGGAAGGTGGCCAGGTCGAAAGCTGCAAATGGTCAAAAACTTTATAAAATACTCATACATTTGTGATTTCTATAAACTTTGGATTACTCTGGAGTTAATCCTTGATATAGATTGTAAATCTTATAACCTAATAGAGGACAAAATAATACTAAAATGTAAATGTTAATTTAAACGAACTACTGCCAATCTTGTATCGGTTAACATTAAGCGTGTGTTTAATGGAACATGCGCTAATAAAGGAACTAACACAATCACGCACACACACACACACACACACACAAACACACTACACGTACACGGAGAAGCCAAAAAGTGATCAGATGAAAAATCATATATTAATATACACTATAAAGTTAATAGGGATAATTAAATCAGAAAGTAATCAATACATCTGAGGAAAAGTAACAATACTATGAATGGTAGCTATGGAATCCCAAAGGTATGTACTTTTGAATGAAAGTTATATTTTGATTCTTAGTAATTACTTTCCAAGTTCTTATTGTATCTATATAAACATTTGAAGTATTGGACACGATGCACAGCTTTGTCTTACTCCTTAATTTAACTTCTACTCATAAAGTTCTTCACTTTAAATTTAGAGGTACCATAAGAGCCCGTATTTAGGGGAAAACTTGAATATAACATTTTCACTGAAAATGCAGGTTTTGAGAGCCCCTGAATCTAAAAAGGTGCCTTTAGAAGAAGGTCCGTGTATGTGAAAGCTTCAAGTCAGTTGAACAATTACTTCGGCTAGACACAATCTCTTTAAGTTAGCAAGACACCAAAAATACATTATTGAGAGAAATGATATTGAAAGTCAGCATGCATATGATTCTAATTTGGTGCCTCAGAACTGCCCTGTTGATTATTTTATACCTTAAATTTACTACATCCAGCGACTTTCTATTCTACATTTGCCTGATATTTGGAACCGTTTATGTATATTTTTGTAAAAAATAATACACTTGAAACCGTGCACTAATCTAAGCATTAAGGCATAATTATTACGTATTCATTGATTTAAAACGAAAAGAATAACTCTATTACACTTTAGTTCTTTTACTTTCTATGCCAAGTTTCTATATTACACACTGTAAGACTGGAAATTGACTTTCAAACACTAAATACAAGGTTTTCCCAAATATTACTTTGTAAGAAATCGTAAGTTTACAATGTAAACAGAGCTGTTAGGGAAGGCTTAAATGTTTCATTATTTTATAGTAGTGATTATAAAAAGAACATAGCAGCAGATATGCACAGAGAAGCTCAACAGATAGAATACCTTAAATAATATTATCAACCGCAGGGAAAAGAATGAATTAAACGAATAACGAAGTGGATAGATCTCTCTTTTGACTGGAAATGGGCCAACGGCTATGCACGAAGAATATTAGCTTTTCTGTTCTTAGTTTTATTTTTACCTCCTTGTCAAAGAACAACTAGACTAGAGTTCTTAAATTGCCAGCATGTCATTAAAAACCAGACTTTTTCTCTTTTGCATCTACGACTCGTATGTCTTATTTCAGCTCCTGTTGAAACTGATATTTCTTCACGTCTTCCCACATTTTAACATTTCTGATTTTTTTTCTTCTCCCGTTCTTTCCTTTTCGTTTTCTTTAATCACTTTCCGGTAGTTTTCTAAAACCAGAAAGCAGCTTCTCAGATTTATCGCCAGTTTTCGCTGAAACTAACTTCGCAGTTCCGCTGAATCGACTGAACGTGCAGAAAACTGACATGGAGTAAAAACCTGCTTCTTTTATAAAAAGAAAGGAATGTGAATACAATGGTCAATTTATCTGAAGCACAGAATTGTCTGCGGAAACAAACTTAGCGTATCTTTTATTTGAAAAGTAATAAGCATTTACGGGATAGGTATAGAGCTGGAAATAAAGAGTTGAAGGTGTGACCTACTTACTGTTTTGAAGAAATTGAGGGGGTTATGTTATCTTATTGTAGTGTAATGCTGTGGCCATTCAAGATATTCGACGCATCCATAAAAGGATATTGCCCATAACTGCGATAGAATAGTGTAAGGGGTAACACGTTATCTATAAACCTTTTCTGTAAGACTGGTTGTGAATAAGCGAGCGTGAAGATAGCTATAATGCCTTTCCGTGATTGTACTGTACAGCCGGCTCCAAAAGTTTTCCGATGGACGAGAGGGTGTAGGGAAAAAGACTCAAAATGTTCTTCTCAATTATTTGCACCTCGTCCGCCCGGCTCACCATGGCTTCACCGTATGTGTGGTTGGTCACCAGAGGGCAAGCAAGAAACTAAATAATCAATTTCATTCTGATTAAAAAAAAAAAAAAAAAAAAAAAAAAAAAAAAAAAAAAAAAATCAGCACATTCTTTTCTGAACGTATTTGAACAAGTAACATTGCTTTTTGTGGCAGCGTTTTTTGAAACATGCTCTTTTGCGATTTCTAGTATTTCTGGAATTATATTCTCTGTACAAACACATTACACCCCTCATCCTTGTAGACAGCTATGAGCTGGCAAGTCGACCTATGACACCACCAGGCATAACTAATAGATAAGCCATCCTGGCTTCCCCCCACGGATAGGAGCATGTGACTCGGGAAACATTACCAGGTTAATACAGAATTCAAATTCTACAAACAATTGAAAACAGGTACGATGAACTTCCGAAATTTTTGGAGACAAGTTACCTCTTAGAGGACGTCCGAAAAAGAATTAAACACAGAAATTAATTAAAAATGGTGCGCTACGAAGTCGGTGCAGAATGGAAAACGAGAAAAAATTCCTTGAGTTCGCGCCAGAAGTAATTGAGCAGATTCGCTAAACAATTACTTTAATCCCAAAGAAATGTGCAGTAAATTGCTACAACAGACGTACGTAAGGAAGAGGAGTTGCCAGCGGGTCTTTATTTTAATCCATAACATGTACAACTGGTTCTGTTTCAGCAAGTAGTTTATTATACTCTGTCCGTATTTATTATATATAGGGTCTTTCAAAAGTAAGTACATACACGAAATTGCCAGAAATATTATAACTAGGCTTCGGGACCATTTGAATGTGTTCAGCATTTAAGTTCTGCTTGCAGGAAAGTTTTCTACCGCCCCTACCTACAGTTACATCGCTTTACAAACAGGTTACTGTAGCGGTGTGTCACCGTCCCCTTCCCATTTCTCCACTCCAATTCCATTATCTGGAATACTATTTGAGATAACTAGCTGAATATTTAAAGCATGTTGAGTAATATTTTTACAGTTGACTGGTTAAACAAAAGCACATTTTCTTCATCAGAGGCAAAGTTCTGATTTTTAATACAAAGTCTAGATTTCTATTGAAATATAATGGGTGATAACATGACAGCAAATTTGTTACAAGTTCCTCGTAGTTTACAGCTCGTTTGTTTCTCAAAAAAATTGCTTACGACTTCTCTGAAACAAATTCACACCTCTTTGTCAACATCATTTCAAATGTGTTCAAATATCTCAACAAGACCATTTTGGTCCAACTTTTTAGCAAAGTTTTTGATGACAGAAACTGTTATATTTAGCGGAGGAATCAAAATATTCTCAGATTCCACTGCAGGTTCATGTTTAACATTTAATTTTCTAGTTTCTATACCTTGACGTAAAGGCCATTCCTTTTTTGTGAAATGAGAAGTTATATCTCTACTGTTACATTTACATATGAAATTACAGCGTGTAGTGTAGCTTAGTGAAGTCCAGTGAATATTGCAATTACTTTGAAATCTGCACATGTTTTCCATTTATATTTGTTATAAGGAATTGAATCAAGGATTTTCAGGCTGCAACATAAGTCCTTCATATGCACGGAATAACCAATAGGAATTGGTGATAATGTGATAATGTAGAGAATATATTACAGAGAATAAGAGAATAGTGGACATCTTCTCGATGTATTCTAAACCCTATTGTTTGTCTAAACAGTTCAATGTGTGTGATCTTTTTTTTTTTTTTTCAATGTCTGTGATCTTTTTCCTATCTCAATTATTGTAATATGTATAGTGGTTTAATGTTGTGGAGTGACCTTTGAAACAGCCTGTAGTTATACGGGTGTGACGTTTAGCTGCACCACTTTCCCCCAAATTGGTTTATGGGTTATATTTAACGTGTACAATAGGCTCAGGGAAATATCGGATGCATTAAGAGAAATCACTTTCTGGTCACAAATCCCTAGACAATAACAAGATATTTCTCTCACACATTGTCCACTCCCTCACTCACTCCCTCACGAACAAGAATCCTTAGAAGAACAAACGTCTGATTTCTATCGACTGAATATCTCGCGCTTGCCAACGACAAAAGCATTTTCCAGCTGGGACGATAACATAACGGAAAAACGACGGAATGCTGGGTATTTCCTCGAACAATGGCAAGCGCTAGAAAATGTCACTGTTCCCTAGAGCACAAAGGCTCATCAATACTTCCGTGAAAAGGTATAGAAAGTTTCCTTATGGAAGCTTCCAATGTTTAGCAAATGCTCTCTACTCAAAAGATAAATACCAACGCTTATATATCGTGAGTATAAAGAATAATGGAACATCATAAACCTGCTATACAACACATCCTATGAATGAATTACTTCCCTAACTTCTTTATGTCATTTATCTTGAAAGTTGCTTCACAAATTCCTGTTTCTCTTTCATGTCATACGTCATTAACTAATTTCGTAAAGTGTTTTCCTATTTGGTAGCCCTGTAACCCATACTTAATGACACCTGAGCATAAAATTGTGACTCATGACTTGAAAAATGCTGTAAATACAAGTCAAATTATTTTTACCATGCTATAAAATTCTTGTTTTAATGCTTAGTCATTAATTTACATACAATTCAGCTTTAACTCTTAACTGCTGGCGTTGGGAAGTTGTCACTCAATTGGTGACATACGTCTGGAATACTTAATATTTATCTTATTCCAGAATTAATATTTATTGGTTTTTAAAGATTCTAAGCTTCTTTATTTAATCAAGACGTTATTAAACATTATTTTGATATATAGCGAGTTTCACAACTATCTTATTTTAATGTTAAAAAAACAAAATATCTTTTTGTGCTAGTAATTATAAAATAACATGCTTACCTGACGTTTTCTTCTCCCTAGGAATTAATCATCTGTATTTGTTAATACAGATATTTGT
Organism: Tenodera sinensis; assembly: GCA_030765045.1. Taxonomy (NCBI): domain Eukaryota; kingdom Metazoa; phylum Arthropoda; class Insecta; order Mantodea; family Mantidae; genus Tenodera; species Tenodera sinensis. The sequence continues at coordinate 54,674,986 of CM060972.1, forward strand.
TATTATTAGTTTCAGCTGTTCAATATTTCTTAACATTTTTAAATTCTTGTCGTTATTAATTTGTTTCTCGCCGTTGGTATGCAAAGATTTTGCAATTGTAAAACTATAGCAAGTCGTTTTTAAACATCTGGATATCGATTGGGTTTCCTCTATACTTTATGTACTTAAGAGTGCAACGAAATCTCTAATAAAAGTTATCTCCAAATGTTTATCTCGATTAACGTGAAGCATATCAAACAAATCAACATCTGTAAGAATAACTGAATAGATGAAATCGTTTGAATGTAACAAAAACACAGTTATGTATATTGCAATTATCACTTGAAGATGTACTGAAGGTTAAGACTTCATTATCTTGTGCAGACTGCTAGAGGTATGAGTGCAGATATTTCCACTGAAATTGAGGACAATGTAATAACAATATTATATCAATATTCACTGCATTTGCTGGCTTATACGAGGGCAATTCGTAAGTACGGTCCGAATGGCGGTACCTCATCGAATTTCGCGCAAGTGCTCCTTTCCCTGGCATGCCTTGCAGATAAAACCTCGCCATCTGCATTAGCAATGTTGCAGTGTGCTGTTCATAGTGTCGGTTCAAAATGTTCAAAACAATCGAGGGGTCCACCGACTGTGAAATAAGTCTGTGATTCAGTTTTTGCTAGCAAGGAAAGTTTTAGCAGCGGACATTCAGTGAAATATATGACCCCAGTGGCAGCAAAGTGCGTAATTGGCTGAGAGCTTTCAGGGATAGATGGGACAATGTCCATAATGAACCACGGTCAATGATCACAAAAGATTTGGTAATTGCGTGTATGGAGGACTCAAAGTTCGGCGGTTGGAAATTTCCACTCGTTATCCTCACAACTGAACGAAGACAAAAAATGAGCCAAACTGCAGACATATTAAGGCAATATTTATCAAAATATTTGCACCTATACCCTAACACCTTTTAAAGTTGCACAGTATAACAACAACAAAAAGCGTTTTTGGGATTGACAGAGGAAGGGGTGGAAATGAAAGCTGTACTAGAATCGTTCTGTTACTGAAGGGAATTGCAGGACTTTCATTTACCAGCCTTTTGAGAACGCACTTGCTTTGACGTTCGTCCAAGTGAAAGAAAGGCTACGAATTACTTCACCTTCCCTCTAACACGGTCACTCACTCGTTTGTTAGTCAGCCAGCTAGCTCTCTTCCAACTTCATTGCAAAACCGTAGAAGCATGAAACTCAATGTCCATTCCATGTACTAAATTCCAGCAAGTGTTTGTTCAACACAAAAGAGTACCATGTACCCTTTAGCAGTTCCAGAATGTGACCCACATAAGGATGAACTGTCTCATTCCCAGGCTCCGCTCCTGATTTACTGCACCAAAATAATTCTAATTTGTTTTTCCTTGGTTTCATAATCACCTGACATAAGTCGTCGAATTCATCCAAATGCGCGGCGAGCTACTTCACGAATCGACCTCAATGAACTGTAATTGGAATAGGATTGATAAATATTCAGTTATGAAGCGTTATAATCAAATTAATTTTAGGTGGTACGAAGTTCACCGAGTCATCTACTCCAAAATGTAGATGTGTTATAAAACCGCTTTACTTTCTCAGGATATTTAAATTGTGGAAACATATTACACTTGTATATAAGTATTTTAAATTGTACGTACCCATAAGAACTCTTCGCATACCCCAGGTTGAATATGTCTGGCTTCTAGGTTGTAAAAGAACAACGATTTTTTGGCCGTGCTTTCTCAGCATTATTGCTTCCAAAACATTGTCATCATACATCACTGGGTTGTAATTTGACATAAACCTGTGCGTTTTGAGACCCCAAAGTTAGTTTTGCAGCACTTAGAATGGTGGTCTACTCTTGCAGATACTGAAGATAACCTCCTTGCAAAACTGTGCAAATTAAGCTCCGTACCTAGTTGTATCTGAACACAGTCTTCTGTGAAAATGCAAAACTCTACACCAGGGGCGGCAGAATAGTGTCTGCTCAGAATCCACTGTGCACGCAACCCGCGTAACATTCTTACTGGTTGGAGGAGTGGAACTTCTTCGCTTCTTAAACTCTTGACAGTGGTGGATTGACACAGTTATCGATCAGTGTGTTTGTTTCACACAAAAAAGGGATGATCATACTTTCACTGTGTGAAATCGGACTTAGACACATTATCATCATTCGAACACTTCGGAAGTCGTTCAATCTCTGGCGTAATATCTGTAACAGCAACAGGCAATTGCGCCGAGAGGTGCAAGTGCTAGATCTCAGTTTTGAGTTTATGTTCATCACAGAAAAAAATTGTTCACAGACACATGTGGAGTAAAATATTACTGTAACAGTGTAACAGAAGCAAAAACTTCTCTCAAAAGTTCTTTGACTGTCTCGACTAATCTGCACTTATTGTTTGTCACTAGATCTGTTTGTAGATCTGTGGGTTCATATTGCAAGTTAACCCTTACATTCACCACATCTACAGTTAAAGACTTTAGAAACATTGAAATATCATTCTCAAGAATGGGAATATTGCTAGTTTATCCTTTAGTACAGTTCCAGTAATCTTATACATCTGAAATGAGTATTTCATAATTTGATATATTGGTTAAGGGAATTGTCATATGGAATAGTATGTTATGTTTAGACTGCAAACCTTCTAGAAGTTTAGCACTGTAATCATAACAAAGAAATAATTGCAGCCACACAAGAATACAATTACCATTATATTATCGTTATGCATAGTCTCTAATTTGATACTTCTCTTTTGCTACAGAATTCTAAGTGGTAGCGTTCATAAATTTGTCTACATAATTTACATAGCAATGATGACGATGATAAATATATACTTGTATAAAAGGTAAATCAGAAAATATTTACTATTTACTTCCCCTTCTACGTAGCTCGATCCCTTTGCATGTCCAACAGATAAAAACTGAATAATTACCTTCCATTTCAAAAAAGCTTAAGTACTGCAAAACTCACGCAAATAACAAGAAATATCTCGAAGTGGTTCACCACAGAAAAAATGCGTATAGACATAACTTGTGTGGTTTAACAAGATGTAGATTTTTATATAGTAAGATTTGATAGATCTCTTGCTGTCTACCAGTTATGCAAAAGTCATCATAGTGTAAACAGGACTGTAGGCTATAGCCAGAAAATTCAAAATATACATTTAGTTTCCCATAAAAATATTTTAAACATACATTTTAAAAAGTTGCTAAAGCCATTTTTCGAGAAAATCAAAAGTTTCGAAAACTTTTCCATATGAATGGTAGCTTAGGTTGGAATTTTCTTTAAAATCTTCGTGTCGCGTCCTTGAAATTAAACTTAAACATGTAACGGGTTTTCCCCATTGATGCGTCGGTAGCTCAGCCGGTGCGGTAGCTGTCTCTGCGTCGAACGTCCCCGTCTGGGATCGCAGCTGGTACTCCGAGATTACGTTCTCTGCTGCTGACGGCCCCGTTGATTTACCTAGGATTAAGTATGGGATTTATGGTAGGCATGAGTCAGTAATTTAGGTCTTCCTCAGGCGTGAGGTAGGATAACAATACACTGCACTGTGTTTTTCTTGTTTATTTTGCCACACATAAGTGCCCCGAAAAACCTGGGCGTAGTTTTGGTATTCTCCCTTAAAACTTCCTGTATCGCCCCAGTAATTGCCACATCCTTATGCTAATCCTCTAGTCGTTGCAATTTTCCACCAAATTCCGTGACTACGACGTTTTTGGCGCGAAACTAGATCTTCATTGGTCACAGGTTCACCCTTGGAAATGTTCACCAGAAGAAGCCCTGGTCCGACCGAATTTTCATTATTTATATGTCTCTCATCCACACCACTTTCTGCCTTTATCGTATATTTCCGCAGCTGTGGCCTTGGGCGTTGTCAATACTCACCCGAACCTTAGCCAAAATATCACACACACACACACACACGCCCGCACGCACACACACACACGGACTTTTTTCGATTCTTTTTTAATTCAGGGGCCATCACAACCTAATTCCGGTGAAATCTCAACATCGAAATTTAGCGTAGTAGGGAAAATAATAAAGGAGAAGTAAAACAATATACAGTTTAAAAAGGGGCTATTATTTAACGGTGCCTCTAATTTGGGGACTCGGATTTCCGACAATCTACTGAACCTGCATTAGTGGGCCCATTCTGCAGTTCAATACACAACCTGTCTGTAACGCTCTAGTTTGAAAACAACACTGATTGCTCTGGAATTGTGTGTTTCTGGTCATTTGCTGATTCAGTATCAATCAATACGCTTTTGTTTTTGTCTGCCTGCTGGGCGGGTGTCAGCTAATCCCATTACAATGTGCCTATACGTATCTTACGGCTTATGTCATTGCTTTTGCACTTTCAGTCTCTGTACCTGAATTTCTAACTCCATCGGTGGCTATCAAATTCATTTACATAAATGTTTGCTTTCATTAGATTAGACCAGCGATGTCCAACCTTTCCAAAAGAGGGGAGTGTGGGTTTACCTCTTTCCTTCATTTTTAACATTTCTTGTGCGCTTTTCTCAAAGTCTATTAAAGATATTGGCTTGAAATTTTTACCTACCTATATGATTATCTGCTTTCACTACTGACCTAGCCTTCTTTAGAATATTAAGTTTAATGCGATTAAAATAAAAAACTTATAAATATAAGTTATGAGTTAATATGAGTTAAACCTTATGGAGAAAACTGCAGAAGTATGAGGCAGAAAATTTTTGTTAGAAAACATGGTCACACTTATACCACTTTTGCACAAAATCTTTTACATTTAAGCTAAATATTATAAACTTATTAAATGTAGAAACATTTGTTCTCTAAACACCCCAGATTGCATTTAAATCAGGCTAATTTTCGCAGCAAGAGCTGCAATTGAAATAATTACATAACTAGTATAGCAAAATAAGTTCCTGGTGTCCTTAAAACTGGTCTTACGAATTATAATATTTCTAGCTATCCTTAAAAGTGTGGAAAAAGTGAAGAAGTTTGCGTAGAAATCCGAGGTTTACTTATTAATGAGAATTGCAGTTACATATTTTTGAGCAGCCTGTAGGTACATTATACACATGATAGGAAGTCCCTTGCAGCACGCCACGCCATGTCGACACCTCCGCTAAGTGCTCAGGTCTATGAAGAACACGCATCCTGCATTTTGATGATAATTGGGAGCTGCCGGATGATGCGCCCTTCAGTCGATACCTTGATCCCACGCGATGAACTCTCTCTCACCTCTGAGACATATGTATAATCCCTAGTTTCTTTCGAATGTCACTTGTCTATTTTCTCGTGACGTAATAATTTGTATGTGATAAGATGCTTCCGGTTTTTATCTTTATTTCTAAGAAGGACCTCAGTTTCTTACCTTTTTACTGCTTGTTGTTCCCAATTCTAACTCACTCGATATTTGTATGAAAACTCTTGTCTGCAGGCGTTGACGACGGAAAAGCTATTACCTTGTATACCATTGACTTTATCTTCTTTATTCTGATTTGCAACAATTTATACTGCTATGGAATTACTGATGCACTGGATAAATTACAATTTACCTTTCACATTTTTCTCACACTTTTTTGAAGCATTGTTATTTTTACATTGTTTTTATTAGGAATTACAAAGAAAGTGTCTCACCTTCTCGTACATTAAAAATCTGAGAACACCAGACAAAACTTTCTATTGCATAGTACTGCACTATAAGGCCCTGCTCATTAATATGCATTATAGTAATACTTAAAATAGGAAAGCTAATTCTGTTTTTGTTATTTCCACTTTTAAGGCACATTGTAGATTTTGTGGTCAGAAAATAATTTTTTTTTTCTTTCCACTATTGAAATTACCATTATTTTCCACAGCTATTGATATATAATACATAGGCTGCTGTATACATTGTTGTCAAACGCGCATTTAGTATCATACTGTACCTGTCACGCCCCTTTGTGTTTTTCAGCTTTTTTTCCCATTTTCCTGTAATTTATAGTTCTCTACTCGCAGGTACCATTTTATGCAAAGCTGAAGCATCTAAGAAGTTAAAATTATCTATATTTCTTAAACTATAGAAAGAGTAAATTGTTTAAAATTATATATAAACAGCAATTTTCACTACCAAACTGGAATTCTGAAAAAAAAAAAAAAAAAAAAAAAGAAGCTTAATCAACTCATTTTGTCGGAAATACTGTTTTCTGGGCTTAGCATAATTTTTAGTCCATTAGAACAGAGTATTCTTCAAAGAAATACACCTTAGTGAAATCAGCATACCACTATTTTTTTGTGTATTAATTTTCTATAGATGCCATATAGCTTGTTTTCTACTCAACTTGTTTTCCACAAACAGATGTCCCTCCTAACTCTACTACCTCAAATGTCTCCAAAAGAAAAAAAAAAAAATACAATATGAAAAATCCAGATGGTCAAGAATTGACATATGTCAGGGGCTCGCACAGTGGGAACATAATGCACAATACATAAAGATAAACAAATAATACTTCGAACTTAAAGTTACCTTTTTTTAAATTGAACATGCTTGTTTATTCTGGAGAATAAACGTTGCGAAATTCCTGACTTTTAGGGGATGACAACGGCGTCAGAGCTTCTGACGTAATGCAACTCATATGGTACTTGCTATTACAGTGTGCCAGCATGCATAAGTGACCTGCGTCACGAGCAACCTACTGCCTACCAACCCCTCCCACTGTCACAAAAGACTCTGAACAAAGTATACTTGGCTCTTCACATTGAAAATGGTTATTTGGGAATGTCAAGTGCTGTATATAATAATTTATTCCAAACATATTATGTTAGTCAAGTATTTTGGGCACTTGATGTGCACTGGAAAATGGAAACATTTATTTTGTGCCATACAGTGGCTGATGTTGACATGCTTAGGCAGGGGTAATTACAGGTGCTCTCTCCTAATCTCCCGGAACCACACAATCCAGTCACTCGTGCGCTCTTAACTTGAAGCGTGCTGGAACCTTGGGCCGGTCTCTTGATAACACAGATTTTTTTAATAGTCTGTAAGCCATCGGTTTTACTTGCTCTACTACAAAAAATAAGTAGGGAAAGTATTGTACAAAAATTCGATGTCAATATTTCACCGGAAAAATTAGGTTTGGAGGCCCCTTGAACCCCATATATATTTTTTAAGAAACAGGTCCTGGTGTGTGTATGTGTCTGTAAAAAAATGTTTTGTTGTTTAACAACGCTCTCAATTACCAGTTAGTGTGCCGCAATTTCGTCCCACAGGAGTTCTTTTAAATCTATTGACATGGAGCTGTCGTTTTTAAGCACACTTAAAAACCATCGGTCTGGGCCGGATTTAAACCCGTGACCTTGGGATCAGTAGGCCAGCGTCTAACGAAATGGGACAACCAGACCGACGTTTGTGTGTTTCTGTCAACAGCATAACTCAAAGACGAAGTTAGTTAAAAACTAAATATAAGTGTAATGTGTTTTAAGAATGCCCTAAACTAACGTTTACATAGAAAATGTTTAGAACATTTTGATTTTGTGAAAAATAGCTCTAATGGTTTAGATGAAATTGTCATTTTATGACAAAAGATATATATATTGAATTTTCTGGCTATAGCCCAAGTAGGCCTGCTTAATCTTGATGACTTTTGCCTAACGGCTAAATCATTAGAGATAGACCAAGCCTTACTACACAAAAGATGAAGATCTCAGTAAAACACATAAGCTATGCCGAGAAGCAATTTTTGTGGAGTGCACCATTTCGGAGATATTCCTTGCTATTTGTGTTTTGCAATACTTAACCTTCTCAAATGGAAGGTCATTATTCACCTTTTTATTCTTTGTCAGTGCAAAGATAACTGCATTTCGAAGCCTTCATATAGCGACCAGCTCAAAACTGACTACCCCTCAAAGCCTACTGTATTCCCTTATTCCCCTTGCACCTACAAGAAAAATCAGCAATTAGGTAATTTTTGCTAACACAACAGAAGATAGAGGAATATGTAGTGTTTAGAAATAGTACAAGAATAAGAAAGTCATGTGAGTGCAACATATCAGATCTTTTGTTAAGCAATAACATCAGAGATACTGGCACGTTTTACAACAAATTTATTGCTTGCAGACCGTTCGATGAAGATAATTTACTGTTGTACAACATATATACTTCGCTTAGAGTCTTTTGAGACTGTGGAAGCGGCAGATAAGGACGTCGCTTGGCCGGCGCGTGTATAGGAACCAAAACAACCCAGGTAGAGTTACAAGTTTTCTGCAGTAGTGGCGTACAACAGACATTGCACAAAACTCTTAAACCAGTTTAAATGTGTGGCGGCCGTGGTAAACAGGTAAGGCATCTATGCCTATAGGACATGGAAAAGCAGTACATAAGCATACGACACACAATATTCAAAATGTGGACGACAACTTCAAAGGAGAGAACAGCAAGTTTGTTCGCCGATTTAATTTATTGTGGCTGCCATAGGCGTTCCCAGATGTACAGCAGTAAGAGCCAGTAAACTAGATCTTCAGAACTCTATACAACTCCAACATAGACGAAATTCGATGAAAACAATGAATTTATGTCATCTTTGTTGTCTTCGGAAGATGAAGACGAAGAAAACGAAATTTTATGATCCTAAGATGGAGTAAATGCCAAGCACATATCTATGTCAATGTAAATAATGTTTCGTTTTTCTGCTTGTATTTCCTTCTTTCAGAGGGCGTTAAACACTACAAAACAAAAACGAACTGGAGGGGTCAGTCAGGTGTAGTGCTCTCGATGATAATAACATGGCCAGTACAAGTAAAAAGGAGCAGCCAGTGTTACTGTCTTAAATTTAACTAAGTACCTTGTTACTTCACAACCTAACATGCAGTTTTCGATTACAAATTTTCCAGGTATTACGTCCTAACATTGACAAACTAGTTAAAGAAATACGAAACGGTAAGGTCTGAAAATATCCACGTATATGTTTATATGGCTTTGTTCTAATTTACGGATGTGACATTATTTTCTGTTCTATTTACTTTATGTCACGACTGTTCTTCACACAAACAATTGTTATATATCTTGTCAAAGCACAAAAATGTAATTGTATATAATCTGAGACCAATTGTGTAATTAAAACAGCCAGCATTAATATTAGACCATCCAAGATGTTTATTGTGGTATTAACAGCAGGTATGTTCCCTGTCTCCACTGCATTGTTGCATCCTGCATGCCTCAAACCAGTCTCTTCCCCTGCGGCAGTAGTCCAGAGTGCGGTGACGTCACTACTCTTTAGTACGAACATGTTCATTAGCTGCATCTATAAGTCAAGTTATTCTGCCCGAAGCAGTACCTTGTTGTTTGTTTATTAACCAATTGTGTCTGGTGCTGGTACAACGGGCCCAGCTTACAGACTAACATTATCATTTTTATATACAATTGTTTGGTTTGCATGCTATATACAGTGGTTTTTCTAGGAAACCCATACAGTGGCCGTCTTTGGGCCACCGAGAACAGTTCCCTCTTGTAATGTCTTGGGTTTTTAGTTTATAGTGTTTTTGATATTGTTTTTTGTTTATATACATATTTACACTTTGTTTCTTTATTTACACGCATTCACTCCCGCTTTCACTCTGGCATATCGTGAGATATACCCTCACACACACACACACGCACATTAAAAACACTATTTACACACGCTATACAAATTATTTACAGACACATACACGCACGCATTCACCCACGCACACTCTCACACACATACACACATCTTCACTGGGCACACCAGAGATATGCGTCCCATCTCGCGCACTGCACTATTCACACTATGTACACTGTCCCAAGGTGGCAGCTCCTGAATATTTTTCGAGGCGAGGGCCTCTGCCGGAACATGTATGTGGCCTAGGATCGAGGTTGCGTGGACGCGCATTAGTCGGCGAGCCGAGCCGCTTCTAGAACATTTTGATCCTATTATGCTTGCGGTGCTTCGGCTCGCCTTTGCCAATGTTGGCGATCACGTCGTTTTCGTGGTTTCTAATGCGCGTCCATGCAGCCGTTGCTCGTTTTTCAATTGCCTCCGGGATGAACGGGATCCGGGTTTCAAGGTGTAGTGTTTGGGTACTGGTGAGGAGTGGAGCAGACAGGATTTTTCTGAGGGAGAGGTTTTGGAGGGTTTGGAGTTGTTTCAGGGCGGTTTTGGAGGCATTAGCCCAGGCCACACATGCATACAGGACCACCGAGAGAATAAATGACTTATATAATATCAGTTTTGACTTCAGTCGCAACTGTTTACTGCGGAAGATGGGGGCGCACAACTTTAGCCGCTGTCTGCCTTTATTGGCGCTATTTTTTATGTGGGTGGACCAACACATTGTGCGGTCCAAGGTGACACCTAAGTATTTAACCTGCTGACGGCAGTGCACCACCGACCGTTAGGTCCATTGCCAAAGTGTGACGCCGCTTAGAGAAATGAATTAACTGGCATTTGTCGGGGTTAATTTTGATTTTCCAGTCATGTTGCCATGAGAGGAAGTTGTTAACATAACGTTGCATTTCTGCAAGGCCGAATCGTGGATTTCTATGGTGGTTGTATATTGCAGTGTCGTCAGCATACATGGCGACCTTGCATCTGGCGTCCACTGGGAAGTCATTAGTGAATAATATGTACAGAAAAGGGGACATGATTGCCCCTTGTGGGACGCCAGCCCGCATCACTCGCTCCCGTGAGGAGGAGCGGCCCACTTGGAAGTAAAACTGCCGTTTTTCTAGAAAATTGTGCAGCAAGGATAGATAATTTTGAAGAGCCGGGAAATTGTGGTGCAGTTTGTAAATGAGGCCATTGTGCCAGCACCGGTCAAATGCGGCTTCTACGTCCAGAAATAGCGCCAACGTTGAAGCCCCATTGTTAAATTGCTCTGTTACATCATCAGTTAGTCTGAGGAGCTGTAGTTCAGTGGATGTCCTTTTCTAAAGCCAAATTGTGAATTTGAGAGTTCATGTGTTGCCGAGACTTGTTTTTGTAGTCGAGAAAGGATACATTTTTCGAGCAATTTACCAATAGTAGACAAAAGACTAATGGGGCGGTAGTTTTGCGGTTGTCTGGTGCTTTTCCCTTGCTTTGGGAGCATGATAACCTTAGCTCGTTTCCAAGTAGAGGGGAAATAGCCTTGCTGCAAACAGGCGTTAAATATCTTTGTTAGTTGTACCAGAGCTTTTCTCGGGAGATGCTTAAGTTCCTCATTAGTCACTTTGTCTGGGCCGGCAGCTTTCCCATTAGGCAATTTCATAATGAGCTTGAAAACTTCCTGCGGTGTTATGATGGGTAGTTGTTGCTCTTGCTTCTGCGCCACCCAGGTTTGTACCCATGTCTGGACCTGCCGTTCTAAAACACGGTTGGTAACTGGGTTTTCACTGAATCTGTCTTGGAGACAGTCAGCGAAGACCTCGGCTTTCTCCTCTTCGGAGAAGTGCAGGCCGCCTTGAGTGTGCAGCGCCTCAGTTGCGGAGTTAACGCTCGTGGAAACTTTGAAAAGTACCTTCAACTTCTTCAACTTATTTTATTAAAGAAAGCATTTGCCTGGTGCCGGTACAGAGGGGCCCGGCTTACAGGCCAAAATTAACATTAATTATAATTTTACAATAATTGTGAATTCGGGTTTGCTTTATCTTTTAAAAAACCCATTCAGTGGGCAGCCTTAGCCCACCGAGAACAGTTTTTGGGCGTATTCTCAGTTTTTTTGTCAGTTTTTGATATTTTTTTTTTTAATTTATATACACGGATATATACACACACTCACTCCTGGGCATACCACACATATGTCCCATCACACGCACACACACACACACACACACACACACACACACACACTCGTATATACATATTTACACACACTGCACTATATACACTTTACTATTTACAGTTTTTTCCGCAGTTCACATTAAAGTTCAAGTTATTTATTATAAAAGTATTGGCCTGGTGCCGGTACATTGGGCCCGGCTTACAGGCTATATTTACATTGATTTACAGTTGACTTTGTTCATATTTACAGTTTTCGCTATATACAAAAACCCATACGGTGACCATCTGTAGGTCACGAAGAATAGTTTTCTTTTGTCTTTTGTCTGTTTCGTCTTTGGGTTATATATACATATGTACATATTTACAAATTATATACAGACACATACACGCACGCATTCACCCACACACACACTCGTACACACATACACACACATCTTCACTGGGCACACCAGAAATATGCGTCCCAGCGCACTACACTATTTACAGTTTTGACACTATATACACTGTCCCGCGGTGGCAGCTCCTGAATATTTTCCGAGGCGAGGGCCTCTGCTGGAACATGTATGTGGCTTAGGGACGAGGTTGCGTGGACGCGCATTAGTCGGCGAGCCGAGCCGCTTCTAGAACATTTTTATCCTAGTATGCTTGCGGTGCTTCGGCTCGCCTTTGCCGATGTTAGCGATCACGTCATTTTCGTGGTTCCTAATGCGCGTCCATGCCGCCATTGCTCTTTTGTCTATTGCCTCCGGGATGAACGGGATATGAGTTTCGAGGTGAAGAGTTTAGGTGGTGGTGAGGAGTGGAGCAGAGAGGATTTTTCTGAGGGAGAGGTTTTGGAGGGTTTGGAGTTGTTTGAGGGCAGTTTTGGAGGCATTAGCCCAGGCCACACATGCATACAGGACCACCGAGAGAATAAATGACCTATATAGTATAAGTTTTGACTTTAGTCGCAACTGTTTACTACGGAAGATGGGGGCGCACAACTTTAGCCGCTGTCTGCCTTTATTGGCGCTATTTTTTATGTGGGTGGACCAACACATTGTGCGGTCCAAGGTGACACCTAAGTATTTAACTTGCTGACGGCAGTGCAACATTTGACCACCGACCGTTAGGTCCGTTGCCAAAGTGTGACGCCGCTTAGAAAAATGAATCAGCTGGCATTTGTCGGGATTAATTTTGATTTTACAGTCATGTTGCCATGAGAGGAAGTTGTTCACATAACGTTGCATTTCTGCAAGGCCGAAACGTGGATTTCTATGGTGGTTGTATATTGCAGTGTCGTCAGCATACATGGCGACCTTGCATCTGGCGTCCACTGGGAAATCATTGGTGAACAATATATACAGAAAAGGGGACATTATTGCCCCTTGTGGGACGCCAGCCCGCATCACTCGCTCCCGTGAGGAGGAGCGGCCCACTTGGAAGTAAAACTGCCGATTTTCTAGAAAATTGTGCAGCAAGTATAGATAATTTTGAAGAGCCGGGAAATTGTGGTGCAGTTTATAAATAAGGCCATTGTGCCAGCACCGGTCAAATGCAGCTTCTACGTCCAGAAATAGCGCCAACGTTGAAGCCCCATTGTTAAATTGCTCTGTTACGTCATCAGTTAGTCTGAGGAGCTGTAGTTCAGTGGAATGTCCTTTTCTAAAGCCAAACTGTGAATTTGAGAGTTCATGTGTTGCCGAGACTTGTTTTTGAAGCCGAGAAAGGATACATTTTTCCAGCAGTTTACCAATAGTAGACAAAAGACTAATGGGACGGTAGTTTTGCGGTTGTCTGGTGCTTTTCCCTTGCTTTGGGAGCATGATAACCTTAGCTCGTTTCCAAGTAGAGGGGAAATAGCCTTGCTGCAAACAGGCGTTAAATATCTTTGTTAGTTGCACCAGAGCTTTTCTCGGGAGATGCTTAAGTTCCTCATTAGTCACTTTGTCTGGACCGGCAGTGATGTTCCGTAGCCATTTTGCTAGCACTTGATATTCAGGCTGACGTGTGTATCGCCACAGTTTTGTCAAGCGTCGTCTCCCCACCTTGTATACTCAAGCAAGTTTCTTCGGTAATTGTATTGTGATAAGAACCAACACTTATTCCTCTTATCTTTTGAAGCTTCGTTAACAACCAATAATAACCATAATCATTGGATTACCTTAGCACTCTAAAAATTAATAGGATACGTTTAAAATAATTTGACTAGAACTATAGGTAATGCTTCGTGCTACGAGATTACTAATATTTGCCTAGAACGCGTTTAGGTGCTGCCTACCATCGTCAGCTCATGTCAACTGTTGGATTTTGGTTTAGAAAACTCTTTGATAACGATTGAGGTACCTCTGTCGGATACCCGATGAACTTGTAGTTCGAGTTCTCGTCAAACGTGGTGATAAGGTTGACGAGTTTTCCTTCATATTTCTTTATGAAGATCTTTTCTTGGCGTTAAGATGGAATATACTAAGAAATACAGACATATAGTTAAAATTGCAGAAATAGACAAAAATAAAATACAGATAACTACATTTTCCTCAATTCAGAAATGAAACTTCAGAGCTACTCATATTTTCACAAACTTATTCATGAAATACAAGGTTACTTTGCCTCCACAGAGTATTTTCAATGACAAATCTTCTAAATTACATAAAACGTACAAAAACACACACAGACAAAATTCAGTGTTTACCGCATAAATTACATATACTGACAACTTCTACATTGAAACAACTGAAAGGATTCTGAACATTACGCTTAAAGAACATTTAAGAAACATTAGAAAGAAGCAAAGAAATAGAAAATTGGCAGTGCTGTACTATCTTTGTGAGGACAACTATGATATAGAATAGGAATTTCATCTATTAAAATATTCAGAGTCCAACAGCATTACCCACGTGGGAAAACACTTTTCCTTGTTTCCTACTCAGCGAATTCAATGTTTGAGCAGAATTACCGTATTATAAGGTAATTGATGTAAACCTCACCGAAGTAGTAAACACATGAACACAACAATGAAAGAAAGGTAAACCAAAATAGAGAAAATTGAAACGTATCGTATCTTTGGTTTGATAAGAGATAAGGAAGATTCAAATTAGTTTTAAAATATTGTCAAGGAAACCTGAAAAGAAAAACACAATTTATTATCTGGCAATGAACAAGCTTATTTTAGATAACAGCGCATAAGGTATTTATGATAAAGCATTACAGAATACGTGGGTATGTTTATTGCCCTCTCATATAAGGTTTGGCCAAGTATTCCTCATTAGCGAGAAATGTCAAGGAAAGACTTAATTAAATTTGGACAGCTTCGCTCGTAATTTCCTTTCCTAAATTGGTCACTTCAACTTATATATCATAGAGACGAATTTCAGTAGCCAGTAGCTAAAACCGACTTTAAATATGATGCAAAAGGGCAGGAGTACCACAACATGCAAAGTAACACTCAGCGAAATCTTAAAAAAAAAAAAAAAAAAACACTAAAGTTGGAAAACAAAACTAATGGTACTGTTATTTATATATCAAGTTTAAGTTAATACTAGTAATTAACACATAATTAATTAAGAGTACGACGCTAAAATGAAACATCATACAATTATTAACATTAGCATTTCATTAGGGCGAAATCTCAAATGAAACAGTATAAGCGGGTATTTAAAATTCCCAATGATTTCGAACGAAAACATTTACAAACATTTCCTGTGTACACTCACACGACTTTCTCGTCCTCTTCACTCTCGTATGTACAAACTATTCTTAAAAACAAATATTCTTCTAACTGATTCATGTTAATTGAAATTAACGTTTGTAAAATTGGCTTTGTTGCATATTCCCTTTAGGTACAATGGGAATATGAGAATGCAGTAAGCTTTGGCATTCCGGTCTCTCTGCACACCCAAGACATAAAAAACAAAAAAAAGAATAAGATCTTCCATTTGAGAAAATTATGCGTTTGAAAATCCATACCAATATCAAGTATTATTGCTTTAACGAGATCTGCATTTTGGTTTAACAGTTAGGCAGAGGACATCTATAATAAAGAGGACTTATGAGATCATTCCAGAAAAATTGAAAATATAAAATTCATTTGTTATGAAATGTCTTAAAATATCGCATTTTAATCAAAATTTGTAGAGCAATTTTTGAGAAAATAAAAATTTTGTGCATTCGTTTCGTGCATTCATTATTGAAAATCAGTAACAAAAAATTAGGATGCGTTACATTCACATGAATTTCTCTCCCAATTCTTCAACAAACTATACTTAAAGAACCCTATTCTGATATATTTTAAAAATGTTTTTATTCCATATTTCCTAATAGATACGGTGGGAATAGAGAATACATTAGACTTCAGTGAGAGTCAAACATTTTAAGAGCTCATTGCTATGTGGTGAATTTAAAATTCCATTCTCTTTGTATGAAAAATCAGTAACAACGAACATCTTGGAAATGGTTAACTCAGAAAAATAGGCACTTGAAGTAAATTGCATGCTTCAATGATATGTTTTTCGTGTATTAAAATTTTATATATGCCTTGTGTGTTGTTAGTTATGCAAAGCTCTTCCAGAATGAAGGGGACTTCACAGACTATTCTCAGAAAATTCAAGATATATAACTCCCTTTGTAATGAAAATATCTTAAATATGCGGTATTTTAATCAAATCGGTGGAGCTTTTTTGAGAGCATCATTCAACGGTAGGTATACACAGAAGAGCTTATTGAAAGACCTTCATATCTATTCTTGGAGGATACTGAAGTTGCTTAACTCACTATTGGTTTTGCTATAATGTTCAGCGCAAAAGATCGCCTTGCACATAAATATCCCTATTGGAAATCGAAGCTTAAGATGGGAGGCAAGCACGGTAACTACACATTTCTCTCAACTAAGCTGCATAATAACTGTAATATATAATGAATTGTAATAAAGCAACGAATTCTTCATCCTTTAGAGGCTTGTCTGAACACCATGCTAATTCATTATATAGGAATCTGAAAATTGTTCGTTCCTCACATGCACTAGTTTGAATTTTCATTCTCGTTTTCATTGAATGCCTCTGTTGCCATCTGTGAGAGATAGCTCGAACTGTTAATGTGTTTCACTCATAGGTAGAATTCTCTCCGAGAGAGCACGCTGGTGGACTGGTGATTCTGCCGACGTCCGCTAGATGCCTCCCCCCATTCTAGTGAGGCGTCGTTGTACCCCCTGATCAATACTACCATTAATGAGAACGCTTACAGCTGTGATGTGGCAGAACGCTTAGTCATTTGCGAAAATCTTACGGATCCTTCGATATTGCCGGTGTAAATGTGTCTTAGCAATATTGATTTATTCTTTTTGTGTGCTATAGTTTAAAATTCATGCACAAGATCATCAATGCGTTACAAATGGATGCGTTCGCATAATTTTGGGTTATATATTCTGGTATTTATTGGGCATTCTGAAAAATTCTATAACACGTATGTTCTTAGAGAATATCCATATAAACTTTTCTTAATTTTATATCTCTTTAAACCAAATCTAAAATATACCTATGCCTTCTAAAGTATTTTTGTTTATTCTTAAAAGCTAAGTATATATTAGTGCTTACAAGTACTACACACTTGATATTTAAGTTTATGATTATTTAGGGATGTGACACGAACATTTCCAAGAAAGTTCCCTAATTCAAACTATCCTTTACACTGAAAACGTTTTCCTTATTTTGTTATAAATGCCGCTCACAGTTATTTTAACGAAAATACCACATTTTAAAGATACTTCCATGATATACATAGAAAATGTATATTTTGACTTTTCTTTGAATAGCTTATGAAGATTTGAATGTCTTTTTGTTGGTAAACCATAAGACACTAAATCTCATTATAGAACAAAATTTAGACCTCTCAGTTTATGTATTGTTTTTTGTATGTATTTAACATTTTCCGAGATATTTGCTGTTATTTGTTTGGTTGTTCCGGTACCTATGTAGAGTTTTCTTTTGTCCCTCTTGGCTTTGCAAAGAGAACGAAATTTCAAAGCTATCACAAGGCTACCAGCTTAAAAGATTTGACTGTGGCTTAAAGCCTACTGTGTTCCCTTAATTCTATTGTAACTACAAGAAAATATGCAGAAGAGAGAGAGAGAGAGAAAAAAACAACAATAAGACAATTTCTGCAAGTCTCGATTATCATAAAGCAGGTAGAAGAAAAGGTAACAAGAGCGAGTAGAGAAACTTGTGTGACTGCCACACAGTATACTTTTTTCGAAGCATTAGCAGTTTTTGTCTGAAATTTACAATGCTATAACGTGTTAATCCTTATGTTTCTTTACTCATAAAAAGAAAAGAGATGCAGAATAAGTTATTTTCCTGTCTTTGTGTGTTTGTTACAATATGTGTGGTGAAAATTTTCTTGCCACAGTACTTATCAGAAATGGCAGGAAGTGGATTCAACAAACAAGCTTTTGTATTAATAATATTCAGAATATCTATGAAAATATATAGCAGGGGATTAGCGCCGAATGACCCGGCTGGCTATCTGAACAATAGGCCATACGTACAAAACAATAGCCATTGTATGCCACTTCCCTGTTCTAGGAAATTCCTTTAGGCAGGCTCCAGGAGCTTCCTCTTCTAGAACGTTACGTGTTGTATGTGGGTCTATTTATGAGGCTACTAAGGAGCCTTTTGGACATAGAATGTTATGCCCTGCGTAGACAGTTTACAGTAAACAGTGCCAAGTGCAGTAGTGTCATTGCAGTTGTCATTTGATTGGATTTCCCGATTGTTACAGTTGGTCAAATACATGAAGAAAATCCTGTATGACTGTAACACAGAATTTTACTTTCCCTATCTTTGCCTATAGCTGAAGCGTACATCAATTTTATATCGAAATTTCACTGCAAATAACCATTTTGATGATAAACCACGCTTTTTAAAAAGCTGTCTGTGTATTTACTAGAGTTTTTAAGGGGACACTCCGATACCAAATAGACTTTCTTCCCTAATGAATGAATTTTAACGAAATTCTTAGGTTAAATTGCGCCTACCACAATATATTATTGGTATAATTTTCATTGCTCTAGATTGCTCTAGTTTTGTAATTAAAAATTATTTACTATTTCAGAATTGACTTTAGATCTTTTGCAATCATTTACAATTAAACTAGAAACCAGGAATTTGATAAGATGGTTTTTCTATACCTATGCAATAAATTTTACAGTTGTTTTCCAGAATATTAATATTTATTAGAAATATGAATTTTTTGCTATTTAGAACGGAATAAAAAGAAATATTAATAATTACACAAAGTCCTATGAGTGTAATCAAAAAACCAATACACAGTTTTCTTAAACAAGTTATATCCTGCATACGCTGCACATTTCTATCTTATCCACTAATACCTTATCCAATCTTCGGAGAAAAACCACAGAACTCTCTAAAATGCCATATATATGAGACACTTTTAGGACAAATGAAATGTATATCTTGAATTTTCTGGCTATAGCCCCTGTAGTCTTACTTACTCTGCACGACTTTTGCATAACTGGTAAACCGTTAGAGATAGACCAAATCTTACTGTACAAAAATGCTAAAATACACAATTTATGTCTTGGTAAATTTTCTTGTAGGTTGAACCATTTCGGCGATATTCCTTGTTATGTGTGTGTTTCAGAAAACTTGAAACATTCGTGAAATGGAACATCGTTGTTCATTTTTTATATGTTAAATGTGCAAACAGAACGTAATCTCAAAGCTTTAAAAGATTTGAGTATCGCGCAAAGCCTACTGTATTCTAATATTTCCCTTGCACTTACAAGGAAATAAGCAATAAGATAATTTGTACAAATGTTTATCTCAACTAACACGAAGAAGATATAGGAATAAGAGTCTGTAAGAATGGTTAGTACAAGAGTAGAGAAAGTCATGTGAGTGCAACACATCAGATTTTTTTTTTAATTTGCCAATACTTACGTTTATGTCAAATAGGAATACGTTATTCTTTTTACTTTCTCTACTGGTAATTAGGAAGTATTGTGTTCCTCCCAAAAAATTCGATGTCGAGATTTTACCGGAAATATATGTTTTGAGGCCCCCTGAATCCAAAAAAAGCATATTTAGAAAAAGGTCTGTGTGTGTGTGTGTGTGTGTGTGTGTGTGTGTGTGTGTGTGTGTGTGTGTGTGTGTGTGTGTGTGTGTGTGTGTGGACAGCATAACTCAAAAACGAAAAGTCGGTTAAAAACGAAAGTTGGTATTTAAGTTTAATGTCTTTCAAGGATGCGACATGAAGATTTTGAAGAAAATAGCCCCACCCTAAACTACCCTTTACATGGAACATTTTTCGAAAATTTTGATTTTCTTGAAAATGGCTGTAACAATTTTGATTAAAATGTCATATGTTTGAGATTTTATGACAAATGAAAGGTATATCTTGAATTTTCTGGCTATAGCCCCTGTATTCGTATTTACTCTGGACGACTTTTGCATAACTGGTAAACCGTTAGAGATAGACCAAATCTTACTGCACAAAAAATCTAGATCTTGCTAAACTACACAATTTGTCCTTTATTTTTTTGCAGAGTGAACCATTTCGGAGATATTGCTTTTTATTTGTGTGAGTTTTTGACAACTTATACTTCTGTCAAATGGAACATTGTTAATCAATTTTTATATGTTAACCGTAGAAATGAAATGAAATCTAAAAGCTTTAAGAGATTTGACTATCGCTCACAGCCTACTGTATTGTAATGTTCCCTTTGCACCCACAAGGAAATAAGCATGAGGTATCTTCTCCACACGTAAGAGGTATTACGGACTGAGTTAAATTTGGCAAACGTTGCATTGAATTTGTTCTTAGAGAAGCTTATAAAAGGAGTATAGAACAACACAATAAAAAGGTAAAACACAACAGATATATAATACGGAATTTAATTGAAACTTTGTGCTATTTGGCCAAGCAAGACCTCGCATTTCATGGGCATGACGCGGGAGAGCATTCTGAAAACAGATGAAATTATAACGACATTCTGGCAGCGTTTGAAAAAAAAAAAAAAAGAAAGAAAAAGAAACACATTTTTTCATCATTTAGGAAATTCAACTGTCTTCTCGGGCTGTCCAGTGATATACAAAATGGTATGATAGAGACTGTGTCACACCTTATTATCACTGAACTAAAAAATGAAGTATGAAATGCGTTGGATTTATGCTGCCAGGCTGATGGAAGCTTATCCTGGTCTAGTAGCAGCACTCTTTGGTGAAATGAAGAAGCATAATGCAAAAGAATGGGATGGTGAAACCCGAATATGCGCAGGGATTTTACACGGCCCTGCTCGAGTTTTACTTTGCATTCTTATTGAAGGCTTTTGCTGAAATCCTGCCAAGAGCGACGTTAGTTCTCAATATTTTCCAAAAGAAGTCATCTGATGTGAATCTGTGCTCACAAAAGATTCAAGAATTCTGTACGCCTTAAACTCTTTGAAAAATGATTTTTAAAGAATATGACATGGCACTATGTATACAAGGAAATTAGTAATAAGATAATTTCTGCAAATGTTTATCTCAACTAACACGAAGGAGAGATAAGAAGAGTTTGTAATAATGTTAGTACAAGAGTAGAGAAAGTCATGTGAGTACAACACATCAGATTTTTTCAGATATGTGTTCATTAATAAAATTCTGATTATTGCAAAGTAGGTAATATAAGTATTTATAAGACTAAAGCTTCAGTATCGTGTATAAAAGGTACAGACATGGGAATATCGTTTTTTAAATTTATTTATCATTTAAACTCGCTTCAACATAAATGTCATATCGCGACTAAACATTGAGGGAAAAAAAGAGAAAATAAATAAAATACACAGATACATTGTTTTCAATCAATAAGATACATGAAGTTTACATTGAATTTAAACATTAACTTTGCATGCCTTGATGAAGTTGATACTTTTCCTGTGGTATTGTTGATCAGCCAAAGCTAGCTGAAGGTTTTCAGGAACTCCATACTGAAGTGAGTGTATCTTTGGCAAACAAAGAGCAGATGCTGAACGGTAAGAGTAGAATCACACAGAGTACATTTAAGAGGAAGTTCACTGTTAAAATCGTCAGAAAGGCACTGAGTGTTACAGTCAGGCACGAGGAAACCTGGTTAAAACCTGCGGGACCAGTTTTCCTGGAAATCGGTGAGTGCAGGTGCACTTAACCAGGAAAATAAGCTGAGGGCACGTGTACTTGCCTGGGAGTCGGAGTTGGAGCAGTCGCACATGTGAATTTAATGTGAAATTCACATTCCACAGTGAATAATCTTCTGTCTTAGTAAAGATGCAGTTAACAACATTTTAACAGTGTTTCAACGAGAGTTCTGGGCCTTTATGTCAAATTACCCACGCATACCCAGAAATTAAGGTCCATGCAGAGTAGCCGCGACGCAGAAACCAACCTGAGAAGCAGTATTTCGCTTACTATAGCGAAACAATATTTTGTTCCACAAGCCGCATCAAACGTGCAGCTGAGAATTCCCTTGTACGAGGTCTTCGAGCGAGAGGCAGTAAATTCTGCTTCAATCTTAAGGCAGAACCTTACAAGTTAATAACGAAAACTTTGCTTTGAATCTAATTCACTTCACGCTTCTGGACACGTAGTTCTGTAAAATTAATGTTTCGTAGAATTAACTGTTGCCAAAATAGCCGTTGTTAAATCGTTATGATTTATTCAGAAGAACTGTGATATAGGATCTATAAAACACGTTTAAACCTCTCTCTCAATCACGCATGGCTTCAGTATTGTTGCATCTTGCATATAGTTAGCATGTATTGCGTGATTGCAGACCATTTAGGGAAAACATGTTTATCGTGATTTCTGTAAAGTGGATTGCACTTCAGATGAATGATGTAAATGAATGGGTTTGTTTACTTAAACCAAAGCACGCATATATTGATTTGTATGTATGACACGGTTCCAAAACAGCGTTCTTCAGTTCTCGACATCGAATATTTGGGTGGAACTTCTACTTATCAGTAGAGAAACTAAGAATTATCTAAGTAACTCTAACGTAGATTTGAACCAGGGACCTCACACACTGCAAAGATGAGTTTTTCTATTATATTATCTTTTTTTAGAGTAGATGAGTATAAATTATTAGGATCAATGATTGTCCAGTTGACTATGGAAAACAGTGTAGTAAACAAACAAATGAAGGTGAAAGAGTGGTTCTGAAATCAAAGACTGAGTACAGTTGAATTATTTATACTACTTCCTTTTCCTGGCCATTGCCCCCATAAACTACGGGTGAAAGAGGGTGTTTACGTGTAGATTTCCTGCTGAGTATATAGACCACATCCAGCTTTACTCGATTTCCGCAGAAAGCCGTTTGGGAAAAGATAGGTGAGTGGAATAATAATGAGGCTATAGGGGAAGACTTACTCCTGAAACGTGTAAAAATAACAATTTTCTTGCCACTAGTCAGTTGTGATATCCGTAAATGTCACTCAGGGAGCAAGAGGTAATAGATGCATGCGAATAATACAATATCTCAGTGTCTCATGTATTCTTACACCTTTTGTATCTGGAAGGTTCGGCTACTTTTTGCAGCAGCACATCACACATTATTGAGAGATCGCTGTTTTTTTGTATTACATTCTGGAGTTTATCATTCACATATTTTCCACTTTCTCTGACTTTGTTTTCCTTAATTTTTACACATCCCTTTTCCACTTTGCTTATAACCTTTGGTATATATAACTCAAAAGCTTCTAAGGAAGTTATGGCATTGGATAATCAGCAGCAAGTATTCCTTGTTAAATTTAAATTACTGAAAATTACCACTGAAATTAAGGATTTTGTAATTTGAATTGAACATGACTCTGTAACAGTAACCTGAAATCACGCATTAGTTTACACTATTCCGTGCTCTAGTCATGAAATTAATGGTGATTCATCCATAAAAAAAGTAATTTTTTCTTGTAGATATCTCTAACACAAGAATAGCATTGTTGTAATTACACCCCAAACTATTTAATGATCTCGACCAAAAACAAACTGTCAAATAGCTATTACACTTCATCTAGTGTAATTTCAAAAAGTATGTTTACATTTAAATGAACATAACCTAACACAATGACAAACATTTTGAGTATGTTCATTACTCAGCAACAACACAGATCAAAACTTCTCTAAATGCAACATTGTACTAATACTTATTTACCATAAACTTGTTCCTTTATTTCAATATTTTTACTTATGTCGATGTCCACGATCCAAAACATTGTGGGACATCGAGAGTTGTATACAATTTCTATCCTATTTTGTCTCATATTTGTCTCCTGGTGTGTAATATTGCCTTCTACAGGATGTAAAAGGTTGAGAAATAAAGCTTCGCCAATTTGTAGAAAATTTTCATAATTTTAAATTTCTCTAGCCTCAATTCGTTCTGTAGCAGACCCAATATACCCTGGCCCGTGTCCTATTCTCATGACCGTGCCGACCAACGTCTTTTAACTGTAATACATCTTTTCTTCCTACTGAGTTAGACTCGTGGAAATATATCCCAAACCTATACTTAATATAGTAATCGCTAAATTAATATTTGCTTCCGCCATCTTTATTTTTCACACTTTCTACGTGAACTGCAGTAGTTCATTTTGTAATATGCACAGTTCTAAAATTCACAGAATGCAAAAGTGAATTTAATATTAAAATGGGAAAGAAAAGACTTTCATTCCAGTCTTCTAACAACTACAAAGCCTAAATAGGTTTCCGAATGGACTTTTGTTACTGACTCATAGTTCATGAACTATCAAGTTACTATGTTATTTATTATTAATATTATCATTCTAAGCAGAGTAGATTAGAAGTACAGTTGATTTGCAAAAAGTAATATTAGTCAAGTCCATACCAACACAGTTTTATATTGAAAATAAATAATGCAGATAGATTACAATTCAGGTTATGTCATGATTTGATTGATGACATTTTACATTATGTATTTAATACATACATCATATTTACCAACAACCTTGTGACAATATATTCGTTTCCTCTTGCTGCCCAGACACTCTAGCACATATTTAAAATCTTGCGAGTTTTACAAATATAAAACGTTAACCATGTTTCAAATCAAAATCACTTTTAAATTACGTCACTGCATCGCCAACTTACATTCCATTAAATTACGAAACTAGCTCTGTAATGTATGTATATTTGGGATTGACTCAGTTTGGTCATTTGGTAATTTCTTTTATTGTATGATTTATTCCTTCGTTTTATTGTTTTATTCAGAATTTCCTATTAAATTGTTTCATAGTACCATACTACCATAATAACGAATATTGGCATCACTGATACTTACTCTACCTCCACTGACATCCGATAAAAAGAGACATCTGTTGACAATAACCTGTTATAAAATTGACGTGCAGCGCTCGAAATGTTTGGTTCTACTCGGAATTTTTTGGAAACTCGATTCAGAACCGGAAGTGGCTAGTCCAGTCTGTCGACTGTGCTTTCCTTTAAATGTTTGTGTTGAGGAATGATTGCACAAACTATACCAGAGGCTCAAGAACCCGGAGCCTATCTCTTCAGCCTCTGTACATCAGCCTGACTCACTCTAAATGAGTAATCTCTTCTCCAAAATTAATTCACTGGTGTCCGGGGGAGGAGGGTCGGCGGGGGGGGGGGGGGGGGGCAGCAGGGAAGGTACTGACCGCAGCTCGTCCATTTAAGTTGGAGAATCTGGAATGGTTTACTGTTCTAGCTAGGGGAAACTGACGGACTTGCTCCTTACGTTTTGCCTGCTAACAATAGAAGTTAATATTCAACAATGTTATGTATTAGATATCCTGGCTATATCTCGATATTTCCAACGTCAGTTTTACTTTCTTCATAATGTATAGTATGCATGGGAAGGGTTGTATTCCACCCAAAATTTCGATGTCGAGATTTCACCAGAAATATATGTTTTGAGGCCCTCTGAATCCTAAAACAAAGCGTCTTTAGAAAAAGATTCATGGGTGTTTCTGTGCGTGCGTGTGTTTGTGTGTGTGTCTGTGTGTCTGTCAGTCTGTGAACAGCATAACTCGAAAACGAAAAGTCGGTTAAAAACCAAAGTTGGTATTTAAATTTAATATCCTTGAAGAATGCGCCACGAAGACTTTAAAGAAAATTCCTCCACCCTAAACCACCCTTTAAATGGAAACTTTTTCGAAAATTTTGATTAAAATGCCATATGTTTAAGATATTTTTATGGCAAACGAAATGTATATTTTGATTATTGTGACTATAGTCCAGTAGCCCTATTAACTCTTGATGACTTTTGCATAGCTGGTAAACCGTAGGGGATAGACCAAATTTTACTGTGCAAAAATGTAGATCTCATAAAAACACAGAATTTATATCCCAATAACATTTTCCTAGAGTGAACCATTTCGGAGATATTCCTTGTTATTTGTGTGAGTTTTGCAATAGTCATATTTTTACAAATAGAACATCGTTATTCATTTTTTATATCTTAGAAGAAGAACGGAATCTCAAAGCTTTAAAACATTGGACCATTGCACAAAGCCTATTGTATTATAATATTCCCCTTGCACCTACAAGGAAATAAGCAATAAGATAATTTGTACAAATGTTTATCTCAACTAACACGAAGAAGATATAGAAATAAGAGTTTGTAAGAATTGTTAGTACAAGAGTAGGGAAAGTCATGTGAGTGTAACACATCGGAGTTTTTAACTTGGGACTCAAGAGGTTAAACCACCACCCTTATTACTAAGGGGCGGATATGAATGACCAGTTCTTGTGAAGTTCTCTAACTCTGTACTTCAGATTGTTTATGTTGAAGGAGAGAGGATAAGTCCAGATGTAAACAACGGGCGCTTACCTGTGGGAGCTTGTCGAACATGATGTTTCTTAGGTTACGGCACTGGATAAGCAATCAAAGTTATTCTTTATGAAATTGGTGTTATCAAAAGATCCACCAAAACTAGGCACATTGCAATTTGAATTGCTTATGTTTCTTTAGAATCTAAAGCATTGTTGAGTTTTGTGGTGTATTACGGTACAGTCAGGGGATACCTGCCAAGAGAGTATGTTCCCTGCATTAGTAACTTGGAATCACGAACTAGGTCACTCTAGTCCTCCCTCTACTCATAACACTTCCAATCACTTCATCCCAACGCTTTGATCTGCCTTGGCGACAGGTTACCCCCCCAATGCCGAACTGTATTGTATGCTGCGGGTCGGTAGAACTACGCTGCGCACTCAAGCTGGAACAGCCTGCTCCATCCATGTGGAGGTAGGTAGAGGAGATTTTGATCCACTGGAGAGTTCGATTTTTGGTAGTTGCGATAGTTTTATTTATGTTTACATCAAGAATGAAGTTCGGACCGTAGCACTGAAAGCGAGAGGTGGATGTAACGGCAGGTTGATACATAGGTTGCCACTCAGCCGAAGAGCAGAAAATCCCTCCTTACTACATTTCATCTTTCTTCCTACTGAAATGAATGGCGAAAGCTTCTCTGGCGGAAACGCGCTTCACAGACGAGAGTTCACACCTCATCCAACAAAATACATACTTCTAGCATGATATTACGGAGTTCTTGAAAGAAAAAGCGACAAATCTGCTTTTTATGTCCAACTCTGTAATACTGTAGCATTCACTGAAAGGGGACAGATTGGTCTAGTGAGGGGCTTTATTCCTGGAAATTCTTTTTTTTTATACATGAGCTCTTTTTAACTTTCCCTACTGTATGTAGTATGAAGGGAAGCTACTGCATTCCACGCAAATTCTATACCGAGATTTCATATGCATGTTCTGGGGTACCCTGAACCTGAAACATCCACAAGCTATTCCTAAATATTGAAAAATTCTCGTTCAAAGAACGCTTAGAGTAGAAATCTGTGTTCAATAGAATTAAACATGTCGATTTTTAAACGGTTCCAAAGGGCAGGTGGCTTCAACTCAATATCTAAGCATATAAAATTCAAATAAAGGTTGAAGAATTTCATAAAAAACTTTGAAGCATATTCTTATGCCACATGTTCTAAACTGCAGTAAAATCATCTTATTTTTAACCTCAAAGAAGTACTTTGTCACCTTAAACGTCTAATGTTCTATAACAAAGATGTTTACTCAGAATTTTCGATTATTACCACAGTGCTTTGTTATTTTCATATTATGTTGGCATTTAACAATAATGTATTAGTTTGTTTCACTATTATTGCAATTTATTTTTCCAGAAATAAAAATCCTTGCAATTGTAGTCTAATGTAATCCCATCATCATCCACTAGTTATTTTACGTGGACCCACCCCATCCTTTGCTACATAAAGGGTTAAGTAATGTAACACATTTATAAACTAATGTTGAAGTGCTATAATTAATTACAAATAATATTTTCACAGTTCATTTATGATGTATATATCGAATTCGTTAGATTTTGAAACACAAAAATGTGTAATGTTTGAATTGCAATTCTTTGCTTTCATTGCACAAAGTGGCATTATTTTCTTCCTTAAAATTTTTTTGTGTTGCGGATTTAGCACCGTTCCATTACAGATAAATGCATAGATCCGATCCCTTTCTTACCTTGTGTACAAATAGCAGTTTTATATTTCCTGAGGGTCTTTAAGCATCAGATAACGTACCACAGTTAATGGTGATATTATAGTCCGGTAATAAGTGAAATATTAACATAGTTGGAGGACATCTAAGTGGCATGTATACAAAACTGAAATGCATTTGATAAAAAGAGTTTGTGAGATCATTAGATGTATTTAAATCTCTCTCACTACACTTGATGTATGCAGAGGAAGTAAGCGGTCTTGAAGGCGAATTACCCAAACAGCAAAGAGGCAATTTCAAAGTTAATAGGAAATAAACCTAGTGAACAAGAAGCTATGGTTTATGACGAAGTGGAACAGGCTTAAGTATGTGGGTAGAATGTGAGGGAAGAATGTGAGGTGATCAGAAAAGACACGCACGTATTTGGAAAGATAGTATTTCGTGAGATAGGGTATCAGATAAAAAAATTATTAATAATGGTGATGATAATAATAATGACAATACTAAATAATTTGTTGTTTAACGACTCTGCCAATTGCCAGGATCACCTCACGGTCGTCGATGTGCTGGAAGTTTGCCCCGTAGGACTTCTTCTATATGCCAGTAAATCTACTGACATGGAGCTGGCGTTTTTTAGGAATATTTAGAAACCATCGGTGTGGAACCAATAGGCCAGTGTCTAACCAAGCCACCCAGAACGACAAGAAGTAGGCAGATAATATATCTAAAAACTGTTTGAGCTAGAGCATTGAGAGTTTGCTCAGTAATTTCTTCATTTATCCATATCAAGTGTGCCACTTTTCAAGGAAACAGATGCTCAATTGACGCGACGTATGCAAATATTTCGAAGGTGCACTGAAGAAGAATTGTGGGCATGTGAAAATCAATTCGCCGGTTGCCCCTAGTTATATATTCATATGTAAATAATCTAGAAGTATGCACGTAAAGAGAACCCACAACATTCCTATACATACGCTACCTGTGAAGGCCAGTAGAATGCCCTCAAGAGCTGCGGGGACGACATAAATGGACATAAGTGTACGTTTTAGATAAACTAAGCGCTTTCCATTTCAATATATCACTGTTTCAGTTTATAAACTGCCAAATACCAGCAGCTGAATGGACAATAAAGCATTGTTTTCTTAGCCGATAAGCGGATATTGCAAAGATAAGGCTGTGTGCGTGAAAGGGCAGATTGAGTAAGAATTGTACCTATGTTATTAATACGTCATCTTTTGTATGGCGTGCCGACCTTCCTTCCTTCCTTGCTACACACGCAACTTTACTGCATAAGGACAAAACAAATAATTTATCACAGGCGACGTGTTCTGCTGAATTAATCAGTTCACACGTACGGGATAGAAAAGAATTCAATTCTGAGCTAAAGGTTTGGAAAATGTCTTGCATTTTCAAGCAAAGCAAAATAGGGCATGAAAGCTTAAAGAGGAAAGGAGAGAATGTCTACGAATATCACTGTCTTGTGTGTAGAGACGGAGCAATTAATCATGAAAACATTTGCACATCGAATTAATTTTTTTAATTCACTTGCTTCAGGTGGTTTGACAAGATACAACTGTGATCCTCATTCATTTATGGAGTTTGTAAACATATCACCTCCAATGTTAATTTTACCAACTTTTAATCCCATTTTTACTTTCTCTACTGGTAAGTAGGGGAAGTATTGTATTGCACCCAAAAATTCGATGTCGAGATTTCACCGGAAATATGCTTTGAGGCCCCCTGAATCTAAAAAAAAAAAAGCATTTTTAGAAAAAGGTCCGCGTGTGTGTCTTTGTGTCAGATTGTCGACAGCATAACTCAAAAACGAAAAGTCGGTTAAAAACCAAAATTGGTATTTAAGTTTAATATCTTTCAAGGATGCGACACGCAGATTTTGAAGAAAATAGCCCCACCCTAAACTACCCTTTACATGGAACATTGTTCGAAAATTCTGATTTTCTTGAAAATGGCTCAAACGATCTTGATTAAAATGCCACATGTTTGAGATATTTTTATGACAAATGAAATGTACATCTTGAATTTTTTGGTTATAGCCCCTGTAGTCGCATTTACTCTGGAGGACTTTTGCATAACTGGTAAATCGTAAGAGATAGACCAAATCTTACTGTAGAAAAAACGTATATCTTGCTAAAACACACAATTTATGACCAAATAATTTTTTTTGTAGAGTGAACTATTTCGGAGTTAGTTGTATCAGTTTCGAAAAACGAAACTTTCGTCAAATGCAACATCGTTTTTTTATATGTTAAAGAGAACGGAATTTGAAAGCTCAAAGCCTACTGTATTCTAATATTCTCCTTGCACCTACAAGGAAATAAGCAATAAGATAATTTCTGCAAATGTTTATCTCAACTAACACGAAGAAAATATAGGAATAAGAGATTGTAAGAATGGTAAATACAAGAGTAGAGAAAGTCATGTGAGTGCAACACAACAGATTTTTTTCTAACTATTAATTATATAGCAATGAAACGTCGCACATAATACATTTCTCCTTTTATAATTTTATAGCTGCTTAATTCATTAATATAGTTTATGATGTTTTTTTACCTAAAGAACATTTTGTACCCCTTTATTATTATTTAATAGGTTTTTAAAAGTGTAACACATCTTCCGATAGGGCTTCTGCATTTTTCTCTGTTGTTAGAGTGATCCTCTTCCAAATCCAATCTCTATATTGCTGTGTGACGTTATCCTTTCATGTTATTGACGGAGGCGGCGCCGTGGCCGAGAGGTCAGAAGGTTCGCCTACCATCTAGGTGGCCAGGGTTCAATCCTAGGGCTCCACATGTGGTATTCGTTGAAGATGAAGAGGCGTCAGGGCGAAGTTTCTCCGGGTTCTCCGGATTCACTAGCCACTCATTCTACCAATTGCTGCATTATCACCTTTCCAATCAGATTTCGGCTACAATTCATATCATCCAGTTCCTCACTATCATACCTGATGCTTGGCTGACTACCCGCTTCCAGGTGTTCACTATGTCTGGTCCATAGCATTCTGTGCTCACCGACAGGCGTCTGACTTTAAGTCCTAGGGGTGTAAGTCCTACAAAGGGGAGGGTAATTAGTACTTTCTTCCGATTTTTCGGTGGTACCCACTCCAAAACATCCTTCTTTGTTCTATCTTCAGGCATTTTTCTGACATACCATTTTGTTTTAATGTAATCTCATCCGATTACATTGATTTGACTCCCATTAAATTCCTAGTTACCTTTCTTATGTTATGCCCTCTCGAACTTCTCTGTCGCTGTCAGATGTCCATTTCTGTTGCCAATAATTTCATTTGTGTAGCGATATAAGTGGGCATATATCAGCACCATAAGTTATTATATTTTTGACAATACCTCTTTGTTACCTTGTTAATATGTTTGTCCCATGGAAGTTCATTTAGTGTTGAAATCATTTGGATTTAGATGCGATGACTAATCTCGGTATCCGCTTAGAGGGTTAAACTGTCAGTATATTACTGAATAGTATAAAACTGGTAAAACTTTCATTGTTATAGCTTTAATACTTCCTGAGGACCAGTGTTTCTGAAAAAACAATTTAGTTCAGAGTAACAAAAATGTGAAAGAGAACTTCCAGTACAATCGAGAAGCATATTGTGGTTCAGGGTGATCATCGTCATGCTCGCTGGACCACTTTTGGCTCCTGTGCAACACTTATTGTTTTGTATGTTGGTTAGTGCCAAGAATCCCAGCTCACACAGATAGGTGACAGAGAGGGGACACCTCGCTCATTTCGACCTACACATATATTGTGGCTACCACCCCCCAAGGGGGAAGGGATGAGTGAGGGAACCGAAGGTACTATACAGGGTCGCAACCAGACAGGCCACAGAGACGCACGGAAGTCGCTAACAAGTGCTGAGATCTCTTCATCCCGGCGCCAGGTCGCGCCGTAATACACCCCCCCCCCCCCCGACAAAAGTAGAAGTAGAAGTGCTCGGTCTGCCTGAAGTTCCTCCTCCAGTGAAACACCAGTGATGGATTCTGGAGACATAGCATACAAATAACACACTCTCGCAGCTCATACGTTAGTCCAGGATGTCCAACCTTGTCTCTTTGGAGACGCTTACGTACTGAAAGGTTATCCCCACTCCACTCCTTCAGTCGAAGGAACAGTCAGTATCCAATGGCGAACACAAACAGGGTATTCGTGTCAGTTTCTAAGTCATAACTTGAATTTTATAAAAATGAATTCAGAAGAAATCTTCATTCTGGATGATTTAGCATAAATAGTAAAGAGTAAGAGACAAACAAAGGTTTTCTGAACAATTTATCAAATACTTTTTTTATTGAAAATTTCGAGATACTCATTATTATTTCTTTGAGTTTGCCAACACTTATATGTTGCTCAAATAAGAATGTTATTCAATGCCTTTGAAATTACGTTCTCTTTGCAAGGCCAGACCATAATGAAGACCTAATATCTTCCTTTGAGAAAATTATAAGAATCGTAAAATTTAAACCCAAACAAGAAATATCCCACAAATATTATCTCCACCAAAAAATTAATCGAAAGTACAAATTCGTACTTTAAGGAGATGTAATTTTTTACAATACGATTTTGTCCATTTTTTGTTGTTTACCAGTTCTATAAAAGTCCAAAATAAAGAGGACTTCGGAGTCTTTTTCCAGAAAATTCAACATAAACATTTACACAGTCATTAGAAGATCTTAAATGTATGATATTTTAGCCAAAATCAGGGGAGGCGTTTTTATGAAAATTAATGTTTTTGAAATTTTGTTCGTGTAAAGAGCAGTTTGACCGCCTCCGTAGCGCAGTCGGTAGCGCGCTTGCCTCTGGCGCGGAGGACTCGGGTTCGATCCCCGGTACCAGAATGGGGATTTTATCCCCTCTGGGAGGTCTGGCACGGGGTACACTCAGCCTCGTTAGGTCCCGGGGGGACCAATTGAGGAGCTACTTGATGGAGAAGTAGCGGCCCCAGGTCTAGAAGACCGCATACCTGGCCGGGAGGGCTCGGGGCACTGACCACGTCCCACCCTCCAGTACTGCACCTCACCAATGACGCCTGTAGTGGGCAGAGGTGGGGGACGCAGCGGCTGGGCGGTAGGCCTTGGCCCTTCATGGGCTGTTGTGCCGGGGTTTAGTACAGAGCAGTTTGCAGATTTTCTTGAAAATCTCCCTGTCACATTGTGAATATCGAGCTACCTTTCGTTTTTGAGTTATGTTGTTCACAGATAGACACACGCACACACACATACGCACACACAAACACACACACACGGACCTTTTTCAAAAGCTGCTCTTTTAGATCAGCGAGTCTTAAAACATATACTTCCGCTGAAAATCGACATTGAATTTTGGCTAGAACACAATATTTCCTCTACTTATTATACGTAATAATAGAGAAAGGAAGAACGATTCCGAAAAAGAATGTCTCTGTTGGTATGAATCATAGTAATATGTTAAACGTGTTGACAGCCACCCACGTGGGAAGTCGCAGTGGAAAGACAGTTGAAATAAGAATATAGATTTCACAGAGCGAGTTGGCTACGCGGTAACCCGGGAAGTCCCAAATTCAATTCCTGTTCACCGCCCACTGTGTTCTCGAGTTTTCATGGTCGGTGGTTTCCCTTCTTCCACGATTTGCTTTCTTTTACGTCTCTTCCGTTTCCTGTTCATATTTCAGGGTTCTTTCGTGAGGTGAGGCGGTGAGGGACAAATAGCCCAGATACTTGCTCCAAGAAAAGAAATCACAGTGCACACCAGCGGGCTGCCTGATTTGAGGGGTCGTTCATGCCCAGTCTTTGCAGCGGGTGTGTTACGCTGTTTTCATTGTCGTTCTCCAGCATACCTGCTACCAGGGGCTCCAATGTTGTAGTATGGATGTTTTTATGAACTTACTTGATTTAGATTCAGGGGTACCAAAACATGCATTTACCTTGTGTCTCGATGTACAATTATTGGGTAGATTGCAACATTTCCCCTTCTTGTTATACATGACTATGACACTTGCGGAGGAAGACTTAGCACCTTATTCGACAGGCGATCTTCCCCGCAGCCCCAGGAGGATGGGTGAGGTGAATGGATCCTAAGGGCGACCGGAACGTTGCCACGACAGAGCAAGCGACGTGGTACCTACATATTCACAGTTAGAAGCACCCCGGCTAAGCCCGGTTCCTCACTCACCCCTTCGGGTTCATACTCCTACGGGAGGCTGGACTACCCCCCCCCCGGGCTTATATCAGCCCATGGGGGTAGGCCGGAAACCTATAGGCTTGCCTTCCAATTCACGGAACAAGATTTCCAGAGCGCATTCTTTCTCCTTGCCGTGCTGCTGCCGCGACGCTCGCCGATGCTTCCAACCCTGAAAGAAGCTTAACGGGATGAAGGGTGAGGAATCAAAAGAGGAATCTCTGTTCGGAAATCTCGGTTTGGACGTTGGAGAGCGTCGAAGTTTGATAACGAATGGTTGTGACTATTTTTTAACATTCGTTTTGGTATCTTAATACGGAAGGTATGCAACATTTTAGCCATCTGCGTACTGGAATGAACGACCTGAGCATAATAACATTCCTGCGCATGCGCTAAATTCCTCAAAAGAGTGCCTGGTGCGCATCCTACTGCGTCACTTGTGTAGTTTCCAGTACAGTAACTTTAACAGCAGTGCAACACGTACCAGTACACAGCTGCTGAAATGGCCGACAGGAGCTCTAGCACACTGATGTAAATGTGAGGAATCAGTTCAACGTCGGGTATCCAAATCGATGGATTGGTAGACATGCAACAGTTCCGTGGGCAGCAGAAATTATCTTATTGCATATTTTTCAAGGCGTATACATTAGATTTAAGCTACAGTCAAATGTTTTAAGAGGGGTCGCTATATGATGACTTTGAAATTCCATCCTCTTTACCTAACCAAGTGATAAAAAATGAATAATAACACTCATTTCAGAATGGTCTATAAGTATTGTACTCGCAAATAACAAGGATCTCCAAAATGGTTCAGTTCACAAAAAATCGACATAAATTGTGTGTTTTAACGAGATCTGCAGTTTTAATTGTAAGATTTGGTCTATCTCTTACGGTTTACTAGATATACAAAAGTCATCAAGAGTAAACAGGACTACATGGGCTGCACCCAGAAAATTAAACATATAAATATATCTTAAGCATATTCAACTTTTATAAAAATGTTCAATGTTCACGGGAGTTCAGGTGAAGAAATTTCCTTCAAAATCTTCATGTCGCATCCTTGAAGGACGTTAAACTTAAATACTAAATTTGCGTTTTAACCAACTTTTCGTTCTGAGTTATATTAGCAGATCGTCTGACTTCCTTAACCTGCCACAATAATCTACCAAGTTCTGGAAATGCTGATAGCTTACAAGTAGGGCCGGATCAGTTTGACCGGCTTATGTGAGAGTTACTTATCTTGTATTATAGAGTGTTAATGTTGAAGGAGAGAGGGTGAGTCCAAATGCAAACAACGGGCGCGTGCCTGCAGTGCTCGTACAGATTGCATCAAAATAATGCGTATAATATTATATTAGTGTGTTAACCTTTTGGTCTGGAGGACTCAATTACTTTGTGCAGCAAGACATTTTTCACAGAACACTTTATTGAAAAACCAGTGTTTTTTTCTAACACATGCTGGAATTTACCGTTCACATTTTTCCTAACTTCTCCGGCTTTGATTTGCTTAATTTTTACCCACACTACTACTATGCTTATAGTCTTTGTTTACCCACAGTCTATACTCGGGGACAACTGCCAAGAGCTGCCTGCCCGAATCAGTTATTTGAAATCACGCACCAGCCCCCCCTCTACTTGTAAGTTACCCTTTTTTGCCAGCAGAATGATCGAAAAAAATATTTTGTTGCTTAACGATGCTGTCAATTGTCTAGGTCACATCAGCGTCGCCAGTGTGCCTGAATTTCGTCCGTAGGAGTTCTGTTACATGCCAGTAAATCTACTGAACGCGCCCCTTTACGTAGAATTCTGAAAATATAAGCTACTTTCTCTTGTTAGAGGTAATTTAGGCTGCAGTTATAGGTTTTGGTTTTAATTTCAGGTAATTTACAACAAAACTAAAGGAAGGTTAAAATTACGTAACACTTTGCTATGTATCGATGCTTTATATAATTAATAAATATCAGATACATTTCTTACAAGGCATTCAACGCACAGAAGTCAATTACTCCACCTCATTTCTTACCGCTTTAATGAACATTCGAATCGTTTTAGGCTTCTGGAGTTGTGAAGTATCCTAAAACAATTAGAAACTTCAACATCAGATGCCTCTACCTTGAATGAGATTCAAGAGTTGAAAAGGTGCCAAAGGTATCAATGGGAACGAGTGTAGAGTTGCAGCAGAGTATTGGAATATAGATCCAATAGAAAGAAAGATCTGCAATAAGGACAAACACAACAGTAGATATTGTTAATGGATTGGCTTCCCTGAGTTGACAAAGCATGGAATAGGTTTACGCAACTTATGAGAATAATTATTGCTCGGGAGGTAAAAGCAGAAGAAAGGCTCTCGTGGAAGTAAGGGGCGGGTGCTACCGCCACCGCCGCTGCCGCCGCCGCCGGCCACACCCAGCTGCAGCCCAGACCTCCCACCCCCACTGCTACCAGCACATTTCCTCAATACATCAATAATCTTTCCTGTCCAACCTAGGCTGTCATCTGCATAACGACCTGCATGTTTCTTTTTTATCTTCTTTCTTAGAACACCAATGACGGGCATCAAACTATTACTACAAGGACAGTAGCCTTGCTTCCTGGGTTCGATCCCGACCGGGACCACCAGCTCCAGAGCGTCGCTTTCAGTCCCAGGTAGTAACTTGCCTAAAATGCTTTATTCCAATACATTTTCCAAACCATTCATGAGGGTAAACTGCTACAGCTATGAATATGGAACTCCAGTGATTTATTATCATCCGACATTTAGTGTGGCGTTTCATTTCATGGACCAGATATTTAAAGTGCCTCAATTGCAGTATAAATGAAGGGAACATTTTTCTGATTTTTAATCTGTCTCTTGTGATTTCGCTTTTTTACTTTCTCTACTGGTAAGCAGGGGAAGTATTGTATTCCACCCAAAAATTCGATGTCGAGATTTCATATATGCGCGCGCGTGCGTGTGTCTATCTGTGGACAGCATAACCCAAAAACAAAAAGTGGGTTAAAAACTAAACTTGGTATTTAAGTTTAAAACTTTCAAGGATGCGAGACGAAGATTTTGAAGAAAATACCCCCCCCCCCCATAACTACTCTTTACATGGACCATTTTTCGAAAATTTTGATTTTCTTCAAAATAGCTCTAACGATTTTGATTAAAATGCCATATGTTTGAGATATTTTTATGACAAATGAAATGTATATTTTGAATTTTCTGACTATAGCCTATGTAGTCCTGTTTTGAATAACTCGTAAGCCGTAAGAGATAGACTAAATCTTACTATAGAAGAAATGTAGATCTTGCTAAAATACATAATTTATGTCTCTCTCTCTCTTCTTTTTTTTTCTTTTTTTTTTTTTTTTTTCTTTGTAGAATGAACTATTTCGAAATAGTTCATTCTACAAAAAAAAAAAAAAAAAAAAAAAAAAAAGAAAAAAGAAAAAAAGAGAGAGAGAGAGAGAGAGAGAGAGACATAAATTATGTATTTTAATTCCTTGCTTTGTGTGTTAGTTTTGGAAAACTTAGAACTTTCGTACAATGGAACATCGTTGTTCATTTTTTATATGTTATATAAAAAATGAACAACGATGTTCCATTGTGTAAAGAGAACGGGATCTCAAAGCTTTAAAAGATTTGACTATCGCTCAAAGCCTACTGTATTCCCATATTCCTGTTACACCTACAAGGAAATAAACAATAACATAATTTGTAAAAATGTTTATCTCAACTAACACGAAGAACATATAGGAATAGGAGTTTGTAAGAATGGTTAGTACAAGAGTAGAGAAAGTCATGTGAGTGCAACACATATAGTAAGGAGGGGAAGTATTGCATCCCACCCGAACATTCGATATTGAGCTTTCACCGGAAATACATGTTTCGGGACCCCCTGAATCTAGGAAAGAGCATCTTTATAAAAATATCCATAGTTAAATTCAATAACTTTCAAGGATGCTACACGAAGATTTTCAAGAAAATTCTCTTATCTTACAGCACCCTGCATATCGAAAGTTTTGGAAAATTTGTATTTCTCAAAATGGTACTAACGATTTTGTTTAAAATAACACATGTTTGAGATAGTTTTATGACAAAGGAAGTGTGTACCTTTAATTTTCGGTGAATGTCCTCGGAAGTCCTCTACAATCTGAGTTACGCTAAGAGATATACAGATAATTTCTGCAAATGTTGTCTCGATATAGCAACATGAATTTGTAAGAATGCATGGTACAAGAGTAGAGAAAGCCATGTGACTGCAACACATCAGATTTTTATATTGTAATATCTCCCAATCGTTTGCCACAGCAGATTTGACTGCAGTTGACTGGATTGAAAATCTTTAAGTCGGCCTTATCCAATGCATTTCGCCTTAAAGATTATTTGGAATTGGAATTGCTTTCGTTATGGCACAGGCGTCAGAAATACTTAAACTAGTTTAGGAATTATAAAAAGAGCAAAATAGTTCACGCAAGAGGGGACTAACACATAGTCAGTTGATATTAATTACCGAAAAATTCAACCGTCCAGAAAGCTGAAGTCCTCCGTGGTTTAGGTTCAACAGGCTGTCCTCCAGGTCAGACATTCTAACTTGGTGGAGAGTGATGGGTTTTTCTCGGGCTCAAAAATTCCTAGTATCACTTCCTTTGGAAGGGAAGTGAAGTTGGTGGTCCTGTGTTGTTGAGTTGCAGACATAAAAGAGCCTGAAGCCTGATAAAGTGGCCTCAGAGCAAAATTACACGGTCTTTCACTTCCAATATAGAACGCGACGCCGAGAAGTGCAGCAATTCAAGTGTGTCCATAAATCAAACTTCATTTACATTTTCAGAAAGCCTCGTCAGCAGCAATGGGTCAATAGACAATTTGACTATATTTTCTTTTTCTTAGGGGGGGGGGGAGAAAAAGGAGACTATGACTATACATATTTGGTTGTCTTTTTGCCTGGACAAGGACTTTTCCTCAACTTAGAAAATATTAATACAATAAAATGTATTTATTTAGACGTTTTCCATACCGTGACTCGTATAGATCGTACAAGGGCATATGTACAACTTGTTCCATATAAATCTGAACCGCTTTAATGGCCTTTGTACCAATAATAGAACACGTGTGCAACTTTGGAAGAATATGATACACAATTGGGAGATTATAATGTTCAGTTTTGTTAGAACGACCGCTTCCGGAGTGCAGTTGGTAGCGTGCTTGCATCTCCCGCGGAGGACCCGGATTCGATATCCGGTATCAGTATGGGTATTTTATCCCCTCTGGGAGGTCTGGCACGGGGTGCACTCAGCCTCGTTAAGTCCCGGGGAGACCAATTGAGGAGCTACTTGATGGAGAAGTAGCGGCCCCAGGTCGAGAGGGCCGTATAACTGGCCGGGAGGGCTCGGGGCGCTGGCCACCCTCCAGTACTGCACACCACAAATGACGCCTGTATTGGGTAGAGGTGGGGGACGAAGAGTATCCTTGCCGGTAACGTATCTATGAAATTTGGTGAACATTTCCGCAAATTCTTATTTTTACTGTTTGCATTTTTTGTTATGCTTATACTTTGTAGTTTAACGGCACACGTTAGTTTTCTCAATATCAATATCAGCCATTTTTAAAGCTCCATTTTTTTAAAATGCTGCTAATGTCTATGTTAATTTATAATGTCGCTCAATACAAAATTTGTCGAACTGATTCCCTTCTGATTCCCAATGAAATGCGACAAATGTTTCGCGAAGAAAGGCTGTCATTAGCTGAAATTTTAAATTTTTATGCGCGTGATTGGTTGATTTTAACGAAGTCGCGTATTAATAGTAATGGAATTTGTCTTGTAATTGATTTTAACAGTAAAAACACCCTCTCTGAGTACAATATATTTCTCTTACGAGTGCAAACTAAAGACTTTTATGGCTGTCGCAAAATTAAATGGGGGCTGTTGACCATTATTATTCTTTTTTCCTGTTGTACATATAAATGTTGTAGATGCAAATGATATTTATATCATCGAATTTACATGATGATTTCACAGCGTGTTTGAGCACACAACACCGCAGCCTATGTCTGGATTTTGTCTAGAATCACCTGCCATTAAATTTTGTGACAGTCATAATAACTATGTCATTGGCGTTTTGACAATAAAAATACCCTCTATCTACAATATCAGCTACAATGTCCGAAAGTGCCATAAAAAATCGATAAATTGAGAACAATAGGCACTAATACTGATTTTCCCAGAGCCACTGAGATCATCAAAATAAATTTCACATTTCTACGATCTTTTAGAGAGAAATTATGGCCCATTGAAGTGGCTATGCTAAGTTTATATGGATTGCCTCTATATTAGTAGTAGGAGAATTTGTTAGTTGCTTAATATGACATACCTTGCCTATAACAGTCGAATATGTATGAATACCTTTTCTAAATGTTGCTAAATGTATACAGTAAAATTGTTGTGGCAGCGGCAGAAGAAAGAAAAGGGCTTCAGTTGACTGCTGAAGAGATGCCAAACTTCACCTGTCACCACTCGCTGGGCCGCATGTTGACGCTCGTTAAACTGTGGGGTTTTGTAGTATGCAGAACCCACCCCGGAATATATGCTTCTATGCGTGTGTGCATCTTATACTTGCATCGGTGCGTTTGTGTGTGCATGCGTGCAAATAGGATGCGCAATTTACAGAGAAGGAAGCCTGAGGGAAAAAAAGAAGCTGAAATGGAACAACAAATATCAAAGCTTTTCCTCTTGCCCTCGCCCTAAAGACCTAGGTGTCGACGGGCCATACCATCTTGCTTCGTCACGACTCTACAGAGAGAGCAGTGTAGGACAACTGTACCTCCGCCTCTGTGACAGCCATTAGGTTGGCAACAGTCTATGTTCTTACATTATGTGTGGACAGATGACTCGCTATCATCATCTATTTTTCACCTGTACTATTGTTTTGGACCGTGGTATTAAACAAAGATCCAGGAAAAGATTGTTGGCGTCAGAAATGGACGGATTCAGAAGTACGAGAGTATAAGAATGGAGCAAATAAATAATGCCTATATAAGGGCAGAAATTGATGCAGAAAAAAGCATTGTTGGCAGCCTAGAAACAAGGGCTCTCAAATAGTATGGCCACGTTGAATGACAGAAGAAAGATTACCAAAGATGGTTGTTAGCTGGTCGGCTTCTGGTCGAAACAAACGACGAAGGGCCTGTCTCACTTGGAAGAATGGTATAGATAAAGCAATGAAGAAAAGAGCTATGGAAGAGGGACAGTGCAATGATGGAATACATTGGAGAACTGGTACAGGACTGCAAGGCAACCGCTGACAAGAGGAAAAGCTGTAAATAATAATAATAAAAAAAAATTACCTTGATGACTGAGAGAGATCACGAATAAGCTCCAGTCTGATTGGTCAGTCCACGGAATTTGAACCCGAGACCTTCCGATTGCAGCTCACGGAGGTTACCGCCATGAGCCATCCCCTTGGTAAAAAATCAGAAGTTTTCCATGTTTGTAAAACAAGCCATGGATGTAATTACCTATGCATATAGTCCATAGTTCTCGACTGTGCGCCAGTAAATACCACGAAGCAATTATTTACGAAGTACACTATATTATACTTAGCGTAAAAGAGCAATTTTGGTGTGATGCGTTAACCAACAGTATTGTATGTGGATCAATGCAATGGAGTCCTGTTGTTGCAATGAATATCGCTCTCGTTATTTATGCACGATTGATATCCTATGATAACACGTCAGACTATGGAAACAATGGACGTATAGTTAGGGATAATAGAGGCACCGAGAACCGACAATCGAATACTATCCCACATTCATCGTTTGGAATTAGGATAAGAATCTCGGCAGGATT
Organism: Tenodera sinensis; assembly: GCA_030765045.1. NCBI lineage: Eukaryota > Metazoa > Arthropoda > Insecta > Mantodea > Mantidae > Tenodera > Tenodera sinensis. Next base: position 54,717,263 of record CM060972.1, read on the forward strand.
TGAACCGGTGCCCTCTAACGTGTGTATGGTCACTGTTTGCATTGTAAAGTTTTGTTGTCTCAATAATTGGAAAAAAATCTAATATGTTGCTCTCACTATTCATGTACCAACCATTCTTACAAACTCTTATTCCCATATCTTCTTCGTATTAGTTGAGATAAACATTTGCACAACTTATTGCTTATTTTCTTGTAGGTGCAAGGGGAATATGGGAATACAGTAGGCTTTGAGCGATAGTCAAATCTTTTAAAGTTTTGAGATTCCGTTCTCTTTGCACGGCTAAGATATAAAAATAAATAGCGATCTTCCATTTTACGGAAGTTCAAGTAGGTATTCCAAACTCTGACAAATAACAAGGAATATCTGCAAAATGGTTCTCTCCACAAAAAAGTTCATTTGGACACACATTGTGTATTTCAACGAAATCTACATTTTTGTAGGGCAAGATTTAGTCTTACATAAAGATCAAGTTTGGTATGTAAGGGAACACTGAAATGATATTTTAGCCAGAGTGGTAAAAAATCCATTTCTGGATTTTTGTGGCAAAAGATGTACCATAGTTTAAAGAATACATCTGCGAACTTATGATTCCCTAGGGAGGAGGGACGCATATTTTGGACGCAGTGGTGCGCCTCTGCCTTTTAAATGGGCGTGCTTACACCTTCTATTTCATGGAGATTTGAAATAAATTGTTCCTAAACAAAGCGCTAAGAGTTCTGCTGCCTATGCATTCAGCGTAACCTAGTCGAACAAGTTCTCCAATATATTCCCTAGAGGGCAATGTTTTTCGTTTGTCATTTGTTGACTTTTGAAGTTAATTACAATGCTTCTATTTCGTTTATCAGATTTCTGTTGTTTACAAGCTGATAGTGTGAATTTGGTGTTACTTTTGAAACAATTTAGTATGTTTACTAGGTTATTTGAGTGTAATTATTATGTTGTGGCAACATATACTGCTTTTGCTTCTATGAACAGACCATGTGTTTGTAAAAACTATATGTTAGGTGTATTTTAAAATCACATATTTAATTACTGTGTTTTGGAGCACCGAAAAAGGCTAACACGTCAACCTTATGCAAATCGATGAAAAAAATCAGACAGGAAAAATATACACTTGCATATGGCTTAAAGAGGAAGTGTGTGAATAAACTTTAAACACCTTTTTCTCGGAAACTATTTTTTTGTTATTTTCTCAAATTCAAAATCTATCTTCTCCCCCAAAACTCTAGCTAGAGATCTAAACATTTTTCCAGTATAGTTCAGAATATGGCTACCAAAATATTAATTGAAATTTTTATGTTGGTTATAATTTTTTTCAACATCTGTTGGAGGAGATATATTTTCATTATACCCAGTAAAGTTAATATAAATTAATATATCAAGAGTGTGACTAGATATTGGATGACATTTGGTACACATATTTATTTTGTTGCTGGAAATGCCTGTGCAAAAAATTAAGTCTTAAACTTCAATGCTTTAGAAAATCACTTCTTTCACTTCGCTGTACCCTCAGCCGATATATGGACTTCCCGAATGTCAGTTATTCGCGTTACTACGGCACCAGTGTGCAGATTCCATAGACAAATACGTTATTAACAGATGTTCAGAAGTAGTTTCTTTTGACTTAGCATATTCATTTACAGAGAAGGATAATTTAGTGTGAAGCACCTTTGTCCGCAGTGGTTTACTTGTTAGCTGTGTAACTGGTTTGAGAGTGGTTTTATTCCCCAGAGTTGGCGTGTGCGATAGACATGAAGAGCACAGGGCAATTACCCGTTACGAGTAGCACAGAAATTCAAGCCAGCCTTGTGATGTATGACATTGATTGATGTTTGTTGAAATGAACCAGAAACAGTGTCGGATGTTAGCTCAACAGGGTGTTCTGGGAGTCCTTCACGGGGGATTGGGCTTCTAACTACAAGTGGTATTATTTCCGACAATGATATCTGTGTCAACATCATTACTACAGTTTTCACTACATACTGTATCCAGATTACAATAGCTTGATATAAGCTGCTGACAGGTGGTGACATCTACGCTGAGTTCTTTTCTACCACTGCTTCAGCTTATTTTTGTATTGATTCTAACACACTGCAAGAATTATTGGTTAAAAAACTCAAATATTTTAGTTATCCCCCACCCAAAAAATCGAAATCGTTACAGCCATTTTCAAGAAATGTAACGGTTAGTTTAGGTTGGAGGAAGTTTCTTCAAGATATTCGTGTCACATCTTTGAAAGTCATTAAACTTAAATACCAACATTTTTAACCGAGTTTTCGTTTTTGAGTTATGCTGTCCACAGACTGACACACTGACGCACACACACACACACACACACACACACACACACACACACACACACACACACCCACACACACACACACACACACACACACACGCACGGACCTTTTTCTAAAAATACCTCGTTTGGATTCAGGGGGCCTCAAAACATATATTTTCGGTGAAGTCTCGACATCGAATTTTTGGGTGGAATACAATACTTCCACTACTTACTATACGTAGTAGAGAAAGTAAAACGCGAATTACCACGTTCAACTCAGCGCAAAAGTTTGGGAAAATGTGTTTATTCGAAAATATAATTTTTGATGCAGAGCATGGTTTATTATTATTATTATTATTATTATTATTATTATTATTATTATTATTATTATTATTATTATTATTATTATTATTATTATTATTATTATTATTATTATTATTATTATTATTATTATTATTATTATTATTATTATTATTATTATTATTATTATTATTATTATTATTATTATTATTATTATTATTATTATTATTATTATTATTATTATTATTATTATTATTATTATTATTATTATTATTATTATTATTATTATTATTATTATTATTATTATTATTATTATTATTATTATTATTATTATTATTATTATTATTATTATTATTATTATTATTATTATTATTATTATTATTATTATTATTATTATTATTATTATTATTATTATTATTATTATTATTATTATTATTATTATTATTATTATTATTATTATTGCAATGTCGAAACAATACTACTACTTGTATGTATTCAGATCGGTTAGTTAAATAATTCTGTTTTACATTCACATAACTTTCTGTTCTCATTCTTCAACAAACTGTGTGTCCTTGCGTGTCAAAAGGGAAAAAAGTTTAAAACTCCAAGATTACTTCCCATTTGAGAAAAGTGAAGAACTCGATAATTGAAACCAATAACAAAGAAAATATTCGGAAATTGCTACTCCCATAATTAATTATGATATATAAATAACATAAAGTGTGTGCTTTAACGGGAAATACATTCTTTTTTGCAGTAAAACTTTATCTCTAATAGTTCACCAGCTGTCTAGAAGTCGTCCTGAATGAAGAAGCTTCAGAGAGCATTCCTAGAAAATTAAAGGTATACTTTTAATTCGCTATGAAAATATCTGATATTACAGTTAAAGATGGAGGAACACTTATACGGTTATGTGGCGGTGTACTAATCGTCGCTGAAGAGTTCAGACCTGTAGTCTACGGGGACCATACCTCTCCGCTCGCCTCTTTTCTCCCTGGGCACACCTTGAGTGGCATAAGCACAAAGTATTTTATTGTTGAGGTGCAAAGTCTCCATCCGAACTTTGTCATAATTCATATCTCACATGACTAAGTGACGCGGGCGTTCCCAGTGGAGTGAAATTTATGTCTGGCTATTGCCATGAGTCTGTTAAGGGCGCTGATGACCTAGAAGTTGAGCGCCCTTAAACCAAATCCAAATCCAAATAGACAGTGCAAAGAGCAGGTATACTTCACTGCCAGGTAATACAAGAAACACCCTGTATATTTTTCCCTTTCTATATTCCTCTCACGTCGCTTTAACTTTGTAGTGACAGATATGTTAGGAGATATTCGTAGATCGGTATGTGGTGGACAGTTAGGCTTCCAGGTCTCATCCCCATACCACAGCTTAGAACAAATGAAGTGACAGAAAGTAACTAGACCTTGTCGTTTTTGTCACAATAGTATTAGAAGCGCGATTCGTCAAATTTTTATTTTGTCACAATATGCGCCCCTGTAGCTTCAGCTTTAAGTATGCGCTGTAAATTAGAAGACACGTTAATATACAAAGTGCTATGGGGTTTATAATTCCCACCAGATATCTTCAGCATTTGCTCTGAACGTAAATCACAAATCCGATTCGGGGAACTGTGTCTTAAAGTATCAAATATATACAAGATCTTAAAGAAAAATCCGGCTTAAAGCGATGAAATTTATCAAGTTCTGTAAAGGATCTCGCGTTTACTGCACTTCTGTTCTTTAGAAGATCGGATATAGACTTGCTATAAAACTAAGTGTACCATATCGATATATAATGGATATTTTATACAGCGGACAGTGTAATGGCTATCGCAGCACTCAGCGCTTGTACAAATATCGCCCACTACGATAGGTTTACTGAAACTGCAGTCCCAGTTTCATTTCGTGATTGTTGAAGCATTGTCACTGCATTGGAAAGCGGATCGCTTCATTCTTTTGGTACGAAAACATCTGCCTCGCGTTTTTAAACATTTAATTTTACTTGGGAACAGATTCAAATACATGTAGCTCACATTTGGGATGTTGAGAATTCAAGCGTGGGTTATCGATAGACCTGAATGGACAATTTATGTGATTATGTAAATACAGGATTGAATATTTCAGCACCACGAGTACAGGTTCCATCTGAAGATCGATTGTGGTTAATTCTGGGCAATGTTCAGCGATGTGTTTGTTTTGGCACCGTCAACATATGTTAACGCAGATTATTTAAGGTATATAATTTTGAAGGTTAAGGTTATTTATTTGCTACTATATTGTCCTGCTGCCGATACAGTGAACCCGGCTTGCAGGGGTAACAATGTACATACCTATATACATTTTCGGGCTTTTGATATTTATAGTCTTTCTGGGCTATACTTAGACCCCATTCTTTGGCTGAGTGGGCAGCATGTCCTGTGGTGGCGACCCCTTTGTGGAGGGCATTTTCTTTTTGGCGGCCCCTTGTTATAGCAGTACGCGGCCGTAGACCAATGTTGTAGGCGCACAGTTTTGCGAGCGGGCAAGGTGTCTAGAATATTTTTATACGTTTGTGTTTTCGGTGTTTTGGCTCGCCGCTGCCGATGTTAGTTATGAGCTGGTTGTCATGTTGTCTGATGCGCATCCACGTTGTTGTGGCTGCATTGTGTATTGCATCTGCTGTGTAGGGTGTGTTAAGGTTCTGATGAATGGTTTGTTTGCGGGTGAGTATGGGACAACGTAATATCTTTCTAAGGGATAAGTTTTGGAGAATTTGTAACTTGTTGAGCACTGTTTTTGAGGCATTTGCCCTGGCCAGGCACGCGTAAAGTAGGGTGGACAATATAAAGGATCTGTATAGTACAATTTTGAAGCGGGTCCGTAATTCCTTGCTACTGAAGACGGGGGCGCATATCTTTAAACATTGGCTCCCTTTGTTGGCAGCATTTGTTAGGTGGGAGTTCCAAGAGAGTCGTTGGTCTAAGGTGACTCCCAAGTATTTCACTTGCTGGCGAGTGCAATCTTTGACTGCCGACTGTGAGGTCCACTGTCGGAAATAAAATTGCAGTTTTTTTGTAAAATAGATGAGCTGGCATTTATTTGCATTAATTTCTATTTTCCAGTCATGCAGCCATAAAAGGATGCGGTTGGTATACCGCTGCATCTCGAGGAGGCTAAACGATGGTTGTGCTTTTAGATTGCAGTGTTGTTAGCGTATATGGCAACTTTGCAACTGTCGTTCACCGGAAAGTCATTTGTAAATAGAATATATAAAAACGGGGACATAACTGTCCCTTGTGGTACGCCAGCTTGCATTATTCGCTCATGTAAGGAGGAACGACCCACTTGAACGTAGAAGTGCCTGTTTTCTAAAAACCTATGGATTAAAAATAAATCATTTCGAAGGACGGGAAAATTTTGGTGTAATTTGAAAATTAGGCCATCGTGCCAACACCGACCAAATGCAGCTTCTACGTCTAAAAATAGTGCCAATGTGGACGCCCCGTTGTGAAACAGTTCAATGACGTCATCAACAAGCCTTAGGAGCTGTAGTTCAGTAGAATGACCTTTTCTAAAGCCAAATTGTACGTTGAATAGTTCCTCCATTTCCGAAATTTGCTTTTCAACCGAAAAAGTAAAGTGAACAAACAGAACATGAACTACTTCAGGCCGCCAACATTTTAAAGGAATGTTGGGAGGACATGAATGAAGATTCCACAGAATATCTAAAACCTAAATTCCTAGAAGAGCAGGTAAAATTGGTCAGTGAAAAGTAAATTAAATATACGCCCTATGTCCTGTTATGGACGTGCTCAATTTATTTTTCTCACCCAGCAGCTTACAGACAGTTACGTGATTCCAATGTTCTTTCTTTTCCCCATCCTGATTACCTCACACAGCTTTCTCAACCCCTCAGTCCTGATAGAAACTCTTGCATTTAAAATATTTATCAGAGAAGGTGAAAATGCTTGGTGATTACGAAAAAGTAGTAAATTTGTTGAGACATATTAACAAGAATTTCTTAAAGTAGAAAACCAGAGAAACTTAATTCTGCATTTATAAGTGCTGAGACATGTGACATTAATAATATCGGTGCTGACTGTAATGCTAGTGATTGCGAGTTAACGGTCTGCTATTTTGACGAGGAAAATAGTAAAAGTAATAACCAACATCCTCTTGAAAAACTACTGCATTATTACACATTATTACACCATTATGATATCTAGGCAGGAAAAAAAAAAAAAAAAAAGAAAAAAAGAAACTGCAGATATATTCGCATTGCGAACGTAAGAAGCATGCTCTGCAAAGCATGTTTTCCACTAACACACTAATGCACATTAACTTTGAATATAAAATGTGAAAATATAAATGAATGCACGCTTCTTCTAGCGCAGAAATGCTGTAAAACATGTGTTTATTCCGTATGAATTGTTTGGAATGTCGGCCTTTCGTTGTGACGTCACGAATTGCATATCCAGGCCTGTTACTTAGAGATGGCCTTGGTCTAACCAACTGAGCCACCCAGACCGAGTGCTGGTTAAGTCTCTTGGGGACTATGACCCCAGAATACGCCGCTTTAGGTCGTATAGGGTTCCCCGCATGGCTTGCGAGCACGCCCCATAACTAAGCAGACAATCCACCAGCTGCTAAAAGCTGAACTCCAATATAATCCCAACAAAGAGTTTGTTCGGCTCAAAATCAACCCCTATCAGAATTCAAAATTAAAATCTCAAAACTTTAAAACAATTCATTTAAAACTTTTTCATATTCCATCAGAATGCAGACATGTGTCAAGGGGCATAACAGCTTCTATATAACACTAACCTAACATTAAAAAATGCCACCCTTATATACCCATCCCAATATATTTCCATATCTGCGGTTAAACCCTATTGGGGGTAGGTACGCAGCAAAATTCATCGGGCTGAACCTCAGCCTGCCAGCAGCTCCCAGCTTAGCTCAGTCAGCACAGTTCCTGCGGTGCTGCCAAGAAAAGCATCAGTCCTGAAAAAGCTCTACATACAGTGGCGGCTCGTGCCTTACAAACTAGATAAAGTTCACTCAAGCGTGCTGAAAATATAATGCAAAGCCGGTGCCCCACGGTCCAACATTTTTGACCAAACTTTTTGTAACCAATGGAATTGCACACAAAAGAAACAATGTCTGTCACACTATACCATTTTGGCCCAATACAAATGACAGTTCACGTAGCAGGCGAAAGAAATAAACATGGCAGACGGAAATATTAATTTAGCGATTTCTATATTAAGTATAGGTGTGGGATATATTTCTACGAGTCTAGGAATAAAATGTATTAGAAGTAAAAGATGTTGGCGGACACGGTCTATGTTGCAAAGAAGAGAACAGGGCACGGGCCGAGTAGTATTGGCTCTACTCAAAACGAATTGAGGTTAGAGGACCCGGAAAACTATCGCAATTTTCTACGAATTTGCGAAGATTTATTTCTCAACCTTCTACACCATGTCGAAGGCAAAATAGCGCGTCAGGAATCAAATATGAGAAGCAGAAAAGAAATAAGAAACAATTATAATGGTTCACAAACGCACATGAAAAAGTCTGCTGTTTTCTTGAAAAGCGTCAGCTATCGTGTTTCTGTTTGTTTCAAAAGTGTTTAATTTACATTTTAAATGTTCCATGAAATCATTGTGCTTGTGAAGGGAATGGGTTACATTAATGAAATCTGTGAATCCCTCTTTGTTCCACGCGTTATTTTTGTTACTTAAAAGTAAATAAGGCCAGCAGAACAGCGATTGCAAACTACGGCTACTGCATAACCAAGAATGGTTATCCCCTATTTTACTATCCTCTCTTTTAATGGGTATATTGATGACATCAGTGGGCCGCCCAAAGTTTAAAACATCTTTCTCGCTTTCATCTTTCCGCCTGGAAAATGGGTATCTAACAAATTGCAAACTATATTGTTCACTGGATTCATAAGAAACATTTATATTCCGTAATTCAAATATTACAAACACTGGAGGCTAGCAAACTCGTAAATTGTACCATTTACAGTTATGTAAAACACCACGTTTCAGTTTACCACCAGCTCTTCCTCGAGGTAAACGGCTACTATCTTCTAAGCGCGTGAAACCAGGAACCATCCCCTCTACCGTGTTCTGTGCCCCTACCCAAGTGAAAATATTTTTTGTTCGCCTGAAACATGTGCATGCATATACTATTTCCCCATACTACATGGTTTCGTGACATAATGTTGTCATGGCAACCAAGCTGTTTGGTGCAACAGTTTCTTCCATAATTCTGACTGCTTCACTTGGCCTTGCAGCTGATCTGAAGACCCGCCCACACCAATTTTCCCTGCTGGCTGCAAGTTCCAAACAAAAGAAGGGCTGGTCACTGGCCCTGCGATGGCTGCTAGCAGTTGAAATTTGTGACTAAACTTAGAATGGCAGTAATAATGCTAATATTAACAAAATGGAATACTGCTATATTCATGTAATAAACGCCACTGTGTACGTAGCAGGGTGAAACGTTGGCAACAACACAATTAAGACGCGGTCTACACCGTAAGGTATTCGTTCTTCTGAGCTTACTTGGCTATATCCCTCCCATTTTGACTATGCTTAGTTATAACGATGTTTGGTGGAAACGTACCAGGAATGGGATAGGTGCAAAGTAATAAATTTACCTTTAAGGTTAACACAATATTTAATGCTTGAAATACACCAGTATTTGAGTCATACATGAAAAGCTTTAAATTGAGTTGTTGCATTCGACTGATTATAATGGAATTCCCCCACCCCACATCTCTGAATGTATATCTATAGTTAGTTTTGACTAATCCCGGAAATTAAAGAAAATATAATAAACAGTAAATTTGGAAAAAGAAAGAACTCACCAACTGCCTGTATGTTACCTGTATTGCCCCAACGGCTATCTTACATTATAACACCGACCCATAAGTTGGGAACATGTTGAACTGTATAGAAATAATGTTTTGTGAGACCAAGTGGGATGGCTCAGGTGGTAACGTCTATGGCTTGTATTCAGGAATTGCGCGTTCCAGTACCGTGGGCTGACCAAAGTGACTCTTTTGTTCTTTTGTTCCATTGTTTCCCTCAGTCGATATGGAAACTGGCGACTGAGGGTCTAAAGCTGATTATAAATTAAAAGCATATGGTTGTAGTGTATGCTGTGCCATCTATCCAGAGATAATGAAAGCAGATGGACTATGGCACCCTAATGCCATCTGCCTGTCACAGAGGTGAACTTACAGTTGCCGTGCACTGCTCCCTCTGTGGACTGCTCAAATTTCTTCCCCTCTTTCAAAAATTTGCTTATTTAAAAATATCTAAGCAATTTGGTCAACATTTGTTACATAACCAAGTAATTAAAATGCTTTTATTATTATAGTTATTATTACTACTACTATTATTACTAGGTATATAATTGGCTTCAAAGCAATTGTTTTAGTCGCATTTCATAAAATGCAATTTCCAACGTCAGGTTAGCCACAGTTACCATAGCTAATTATTCATCCTGAATTGAAAATTTCCGTAGGGTTTCGGTTACAATTTAACATGTGTATGTTTTAGTTCACATTTTATTTTGAAACAGAATTGTAATTAGTATTTTTCCCTGTGACATAGTATTTGCCATTAGGTAATGGGCACTGTTAATGGGAAGTTTTACGTTCGGGCCCTTAACAGTAGGTAGCCTTTTTTAGGTTACACTACTTTAATCAAGCGCGCGAAGGAAAATACGGGTATCATGGCCTAAATGACACAGTGGAACATCCAATCCTATTTTCCTTGTTAATAATATAGGAATGACACACGCTGTAAGTTTAATTCACAATTATAAAACAAAGAACCTTCAATCAAATAGGTTGAGGTGTGTACAAAGAGAAACAAAGAAAATCTCACTGTGCCTCGCGCCTATGTCACATTATTTATCGTTGTTCAAAACCGTGGTTACTTCATTGGTTGCTTTGGGCCACAGTGCAGAGTTAGTGAGAGTTAGAATGAATGCGTTCAGTTTGTCATACAGATCTTTCATTATGATTGGTAGTGGCTAGGGTGGGACACGCTTTTGAAGGGGTTAAAGTACAAGAGTAAAACTTGATGAGCGCCCAGGTTAGCGAAACGTGTATGTGTGCGAAGATTTTCAGGGAGTGCAAATTAAAGCTTGAATGGCATCAATTAAATACATAGCAAAGCAGTATGTTATAAGCGTGTCTGCTTCAATTTAAGAGATCCCCAGTTTGAATCTCCATTAGGGTGAGTTAACTGGATAAGGTATTTTTCGAAGTTTCGGTTTGTTCTGAAAACACGAATGCCGAGGTAAATTTAAGTTCTATGGGCCTCGCATTCATTTGAGCAACATTTCACTAATTTAATTCATAGAAAGTCCTGTATGACATTCTGTTATATATTATAATATACAAAAATATAAATCTAACTGTATTCTCACATTGACATAAATACAAACACAACTAAATAATCAATAAGCAAATAAATAAAGTAGCATGTTTTCCCTCTAATTTAAACTATAATTGGTTCACGTGTCTCTACTAACCTATTACTGATCATAGGAATATAATGGGAATATAGAAAAAAGTAACACAATTTTGTTGCCATAATGTCATATTCATGCAAACCCAGTGCCTTATTTTCGACCTTGATCCGCGGGAGGGCGAACTCCGCCGGCAAGCAACTGCACGCCCGCCGCTTACAGCTGTTATCAAGCCATCACCCTCTGCAGTAAGTCGGGTGAAGAACAGGCCTCAAAGACCCCAAAAAACGGTACAAACTCCACCGAAGATTTTCTTTTGCGCTGTCGTGTACCTCTAGGCCATAACGCTGCTGGTCTATGAACGAAGTTGCTGAATCGGGATATTGATAAAAAGCATGGTGTCCGTATAAGATAATCATCCTACAGTCAAACCTGAATCCGAACCAGCGATATTGTGTAATATATTAGAAAGTGTTGAAGGATCGGGAATCGGCTACAGTAGGATGTCGAAGTCTGGTGTACTCAGTATCAAAAAGCAATTAAAGTGACCCCCAAGTAGGTCATAATTCCTCAGCATCCCACGATGTCGCTGTTGCTCATTTTGGAGTAGTTCTGTAATTTATTTGTGAATACCAAATTCAGCTAGAACACTCAAAAGTATGCTAATTTGTTGAAATGGCTAAATTAGCCGCTCAGTGCGGGTGCCAGGTATAATAAACCTTTCTGGCATGTCAGACGACTCAGTCTTAGATATTGCGACGTCGGGCTCGGTGTTCAACAAAGGAGATATCCATACTTCACACTATATGCCTGCCTGTGAGTGGAACGTTGGTCGTTAAGGGCCTTGAAGACCCCACGTTTATTTAAACTACCTAGTTTTCGAACGAACGCACCTAGCCAAAATAAGACATCTAATATTACACTTACCTTGACTGTTTGGTGCAGCGACAACCTCATGCATTTACTACTTTAGCTCCAAGAATGATTAATCGATTGTTACGTGTCGCATACGCCAATCAAACTCTGCACTCTTTCTAGTAAGATAATGATAATAAAAACCATGTATATTTAAGCTAAATGAAGCTAAACATGTGACTGAAGGAAAATACAACTAACTAAAGCAAATGCAAGCATATAGTACAAAAATTCAGTGAGGGCCTACCAGTCCCCGCGCAACTAACGATGTTTGTTCTACCAGGTGGCACATCTGTATCAATTTTCAAGTGAATAGCTTTAAAATTAAAAACGTTACAACATCCAGTCTAGGTGTACCTTAACTGCAGCTGACGTAATGTATGAAAATGTTATCGAGGTGCATCCTGGAAGAATTGTTGGTATATGGGGAAGTCATTGCAATTTAAAGTCATTCCTCAAAGTTGCCTTATTCACATGTAAATAATCGTTTTCTTTTTCTTCCCAATTTTCTCAACGTGAAGCTTTCATTCTCCGTAAGTATTTTCCCCTGGTGCATAGGTTTCCCATTCTCTGCTCGATTTGCCTACTTTCCGCCCGAAAGGATCAATGTTTGCGACGAAAAAATCGACAACGCATCGTGTTAGTATCTATGGTGACGGAAGCCCTAATCTCCAATTCACAACCCGTTTTCTCTTTACCTCTTCGGCCTTCGTTTAGCATTCTGGAAACTTTCTCATTTTTCTCCAGTCCTTTAGAGGGACCTCTGGGGAGCACGGGTCCTGGCTGCTTGCCAGGTCGAACCACTCTGATGATGAAAAATTATCCTCTGATAATGATCTAGGTTTTGAGTCTCTCCATACTTCATCCCCAAAGAGGATATTCCATTTTTGAAGCACCAATGTAACGTTTACTACAGAAACAGTGAAATTAAAATTGTTTTGACGTTTGCAAGGTCGAAAAAATCATCCTGAAATTTGGTTTCACTTATGGCCTGGAACTGACGAATATAAAGGTGACAGTGAACGTTTTTGGAAATTTAAATTAAATTATTTTGTTTGCAACGCATAGGGCATTTGTGATGGACGTAGCGGCGCTGGGGCGGGTTTCCTCCGGGTTCTCCGGTTTCCCCCGCCATCTCATTCCACCAATGCTAACACCGCCTGCGGTGCCGTATTTAGTAAAAGTGGGCGTTAAACACTACAAAAAATAATTTCATTCGTTTTTTCTTTAAGCTGATTTGTATCAATAGTATAAATTTTGTTTTTATGATTTTGTAAGTTTAAATTCCATTTTTAAGCATGACAAGCAGTACCTTTAAAACAAGTTTAAATATTTTATGATGGATATGAGTGAAACAAAATGTTATCCATATAAATTTTTGTAAAAATATGGAAATCATATCTGTGTAATAAAATAAAATAAAAAGTGTTCAAAATGTTGTCTGTCAGCTCCCAAAGTTTGTCGGTCTAATTTTGGGACAATCTCTCTCACTGTGTGTGTGTGTGTGTGTGTGTGTGTGTGTGTGTGTGTGTGTGTGTGTGTGTGTGTGTGTGTGTGTGTGTGTGTGTGTGTGTGTATCACATTAAACTATAACGTGACAAGCCATCTTCAGTTTTGCTTTTATACGTTTACCTATGCTACTGTTTTATTTAAATTTACTAACCTGTGTGTCCAACATTTTTTGAGCGGCAGTGTACACTGGGTGTAAAATTTCTGGAATTGACATGACTGCAACCTAGCTCCCGAGCGTGGGAATTAAATGCTCAGCATTACTATAAAATAATGCACCTCATAGAATGCAATATACAAGTGATATGCACAAACAAGGAAGTGAAAATACTCGACTTCATTCTGTACTTTTAAACTTCTTGTTCCATTTATATTCCACCGTTAACTGCTATGGTTATGTTAGTCGCCTCTCCTTTGGAACATATTACCATATCGGCAATGATGTAAGACTGATATTTATTCATAAATCCTTAGGCAAGGTGTTTGCACATAGAACAGCATAATGAAAAGATAACGTGTAATAAAAATAGTTGTGAAAATTCAGCGAGAAATAGTATATTATGTGACAAGAGCATAACGGTAGCAGTTAAGATTCGAGTATATTTTATTTCATACGAGCAGTTTAGTTGCTGTCATTATATTAAATTTTCAGACTACTATTTGTGCTCCATCAGGTGTCTATGTTTAAAACATTTATAACACGCTTAATATTCTATGCTGGATGTTATTGTCACTAGTATCTAAAATTTTAATCGTGTACTGGTTATTCGATTGCACAAACGAGAATCGATAAATTGTGCATCGATTTTTTCTTGATTTCTGTGGAAATAAGTTATTTGTGACTTCGTATGCCTTTGTGGAAATTCCCGACGGTTTAAGTTACATGCCACTTTCTCTTCTAAGCTGACATTTTTAGTTTTTATAAACTCGAACTAGTTGTTATTTAATTGAACATTGGAGAGTCCATAGTTTCAGCTGCGTGGGAATGTGTGCCGAGAGCAAAGTATTAATTGCTACACGAGATCTTTTCATTGGTGGTTTGTAGTATTCTTATGAAGAGGTGCATAATGAGGTATATTATATTGGCGTATAGGCAGTAAATTATGGCATGGTCGGGCATAAAAGGTATTGTTGATCTGAAAAACTTTTGGTAAATCACAACGATCGAAACGGCAAAATGTTGTGGAGAAGTGAAAGTATCAAAGAATGCTTCATTAATCAGTTTTATTTTCATATCAGAAGTATTGCAAAATAAAACATTTTAAATTGTTAATGAAATGTAAAAAGCTATTTAAAAACAAACATTTCAGTTACGTATCTCAGAATAGCACGCAATCTTCCAGACACGACTGCAGATATATACAGACAACGAGGAAAATAATAAACAAAAAAGGCAAATCTATTCTTCATTTTGGTATTATAACACCGGCAGTAGCCAGCGTCAAAGAGGCGCTCAAGGTCAAGTTACCTCACACAACTGTTAGTAAATACGCGGTCCGACGACAATGGTGCGGCAAAACAAGTGATTACACAGAGTTCAAGAAAATGTTTGCGGACCAGACTTGTTCACGAAAACGTGAATTTCGACAAAAATCCGTGCGTCTGATTCTGGGATGTGGTGTTGAGAGAGTCGAGTTAAGCGCTGTTAGCAGTTGGTTAATTTTAAGTGTATACGGTCAGTATTCAGAGAATTTCTCTGAAATGAGAGAAAGTTTTGTAAGTTTGATCGTCGCGTCAAAGTTGTTTGTTGTGTGAAGCAGTTTTTAGTGTTTCTATTGTTGAAAGCTGCTATTTGTAAGACAGACAGACAGACACAGAGAAAGAGAGAGTGAAACTGAAAGACAATGAAGTATGTTACAGAACAGCCATGCGTTTCAAGGTCATTATGAGTTGTAGATTGTGATAACGATAAAAAAGGACCTGTGTTCTTGTGAATCGGTCTTAGAAGGAAATAAAGTGACAGAAAATAACTGCGCTTGTCATTTGTCACACTGGTGTCAGAAGAGGGATTGTTATTTGTCAGAATATTTATTATTTAAACAGTTCAACCCAATTTCTTAAAGCAAAGGAAAAGCTAGATAGCGCAACAACGCTGCATAAAAACTTTGTTCCAGGCGTATAAAGAGAATGGGGAGTAAGTAATCTTAGCCAGATAAAAATTCTTACTCCCAGCCGGAAATCAAACGTGGAGTCCCTAGCACAGCTGCCAGACCAGAGGCTTTCAGACATCCTACCCCTTCTGCAAAGATGCACCAACCACCGCAATATTAGGTTGATAATTTCACAATTCATGGACTCCCTGCATAACTTTTATGTTTTCACTAAATGTCAAATATCAAGTAGAGTCTAGTTAAGAAATGGATATATTTCGATCCAGTTACCATGGAGACAATATGCAGTTATTTCAGTGTTGCCATGCTGCGAGCTAAGATTCCGCTTTTGTTTCCATGCCAACATGGCACTTGCTCTTCAAAAGGAAGATTACGGGGTGGAGTGGTTAAGAGCAGTGCCTCATGTGATGGCTCGAGTGCCTTTGACAATAACCTACCACTTGTTGTATCCTCAGAACTCTGCCAAGTGTGCTCTGAACCTTTTGTCTTCATCCCTGGGCTTCTACTGGGACATGCTTATTCATTACCTTTACAGCCAAGAAACTTGGGTCGTAAGGAATTACGTTTAATTAAATTCATGCACTCTGTTGTTCTTTCCACAACAAGATTTCTGCAGTAACCGTTCTTGCAAGTTCAGTAAGCGTAGTTAGAAATCTGAAGAATTATCCTGTGCTTTAGCTGAGAAACACGATTATCATGTCCTCGCCCCCCCCCCCTCCTGAGATGCACTCTAGCCTGATTAAATGTACTAGGTTACTATATATACAGCAATTTGTTAAACAAAAGGTAGTGGATCAAACAGCTATAGACTGCCGTCAGAATGTCAGCTGGAAAGTCGAACAATGGAACCTCGGCCCGGGGTACCGAAGAGCTTGAAGCTAAGAGCGTACGGATGACTGTGTTGTGCAGTTGGGGAAAGAGTTGGGAGAAGGTGCCTGTAGTTATCCTTGTCTCAACATGTAAACAACCATCCACAGTAGGGCACTAAATAAAGATTCATCAATATGACAAAATGACAATTCCAGTTACTTTATCTTTCCTTTAAAATTGAATCACAAAAGCACTTACATACACACTTAAAGCTAACAGCTGTCTCGTTCGACGCTTAAAGACTCACACCGTCTCGGCTCGCTTATGTAGGTGAGAATGACGCAGCGCGGAATTTTCTCGAAATGCACCTTTTCTTTTTCAATATTTTCGCGAACAGTCCAGAAACGCTTTGTTCTGCCACGCTCATTGTCCTCCCTGTTCTGACCACCTCATTGTCGCCATTTACAAGTAATGGTGTGAGGTAATTGACACTGAGCTTATTTGAAGCGTGCGACCGCCCAGTGGTGTGAGGTAGCTCAGATGACCTCTGCCGGCCAGATTCACAATATCTATTTCTGCAGGGGCCCAAATGACCTAGCTGTCGACGGGCCCTTAAACACCACTCACTCACTCACTCTATTTCTGCAATATAGTGCTACTAAAGTTGCATTTTTGTATCTACTTTAGTCTAATTGATATTAATGTTTGCAGAAATGATTTCATTGTACTTTTTGTTGTAGGGACAAGGGAAATGCATGCGATTCAATAATCAAACGTTTTAAAACACATCACTATATATTTCCCTTCAAAACCCATATTGTTGCAATGACATTGCGGAGAACAACTGCATTGTGACAACATTTTAAAATGAGAAAGTATTGAAAAATCAAACCAGTAATAGCAAATATTTCGGAAATGGCTCACAATTATAGTGTGTGTTAAAAGTATCCTCGCGGGATTATGAACTTATAAGCCAAGTTTTGTATTTATCTGGCTTTGAATTTTTTATTTCATGTTCACAGACAAACACGCACACTTTTTACTTTCTCTACTACGTATAGCAAGTAGAGGAAGTATTGTATTCCACCCAAAATTCAATGTCGAGATTTCACAAGAAATATATGTTTTGAGGCCCCCTGTATCCAAATAAGGGATAAAGGAAAAGGTCCTTGGTGTGTGAGTAAGTGTGTGTGTGCACGCACGTATCGGTGTGTCTAGCTGTATGTGAACAGAATAACTCAAAAACGAAAACTCGTTTAAAAACCAAGTTGGTGTCTAAACTTAATATCTTTTGAAGATGCGACATGAAGATTTTAAAGAAAGAAAATTGCTCCAGTTAGCCTTCTATGTTTCATTTCAATGCCATACCATCTTGCTTCATTTCGATTCCACAAAGGAACCGGTGCAGGGCAACTGTAGCCACAGAAAATGTCACTGCAGCTCGCATTATTGTCATATTGTTTATTACGCTGCGCCATTTCTTTTGGTCGATATTTGTCCAGTGTTTACGCTCTCAATCGTATGGGCTAAAAGAGAAACAAGGAGAGGGAGTGCATTTAAATTGTCATTAAGATCTATTGTCATGATTGGTGCCATACTTTATCGGCTTAGGGGAAATGATTAGAGGCGAAGCTCACACCTCAAAAAACCCCAGAAAACGTACTGTTCTACACTTCTGTGACGGGCAAATAGCATTAGGCTGCCATCCATTCTACTTGCTTCGACAGCCTTCAACTTCTCATCCGTATAACATACCCATCTGCTTCATCACGGTTCCACAGAGGGATAAGCCCAGGGAAACAGTACCTCCATCTCTGTGATGGGCAGATGGCATTAGGATGTCATACAGTCTATCTACTTTCATTAGTTGTGGATAGATGGCACAGAGTTCGCTACTACCGTTTATTTTTCATATATACTATTCTTTTAGACCTAAATTGGAACTTTGGGTCGTGGTATTAAATATCCAATTCAATATTTACCTTAGTGAATTAGGGAAACCACGAAAAAAAACCAGTCAGAGCGAGTAGAGAAAATCTTGTGATGTAACACATAATATTACTTTTATTTTGCTCCTATATGCCACCTATAACATCTAGATGATAATACATTAAAATTGAATTGATATTTTGATTAAAATGAACTAAATATAATCAAGAATGGTTCTTTTACCTCATGAGGAGTACTTGTACCCCTATACATCACTCTTAACCAGCTTTAGAATTCGGTTTAACAAAAGTACATCTTAAAAAATGTTTCTGAAAAACTTCAGTCTATGTCAGTTTTAAAACGTTGCTTTCCGGTGTTCTTCCGAGAATGAAATCGTTAACTTCGTGACCTACACAGGCGCTCTGCCGTGCGCTCGCATTGTCCCTCATTGTAAAATATTGCTCAGTAAATCACTTTAGTAGTTAAGAATTTTTAATCTTTTGGGTGATTTATTTTGCAGCTTAAAGTGGGCCTTACACGTTGTATAAGCCGGATGAAATAATAGTTTAGTTTAATTTATTAAACACTTTGGAGGCATTTAATACCAAAATTATAGGTTTGGAAAATAAATCGTAAAATCGAATTAATAAATGAAGTATTTATAATAACAATTAATTATCGATAACGCATTGACAGGGAAAACAAGCAAATAGGAACATTAAAATTAATATTCAGAGAAATGTAACGTATATTTGAATATATAAAGTTTGTCAGACAGGATACTTAGTTTGTGGTTACCTAATGACTTACTGCGCAGGGCTGGATTCCGTACACCAGTTGGCAGAATGCACCGAGAAATTGGACGCAATTAACGAAGATACATTACACTGTGTAGTCCGGATAATCTCGTAGATTTCTGAGAACTCTAAAAGGCGAAGTAGGAGTGAAAATCAGGAGACTCTAAACAACATAGAAATTATGTTGCAACAATGGCGGCCATAAGTAGGGTTGAACGGGGCTAGATAGAAAGAGGAAGACTATGGAAGTAGCGAGAGTTCTTTTCTTGGATAAATCTCACTTTTCCTTGGCTCATAAGAGGGTCTGGGCGCTTTTGTCGCTTGGAACAGATTTCCGTTGTTTCTGCCTAAACGAGCATAAAACAGATTATTCACTGGAACCGACCACTGCGATTTACAGTACCGTCGGGAAGTATATACACTTTGAGTGTGTCTGTCGTTACTGACAGTTCTAGAAATTGCATCGTCGCGTCGGAGTTTTTAGCAGTGTTGGAAGAACTTTTAGTGAGTGAATGATAGAGTAGTTATTGTGCACAGTATTAGCCTTATGAGTCAAGGTTATGATAAGACAGAACAGCTGTGAGTGACGAAATATTTTGGTAACGATAAAATAGCGATTCAGTTAATAAGGGAGATTAAGTGAAATAAAAAAAATCTGTCACAATAATTTAATTTTGATCGATCGGCAGTTCCCCTATGATGATTTTGCAATAAAACATAAATAATCTATATGCTGTTGGTCATATTGACTTTGCGAGCACATATTTGATTGAAAGACAAAATGAATAGCTGAGAAGTGTACTCATACTCCTCAAAATTCACTCAATTTCGTACAGTTAATTATATAATTTTATGCAATGCCTGCAAAAGCTCGCATGACCTTCTTTATCCCTGCTAAGTATAATTGTAGAAACTCGAACATTGTCAGTATAAGAATAATTACTTTCCTTTTCACAGACTTACAAAATAACAAAGACACAGCGAGTTGATATAATATTCCTTGATCTCTATGACAATTCAGTTTTCAGTTTGTTTATTATAAAGTATTGGCCTGGTGCCGGTACATAGGGCCCAGCTTACAGTGAGTGAGTGAGTGGTTAGGGTTTAAGGGCCCGTCGACAGCTAGGTCATTAGAGCCCCAAGTCAAAAGATAAAAAAATGGATAAAACTCACCACCACTTAAATATTAAAACGCAAGCTAAAACAGCCAAAAGTTAAAAAAGTTAAAACTTAAAACTTGTCTAAAAAGTATGCTCAAAATAGTTAAAAGCGTGTAAAATGATCTAAAAAGGTAAGCAGATAAAATAGAAAAGGTAAAAGGTAAAACCACTCAATAAAATTTAAACTTGCTTACCAAAGCCAATGCTGCCGACGAACCGCAGCACTGAATCCACAGCTACCGGGTCGTCGCCTAACATCGTCTTTAAACTAGAACCCAGGCCAAACAACTGACGCTCACGATTGTAGCGCGGACAATCAACTAGGACATGGGCCACAGAGAGCTGAACGCCACAGGTGGAACATACCGGCGCCGGCTCACCACGGAGATAGTGTCCATGCGTGATGCGCGTGTGACCTATTCTCAGGCGGGCCAAGATGACTTCTGCCCGCCTGGTATCCCTTGAAGATGTTATCCAAGGCTGCACCGTTTCCTTGATTGTCCGCAATTGCGTGCCAGTGACATCCAACGCTTCCCACGATTGCTGCCAGACTGATAAAATATGACGTCGGAAGTACCGTTGTACATCAGTGTAGGGAAGACTGCGTGTTAAGATCTCCGGCAAACGGCAGGCAGACTTAGCAGCCTCATCCGCTGCTTCATTGCCGGGAATGCCTACATGGCCTGGGGTCCAGGTAAAAACAATCTGGTATCCGCGCGAGAGCAACTGCGAGACGAGTGTCTGTATTTTCACAACTAGCGCTGACGGCACGACAAACTGTTGCAATGCCTGCAGTGCGCTCAGAGAGTCGCAGCAGACGATAAAACTTCCAGGAACGGAACTGGAGATAAAAAGGACGAAATAAAATATTGCAAACAGCTCGGCGGTAAAGACGGAACTCAAGTCTGGCAGACGGTACTTGTGAGTCTCACCGTTATGCACAAAGCTACACCCTGTAGCCCCATCCACCTGGGAACCATCGGTAAATACCGGAGTGTAATTCCGGTAACGTCCCAGGATCTCGGTGAAAAGCTGACGATACACCGATGGAGGGGTAACCAACTTAGCATGCATCGAAAGCTCCAGGTCGAACTGGGCACGCTGTAATTGCCATGGAGGACAGCGGCCAAGGGAAAACCGTTCGACAGCAGGCATGCGCAGCGCGTGTAAGTTAAGCAGTTCGTGAAATCGAATACCGCTTGGGCGAGAGATCGTGTTATTCCGAAGATAACGGTGAGCGAGTTCCGGGCGCAATACAGGATTAAAAGACGGGTGACCAGGATGGGCCGCCAAACGGGACACGTAAGAGGACAATAAAAGCGAGCGCCGAATAGAAAGTGGGGGTTCGCCAGAGTCAGCATACAGACACTCTACACGGCTAGTGCGGAAAGCTCCAGTAGCCAGACGGATACCAGCATTATGTACAGTATTTAAAAGACGGAGTTTAGAGGCGGACGCCGCGCCATAAATAAAACTGCCGTAATCTAGTTTGGACCTCACCAATGAACGATACAGCCTCAACATGACAGTGCGATCGCCACCCCAAGACACTCCAGATAAAACCCGGAGCACTCGAAGCGAACGATCGCAGGAGCCACGAAGTTGACGAATATGGTGCTCCCATGTGAGTTTGCTGTCTAGGTAAAGGCCCAAGAACTTGATGTGCGAAACAAACGGCAGGGGTGTGTCACGCAAACGGAGTTCTGGAGGAGGGTGTACACCGCGAAGTCGATGAAAGTGGACACATTGTGTTTTCGTAGGGGAGAACTTGAAGCCGGCGCGAAGGGCCCAGTCGGCGATAGAGGATATGGTCAGCTGCAGTTGACGTTCTATATGTTCGAGACTATAAGATCGATAATAGATCGCAAAATCGTCAACATACAGCGACATCGCTATTCCCCTACGAACGACACTAGCAATGCCGTTAATGGCAACGGTGAAAAGAGTTACACTAATAATCGACCCCTGGGGCACACCATTTTCTTGGATCCTCTCCTGTGAGAACGTATTGCCAATGCGGACACGAAAGCGACGCAGGGCTAAAAAGTTAAAAAGAAAGATTGCTAAAAGACCTCGCAAACCATACCCGTGAAGAGTACGGAGAATACCATGACGCCATGTGGTATCGTAGGCCTTCTCCAGATCGAAGAAGACACCCACGACATGCTGCTTCAAAAGAAAGGCATTTTGGATGTAGGCTTCCATGCGTGTCAGATTGTCGACACTGGAGCGATGGCGACGAAAACCGCACTGAACATTGCTCAGCAGGTTGTTCGTCTCTAGCCACCATACTAAGCGAGTGTTGATCATCCGTTCAAAGGTCTTGCAGACGACACTCGTCAGGCATATAGGACGGTAGCTAGAGGGGAGTGTACGGTCTTTTCCGGGTCGAGGGATAGGGATTACAACACCCTCTCGCCAGGAAGATGGAAAAACCTGCTGAAGCCAGATGCGGTTATAGATGCTCAACAGGAATGATAGAGCCGCAGATGGAAGATGAAGCAGCATTTGGCGATGGATGTCATCAGGACCAGGAGAAGAGTCGTGAGCGAGGGACAAAGAATGCGCCAGTTCCGCTTCAGTAAAAGGTGCATTGTAGGGTTCACTACAATCACTATTAAAATTTAGGCTTATCCGTTCCGCGGATTCCTTAATCGGTAAAAAGGCTCTGTCATAGCTTTGAGTTTGGCTAGTAGTGGCGAAGGAATCGGCAAGGGCGTCGGCGATATCCTGCTCGCTGGTGTATATGGAGCCCTGTACGACAAGACCGGGGATGATTGTCCGGCGACACTTACCGTACATACGCCGGACGGCAGTCCACACCTTCTGGGCCGAACTGCGACGTGAAAGGGAAGACACGTAAGATTCCCAGGATGTGCGTTTTGCATTGCGCATTACAAAGCGAGCCCTTGCACGAGAGCGTTTAAAAGCAGTAAAATTCGCCTCCGTAGGGTGTGCTCGGAAAACACGCAGAGCACGCTTACGAGCTTTACTAGCCAAACGGCATTCCTCGGACCACCAGGGCACAGGAACGTGTCGTGGTGTAGATGAACCTCGAGGAATGCTAGAATCTGCTGCGAGAAGGATAGAGCCGGTAAAATATTCCACCATGTCGTCAATGGTGGTAAAAGCATTGTCGGTCAAGTGAATGAGGGAACGGAATTTCCCCCAGTCCGCCTTAGAAATAATCCAGTGAGGATATCGCGTTGGCACAGAATGGTGGCCCGATATGTGAATGCTAATGGGATAATGATCACTGCCAAATAAGTCGGACAGTACCGACCAATCAAGTATAGGTACTAGTGACGGGCTGCTGAAAGAAACGTCAAGCGCGGAGTGTGTACCATAGGCAGATGATAAGAAAGTAGGCACGCCAGTGTTTAGTATGATTAAGCCGGACATATCGCAAACGTCTGCTACAAGGCACCCACGAGCATCGTCAGTGCTGGAGCCCCAGTGAGAGTGCTTGGCATTCAGATCGCCGAGAAAGATGAGCGGTGGCGGAATCTGTGCCAAGAGAGCCCGAAGATCATTCTCGTGTACGACACTGACCGGTGGCAAATATAGGTTGCAAACGGAGAAACAGAGGCCCTGCAGCTGTACACGCACAGCTACAGCTTGCAGTGGCGTGTTAAGGGTTATACTGGTGGCAGAGATGTTATGTGCTACCAGCGTAGCAACACCACCGCATGCTCTCCTATCAGCGACAGAGTCGTGGCGGAATGCTGAAAATCCACGAAGGTGGAGAGAGTGATTAGGCTGTAAGTGGGTTTCCTGTAGGCAGACGATTGATGGAGAGCGTTGAAAAACTAAGTGCTGTATGTCCGGAACACGTGCACGGTACCCATTAACATTCCACTGGATTATTTCCATGGTAAAGAGATTAGCGTGCGGTCTTCATCTTTTTCTTTTTCATTCTTACCTTGACCGACTTAGGACCTGGAATGTTTAATTCGCCGTCCTCTAATGACTCCGCTGATGTGCGGGAGTCTGAAGATCCTCGGCGGCTCGTTGAACGGGAGCGGGACTTCTTTGAGGAGGAACGGCTACTCGCCCGGTGTTTATGGCGCGAACGATTGACAGGGACAGGCAAAGTAGTGTGGCCACTGCTTGAGGATGCTTGGTGAGTTTGTGTCTGCACGGCGGAAGATGTAGTTGCCGGTGCAGGAGCGTCACGGGTCGGTGGAGAGATGTTCGGTAAATCCGTTTGTGTGGCAGCATCAGCGACCGGTACATGTTGCACGGCCACAGTGTGAGCAGGAGTGCGGCGAACTGCTGAAGCGAAACCTAGGGTAGTCGCAGGTTTCAGTTGCTCGAAGCGGCGACGAGCTTCCAGAAATGTAAGCCGCTCTTTCACACGCAACTCCTGTATCGCCTTCTCGTCCATAAATATGGAACACTGGCGCGAGCTAGATGGATGGCTTTGGCCACAGTTCACACATACAGGATTCCTTGTGCATGCCGTATCCTCGTGGGCGGGTAAACCGCAGCGTTCACAAATGGCGGGATTGTTGCAGGAGGTTTTAGTATGGCCGAACCGCTGGCATCTAAAACAGCGCATGGGGTTCGGTACATACTGGCGTACGGCGGCACGTTCGTAGCCACAAAAGATAAATTCAGGTAGTTGAGTGCCTTTGAATGTCAGAAACACCGTACGCAGAGCTTGCTCCTTGCCATCCTGCTTACGAGTAAGACGGTAGGCTTGACAGACACGCTGGTCAGAGAGGCAGCTGACGATCTCCTCGTTCGTCAGATTGTCCAAACTGGAGGTGGTTACCACTCCCCTACAGGTGTTAAGCGTCTTGTGGGGGGCTACCCGAATTGGGTAGGACCCCAACAAAGCCGCTTTCAAAAGTTTCTGGGACTGATCTGCCGTGTTGGTCTCAATTAACAACGTACCGTCTCGTACTCTCGTCGCGTTTTTCACCGGGCCACATATCCTGTCTACTTCGCGTTTTATATAGAATGGACTGATATCTTTAATCGTCTTCCCTTCACAGGCCAATGTCAGAACTAAAAACGAGTCAAACAAAGGGGTTTTGCGCGGATGCATTATGAATTGGACCCCCATCCGGAACCGTCGGCGTCAGCCTGCCATCCGGGGGTCAAAGGATAAAAGACACCAAAATCTCCACGGTCTGTGCCGCCATGGAGACCCCTCCATGACTGACCTCAAGGCGTACTTCAGAGGAGCTACCCTCCGATCTCCACTGCTTGTCCGCATGGGTAAACCGTTCACCACGTGACACCCCGGTTTTATGCCCCCACCACAGGAATAACCGCCTGTGGCTCCCCGCTTTAGCACACGCTGCCTCAACGGAGTCAGCGTGGATTCAGGGGACTTCGGGTTGATTACACCGGGGCTCCGTCAGCGGTAACACGTCCGGCCGGTGATACTAACCCGACGGCACGCGGCCGTCGGGAGATTAACACCGGCCGTGCCCTCAAGGAGCTACGTGGGTGTACTTGACGTGTGGACGGGCTCCGCACCTAAGGCTACACATGGGGGCAGTGTGAAGGGTCCGCACAACCTTCGCGCCTGAGACCTCCGAAGAGCACACAAGTCGGGGGCCGCGCTGAAAACCGTGGGACAGGACCACGGAGATAGGAAAGATCCCTGCTGGTGAGACAGGAGTTATAAAACTAAAGCCTTACTAACTAATAATCGGAATAAACCTAGAAGAGGAAGAGGGTGATATAAAAGCAACATAAATCGCTGCACGTGGCACAGTTAATGTATATGGAGGGGGTGAAATGATGGTGCGCAGCTCGGGGCCCCGGGCGCGCCAAACCCGGACCTACCGTGGTAGGTTCCCCTGGGGGAGTTTGATTTCGGAGTCCTCTTCTCCTAGATGAGTCGTCGACCAAGACTAACGAGCCTCATCTACCCGTTGGAATGTTCTTAGCTTCCCCTCACCTCTTGCCTACCAGTGGTCATAAAGACACACTTAGTAGGCCGTCTGGATCGGGTACTGAGCCCCTCCGCCACGACAAGGCGACACTCCTTCGGAGGGGTCCCAGCTTACAGGCTATATTTGACAATTATATACGATTTTCTTACTTATAACTAATTATAGTTTTCGGTTTGTGCAAAAACCCATACCGTGTATCGGTCACCGAGAATAGTTTTCTTATGTCCTTTAAGTTCTATTCAGTTTTTGGTTTATTTATATATATACAATTATATACACGCATACATACACGCACGTACTCACACACACACACACACACACACACACACACACACACACACACACACACACACACACACACACACCTTCACTGGGCACACCAGAAATATGCGTCCCAGCGCACTGCACTATTTACACTTATACATACACTTTCCCGCTGTTTTCCTGCGCGGGCAGGGGACAGCTCCTGAATATTTTCCGAGGCGAGGGCCTCTGCCGGAACATGTGTGTGGCTTAGTAACGAGGTTGCGTGGACGCGCATTAATCGGCGAGGCGAGCCGCTTCTAGAACATTTTGACCCTAGTATGCTTGCTGTGCTTCGGCTCGCCTTTGCCGATGTTGGCGATCACGTCATTCTCGTGGTTTCTAATGCGCGTCCATGTCGCCATTGCTCGTTTTTCTATTGCCTCCGGGATGAATGGGATCCGGGTTTCGAGGTGAAGAGTGTGGTTAGTGGTGAGGAGTGGAGCAGAGAGGATTTTTCTGAGGGAGAGGTTTTGGAGGGTTTGGAGTTGTTTCAGGGCAGTTTTGGAGGCATTAGCCCAGGCCACACACGTAGACCATTTGATTTCGCTGAAGGGGAATCTGAATTGGTTTCTGGTTTTAATGTAGAATATGGAAGAGAAGGTTTTGCATTAATTTTTTTAAGAGAATATTCTAGTATTTTATTTATAAGTATATTAATATGTGTTATTTTTCTTGTTTCTAATTTGAATTCTCGTATAGGACCACTGATCCCTGCATAGGCAAGATATTATCATAATTAGTACCAAGAAGGATTGTCAATTTATCTAGAGAATTCCAGTATCACGAGTTGCATTTATTCGAACTATTTTACGGATTAAAGGATTATATAGGCCATGAAATTTATTTAAATGCTGTACCTTAATTACTAATTAATTAAAGTACGAAATGAAGCAGATATATATTACTAACTGGCCACTGGTCAGACGATTACAGCGCCACCCATCGCCAAGAACAGCAGTTACAGTTCGCAAAGTTCTCGCACAGCAGCACCAAACTCGTCCATCGCCAACACTTCCTAACCTGAAAGACCGGATTGAAGTGAAGGTGAAATGAAATGGATGATCGATAGCGGGAACCGAACCCACGACCTGCTGAATGTCAGGCCCAACACTTTAGTCACAGTTTAGTAATACATTTAGGGATTATCGAGAGGAAGGAGGTATTCGAGAATATCGATATCCCATCCCTGTCTACTACTCATGTGTTATTTTCACAGACTGTGCAAAGCACGCAGAATCACATCATCTAGGAGCCAAATATGGAAAGTTCCTTGGCAGCCAGCCGGCAACTTTCATGAAATGAATCTGATACAGCAGATTTATGACCACCACAAATACATACAATGAACAATGGTTCTTGAAACAGGAAATCGTCTCTTGAGGAAAATAATAAAACACGATATATACTTATGCCCTCTAGACAGATTTATTTACATATCCGATATCTTTTGTCTTTTTTACATAAAGGGCCACTCTAATACTGTGCGTGTATGCTTGTAGCCACTGACCTGGAAACGTAGTTTCCCCCTTTTCAACATTATCTGTGTCTCTGCAGCAGCTATTTTTAGTCATGCTTCCTTGTAGACCACGTGCTGCAAGACTTACAAACAACGCTAGCAGAATTAATTTACATGCTACCAGCACTGAGCCCGCATTTGGCATAAGGATGAAACATTAACATTTAACTTGCTCTATTATTTATCTATGATACTCACCCATCGCGATTCAGGGTTGGATTCCAGGTGATAGCCCACTCTGAGCACTTGAGAAAATTTAACATACCTGTGCGTTTAATTGTCAATAAAATATTTTAAATATAGATTATTTTAACCATCCGTTAGTCTCTAAGGGGCCTGGGGGACCCCTAAGTTTATTTAACGTTCTAGTTATCGAACGAACGCACCTAAGCAGTTGTCTGACTATAACGACTAATATTACACTTTACTTGACTGTTTGGTGGAGCGACAACCTTTCTTTAGCTCTAAGAATGACTAATCGCAAGGTCACCCAAACTCGCGCGCCTACTCTAAATATTACTGATAAGTTTTTTCCTTGTTAGTTGTGCGATATTCATTTGTCATTGCAAGTAGTATGCTATCACTTCTCAAGAAGAGGAATATAACCTATAAAAACCCAAGGATTTGGAAGAAGTGCATCATCTACCTTGTGATGATGGTGTATTATTTGTGGATGACAACTTGTACGAAACAGATAATTCCATTTATGAAGATAAACTGAAAACATCTTTAGATTCAGAAACTGATCATAAAGAAGAGCGTGAAAGTAACCTATGTAATAACATATATTTCTTAGGTAACATCACATGCTGGTCAAATTTATTGTTCTTCTTCTTCTTCTTCTTCTTCTTCTTCTTCTTCTTATTATTATTATTATTATTATTATTATTATTATTATTATTATTATTATTATTATTATTATTTATTTATTTATTTATTTATTTATTTATTTATTTATTTATTTATTTATTTATTTATTTATTTATTTATCTATTTATTTATTTCTATTATTTATTTATCTATTATTTATTTATTTATTTATTATTTATTTATTATTTATTTATTATTTATTATTTAATTATTATTTAATTATTATTTAATTATTATTTATTTATTATTTAATTATTATTTATTATTTATTTATTATTTAATTATTATTTAATTATTATTTATTATTATTATTATTATTAGTATTATTATTAGTATTATTATTAGTATTATTATTATTATTAGTATTAGTATTAAGCTAATGAAGTTAAACATGAAAATGAATGAAATATACCATTAAAAAAAACTGCAAGCATATAAGCACAAAATTATATTAGGGGCCTATTAGGCCCCGCGCGACTAACGACGTTCTACCATGCCCGCGCCTAAACAAAATCTGTAGTCATTTTTGAGAAGATCTAACTTTTTTTTTTCCCCCAATCTTCCTTTATATATTAATACTTTTAGAACTTGAAATGTGTATCTTGTATATTCCTGGATTGAATTCTAAAATCGTCTGAATGACTTTTTTATAACTGGTAAGCTTTAAGAAATACACAAAATCTTACTAAACAAAGAAATTTAGCTGTCATCAAAACAATTTGCCATATGTATCACAATTTTGGGGGTGAACTGCTTCCGAGATATCCTTTTCTATTTGTTTGGATATTGCAAAACATATTTTTCTTAAATAGCATATTATATTTTTATGCCATGAACATACAAAGAGAATGTGATGTTTGCCCGCCTCGGTAGCGTGATGGTTAGCGTGTCTGCCTCACGTTCAAGAGGTCGCGAGTTCGAATCTCGCTTAGGGTAAGTTATCCGGGTAAGGTTTTTTTCCGAGGTTTTCCCTACCATGAGAAGACTTAAAGCTCCATTGACCTCGGGATCATTTGATCATCATTTCATTCATTCATCCGATATGACACAATGTTGGAGGACGTTCATTTAAAAAAAAAAAAAAAAAAAAAAAAAAAAAAAAAAAAAAAAAAAAAAAAAGGAATGTCAATGCCATCATATAGCGAAAAGCTCTTAAAATATTTGTCTAAAATCTACCGTATCCTCCTAGTTCCATTGTAGGTATAAGAAAATATACAAATTTCTATCTCTATTAACTTGGAGTAGATATAAGAATTAAGGTTTTATCCCTTCCCAGCCTAACGTTTCCAAATGGACTCACAAACGTTAATATTTATAAAGTGTTCACGAATGACCCGTGGCACCACTGCGTTTCTGTATATTTTCCTGAAAACAGAGGGCAGCACTGACCAGAAATTGTGCGTACTGTGCTTGATTTAGCTTTGTATCCACTCTGAATTGTAATGTATCGTTTTCAGCTGTTTGCAAACTTGACATTTGTAATGCTATTTAGGCGAGTTTCTAATACTGATATTAAAAATATACTATTACTGTATGTAATAGGGATAACAAACATACAACAATATGATGAGCAGCGATGCTGTGCTATGAGCTCAGAAAGTGTTAGTTCCACGTGACACCGGTGGGAGAATGCAATGGCGCTTTGTGTGGTAAATGAGGTTATCTGCAAAATAACCAAAAATAATTAGTTTGTTTGCGTTCTAAAAACAAAGCCCCCATGGCGTTGCGCTCATGAAGGGTCAACGTTAGCCGCACGGCCGCTGTATCTCCCACCTCTGCCCACCGCAGGCGTCATGAGAGGGGTGCAGTACTGGAGGGTGGATGTGGTTAGTGCTCCCGGCCAGTTAGGGATAACTACTTCATCAAGTGCTGGACCTCAAAGCGGGGCAAAAGATCCCCACGCCGGCACCGGTGATCGCACCCGGGTCCTCCGCTACCTTTCCACTATGGAGGCTGTTTTCTTTGCTTTCAGATGTATAAATCATTGCAAGAGAAGATGCTAGAGTTTCTACTCAATCTACTGTGGTCTGATCACACACTGTGGGAATTTTCGGATGAGGAAGTTGAAAATAACAATGTTAGTTCCCTAATAATCCCCCAAAATAAAATTGTTTCCTATTGCACCATAAACAATCATAATTATCATTGTGTATT
This sequence comes from Tenodera sinensis, assembly GCA_030765045.1. Classification (NCBI taxonomy): domain Eukaryota; kingdom Metazoa; phylum Arthropoda; class Insecta; order Mantodea; family Mantidae; genus Tenodera; species Tenodera sinensis. The sequence goes on from CM060972.1 coordinate 54,748,304, forward strand.
TTTGCATACCATTGATTTGATTTGTTTTGTAATAGTGGAATAAAAGCTTAATTGTATGTAATTATACCATGTGACACTGAATTCACTTGACAGATATTAAACAATAAGAATGTAAAAGCGACTCTTAGCTGTTAGTAAAAATGTTTCTTACCTTAATGCTATTTTTCATGCTATGTATTTACAATTTGTTTCTCAAACAACAGAACCTTTGCATCTTGTAATCTCACTGGGTCCATATGAATCCAGTTAAAAAAACTCCTAATTCAGTACCAAAATTTTCAAATTGTTTGATTTTGGGGAACATTCCTAACGCTAAAATAAAGTATTTTCTACAATTCTAATTTGGTCTGGAAAGGGTTAAGAATATGTTGTACAAGAAGAGTAGAGAAGGTCATATGAGTGCACTATCAGATTATTCCTTTGTTATTATCACCTGCAGTGATAGTCTTCGACGTTATGAAATTTCCATACTAGGGAGTGTTCGACAAATTCTTTTTCTAAGCCACTCTTTATTGCATAATTCTCGAAACTGCCATTATAGTACAAGTTACGTTAATATTGTTATTGATGTTAAAAGCAGTAATTTTAAAATGGATCAACAGTTAACAATTTTCTGCAATGCAGAGAAATGCTGAATCAGCTTAAGCCTGATTGTTCTAAACTGATCTTGAAAACGACAAGAGCAGAATTTTTATTGGATTTGGGGGATTATGGGAATAACCTTGATTTTGATCCTATATTTTCAATTGGATCTACCAAATTGGAAGAAGCTAGTCGTCAAAGAATGCACGTCCAGAGGCAGTTTAATAGAAAAACAGCCTTATTTCACATTTTCCTCTTGATACAATTCGTTTTGTAAACCAGATATGGGCGAGCCGTGTGTCATATCCAAGAGTGTGGGTAAATCCCCTAAACCGCAGCCGGGAATTGAACCCCAGGTCTCTCACATAGCTATATGTGACCAGTTTACTGTCGATATTCAACTGCTACTTATACTGCCGATGATTGTGTGTTTTACACTCTGGATGTCTTCACGCCCCACTTGGGGAATGTGAGATCACGGAATGCTCTGATTATCCTGTAGGAAAGTCGTAAAGAACAACGCATTCTCCCCAACCCTCGGGAGCGCTTTCTTTTTATAAGCAATATTACAGGAGTCACTGGCACGTGCTGAGATGCCTTCTGCAGCTTTACAAGGAATCGATTTCCCTTTATGGCGATCTTACCTCAACACCTTCCACGATTACAGGGTGCCCCCAAATGTCTTACTTCAGGGCTAACTAGCCAAGATATTATATGTGTATAACTAAACTATAAACATATTGTCTTTCCGACTGATTTTCATCTCATTTTGGATATTGTATCTCTCTTTCATGTATTTTCTTTGACATATCTATAATTATAGCATTATTTGCCATCTAATCACATCATATTTCTTCGTAGAAGCAGTTTCGTTTAGGCCGGGGAAGTTAAACGCAAAGCATAATATGTGCGTACAAAATTCTGCTTGAATAAACCTTTGTCAAATGCAGCACTAATGAAGATTTTAAAACTGAAGTTGTATTTAAACGCTACATCCTATATTTTTACAGCTTTGTATATTACCCAATAGGTATTCAGGAAGCACCCACATGGATAATTCTTCGATGTTTATTACTGTTAAGCAAAAAGAGCAGTGTATCCTTAACAAAGCAAAATGTTTTCTTCTATGTGATTCGACTGTCATATGTTTACGTCCATGAAATCATGTTTATTTGACTGTTCTTTGTTTATACCTTTGACCCGTAAGGTTTCCTACATCATTCATCCAATTGTGAAGCAACCTTAGTAAGTTGTGCAGATTTCCGCGAAGGTTTCTAAGTTGGTCAAACCGTTTTACAATAAGTAGAACGCAAATATTTTTAAATTGGTTTATTTGTCGTCGCTTTAGCAGCTAGGTGCGGTGTCTTGGGGTTACAGGTAACAGATAACGAAGTAGTAATAAGTTGGTTGCTTAGAAATAAGGAGATAATGGGTTAATTTTGTGTGACCCACGAAGTGATGTTTTCGTGGTAATGAGAGTATTGTCAACAATTAATGTATCTTTCTGCTTAGATGACCGATTAACATGAAAATTGGCATATTTAAGTGGTATTTCACTGAGTAGATTTTTATGCTATCCATTTTACTGTGCAACATAATACATTCACACCGTTTTCTCTACTCGCTCTTCTTCCTGTCACATTTGTGATTGTTTAACAGTGTTTCTGCATACTGCCTTCCCGATATTTTATTTATTTTCTATACATTTTTGTATCGTAAGAGTTTTAATAAACTCTTTAAGTAATACTTTTAAACATGTCTAAAGAAACACAAGTGCAACATAAGTCTTGTATGAATAAATCGTCAAAACATGAACAACAGTGAGTATTTCAGCTAGTTCGATTATATTCATGGAAACATGACTCTATTACAACTTGCAGAGGGAGATTTAGCACTTCGAGCGAAAGGCGATCAAATGTATTAGAATTCTTACTATGCGCAGACGCCACATACAGATCTTTTGATTGGTGGTTAGCAGTATCGTTATGAACAGGTGTCCGTTACAGTGACGCAGAAGCCATGGTTGAGCATAAAATATTTTTGATGAAATCTTGATATCCAACTTTCAGTATCTTCTATGTTTGTTATCAATACTGCTAAGATTAACTCCATTGACTCTATCGATTTAGAAATGTTAGTATCTTTCATACTGCACCTTACCGAAGTATTTTATCACTGAAATAAAAGCAATTATTTGAATTCGGCGACTGCACGATGCCAGAGTTAGTGATTTGAAGGAGCAAGAATTTGCTTACGAAATCCATACTGGGATATGCCATGAACCCGCTCCGGCTGCACCATGTCCCTTTGTCCCCGAAGAGCTCTAATGAATTGCGGCAGTGTAAATGTTTGCTCAGAGGGAAGGAAGAACATCTCATCTGCAGGCTTTAGAAATCATCATGACGGCTGTACTGCGGCTTACGAGAGTGCTATGAGCATGTTACGTCACATTTAACGCCTTTATATACGAGCTTTTACTATATCAAACAATACAAGATTTACGTCCGTATAAGTCTGTTCATTTACATTGAAGAACAAGGTCTTTTATACCCTACTTTGTTGTCACTTTTAGAAAGACGTGCAATTGAACATAAAAAAATGAACAACAATGTCCACTTCACGAAATTTTGAAGTTTTCCGAAACTGACACAAATAACATTGAATATCTCCGAAATAGTTCACCCTAAAAAAAAATTATAGAGACATAAATTGTGTGTTTTAGCGAGATACACATTTACGTATAGTAAGATTTTGTCTATCTCTTACGATTTACGAGTTTTTCATAATTCATCTAGAGTAAATAGGACTACATAAGCTATAGCCAGAAAATTCAATATAGCACTTCATTTGTCATACAAATATCTTAAACATATGACATTTTAATCAAACTCGTTAGAACCATTTTCAAGAAAATCCAAATTTTCAAAAAAATGTTCCATGTAAAGGGTAGTTTAGGGTGGGGGTATTTTCTTCAAAATCTTCGTGTCGCATCCTTGAAAGACATTAAACTTAAATATCAACTTTGATTTTTAACTGACTTTTCGTTTTTGAGTTATGCTGTCCAGACACACTGACACAGATACACACACACACACACACACACACACACACACACACACACACTGACCTTTTTCTAAAAATGCTTTTTTTTTTGGAAGCAAGGGTTCTCAAAACATATTTCCGGTGACATCTCCACATCGAATTTTTGAGTGCAATACAATACTTCTTTCTACTTGTCAATAGAGAAAGTAAAAACGAACAGTCGGTTAAAAACCAAAGTTTGTATTTAAGATTAACATCTATTTAAGGATTTGACACAACGATTTTGAAGAAAATTCCTCCACCCTAAACTGCGCTTTACATGGAAAAAATTAATTTTCTCGAAAATGTATCTAATGATTTTCATTAAAATGCCGCATGTTTAAGATATTTTTATGACAAATGAAATGTATATTTTCAATTTTCTGGCTATAGTCCACGTAGTCCTGTTTACTATGGATAACTTTTGCCTAACTGGTAAACCGTCAGAGAGCGACTAAATCTTACTACACAAAAATGTAGATCTCGTTAAAGTACAGTTCATGTACAAAATATTTTTTTTTGCGTGGAGTGAACCATTTCGGAGACATTCCTTGTTACGTGTGTGAGTTTTAAAAAGCTTATACTTTCCACAAATGGAAGATCGTTACTCAGACTTTTTATTTCTTAGCCGTGCAAAGAGAAGGGAATTTGAAAACTTTAAAAGATTTGACTATCACTCAAAGCCTACTGTAGTCCCATATTCCCCTTGCACCTACAAGGAAATAAGCAATAAGGTAATTTCTGCAAATGTTTATCTAGACTAAGATAGAGGATTAAGAGTTTGTACAAGAGTAGAAAAAGTCATGTGAGTGCAGCACATTAGATATTTTATCCTGCACTCACTCACTCTCTTTTGTCCTGAGTTTAACCTGCGATTCAAAACGTCGCCTTAAATTAAAGTACCTCAGGGGAACGTCCTGAGTCCACCAACGCTTTAACTAACCTGTTAATCTTTCCCGCCTGGTGTCGTAAATAACACCAGCCAATTAACTTTCGCTTCCATTTCCTTCCACCCAACTGTTATTCGCTTCGGAAAATTCCCAAAGCCCATTTCACCAAAATGCATCACAGAAAGCTTTTACTAAAATGTATATAAATAAACTGGTCTGAATAGGTAATTTGACTGTATCAGACATCTGAGGATCTGATATACAGCAACAGTTATACCTCTATAAACTAATCAGTTGTAATATAGATAGCAATATACAGTGTGTTAGGGAAATAACTGCATATATTTTGGTTAGTAATTGAGGACAGTGTAATTTTACTTCATGAAATCTCACTTGGTAACGCACACTAATTCACCCGTTCAAACGCGAATATGTTGACTTAAATATATACAGAATTTTCCACAGAGCCAGGGAAAGGGAATCTTCCAGAAGATTCTGGTTTTTCGTTTTACGATGGGCCAGAGCGCTACAGTATCTACTTAGCTCTACTTATTTCTGCAATTGTCCGTCAGTAACTTCGTAACTTTCCGCTGAATTTGGTTGTTGTTAGCCCATAAATGTAGTACACATGGCACTTAAAGCGTGCGCTTGGCCTCTAAAAAACGGCGGAATCTAAAAAATGTTACTGTTAACCGATAACTGAAGTTTTAGGAAACATGTATTTTTTAAAGGAATTTCTATTTATTTTGAAACCTAAATACATGCTTTTTGTTTGTAATTTAATTAGCACAAAATTTTTAGTTACTTAACACTCGTTTACTTCTTCACTTATCTCTATTAATTTAATCTAAACTTCATATAACCTTTTTATTATTTTTTGTGCTGTTTAAATTGCAAACGCTGTGTTATTTCCAACTACATTGATAACAGGTTTGTTATAGTTGACAACAACGATGTTGCATTTGACGAAAGTTTAAGTATTTCAAAACTCACACAAACAAGGAATATCTCGGAAATGGCTCACTTAAGAACAACAAAATAATCTGGACATAAATTATGTGTTTTAAAAAGATCTAAAAATGTTTGTTGGGACTCAGGAGGGCTCAAAACATTTATTTCAGACGAAATCTGAATTTTTGGCTGAAATACAATGCTTCCTCTACATTACTATACGTATTAGAGAAAGTAAAAACAGCAACAGACGTCCTAAAACTGTTCTGTGGAACCCCTGAGAAAACGCCGGAAAGTAAGTATGCTGTAAACTGCATATAAATGTAAATTTTAGCCTGTTAGTTGGGCCTATTGTACCGGCACCAGGACACTTATTATTAATAAAGAAAATAAGACATCAGAATCAACATTCTCTAAAGAGACTTTGTCCCCGTCACTGAAAACATCGGACGTAGTAGTGGACGAAACGTCTGGAGCATGATAAAACCACGGCATAATAGCCTGGAAATAACTTGCAGTTATGACTTCAAGCATGAATGCCTAAAATCTCTCATAATGAGCTCTGCACTGATCTGAGAGCTTAGTACAAATATTTTACAGTCTTCCTTTATGCCACTTTTGCTCTTTCGTGTGACCATTGGGCTACAAACGTCATTATGTTTCAATTAGTTCTGTGTCAAATTTGCCTCCCGCATGAAAATAAAACTATTTTTGGAAGCGTGAAGCGCTGTTCCCAGCGGATGAAGTATCTGTCAATGAATGACATGCAAACTGAAAGCTCCCTTCATTAGCATTGCTATCTTTCCAACTTCTACCACAAAGCTATGTTTATTTTTTACTTTCTCTACTATGTATAGTAAAGTAGGGGAAGTATTGTATTTACCCAAAAATTCGATGGCGATATTTTACCGGAAATATGTTTTGAGACCCTCTGAATCCGAAAGAAAAGTATTTTTAGAAAAAGGTGTGCGTGTGTGTGTATGTGTGTGTGTGTGTGTGGACAGCATAACTCTAAAACGAAGAACCAAAGTTGGTATTCAAGTTTAATGTCTTTCAAGGATGCGACACGAAGACTTTGAAGAAAATAGCCCCACCCTAAACTACCCTTTACATGGAAAATTTTGATTTTATTGAAAATGGCTGTAACGATTTTGATTAAAATGTCATATGTTTAATGAAATGCTATGACAAATGAAATGCATATTTTGAATTTTCTGGCTATATGTAGTCCTATTTACTCTGGATGACTTTTGAATAACTCATAAACCGTAAGAGATAGACAAAATCTTACTGTACAAAAAATGTAGGTCTTGCTAAAACAAACAATTTATGTCTGAATAAAACTTCTTTTTTAATAGTGAATCATTTCGGAGATATTGTTATTTGTGTCAGTGTCGGAAAACGTAACAGTTTGGTGAATTGGAACATCGTTGTTCATTTTTTTAATATGTTAATCGTACAAAGAGAACGGGATCTCAAAGTTTTAAAAGATTTGACTATCGCTCAAAGCCTGCTGTATTCTAATATTCCCCTTGTACCTACAAGGAACTATGCAGTAATTTCTGTAAATGTTTATCTCGACTAACACGACTGTATCTTCTTCGTGTTAGAATAAGAGTTTGTAAGAATCGTCAGTACAAGAGTAGAGAAAGTCATGTGAGTGCAGTACATCAGATTTTTACTTTTACATTCAAGTTCACATATATCCAGAGTGATTCCCCTTTTCTTTGTATCTTCTACAGGAATATTTATACTACTTCTTTGCAGTATTCTGTTGGTCTTAATTTCCCAGTGCTATTTCTGGCTCACTTTAACTGCGGACAAATAGCCCAGTGAAGTTACATGTTTGCATATTCACTGATTGACTTTGTCCTTGTACATAGTTCGATGTGATAGCGGTAACACACCTTTTCACCCAGCCTATGTGCAGTGGTTTTTGGAAGTTCTTGTTCTTGCATATAATGTGGTGGAATCCATGGATTGCCAACCTGGTGATAACGTCCCTAATTTCGATATTTTCCTTCGTCCATGCGCGGTCCAATGATGCTTAAATGAGCCGAAGTCCATAGATCTTATGAGGGAAAGCCTCAGAAGAAGAAGAAGAAAAAAAAAAAAAAAAAAAAAAATAGCTTATCCGGATAACGCAGCCTAACCGGGAAGCGAAGTAGGGATCTTTTGGATCTGAGGTAGACACGCTACCACCACATTACAGAGATGGGCTCCAAAACACAGTACGGTGCCTCTTTTTAATGGAGTAGATTTAAGAATAAGCTTTCCTAATTCTGCACAAGAGTGGGTAGTGGAACTAATGTGAATGTTGGATTCAAGGTTGCAATGGTTTCATACAGTACCCGTTACAGAGCTGCTACTCAGGCACTAGTTGGCTAAATAAAGGGAGTGAGTGAGTGAGTGAGTGAGTGAGTGAGTGAGTGAGTGAAGCAGGCCTAACATGGAACTCTTGTACAATTCCCCTTAGTGAAGTTAGTTAACTTGTGAAAACTGCGTGGCGCTGCGGATAGCGACGGGCGCCCTCCAGTGGCGTCTATGTGCAGATAAACATTGCTGATAGCATCGGCCAAACATTCTGGAAGTGAGCCAAGGAACTGCACTCGCATTCCGTTCTACGTCTCTCTCTCTCTCTCACATTGTATGTACGTACAACTCCTTTTGTCCGCAACAGTAATGTTTTGTTCAACCCACGTCAATCGCTGACCTCACTTGGCATTTGATACATTAGCACTGCCCCTCTTGAATAATAAGGTTGCACTCTATGTTCTTCCAACAACTCTATATATTTCAACACACACAAATCTTCGATCCGCTTTAATTACGGCTTGCTTTCCTTGAAAGATAGACTACGCCATAAAGTACCAAGTGTTTTTAATTTCCTTATGGCAGTGCCTCTGTAAAAATCTGATGTGTTGCACTCACATGACTTTCTCTACTCTTCTACTAACCATTCTTACAAACTCTTATTCCTATATCTTCTTCGTGTTAGTTGAGATAAACATTTGTACAAATTATCTTATTGCTTATTTCCTTGTAGGTGCAAGGGGAATATTGGAATACAGTAGGCTTTGTGCGATAGTCAAATCTTTTAAAGCTTTGAGATTCCGTTCTCTTTGTACACGTAACATATAAAAAATGAACAACGATGACCCATTTCACGAAAGTTCCAAGTTTTCCGATATTCACACACATAACAAGGTATATCTCCGAAATGGTTCACCCTATAAGAAAATTTATTGAGACATAAATTGTGTATTTTAGCAAGATCTACATTTTTTGTACAGTATAATTTGGTCTATCTCTAACGGTTTGCCAGTTATGCAAAAGTCGTCCAGAGTAAATACGACTACAGGGGCTATAGCCAGAAAATTCAAGATATACATTTCATTTGTCATAAAAATATCTCAAACATATGACATTTTAATCAAAATCGTTAGAGCCATTTTCAAGAAAATCAAAATTTTCGAAAAATTTTCCATGTAAAGGGTAGTTTAGGGTGGGGCTATTTTCTTCAAAATCTTCGTGTCACATCCTTGAACAACATTAAACTTAAATACCAACTTTAGTTTTTAACCGACTTTTCGTTTTTGAGCTATGCTGTCCACAGACTGACAGACTGACAGACACACAGACACACAGACACACACACGGACCTTTTTCTAAAAATGCTTTTTTTTTGGATTCAGGGGGCCTCAAAACATGTATTTCCGGTGAAATCTCGACTTCGAATTTTTGGGTGGAATACAATACTTTCCCTACTTACCAGTAGAGAAAGTAAAAATGAACAACGATGTTTCGTTTCACGAAAGTTTTAAGTTTTCCGAAACTGACACAAATAGCATGGAATATCTCCGAAATGGTTCACTCTGCAAAAAAATTATTTGGATACAAACTGTTTATTTTAGCGAGATACACATTTTTTGTGTAGAATGTAGAATGTTAATGCTTCGGGAAGGAAATCACACCATGGCCTGTTTGTTCTGTTCTAAGTAGTACAGGTTATAAAGCCAGAGTACCTTGAAGAAAACCATACATCAGTAAAATAACAAGAGATTGTGGCTTGTATTTGTTCAAGGCGTATGAGCAAGAATACAAGTTTCTGCGATTAAGTATTATTCACAGATAGGAGCAAATTTAACGTATTTATAAATGTTGGCAGAATTTTGGCGTGGAGAAGTCCAAATACTGGGTTTGAACCCAAAACATTCTAGCTATAGTTAGAACGGTGGTGGATGGATTATGGTATGGGCAGTAAGGCTACATTTGGTGTTGGGCAACATATTTTTGTTGTAGGTAACATGGATATATTTCAGTAGTTGAATATCCTAAAGGAAATCCTACAAGAAAGTGTTGATATCTTGCATTTAGGCCCCGATTACTACCATCAATAACACAATGACCCTAAGCATACTGCGGAAATTATCATTATACGGTTGTTGTACCTTAATCCAATTGAACACCTTTGTAGTATACTTGAAAAAATGGCCAGAAAACAAAATACAAAGTAAGATTGCTCTCTGCCCGCCTCTGTAGAGCGTGTCTGCCTCACGTTCAAGAGGTCGCGAGTTCTGATCTCGCTTAGGACAAGGGTTTTCCCTTATCATAGTTATATTTTTGTACATTGTCATTTTCCTTTAATGTATGAATATTCTTTTCCCATTCCTCAAAGCCAGTTGGTACATAACTTTTATTTATTTTTTGCAGAAGACTAAATTAGTTAATATATTTATACATACTGAAGCGGGAGGAAATCGCATACTGTTAGTTTACCAAATAATATCTCTGGTTTTGATCTCTAGTGCCAATAAATAAATGTTACTCTACATAAACAATACTGTATGAATACTTTTTTTCCATGACTGTATATAGGTGTCCCCAGAAGCACCATCAACTCTTAGTATGTTCTGCGGGATGGCAAACTGATCGGTTTTCAGATTGGAATCCTTGTGCGGAATTGCTGACGTTACAGGAGTATCATACACCATACAATCCCACAGAAAACAGTCTAGAGGTGTCAGATCTGGCGCCATAGAACTGGTCCACCTCTACCAATCCATCAATTTGTATATGCGACGTTCAGGCGATTCCGTACATTTACATCAAAGTGTGCTGATAATAAAATATCAGAAGTAGTAAATAATATATAATACATAAATAATAAAATGAACATTTTGGAGAATGCTTGTCCCTTATGACATAAGCGTTGCCTCTGACGTATGTAGGTTTGGAAGGGATGCTCTAGATGTGTGCAGCTGTGAGTCATGCAGCGGTATGTCTGTTTAAGCAGAACTTAATGCAACCGTGTACAACTCTCTCTGCGCAATTTATGCATCGCGCTCAGCCCAGGCAAAATCTTTTTCACGGAGGAGTGGTCTCCAACACGGCTGGCTGAGTCTGGGGAACTAAATCTCTTCCTTCCATCATCGTTTCAAAATGCACTTCTCATTTTTATTTAAATCTATCTGTACAGGAGCTTTAAGGGATGAGAATAGCGGTTCAATTTAAACCACACCCTTCTTCGAAACTATTCCACATATACAAAGGGAAATTTATGACAATGCTGAAATAATACACATGTGCACAAAGAAATGTTAATGGGGACCCTACTGAGTTTTAAAAATTGTTTATTTTTACATTTGCTGTTACGTAAGTAGGAGAAGTATTGTATTCCACTCAAAAATTTGATGTCGAGAGTACACCGGAATATATGTTTTGGGTCCCCCTAATTCCTTAAAACAAAAAATGCCGATTAAAAACCAAATTTTGTATTTAAGTTTAATATCTTTCAAAGATGCGACACGAAGATTTTGAGGAAAATTGTTTCACCCTAAACTGCCCTTTACTTGGAAAATTTTTTGAACATTTTGATTTTCTCGAAAATGCCTAACGATTTAAATTACAATGACATATGTTTGAGATATTTTTATCACAAATGAAATGTATATCTTGAATTTTCTGGCTATAGCCCATGTAGTCCTATTTGCTCTTGATGACCTTTGAATAATCATAAACCGTAATAGATAGGCAAAATCTTAGTGTAAAAATGTAGATTTTGCTAAGACACGCGATTTATGTCAAAATAAAATTTTTTGTAGAGCGAACCATTTCGGAGATATGCCTCGTTATTTGTGTGTTTTGGAGAACTTGAACTTCTGTCAAAGAGAACGGAATTTGAAAGCTTTAAAAGAGTTGACTATCGCTCAAAGCCTACTGCATTCCCTTATTCCCCTTAAACCTACAAGGAAATAAGCAATAAGATAATTTCTGTCAATGTTTATCTGGATTAAGGTGAAGAAGATATAGGAATAAGAGTTTGTAGGAATGGTTAGTACAAGAGTAGAGAAAGTCATGTGAGTGCAACGCACATTTTTTGTCCAATTTTCACCATCTTTACAGAGTTTATTATAATGATCAAATCTAGGATAAGTACCAAATTGGGTATCATTCTACTGAAAAGTTTTAATTATATTAATAATTTATAAATTAAATTCAGTTATATTTAAAATGAAGCCTTTTCCATTAAAATATTTAAATAACTCTGAAGCTTTTTATGTCACACTTTATGGATATATAGACACAATAAGTAATATATGTGTGTATGTATTACTATTTAAAACGTCATTATTTTTCCATTTTTAGACGTTGAAATAATTTTTGCTTCACTAATGCGTATATTGCTATACCCATTGGAACTTCTATGCACAAAATGGATGTTAACACACACACGCGCGCGCGTTCACACACACACACACACACACACACACACACACACACACACACACACACACACACTCACGAATATAAATGGGTGGAAAGTACTACTTTGGCCATATGTTAACCAGGGATTCTACACGATGCCGCTTAGTGGTGTGAGGTTGCTTCACCCTGTGTGTCTCTTTGCTTGTGACTGTTGGCCGACATTACAATACATAGGTCTTATTTTCCAAATATTGATAAAAAATTATTGATTGTTAATGTAATGGCTTAAATAAGAAGGAAACTGCAAAGTAAAATTAATTTGAATATCTAGTCATTCCATCGTTGTCAGCAACACATGTCAATGTGTCAATGCCCATCATCTGTGATACCACATAATGCAATAAGAACGGAATTAAGTACCACGAGTCATATGTTTAAAATCGAGTCACGAAATATCGGATTTGAAATTGTATGCTCTTTGGATCACATCTGACCTATGGCCTGTGAGTGACCTGGTGAATGCAGGACACATCTCGAATTTCCTCCCTTTCAACTTCTTTTCATATATTTCTATCCGGCGTTAGGATTGTGTGTTTGTCTTGCAAGGAGATTGAAGACGCTGTGTGAATACGGCTCTCGGCGCCGAGGTGGTGTTGCGGTCGCCTGTCCAAGGGTCAAGCAATAGTCAAAACCTGGCTGGCAGGCTCCGTGCGTAACCGCGCGTCAGGATAGACTGCCTGTAAACGTGTACGCACCAGCCCTGATGGGCGTCTTCTTGTAGCTCTCCGGCCGCCTTTGGGTACTCTCATCCCATCCCTCCCACCCAGGGTCTGACGTAAAAAAATGCTATCTTAGGTATTTATCGTAATTTTGGTGTTTCATATGTGTGGTTCACAAGTGCACTCAGATGGATCAACACACATACAAGCGGAGCTTTTCTCTAATACAATACAGGAATACAATACTCAGTACTTACTGTAGAAAAACTAAGTGAAGTTTTATTGAGTAATATTTATGTTGTAGTTTCTGCATATTTACATTATTAGCGCAATGTACGCGCATAGCTTTCTTTTCTCCCATTTTAACTATTAAAATCGGTCATCGAATTGCAAAGCCCACATCTGTTGACTACAATAGCAAAATTGCACAGGATTACTAAATCGGCACTGATTTCAAAGCAACAAACGAATGTCACTTCTAACCTGGCTACTATCCAGCGCTACGTGACTGTGTTTTGTTTAGTAGACAGGACATGCCCTGTAGGGGAATACAGAGATAGTCATTGTCACCTGACTGGTGTTGGAAAGAGTGGATTGGTTTGTCAGGATAAAGTCCTGGAAAACACATATATAGTATTTCCGTATAACCTAGCATCGCTCTCCTGATATAACTTGTGCGTTCTTATGAAATGTTGTCATTTTGTTCGTCGTCGTAATGCAGGGGTTGAACAGGATAGTCAATAAACAGCAAAGATACTTAGCTTCTAAGAAGGCCTTGTGGGGAACCTGGTACGGGTTCTGCAAGACGGCGAATGGGTTTGCAAATATCGAGGTTTCCTGCTATTGCAGGGCAACTTCGGCAGGCACCGTCAGCGCTCGTTTAATGACGTCCAGTGATGGAAACTACTTTATGTAACTAATGAATAGAAAGCTATTAGTGTATCTGTAATGTATTAAAGTACAGTGGAACGTGGTTATTTCGAAGCTGAAGGGACAAGAAAAAAATTCTAAATATCTTTTGAATTACAAACTTTAATCTAAAATTGAGATTTTAGCAATTCAGGTGGGTACATTATCCATTCCTAATTAAGTCTATAAAGTAAAGAATTTGTAAATTTTTTGGTAATTATATTAATTTTTGCATTGCAAAGCGGTGATTTTTTACGTTGCTAAATGCGAATTAACGAGCAATATGATGGGTATGTTTCTTAAATATTAGTGTTTGTGTTCTCCCAGGTGAGTATAATTTCATTTCCCATTTAATATTTACGGTTTCCTTTAGTAGATGTTAATTTTTCTATTATTTACTTTTTTATTACCTTGTACATTTACATGGTTACATTTTACCACTCGTAATTAATTGCATGAAGAAAATGTTCCTTACAAAATGTCTGCTAATTCTTGCAAACCTTAACAGAACTTTATCTTTCAAGTTTTCTATTCTTAAATATGGTTTTGTTGAAAGTAAAGGCTAACCAAATCTGAAATGGAGTTAGAATTAAATTTTGAAGTAATCTTTTTGTAGCAAAATGAACTTTCATAATGTTCTTTCTCTCATTTGCAGGTAAGTACATCAGAACTATGTAATCTAGAGTTTAAGATGCCTACTTCTCGGAGGTACCTCCAAAGTGTGCCATGTGTGCTTCTTACATTATACGTAAGTAATCTATTTTGAAATATTTTTCTGGGCTTTAATTGTTCATAGCATCTTAAGATTAACAATAGTTACTAGAACAAGCCATATATTCGTGGAAGCTAGTGTGAAAGAAGTGAATATTCCTTTTCTGGGTGCATTAATAACAATACCAATCTATGCAGGCTTATTTTATGTTACGGACGAATTATCACGCGTACGTGGGTATACATAGAGTTGGTCACTCCCCTAGGTTGTAATAGAGTTATATTTTCTTAATACTTCCACATTTATCTAACCAAGAGTAGATTGCACTATAACGTTTATCACAAGCTTTCGTAAGCATTGTGATTTGAGTTCGCGCCGCTAAGCAGTATTGTGTTTATAAGCAAAGCTTTGATCAACGGCATCTGTCGTGAGCTAGAGGAAGCTGGTGTTGTGCGCCTGACCCACGGTATGTACCGACCTAGACCACATCCCGTGTTAAGGCGGATTCTAGTGCATCTTTATACTAGGGAAGGTTTCATAGTGTTATTAATTATTCTCATTGTTTTGTTGTAGTAGTAATTTTTTGGGAAATGTCTGTTTCATCAAAAACTGATGTGTATCGAGATGTATGAAATAATTACTCTTGCTAATATTTTTTAATCCAAACATATTTTGTTAGGAACGTGGTATTTTCCGCAGAAAGCCATAACTTTAATCTTCTTTATTGATTCGCATGTCACGTTTTATTCAAATGTTAAAATTAAACACTGAAAGCTGTAATTTATCTTCTGAATAAGAAAAATATAAACCAGACTCCAAGTATTGTATCGAGTAAATTTATTTAAAGGTTCTAGCGCAAGTTGGCTATATCAGAAAAAATTAACTATTATTTTAAAAGAAACTCCAGTTCAGAATAATGTACAAGATTAGGTAAGGTTATGTTAAAACTAATCCTAACCTAACTTCCCGTGAATAAGAAGCCTAAACGTATATAAATAGATAGTCATAAAGAGAACCAAAAGAGGACCAGCCTCGGATGACAACGGGCACAGGATACAAGGTCTCTAACGTTTCCAGTTCAACCGATGCCGCCCCCGTGGTCCTCCCTAGTAGGCCCTACTTGGAGGCTGCTCCTGGACAGGACACTCACTCCTGACTGACGTAAAGGAAGAAACTTGTATAATGCGCATATCCGCCGCGCGGCCGTAACACGTCTGACACCTTTGCCTGGTCCTTCAACCCTGAAATAAATGACAATGAAGGTAATGACGAGTACAGCAAAGAGGAACTATCCCAGCATTACCTAGATGATATAAAATCACAAAACAATACATGGTTAGAGTGGGTAGTCGCCCGAGATCGAATCTGGAACATCTCGAATGCGAGTCGAATACGTTACCTCGGCGCCACCTCGTCCAGTGGCTTCGTATGCACACTGCAGTGAAGAAAAGCACACACACACTCACATGACTTTCTCTACTATTGTACCAACTATTCTTACAAACACTTATTCCTCTATCTTCTTCATGTTAGTTGAGATAAACATTTGTACAAATTATCTTATTGCTTATTTTCTTGTAGGTGCACCGAGAATATGGGAAATACAGTAGACTGAGCGATAGTCAAATCTTTTAAAGCTGGTCAGTATATGAAAGCTTCGAAATGCCGTGCCCTTTCCGCGGCCAAGAGATAAAAAGTTGAATAATGACCTATCTGAGAAAAAAAAAATGACACAAATAACATGGAATTTCTCCGAGATGACTCATTCAGAAAAAATGCATTTATATACAGTTGTTTGTTTTAACGAGATCGGCATTGTTTTGTATAGTAAGATTTCCTGTATCTCTTACCGTTTACTAGTTATCCCAGTCATTAGGGATACATGGGTTATAGCCATAAAATTCAAAATATACATTTCATTTTACATAAAAATATCTTAAACATATGGCATTTTAATCAAAATTGTTAGAGCCATTTTTCAGAAAATCAATATTTTCGAAACATCTTCCATGTAAACGGTTGTTTAAGGCAGAGGAATTTTATTCATAATATTGGTGTTGCATCGTTTGAAGATATTAAACCTAGATACCAACTTTGGTCTTTAACTGACTTTTCGTTTTCGAGTTAATCTGTTCACAGACACACATACAGGCACACACACATGGAGTTTTTTCTAAAAATGCTTGTTTTTTTGGGATTCAGGGGGTCTCGAAACATATTTCCAGTGAAATCTCCACATAGAAATTTTGTGTCGAGTACAATGCTTCCCCTAGTACGCAATAGAGAAAGTAAAAATGAATTGGACACTTCATAAGAATATAATATCAGGATAGAGTTCTCATATTAAAACATATATTGCTTTTCCTTTCTTCTTTTTAATATTCTTCACCTGCAGCCTTGATTACTAGAACTGCTTTGATGTCGCTATCTATATTCCAGCGTATTGTCTCAAGCCACATAACTGTTATCAAACACTGCCAAATGGGGAAAGAAATCGTTGGAATGCAATCCCTTTGCTCTATTTCTCTCGCCATTGTTCTGCATTGTAAAGAGGAACTGCCTTGCGGGGGAAAGTATCGGGCTCTTTGAGCCTTCTTGGTTATAGCGGCTGGCTACTGCTTTCAGATATACTTGGCTCTGTACTCAATCTTCACCATCTTTGTCTCTCTTTGGCAACAGACAACCGGTCCATTTTTTCCCTATCACCCTCTTCCTACTTATTTACTGCTTTATCGGCACTCGTTGGATCCTTTCAACCATCACATTGCGGCTGATCTCAATATATGTGATCGTTTACATCTATTGTGGTACATAATCAAGCTTTCGTAAGCATTGTGATTTGAATTCGCGCCACTCTGCAGCGCTGTGTTCGCAAACATAGCTTTGGTTAACGGCATCTGTCGTCAGTTAGAGGAAGCTGGTGTTGTGCACCTAACCCACGGTATGTACCGACCTAGACCACATCTCGTGTTAAGAATTGCGCTCACATTTATGCATTTGAACTCGTGAATAGTGAGTAATTCGCTATGTTTTTGTTTGAGAACATTGAACATGATTAGTTACTTATTCTTAAAGCAAAATATAGGTTAAGATTTGCGCGGATTCTGAGACTAGGTATGGAGCAGAGGCAGTGACATCTGACAGGCCAAAAAATAAACAAAACAGCGTTTCTGTGCTGTTCTTTTACGAAAATCAAGATAAATGTGACCGACAAACTAAGCTTCCAAACATTCCTTTTTTTTTTCTAAAAAAAAAAAAAAAAAAAAAAAAAAAAAAAAAAAAAAAAAAAAAAAACAGTATGTAATTAAAGCACGCCCTTCAAAGTGCGCACTCAGTATTACGATGAACACTAAAAAAAATTTATAGGACATTTCAACATCAAGGTTTACGAAATTGAGTCCAGTTATGTTCAGTTTGCCAGTAATACAAAAGTCATCCAGAGTAACTTGGACTACTAAGGCTATAACTAGAAAACTCAAAGTATACATTTAACTCCCCATAAAATATCTTAAGCAAATAGCATTTTAATCAAAATCGTTAGAGGCATTTTCGTGAAAATAAAAAATTTCGGAAAATTTTCCATGTAAAGGGTAGTTTAGGGTAAAGCAGTTTTCTTCAAAATCTTCGTGTCACATCCTTCAAAGATATTAAACTTAAATACCAACTTTGGTTACTAACCGACTTTTCATTTTTGAGTTACGCTGCCCACAGACTGACGCACACGCACACGCACACACGGACCTGTATCTAATAATCTGATGCGTTGTACTCACATGAGTTTCTCTACTCTTGTACTAACCATTCTTACAAACTCTTATTCCTATATCTTCTTCGTGTTAAGATAACATTTGTACAAATTATCTTATTGCTTATTTCCTTGTAGGTGCAAGGGGGATATTAGCATACAGTAGGCTTTCACCGATAGTCAAAACTTTTACAGCTTTGAGATCCCGTTCTCTGTGCACGCCTAACATAAAAAAAATGAACAACGATGTTCCATTTCATGAAAGTTTTAAGTTTTCCGAAACTCACACACACAACAAGGAATCTCTCCGAAATCGTTCACCCTACAAGAAAATTTATTCATACATAAATTGTGTATTTTAGCAAAATCTACATTTTTGTATAGTATGATTTGGTCTATCTCTAACGGTTTACCAGTTATGCAAAAGTCGTCCATAGTAAATACGACTACAGGGGCAATAGCCAGAAAATTCACGATAAAAATTTCATTTGTCATAAAAATATGTCAAACATATCACATTTTAATCAAAATCGTTAGAGCCGTTTTCCCGAAAATCAAAATTTTCGAAAAATTTTCCATGTAAAGGGTAGTTTAGGGTGGGGCTATTTTCTTCAACTTTGGTCTTTTTTACCGACTTTTCGTTTTTGAGTTATGCTGTCCACAGACACCGAGAGACACACACAGACACACACACGACCTTTTTCTAAATTTTTTTTTTTTTTTTTTGCCGACATCGAATTTTTGAGTGGAATACAATACTTCGTCTAGTTACTATGCGTAGTAGAGAAAGTAAAAAATACCTATTAGAAGCTAAAGTTATATTTTTTTTCCTGCGTATGTGTTAGGGAAGGTCATATTACTGTATACAGAGATGCTGAGGGCCAGGTCTAGAGCACACAGCAGCGAAAACATAGCTAGGACAATGTAAAAGCCACGAGGCCGGCTGATTAACAGCTACGAGATTCCCTTTAACGAGGGTGACCATTTGGAATGGGAATGTGAGTCTTTTTTGCATTAACAAGAGTTTGGTGGTAGGGCGGCTGGCTATTGAAGTCTGCTGGAACACTTCCCGGTCACGCTCGCTTTGTTTCATTACCTGCGTAATGCCAGTTTCAACGTACCACCCACTGTACCCCTAATTCCACCATACTTTCTATATTTGTTGCTAGGAGAACATCATTACACATATACTTGATGCATTAAAAGACTAGCAATTAAGTTACTTGAATATCCAATTACGATAAAATATTTTTATACTCTGATAACCAGCATAAAAAGTTAGCTGGAATACCCGGTGTTGTCGCTGGTTTGACTGTTTTATCCCTCTAACTCTTAGACTTGGACTGCCTTGTGTTTCTTTGGAGGCATGGTGAAGAGGGGTGACAGGAATGCAATCCACTTTTATCCCATCTCCACATTTTGTATCTTACGTTTTTGTCTCTGGCCATTACCTAGGGAGATATTTTAGTTTTGTCGAAAACAACCTGACAACACTGAAGAATGTGTTGGTGTCACTTTCCCTAGCTCAGTACATTAACAAACACCGTAGCGGTGCGCCTTGAAACAAACTCATACCCTGCCTTGTCCTTCCGTGTTTATTGTGCGAGTGTATGCCAATCACAAGTGTTAGCTCTCAAAACATTAAACGAAAGTGAAAGTGCCCGATCTGTTTACATTCACAAATTAGGTCAATTCCATGACCAACCTCAACACAACGTTATCGACCTACTTCACGTCTGACAGTGTTCTTTCACGTCTTTTAAATTATTAATTGTTTCGTAACCCTGTGTGATGTCTCATAATTATTACCGAAGCTATGTCAGAAATAAATTACTCTACGCATCTTACAAGTAAACTGTTATCTACGAAGAAGAAAATGCCATTCGTTATTTTTGTTTGTAATGCTTCTATGAAGCACATATTAGAAGGAATGTTACGACTTTCCTTCCACCCTGTACGTGTGTTTTTTATCTTTCTCTGCTACGTATAAGTAGAGGAACTATTGCATTCCAACCAAAGGTGCGATTTCCAGATTTCACCGGAAACAGATGTTTTGTGACACCTTGAATCCAAAAGATGCATTTTTAGAAAAATGTCCGTATATGTCTGTGTGTATATGTGTGCGCTTGCGCGCGCATCGTTGGGTCTGTGTGTATGTGTGTCTGCTTGTAATCTCCATAACTCAAAAGCACGGTTAAAAGTCAATATCTGTATTTAAATTTAATATCTTTCAAGGTTGCGACACGAAGGTTTTGAAGAAAATTCCCTCACCGCAAACTATCCTGCGCATGGAAAGTTTTTCGAAGATTTTGATTATCTCTAAAATTGTGTTAACGATTTTAATTAGTATTCCAGATATTTAAGATACTTTTATAACTAATGAAATGTGCATTTTGAATTTCCTGGTTAAAGACCAGACAGTCCCGTTTACTTTTGATGAATTTTGCATAACTTGTAAACGCTAAGAGAGAAACCAAATCTTTCTGTACAAAAATGTAGATATCGTTAAAATACACAATTTATGTCAAATGAATTTTTTGTGGGGTGAACCATTTGTGTGGATTTTGCAATACTTATACTTTCCTCAAATGGAAGACCGTTATTGATGTTTCTTTTTGTGTTCGCCGTGCAAATAGAACGAAATCTTAAAGCCTTCATATAGCGCTTAGCATTAAACTATTTGACTATCGCTCAAAGCCTACTGTGTTCTCAAGTTCCCCTTGCACCTACAAGAAAGTTAGATAATTCCTGCAAATTTTATATCGGTTAATATTAAGTTGATTGAGGGGTAAGAGTTTGTAAGAATAGTACAAGAATAGAGAAAGTCATGTGAGTGCAGCACATCAGATTTTGTTTTGTTTACGTGTTCAATAAGAATAAACTGATGTGGCTCAACAATGTCAAAACAAAAAATAACGCTAAAGTTGTCGGACTTTTACTGCCTGTTAGTTACATCACAATGGGTATTCTCTGCTTTTTGTTTTCTGCTTAATTATAGCACATCTATTTATACGTGTAGTTACGTTCTTATTCCTGGCGATTTCATTTACTGATCTAATGGAAACAGCTTTGTCAATGGCTGAAAAGAGGCTCATTTTATTACATTCCATTCCGGTTTCCTTATTCGCCTACAGGTTATACAATGTGCCAAACAGGCAAGTCAGAGAAGTTGCCGCATCAGCACGGGAGAGGAAGGGAAAATTTGATTTCACTTACTTTCAGTTAGTCGTACTGCAAATGTGTGGATATTTACCTATATAGCAATGGCAAATCGTTGTGGCCCGTATCATTTTAAATCATCGACCAACATAACTGAGGATTTATCGTTATTTTACTTGGGGGAACTTTCTTGAAAATCTTCGTGTCACATTTTTGGAGGATATTTAAATAAGTTTCGTGCTTAACGGACTATAAGTTTCTGAGCTAAGCTGTTCTGTATCTCTCTCTGTCTCTCTCTCTCTCTCTCTCTCTCTGCACACACATACACATGGGTGTTTTATCTAAAAGTGCCTTTAGACTCAGAAAGCCAGAAAAAAAAAAATATTACCTTTAAATTCTGTTGCATAATTTTCGTTGAAATGGAATTTTTGTAATAAAGCATAAAGTAATTTATTTTAAATAAACTTAACCCTCCATTAGAAACGCGCCCTGGTAGAACACCTTTGTCGCCTAGTGGGACCTCCCTATATTTTTGTGCTTATACGCTTACATTGACTTCTTTGCTTGTATTTTCCTGCATTTCCATGTTTAGCTTTATTTAGCTTAAATATACACGGGTTCTATTATCATTACCATACTAGATTGATCAAACATAAATAAAACGTAGTATGAGTACAATAATAATAGTAATGATAACAATAATAATAACGTAAAAATAATATCTTTGAGAAAAACGTGGCCTTACCTAAAAAACATTGATGTTATTATGACAGAGGTTACCTTCATACTGTTCTTTATGAACAATTTATAAGTCTAAAGATCTCATTTTCAGTTTAATTTCACAATTATTGTAATCATCTGATTAATATGAGTTTCTATATGGATAAGACATTATCGAAGCACTTCTTCCAAATATTTGGGATTTTTAAATCATGTCTTTTATTCCTGTGAGAAATGTGAGAAGTAGGAACATACTACTTGTAACGACAAAGCAGTATTGCACAACTAACGAGAAAAAGAACATATTAGTAATATATAGTTAGAGTTTGGTTGACCTCTGCGATACATAACTGCCGATTAGTCTTTCATGGAGCTAAAGAAATAAACAGATGAGACTCGCTCCACCAAACAGTCGAGTAAGGTGTAATGTCAGATGTCCTAGTCAGGTGGTTACATAGGTGCGTTCATTCGAAAACTAGAGCGTTTAAATCAAACTAGGGGTCTCCCAGGCCCTTAGCGACCAAAGGCAATCTACAACTCTAGGTATCGTGTTTTATCTATGCTTAAGGTTTACAAATTGTACAAAATTGAAATTGGTTAGGCATTATCATTTACATTCTATATTTCTATATTTTTGTCTAAGCAATATCTAGCAATACTTTAATTTGTCTAATATAAACCAATTATGCCTGTATTTTTTATTTTAATACTCTGAAATTTAGTCAGCTTTGTCCTCAGCATGTTTCAGTTAAACAAAACAAATATGTTCAATAAATTCTTTCATCTTTACAGAAAACTCAAGATTTGGATTTTATTAGTTTTGTAAATATCTCAAAAGTATGATATTCTAAAAATGGTTTAGCCATTCGCGAGAAAATCGTAAATATCGAAAGTTATATCATTCAAAGCAGCAATGAACAGTCGCAAGCTCAAGAGGCAACCTTGGCTCACCCCCCCCCCCCCCCCACCCCTGCACTGTGCGTCACATGGACTTTGTATCTACCGATACAACCCTTCACTTGTCATTAATATCCTGGTATTCCTAACACAGCGATGGATTGTAACGGAGTAATATAGAGGTCTAAAAGTATTCTTCAAATTATTTGAACAGAGCTTTTAGGAGTCTTGGTATTTAAAATGTAATGTTTGCATTCCTTGCTGTTTTGACTGTCAGTTTTCTAATTATTGCTTTTAGAAGGTTGTGAACAAGATGGCAAAATGCGTTTATTTGTAGTGTTTACGTTTGAAACACCTCTACAACAATGTAAATCAAAGTAAATCTTTTACCCAACTCTACAGCATACATTTTCCCATCTTGAAGCTGCATTTTCTCCAAAACTGTTATATGTACAGTTACAAAATATCGCAGATTGATAGCAAAGGTCCTACTGCAAATCCTGTGGGACAGAATTTCAATAAATGTTTTAGTTCAACGTGCGTATTTTTGAGAAAATACATCTTATTGTTTTTAGACACCAAAAAGCATAACACAATTCAAAGACATCAAAACAGTGGGTAAATAAGCTGTAGTAATTACCACACAAATTCAGTTTTCTAAGTAAGAAAAATACGAGTTATAAATACTTTTTGGGGTGATATTGTTTACCTAAGCGCACTTTTCGTCTTTGAGTTACGTTTTATATAGACAGACAGACGGGAATGCATTTACTTTATTCACCATTCGGAATATCTCAAAGCGTGTATTTCCTTTGAAATCCTGTTTCGAAGTTTTAGATAAAACACAACGCTTCCTGTAATTACTATAAATTAGGTAGGTACTAAAGAAAGCAACAAGGCACCAAGTATTGAAATATAACAGCATTTTCCGCTTATAAAGCCGAGCAAGCACGCCATTTTTAGAGACACAGCACAGAGCACTGAAAGCTGTGACGTCACTTATGCTGTTTGCTAGTTGCTAGTTCCTCACCAAACAACAGCTTGTACACAGAGAAATGGCTGTGGCTGTTTAAACAGAGGCTGTTACAGCATAACGCAATGTAGTCTGCTTGCTTGTAACTTTACCCCTGGGAAAAACAAAAAACTCTCTTTTTATCACTTGGCTCTTTGTAAAAAGTTACCCACAGATTCAAATCGCAAGAGCTAAATTTGCTAGAAACTTTCTAAACCAAGTATTCTCTGTTCAATAGCCCTAGATTTAACCCTGGAACACTTAGGGATGCATACACACCCTACATGCTTATTCAACTGTTTATATATTTTCGTATACCTAGAGATTTTGTGTTCCTGTATTGCTCTGGAATTCTTGTCATATACCTTTCACTTTTATTTCTTACAGTGATATACGACCTTTAGTTTTAATGCAGACGGTGATTTCGCCTTTGAATAAAAAAGTGACGATAATATAGTTGCACATTCCGATAAGGATCTTGAACTGATTGTTTCCGCATATGCCATGGATAATCTGAATTTATACCATGTTTTATAATACTTATATAGAGCTATTGTTATGCCAATCAGTTTCTCCTATTTACAGTAGTGTCAGGCTCTCTTATACTTAAATTCCCTTTCACTTATATGTGTATTAATTATTTGATTTAAAAGCTGTAAATCCGTTCCCCCAGGAGCTGCGCGCGCATCCTGTATGTCAGAAAATGTATGTACTCCAGAGTTAAATGCAGCAACAAAGCAAAGTCTGTAAAGTTAAGACTTCATATAAAACAATGCCTCTCCTACTCTTTATTTGAAATTTATATTTATAATTCTCTAAATTTAGTCATAGAATAAGAGATAAAATGAAATATTCACCCCTGACTCGGCGGTGACCCTCAACCCTATTCTGCACTCCTGTGTGGGCTTGATTGCGGCTGGAGGACTCAGAAGCCTCGCAAGTAGGAAATTTTCTGTATAGGGGAGACGCCTTAAGCTGTAACATAACTTCCTTTGCCATTTTCCTCTCTAGTGCACGGTTGCATACATAAGAGATAAAATTATTCAATGTTTGAATGTCAATAAGTAACCTCTTATTCTACAATATGGATACAACTTTATAAGATGAGTTATTTATGTCGTTTGCATTGCTTGTCGTTTACCGACAAAACGATATTAAATACATATTTAAATTCCAGAGTGTCTATTGGAATAAATTCGTGAACATAAGTTTGGTAACAAGGAACTTGGAAAGTAAGGAATGTTAATACTCCTCAAGTCTCGTGAATATTGCTCGGAAAGCTTGAAGGATATCATCCTTCCCCTCTTTATTTGCAGTAGCTAATAAAAGAACACACAGCACGTGACGAAAAAAGATTTTTAGGCCTGGCCTGGTTTGGAATTCCACTATTCATAGGTGAGAACGCAAGCATATTATCAATAGCCGTATTAGTAAACAAAAAATTCGTCTGTTCAGTCAAGGCCATCTCTATGTTTAGATAAAGATGGCCTTGGTTCAGTCCTCCCTTGTCAGACTGTATAGATAACCTGTTCAATAATGTTGAATTATCTTCTTTGCCTTTCACGATAGGCGAGTTTATCAGAATTTTCATTTATCATATTTATCATATGTTGACTTTTTAAACCATGTCGACGTTTTAGTAAAATTTGGTCTATCTCTTATGGCTTACTGGTTATGTAAAAGTCATTCAGAGTAAATAGGACTACATTTAATTCCCCATAAAATATATTAAACATATGGCATTTTAATGAAAATCGTCAGAGCCATTTTCGAAAATTTTTACATGTAAAGGGAAGTTTAGGATAGAGAAATGTCCTTCAAAATCATGGTGATGCATCCTCGAAGGATATTAAATGTAAATATCAACTTTGGTTTTTAATCGAGTTTTATATTGAGTTTGCTGCTCTCTCTCTCGCTCTCTCTCTCTCTCACACACACACACACACACGCACACACACATACACACACACACACACAGATCTGTTTTTAAAAAGCCTTTTTTGTTTTCGGAGGCCTCGAAACTTATATTTCTGGTCAAATCTCGACATCGAATTTTTGTGTGACGGACAAATACCTCCCCTACCTTGTATACGTAGTAGAGTAGGTAAAAGTCCGTTGCCCTACAGAGCAGTTGGGGTCCTTCGCTCACACACGTTATTTCCTGACAAACTAATAACTCATATCTGGCAGCCCACGATTACTTGCGAAAACGTGCTGAAAACCATAACATTTGCTCGAAGTGGGATGGGGAAAATCTTGTAGTAGCAACCTTATCTCTAGCGATAGGGACCATTCTGGCGGAAGTTGTTGATGACCCGTTATAATACTATATTAATCGTATTATAACATGAGTAATACACGCAACCGACACTAGCGCAACGATCGCCGCTGAGAATAACCACCAGGAGACTGTCTTTTATCTCTGAGAAACATAGGCGTCTATAGCCATACTTGCTATAGACATATGAATATTTTATTTTACACCTTTTGACTGAGGCTTAATTTGAACACAGGATTTCTGAATCTTATACTATTCTCAGATATATTTTTTTCCCTAGCACAACAGCCCATGAAGGCCATGGCTTGCCGCCCAGCCGCTGCGTCCCCCACCTCTACAGGCGTCATTGGTGGGCTGCAGTACTGGAGGGTGGGACGTGGTCAGCGCCCCGAGCCCTCCCGACCAGTTAGATATAGTTACCCTGTATTTTAAATATTATTACTGCCATTGCAATCTGCACTAATCGAGAAAAGTTGGATATGGTTTTACAACAGAAAATATACTTTTATATCAGTAAGTTAATCTAGTTTACGATTCTTTTTATAGTATATTAATTATAAACCGTTTGGTGAGTGCTAAAATGATATTGATTACTGAAGCTTAACACATCGACTTCCTCAATTTTCAATACACAAAGAGTGCCAAAAATGTGTCAAGGTTTTTCATTAATAATGAATCCAGTTCAAGGTATTTTTCAATAACTTGTCTATATATTTTAAAGGGTTACAGAGATGTAACAATGTATTGATTACCAAAGCGTCTACAGATCCAGTTCTGTGACCTTCAGTAGGTATACAAACAACGGCGGCAAGTATGTGTCAAGGTTACTAAATCTCTAAATCTTTAACTGGTTCTTGAGTAACCTGATATTGATCAATGTCGTCAATAAAACAAATGAGTGGCGTGCTCCTTGTGTAGTCCTAGACACGAGGATGTACTGGTGTACTGCCAGGAAAAGCTGTTTACACTGAGCATTTGTTGTCAGTTAGTTGAACATCGTCTATGTTCTGGTCCAACGCGTCTAATTGAGAAATTAATAATACAGATATTATTCTTTATAACAGGTTATGTTAATTCATCATTCCATTTTTAACAACCTCTCCCACTTTTGTTCATAATATATTGAAAAATGAAGATAAAAAGCTGCATGGATGTTTTCAAATCAATACACATTTAAAATAGAGTAGTTGCCATTTCCAGATAATATATTAACTGAATGTGGTAGATACACACTACACGCGCAATGTTAAACCATTGTCTATAAAATTAGGAAAGTTATGATTAAGGACAGATCAGAATGACCGGCTTTTATGAGGCTGCCTTATCTCGTACTATGGATTTCATGTTGAAGGAGAGAGGGTGAGTCCATATGTAAACAACGGGCGCGCCCTGCAGAATGTCTATACCATGACCACCAATATTTTTATTTCGTTTTAGAATACCACCTTTTACGTACCTATGTATAAAGTGAATTCTACATAGTGTGTTCGTTGTAGTGGACAATAATGTGTATGCGGAGGTTTTCCTTCCCTCGCCTAAACAAAAGCTATATCGCGAGAACCTCTTTCGACGTCACAATAGGTAACAGGTGAATACAGCATGTATATCATTGTCTGATATATTTCTTCATCTTTTGATCTGGAGGACTTGGTTACTTTTTTAAACAAGAAACCTCTCACAGCACAATTTTTACACATACTTCTTCCGCTGAGCTGACAGGTTTTGGTGTTATAACTAGGGCTAGGAAGTTCATGCATTTGCATGTTTTTTCATAGGGGTTGAAAATGTATGCTTTTGCATTATTTGCACGAATTATTGAATTTTCAGTTATTTGGACGTGATTTTATGGTGCATATAACTGCATATTATCTTGATTCTTGATAAATACATATTATTTCAATATTATAGCCCCTATATTGCATATGTTAATGATTTTATGGTTTTTTATTATTGTTTTCCATCTGGATAATATTTTTCATATTGGTAATATTGCACATGATGATACAACTCACGAAGATTTCAATATTATAGCCCCTATATTGCATATTTTAATTATTTTTATGATTTTTTATTATTTTTTCCATGTGTATAATATTTTTTACATTGGTAGTATTGCACATGATGATGCAACTCGCGAGGTGCCGAGAACTAATGCTGAGTCATGTTCTCATGTAGTGAATCCCCTGTTTCCATCCTTTCATTATATGTATGTGCGTAGAGAATAATCAGTGCGTTATCTGAGAGGTTTATAGTAGCAAAGATAAAGTGCAGATCAACATTTTGAGCAGCACGATTATAGCAACGCTTGCCTGCCCACCAGTAGTTGTGTTGTGGTCTTCAAACGTAACAGTGTTGTGAACTGGTTCCCACCAAATTAAATCAGGCGTACAAAATGTTAAAAAGCTCTTCAAATGCCGAAAGTAAAACCAACTTCGAGTGCTAATTTAATTAATTTACAGAACGAGTTTTCGGGTGGTTTAATATCTACAGATATAGGGCACTATTTCTGGAGCGTGTGAGAAAAATGTCGGGAGTGAGAAAAGATTTCAAATAGTTCAGCACATAAACACAACAAAACAGAAGGAGAATTGAATCAGAAAACTCGCACAGCTAGTAGAATGTTTAGGAAGTAGGGTTACTGAATTTTCCTATGACTTGTGCCAAGCATTTTTAGCTGCTGATATTCCCTTGTTCAAAATTAATAATCCAACATTTAAAAACTTTCTTGCCAAGTACACTCGATAACATGTGTCTGAAGAAAGTACACTGTGTAAGACTTATGTAGGACATTGTTACAATAACGTATTGTCAAATATACAAAATGAATTAGCGGATCAGTTTGTGTGGCTGTCCTGTTAATGAAACCCGATTCTGAGCGCCGTTCTATTGCTAATATAATCGTGGTGCTTTAAATAATGAACAAAAGACTACACCTTATCTTCTTAATGTGTGCGAATTGTCCGCCACTGATAATGTAACTGTAACCCGGTTTGTGGACTCTTTGAAATTACTACGGCCATGTGGAATCAAATACGACCGGTTACTTTTATTCGTTACTGATGCAGGTCCTTATATGGTAAAATCAGGACAAACTCTGAAAGGTATTTTTCCTAACTTAATTCATATAACTTGTTTGGCACACGCTCATCATCGCATTTCTGAGACAATACGTGATTCTTTCTCTTTGGTAGACAGATTTGTGCGCAGTACAAAGAGAATTTTTGTTAAATCTCCTAAAAGAGTAAAGTGTTTTAGATCAACAGCACTTAATATCCGACTTCCTCATGCACCAGTGTTAACTCGATGGGGAACATGGGTCGAGGCAGTTTTATATTATGCTGAGCACATAGAAATAGTCGAAGAGGTTGTCAATTCATTGGACTCCAAAAATGCTTCTTCATCAATAGAAACTGCAAAATATTCTGTCAGGCACTGGGTTAAAAGAGGATCTTAGTTTTATATCGGCCCATTTTTCTTTCTTACCAACAGCCTTAATGGCATTGGAAGCTGTAGGATCTCCTTTGCATGAATCACTTACTGTCTTTGAAAAACAATATGTGATTTAAGTTCGGTTCCTGGTAGCATAGGACAAAAGGTGAAACAGAAAGTGAATTATGTAATTTTAAAAATTCTGGTTTAATAACCAGATGTGCATATTCGAGACATCCTCGAAAGAAAACCATCTGTCTCACCAAGAGACTTGACTCTCTCTCTGTGAAGCAGTTAACATCATTTAAATATGCCTCCATAACATCTTGTGACGTGGAGAGAAGTTTTTCATGTTACAAAAGTGTTTTGCGAGACAACAGACGATGTTTTGCAGTTGAAAATTTGTGCAAAGTGTTGGTTGTAAACTGCAATTTAGCAGTTAATACTAGCAGCGACACCACTTCTGCTTCAACCTCTAAGGAATAAGGTAACTTATTTATATTAACTCGCCTTGTCTACTGCAAAGGGATATTAACTGTTTTAATTAAATAGTGCATATTTCTTGGCATATTTTTAAGGTTTTAAGAGCATATTTGCATGCATATTTCAGTGTTTTTTAGGGTATGAACTTCCGAGCCCTAATTATAACTCAGGTGGCTTTGGAATTGCGCACGACTCTTTGGAATCTAAAGTATTGTTCAATTTCACGGTATATTTGTTTACCCACAGTTTGTACCTAGGAGACACGTGCCAAGACGGTGTTATAATCCTTGAATCACTAACTTGAAATCATTGAACAGGTGACTCTAATCCATCCTCTGGTTATGATTAGGACAATTCGTATACAAATAGATTGACAGTTTATGTACTTGTCTCATTTTACTGAAAGATCATGAAAGTATATTAATTGTTATATTAAAGGTGAAGCTCTATCTTGTAAACCTAAACTTGCATATGTAGCCATTTGAGGTTCTAAAAAAAGTTTTAACTTTAAGAGCTTTAGTAGTCTCAAACATAATATAAATAATAATAGATATATTTTATACTAAAATGAGTCGTTTAGCCGCGATTTATTAATTGGATTCCAGAGTGTCTATTGGTCTAAATTTCTGGACATGTTTGGCAATACGCAAAGCGGAGGTCAGGAATGCGATACTGCGCATGCCTCGTGAGGAAGGCTCAGAAAGCTTGAGAAAAAACCACTTCCCCTTTCGTTACTTGCAATAGCTGATAAGAAACAGTTTTCTAGGGCTGGTCCACTTTGGAACGCATGTGTGAACGCATACTTGACAGCAGCAATCGCATTAGTAAACAAAACATTCCCGTATACTGTTTCCAGATGTGTTCAATAATGTTCAATGTTCTCCTTCACCTTTCACAGTAGATGTATTTGTTACTGGGCATACGTGAATCTACCATAACGCGAAATTTACGTACTCCTACCCGTATGATCATGTAGGTATAAAAACCATTTTACCTTGAACGCAGTTTAGTTTTAAGTTATTATTTTGAAACAATAAAAGCCTTGTAAACCATGTTGCAAAGTTTGTAATTAATATATGTACATTCTTGAGATGATGTTCCTGACCTTCCCTCAATTCTGCACACGCTGCATATTTTTTACATGTTTTAGCGTCTATGGCACCTTCAGTTTTTCCTCTGTGCCTGGAAGTGCACCCTCGAATTTATCGATCCTCCAAGGTGCGTCTATGTTGATCTTTAGAGCCTCAAGTGATACAGCAGGGTTAAAAATGATTATGCAACTTAAAAAAATGTGTTTCAGTGAGGGCGGGTTACATTACTTGGCTGTCTTTATTTAACAATACGCCAACGGAAGTTTATGTAACGATTCTTGAAGCGCTTCGTATCTTTAAAGACAAATAAGTGTCCAGTGTCCACTTTACTTTATTTTTAAATCTTTTAGATCTGATGTCCTGACTAGGTATAAGGATAATATTTAATTACGAATAGTTTGTATATAGGATGGAAGGGAAGTCATTACGTTCCTTCTAATATGTGCTTTATAGAAGCATTACAAAGAAAAAAGTATAATGGCATTTTGATCAGCTGATTACGAAAAAATAAATGGTTTTTGATCCATTTTGGATGCGTAATTCCACAGGAATGTACGAAGATAACAGTTTGTTATTTGTAAGATGCGTAGAGTAACTTATTTCTGACATAGCTTCGGTAGTAATTACGTAATATCACACAAGGTTTCGAAATAATTAATCACTTAAAAGATGTAAACGAATACTCCAAGCAGCTTTTTCACACGTGCAGTAAGTCGACAACGTTGCGTTGAGGTTGGTCAGGGAATTGATCTGGTTTGTGTATGTAAACAATTGGAGGAAACAATAATATGTAGTGAATAGTTAAATACAAATAAACAACTGACACTGAAAACAATTGGTAAACACCAATTAGAACTGAAGTGTGGAAAAATTGAATGTGAGAAATAAATGGAAATGATCAGTGAACTGGGTAGTGGAACGATTTAGCTTTTCCTGTTTTAAAAAGTTTATTTTGTAATTGTTATGGATTTGTATATTGCCTCATGAGTGGCTAGAGTTAATGTTATATTAGCTTGATACTTATATCAGTAAAATAGGTTATGAAGCAATGTCCCCTGCTCAAGGAGCTATTAACAAATATTGTAATGATGATGGGAGAGGGTACAGAAAATAACGTTTAACTGCAAGTCGAACTCTGGTACTTTCTGTTGCTATGTTCGTCTGTTATTCAGTATTCTGTTTGAGGTGAAGGTTTGCGGCAGATTACATTCGTGAGGCAGGTGAACCTGTGAAGAGTTTCCCACGGCACAGACGGGGCCTCACTTGATGACTCCATCATGAGTAGGGTGACCGACCATATTTCATATATCGAGAAAGAGCACAGGGAAGTAAGTGGGGATGGATGAAATAGTCACAGACTATGGTATGGCCATATCCAAAGAATGTCGGAAGCAACTTGGCCTGGAGCAGCCATGGGAAGATAAAGACAACAATTGACCCACACCACTTTTTGTCTATCAGACTGTGACTGTTGACCTCGAGAGGAAGTTGACACGCCCTGTGTTCACCTGCGTCTAGGGCTTGGCAAAGCTAATAACGTCATAAACTGCACTGAACATGCCTATAATATCTAATTACAAACAACACAAAATAAGTAGTTGCATTTACTAAGGTTGAACAAACCACATTCGGAATAGTGATATACATGCAATGTTATATTTTTGCAAGTTACGTGTTGCAGAACCTCTGCATTGTTTTCTACTGACGAGGTTATCTATATTAGCAAGAATACTGTTCGCATTTGCAGTCTGTTAACATAAAAACAAAAAGAAATAAGCCGGGAGCGGGGTTTTAGTAGATAAATATCGGAATGATAATAACAGCATGGAGTATAGAGCCGGCAGCTAGCGTGAGAGTTGAGGAAACGACACGCCCACCCCTATACAACAGACTGTTTCATGCGACTGTCGTATGTTATATTTGGTTGTTTTCTTTTTTTCTTCTCTCTATTGTGTCTGTCCAATAACACAAAATGGTTTACGGACGGGACTTCCTATATGAAGAAAGCTGCCACAGCAATACAGTAAACATTTCCAAAGCTAAAACTTGTCTAGCACATAGTCTCCACCGAGTTGCGGAAGAAATTATATCCTCTTTTCCGGATGTAAATGCTTTTATAGCCAACAGGAAAATATATTTCGCAAGACACCCTTCAAAATCAAGATACTTAAACAGATGGCACCTGGAATTCCCTTGCTTCTACAACCAAATATAACTCGGTGGGGGACATGGCTACAGGCTGCAGTATATTATACTCAATATTACCACAGAATTGTAAACATAATAAAAGTCTATTGTCGCAATACGTGCAGTGAAGCAAATAATTACACCAGCCTTGTCTGAAGGTCTTTCATACATTGAGAAGAACTTCAGTAATATAGTAACCGCAATAACATATTAAGTCATGTGCATCAATAATGCTCGAGACTATTAAGACAATAGATCAAGTTTCAGAGACACAGAGTCATGTTTTTGTACGCTCCTGTTACGTCTGGAACGTAGTTTTTCAAAATACAGAAACTTTCTGCGAGCAAATCGGACGCGACTTACTTTCCATAAATTTAGGAAATACATTATTACACATTGCAATAACCGCTCACGATGATGTTTCTAGCTAAAATTCTAGACATTAAAACCTTAAATAAATGAAGTTAATTGCTCGCTACAAATGGGTAAACATTCATCATTTGCTGTCTAGTAACGCCCCTTAACCCTGGTATTGCTACCTTTGAAGCAGGGTGTACTCTGTGCGGTCTTCCAGTCTACTTGTTTACAAGAGCGCTGCAAGGTTGCCGGCCAGCGCTTCTACTTCCCGTTGTAGCTGCACGGTTAACTTGATGGATTTCTTACTAAAACCCCGCTCCCTGATGATAATATATCTGAGAACCTAATCTTGAATTCTTTGAGAAGGTAGTTTACGGTACAGAAATTTTCTTCAAAAAGTTGGTGAATGATATTAAACCTAAATACCAAAATTGATTTTTAATCAACTTTTGTTTTTGACTTAAGGTGTTCACGGTCAAACACACACACACACACACACACACACACACACACACACACACACACACACACACACACACACACACACACACACACACACACAGACACACACATATTTTTCTAAAAATGCTTTTTTCAGATTAAGGAGCCCCAAAACATTTATTTTCCGTGAAATCTCGATATAGAATTTTTGCATTAAATGCAATACTTCCCGTAATACTATACGTATTAGAGAAAGTAATAAAGAAAGCAATCTCTTATTGGCCACATTTATGAGCTACATATATTGTATTATCTTCTTAAATATTGAATCATTCTTTCAATATGTCTGGCCCATCAAGTAAGAATATATATAGCTTTCCTGCACAGTTTTTTTTCGCATTCTACCACATTTATAAGCCGTAAAGCGTCAATTTTCATATTCGGTATTACTAATACTGCTTTCAGTTGTATTTTAATGGTTATTTTAATACCTATTGCTACTCCCAGGAGTTTGTAACTCTACCATTCCAATTAATTTCGGGTCATGTATGTTTTTTCTTCATTTTTAGAATTTTATTTCCTGATTTGTTATCAAAATGTAATAATTTATTTTAGATAATTGCCCCTACAGGTTTATTTACCTTCTCCATGAACACTCAGCGCAAACAGGTGTTTGTGTACAACTGGAAAATCGATAATATTAATATAGGATACATTGCTTTGTTCCTGTCTTCACTGTCAACAAATAAACAAAACAAAGCTTCCGTTTGAAGACCTAATACTGGCAATTTCATTCATTTCATAATGCTTGTTGTTGGATAATAAATCACGAGCGTTCATTTAAAATGCTGGCAAATATATCCTGCTTACTGACACTAGTGAATGTTATTTTGCTGCAAATATTCCAGCGTTTATTTCAATCACCATTGCCCAGCAGAACGGAATTCCATAATCATCGCTAGGGTATAGAGGAAATAGCTAATTGCAATAGCCCAAAAACCAGCTGTCCCCCATTATGGCGCGGTCTGGTTATATTTGGTGATATTTCATCTGTTAAGTTGTACCAGTACCGCTAACTGTTCGTAAATGATAACCATAGTAAAGCTACGGCCATAGTTGGTGTTATGTTGACATACAATCCATTATTTTTGAACCCGTTGCAGAGAAGTCAACCGTTAGATTTTAAAGCAAGATTCTGTTTAATCTGTCGACGCAATTGTGTTGCTCGTGTGTGCGTGAGTTTGTCTTGAATTTTTGTTGGAACATTATATGCACTTATAGTTATTGTTCTTATTTTTGTGTTTGCAACACAGTAATCCATTAAGTATATATTATAATATTTAGCCTCCAGAAGTGATTTTATCCAAAAGTGTTATTACAAAACAAGATTTGCCAAAGGTGAGTAGGTTCACGTGATGTGTGGTAACAATGTTCAATCATTATATCATTTGAAAGCATATCACTTTAAGCGTGGTATATTTGAAATTAGAAATCATGTTATTACGTAGGTTGGTAGTACTGCTTTTTAGTGTAATGTCCACTGAAGTTAATTGTGATGTCGGCCATATTGAATTCTTGGTAACTCCCGATTGGCTGTTTCTCTTATAGAACAATGCATTTCGTAGTTGAGGAAAGGGTAAATTAATTTATGACTTCCAGACTTATCCATAAAGCCAAATTTCTATCAAAAAGTAACATACTGTGACAAAATTACAAGAGTCCAGTCCAATTACTTTTATTTCTTACTTCATTTTCTTCTTGGTGAATCCACAACAATGCAGCTCTCCTTTACTGACGTTACACAGTCTACAGTCTTTTGTGGTATTACAACTCACAATTGTTTTCTTTTCGAAACCTCGACTCAGTCCACTTAATAAACTGTTTTGCTGTCTTCCTTTCGATGCAACCCTACTTATGTAGCTGACACACACACACACACACACACACACACGCGCGCGCGCGCACACACACATACACACTGAAACCAAAAACTGACTCCAAAATCTCGTTGCATCGCCTCCTTATATGACAAGGATGACATAACACGCACTTTTCTCGAACTTCACCTTTTCCTCCAATCTCTACAAATACCTGACCGTCGGACACTCCTCGAATAATCTCGAAAACCCCATTTGGTTCTGCCGCTCTAATAGTTGTCACGTGTATGCTCACATGAATGATCTGGCGTACTTTGACCCCGACCGTCCTTTGTGTTGCACCGCAGCTGGGGTCACAACACAAAGTCTATCAAAGATGGCTACACATGATTCATTATCCCTTTAAAAATTCCCCAATATGCCATATTACATTTTCTGGTTTCTTTACAGCAATTCCAAACATTTTATCGATTATTCAGGTGTCAACTAAAAGAATGCGATTTGACCACGGTGCAAGGATATGCCACTACTTTTGCTAAATAACCTTAACCAATAACTAAAACAAAGGATACAAAATGGTGTAGATTATCATGATTGGTACCCACACGTTAGAGCCTCTGAAGAGGTCAAAATCTAAGAGGAATACCTGAAGAGCGTCCAGGTTAGCGAAATGTTTAATGTGTGTCAGAAAATCTTCAGGAGATGCAAATTAAGCCTTGAATGTATTTATTAAATATATAGTAAGGCAGAACTTTATAAGAAAAAAGTTAATAGAGCAGTATTCTGACACTGGTATCAAGCAAAAATAAATAAATAAGAAAATAAATTAAAAAGTAGTTGTGTATAATTTCCCTCCAAGTCAAACTATAACTGCTTAATTTATCTTTACTAACCTATTGTTAGTTACAGAATTTTATTGCCATAATATTTATTATTGTATTCATGTAAACCTTCTCGTAAATATATTTATTTCTAGATTATAAACATGATTAGTCAATTATAATAAAAGAGTAATTTTTTTAATCACAGTGTTTTATTCTCACAAATGTATCACATAAATCATAACTCACTGTATATAAACGTACATAATACATTCCTTTAGTTCTATCTAATATTGCTGTTTCTATTTGATTTGAATTAGTATCTTTAGCCATTTATATGATTCAAGTTTTCTTCCCCGCATACATATATGACAAGTTTGTGTGTGCATACGCGCGTGCGTGTGTGTGAGTCTAGATATGCATCACAGGATGGTTTTCAAAAGAAAAAAAAAAGGCATCAACCTCCCCTCTTTACCCCCTTATTACAGTGTGATCAAGTCACCATGCTCTGTGATAGGTAAGTTAAAGAACACGCCTCTAAAGACTCCAGAAAACGATATAAAATGTGCCAAATATTATCTTTGGCGTTCTTTGTACAAAAGGTTAACTTCACAGCACATTGTGATAAAGTGAAACATGGCGATCCGTATTGTGAACAGCTGATACGACCACCATGAAAACTTAATCACATAAAAAGATATAATAAAATGTAAAAGCTAACGAAACCAGGTACATTTTAATTTCCTTACTTACTGAGACTTTCTAACATAAGAATGTAATTTTTTTATATGTATTGTTTCGGGTATACTCAGCCTTGTTAGGTCCCTGATGGGTCAGTTAAAGAGCTACTTGAGTGAGAAGTAGCGCCCCCTGACAAGCCCCCCCCCCCCCCGGGAGGATGGATAAGTTGAATGGATCCTAAGGGCAACCGTAGAGTTACCACTACAAAGCAGGTGGCACGGTCCCTATATTTTCCCAGTTAGAAGCACCCTGGCAGAGGCTGGCTTAGCCCCCCCCCCCCCACTTGGGCTTCTACCATCTCCTAGGGGGCGGCCAGAAACCAGTGGCTCGCATTCCAATCTGGAGGACAAGATTTTCAGCACGTATTTGTCCCCCCCCCCCACCCGTGCCCCTGCTGCGGCGCTCGCCAACGGTTCCAACCCTTAAACAACCTAACTGGATGAAGAATGAATTGAAATTATTAATGTAACGAAACGGAGGGACAGGAAATTCAGAGAATATGGACATCCTTCCCAGTGTTCGCCTGGCGACCCGGGGAAACCACCGAAACCTGCTCCAGGAAGGTCGGCTACAGGGATCGAACTCGCGACTTCCCAAGTCGTTACCGCCTGAGCCATCCCGCTTGGTTATTGAAAACTAATGTAAACATTAATGACATTAACAGGTGATTGTTGCCCGGAAGCAATGATTTTCAGCTGTTTTGCCACGTTGCCAAATGTTATATTATGAACTAAGATCAAAATTGAACTGAGATTCGATGATCTCAGTTCACGTTCTGGCCAAAGATTAAATCTGATATCCAGTCAGCGATATTTACGCAAGCAGAACTTAGTGTTTGGAAAAAAAAAATGTACTGTTTCCAGCTAAGGTTAATAACCCCAATATGGTTGCCGTAGTTTACAAAAGTTTCTAGAAGAAAACGTAATTATTTACAATAAGAAGTGTGCATTTATAAAAATGGTCTGGGGCAATATGTTGCAGTTAGTGATGTCGCAGAGTTCAAGGCTTGCATATTAGAGTACCAACAAGTTGTATGTAAACAAGACAAGGACCATTCCCAGGAGTTCCCTGAAGCTTGGAAATAATGGATCCTTTTGTGAGACCTGAAAAACAAACAGCAGCAGCCATTGTCACACACCGCGGCCAGTTTTCTTACGTCGCAATCACATCCAACTTGTGAGAACAGTTCCTTGTTATACAGTCACACCCACGAACTAGGGCACCATGCACACAATTGTATCTATTCTATTTGCAATTTCAAAGAACATGGGCGGAACAAATATGTGGACATATCTGACGCCTCAAAATGCCCTAATGTTGATGTTCAATAATACCACCATCATGATCATCAACAACCTTCAAGACAGGCCTGTTTCGGCCCAGAAGAGATCTTCCCGTGGTCTTCCAGCTTCTCTATTAACATCTGGTTTGTACTGCAAGGCCTGTTGGGTAGGTCCTTCTTCTGGCATTCGAGAGATATCTCACCATTTCATTTTATACTCCATGATTTTGTCGTTTAAATTAAATACTGTTTCAATTTTAATATGATCTTTCTGGCTGCACACCTCAAATTTCTTTTCATTTACTCCTTTATCATTTCTATTCAAGGTTCAGGACTCGGCTTCAAAGATATAATTGCACTTCCATATTTTTATAAAATTGTAATAAGGTATCTCTTCTTGCTTTGGTTTTCAAAGTATTTATAAATGGTAGCCATCACTTTCTTTCTTCTCTGCTGAATTAGTCAAATTATACTTTCATTACTTTGTCGACTTGGTACAAAGCTGCTTGTAGTGTGTCTTCAGTATGTGCCAGAATGAAATCATCTACAAAAAGGACACTATTTAGGATCGTTTGACCTAACCTAAGATCTACTTTTAACTGTGCTTGCAGTTGGCAATTGATTCGTCAATATAAATATTAAAACTCTGATGTGTTCCACTCATATGACTTTATCTACTCTTGTACTAACAAATCTTATGAACTCTTATTCCACATCTTCTTCGTGTTAGTTAAGATAAACATTTGTACAAATTATCCCTGTTTATTCTCTTGTAGGTACAAGAGGAAAATGGGAATACGGTAGGCCTTGAGCGAGTCAAATCCTTCAAAGCCTTGAAAGTTTGCTTTTCGAAACTGACACAAATAACGAGGAATATCTCCGAAATGGTCCACTCCGCATAAGAAATTATTTGGAAACCCGTGTATTAGCAATAACTACATTTTTTGTATGGTAATATTATGCCTATCTCCTATGATTTATTCAAAAGTCGTCCAGAGTAAACAGGACTACATGAGCGATAGCCAGAAAATTCAAAATATATATTCCATTTGTCATAAAAATATTTTAAACATGTAATTTAATCAAAATTTTTAGAGCCAGTTTCAAGAAGATCAAAATTTTGGAAAACTTTTCCATATAAAAACCAGTTTAGGCTGGAGGAGATATTAAACCAAATACCAACTTTAGTTTTTAACCAACTTTTCGTTTTTGAGACTGTCCACAGGTTGACACACACACGGACCTTTTTCTAAAAATGCTTTTTTGGATTCAGGGGGCCTCAAAGCATATATTTCCGGTGTAATCTCGACATCGAAGTTTTGGATGGAACACAATACTTCCTCTACTTACTAGAGAAAGTGGTAAAATACTCGCTGTTCCTTTATTTTACTGTTTATTTACTTTATCTCTATTCCAGAAACTTTCGTTCCTGTCTTGCACCGCAATTTTTTATTTTTTTGAATGAGAAACAAAATCTCAAGCCGACAGAATCTGTAAATATACCATAATAGGCTGGAAATAAAGCTTCAGGTACCCATAAGCGTGCTTCTTAAATAACAGTTCCAAAGATTAATCACTCAGCAGTTTATTCTCTTCATTTCAAAGCCGAATATGGAGCCTCCCTTAGGCTGTGTTTACAAGAGCGGCTAAATGTTATTTTGGACAGTGAGACGAACGGAGATTTCATTTGGATTCCCTCTGCTGCTTCCCCTCAGTGCCTCTCACATCTATTTGCATTTTATGGGCTGCTACGTGATGTAATGCAGATTGCCTATTACTAGGACTCGTGAAATGAAGGCATTTTTACCACACACAGATTTAGATCTGTGTGCGTGTGCTGTGAAACGCATTAAGTTTCACTAAGAGAGTTAGAGGCTCTATTGCCTATAGGGGAAGAACTCAAAACACCAACGTATCTCCTTATTGTAAGTGTTATGAATGCCACAGGGTGGTGCAGGAACAGTTAAGATATTAAATCCTGCCACATTTCTGAAATGAACATTTTTAAATGTTACACACAAATAGTATGGTCCATGGAAATTCTTTTCAATTCATCACGTATTTCATATGCGCATAGTGACCCGATGTTTTCCGAAGAACGAACAATCACTGATCAAAGTTGTTTTCTATTCCAACAAACTGCATTCTTGTTCTTCTACTTTTTCTTCTTCTTGTTCTTCTTCTTCTTCTTCTTCTTCTTCTTCTTCTTCTTCTTCTTCTTCTTCTTCTTCTTCTTCTTCTTCTCCTCCTCCTCCACCCAAAAATTCCATGTCGAGATTTCACCGGAAATATAAATTTTGAGGTCCCTGAATAAAAAAAAACGCATTTTTAGAAAAGGTTCTTGTGTGTGTGTGTGTGTGTGTGTGTGTGTGTGTGTGTGTGCGTGTCTGTGTCTGTCATTCTGTGGGCAGCATAACTGAAAAACGAAAACTTGGTTAAAAACCAAAGTTGATCTTTAAGTTTAATGTCTTTCAAGGATGCGACACGAAGATTTTGAAGCAAATATTCCCACCCTAAACTACTCTTTACATAGAAAGTTTTTCGAAACTTGTGATTTTCTTTAAAATGGCTCTTGATTTTGATTAAAATGCCACATTTTAAAGATATTTTTATGACAAACGAAATTTTTATTTTGAATTTTCTGGCTATAGCCTATGTAGTCCTGCTCTGCATGCCTTTTGAATAACTCGTAAAGCGTAAGAGAGAGAAAAGCTTACTGTATAAAAATGCAGATCTCGCTAAAACACACAATTTATGTCTAAATAATTTTTTTATAGAGTGAACCATTTCGGAGATGTTTCTTGCTATTTGTGTGAGTTTTGGTAAACTTAAAACTTTCGTGAAATGGAACTTTGTTGTTCATTTTTTTATATGTCACGTGTGCAAAGAGAACGGAATCTCAAAGCTTTAAAAGCTTTGACTATCGCACAAAGCCTACTGTATTCCAATATTCCCCTTGTACCTACAAGGAAATAAGCAATAAGATAGTTTGTACAAATGTTCCAACTAACACGAAGAAGATATAGGAATAAGAGTTTTAAAGAATGGTTAGTAGAGTAGAGAAAGTCATGTGAGTGCAACACATCAGATTCTTCCAGCTACCTTCCTTAACACTTTCATTTCCGTTTCCAATATTCGTCGTGTTCTTGTGGTTTCTGCTCTAGTTGAAATGAATTACCGGTTCTG
This sequence comes from Tenodera sinensis, assembly GCA_030765045.1. Classification (NCBI taxonomy): domain Eukaryota; kingdom Metazoa; phylum Arthropoda; class Insecta; order Mantodea; family Mantidae; genus Tenodera; species Tenodera sinensis. The sequence goes on from CM060972.1 coordinate 54,790,562, forward strand.
CAATATTATTTTCAATGTTTAATTTACACCTCAACTGTTTTTTACTAACCGTCAATTCTTATTCTTTATTTATGGAGATCTTCATGTTGAAGTATGCACATTTTCTATAAAACGCATACAAAAGTCTTTGCAGGTTCTCCAATTTTTTTTCGTTAAAGTATTTACCTTGGAATGGCATTACTTTCGATTTTGAAACAGAAATTTTGAAGTTATATTCCTTTCACAGCTGATGGAGGATTTAAATTGCTCTCTGGAGATTATTTTCTGAGTTTTTAATAACAACTAAATCATCTGCATAGGTTAAAACCTGAAAATTAATGTCCATTACCTTGATTCCTATTTGTCTACATTGTTTCCGTGTATTTAAGATGTGCATATAAATATTAAAAGATGTAGTTGGTAATACACACCCCTGTCTCACACTTTTAGTAGTTCATATATACACTCTTTATACGGTTTTATTTATTATATTCATGTTTCTTCAGTATCTCCCATAGACTTTGTCGACTCTGTCAAACACTTTCTCCAGGTTGATAAATGCCATAAGTGTGGGTAGATTATATATGTGTTTTAAAATAGCTACTAAAATCTCTAATGTTTATCATATGAACGTTTATATGATGGTAGCACAGTAGGGTATATAAGGGGAAGCTGGCACACTTTTTTATGGGCAAGATGGCCGCCATGCGTAATCTAAGGATTACTAGGTAAGGTGGTAGGGGAAGCAGGACGTTGTAGGTGTTTGAAGGAATCTCTAGGGATGACTCTTAAGGCCTATAGCAGTGTATGTATGCTTATGAGCGTTCATGGTGCCTGAGTATGTCGTCCACTATTTCGATGTATGCCGCCTAACACAAGAGCTTTCTATCTTGATTGAATATATTACCCCAACATGACGCCTCGCCCCACATAGCAACGCTAACCTAACCTAACCTAACCTAACCTAACCCAACCCAACCTAACCTAACCTAACCTAACCTAACCTAACCTAACCTAACCTAACCTTGCCTAAGCCCCATACTTCTACTCGTCTAACCTATCCTAACCTAACCTAGCTCCCGCTCTTTTTTACTTTGAACTTTCATAATTTAACACAGCCTAAGTCTCATACTACTACTCGTGTAACCTACCCTAATGCTACTTAATCTAAGTGAGCATAAATCTTCCTATTTGTTAAGATTGACTCAACCCAATCTATTTCATTCCTAGTCAACTTAAGCGTTCTATTCTTCTATAACCTATTCTAACCTATTATGACCTTCACACCATACCATTTCTGTCTTAGACATCCCGCTTTCTTTTGCAAATTTTTTCCTCAGTAACTTTAGATAGCTACTCCGAAGGTATTAGACCCTCGGACATGCGAACCCTAACTATTTGCCATACTTTTTACGAAACATTGATGCTTTTTGGGAGTTTAGTTGCTATTTTAGCCGCTTTTGCGGTATTCTGGAGGTTTTTTACGAATTTTTGAAGGTTTGTCCCGATTGTCAGGTATTCTCATGTATTTAGTATGTTTTAATGCTTTTAAGGGGTACATGGAGCCGTTTTAGGGATTTGTTATGCTTTCATGATCAAATTCCATCCTTTCGTAAGTGTATGATGTTCTCGTCTAGAGAATTGTTTACAGTCTTTCTAAGACTAACCTAACTTATCCACAAACCTCTTTAGAGGCATTTCTTCAACGTTATTTAACATTATACATGTTTCTTTTTCTCCTCACTACAACTCTTTTTGTAAACTAACATTAAAAGTCGTAACCTTGTTATTGAAATATCTATTGTATCCGTCTTTGTGGACTGCTCCAGTATGCTACACATGTTAACCTCATTTAACGATTCTTTTGCATAGTTCTGTATGTTCTAATGGTAACATGTCAAACGTTGCACACATTCCTTCTAAGACTATCCTAACCTGACCTAACTCAACCAACAACCATCATCACCAGCGCCATCTTAACCTGCACGACAACAACCATCGCAGCACCCCACACATAGGTCATCACCACCGCCGCCATAACCTACACGAACACCACCACCACCACCACCACCACCACCACCGCCACCACCACCATCCTCACCATCACCACCATCGCTACCATCTCTAACATAACCATCACCATTACCACCATCCTCACCATCGCCACCATCGTTACCATCACACTCGTTACCATCATATCCATCACAGCCATAATCATCACCAACACAACCATCACCAAACCCGCCTATTATAATCCAACCGGTTGTTTTAAAGTATTCTTTTACAGTTTCATTGATCATTATTGTTTTTCCTAACCCTTTATAGATTTTTAAACTTATCACTAAAAGATGATCTATCCGCAGATGTTGAGGTACTTATAGCTCAATATTTTTAAGAGATATTCAGCAATACCTTTGATAGTATTTTAACACAATCTTCTGTTTATATAAAGTTAATGAGGGTATACTTACTTTAAGGTAGTAGGGTATACGCCTCTCCTCTTTTATCTGGGCTGGAGACCAGCACTAGAGTTAAAGTCTAGTGGCAGAGTTAACGCCTCCCTTTATAATTTCTATTTTTCTTCTTTCTTCGACAAGTATCATGATAAGCACGGAGAAGCCAGGTGAGTAATTTTTTTTATTTTTTCTTCTTTCTTCGTCAGACTTCATTTGAGGCGTGGAGGAGTCAGTTGATTAAACTTTCATTTTCTACAGGAAACGTAACGGAGAAAATAATTATCTTGAGATCTAAGTTGCATTCTCTTATGCACGGCTTGCAACGTTGTAATGCCCATACGCATACGTAGATATTCCATCCTCTGCAATTACTCTCTTGTCATCATGAGGCGACAGAGCTATTTTATTAGATTCAACTGTAGAAACATTATGACGTTGGGATAGGATTAAATTCATAGGGGTTCTTAAGATTTTTAAAGTTTTAAGGCACTCCATATAGCTGTTGAAGCTGATGTATTGCTTAATGGCGTTATGTTTTATGCCTTTGATCTTTTTTATCACAGAGCCATCAATATCGAGAGCATACATTTTAGGGCTGAGACCAACGAAACGGCGAATGGTTTTACCACTTGCTTCATCTTTAAACTTTCCCAACACTTTCTTGTTTTGTGTGGAATAGCATATATGGTTAGCAGGGTAATCCGCTGTATCCAGATGTTCAAGCATGTGTAATTTATCCTGGTATATATCAGCTGTAGTCACTCGATGGATGAAGGAATCTGTATCCGTATATAACAGTTTAAGATTCTCAGCTCCATAATATGGAAGTAACACATCGTATTGATACGAATACATTAGCGTCTTGGAGATGTCTAGTACGCTCATACCAATGTATATAGGCTTGTTAAACACTATTTTACGAGAAGCCATATGAACAGCTGCGAGATTAGGACCGTATATAGTTCGATCGATAAATGTAGGCTTGGCTATTAGTTTTTCTAATGTTTTGCTGTTTGCTACAAGACGTATATCCATACGATTACGAATATTTTCCATTGTTTTTCCAAACATCGCATTATTGAAAAGTTTGTACAAATCCTTCTCGAAATCGTTTCTTGCTTGCTGTCGTAGGCGATTATTAAATTCGACGTAAGGCTTTAACCAACAAGATTGACGGAATTTTAGCGCTCGATGAATCTTTGACAGTCGTAGACCGTGACTAAGAGCCTGTTTCAAGGCCATGTAATGTACCACATACTTCTTTCGAGATCCAAGATGGGCAATTAGTTTCTTTGAAGAGGATTCCCCCGGCTTCATACTCTCAGGCAGAAAGGGTAAATCATTATGAAGTTCATGCAGCTCTGCAGGATATTCCACGTCAACCTCCAAGATATACCCAAAGGAATCATCCCCATTCAACGAACCGAGATGTATATCCTCAGGAGAAACCCACGTAAATCCACCATAAGGAAGGGCGTGACACATAGCCCAACCGTACTGGTTATTGGCGTCTTCGTACGTAATAAAATGAGAGGGTTTACGAGGATCATACTGCTCCATATAGATGTTGTTAGCCTCCGCATACCGATGAGAAACCTGGCATAATCCTCCTCTTATACCAGATTCAACCATGAGTAGCTGATCGTAATCAAGAAGCAATTCCAACTCGATTCCAGTATACAGCAGCATAGCATCCCATGTAAGTCCTGGAGAAGTAAAATAATGTGCAGGATCCACTTTATGAGTTTTCAGGGTTTGGTTTCTAAATGTCTCAAAGACATCCGATAGGAGAAGAACATCCGAAATTAAGTACAAATCACTGTACTCGCCAAGGTTTCGGACGTTAAAGTGCTTCCACACGTTCAGAGCATGATCATAGTCCTCACTGCTGATTTCTTCACTGTTTAATCTGTTGTAGAAGGCATTCCTAGAAGGCAAACATGTATCGTTCAGGACATCCCACGATGTTACGTAATCATAGGGAAATACCCCCTTACGAGTCATCAAGCCAATATTCTCTACTCCAAAGTATTTCGCTGTTTCAGTATGCGTTTCAAGGTTCTTTGCAAGCTTCTCCAAACTCGTACTGAGGAAGCGGAAAGTATCCACAAACCGGAGTTTAATATCCCCAACATACTTGGAGAATGATATATAACTTTCCTCTGAATTTGGTATAACCTCTACTCTTTCGCTAGTACACCCCAGTTCCTTAACAATGAAATGAGAGTCATACCCACTCAGATTATGCATGAAGACAGGTATATAATTAGGTGTTTTACAAGCTAGGTTACATTTATTGTGTAAAGGTCCTCTATACATCCCGGAAACATGATCGTGATCGCGAACCTTCCAATTATCTTCTGTAAATTCATGTTCACACAGGTAGCATATTGTAGAAGCATCGAATGATTCTTGTTCTTCAGCTGTAAGATTAAGAGGTTTAGCAGATTTGTATAAGTCACTAATTTTATTCGCCAGATCCATCAAGCATTCCATAAACTTCTGGGCAGCGTCAGGCCCTCGGTAAACATATGGTTCAGTAGGAAGAGTTGTTTCTAGTTGTTCAACACTAGACGACGGTTTCACATAAACACAAAAGCTCATAGGAGAATGACTTTGATAGGGAGTTGTGTAGGAGGTTTCAGGATTAGGGGCACAGGTATAGTAAGGAGCGAGAATGCTCTCAAAATCGGCGTAGATGACATATGGCAGTTTCAACATCCTCTCAACATTCTTGAATTTAACGATAGAGTTATCCTTTGTAGGCATAACGCATCTAGCAATACCATGTTGTCTACATATTTCTCGGTGCTCTTGCAATTTTTCCATTCCACTTCGTCCATCTTGGTCATCAAAATGACTGAAACATCTTTTACATACATAAATTCGTTCTTTATGTTTAGTTTTCTGACGACGAATAAGCTTCTCAAAATCCTTTATATACACATAGTGATGCCTGTCAGTAGCATCACTCAACAGAAGGAGATCGCGATGATCGTCTAATTCTTCATCAATCACCTTTATTGGAAACACTTCATGTTTATCATCCACTCCAAACACATTTATGGATATATTATTGAGTTTTTCAAATTTAGTGATTTCACCCAAGCTCGTAGGAAATGAGACGCATGAGAAATCGTATTTTTCTTGATGATCCTTGTACTTCCTTACACGCTGAGGATTCTTTTGAATGAACTTAGCAAGCACAGCGTACATAAAGCATTTCTCATCGTTGTAGTTCTGAGGGTTTATACAGGCTTTCTTCGCATCCAAAGATGGCGGTAGAGGAATATAGCTGCTCCCTCGAAGAAGATTATACTTGTTAATACGTAGTCGAACGCCATCAACACTCAGAAGAGCCCAATTACTGCCTTTCAACTTACTTTCCTCCATTTCAACACGAAGTTTCTCGAATTTTTTTTCCAAGATGGCATCCAAGTCGCTATCTAAAAACACAGCCTGATTACGCGTTTTAAAGGCTTTGTTAGTAGTGTCTCCAACGGCATTCACAAACTTACATTCAGCCATAATGTTAATTTTCAAACTTTTATGAGCCCGCAGCTCCTTCTGAACAGCATGAATTATGCGTTGCTTAGCCTGCTGCAGGTATGAATTTAAATCCTGACTTGCTGGGCATTGGATGAAATACGATTTCAGCCGGTCCTGAAAAGCCGTTTCATATTCTACAATATCATCTTCATCAGGAGACATTAACAATAATTTATGCTTAGTAGGTTCGAATTTGACTTTCTTAGCATCTTTAGCCCTCTCACAGCGCCCTTCATGTACATCTCTTCGATTTTCAGTACCGTAAACATCACCACAATGTTTGCACTCGAAAAACTCGCCACATATCAGCTCATGCCTCTTCTTATGGTAGTCGCGTAGAAAACTCTTTTCGCATTTACTGCACCTATAATCTGGTATAGCATTCAGAACCGATTTCATCATTTCACCACTCCACATTTTTATAATACGTAGTGGAACACTTGTAAATTATATAAATGAATAAATGCTTATAGCACTTTCCACTGACTCGCCTCGATAACTTATAAAAGCTATTGAACGGTAATCTCGCTAAGAGAAGCTGATGTGCTCGACTCGAAGGTTAATTACTGAATAACTATCTAAGCTCAAGCAAACCCTACTTATTCCACTAGCACGTACCTTATAAATTACTACACGATTCAAGATTAAGTTTGTATTTTTAAAACATATATCATTAAACTACGTGAGTCAAGGATCAACTTGTTTCATTTTTATTTGCCAGTTCAACGTTAACATGCATTTCCCCTCATTTTTAAAGTTTAAACAAGGTAAATTATATTTCAACCACTGTATTTATAGAAATAAATGTTTATAATTTTAATACTTTCATGCCGAACACACACACAAACACAAACACACATACACACACACACACGCACACACACACACACACACACACACACACACACACACACACGCGCGCGCGCGCGCGCGCGCTCGCAAAATTAAGACGTGAAACGGCGGTTATGTATCTTTAAGTAACATTTCTTTAATCGATATCGGATGACAGTAATGGAACCATCTAAGCAATATTTAAACGCTTAAAAAAACCAAATTTCTGCTATATTTCATCAAACCTTCCTATTTTTATGACTTTTTCTCGTCTTTTACGCACTTTGAAACGAATCCAACAGAAAAAATTAAGACGCGAAACGGAAGACGTGAAACGGCGGTTATATATCTTTACGTAACATTACTTTTATCAATATCAGATGACTCACGATAATTCAAGATCACGATTGCAGCGCCTTATAGCGGCTTCAATCAGTACTAAAACGCACATTCTACAGATTTTATACTTTTATGTCGGTAAATTATATATTAGCAGCCAAATTTTCATTCTTTTTATGATTTTTTCTCCGTTTTTACGTACTCTGAGACAAATCCAACAGAAACATTAAGATGCGAAACGGCGGTTATGTATCTTTAAGTAACATTTCTTTTATCGATATCGGGTGACAGTAATGAATCCATCTAAACATTATTTAAACGCTTAAAGAAACAAATACCTCGTATTTTTATAATTCTTTCTCCATTTTTATTCACTTTAAGACGAATCAAGCGTCAAATTAAAACATGAAAAGATGATTATGTTTCTAAGTACCATCATTTCAACAACAAAGACATTAATTTTAACTATCACCACGAAATAAACCTATTTGCACGCGTCTTAACACGCTAACATACTATATGTTACAATCTATCAACTGAACCTCTTTTAAACGTGTCCCAACAGGTAAAATCGTCACCATGTCATTAGTTGAGAAACTCTACCCTCAAACACAGGTGTAAACCTCTCTAAAAACATGTTCCATCAGGTAAAAGTATCACATTGTCCTCACATTAACGGAAAAACCCTTAGCCTCACGCAAAGGCGTCGATTTATAACATTAGTGGAGAAATTATAGCCTCGAAGAGTCCCGGCGACGTGCTGTCTACAAAAAAAAAACAAGTTCAGACAGGAAAAATTACAAATACTCATTCTTTCGTGTTTCGGAAAGACCCTAAAGATGTTATCGGATTGTACCATTAGTAAGATGCTTTTAGCTGAAATATAAAATAAAATCTCTTCTTCTTGTTCTGGTTCTTCTTCTTCTTCTTCTTCTTCTTCTTCTTCTTCTTCTTCTTCTTCTTCTAGTCTCATTTTCCTTCATGCTAACAGGGAATATACGCGAACTGAAGGTTATTAGCTGAAATATAAAATAAAATCTCTTCTTCTTGTTCTGGTTGTTCTTCTTCTTCTTCTTCTCCTTCTTCTTCTTCTAGTCTCATTCTCCTTCATGCTAACAGGGAATATACGCGTAATTTTGACGTTATTACCTTAAATATTAAAATAAAATAACAGCATTCTCCGTCAATTATATCTAAACCGACTTTTTCCGTGTTATGCAAGATTTAAGCTTCTAGAATCAACACGAGGCAATGTTTCTCTCAATAACAGCATTTTATAATTGATTTTGTAAGTAATAACACCAATTTAAACTTTATTACAGATCTCTAAGACCCTAGTTTGCAAAGAATTTAAATGGACCCTTAGAGATTCGAACTAGACCCCACAGTACAAAAGCTACCATTTTTTATCAATAATTCAAGAGCAGATATTTAGCTGAAGTGTTTAACTTTTTATTTCATCACGCTAACTTTATTGATTCGCGAATAAATCGACTTTGAAGTAATTGCCCCGTCCCGGTAATCGAACTATGAGTCGTAGGGATAAAATTGTCAAGTATATCATTTTATATGCCAAGTTACCCTAATTTGTCTTTGCATTACTATTCCAAGTGTAAAAATAGCGATATAGAGCAAATTTCAATAATTCTCCACAAGATAGGGATCGAACCTACGATACGTTAACTCTAGCATGTTATAAAATAATCGTCCTTAACAAGTATTATCATATAAAGTTTATTTCAGTCTTCCAACACAACTGGTTTTCGAAATAATTAAATTTATCAAATCAGGATACTAACCCAAGACTCCAGGATCCCGTATACAACACAGAGGAAAGCCCATAACAGTATCAATTTAATAAAATTTATTCGAAGTTTTTATCACTCATAGTTTAGGAGTTATTCCAATAATAATTCTTCATTTGCACAGGGATCGATCGAGGGACCCAAGGGCAGGAATTATTCCAATTATAAAAAGATTGATGTACACAGATTTTCAAAGTTGGCGCCACTGGAGTAGAGTAATTACGAGAGGGCTAGGGGCTCTGACCACGTCCCACCAATATGTCTTGTATACCCCTGACGAAAAGTAGGTGTGGCTGTGCCGATAGAGGGGGAGGGGATGCCAAATGTAGGCGCGGTATGTACACCCCTGGCGAAAGAGGAGGTGTGGTTATGACGTCATTGACTGTCGCGTGGCAGATGGGCGTGTTTATGACGTCATTCATGGTCGCGTGCCAGGTGGGCGTGACCACGTCAGGGGTGTACAAAAGTTGAAAACGAATGTGAACATGACGTCACTGGAGGTGTGTCTGTGACGTCACTGTATTTGGAACTCTCATACTTATAAGGAGGAGGGCGTGGTCGTGACGTCACTGTATTTAGAACTCTCGTATTTATAAGGAGGGGGGCGTGGTCATGACGTCACTGTATCTAGAACTCTCATACTTATAAGGAGGGGGGCGTGGTCGTGACGTCACTGTATTTAGAACTCTCATACTTATAAGGAGGGGGGCGTGGTCATGACGTCACTGTATCTAGAACTCTCGTAATTACTCTACTCCAGTGGCGCCAACTTTGAAAATCTGTGTACATCAATCTTTTTATAATTGGAATAATTCCTGCCCTTGGGTCCCTCGATCGATCCCTGTGCAAATGAAGAATTATTATTGGAATAACTCCTAAACTATGAGTGATAAAAACTTCGAATAAATTTTATTAAATTGATACTGTTATGGGCTTTCCTCTGTGTTGTATACGGGATCCTGGAGTCTTGGGTTAGTATCCTGATTTGATAAATTTAATTATTTCGAAAACCAGTTGTGTTGGAAGACTGAAATAAACTTTATATGATAATACTTGTTAAGGACGATTATTTTATAACATGCTAGAGTTAACGTATCGTAGGTTCGATCCCTATCTTGTGGAGAATTATTGAAATTTGCTCTATATCGCTATTTTTACACTTGGAATAGTAATGCAAAGACAAATTAGGGTAACTTGGCATATAAAATGATATACTTGACAATTTTATCCCTACGACTCATAGTTCGATTACCGGGACGGGGCAATTACTTCAAAGTCGATTTATTCGCGAATCAATAAAGTTAGCGTGATGAAATAAAAAGTTAAACACTTCAGCTAAATATCTGCTCTTGAATTATTGATAAAAAATGGTAGCTTTTGTACTGTGGGGTCTAGTTCGAATCTCTAAGGGTCCATTTAAATTCTTTGCAAACTAGGGTCTTAGAGATCTGTAATAAAGTTTAAATTGGTGTTATTACTTACAAAATCAATTATAAAATGCTGTTATTGAGAGAAACATTGCCTCGTGTTGATTCTAGAAGCTTAAATCTTGCATAACACGGAAAAAGTCGGTTTAGATATAATTGACGGAGAATGCTGTTATTTTATTTTAATATTTAAGGTAATAACGTCAAAATTACGCGTATATTCCCTGTTAGCATGAAGGAGAATGAGACTAGAAGAAGAAGAAGGAGAAGAAGAAGAAGAAGAACAACCAGAACAAGAAGAAGAGATTTTATTTTATATTTCAGCTAATAACCTTCAGTTCGCGTATATTCCCTGTTAGCATGAAGGAAAATGAGACTAGAAGAAGAAGAAGAAGAAGAAGAAGAAGAAGAAGAAGAACCAGAACAAGAAGAAGAGATTTTATTTTATATTTCAGCTAAAAGCATCTTACTAATGGTACAATCCGATAACATCTTTAGGGTCTTTCCGAAACACGAAAGAATGAGTATTTGTAATTTTTCCTGTCTGAACTTGTTTTTTTTTTGTAGACAGCACGTCGCCGGGACTCTTCGAGGCTATAATTTCTCCACTAATGTTATAAATCGACGCCTTTGCGTGAGGCTAAGGGTTTTTCCGTTAATGTGAGGACAATGTGATACTTTTACCTGATGGAACATGTTTTTAGAGAGGTTTACACCTGTGTTTGAGGGTAGAGTTTCTCAACTAATGACATGGTGACGATTTTACCTGTTGGGACACGTTTAAAAGAGGTTCAGTTGATAGATTGTAACATATAGTATGTTAGCGTGTTAAGACGCGTGCAAATAGGTTTATTTCGTGGTGATAGTTAAAATTAATGTCTTTGTTGTTGAAATGATGGTACTTAGAAACATAATCATCTTTTCATGTTTTAATTTGACGCTTGATTCGTCTTAAAGTGAATAAAAATGGAGAAAGAATTATAAAAATACGAGGTATTTGTTTCTTTAAGCGTTTAAATAATGTTTAGATGGATTCATTACTGTCACCCGATATCGATAAAAGAAATGTTACTTAAAGATACATAACCGCCGTTTCGCATCTTAATGTTTCTGTTGGATTTGTCTCAGAGTACGTAAAAACGGAGAAAAAATCATAAAAAGAATGAAAATTTGGCTGCTAATATATAATTTACCGACATAAAAGTATAAAATCTGTAGAATGTGCGTTTTAGTACTGATTGAAGCCGCTATAAGGCGCTGCAATCGTGATCTTGAATTATCGTGAGTCATCTGATATTGATAAAAGTAATGTTACGTAAAGATATATAACCGCCGTTTCACGTCTTCCGTTTCGCGTCTTAATTTTTTCTGTTGGATTCGTTTCAAAGTGCGTAAAAGACGAGAAAAAGTCATAAAAATAGGAAGGTTTGATGAAATATAGCAGAAATTTGGTTTTTTTAAGCGTTTAAATATTGCTTAGATGGTTCCATTACTGTCATCCGATATCGATTAAAGAAATGTTACTTAAAGATACATAACCGCCGTTTCACGTCTTAATTTTGCGAGCGCGCGCGCGCGCGCGCGCGTGTGTGTGTGTGTGTGTGTGTGTGTGTGTGTGTGTGTGTGCGTGTGTGTGTGTGTATGTGTGTTTGTGTTTGTGTGTGTGTTCGGCATGAAAGTATTAAAATTATAAACATTTATTTCTATAAATACAGTGGTTGAAATATAATTTACCTTGTTTAAACTTTAAAAATGAGGGGAAATGCATGTTAACGTTGAACTGGCAAATAAAAATGAAACAAGTTGATCCTTGACTCACGTAGTTTAATGATATATGTTTTAAAAATACAAACTTAATCTTGAATCGTGTAGTAATTTATAAGGTACGTGCTAGTGGAATAAGTAGGGTTTGCTTGAGCTTAGATAGTTATTCAGTAATTAACCTTCGAGTCGAGCACATCAGCTTCTCTTAGCGAGATTACCGTTCAATAGCTTTTATAAGTTATCGAGGCGAGTCAGTGGAAAGTGCTATAAGCATTTATTCATTTATATAATTTACAAGTGTTCCACTACGTATTATAAAAATGTGGAGTGGTGAAATGATGAAATCGGTTCTGAATGCTATACCAGATTATAGGTGCAGTAAATGCGAAAAGAGTTTTCTACGCGACTACCATAAGAAGAGGCATGAGCTGATATGTGGCGAGTTTTTCGAGTGCAAACATTGTGGTGATGTTTACGGTACTGAAAATCGAAGAGATGTACATGAAGGGCGCTGTGAGAGGGCTAAAGATGCTAAGAAAGTCAAATTCGAACCTACTAAGCATAAATTATTGTTAATGTCTCCTGATGAAGATGATATTGTAGAATATGAAACGGCTTTTCAGGACCGGCTGAAATCGTATTTCATCCAATGCCCAGCAAGTCAGGATTTAAATTCATACCTGCAGCAGGCTAAGCAACGCATAATTCATGCTGTTCAGAAGGAGCTGCGGGCTCATAAAAGTTTGAAAATTAACATTATGGCTGAATGTAAGTTTGTGAATGCCGTTGGAGACACTACTAACAAAGCCTTTAAAACGCGTAATCAGGCTGTGTTTTTAGATAGCGACTTGGATGCCATCTTGGAAAAAAAATTCGAGAAACTTCGTGTTGAAATGGAGGAAAGTAAGTTGAAAGGCAGTAATTGGGCTCTTCTGAGTGTTGATGGCGTTCGACTACGTATTAACAAGTATAATCTTCTTCGAGGGAGCAGCTATATTCCTCTACCGCCATCTTTGGATGCGAAGAAAGCCTGTATAAACCCTCAGAACTACAACGATGAGAAATGCTTTATGTACGCTGTGCTTGCTAAGTTCATTCAAAAGAATCCTCAGCGTGTAAGGAAGTACAAGGATCATCAAGAAAAATACGATTTCTCATGCGTCTCATTTCCTACGAGCTTGGGTGAAATCACTAAATTTGAAAAACTCAATAATATATCCATAAATGTGTTTGGAGTGGATGATAAACATGAAGTGTTTCCAATAAAGGTGATTGATGAAGAATTAGACGATCATCGCGATCTCCTTCTGTTGAGTGATGCTACTGACAGGCATCACTATGTGTATATAAAGGATTTTGAGAAGCTTATTCGTCGTCAGAAAACTAAACATAAAGAACGAATTTATGTATGTAAAAGATGTTTCAGTCATTTTGATGACCAAGATGGACGAAGTGGAATGGAAAAATTGCAAGAGCACCGAGAAATATGTAGACAACATGGTATTGCTAGATGCGTTATGCCTACAAAGGATAACTCTATCGTTAAATTCAAGAATGTTGAGAGGATGTTGAAACTGCCATATGTCATCTACGCCGATTTTGAGAGCATTCTCGCTCCTTACTATACCTGTGCCCCTAATCCTGAAACCTCCTACACAACTCCCTATCAAAGTCATTCTCCTATGAGCTTTTGTGTTTATGTGAAACCGTCGTCTAGTGTTGAACAACTAGAAACAACTCTTCCTACTGAACCATATGTTTACCGAGGGCCTGACGCTGCCCAGAAGTTTATGGAATGCTTGATGGATCTGGCGAATAAAATTAGTGACTTATACAAATCTGCTAAACCTCTTAATCTTACAGCTGAAGAACAAGAATCATTCGATGCTTCTACAATATGCTACCTGTGTGAACATGAATTTACAGAAGATAATTGGAAGGTTCGCGATCACGATCATGTTTCCGGGATGTATAGAGGACCTTTACACAATAAATGTAACCTAGCTTGTAAAACACCTAATTATATACCTGTCTTCATGCATAATCTGAGTGGGTATGACTCTCATTTCATTGTTAAGGAACTGGGGTGTACTAGCGAAAGAGTAGAGGTTATACCAAATTCAGAGGAAAGTTATATATCATTCTCCAAGTATGTTGGGGATATTAAACTCCGGTTTGTGGATACTTTCCGCTTCCTCAGTACGAGTTTGGAGAAGCTTGCAAAGAACCTTGAAACGCATACTGAAACAGCGAAATACTTTGGAGTAGAGAATATTGGCTTGATGACTCGTAAGGGGGTATTTCCCTATGATTACGTAACATCGTGGGATGTCCTGAACGATACATGTTTGCCTTCTAGGAATGCCTTCTACAACAGATTAAACAGTGAAGAAATCAGCAGTGAGGACTATGATCATGCTCTGAACGTGTGGAAGCACTTTAACGTCCGAAACCTTGGCGAGTACAGTGATTTGTACTTAATTTCGGATGTTCTTCTCCTATCGGATGTCTTTGAGACATTTAGAAACCAAACCCTGAAAACTCATAAAGTGGATCCTGCACATTATTTTACTTCTCCAGGACTTACATGGGATGCTATGCTGCTGTATACTGGAATCGAGTTGGAATTGCTTCTTGATTACGATCAGCTACTCATGGTTGAATCTGGTATAAGAGGAGGATTATGCCAGGTTTCTCATCGGTATGCGGAGGCTAACAACATCTATATGGAGCAGTATGATCCTCGTAAACCCTCTCATTTTATTACGTACGAAGACGCCAATAACCAGTACGGTTGGGCTATGTGTCACGCCCTTCCTTATGGTGGATTTACGTGGGTTTCTCCTGAGGATATACATCTCGGTTCGTTGAATGGGGATGATTCCTTTGGGTATATCTTGGAGGTTGACGTGGAATATCCTGCAGAGCTGCATGAACTTCATAATGATTTACCCTTTCTGCCTGAGAGTATGAAGCCGGGGGAATCCTCTTCAAAGAAACTAATTGCCCATCTTGGATCTCGAAAGAAGTATGTGGTACATTACATGGCCTTGAAACAGGCTCTTAGTCACGGTCTACGACTGTCAAAGATTCATCGAGCGCTAAAATTCCGTCAATCTTGTTGGTTAAAGCCTTACGTCGAATTTAATAATCGCCTACGACAGCAAGCAAGAAACGATTTCGAGAAGGATTTGTACAAACTTTTCAATAATGCGATGTTTGGAAAAACAATGGAAAATATTCGTAATCGTATGGATATACGTCTTGTAGCAAACAGCAAAACATTAGAAAAACTAATAGCCAAGCCTACATTTATCGATCGAACTATATACGGTCCTAATCTCGCAGCTGTTCATATGGCTTCTCGTAAAATAGTGTTTAACAAGCCTATATACATTGGTATGAGCGTACTAGACATCTCCAAGACGCTAATGTATTCGTATCAATACGATGTGTTACTTCCATATTATGGAGCTGAGAATCTTAAACTGTTATATACGGATACAGATTCCTTCATCCATCGAGTGACTACAGCTGATATATACCAGGATAAATTACACATGCTTGAACATCTGGATACAGCGGATTACCCTGCTAACCATATATGCTATTCCACACAAAACAAGAAAGTGTTGGGAAAGTTTAAAGATGAAGCAAGTGGTAAAACCATTCGCCGTTTCGTTGGTCTCAGCCCTAAAATGTATGCTCTCGATATTGATGGCTCTGTGATAAAAAAGATCAAAGGCATAAAACATAACGCCATTAAGCAATACATCAGCTTCAACAGCTATATGGAGTGCCTTAAAACTTTAAAAATCTTAAGAACCCCTATGAATTTAATCCTATCCCAACGTCATAATGTTTCTACAGTTGAATCTAATAAAATAGCTCTGTCGCCTCATGATGACAAGAGAGTAATTGCAGAGGATGGAATATCTACGTATGCGTATGGGCATTACAACGTTGCAAGCCGTGCATAAGAGAATGCAACTTAGATCTCAAGATAATTATTTTCTCCGTTACGTTTCCTGTAGAAAATGAAAGTTTAATCAACTGACTCCTCCACGCCTCAAATGAAGTCTGACGAAGAAAGAAGAAAAAATAAAAAAAATTACTCACCTGGCTTCTCCGTGCTTATCATGATACTTGTCGAAGAAAGAAGAAAAATAGAAATTATAAAGGGAGGCGTTAACTCTGCCACTAGACTTTAACTCTAGTGCTGGTCTCCAGCCCAGATAAAAGAGGAGAGGCGTATACCCTACTACCTTAAAGTAAGTATACCCTCATTAACTTTATATAAACAGAAGATTGTGTTAAAATACTATCAAAGGTATTGCTGAATATCTCTTAAAAATATTGAGCTATAAGTACCTCAACATCTGCGGATAGATCATCTTTTAGTGATAAGTTTAAAAATCTATAAAGGGTTAGGAAAAACAATAATGATCAATGAAACTGTAAAAGAATACTTTAAAACAACCGGTTGGATTATAATAGGCGGGTTTGGTGATGGTTGTGTTGGTGATGATTATGGCTGTGATGGATATGATGGTAACGAGTGTGATGGTAACGATGGTGGCGATGGTGAGGATGGTGGTAATGGTGATGGTTATGTTAGAGATGGTAGCGATGGTGGTGATGGTGAGGATGGTGGTGGTGGCGGTGGTGGTGGTGGTGGTGGTGGTGGTGGTGTTCGTGTAGGTTATGGCGGCGGTGGTGATGACCTATGTGTGGGGTGCTGCGATGGTTGTTGTCGTGCAGGTTAAGATGGCGCTGGTGATGATGGTTGTTGGTTGAGTTAGGTCAGGTTAGGATAGTCTTAGAAGGAATGTGTGCAACGTTTGACATGTTACCATTAGAACATACAGAACTATGCAAAAGAATCGTTAAATGAGGTTAACATGTGTAGCATACTGGAGCAGTCCACAAAGACGGATACAATAGATATTTCAATAACAAGGTTACGACTTTTAATGTTAGTTTACAAAAAGAGTTGTAGTGAGGAGAAAAAGAAACATGTATAATGTTAAATAACGTTGAAGAAATGCCTCTAAAGAGGTTTGTGGATAAGTTAGGTTAGTCTTAGAAAGACTGTAAACAATTCTCTAGACGAGAACATCATACACTTACGAAAGGATGGAATTTGATCATGAAAGCATAACAAATCCCTAAAACGGCTCCATGTACCCCTTAAAAGCATTAAAACATACTAAATACATGAGAATACCTGACAATCGGGACAAACCTTCAAAAATTCGTAAAAAACCTCCAGAATACCGCAAAAGCGGCTAAAATAGCAACTAAACTCCCAAAAAGCATCAATGTTTCGTAAAAAGTATGGCAAATAGTTAGGGTTCGCATGTCCGAGGGTCTAATACCTTCGGAGTAGCTATCTAAAGTTACTGAGGAAAAAATTTGCAAAAGAAAGCGGGATGTCTAAGACAGAAATGGTATGGTGTGAAGGTCATAATAGGTTAGAATAGGTTATAGAAGAATAGAACGCTTAAGTTGACTAGGAATGAAATAGATTGGGTTGAGTCAATCTTAACAAATAGGAAGATTTATGCTCACTTAGATTAAGTAGCATTAGGGTAGGTTACACGAGTAGTAGTATGAGACTTAGGCTGTGTTAAATTATGAAAGTTCAAAGTAAAAAAGAGCGGGAGCTAGGTTAGGTTAGGATAGGTTAGACGAGTAGAAGTATGGGGCTTAGGCAAGGTTAGGTTAGGTTAGGTTAGGTTAGGTTAGGTTAGGTTAGGTTAGGTTAGGTTGGGTTGGGTTAGGTTAGGTTAGGTTAGGTTAGGTTAGCGTTGCTATGTGGGGCGAGGCGTCATGTTGGGGTAATATATTCAATCAAGATAGAAAGCTCTTGTGTTAGGCGGCATACATCGAAATAGTGGACGACATACTCAGGCACCATGAACGCTCATAAGCATACATACACTGCTATAGGCCTTAAGAGTCATCCCTAGAGATTCCTTCAAACACCTACAACGTCCTGCTTCCCCTACCACCTTACCTAGTAATCCTTAGATTACGCATGGCGGCCATCTTGCCCATAAAAAAGTGTGCCAGCTTCCCCTTATATACCCTACTTAGCACACTTGCATAGAAAATTCAGGGTTGCTATAAAATCAAATTTTCTGGATTTTCTTTTGATTCCCGGTTTAATTTCAATCCAGGAATGTTGCCGCAGGAGGACTTAGTTGATCGGACCTTGAGTCTTGTGTTGATGTGTCCCCATTATTTGAGATTGCACTCCTGAAAATACTCCAAGGTAGCTTGATTTTGATATTCAAGAATAGAATTTTCAGCAACTTTTCTATTTTCATGTGAAAATCAGCACGGGATTGAATTTAACTTCAATAACTAGATGTATATTATTATTTAGATTGGTTCACCTCTCTAAATACTTCAAAAGTTGTAATTAATTGCTAGACGAAGAGTGCGCTTTCCTTTTGCCTCGCAGTACCCGGAAGACAGACAATCTGCGGAAATTTGCTTTAGTAAGCTTTTTCACTGATAGATGGCTCCCTCATGTCACCTTGTGTGTAAATACGATATTATTTTACACTTTCATTTTCCATAAAAACTTTATGTGTAACGGATGAAATCTTACAGTTAAAGTAACTAAGTGGCAAATATTTCTTACATGTTTCGTCACTGTTGTTGGATTGCACGTTTGCTTTGCCATAATCACAAATTCTTCCTAGAATATGTCGTTACAACTCTAACGTAAGTAGGGATTGATTGATTTTGGTTTAAAGGTCCTCAAGTGCATGGCCGTTAGAAATCTCAAAGAAATGATCATGGTAAAAGCCATAGATAAATCTCAATATGAAATAAAAATACTAGCAAAATTCTAATAAAAATCAAGTATACAAAAAAAAAAAAAAAAAAAAAAAAAAAAAAAAAAGCCAGAATTAAAGCACAATTAATTATAAAACTTCGAAAAAGAATAAAATTTCAGTATCTAATGCTTTAAATCCTCAGCTTTATGTTTATATTTGCGAAAAGCTTTAAAACTCCTTCGACCGCTTGTTTACCGTTCGTTAGGACCTCTGAAAGACTGACAGGCAGTTGTAGAGAGTTTCGAAGGTGCGCTAGGGAAACAGCACAACAGCCATCGTGCCAGCACAACAGCACCACTATCCGCACTTCAATCAAAGTCTTCCGAAGTATCACGAGAGATGGCAGTACTGAGTTCTGTGGTTACCACCTTGCCTGCCAAATCCAAGATTTCATTCCCTGGCAAACCTAGGTGACCAGGAATCCATGTAGGGATTCTGAATGCACAGTGATGCCAACATTTGTGAGGAAACTGCATTAAATTTTCTTAGGAAGTGTCTTTCTGCCCCCGTTTGCTCCTTCCCCAAGAGCGATAGTAGTGACAGTTTCTATTGCCAAGATTCAGAGACAATTTAATTCTTCATTCTCAATTAGCATCTTGCTTGAAGTAGTCCATCTATTAGCCTCCATTAAATATATCAGTCAACTTAACTGGTGTTGTCTATTTTCATACTCTAATAGAAAGTTCACAACACAGCAATCGGCTGTATATTCATAAACGTCACAGATATTGAAAACGGCATCAAAGGTATTGCAATAGTGGCACCATCATTCTAAAGCTCAGTAGGCTGTAGAAAAAACAGTTTTATTTATGTTTTTGGGGAATGTTTGTTGGCGAAAGAGGCGGTGGTAGAAGACACGAAAGGCCTTTCATCACGGGCGATGTTGTGGGCTTGGTAATCTGTTTAATGAGGAGCACCTTGCATCGGGGAATAGGTATCCCAAAATTCAATTATCTTCTGTAACTTCTTTGGGCACAGGGTTTAATTTTGGTGCCTAATGATAATGTATAAAAGGTTAATTTATAGTACATATGAGACGGAAACTGCTGTTTCGATACTTGAACACTTCTATTTCGTTAGAAATAGATACATTTTGTTAAAAATACATACATTTCGTGATATTAATATATGTAATATATAAAGAATGGCAAATCGTTATTCTTTTTTTTTTCCTAGATATGAAAATGGAAAGCAGTGTCAAAGCCATCCTACAGTCACCAGGCCGTAAAAGATTTGACTATCACTTTAGTTGCTGTATTCTCCTGTTTGCTTTGTACCAATATGAAAATGTGCCATAAAACCATTTCTACAAATGTTAATCTCGTTTATCATGAAGGAAATGTAAGACTAAGGCGTAGTGTCACACCTATTTTATTTAAGGTTCTTGGATGTTCACGGGCTTTATGATTACAGTAACAATTAAATAGAAATCCCAGTAAATAACGCCAAGTAGATATTATGGAAGACACAAACTTTAATGACGGTTTATACGTGACCACCTGTTGTGCAAATATATCTTGTGGGCGTAAATGGTATTTATATAATTGACTTTACAGCGGTATTCACATCGTGTTTATCTATACAACACCGCAATGGAATGGAGAGTAACTCCTGCTACCCGCCATTAAACTTGGTGTCAGCCATAATTATGAATAAGTAAAGAGGATAATGGGGGGTCATTATTTAGAAATCCTTTGAACAGCATTACCAGGCTTACTTTCATTTGTTATTACTTTACCCTCTTTCTTATTTAAAGGGAGTGTGCCGCAGTTCTGATTTTCCGGTCTTTGCCGCGTAAAATAACTGAACGCTTTTTCTTTGAGAGTTTTTTAGGTAGAACAATCAAGTTTGGCACACAAATAAACCAAGTATTGTTTTCTATTGTTCGATTTTTCAGAGTAGGTACCATTTTTAAAATCTACCGCACAATTTTAAAAGGATGTTTCTCAAAATATTACTTCTAAATCTAAGGCTTTTAAGGGTAGATCTCAAAATCAATTTTTTTTATCTTAATACTTTAATTCTCTAATGCTTAGTGCTGTCACTTGGCAACAAAGCTGTTTAGTTAAAACTTTAGAATATTGTGGTGGTGTTTTTCGTTATTTTTATATTGTTACCATTTATCAATACAATAATCATATTTGTAAGTATTTATGTCGTAAATGTATCAGTTTGTTTGTGTTACTGTAGTTTCTTTCATTTTCTTTCTCAAAAATCAAAATCCATGCAATTATAGTCTAATAAGTGCATCATTAATCACGCCTACTATCTCACTGGTTATTTTACGTGGATCCTCCCCATCCTTTACTATGGCCACATTTGTTTGCACTCACTGGGATTAAACTCACAACCTTCGGCTTAGAAAGGATGTCCAGTCCATTTCTACTAGCCTTTAACAATCATGCCATTCGAATTAGTTCGTCTAAGATGTCTGTGATACGACACGTAAACCGGTTCAGGAATTAGAACAGTGGTGTATGCTGCAAAATAATGTATGCAGTAGAGGGTTAAAGGTGTGCTGCCATTTTCAAATGACTATATGCAGTTGATGTCGCGTAACCCAGTCAAAACAAAAGTTATTTCAAACCAAGAATTGCCAGTGTTTTTAGAAGAAAGAACATCTACTTGGGACAACCCATCAGCTTAAAGGGGACAGAAGAAACTGAAATATTGAGGGAAACTGGGGGTGAAATTTTGGTCAAAATTGTCAAAAAGTCGAAAATTGTTTGTTTTTTACCTTAAAATGTTCCTGGAACACCTGTGCATTTGGATCAGCTAACATTTTTTATATCCCCCACTCCATGTGGTCATTACGGCCCTTTCAAATATTGCTCTACCCTTAACGTACACAGGGTGCTCATCTATAAAAGCCTGTTTTTCTCAAAACTACATTTCTGCACATTCCAAAAGAAGGTCGCGCCTGAGTTTTGCTTGAAATTCAATGAAAACTTCCAAAAGTATTCATAAATAGCAGCTAAACAAAACTATGTTTCAATATTGATGTTATCATTAACATGAATTCCAAAAACATTTTTGTATGAAAAAAATCAATAATTTTTAAGATTAAATGTTCTTTGTTATTAAAAAAATATGTACAGCACAATCAGCAAACGTATTTGAAATATCTCTTCATGCAATTGTTACCCATGTTTTAGAGTATCATTTCTGCCAATATAAATGAATTTTGAAAAGTCAACGGTCGCGAGCTCTATTTTGAAAATGTGCCTATTAAATGCATAAAATAGTTTATATATCCTAAACGAATTATCCAATTTTAATGAAATTTGGTGTGCTGCCAAACACAGTAAAAAGTTCAGAAAAATCTATCAAGAAATGTGGAACTTCCAAATTTCACTCCCAGTGTCCCTTAAGAAGAATACAATTGTTTTGGAGCCTAGAATTTATTCTTAAAGACACAACAATTAGAATGAACCTAAGATTTATGTCAGACCTGGACATAAGAAGTGAAGAAGATACATGTCAACGAAAAATGGAGACAAAATTACTGAGCTTAACTTGTAGAAGCAGGTCCAGAAATAAGTGTTGAGGAAAAGAAGCAGTCACAACAGCCAGGAAAACCAAATTGAGCTGGGGGGACACGCAGTTAGGATGAACCAGTCAAGATGGACATACGAGACGACAGTGTGGGATCTGAAACAGGGTAAGAGAAACATAGGAAGATCGAGGATCTGAGCACGCGTCAATTAGATTTTGCTTCTTGACAGAACTCCGTCACAAACATTGAAAATGTTGCAGCAATCCCACAAAGAGTAAGTCATGGGAAAATCACAAGTTTTTGAGTGGCATAAATAATTTCGGAAGGGTAAAAAAGACCTGCGGAAGCTCCACGCCCCGGAAGGCCCTAAACTTCGAAGACTGAAAGGAATATGAACAGAATTTATGTCATGTTGCGGAAGACCGTCGTTTATCGTTAACAAAGATTGCAGAGGTTATAAATATATCCTATCCATCAGCTGAAGACGCTGTAGAAAACCTTCTAGGGTATAGAAAATTTGCAGCAAAGTGGGTGCCTCGTGTGCTCAGTGGCGAACGTTCATGGCGCCATCAAGGTTCAAGAAACAATCACTGAATTAGACATTGAGGTGATGCCACATCCTATAATTCACCAGACCTAGCCTCGTATGACTTTCATCTATTTCCTACAGTGAAAAATGGTTTCGAGTTGTTATTTTCAGAGTGATCGAGAGCTAAACAATAAATTTTCGGGTGTACTCAAGCGATTATCAAAAAAGGGCTTCAAGGAATATTTGGTATCATTGTATTGTGTACCAGGGAGATCACTTTGAAGGTCTCTAACGGAATTTGAATAAAAGTGAGCAGTGTTTTGCAGTAGAAATCTAATTTCGGTTATTTTTTGACACCCCTTCGTATCTATCAGGCTTCCTCCTCCTCTTCTCATCTTTCCATACCTCTTACTCCCTTTCCCACCCCTTTCTGTTGTCTCTTTAATGCTCAGTTTTTCTGACCTTCTCTCCCTTTGTGCTACATATATTTACTCCTGTGAAAGCTTGAACTGTTTTTGTAGCGTATTAACAACATTAAAACATAAACGAAAGTTTTAATACAACACTAATTTCTATCTTTTAGTTATCCCTGTTTTGTGAACCAAGCTCCGTCGTTTACCATGCCTTAGCTAGATGGGTAACTACTAACAAGCTAATAATTATTATACTCAGGTTTAACTTTGATAACAAAACTGGCTAAACGCCTGTTATGTAACCTTTTCTAAGAGATATAAACAAAATGCCGTCTTAAGCCAGTTATTTCATTGTTGTATTTGCTTGTTTGCTACTTAATTTCGTACTCCAATAGAATCCTACAACGTTTAAAAGGAAATAAGATTGCTATAATCCCGTATACTCTAAGAGGAAACTAAGGTATTTCATAACTAGGGCTTGGATTTTTATAATATTGTTTGGTAGACTCACATGCTCCTTAAATACATATAAATGCTTCTTATGAAACAGCGAAATGAATTAACCTAATTTGTTAAGTCATATATTTGCATATATGGTCATTTCTCTCTGATAGAGCATATTTTAGTGAGTAAATGGTCATATTCGTCATATTTTCACATTTTCAGGAAGAAACGAACTTTCTCATGTAATTTATTCCCTGTTACATTTCTGAGAATTGCGCACATCATTTTGTTTCCTGCAAAATGGCAAGTATCTACCTTCCTTCCCTGTTTCCTTTGAGTTCACAATATGGACTTAACCCTTACGGATCAGTGAGTTTGTGTAAGCTATTGTTACTCCATGAACAGGTAGCTGATTAAGTCATTCTGTACCTTGTACTGCAGACAAGTGTCTAATTCACTCATTGTGTTATTCAGTCTTATCGAAGTCATAAGCATGTGCAGTACAGTTCAGAAAAAATGCCTAAAGTGAAGCAAAATGTTCAAGTAAAACTAAGAGTTTGTGTCTCAATATAGTGACAAAGTATTTTCAGGTGATGGTAAAATACGGCATTGTAAACTATGCGGAGAAGTTCAGCAGCATGTGGCAACACATAAACGCAAACGTGGAGTACAACGGATTGAAAATGAAAAAAACACTACAGCAAATACTCCTAGGGGAATCCCACCAGTCTTATTCACCATTCTGCGAAGAACTTTGTACAGCTTTCCATTGATATTCCCTTAAATAAACTAAACCATGAAAAATTCTTAGTAAAATACACAGGCAAATCTCTTCCTAATTTTTGCACATTAAGAATGAATTTTGTCAGCCGAAGCTACGAAAAAACAATACAACAAATCAGACAACAGCTTGTAAATAAAAAAAATTGGATATCAATTGATGAAACCACAGTTTCTATGGGAAGATATATTGAAAATAGCATTGTGGGAACTTTGGAAGGAGATGGTTCAAGCGAAAAGTTTCTAACTGTGAAAATTTAGAAAAACTAAATTTTTCCACCATTTCTAACTTGTTCGACAGATCTATGGGTGCCATATGGCCCGAAGGTGTTAAGCATGATTATGTACGGGTCCTGCACCTTATATGGTGAAAGCATTGTGCAGTAAAATGTTGCATGTGACTTGATTACGTCACACCTTGCACCGAGTTGCAGAGGAGGTTCGTAGTAAATTCAGTGACGTTGACAAATTTATTGGTAACAGGTTTGAATGTAATAGAAAAAGAATATAATAAGGTATTAAGAAACTAAGAGTAAAATGAAACATATATTAAACTAATACTAAAGAGTAGAATTGCAAATGTTATACGGATAGTAGTAACAGTTGACAATAAGCGATACAGCAGAAAATCAGACGCAAATAATTTCCATATTCAATTGTTTCTTAAACTGCTTGTAAGGGAAGCTAAAATCCAGCTCTATTTTAGTTGAAAGTGTATTGTGTTTCGCACATAACCTCAAAACACAAGGAGTTTTATGGGCAAAGGTTTTCGGAGTCCTAAATTGAAAGAACTGATGGTTTCTAAAATTAGCTGTACTAATATTAAAATATATTCTATCAAGCCAGTATATCTGGTCATTTATGAGTTTACTCATGAGTTCAGCTATTCTAAGATCAGAAAGTGAGACTATTTTGAGTTCGCTAAGCGATTGACTATACAGTACGTTTTGGTTATAAATAAAAACACCGTGAGTTTTCTAATATAAGTATCTGAGGAAGTTTTTTGTATCTTCTCTATTTGTTTGTTGTGACATTTATACATTGGTGACCATACAATTGCGGCATATTCCAAATTACTATAAACAAGTCTTTTGTATAGAATTAGGATAACCTGAGTGTCTTTTAAGTTCCTAGAGATGCTGAATACAAAACTCAGCATCTTAAAAGAGTAATTGGTTAGATAAGGTAGAAAATGATCAGTGGGAGAAAGGGGAGTTGTTGAAAATATGGTTTACATTTTATAAGCTAAACGTACTGCATGAATTAAAAGTCACGCTATTTTGAGTGACTTCTTTGTTTTGATCTAGCGTGAATACACGTTCCAAGGTTGGTACTACTATCGTAAGCACGACCAGAAGCACGATAGCAGTTTCAGATATCGCTGTGTACCTGGAATTGTTTACTGACGTACTGGCTAACTGCATTCCTGCCAGGAACCAAACAAACTGTATTTGTATATCGAAGAGAAGGCTTTTCTCGCTTGTGTAAACCTAATGGAAGATGAAATGAAACCACGTGACAGGTGATGAGGTAGAAATCATGGTTAGCTACAGTTGATTAAGCAAGTACATATGTACGTTGATTAGTGCAATGGAATCCGGAACTCTTGATATCTGCTACTGCCGGAAACGTGGTCATCAAATGCAACTAACATTGCTCCAAGGATTTACGTCTGGAACATTCATGTTAATTACAGTACTTAAATGTTAAAGACAACGCGTTTTGTACACAATACAGTGAAGCATTGTGCTTTTTCTTCTTCTTCTTCTTCTTCTTCTGCTTATTCTTCTTCTTCTTCTTCTTCTTCTTCTTCTTCGTATGTTAGACGTAATTGCCTGTTTTATAAACGAATCAATCCATTTTCCAGCTTTTTTGCTCGTTCCGGAGTTCTTCTTTCCGGAACTTTGTCTCTCGCAATTTTCACTAATCGTTCATCCTGGGTAAATGTGCATTCCATTCCTCTTACCTTCTTTCTATCCATTCAGTCACCGGTTGGATCTTACATCTCTCTCTGACTTCTTCATTTCTTGCCTTATCGTACATTATTTTCCCCATCTATCCTCCTTAACACTTTCATTTCCGTTGTTTCCTTCAATTACTAATCGGACTACTGCTTTATAAATTTTGACTTTTGTTTCTTTTCTAATATAGTTGCTTCTCAGTTCTAGATCATTAATACATTCAGATATTTTTGTTGCTTTTACGATTTGATTGTTAATTTCAAGGGCTAGATTTCCTCCACGTAACACGTAGATAATTGAAATGCATTACCCGTTCTGTAATATTGTTTTCAATTTCTAATTTACATCTCAGAGGTTCTTTAATAATTCCTTGTTTTATTTATGCAGGTTTTCATATTGAACTATTTTCATTTTCCATAACTCTACAAAAGTCTTTGCGTACATCATCTTTTTAACATACCATATTAATCTTTTTGTCTACCATACTTTATCCCAATTCTTCTCTCATTTGTTTTCTTATTGCATCCGCCATGATGCTGAATAGGAATGAACTTAAAAGAATCACCTTGTATTAATGATATACAAAATTACACGAATAAAATAACAGTTTTATGAGCTTCAAATAATATAAACGCCATTTTACAATGTTCTGTAATTATAAATATAAGTTCCGCGTTATATTTTATTTATATATTACCTTGAGCATATTTTTGTGATGCATAAAATCTCATGGGTACAGAAATATAGTTTTCTAAGCCACAAATATCACCTATAACATTATTTAACAATATAAATCTAAATTTTGCATTGCATTTTACATTGCATGGAATGGTCCAAAACAGGTAAGACATAGTGTAATATTACATTTTCTGGAAAATGAATGCAGTTTGCCTTTTGACATCGTTTTTCTCGTTCAGTTATTGATGCAATTATTATTGGCATAAGAAACATCTGAGATTATAGGTACTGGTTTGCTATCCTTCTTCCTGGCAATAGTCTTTGGATGGCCTCCTTTGATTTAATAAATGCAGATATACATAAGAATGACAGAATAATAAAATATTTTTGATACACACATTAGGTCAGTGTCACATTTGAAAACGTTATTTTGCATCATTACTCTTGCATATAAAATCATGAACTAATTCTTGAATATAAGGTTTAGTCCCTTTCCTCAACTTTTGTTAAAAACATGTGGGTGTGATTTAATTTTGACAACCTTGAAATTGATTTTTTTTATTTTTATTGAACTGCTACTTCTGATTATGAATATAGATTTTCTTTGTTACCAAGCTGGAATATTATTGGTAATATTACTTTGAAAGAAAAATTTTATATAGAGCAGTAGAAGTATAATAAAGCTGATTCTATTGTATTTTAATGAAAAAGGGGTAAATATTACTTATAATTATCGTTTTGCTAATCTGTTCTTTAGGATGACATTGGCCCTTTAATGTGTTAATAGGGTATGTGTCAAGATATCCACCAGCGCTTCCTTTGCCCCTAGTGCGGATGGAGGAAGGCGGTAGAGTTCAACTATTATAAGAACATGTGATTCTATGGCTGTGCTTCCATCTTTTGGCTTCTTATGGTTACGCAATTTCAGTAAAATATGCCTCGGTGTTTACTTGGCTCTTAAACACACATTGGTTGTATTTGAATTAGTCCCTAAATTTTCAGATGTTTTCTGAACTTACTATGTCCAGTTACAACACTAATAAACTATCCGAGTACAGACTCGTGAGTCTGATTAGCAAGTAACTTAGTCCTTCACAACACTCATTAATTATTTGCTTAAAAAGTTTACTAGTAGGACCTGCTTTCAATTTTTACTTTCTCTACTGGTATTGTATTCCACCCAAAAATTCCATGTCAAGATTTCACCGGAAATATATAGTTTCAGACCCTCTGAATCCAAAAAAAAAAGCATTTTTAGAGAAAGGTCCGTGTGTGTGTCTGTGTGTCAGTCTGTGTGTCTGTGTGTCAGTCTGTGTGTCAGTCTGTGGACAGCATAACTCAAAAACGAAAACTTGGTTAAAAACCAAAGTTGGTATTTAAGTTTAGTGTCTTTCAAGGATGCGACACGAACATTCTGAAGAAAATAGCACCACCGTAAACTACCCTTTACATAGAAAATTTTTCGAAAATTTTGATTTTCTTGAAAATGGCTCTAACGATTTTGATTAAAATGTCATATGTTTGAGATATTTTGATCAGAAATGAAATGTATATCTTGAATTTTCTGGCTATAGCCCCTGTAGTCGTATTTACTCTGGACGACTTTTGCATAACTGGTAAACCGTTAGACATAGACCAAATTATACTATACAAAAAATGTAGATCTTGCTAAAATACCCAATTTATGCCTGAATAAATTTTCTTGTAAGGTGAACCATTTCGGAGATATTCCTTGTTATGTGTGTGAGTTTCGGAAAACTTAGAACTTTCATGAAATGGATCATCGTTGTTCATTTTTTATGTTAAGTGTGCAAAGACAACAGAATCTCAAACATTTGACTATCGCACAAAGCCTACTGTATTCTAACATTCCCCTTGCACCTACAAGGAAATAAGCAATAAGATAATTTGTACAAATGTTTGTCTTAACTAACACGAAGAAGATATAGGAATAAGAGTTTGTAGGAATGGTTAGTACAAGAGTAGAGAAAGTCATGTGAGTGCAACACACCAGATTTTTTTCCTTAGAATTTCATTTTGAACCCAAAGCTTAACTTTATTCTTTGCAACTAAAGTGTTTCTTTCCTTTTTTGGCTAGGACATCAGCTTTTTGATTTTCTTTAGGTAAGAATGAATTTCTTACTATTTTATTTAAAAAAGTGCTATTTGTGTCTCCCTTCTGAGGATCAAGGTTTATACAACTGAAATTGTAACTTCAGCTTAACTGAAGATCATTCTTAAGTTGTTATACGTCTATGAAAACTCCCACAATTATTATTGCTATTATTAGTAAATCTCAGCGAAATCTACGATTGTAGACATCTATGAATTTGTTATGTATTATAAGCATCTTGTGTTGAAACTTTGTATTTGCATTTCATTGTTATACAGAAGTCTCGTGTGTTTAAGTTTTTAATGAGTTTTCTGAAGTTGAGTTTGGTGGAAAACAAGTAACTTTTAGCAGACATATAATCTGGAGGCAAGAGGAGCATTCTTCATTGTAGAAGCACTTAAATGACGTATCAGAAAATTGACTGTAGTAACCAGTACGTGACTTCGGAGAAGGAAAGGCTCTAAGCGTTTGAGCACTCGGTAAAAAATTCAAACAAGATTGAAAATAATGCGTCTTAAATCGATTAAAAATTTGCCCTAGTTTCTTGGATAGCGTTGAATATACAATAAAACTTCCAATTATTGGTTGGCAGTGAACTTTTTTAGATACCATTTTTAAAGGTCTAGCATGGCTTTAAATGGTATGTGCGCTATATTTAAACGCTTTTTTCCGCTTAAAGTTTTGGCAGTGTTTGAACGAAATATGGGCCAAAAGGGCTGAAAAACCAAACTCAGTGGAAAGGAGAGATTAAGCTATGAACATGAGGAGAGAGGCTTATAGAAAAAATAGGGAAGTTGTGACAAACATGTAATCTGACTCATGATCATGATGCATGTGTTTATAAAAAATATTTTTTCTCGACTTTATATTTTTAACACACTATCTGCTCCATGCGCATTAAATTTTGTGCTTTGCACCTAGAATTTTACCAGCATGTGTTCTATTTATGTGACCTCAACTTCAGTTTTGAAGTTTCTTTTTTAGCTTTAAAGGATTATATACACAAAAGAAGATTTAAAAAGTATTTTCAAGGTTCATCAAAGTCGGTATGGCTGGCTCAGTTGGTTAGATACTGGCCTACTTATCCCAAGGTCGCGGGTTCAAATCCGGCCCAGACCGATGGTTTTTAAGTGTGCTTCTAAAAGAACTCCTGCAGGACGAAAATCCGGCACACCGGCGACGCTGATGTGATCATCGCAATTAACAGCGTCATTAAAAAACAAACTATTTTTTTTTCTTAAAGCAAAGAAATTGATTAGTTTAAAACATGATATTTTTTCTTGCTGCCAGAGATAGACAGTGTTTGTTGGGCAATTGGAGTTTATAAAATAATAAAATTGTTGCGATATATTAGGTTTTGCTGTGTATGGAGTATTTTGAATATTAAGGTATTTTTGTATTGTAAATAAATTTTATAATGAATTCCCTCAAAACTATAAAACAGATTGTTCTGGAACTTTGTGTGGTAGTTTATATTATAAACACCCTTAAGTATGCAAACTACAGATTTTATACCTACAAAACTATAGAGTTCAAATTTCAGTCCCACGGCTTCAGGTGGCCTGGATTCCCGGCTGGAGTGAGCAATTTTTGTTCAATAATGATAAATTCCATTCTCCACAATGTCTCAAAAAGGGAATGTAGCAGTTAATGTGAGTGAGTCTAATTTTAAAACTTAACGAAGTAATAATAATAAGGAATCCCACAGTTCAGCGAGTAAAGTCAAAGCCTCCCAATATAACGTATAAATGAAGTAATTAAAATAGTAAGTCGCATCATTGGATTAAAATATATATATAATGTATAGCTTGGTTTTCAAGGGACAAGTTAAGATAATGTGGCATTCTCCGATGTTACTGTTTCCAAGACAGGGTTAAGTTGGTTATAAATACACACACACACACACACACACACACACACACACACACACACACACACACACACACACACACACACACACACACACAGACACACACAAGCGCGCGCATATTGGAAAACAAACTTTCCTCAAATGGAACATCGGTATTCATTTTTATGTTAGCCGTGCAAAGAGAACGGAATTTCAAAGCTTTAAAAGATTTGACTATCGCTCAAAGCCTACTGTATTCCCATATTCTCCTTGTACCTACAAGGAAATAAGCAATAATTTGTACAAATGTTTATCTCAACTAACACGAACAAGATGAAATAAGAGTTTGTAGGAATGGTTAGTACAAGAGTAGAGAAAGTCATGTGAGTGCAACACATCAGCTGTTTTAGATATAAGGGGTTCCAGAACATTTATTTCTGATAAAATCTTGATTTGGAATTTTTAGGTGGAGTGCAATATCGTACTTATTTTACGCAGTAGAAAAAATAAGAATGCGACTCAGCCATGGCAGCTCAGCTGGTTAGAGCAACCGGATGATCCGTGGTTCATACCTCCGCTATGGTGTTGTATTCTTGTGTCTGACTCTACTTTTCCAGTCCTAATTTAGATACAGTTGAACCTGCTTTATACAGAACTCAGTTCTAAGTAATTCGTGTTTATACTAAGTATGTAAAGATCCAGACAAAATGTAATTTAGAAAATATGTTAATAGAACCTTATTTATACGTAGTGCATTTATACGTAAAATAAACCGAGTTTTACGTAATTATAATGAGCATATGACATACGTTATCTTAAAAGAAACGAAGGCGTGTATTCTTTATCTTTGTTGACAAACACAGAATCTGAGCGTGCGGCTTTCGGCCGCGGGAACAAAGGACAAGGACGTTTGCTGGTAGAGCCGGCGGCTTTCGGCGCGACAATGTCGTAGCAACAGACGAGAAGTAAAGATACAAATTTTCAGTATCTGATTTTAACTGATGAACAAGCGCTTTTGTCTTTCAGTTCTAAATTACTTTTAATCAGCCATGGAGAACAGAAAAAGGAAATGTTACACACTAGATCTCATACTCATACGATAGGTGAAACTTAATACACAAAATCCAAAAACAGAAATCGCTTCATGCTTAGGAATTGCTTACACTATCATCAGTAACAAAAGGAGATTTTGCGCTTAAGAAAAGAGAAACAAGCCAAATTAACTGATTCCAAGTTCATAATAGTGTTTTCTTAGTACATATCTTTGTTGTTTGAAAACTTTTACCATTTTACAACTGCATTATTTTGTTGTTGTTGTTTTGTTTTTTGTTTTTTTTAAATATGATCCATTATCAGAACTTCATTTGTAATTAATTCTAAGTTATAAGTAATCTCTTTTGTTCCCCTTAATATAGGCATAAATCAGGTTCAACTGTATAATTTTATTACCTTTCTATTGCATAAATAATATAAGATCCTTGTTGGTCGTTCCCTATCCAAATATAGGTGACTCTGTTAAAAAAAAATGGTTTTGTTTGCAATGTCTGAGCTCACAATGCCTTGATATGGGAACCACGTGTAACTCGGCATATGTCTACACGGTAATCAAATTCTTGCCATATCCTTCTTGATACAGTGGTAGCAACTTCTGCAATCCTGCACTTAAGTGCTTCAACATTTCGTGATAAAGGTGGCACATACACACTATCTTCTATGTATTCCCATAGCAAGAAGTCACAGGGAGTTAGATCCGGGGATCTGGGAGGCCACTTGTTAAAACAGTTATTTTTCCCTGCTCGTCCTATCCAGCGTTGAAGTAACTCATTGTTAAGGAACTTTTGAACTCATGATAATGGGGTGGGGCCCCGTCTTGCTGGAACAAGAAATCATCAGAATCTTCTTTAATTACATACATATGTACTGCGGCGAATGTGGAGACTACGAGCATTACCTGTAACATCAAAACAAAAGCATTTGAGATCCTGCTTCATACGACATCTAAACGAAAGCTTTCTCATGTGTTGTTTTTGTGTAATAAATCAAGAAAAGTATTATCGAACTTTAGGGACACCTGTATATTGTGACAAAGGGTAAGTCCAGTTAGATGTCAGCTTATTTCTCTTCTGAACTGAATCACAAAAATACAATTCTGTGTTTTGTTGTTAATACAGTTCAGAATTCATCCTGAGCTTCCAACCCAGCTGTACCGTCCTGTCGAACTTTGACACGAACTTCACTTATTTTCTACTTTCTATCTCTTTAAAATTACTGGCTTCATTGTTTCACTATAGTCTCTCAACAGATATATCGCTCAAGAATTGAGACTCGCATAAGAAAGAGCTTCTTTTGCCCTCCCGACTCGCTTATATAGGCCAGGTGAATTCTCTGTAAAATTCACCCTTTCCCGAAACTTCTCGCCCACAAGCATGGCAGGTGAACACTTCTAGAATTGTCTGGAATCGCTTTGTTCTACCGCACTCATAGCTGTCTTTGTTCTGACCACTCCATTGTCGTCGGACCGCGTATACTGTGAGGTAGCTTCACCTTGAGCGTCTCTTTTAGTCTTCAACAGAAAATTCAATATTAATACTTTTTAAACACCGACGTAATAGTTATATTGAATCATTCTAACTTGTAAATAATATTTTTCTTTGGAGAACTACAATCTTATGAGAGAAAATCGAGACAAAAGTGTCCTTATTTTCGATCTACTTCCGCTACAACCTCCCTAATCGATCTACAACAATAATGTGACAAGCTATAAGCTTCAATCCCAAGGCCCTAACGCGATGTTCACTTTATCTTGCCGAGCACAAACAGTTAATGCGTATCTAAAGATAGAAGAGGAGCTTAGTGAAGCAGAACTTATTTCTAAACAGTACACCAGGAGATGGGATATGAAATTTGCATTTGATTTGCTCAGCTCCTCCTCCTGCACCGTCTGTCGCAAGATATACATGATATGTATGTATGTATGGTGAAATGAAACAGACTTAAGAAGCCTCTTATGCTGGGATTACAATTTCAAAGCAGCAATAGGGGTGTTTTCTTTTTGCAGCCCTCATCTTGCTCTATAGAGAGCCTTCCTTACGTCCCATCCGCTTTCATTAGGGCACAACTTAGAGAAATAAAACTGCTACATCTGCGACAGCTCGGGGCGGATCACAAACCTTGGTTCGAATCTTCAGATGTTATGTGGTATAGGCCATCTTACCACTTGTATATTTATTTGTTTGTATTACTGTACAAGTAGAAACGGCGTAATGTCCACATTATCGAGCAAACTGATGAGCTGCTTATTTGCTTTCCTCTCCTTTTCTAATTCTGCATTTCAATTGTCAAAATCTGTGGTAAATAAATTGGAGCTATCACAATTAAAACTATTCACCTGTTATATGGACTTTCCATCCAACATTATACTAGTTCTTAAGGGAACTTTTGTATTCCACCCAAAACTTTGATGTATATGTTTTGAGGTCCCCTAAATAAAAAAAAAGTATCTAGAGAAACGTCCTCGCGCGCGTGTTTGAGGACAGCATAACTCAAAAACGAAAAGTCGGTTAGAAACCAAAGTTTATATTTAAGTTCAACGTCTTTTAACGAGGCGACACAAACATTTTGAAGAAAATTGTTCCATCCTAACCTACCCTTTACATAGAAAATTCTGATTTTCTCGAAAATAGCTCTAACGATTTTTATCAAAATGCCACACGTTTGAGATATTTTTATGGTAAATATAATATATATATACTTTGAATTTTCTAAATATAGTCTATGTAGTCCTATTTACTCTGGATGACTTTTGCATAACTGGTAAATCGTAAGAGATAGACCAAATCTTACTCTACAACAATGTATATCTTGCTAAAACACAACATTTATGTTCAATAAACTTTTTCGGTAGAGTGAACCATTTCGGAGACATTCCTTGTTATCTGTGTGAGTTTTGGAATACTTAAACTTTCCACGAATGGAAGATCGTTATTGGTTTCTTATGTCTTAGTTGTGCAAAGAGAAAGGATTTTCATAGCTTCAAAAGATTTGACTATCGCTCAAAGATTACTGTATTCCTATATTCTCCTTTCACCTGAAAGAAAATTAGGAATAATTTGCACAAATGTTAACCCAGCATGCTAACTGAAGATAAAGGAATGAGTTTGTAAGGATAGTTCGTACAAGAGTAGAGAAAGTCGTATGAGTGCAATACGTCAGATCTTTTGCAGCTTATTTACTAGCTCAGTTTCTTTATTAGTAAGCCTGTGGGATGTATACTCCTATTTTCATTATTTCATTTCTGCGTAAACGTTTATTCCTATTTTAGTATGTATGAGAGTTTTAGTAAGAGAATATCCTCCGAGTACGTGATTGGTATTCTGTAGAGTAAGATGAATGATGGGGTTGACATCTTAAGGCTGGACAGCCAATTGGAGGTCTGCCTCGCTCGCTCTCTTCTGGGACGTTGAGGACTTCACCCTTGTTTCTCTGGGAATGAGTTTCCACTTGTCTCCTACAGAATGGGTGCGTACTCCTTATATGTCCGCTGAGTTATTACCCGTCACTATATCTTGGAGCTGCGTATGAAACAGAAGATGGGAAACCTGTAACATTGTGGACAATGCTGGCAGGAGCATCTGTCCATTATGCAGGGAACAAGAAAACTGAACACACATTTTGGCAGCATGCGTACAGACGGAAAAAGGCGGGCACACACAAGGAATACCTCCAAAATGTTTCACTCTACAAAAAAAAAAAAAAAAAATTATTTCCACATAAATTGTATGATTTAACAAGGTCTACATGTTTTGTATAGTAAGATTTGGTGCAATACTTAAAGTTTATCAGTTATGCAAAATTCATCCAGAGTGAACAGGACTACATTAGTTATAGCCAAAAAAATTCAAAATATAAATTTCATTTTTCATAAAACTATCTTAAACATGACATTTTAATCAAAACCGTTGGAACCATTTTCGAAAAAAATCAAAATTTTCCATGTAAAGGGTGGTTTAGGGTGGATTAATTCTCTTCAAAATCTTCGTGTCACATCCTTGAAAGTTATTAAACTTAAATAATTTGGCTTTTAACCAACTTTTCGCTTTCGAGTTACGCTGTCCACAGACTGACAGACACACATACACGTACCTTTTTCTAAAAATGCCTTTTTAAGATTCAGGAGGCCTCAAAAATATATATATTTCCGGTGAAATCTCGACATAAAATTTTTGGGTGGAATACAATGCTTCCTCTACTTTACGTAGAGAAAGTAAAAAGGAAAGAAGTGAATATAAATGCAGTGGCTTGCTTAACTCAGGGGTGTCAAACAGCACTCACCAGGCGTGAAAAATTTTCCCCTATTTTCCCTCCCTCCGTGATGATCAAATCGGAAAACGGGAAAAACAAAGCGAAAACAGGTTCTACTAGCGCGTGCTACTGCAGTTAAGGAGGGGTAGACCCCTCTCTTCACACCCTCGGAGTGATGTTTGACATGCTTGGCTTAACTGGTCCTTAGATGACCTGAAACGAAATAATAATAACAATAGTAATAATAATAATATAATAATAATAATAGTAATAGTAGTAATAATAGTAATAATAGTAATAGTAATAGTAATAGTAATAATAATAGTAATAGTAACAATAGTAATAATAATAATAGCAATAATGATAATAGTAATAATAATAATAATAGTAATAATTTTATCCATATCATGTGTAATATTATTTTGTTCATACAAGGACTTTCACTAGTGCAGAAAGTGAAGATGTGTGTTGCAGAAGTTCAGTTTGCCAGTGCCGTCCGAAGAAATTTCAGATAGCAGTTCCCCAGTGGGCTATATCACCGCGGAACGACACTTGGGGTGTTAGGAGCGAGTTGTGTGTTAAATCAAGTGGTAGATGGCGCTGTAGCTGAACCTGCTGTATTCTACGAATGCTGCAACATTGTCTGCACGGAGCGCTATTTCAAAAACATAACGAAATGCTCCTTTCCACTTTGTGAATACAGTTTGTAAATATTAGTTTACTTAATCTTCTATTTTCACCGAATTTTAGAACGACTTTAATGAAAGAACGTTTCGTATGAAACATATGCATTGATTTCAAACTTGACCAGATGACAATGACAATCACAGTTTTTACTTTCTCCGCTACGTATAGTAAGCAGGGGAAATATCGCATTCCACTCATAATTTCATTAAGAAATTTCATGATTTGAGAACCACAGAATCTAAAAAGGATTTTTTAAAGGAGATCCGTCTTTGCCAGCATAACTCTGTTAAATACCAATCATAGTAAGTATTTAACTGCATAGGGCTCCGGACGCTGTTCACGTCCCACCCTCCAGTACTGCACCCCAACAATGACGCCTGCAGTGGACAGAGGAGGGGGACGCAGCGGCTGGACGGCAAGCCTGGTGCTTCATGGGCTGGGGTTTACTTTACTTTACCTTCCTTCCAAGAAGCAACACCGTTTTCGAAACACTTTCCTTCCTACAATATTCATGGAAAGCTTTTTGAATATTTTAAGTTTTTCAAAAGTTGCTCTAAAAATTCTGATTAAAATGTCATATGTTTAAGAATTTCCTGGAAATGTTTTCAACGCCTCCGCATTTTGGAGACATTCCATATATTTTTCTAAATTTTCCAACACTTACATCTTTCTCAAATGGGAGTTCGTTATTCATCTTTTTATCCTTTTGCCGTCAAGGAGTACGGAATTTAAAAGGCATTCAAATAGTGACCAGTACTGAAGAATTTGACTATCGCTTAAACCTACGATTTCCATATTCCCCTTGTACTGGAAAATTAAAAAATTAGCAAAACGATTACTTCTGCAGATGTTTATCTCCATTAACATGAACTTAAACATTTTTAAAAGTAGTTTTTACAAGAGTATAGAAAATCATGTGATTTTTGTTACGTCAGATTTTTGTTACGGTGTATATTGTTGCCTGGTAGGGTAAATAAGTAAATAAATAAACATACATGTTTGTATAACACTACTCTGCATAAAAATGATTTCCAATGAATGCATGTTTTGAAACAGTTTGTGTTCAGCTGAACGGTATCTGTCTTTTTTCTATCACGTCAGGTTTACGAGAAGATAAAGAATTTGTTTTATAAAATTGGGTAATGATGAGTCAGTTTGTATGTATCCTAGACAAGGATAATGAGTGTTCTGTGCACATATGTAGTGTTGCAACATTTAATTATTAAATCCACTAGCCACACGTTGGTGCGACATTTGTAAATGTTTATTTTATTTATATGAGTTTTGTTATATGTTCCATTTCTTACTGTCAATGAACGGATGGATGAAAACCTTAGCGAGACTCTGCTATCCACGATCTAGTCTCCACCAACGAGCCTGAAGATTCTTTTGATAATCACTAATCAGATAGATCAAATAATCTATTTCACTTTTAAGAAATTTTTTAAACGTTTTATCGACACTGGTAAATCATTATGTTTCAACAAATCACTCACAAGGAAAATCCGCTAAACAATGGCGTGTTTCGTCTCTAATGGAGTCAATTTTTCTGCTAAAACTCATGTGATAGTTTGATCACACTAATTATTACTTACATTTCACTCTTGAAGAGTCACAACAAATTCATTGCTCCCTTTCAGTTTATGTTTTATAATCAATACTTTACATCGAGACGTTGAATTTTAATTCACCTCACTTTCTTCTTCACAGCACAGGACAAAAGAAGTCAGCCTATGCTGTCTATATTTGAACTAAAATATCAGGAGGCCTTTCTGTTCACATTTAATATCATTGCAGAGGCCTACATAGAAATATTGCCTCTGTGTTTATCACAGAATGATCCTAAATAAACTGAAATCAAGTATTTTTACTAGATCTCAGATCAGGAAATTAATGTGTGACACCAATTTTGAAGATACAATGAACCAAACAGAAAAGCAAGCCTGGGTAGCCGCAAGGAGGTGGAAAAGCCGTTCCTAGGAAACAGAAGTCCAAAATACAAAATAATTGTGAACATTATGTTGGAAAATTTGTGGAAACTAAGTTTGAATTTACACTTCCTAGATGATCACATCGCAGATTGCCTTGGAGTTTACAGTGAGAAACAGGTGAACATTTTTATCAAGATTTAAAAGACATTGAAGGAAGAAACCATGGCCACTTTTGGTATCTGAAAAGAAGAAAATTACTTCTTGTAACGTAATATTAATTCCATGAATTGTTGGTTATTCTTGTGAAATATACGCACCTACATCGTGTTTACAATTACATGATTCTTAAATTAAGACAAATAAACGATACATCAAAGGAAACAAAAATGAAATTTTATAAAGTAATGGTAGTGCCAATGCCAACAAATGGAAGTGAAAACTGGACTATGAATACGACAGCTGGAAAAGAATTAAAGCAACAGAGATGAAGTTCTTGAGAGCAGTAACTCAATATATGTAGCCTTTTAGACGAATAAAGGAAAGAGGGAATTTGAGAACAGTTAATATAATCTAAAAGAAAAAATTAATGAAAATAAAAACAATTGTATCAACACATATTAAGGATGAAAAAGACACGAATAGCAAAGATTTTATTAAATTATGAACCTAGAGGACATCGCCAAGTAGGAAGACAATGGAAAAAGTGGAGTAATATGTTTAATTGAGGACGGAACATCTCATCAGGCCTATACCTTGTGGAAGAAGAAGAAGAAGAAGAAGAAGAAGAAGAAGAAGAAGAAGAAGAAGAAGAAGAAGAAGAAGAAGAAGAAGATGAAGAAGAAGAATATATAACTCTAATGCACATCACATTCTATTCTTTTTTTTTCTTTCTTTACCTGATTACCCTCCCCTCATGTAGGATTTACACTCTCAGTGTTTAGGGTCATATGCCTGTCGGGGTGTACAGGAACCTACGGGCCGAACCGGACAGTGAAGACCTGGAAGTGGGTGGTCAACCAAGCACCAGGTATGACAGCGAGGAAGGAGGTGATATGAAATGTAGGCGAAATCGGTGATTGGAAAGTTGATAATGGAACAATTGTTGGAATGATTGGCTGGGGAAACCGGAGAACCCGAAAAAATCCGTCCTAACGTCGCTTCGTCCATGACGAATACCACATTCGGGTCCCTGGGATCGAACCTGGGCCGCCTACATCACGTTCTTAAGTATGAACATTATTTTGTAGAGAGATATAAATATATATAGGTAAAGAGTTGATATGACAATATATCTTTTTCTTCCAAAATGCAACACTAATATCAGAAGAGTGTCGTTTTGTATCTCGTGGAGGATTTCGGAACGAGAAAAGGTACCTAATCTTCCTGAGCTGTAAGCTTATTGACCTTGGGACCTTCCGGAGCAGTAAAATGATAGCAAAGCGCTGTTTGATATGGGGACATACGTACTTCCTCCTGGACCTCCGGGGTTATCTATTGTAAACAAGAAGTCGCGGCACGGGCTGCAAAGCCGGGTCCTTTGGAGGACGATGATGGTAATGGTAATCGTTTCCAAGATGGCCGAGTCCTCCCGGAGCGGGGTGGAACATGCGCCGTGGTATGTAGCGCTAGGCCGGCGCAGACCTCGGACCCTCCCCTACGAGTCTTCCCGGTGCCAAACCCCGGACCTCGATGTTCCATTGTGACGGTGCGCGCTGATACCTGCAGTCGCCGGTGTCGCGTGTAGTCGTGTGCAAGTGTGTGTGTGATGATCCCAGACCGGTGAGTAACCGTGGCACAAAGATCGCTTGGCACTCACTCCAACACGACTGCCAAACGACTTTCGTGCCATTTTCTATCTGTTGTGTGTTAAGTGCTGAATGAAATCACAAGTGTTGTGGTGGTGCTGGCAAACGGCGACGATGTCCATAAAAATCAATTCACATTACTGAAGATAACAACAACAACAGTCTGAATGACTCCTCCCCTTGCCCCGCAAGGGGGATGGGCAACGCGTGTCGATTTCTTTTACAGCTTATTTCAGGAAACCCCTGCATAGAACACCGGTTTTATTATGATAGCGGAAACACCAAAGCATTTGTAATATAGACAAAGGCTGAAAAATGCATGAAATATATATTTGCAGTGCACTCTTCAGGTAGCATTCCCAGTACCTTATTTTTTATAACAACCGCCGGGATTTGCATCCTTCGACCCAGCGTTCAAAGCCGGCATATTTACCATTACAGTTTTAAAACGCGATACAGAACAACTGAATATGTAGTTTTTCTGAAGCAAAAATTAGTATATTGGTTAGATATTTGTTATTTATGACTGAAGCAGTATTGTTTATAACAACACATTTGTGAAATTTCATAAAAATGTGAAAAAGTTTGATATTTTTCCGTCTTCTTCAGCAAGTTTCACTTTTCGAAAAGCTCCTTGGATCAGTTGGTCACTTATGCTATTTTAAACAGCTTTAAGGATTATGGATTTAAAATTGCTGTGTACAGGTTAAAATATATGAAATTGTTCATTTGGAATTATTTTCTATAACTCATGTTGATAAACTCTAACAATATGGAAAATTCTTTTTCTCTTAAACTAATCAAAATTAAGTAATTCCTGCACAAAAGTCTTATTATACTGTTTACTTAGCTCAGATTAAAAGTTAGGGATTGTTTATTATGAATCGTAGCATCAAGTAAAATTTCAAAAAGTGATTGATTATAAGTAAAAAAATAATATCTTAACCAAAGTTTGGCAAAATCTATTACACTACACTTTATCTTCTGAGTATATGCTTAAAACATCAAAGCAGTTGGAGTAAAACTGTTCTATTTTTGTATGCTCACAAGTGCATTGCCGTTGCATATTTAGGCTGCAGAAAGTAATATGCCATAACATATTTGGTTGAAAATACTTTAAAATGACACATTTGTTCTAGAAATGACGCAGAACAATTCCTTCTATTTGTTGTAAATAGAAAACCGTGTCTCTAAATACGAGAGGATATAATTTAATTTGTTGTGCTATATTGTTCTCATATGGTACAGATAATATACACGTTTCAGTTTTGTAAACAGGCAATATCGTCCATCTAGCTATATAAATACAAGTTAAGCAAAATGTGAATTTGTTTTACTGCACTATATTGAATGAACGTCTGAAAGGCCTTCCAGTATTCTGGTCTGAAATTGTAGGCCAACGATATTCGGGCAATAGATGTTATTTCCAAGAAAAATATTTATACAGCTATCCTTTTGTATCGTATATTTGATATCAAAATTATTAGGTATAAATAGTAAAAAATGGAAATCTTTACTTTGTTTATTAAAAGGACTATATTTTTCAAACGTTTGAATGTTCTTGTTTAGGATCCTATAGCGTATCTGTAAAAATTTAATTGCTATTTTGTAGTTTTCTATTCTAATCTCTGCTATTTATTGTAAGCATTATTAAGTAAGTATTAAGTCTCTCAATTAAAACTATTTTCCACTTTCATGAATATATTATCCCGAATTAAAAAGAGCTCCCTGTTTATTAACTTTAATCCAGGGTATTTATGTTATGAATTAAAAGGGCTCCTAATTAGTTGACAATGCTATCTTGCAATCATAACATTATGCTTATGAAGCTGAAATCCCTTAAAACAATGTTTAACTTTCTCTAAGAACTATAACTTGAACCCAAATTTAATGTTTATTTAGCTTTCTTCCTCTGAGCTAGTACATAAAGTGTATATTTTTCTTCATTCAGTTACTTATTTATGCTGTGGCTTTTATATGAAGTTTTGGGGTCAATTACGACACTTTTTGTCCATCAGCTTTTTATTCATACCAAAACTTATTTTCTATTTACTCCACGTAATAGCAATAAATGTTTGCATATTTTGTAGTGGGTACATTAGAACATACAGGAACCAAGGACGACATTCATGTCTTAAAACTAGCTATTTGTGTATTTTATGTTTCCTGTTCTTACAAGGAAGAAAACAATAGACATTTACCACTTGGAAAAAGAAGCAAAAACAGCTAACATCGTTGAAATGGCTAACGCCACAAAAAATTTATATGACAAAATTTACATTTTCACGGGATCTGAAAAAGATGAAATCTCAGCTTGTTTATGAAAAGTTCAAGATAAACATTTTCATGATCTTCGATATTTTTATAAATAATTATTAATATTTTAACAATAAACGAAATAAATATAACCATTATAGCTATTAGCCTATTAAAACAAAACAAAAATAAATTGATTCAGTGTCACATCTTTTATGGAGTTTTCTTTAGCTTTCCAAGCCCTAACAAAAATGTTTCTTTTGGGATTCAAGGAATGTCTGTAATGAAATCTAAATATCTAATGCGTGCATGTGGTAATGAAAACAAATCGATAACACATTTAAAATTTAGCCAATAAATTATTAATCCTAAAATTAAAATGTGGTTTGGAAATTATTGGAAGTTAGGCATAAATGGTCCAGTGTTG
Organism: Tenodera sinensis; assembly: GCA_030765045.1. Lineage (NCBI taxonomy): Eukaryota > Metazoa > Arthropoda > Insecta > Mantodea > Mantidae > Tenodera > Tenodera sinensis. The sequence goes on from CM060972.1 coordinate 54,834,233, forward strand.
TTATGAACACCACTTTTCAATGTGTTATATTCACCATCAGTAATAGCATTAGACGTCTGACCTAACCTATTAATACTCGAAGAAAGAGAATTTAACTGAGATGGTCAGACTGTCGAATTATATTTATCTGGACTATTTCAGCAAAAAAATATGAATTTAAGTACTATATCGGGAAGGTTTGATCAGAAAATGTTAAATAATCTAAAATATATTCGTTTCGAATAGTATAATTTGAGTTACTCCGATCTGCCAACTGAGGAACTCGAAAACAAGTAGTTGCATGTATTTCGATCTTCGCTTGTTATAACAGAAAACCAGTTTATGATCTGAAATAAATCTTACATTATTTTCAGTATTAAGAAATAATTCTTCTTCCGGATAAATATATTAAATAGAAAAAAAAAATTGCTAAATTGTAAAATTGAAATGGGGTGCTATTTTGATATGCATAAAAAACGATTTTTCAGCGATTTATGGGATACAGTTGGCGACTGTGATTAAACAAAAGAACGACCATGTTATAATTAGTATATGATAATTTAACACCTCTATGTATGAAGCAATTTAAAAGAAATATCATATTGTGGTTGTTTTTATTATGTTTAAGCAATTCAATGAGATAATTACACTTGGAATTGTATACATTGGGACTAAGTTTGATGCCAAAGTCGCTAGAGTTTCCATTAAAAATTTTCACAGCCCTAACGCACTACATATGATTTTAAAATGTGAATTTATCCTTCGAAAAATCTGTGTATCACGTGACCACTGTATGACCACTACAAAGTCACTTTCATCTGTGACAGTTTGTTACCAGGACAGTTAACCCCAGCTCAGGTATGCAGTACAACTGACGAGAGCACTCTTGATTATTTAGCTTTAATTTTATATGTATACACGTTTGACCTTTGCCTCGCAAGCAGCACGTTTTAGCTGTTCAATTTGAATGCTCCCGCTCACAACACGTTTACCGTTTATCGATCGAGAATCTCTATACCTCTTTCTTGGCCATTTATGCTACAGTTGCAACTTCTAGGGCCCACAACTTGCCTCATTTTAATGTTTCGGTGCGGTGCGATGCAATTCATATCACTACATTGCACGCGTCCAAAACAAAGCTATCTTTTATTTTTAGTAGTATACAAGTAGTAACAGTTGAATGATTAGCACAGCACAATCGCTAGAGAAACTGTTCTGAATTCTCGAAAAATCAAACATGTTTCAAATCAATTATGAGTTTTAACCCTGGCATTACCAATTGTCTAGTTTTTTAAATTCTGTCTTTTAATTTTTACTTTCTCTACTACGTATAGTAGAGGAAGTATTGCATTCCACCCAAAAATTCGATGTCGAGATTTCACCAAAGTTTTTTAAGGCCCCCTGAATTAAAGGAAAGGCACTTTTTGAAAGAAAAAAAATACCTTGTGTGTGTGTGTGTGTGTGTGTGTGCGTGCGTGCGTGCGTGCGTGCGTGCGTGTGTGTGTGTGTGGACAGCATAACTCAAAAACGAAAAGTTGGTTAAAAACCAAAGTTGATATTTATGTTTAATGTCTTTCAAAGAAGCCACACGAAGATTTTGAAGAAAATTGCTTCAACCTAAACTACCCTTTAAATGAAAAATTATCATTTTCTTGAAAATAGCTCTAACGATTTTGATTAAAATGGCATATGTTTGAGTTATTTTTATGACAAATAAAAAGTATATCTTGAATTTTCTGCCTATAGACCATATATTCTTGTTTACGTTGGATGACTTTTGCATAACTGGTAAACGGTAAGATATAGACCAAATCTTATTATATAAAAAATGTAGATCTTGCTAAAATACAATTTATGTCTCAATAAATTTTTTATCCAAGGGAGCAAAAGGTCAGTTAAACCACAACATGCCTTACTTATTCATTTCTTTGCAACTTAAAACAATAATTACGGTATTAAGTGCTTTAAAGGCAATATTTTAGTATTTTTGGCACATTATACGTTACCCGAATTTATAAAGGTATAGCTTAGGTATACCATTAAAACACTAATGATTGTGGTACCTTTGTACAGTCAAAATACTGTGGCTCTTTAAAAATTTCTTCAGTGGGTGGGTCACATCTCCTAAATAATGTCTTAAAGTTCTGCTACGCGAACAGAAAATAATTCTAAAGCACGGGGTTCTTTAAATTTTAAAAGGTTCAAAATATGAAAAATATACATGTGAAATATATGTGAAAATTCAAAATATACCATTTTCGTTTGATTAACTTGGATTTCTACAAACCTCTGCTTGATTAGGCAGAAGAAATATTATATTTCATCCAAAAATTTGTGATAAAGATTTCACTAGCAATACGTGTTTGCCAATGTGTGTTTGAACAATACAACTCAAAAACGAAAAGTGGTTTAGATATTTAAGTTTAGCATCCTCAAAGAATTTGACAGCCAGATTGTTAAGAAAATTCCCTCTCTCCAAACTAACTTTCAGATGGAACATTTTAGAAAATTTTAATTTTTCCAAAACGGTTTTGATTAAAATAAAATATGTTGAAAACATTTTTATGACAAATAAAATTGTATCTCGAGTTTTCTGAGAATAACCCCTGTAGCCCTCTTATTCCGAATGACTTAAATAACTGGTAAAGCGTAAAATATCGACATAACGTTAAATCATCCAATTTATTTAAAATATTATTTTGCTAACCATTTCAGAAATGTTGCTTAGTATCGGTTTCAAGCTTAAAAAATACTTTTACTTTTCTAAAACGGGAAGACCTATTTTTTCCTACTGGTCATGCAAGGAGGATACAATTTCTAAGCCTTCACATAGCGACCCGCACTTAAAAGATTAAGCTGTCGCTTAAGCCGTATTGTTTTCCCTTTTCCCATTTTATTTACAAGGAAATGTGTAGTAAAGGCATTTTTATAAACTTTTATTTTTATTAATAGTAAATACATATCAGAAAAAGATTTTTTAATAGCTCGTTGAAGAATGGACACAAAGGTCATGTGAATGTTATATATTACAATTTTATTTTATTTTTCCATTTCAGCGCATTAAACAAACGCAAGTGGAAGTTATATCTGCTATTAAATGTTAGCCACAAGGTATAGCAGGGCTGGGCCAAAACAGTAGAACAAATGACAAATGCAGGAAAGCTACCACAAAGCCTGGACTTCAGAGCTTTCGTTCACAAATTTCCTTTTCCAATTATTATCGTGTATCGCTAGTGAAACCGCTCGCAGTTATACGAAGTAACAGCGGACATTAAACGCCATTAAAAATCATGATGCTGGAAAAGGTTATGTTTTGTGTTTACCGGAGCTAATGCCTGGCCCGATTCTCCTGGTTTCCTCGTATGAGCTCATGAAAAATGAAAAGCTATTAAAACTGCAAAATATTCCTTTGTCTGCGGTACCAGTGACACAGTGATGGCAAATCAAGTTTGTCAGTTCATCATAACATACTTGTTACTTTCTCTACTGGTAAGGAAATACATGTTTTGAGACCCCCTGAATCCAAAATAAAAAAGGCATTTTTAGAAAAAGTTTCGTGTGTGTGCGTGTCTGTCAATCTGTCAGTCTATGGACAGCATAACTCAAAAACGAAAAGTCGGTTAAAAACCAAAGTTGGTATTTAGATTTAATATCTTTCAAGCGTGCGACACGAAGATTTTTAAGAAATTTTCTCTACCTTAAACTACCCTTTACATGGAAAATTTTTCGAAAATTTTCAATTTCTTGAAAATGACTAATGTTTTTGAATAAAATGGCATGTGTTTGAGATATTTTTATGACACGAAATGTATATCTTGAATTTTCTGGTTATAGCTCATCAAGTTCTATTTATTCTGGATGACTTTAGCATAACTTGTAAACCGTAAGACATAGACCAAATCTTAATATACAACATTGTAGATCTTGTTAAAACACACAGTTCATGTCTAAATAACTTTTTTATAGAGTGAACTATTTCGGAGATATTCCTCGTAATTTGTGTAAGTTTAGGAGAACTTATACTTCTGTCAAATGGAAGAGCGTTATTCATTTTTATATGCTATCCGTGCAAAGAGAACGGAATTTGAAGGCTTTAAAAGATTTTACTATCGCTTAAAGTCTACTGTATTCCCATATTTACGTTGCACGTGCAAGAAAACGAGCAATAAGATAATTTCTGCTATCTCAACCAACACGAAGAAGATAGAAGAATAAGAGTTTATAAGGATAGTTAGTATATCAGTGGAGAAAGTCATGTGAGTGCAACACATCAAATTTTGCCATATCTTTTGGAATTTCAAAGCCATCACACAACGACCAGCTTAAAAATATTTGACCATCGCTGAAAGCCTACTGCATTCCCAAATTTCTGTACAAAGAAAATGAGCAATAACATAACTAATGCAAAGTTTTGTCTGGATTAACTTGAAGAAGATAAACGAATAACTTGTAGAAGAGTAGAGAAAGTCATGTGAGTGCAACATACCAGATTCTTAACTACGCATATGCAAGTTTTAATATATTCTAAGCTAATATAATACTATTTTTGTTGCACTAAATGTTTCATTGAAAACGCTGGGTATATAAATTTAAAAAATTAAATGACATAATTATATTTACTTAAAATTATATTAACAACCGTATTAATGTTCATTTCCCTCTGCCGGAAAGTATGAAAATAGCTGACATGTACAACAGAATACTCCATAGAGTAGGTAAGTTTACCTTCTTTAAAGTTTATGGATGGAAAATGATGAAATCCTCAGTTCAGGTAGGTATTTTAGTGTAAGGTAACTCCAGCAAACTGCAAAGGAACACAGAAATATAAAGAGAGGAATGTCAGAAACCACAAAAATGATGTAATAATTATTTTACGATAAACAACACTATAAAACTATAACTACAACCATGGGACTTTAGTACACTAATTAAATTCATTTCACAAGCTACTTAAAGTTTAAAAACGATTAAAAAGCTTTGTTCCTGAGATGTAAGACAGTCTTTTATCAAGAAAGCTTCTAAGTTAAGACTGCTATAGAGTAGTAAACAGTTATTTCACGGAATATAAACAGTCGTTGCACTCCACAGAGTACCAAAACAACAGCTTAATGAATTATATTTGAATGCCTTTATAATTTACTATTAGAATGTTCACTATGTGAGCGAGAAACAGGCAAATAAATGAAAGCTGTGAATAGTAAACGTACGTTTTTGTTTTCCTTCGAAAGCATCGTATTTGAGTAAATGCTTTCTCTTTGTAAAAATGTGAAGGAAAGAAAAAAACAGAATATGTTATATCTTTGGTCACATTCTTAGCACTGCTTACCGAGTGGGGGACCCGTGTTCGATTATATTATTGCGTACATTAATATAAGATAATGAACATCGCAATGTTGCTTTCTCTTTCCGCCTCCTGCAGCAGCACTGTTGACGTTTTGGTTCGTAACCACAGTTAGGAAGTAAACAAAAGTTGTGTCTATGCAAACTCCCTCTGTTTGAGGCCCAGAAGCTCATAACTAAATATAGCTCTTAATATGCTTTGGTTAGAATTATAGTGTACTTGTGGGTCCATGGCTATTCTTGTGTTGCTCCATTTATCTTTATATTGAATATGATTTAAGACACAAAAAGCTTTATGAATGATTAATCCAAGAACCACCAAGCACGACCTAAAATGTCCTTATATTATAAACCATACCAGCATCCTCCAACGTTTCTGGGCCTTTTTATATTTAACTTTCACGTTATAAAGTACAATACTGCACACTTATCTCGTTAAAAGTTTTATAAAATAGAAATAAAAAAATCTGATGTGTTGCACTCACATGACTTCCTCTAATCTTGTACTAACCATTCCTACAAAACCCTTATTCCTATATCTTCTTCGTGTTTGTTAAGATAAACATTTGCAGAAATTATCTTATTGCTTATTTCCTTGTAGGTCCAAGGGGAATATTAGAATACAGTAGGCTTTGAGCGATAGTCAAATCTTTTAAAGCTTTGAGATTCCGTTCTCTTTGGACGGTTAACATATAAAAAATAAACAGCCATGTATTTGACGAAAGTTTGCTTTCCAAAACTGACACAAAGAACAAGGAATACCTCCGATATAGTACACTGGACAACCAAAAAGTATTTGGACATAAATGTTGTGTTTTAACAATATCTACATTTTTTGTATAGAAAGATTTGGTATATATACTACGGTTCACCACTTATGCAAAAGTCGTCCAGAGTAAATGCGACTATAGGCAGAAAATTCAAGATATACATTTCGTTTGCAATAAGAACATCTCAAACATGTCATTTTAATAAAAATGGTTAGTCATTTTCAAGAAAATCAAAATTTTTTTTTAAATTTTCCATGGCAAGGCTAGTTTAGGGTACAGGAATTTTCTTCAAAATCTTCGTGTCGCATCCTTGAAAGACATTGAACTTAAATACCAACTTTGGTTTTGAACCGACTTTTCCTTTTTGAGTTATGCTGCACACAGACTGACAGACACACACACACACACACACACACACACACACACGCGCGCGCGCGCGCGCGCGCGCGCGCGCGGGTACGGTTTTCTAAAAATGTTTTTTTGGATTCAGGGGGCTTCAAAACATATTTCCGGTGAAATCTAGATATCGAATTTTTGGTTGGAATACAATACTCCTCTACCTTTTGTAGTAAAGAAAGTAAAACTATAACTTTTATGCAATAGTTTATGTCGGTAAGGCAATGCAAAACCCTCTCTGTTACTAGGCTTCTTACCTTATTCTGGCACTCCCCTTAATGTTTGCTTTGATTCTCCCTTTTCCTTCGCTCCTGAGTCTGGAACTAAATTGTGTTCAAAGATTGATGTTAGTGTTACTTTGCTGATAAAAAATATCAGATGGACTTAAACAAGACCTGATGTGCACGTCATTGTGATTATTGCCTTCCAGCCACTCAGGTGAAATGTTTCTCAGTTTAAGCTTCTAGTTAAAGAGGTCACTGGTTCAAAGTGGAAAAATGGCAATGGATTTTTTTTTGAGCTTGCAAATCCTAAGAATGGCTTCCTTCGGAACGGAACTAAACTCGATTGGACTTTTCGCTAGCTATACTTTAGGTAAAGGAACTTGAAATCTGATGGAGGCATTTGAGGAAATTAAGTGATATTTTTCTACTAATACAAAATGGGACGCTGAGAACCAAAGCGCTTAAAGAGCATCCATAAATAAAAAACGGAATTTGGTTCCTACTCCTCCCGTTTTGCCAGTCACCTAGGCCTGGCGCTCGTTCATAGGCTAAGTGTGTGTGGCATAACCAAGGCTGGGTTAAACACAATTATCAATGAGTTTCTATCAACATTAAATAAAGAAAGGCACTAGGGGACACCAAAAGCATCACCACGTTTTCCTGCACTCAACTATAATCATTTTATGCTAAACCTGAGAGAGAGAGAGAGAGAGAGAGAGAGAGAGAGAGAGAGAGAGAGAACACGAGGACAGGTATAAATTGTTATATAATAGTCTAGATTAAAGCTTTATACACCTGTGTTTGAGGAAAGCGAATAGTTTAACAAACTTTTCACTTGTAAAGCTTGAAGCTTGTAAACCCCCGGCCCTCGTAGCCGTGGTAACGTTTGACTTAGGCGCTCCGCCGCGCATAGTGTCGCGGGTTTGAGTCCTGCCTCGGGCGTAGGTGTTTGTGGTTGTGTATTTGTATGCCTGGAAGTAGGATTGCGAGAGTAAATGAGTGCGTGTGGACTGCATAGGAAAACAATCATCTCAATGGCAAAATGGTCATTGGTGACCAAAACAACATTAGAATATATTTTGTAAAAACAATTTTAATAACTGGATGTAAAATAGGAAAGAAACAGACGTTATAGAAGGGTTCAGCACACGAAGGAGTAATGCAAGCAGAGCTACAGGTTCCAGAAGTCTCGAGTCGATAACCTTTCCAAGTTAGTCTGTGACCCCCGTGTTTCATCAGTGCTGCAAATAGCACAGCAAGGAAGAAGCGTGACGTCATTTATTAGAACATGTCTCATTTCATTGATGGAAACTTTGGATAAAGTTCCAAGCTTTTTCACTAGGGAGAAGGGAGCGAGCTCTCTCATTTACTTTGTGTCAACAGATTAAGGCCCAGGCGGAGTCGAGTCGAGTCGAGTCGAGCTGCTAAGAGCGACGACAATGTCCCCTTATCTTCAGTAGACGGCATTAACACCAGAGATACAAAATAATGGAAACACTGCAAGGGTACCACCCTAACAAACACACTCAGCTTTTCTGCCCTATCTATCACGGAATCAGGTGAATCAAGTTTGCGATCGGTTTAGGGACATGGGGTTGGAAGGTCCATGGTTCAAAATAAAATGCTCAAATTTGATTTCCTTTGGTAGGCTTTGCATAGAAAGTATCGTGCAAAAATGGAAGTCCCGGTATGAAAGTCCTAGACCTGCCTCTGCCTTTGGTAAATCTTAAGACAACTCTGTCAATGTATGTGGTCTTAGTCTAATTCTGGCCGCCTGGTGTCTCCCCTCACCTCATCCTTCCTCCCCGGGGGTACCCTCCTTGGGTAATTTGTGTTCAACTGTGAGATGACGCTTTTACAAACAATATACCATACTTCGAGAAGTAGGGTATATTTACCTCACATTCTAGAGATGCCAAATTTGAATCTTGCTTAGTTATCCAAAAGGTTTGCAAAATGCTTTTAAAAATGTTGGAAAATGTCAGAAAACACCTCAAATTTGGAACCACACCCTTCATTGAAGTTTAACTCCCTCGTTTTTGTTTTGCTAGAATGCTTACATGCAAATGTTCCTTAGAATCCGAAGTGATAATAACTTAAATAGCATAAATTGAAATTTTTTTTATAATTTTTCACCAATTTTCAGTGATAGGGTTCCTTATGTAAAACTTTATCAAATTTTTTCTTTCATTACTAATATAACATCAGGTATGTTTCATTCTTAATATTTTTAGCGCAAATATTACACCTCGGGTTTCTTTATATATGATGTTTGAAATTTAAAAATGTATCTTTCCACTGGTTATATGGGTGCACCATTAAATTTTGAAACAAAGAAGAAACAGCAGAAGAAGAAAAAGAAGAATAAATAGAAAAGAAGACGTGGATTGATTATAATTATTTTCTAGTAATCCACGTTGTCTTCATGTATTAGTAATTCATTGTATTTCCAGCACTCAAGCGCAATGCTTAGGCACATTTATGTGGGAAAATGCTCCACGACTTTGATTTTCTTAAAAATGGCTGTAACGATGTTGATCAAAATACCATATGTTTAAAATATTTTATGACAAATGAAATATATATCCTGAATTTTCTGGAAATAGTCTGTGAAGAACAACTGGTAAACCATAAGACAAAACCTTTCTACATAAAAAATGAAGATCTCGTAAAGCATACAATTTATGTCAAATACATTTTATTTTGTGGATTTAGCCATGTCCGAGATATTATTTATTATTAATTTAAGTACTCAGTATTTGTTTTTCTTAAATCGGAAGTTTGTATTCCTTTTGTTCATCCTCTCTCTTCCAATCATACACAGAGAATGGAATTTAATGCCCTCTCATAGCGAGCAAATCTTAACATTTGATTATAGCTTAAGTCTGCTGCACTCCGTTATTCTCCTTGTACCTACAAGAAAATTACAATTATAGACCGTCCCAGAAGTACCCGAGCTGACGTATAGATAGCGGTTGTTGTTTCAAACAAATGACTACGACAGAAGGTGCCAAATTTATAACTCTTAAGTTTTAAGTTTGACGATGCTACGTTGTTTAGTATTTGTTGTGCAGCCACCAATAGTAAATGCTGTATGCGAATTTAGGAACATGGATAAAACTGGTCATCTATGTGCTACAATATCTTCATTTGAAAGGTCTTAGTCCAACTAATATTAAAGTTGAGTTAGATTTTACTCTGGCAGAGTCTGCTCCATTGTTTACAACAATAAAATGTTGGGCGGCAGAATTTAACTAAGATCGTATGAGCTGCTAAGACGAATATGGAGGTGACCACGACAGAAGTTTAAAGAAAATGAACAAAATGATATTGGATGACCGTTCACTGAAATTGTGTGAGCTAGAAGACATTGCAGGCATTTCAAAAAATGCTCTATACATAGCATACCAACTGACAATTTGTACATGAGAAAACTGGGCGCAAGATGGATGCCGCGTTTTTTAATTTGTCCAGATATTAAATGAGGACACTTGCTTATTTTTGCTGTTCTCTTGTGCATCAGGCCCTTAATAAAGAAAGCGAAGTTGATGCTTTTGTTGTGAGGGAGGCGTATTTCAATTATACCACCTGTATAATTACGTTTTGTCCGAAGTTGTGATTAAGATAACCTAGAATGGTAAATGCAAATTGAAGTGGTGAGCTATTGTGTTGAAGCCGAATTGGGTTCTCCACTCTCCACTCTGTCGTCTCTGAGTTCAAGGAGTCAGTAATGGGAATTTCTGAATTTCCTGCATACACCATGCATTTAATTGTATTTCATCCTAATGTTCGTCATATCACCTACAGATGGAGAAATATAAATATTTTACAGTGGTGGTTTATGTTATTCAAAAATTAAGATGAGTTATTGACTGAAATGCAGTTTAGTACAATTACTAATTGGTTGGCTAAACTGTTCACAGCTCAATAAAATCAGGAGATCAAGCAATATTATAATAACACATTTCTGAACATTTCGTATACATTATTAATTTTATTTTTATTCCATTCGGATTACAGATAATGTGATTTCAACACTAGAAGCATTATAATCTTTAAAATAAACCATTGAATTTAGCGATTTAAAGATGTTGCAAAATTATTCGAATGTATTTACTTTATAAATTAGGAATAACCTCTAAAGCTTGTTTTCAGATTGATGACAACTCTTAATACGTTATTAAGCCATATTTTGTATATCTTAGAGCTTTACTAAGCATACCAGTAATTTTGTTTACTGGGTTACACAATATATTAAGTGGTTGGGCAATTCAGGGGCTACATCTTTGTTTACAACGTTGCGAAACGTTCACTCCTTAAAATTTTCATGCCTTTTGTGCATGCCTTTTGCGCATTCCTTTTGCGCACGCCTTTTGCGCACGCCTTTTGCGCACGCCTTTTGCGCACGCCTTTTGCGCACGCCTTTTAAATAAGAGTTCAACAAATAATGCAGAACTGAAACCCGGCTTGAAAACAGCAAGACAGAATTCATAGGAAAAGCGTTCTAAAATTTTTGAGAGAGGTTGTGAAGGTAGACAAATTATTATATTAATTGTTAAGTATAATATCTTAGAAGACACACTGTAATGTTACAGGCCCATAAGTTTAGTTTATTTAGTTTATTTTGATGATAGTGTAAAATACGAGCTGGTTAAGTAAATTATTTCGCTTTGAAAGTAAGCCAATATTCATTTTTATATCTTGGATATGCAAAAAGAATAGAAATTGCAAAGGCATCATATAGCGACTAGCTCTTACAAGATTTGACTATCGCTTAAGCCTACTGCATTTCCTACCCTTATAGTACTTATAACCAAACATGTAATAACATAATTTCTATAAACGTCTATGTTGATTGATATGAATTACATACAAGAATAAAAGTTAGAAAAAAATAGTTTGCACAAAAGTGAGTAGAGAAAGTCGTATAAGTGTACATACAGATTTTTCAATTTGGAGTGACACACAAATTAAAATAGGGAGCTTTATGTCTTTTTTGAGTTTATCGTGAATAATTACTTCTTCAAGAAACAGGCTCTGGCTCCTTTTACCCATTATATAATCTTACTTTAAAATCCTTAATAGATTGTTCAAATTTTAATGTTTTGAGGCTGGTTTACCCAACCTCATAAATATGACTAGTTTCGATGTTTTCGCTGCGGCTGCGGTAATTTCAGGTTTCTTTCCAGTAACTTAATTGTCTTCGTTAATATTAACCCGCACAGTTTCTAATTTTCTCTTCTTCCACTGCCAGCTGGAGTCGGGTACGAGATTTTAACTTCTCTGGTCATTAGCGAAGTCGGTTGTTTCATTCTTAACAAGCTATATGGCAGTCATTTGTTCGTTATTAGAATTATAAGTGAAAGTTAATGTTGTTTATTACGATCTAGTTTTGATACCTGTCTGTTTAATAAGTGGAAAGTGGTACAAAAAAAGAATATTGGAGAATTTAAAGCTTTCTGTCCTCTGCATAGACTTCCATAACTTTCTAATAGCAAGTAACATTGAAATAAATATTCGTTGCCTCTCGTAGTACCTATTTAACAAGCTTTGATCACATGCATATACATATTATCTTAAGTTCATTCCGTAAATGATGAAGGATAATGTAATATACAGAATGATTCAAATATATACTGAAACAAGAAAAAAAAATGTGATGTAAATATGGATCACTAAGTACTGCGTTTCCAATTTATTAAAGTTCAAGATGTTATTTGTAAAAACGTTTCAAAAGAACCCAGTAATATATTTTTGTTTAGGTTAGTTCGTTAGGAAGTGATTTATTTCAGGAATAACATGTCTTTTTACTAGTAGAAAGTACAGAATTATCCAAACCGTCATAATTCCAAACATAAAACAAAGAATGAATTTACAAAGCTAAGAAACCTTTTCAGTATTAAATATTCTGCAGAATAAACCGAAAATCTAACTTGAAATTACGACACTTCTTTTGATTTGTATAGTTCCTGTGAGCATTCGATGAAAAAAAATGTAATCAGATGGCAGCACGGTTCATAAATTATTCGAAAAGAGAAAAGCTGAAGTTTATAAATATTATTAAGATTCCTAGAAGCGGACGTGACCTAATAAAATTTTATGATGCACCAATTGAAAGCTTCGCAACACAATTAAAAATGACCACACAGTCAAAGTAGGCATATGCTAAATTATAATACAAAACTCTAATTTTGTTTGCGACCTCTTTGATCTAAAATTAAACTAGAAGATTAAGTTTTCTGTGTTAGTAAACACCCGTGAAGGTTGAGCGGACATTGAGCTGGATGGCTAGCGTCTGAATTCTGTAATGTAAGACCTTGGTTCAAACCCTAATCTGACATAGTAATCCTCTAGGCTTTTCTATGAACTAGTCAACTGCTCAGATGGATTTTAGAGTACACATTCCACAAAATTAAACAATATCCGCTTTCTGATGTCTGTAACGGCATTAATAGAGAGTGTGTCTTAAAATGTCCGCTGGCACCCGCTTCACCCTTGGTGCAGGGACGACAAAGGGAGCTCTAATTTATGCTTTTTAAGAACACGTGGTTTTATGATTTTTTCTGCTTCTGTTTTTAGTGGAGAGAAGTGACCATTCCTCACCTATACTATTCGTAATTAGGCAATTAGCTGACATATGTATGCTTATTGCTCCGAAAATCAGCTTGATGGCACCTGCAGGGTGACAGTGCCAGCTAAAAAATGAAGTAACACGCCACAAAGTAACCTTAAACTGTTATGAAATGCAATGTGGTTACAGAAGCCGTGATGCTTTCTTCCTGTCCTTTCTCGTCCACGAAATTCCCTGCTCCTCACTGACTTCCGCTTCCCTGTTCATCTTTAAGGTGAAGCCAAGCGTTCTGGACGGTGATATTAGATGGCTGTGCCAAAGTCAAAGGACAAAATTGTTTCTAGCCTCGCATCGATACCTCGAACCTGCACCTATCTTTATGGATAAGGGTGGTATTGAAGGAACGTTCAACTTGAACTTAGTAACCGCCTACTGGCAGCAGATTTTGCGTCCTTTGCCATTCCGTACCTCATCCCTCCTTCACTGAAGTCAACTAGGTTTGATAGATCAAGGGTTAGCCACAGGTCTAAAAGAGATATTAGTTATAAGTAAAACTAAAGCAATTTCAACCTAAAAAACTGAGCTCAAAGCCTCCTCCATGGGTGCCACGAAGAAGGGGAAATTGATGGAAATTAATGAACTTAATGCGCAATCAATAACTGACTAATTAGACTATTATTTTAATTTTAATGTAAAGAACAATTTTATTTAGCACAAATTAATGCGGTTATCCCAAAAAATACTATAACTTTTGACAAAGTAATGAATTAATATTGTATGATTGCAAACTTCCAACGTGCACCCCCTAGAAAAAGGTTTGCCGACGCCCATGGCCTCCTGTATTAGTGCTCTACACTCAGGGGATGTCGAGCAAAAGGAACTGAAAATTCCTACGATAAAAACGATCCGGCATTTGCTCTATGAAAACATAAAAGTCTATTTCTGGTTCAAAATAATGACATTTTTGTGTTGTGCTTAGTTATCCGCAAGATAAAGTTTTTCTGACAGCCAGTAACTCAACAAACATTCAAAATCATGATAATTTCACAAGATTTTTAGTTGTTTTACATTTAGTATAGTTGAAATTCAAAATGAGACGCCCATAACCTAAAAGAATAATTATAATCCAAATAGCTGCAAACGAAACCAGAAAGTTTCCAATGCAACAGAAGGATGAAGCGAGTATAGAAAGTTATTATTACCATAATATGTTATATTTTTATCAACCCTCCGTATACTTACACTACCAACTCTGAATGTGAATGCGATTAAGGTTAAGAAGTCGACCAACGGGAAATTTAGTGAGGCGATTCTTAAGAGTTAAATAAATGTGGAATTTAAGTAGATGTAGTTTGTGATTAGTAGGGTATTTAGGGTGTGGGAGGAATGAAAAGGAGAAGAAGGAAGCGATGCTAGTATAATATATAGAAATTCGAACTGCTAAAGAAATCAGAAACGCCATGCGGTGTGGCAAGAGAAACGAAGTGGGAAAATAAGCTTTGATGAAGTAGAAAAGAAAGGGAATAAAAAAGTGAAAATGAGTGAAAACAAAAGGGTAACAATGAAGGAAATAGTAGTAAATTTCACTAGGTAATCAAAGTGGCAAACCAAGGCAATAAAAATCTGATTTGTTGCACTCACATGACTTTCTCTACTCTTGTACTATTCTTACAAACCTGTATCTTCGTGTTAGTTCAGATAAAAATTTGCAGAAATTATCTTATTTCATTGTAGGTGTAAGGAGAATGTGGGAGTATAGTAGCCTTTGAAAAATAATAAAATGCAACTATTTTAAAGCTTTGAGGTTCCGTTGTCTTTACACGACTTAAAAAAAAAAAGAATAATGATCTTCCATTTATGGAACATTCTTCCAAAATTCACATTAATAACAAGGAATATCTATGAAATGGTTCACTCTAAAATTTATTTGGGCATAAATTACATGTTTTAGCAATATCTACATTTTTTGTAGTAAGATTTGGTTTATCTCTTACGGTTTAGCAGTTATGCAAAAATCATCCACAGTAAACAGGAATACATAGATTATACCCAGAAAATTCAAAATATAGATTTCGTTTGCCATAAAATATCTCGAACATATGGCATTTTAATCAAAATCGTTGGAGCCATTTTCGAGAAAATCAAAATGTTCCAAAAACTTTCCACCAGTTTAGTGTGGCGGAATTTTCTTCAAGATTTTCGTGTCGTATTCTTGAAAGACCTTAAACTTAAATACAAACTTTGTTTTCTAACCAACATTTCGTTCTTGAGTTATGTCTACAGACTGACAGGCACGGACGTTTTCCTAAAGATGCTTTTTTTTTTGGCTTCAGGGAGCCTCAAAACAAATATTTCCGGTGAAGTCTCGACATCGAATTTTTGGGTGGAATACAATACTTCCTCTACTTAATATATTTAGTAGAGAAAATATGTAAAATGCTTACTAATGATAAGTTTTCATAACACGAAAATATGTTTGTAATTATTAAGGACATTTCTGCTTGTCTTTAGGAACAAAATAGAAATGCAATTTGGTTTAAGCCGTTGGAGAAGGAGAATGCGAGAGTATTCCATATTTTATTTCAGCTACTTTCTTGGTTTTACACTATATATCCTAGACTGATAAGTCCTTGTCGGATATTTTTCAAAATTTGAATTTTAAACTCAGAAAAACTTTAATATAAAACGATCGAGGGTGATCAAAATAACTCTCTCTTGATATCTAGGGATATTGTCAGCTAATTTTCGAACGAAAAAATAAATACTTTTATAAAATACGTACTTATAAAATATTATGTTGAATAACGATGTCAGTAGGTAGGTTGAGGGAAGGCTGGAACAGACCCAAATGCGCAAGATGGCCGCCATGCGTAATCTAAGGATTACTAGGTGAGATGGTACTAGAAGCAGGTATTGTAGGTGTTCTAGTGATAATGGGATCAATATCTAAGACAAATAGCAGGGACACACACGTGTTTATGTACGTTTGTAATAGATGAGTATTTTGTTCGCTATATCTAATGTATACATCCTAACGCAAGAGCTTTCTAATTTGATCCAATATATTACCCTCAACATAATGACACCTCGCCCCCTTCATCGCTGCGCTGACCTAACTTAGCCCAGCTCCTACTCTTCTTACTCAGTCTTTCATAATTTAACATAACCTAAGCCTCATACTACTACTCGGGTAACCTAACCTAGCATTACTTAACCTAAGAGGAGCTTAAACCTTCCTATTTATTAATATATTTTAACCTTACCTAAGCCCCATACTTCTACTCGTCTAACCTAACCTAACCTAACCTAACCTAAACTAACCTAACCTAACCTAACCTAACCTAAGCCTCATACTACTACTCGGGTAACCTAACCTAGCATTACTTAACCTAAGAGGAGCTTAAACCTTCCTATTTATTAAGATATTTTAACCTTACCTAAGCCCCATACTTCTACTCGTCTAACCTAACCTAATCTAACCTGGCCTAGCCTAACCTAAGGTAGATCCTCTTATTATTATTTATTCTATTCTACTAACATGATACGTTTCTAGACATTCATTCTGTCCTCTTATCATCTATCCTATTCCCTCCTTTGCTTCTCTATTCTATCCTGCCATACGCTACCCTGATCTCCCTCTAGGAATTTCATAAACATTTTGATACTATTTTGAGTCCTCTGATAGATCTTTTTAAGCACTTTTAGCATATTCTTGATGCTTTTACAACATTTTTAAGACGTTTCACCCCATTCTGCTGCAATTTTGCACCCTCTGTTAGATCTTTTAGACGCTTTTAGTATATTCAGGGCGCTTTTACAACATATTTAACATCTTTCAGACAATTTTCAGAGTTATTCAGTCATTTTCATACATTTTCAGCGTGTATTGAGACCCGTTTAGACTCGTTGATAGATATTTCAGCCTGTTTCCAGATATTCTGAAGACTTTTACGTCCAGTTTAAACATTTTTCAGAGTATTTTAGACGAATTTGACATTATTTAAGGCAATCCGAGAGTTATTCTGGACGCCCCTGTCCATTATTGTTTGCTTTAAGCACTTTGAAGGGTAATGGAAGATAATTTTCACGATATTAGGAATACTGAACCGTCTATTTCAAGGCTGGTAGACGTATCTCTACCAGTTAAATATCGTTTCAGCCATTTAAGAGACATTTTAAGCACTATAGGGATATTTTAGACTTTGTCACCAACATTTTGATTGGTTTTCAGAATCCTTTGAAACACTTTTATAGGCGTTAGACGCTTTTAATGGTATTTTTCGAGCGCTAATTAAGACATTTCAGCTCCTTCACAGTTATTTTGAGGATTTTCAGGGCATCTTAAACTCGTGAGAAGCATTTTTTTCGACAGTTTGAAGATGTTTTAAGGCACTGAAGCAGGTATTTTTGAAGTTGCTAGGGGTATTTTACTAAGCTTTCTTCAGTAATCGATTTGTTTTATAGTAGTTGAAGAGCAGTCTAACCTATTCAGTCATTTATGGCATTTCATCATCATCAATTACTCTATCTTATAGTCCATCTAACCTATCCTAACCTAACCTGACCTAATGAGGAAATAGGAATGTTAAGGCAAGCAATGAAATAAAACAAGAATAATCGCAATGAGATAATTTTATTTAATTTATAAGGATACATACACTAGCATTAATATTTAGAAAACAAGTATACACTGCTGAAAGACGATAGCGCCCTCCTCAGTTCTTCTAATTATTCACATTATCATTCTTCTCTCTGGGTTAGATGAGCCATTGGCGCGCGAAGTTCATAGTTCAACAATCTTCATTTTTTTCTACAGACAAGCTTTAAGTATCCATGTCTAGGCACTATTCTCGACACTGTAATGTCCATACGCATACGTCGATATTCCATCCTCTTCAATCACTCTCTTGTCATCGTGAGGTGATAAGGCTATTTTATTAGCTTCAACCGTAGAAATATTATGATGTCGGGATAGGATTAAATTCATAGGAGTTCTAACAATTTTCAAAGTTTTAAGGCACTCTACATAGCTATTGAAGTTGATGTATTGCCTAATGGCGCTACGTTTTATACCTTTAACTTTTTTTATCACAGAACCATCAATATCGATAGCATACATTTTGGGCCTAAGACCAACGAACCGATGAATGATTTTTCCACAGGCTTCATCTTTAAACTTTCCCAACACTTTTTTGTTTTGTGTAGAATAGCATATATGGTTAGCAGGGTAATCAGATGTATCCAGATGTTCAAGCATGTGTAATTTATCCTGGTATATATCAGCTGTAGTCACTCGATGGACGAAAGAATCTGTATCTGTATACAACAGTTTAAGATTTTCAGCTCCATAATATGGAAGTAACACATCGTATTGATACGAATACATTAGCGTCTTGGAGATGTCTAGTACACTCATACCAATGTATATAGGCTTGTTGAACACTATTTTACGAGAAGCCATATGTACACCAGCAAGATTAGGTCCATATATGGTTCGATCAATGAATGTAGGTTTGGCTATGAGTTTTTCTAACGTTTTGCTGTTTGTCACAAGCCGTATATCCATGCGATTACGAATATTTTCCATAGTTTTTCCAAACATAGCATTATTGAATAGTTTATAAAGGTCCTTCTCAAAATCATTTCTAGCTTGTTGTCGTAGTCGGTTATTAAACTCGACGTAAGGTTTTAGCCAACACGACTGATGAAACTGAAGTGCTCGATGAATCTTTGTTAATAGTAGACCGTGACTAAGAGCTTGTTTCAAGGCCATGTAGTGTACCACATACTTCTTTCGGCACCCAAGACGAGCAATTAACTTCTCTGAAGACGATTTCCCCGGTTTCAGACTCTCAGGCAGGAAGGGCAAATCATTATGAAGATCGTGGAGCTCGACGGGATATTCGACATCGACTTCTAAGATGTATCCAAGGGGGTCATCTTCCTTCAATAAATCCAGGTCTATGTCTTCAGGAGAAACCCATTTAAACCCTCCATAAGGAAGGGCCTTACACATAGCCCAGCCATATTCGTTGTTTGCATCTTCGTATGTAATAAACTGGGAAGGTTTATGAGGATCATACTGTTCCATATATATATTATTAGCTTCAGCATACCGATGAGAAACCTGGCATAACCCTCCTCTTATACCAGATTCAACCATGAGCAGCTGATCGTAGTCCAGCAGCAATTGCAGCTCAATTCCTGTGTACAGTAGCATAGCATCCCACGTAAGTCCTGGAGAAGTGAAATAATGCGCAGGATCCACTTTGTGTGTTTTCAGAGTTTGGTCTCTGAACGTTTCAAAGACATCCGCTAGGAGAAGAACATCAGAGGTCAAGTAAATATCACTGTATTCACCTAAGTTTTCCACATTAAACTGCTTCCATACATTTCTAGCATGCTCATAGTCATCGCCGGTAATTTCTTCTTCATTTAATTTATTGTAGAATGCTTCTCTTGGAGGCAGCTGAGTCTCATTCAAAACATCCCATGAAGTAAGGTAATCGTAGGGGAACACTCCCTTACGAGTCATCAAGCCAATCTTCTCTTCTCCAAAGTACTTCTCTGTTTCGGGATGCGTCGTGAGGTTTTTCACTAACTTGTCCAAGCTTGTACTCAGGAAACGGAAGGTATCCACAAACCTGAGTTTAATATCTCCAACATATTTTGAGAATGAGATATAGCTTTCTTCAGAGCTTGGTATTACCTCCACTCTCTCGCTTGTGCAACCTAACTCCTTAACAATGAAATGAGAGTCATACCCACTCAGATTATGCATGAAGACAGGTATATAATTAGGTGTTTTACAAGCCAGGTTACATTTATTGTGTAAAGATCCTCTATACATCCCGGAAACATGATCGTGATCGCGAACCTTCCAATTATCTTCTGTAAATTCACGCCCGCACAGGTAGCATATAGTAGAAGCATCGAACGATTCTTGTTCTTCAGCTGTAAGTTTAAGAGGCTTAGCAGATTTATATAAGTCACCAATTTTCTTCGCAAGGGAAGTTAGATACTCTAGGAACTTCTCAGCAGCATCATGACCTCGATACACGTAGGGATGTGTAGGAAGATCGGTTTCTACTTTGTCAACGCTGGATGATGGTTTGACGTAAACAGCAAAGCTCATTGGAGAATGACTTTGATAGGGTGTTGTATAGGAGGTTTCAGGATTAGAGGCGCAGGTATGGTAAGGTGTGAGAATGCTCTCAAAATCAGCGTATATAACATAAGGAAGTTTCAACATTCTTTCCACGTTTTTGAATCTGACGATAGAGTTTTCTTTTGTAGGCATAACGCATCTAGCAATAGCATGTTGTCTACACATTTCTCTATGCTCCTCCAATTTTTTCATTCCACTTGGTCCATGTTGATCATCAAAATGGCTGAAGCAACGTTTACACGTATATATTTTTCCATCATGTTTAGTTTTCTGCTGACGAATAAGTCTCTCAAAATCCTTTATATACACATAGTGATGTTTGCCAGCTGAATCACTCAACAGAAGAAGATCGCGATGATCAGATAATTCTTCCTCGACTACCTTTACAGGAAACACTTCATGTTTTTCATCCAGTCCAAACACATTTATGGACATATTGTTGAGCTTTTCAAATTTAGCGACTTCGCCCAAGCTCGTAGGAAACGAAACGCATGAGAAATTGTATTTTTCTTGGTGATCCTTGTACTTGCCGACGCGATGAGCATTCTTATCAACGAATTTTGCAAGAACCGCATATATAAAGCACTTCTCGTCACTATAATTCTGTGGGTTTATGCAGGCTTTTCTCGCTTCCACAGATGCAGGTAGAGGAATATAGCTGCTCCCTCGAAGGACATTGTACTTGTTAATTCGGAGTCGAACTCCATCAACTGCTAGCAAGGCCCAGTTGCTTCCTTTAAGTTGACATTCTTCCATTTCAGTACAAATCTTCTTAAATTCTGTTTCCAAGAGGGTGTCCATATCAGTTTCTAAAAACACAGGTTGGTTACGTGTTTTAAATGTTCTGTCACACGTCTCTCCATGAACATTCACAAATTGACAGTCGACCATGATGTTAATTTTCACACTTTTATGTATCGACAGTTCTTTCTTTATAGCTTGAATTATGCGATGTTTTGACTCCTCCAGATAAGTTTTCATATCCCTGAAGGTATCACAGCGAATATAATATGATTTAAGACGCCTTTCAAATGATGTTTCATATTCGGTCATATCACACCCATCCGTCATTGTCAAAAGTTGATGCTTGCTAGGCTCAGACTTGATTTTCTTGCGAGATATAGTTTTTTCACATCTTTCTTCATGTACGTCTCTTCTATGCTCAGTATCGCAAACATTGCCACAATGTTTACACCTGTAGACTCGACCGCATACCAACTCATGTCTCTTTTTATCATAGTTGCGTAGAAAACGCTTATCACATTTGCTGCAGCTATAATCTGGTATAGCACTCAGAGACGATTCCACCACTCGTCCACTCCACATCTTTATAATATGTAGTGGTAACACTTGTAAATTATATAAATCAATAAATGCTTATAGCGCACAACGCTAGTTCACCTTGATAACTTGTCAAAGCTATTGAACGGTAATCTCACTAGGAGAAGCTGATGTGCTCTACTCTAAGGTTAATTACTGAATAACTATGTAAGCTCAAGCAAACCCCACTTATTCCACTAGCACGTACCTTATAAATGACTACGCGATTCAAGATTAAGCTTGTATTTTTAAAATATATATCATTAAACTACGTGAGTCAAGATTAACTTGTTTCATTTTTATTTGCCAGTTCAACGTTAACATGCATTTCCCCCACATTTTTTAAAGTTTAAACAAGGTAAATGTTTATAATTTTAATACTTTCACGCAGACACTCACATACGCAGACACACACAGACACACACACAGACACACACCCATACACGCAGACACACAAACACACACAGATACACAGACACAGACACACACATACACATACACACACATAAAACACACATACACATACACACACCCAACCCACACACACATACACACGCATACATACGCACACAGACATACATGCACATACACACCAGCAAACACGCACACATACACACGTCCGTAAACACACACATACATACACAAACACATACACACACTCTTCCACACACACATACACACAAACACATACACACACCCCAACCCACAGACACATACACACCCACACATGCAAACCTACACCTTCACACATGCACGCAAACACACACATACACACACACACCCACACACCCATACACGCAGACACACAAACACACACAGATACACAGACACAGACACACACACATACACATACACACACATAAAACACACATACACATACACACACCCAACCCACACACACATACACACACACACCCACACACCCATACACGCAGACACACATACGCACACAGACATACATGCACATACACACCAGCAAACACGCACACATACACACGTCCGTAAACACACACATACATACACAAACACATACACACACTCTTCCACACACACATACACACAAACACATACACACACCCCAACCCACAGACACATACACACCTACACATGCAAACCTACACCTTCACACATGCACGCAAACACACACACTCCCACACACATACACACAAAAACATACACACACCCCTACCCACACACACACATACATACGCCCGTAAACACACACATACATGCACAAACACATACACACACTCTCCCACACACACACACAAAAAACCATACACACACTCTCCCACACACACACACACACACACACACACTCCCACACACATACACACAAAAACATACACACACCCCTACCCCCCCCCACACACACACATACATACGCCCGTAAACACACACATACATGCACAAACACATACACACACTCTCCCACACACATACACACAAAAAACACACACACCCCAACCCACACACACATACACACATGCACACACGCACACATCCAAAAACACACACGCAAACACCCACATTCACATAAGCACAAATATGCATAGCACACACACATACACACATGCACACAAGCACACACACATACACGCACACTCACACATGCACAAACACATACACACACTCTCCCACGCACACACATACACACAAACACATCCGCAAACACACACACATTCACATACGCATAAAGATGCATAGCACACACACATACACACATGCACGCAAACACACAAGCGCATGTACATACACGCACGCTCACACGCACACTCATACACATACATGCACACATGCAAACACGCACACATGCAAACACACACACGCATAAAGATGCATAGCACACACATACACAGACACACACGCACGCACACACACGCGCAAACACACTCAGGCACACATACACTCATACACAAACATGCACGCACACACATACACGCACACACGCACACATGGACCTTTTTTCTAAAAATACTTTTTAGGGATTCAGGGGGTCTCAAAACATATATTTTGGGTGAAATATCGACATCGATTTTTTGGGTGGAATACAATACTTTCCCTACTTACAATTCGTAATAGAGAAATCGTTTGTCTCATATAAACGTCTTTATTAGAAAGAACATGAAAAGTTTCGAGAACACAAAAATGCATTTTAAATTCTCACAAGTATATAAATTAATTCAATAATACTTTTTCCATACGTTTATCACAGTCAGTTTGAGCAATATTAACACGATAAGTTTTACCGCGTACAGGGTTCGTTCTGCTAACCTACGGACGAAGTAAAACACATCGTAATAACTCATACATAGAGAAAACGGGGTTCTTTCCACATTCCAAGAAGTTATTTGACGTAACAGTAAACTCATTTAAAGATGTGTTCCTTAACCCGCTCTTGCATTAAAATGGAGTAGTAGTAATATGTTCCTTTTGGCTCAAGAAGTGGCATAAGTGACATGTTCCTTTTGGCTCAAGAAGTGGCATAAGTGACATGTTCCCTTTGGCTCAATTAGCATAACAATACACCCCCCCCCCCTCCCCCCCTCCCCCTCTGACTGTTGACAGATTCTCAAGACCAGCGCAGGTGGTCTTCGCCCTCTCCCGCCAAATTCTAAAGGTCAGTGGGGGGTGGTCTTCGCACCCTTCCAAGTGAGGATGAAAAAGATGGTTATCTGAATGGATCCTTTGAGAAACTGACATATTTATGGAGGGTTTGAAACAAAAAATTATGTGACATTTGGAAATGTTACCCCCCTGTCAGTTTTGAAAAGAACAAGTTACAACTTGCAAGGAGGGGGCGAGTATAGACGTGTCTGCACGTGTTTTCTTAAAAGAACGTAAGGGAAGAAACCCTTTTCATACGATACAATTACTAGAACCCTCTGATATACTAATGAGATTCAAATTGGTGGTGCAGGAACACATTACTACTACTCCATTTTAATGCAAGAGCGGGTTAAGGAACACATCTTTAAATGAGTTTACTGTTACGTCAAATAACTTCTTGGAATGTGGAAAGAACCCCGTTTTCTCTATGTATGAGTTATTACGATGTGTTTTACTTCGTCCGTAGGTTAGCAGAACGAACCCTGTACGCGGTAAAACTTATCGTGTTAATATTGCTCAAACTGACTGTGATAAACGTATGGAAAAAGTATTATTGAATTAATTTATATACTTGTGAGAATTTAAAATGCATTTTTGTGTTCTCGAAACTTTTCATGTTCTTTCTAATAAAGACGTTTATATGAGACAAACGATTTCTCTATTACGAATTGTAAGTAGGGAAAGTATTGTATTCCACCCAAAAAATCGATGTCGATATTTCACCCAAAATATATGTTTTGAGACCCCCTGAATCCCTAAAAAGTATTTTTAGAAAAAAGGTCCATGTGTGCGTGTGTGCGTGTATGTGTGTGCGTGCATGTTTGTGTATGAGTGTATGTGTGCCTGAGTGTGTTTGCGCGTGTGTGTGCGTGCGTGTGTGTCTGTGTATGTGTGTGCTATGCATCTTTATGCGTGTGTGTGTTTGCATGTGTGCGTGTTTGCATGTGTGCATGTATGTGTATGAGTGTGCGTGTGAGCGTGCGTGTATGTACATGCGCTTGTGTGTTTGCGTGCATGTGTGTATGTGTGTGTGCTATGCATCTTTATGCGTATGTGAATGTGTGTGTGTTTGCGGATGTGTTTGTGTGTATGTGTGTGCGTGGGAGAGTGTGTGTATGTGTTTGTGCATGTGTGAGTGTGCGTGTATGTGTGTGTGCTTGTGTGCATGTGTGTATGTGTGTGTGCTATGCATATTTGTGCTTATGTGAATGTGGGTGTTTGCGTGTGTGTTTTTGGATGTGTGCGTGTGTGCATGTGTGTATGTGTGTGTGGGTTGGGGTGTGTGTGTTTTTTGTGTGTATGTGTGTGGGAGAGTGTGTGTATGTGTTTGTGCATGTATGTGTGTGTTTACGGGCGTATGTATGTGTGTGTGTGGGGGGGGGTAGGGGTGTGTGTATGTTTTTGTGTGTATGTGTGTGGGAGTGTGTGTGTGTGTGTGTGTGTGTGTGGGAGAGTGTGTGTATGGTTTTTTGTGTGTGTGTGTGGGAGAGTGTGTGTATGTGTTTGTGCATGTATGTGTGTGTTTACGGGCGTATGTATGTGTGTGTGTGGGTAGGGGTGTGTGTATGTTTTTGTGTGTATGTGTGTGGGAGTGTGTGTGTTTGCGTGCATGTGTGAAGGTGTAGGTTTGCATGTGTAGGTGTGTATGTGTCTGTGGGTTGGGGTGTGTGTATGTGTTTGTGTGTATGTGTGTGTGGAAGAGTGTGTGTATGTGTTTGTGTATGTATGTGTGTGTTTACGGACGTGTGTATGTGTGCGTGTTTGCTGGTGTGTATGTGCATGTATGTCTGTGTGCGTATGTGTGTCTGCGTGTATGGGTGTGTGGGTGTGTGTGTGTATGTGTGTGTGGGTTGGGTGTGTGTATGTGTATGTGTGTTTTATGTGTGTGTATGTGTATGTGTGTGTGTCTGTGTCTGTGTATCTGTGTGTGTTTGTGTGTCTGCGTGTATGGGTGTGTGGGTGTGTGTGTGTATGTGTGTGTTTGCGTGCATGTGTGAAGGTGTAGGTTTGCATGTGTGGGTGTGTATGTGTCTGTGGGTTGGGGTGTGTGTATGTGTTTGTGTGTATGTGTGTGTGGAAGAGTGTGTGTATGTGTTTGTGTATGTATGTGTGTGTTTACGGACGTGTGTATGTGTGCGTGTTTGCTGGTGTGTATGTGCATGTATGTCTGTGTGCGTATGTATGCGTGTGTATGTGTGTGTGGGTTGGGTGTGTGTATGTGTATGTGTGTTTTATGTGTGTGTATGTGTATGTGTGTGTCTGTGTCTGTGTATCTGTGTGTGTTTGTGTGTCTGCGTGTATGGGTGTGTGTCTGTGTGTGTGTCTGTGTGTGTCTGCGTATGTGAGTGTCTGCGTGAAAGTATTAAAATTATAAACATTTACCTTGTTTAAACTTTAAAAAATGTGGGGGAAATGCATGTTAACGTTGAACTGGCAAATAAAAATGAAACAAGTTAATCTTGACTCACGTAGTTTAATGATATATATTTTAAAAATACAAGCTTAATCTTGAATCGCGTAGTCATTTATAAGGTACGTGCTAGTGGAATAAGTGGGGTTTGCTTGAGCTTACATAGTTATTCAGTAATTAACCTTAGAGTAGAGCACATCAGCTTCTCCTAGTGAGATTACCGTTCAATAGCTTTGACAAGTTATCAAGGTGAACTAGCGTTGTGCGCTATAAGCATTTATTGATTTATATAATTTACAAGTGTTACCACTACATATTATAAAGATGTGGAGTGGACGAGTGGTGGAATCGTCTCTGAGTGCTATACCAGATTATAGCTGCAGCAAATGTGATAAGCGTTTTCTACGCAACTATGATAAAAAGAGACATGAGTTGGTATGCGGTCGAGTCTACAGGTGTAAACATTGTGGCAATGTTTGCGATACTGAGCATAGAAGAGACGTACATGAAGAAAGATGTGAAAAAACTATATCTCGCAAGAAAATCAAGTCTGAGCCTAGCAAGCATCAACTTTTGACAATGACGGATGGGTGTGATATGACCGAATATGAAACATCATTTGAAAGGCGTCTTAAATCATATTATATTCGCTGTGATACCTTCAGGGATATGAAAACTTATCTGGAGGAGTCAAAACATCGCATAATTCAAGCTATAAAGAAAGAACTGTCGATACATAAAAGTGTGAAAATTAACATCATGGTCGACTGTCAATTTGTGAATGTTCATGGAGAGACGTGTGACAGAACATTTAAAACACGTAACCAACCTGTGTTTTTAGAAACTGATATGGACACCCTCTTGGAAACAGAATTTAAGAAGATTTGTACTGAAATGGAAGAATGTCAACTTAAAGGAAGCAACTGGGCCTTGCTAGCAGTTGATGGAGTTCGACTCCGAATTAACAAGTACAATGTCCTTCGAGGGAGCAGCTATATTCCTCTACCTGCATCTGTGGAAGCGAGAAAAGCCTGCATAAACCCACAGAATTATAGTGACGAGAAGTGCTTTATATATGCGGTTCTTGCAAAATTCGTTGATAAGAATGCTCATCGCGTCGGCAAGTACAAGGATCACCAAGAAAAATACAATTTCTCATGCGTTTCGTTTCCTACGAGCTTGGGCGAAGTCGCTAAATTTGAAAAGCTCAACAATATGTCCATAAATGTGTTTGGACTGGATGAAAAACATGAAGTGTTTCCTGTAAAGGTAGTCGAGGAAGAATTATCTGATCATCGCGATCTTCTTCTGTTGAGTGATTCAGCTGGCAAACATCACTATGTGTATATAAAGGATTTTGAGAGACTTATTCGTCAGCAGAAAACTAAACATGATGGAAAAATATATACGTGTAAACGTTGCTTCAGCCATTTTGATGATCAACATGGACCAAGTGGAATGAAAAAATTGGAGGAGCATAGAGAAATGTGTAGACAACATGCTATTGCTAGATGCGTTATGCCTACAAAAGAAAACTCTATCGTCAGATTCAAAAACGTGGAAAGAATGTTGAAACTTCCTTATGTTATATACGCTGATTTTGAGAGCATTCTCACACCTTACCATACCTGCGCCTCTAATCCTGAAACCTCCTATACAACACCCTATCAAAGTCATTCTCCAATGAGCTTTGCTGTTTACGTCAAACCATCATCCAGCGTTGACAAAGTAGAAACCGATCTTCCTACACATCCCTACGTGTATCGAGGTCATGATGCTGCTGAGAAGTTCCTAGAGTATCTAACTTCCCTTGCGAAGAAAATTGGTGACTTATATAAATCTGCTAAGCCTCTTAAACTTACAGCTGAAGAACAAGAATCGTTCGATGCTTCTACTATATGCTACCTGTGCGGGCGTGAATTTACAGAAGATAATTGGAAGGTTCGCGATCACGATCATGTTTCCGGGATGTATAGAGGATCTTTACACAATAAATGTAACCTGGCTTGTAAAACACCTAATTATATACCTGTCTTCATGCATAATCTGAGTGGGTATGACTCTCATTTCATTGTTAAGGAGTTAGGTTGCACAAGCGAGAGAGTGGAGGTAATACCAAGCTCTGAAGAAAGCTATATCTCATTCTCAAAATATGTTGGAGATATTAAACTCAGGTTTGTGGATACCTTCCGTTTCCTGAGTACAAGCTTGGACAAGTTAGTGAAAAACCTCACGACGCATCCCGAAACAGAGAAGTACTTTGGAGAAGAGAAGATTGGCTTGATGACTCGTAAGGGAGTGTTCCCCTACGATTACCTTACTTCATGGGATGTTTTGAATGAGACTCAGCTGCCTCCAAGAGAAGCATTCTACAATAAATTAAATGAAGAAGAAATTACCGGCGATGACTATGAGCATGCTAGAAATGTATGGAAGCAGTTTAATGTGGAAAACTTAGGTGAATACAGTGATATTTACTTGACCTCTGATGTTCTTCTCCTAGCGGATGTCTTTGAAACGTTCAGAGACCAAACTCTGAAAACACACAAAGTGGATCCTGCGCATTATTTCACTTCTCCAGGACTTACGTGGGATGCTATGCTACTGTACACAGGAATTGAGCTGCAATTGCTGCTGGACTACGATCAGCTGCTCATGGTTGAATCTGGTATAAGAGGAGGGTTATGCCAGGTTTCTCATCGGTATGCTGAAGCTAATAATATATATATGGAACAGTATGATCCTCATAAACCTTCCCAGTTTATTACATACGAAGATGCAAACAACGAATATGGCTGGGCTATGTGTAAGGCCCTTCCTTATGGAGGGTTTAAATGGGTTTCTCCTGAAGACATAGACCTGGATTTATTGAAGGAAGATGACCCCCTTGGATACATCTTAGAAGTCGATGTCGAATATCCCGTCGAGCTCCACGATCTTCATAATGATTTGCCCTTCCTGCCTGAGAGTCTGAAACCGGGGAAATCGTCTTCAGAGAAGTTAATTGCTCGTCTTGGGTGCCGAAAGAAGTATGTGGTACACTACATGGCCTTGAAACAAGCTCTTAGTCACGGTCTACTATTAACAAAGATTCATCGAGCACTTCAGTTTCATCAGTCGTGTTGGCTAAAACCTTACGTCGAGTTTAATAACCGACTACGACAACAAGCTAGAAATGATTTTGAGAAGGACCTTTATAAACTATTCAATAATGCTATGTTTGGAAAAACTATGGAAAATATTCGTAATCGCATGGATATACGGCTTGTGACAAACAGCAAAACGTTAGAAAAACTCATAGCCAAACCTACATTCATTGATCGAACCATATATGGACCTAATCTTGCTGGTGTACATATGGCTTCTCGTAAAATAGTGTTCAACAAGCCTATATACATTGGTATGAGTGTACTAGACATCTCCAAGACGCTAATGTATTCGTATCAATACGATGTGTTACTTCCATATTATGGAGCTGAAAATCTTAAACTGTTGTATACAGATACAGATTCTTTCGTCCATCGAGTGACTACAGCTGATATATACCAGGATAAATTACACATGCTTGAACATCTGGATACATCTGATTACCCTGCTAACCATATATGCTATTCTACACAAAACAAAAAAGTGTTGGGAAAGTTTAAAGATGAAGCCTGTGGAAAAATCATTCATCGGTTCGTTGGTCTTAGGCCCAAAATGTATGCTATCGATATTGATGGTTCTGTGATAAAAAAAGTTAAAGGTATAAAACGTAGCGCCATTAGGCAATACATCAACTTCAATAGCTATGTAGAGTGCCTTAAAACTTTGAAAATTGTTAGAACTCCTATGAATTTAATCCTATCCCGACATCATAATATTTCTACGGTTGAAGCTAATAAAATAGCCTTATCACCTCACGATGACAAGAGAGTGATTGAAGAGGATGGAATATCGACGTATGCGTATGGACATTACAGTGTCGAGAATAGTGCCTAGACATGGATACTTAAAGCTTGTCTGTAGAAAAAAATGAAGATTGTTGAACTATGAACTTCGCGCGCCAATGGCTCATCTAACCCAGAGAGAAGAATGATAATGTGAATAATTAGAAGAACTGAGGAGGGCGCTATCGTCTTTCAGCAGTGTATACTTGTTTTCTAAATATTAATGCTAGTGTATGTATCCTTATAAATTAAATAAAATTATCTCATTGCGATTATTCTTGTTTTATTTCATTGCTTGCCTTAACATTCCTATTTCCTCATTAGGTCAGGTTAGGTTAGGATAGGTTAGATGGACTATAAGATAGAGTAATTGATGATGATGAAATGCCATAAATGACTGAATAGGTTAGACTGCTCTTCAACTACTATAAAACAAATCGATTACTGAAGAAAGCTTAGTAAAATACCCCTAGCAACTTCAAAAATACCTGCTTCAGTGCCTTAAAACATCTTCAAACTGTCGAAAAAAATGCTTCTCACGAGTTTAAGATGCCCTGAAAATCCTCAAAATAACTGTGAAGGAGCTGAAATGTCTTAATTAGCGCTCGAAAAATACCATTAAAAGCGTCTAACGCCTATAAAAGTGTTTCAAAGGATTCTGAAAACCAATCAAAATGTTGGTGACAAAGTCTAAAATATCCCTATAGTGCTTAAAATGTCTCTTAAATGGCTGAAACGATATTTAACTGGTAGAGATACGTCTACCAGCCTTGAAATAGACGGTTCAGTATTCCTAATATCGTGAAAATTATCTTCCATTACCCTTCAAAGTGCTTAAAGCAAACAATAATGGACAGGGGCGTCCAGAATAACTCTCGGATTGCCTTAAATAATGTCAAATTCGTCTAAAATACTCTGAAAAATGTTTAAACTGGACGTAAAAGTCTTCAGAATATCTGGAAACAGGCTGAAATATCTATCAACGAGTCTAAACGGGTCTCAATACACGCTGAAAATGTATGAAAATGACTGAATAACTCTGAAAATTGTCTGAAAGATGTTAAATATGTTGTAAAAGCGCCCTGAATATACTAAAAGCGTCTAAAAGATCTAACAGAGGGTGCAAAATTGCAGCAGAATGGGGTGAAACGTCTTAAAAATGTTGTAAAAGCATCAAGAATATGCTAAAAGTGCTTAAAAAGATCTATCAGAGGACTCAAAATAGTATCAAAATGTTTATGAAATTCCTAGAGGGAGATCAGGGTAGCGTATGGCAGGATAGAATAGAGAAGCAAAGGAGGGAATAGGATAGATGATAAGAGGACAGAATGAATGTCTAGAAACGTATCATGTTAGTAGAATAGAATAAATAATAATAAGAGGATCTACCTTAGGTTAGGCTAGGCCAGGTTAGATTAGGTTAGGTTAGACGAGTAGAAGTATGGGGCTTAGGTAAGGTTAAAATATCTTAATAAATAGGAAGGTTTAAGCTCCTCTTAGGTTAAGTAATGCTAGGTTAGGTTACCCGAGTAGTAGTATGAGGCTTAGGTTAGGTTAGGTTAGGTTAGGTTAGTTTAGGTTAGGTTAGGTTAGGTTAGGTTAGACGAGTAGAAGTATGGGGCTTAGGTAAGGTTAAAATATATTAATAAATAGGAAGGTTTAAGCTCCTCTTAGGTTAAGTAATGCTAGGTTAGGTTACCCGAGTAGTAGTATGAGGCTTAGGTTATGTTAAATTATGAAAGACTGAGTAAGAAGAGTAGGAGCTGGGCTAAGTTAGGTCAGCGCAGCGATGAAGGGGGCGAGGTGTCATTATGTTGAGGGTAATATATTGGATCAAATTAGAAAGCTCTTGCGTTAGGATGTATACATTAGATATAGCGAACAAAATACTCATCTATTACAAACGTACATAAACACGTGTGTGTCCCTGCTATTTGTCTTAGATATTGATCCCATTATCACTAGAACACCTACAATACCTGCTTCTAGTACCATCTCACCTAGTAATCCTTAGATTACGCATGGCGGCCATCTTGCGCATTTGGGTCTGTTCCAGCCTTCCCTCAACCTACCTACTGATGTCATATCGGAATATTCTTAAGATAATGATACCTTTAATCCATTTGTATGAAAATCAGGTTTAATTCGTTGAAACCGGAAGTGAAGTGGGACAGAGTCACTGGGCACCGAAAACTTAAACTTGCAGAAACAACGAGCTTGTGGAATGTCTCGGCTCATGAATATTCAGAATACAATGTAAGGGAATCGAATACTGGATTACTAATTCAAGTATAATACTATTAACGCACTGAAGTTAAGTTACCTATTCGGAATCCATAATCTGAAATTCAAGACAAAATGTCTGTGTTCTGGTAGCTATAAAGGTTTGATACAGTACGTTGTGATACATATTCTGTTAGTACATCTTTACACAACGAGGAATAAGTATGAAAATTCGAGAGTATTTTCGCTTCTGTATTTCTGCAAATACTTAACGCAATACAGATATTATTTTTCCGGCAATAGTGTGTACTGTACTGAAGAAGGCGACCGAGGCCTCAGGAAAGAGAGCGGTTCTGAACTGCTAATCTCTTTCTTTTCTACGAAATGTTGGCAAACCTGGCAATATGTCCCTAGATCTGGAGTCTATAAACTCGTATAGTGACAGAATTTCAAAGATATAGCGACCTTTCTGACAATTTTAGATGAGTTTTAGAAGCAATTCTGGAAGATTCAAATTTTTGTTAGAAAAATGTCCTAGCTGAGAACTAATAGGGTTTTTAAATAACAAGTAAAATAAATACACTGCTTGACTAAGAATGCAGTGCAATTCCTTCCCAAATAAGTGAAGTATCAGAGGCATAACTTAAATATTGCAAAGTGCCAAAACAGTTCCAGCGTA
This sequence comes from Tenodera sinensis, assembly GCA_030765045.1. Lineage (NCBI taxonomy): Eukaryota > Metazoa > Arthropoda > Insecta > Mantodea > Mantidae > Tenodera > Tenodera sinensis. The sequence goes on from CM060972.1 coordinate 54,867,852, forward strand.
GTGGAGTTCTCCATACCAAAGGTACATTGTTACAAAGATGCGGCCAAGATGCTAAAGAATCTGTTTATATGCTCCAGTTGTGGCACCTGAGTATGCTATATTGAAAAAGCTGTTAGTATTCTAAGAAGTATGTGTTATCCGTTCGAAATCCCTTAAAGTTTGGGCGTAATATTGGTACACACGGCTTCATGAACATCCAGTGCCACCAACTTCATTTGCTATGTATATGCTTCAGAAACAGAAGATGAGGTACATATATTTATTCTGATTCGGAAGTGATATTTTTTAAAATTATTAAACACTAGCTGAAATACCCCGGCTTGCCCGTGGTTTGATTGTTTTTTCCTACAAGTTGAATACTATAAAGAACCCAAAATAAATAAATAAAAACCCCAAATACCGCCGGAAAAAAAGCAAGTAGAGAAAACTGAGTAAATGTAAGACGTTGTACTTCTGTGTAAATGATATAGAAAATTGTATTAATTATTTAGAAGAGCGAGTAGAGAAAGAAATGTGATTGTGTCTTAAAGCAAACGTGAGTAAAGATAACTATGTGAATTGAAACCGAAATTGTAATGTCAATATATATTTGATAATCGAAAGAAACAAAAGAAGATTCTAGTCAATAGTTAAGGGGAAGACGTAATAAAGCTGAATAGATTAATGTCTCAAGAATGGAAGCCTAGGCAGATTTAAATGAGTGATAAGCTTACAATTGTTGTTTGTGCGAAGTCATAGTGATTCCGCGGGCTGATTCCTATCTTACCATGACGTGCTCTAAAGTTAGCCAATGGAAATCGCTTCCTTCGTGTTGCTCACGTAAAAACAAATGCAACGCAACATACACTCGTCTTGAATCGAGTCGAGATAACGCACGTGCAACTTGGGAGTTGTACGTAAGCTAGCGCGTATATATAATTCGGCGGTTGCTAAAGGGTGACAAAGTTAAAGTGTTATAACGTTGTAGTTGAAGTTACAAAGTTATATTCTATTTAAATATCGTCGGCAGTTCTCTACAAATCTGGAAATTTGCCAATAAAGTGATATGTTGGTTAATTCTTCATTTGGTTCCATTCCTACCATGACTCACGCATACCCTGTAGATTAGGACCTCTTGCTAGAGCTAGTCCGGACACCAAACACGAGATCTGATAGGTCTTAAAGGCGACGTCTTCGACGGAGAGGAGCATTTGCGTCAGAATGTAATGCATTGCATTTCTATTTCAATCATACAAAATTGTACGAATTGTATGTTGATGGACGAACAGAAAAACAAATGTAATCGTGCTTTGCAAAAGGAAAGTGAGTAGGGAAAACTATATGAATGTTATGATGTAAAATAAAACGGACAGTATATAAACCTTCTCCATGAACAAACACGTATACGTGCTGAATTACGCGTTGAGCGGTCAATCGCTTAGAGAAGAAACATGCAAACTTTCAGTTTATATATAATGTGGCCCAACTCAATCGTGTAGATCAGAATGTGTTCTCCCGATATAATGCTTGTTATCCAAGGGTGGACGACATTTCCATCATCTTCTATAAGGTAAGAGTGTTATATACATGTTTTACGCACGCAGTTTATGTAGGAGCAAAGCTGACTGTGGGACACCCTGTCGCACAGAGGCGAAATGTCCTGCGTCCGTTAGGTTTTAAATGAATAACCTGTATTTGTTTATTTATTTAGTTAGATATTTAAAATTCGATTAACCACATATATTCTCAAAATCCACTAGTGTCTTTTTAATACAAAAAAGTCATTTTAAATATAATACGTAAATACAGGTGTCAAACACTAGATCCGCCAAAATTGACAGTAATCCGAAGCGGCAGTTCCCATTGAGGCAAGTCCATTTTTTAATTTTTGCGAGATTACTGCTCGGTAATTGGTTTATATATAATAGAAACACGTCCTAGTTTACTTTATTTTGATTTGGCGACCTTCTAATGATTTTTAATTTAGTATTTAGCGACCTTTAGCTAACACTAGTTGGCAACACTGAAATGTGAATCACTATCGTGAATAAATATGATAGATATGTTTACGCTATACATTCCTATAGCTCGGCCTCTTCTAGTGGGCAGAAGGTAGTAGAAGTGCTTCGCGAAAATAAAATTATTGACAGTCAGCTTTTCAAAAGCAGTTTGAAGTTCTAGCGTGCTAACTTCTGCGAACTGGTGTGCGATTAATCAGGACATAGAGATGTAAAACTACCGTAGGCTACCATAGAATATTCTAAGTGTAGACTACGGTAGTTTACGGAGAACTGGTCAGTTAAGAGCCTACCTACATTACCTCTGCGTTAGGTACCGGGCGTTACCTCATATCGATCGTGTTGTTTATGTTTTGTTTATCATGCTTTACTAGATTCCTCTAGTAACTGGAAGTGTTGAACTTTGAACCTTCTCGAAACTGAGAGAGGGTATATAAAGGGCCGCTTAACCTACGGAAAATTAGTGTCTTCAAAAACATCTGGAAGCTCCTTTAAATATACTAAAGTTCAGATCGAAGACTCATAGTAATCACGAGTAACGTTATTTTCAACCGAAACGTACAACTTTTATTTTGATCACACTGACTAGGTCATGATCACAGATCATTATGTTTGAATTTCTCATTAAATTTCGTAGTATTTTGCACTGTTTCTTCCCCCACCAATACTACCGCCAATTCTACCATTTATTACGTCATTTATGTACTACACAAAAGTACCGAACGGTTGTTTTGGTAGATGCAACTCTAATTATGACTATTGGTATTGGCTAACTCAACAACTGAAGGTGACATGGCCCAAAGGGCTATGTTTAAATGCTGCATGGACTAAACAGTAAGTCAACGTTAACAAATTAATGGAGGTAAATATCGTAAGATTTAAACGGTAAAATTAAATCATCTAATGTGCTTATAATTTTCTGGCTTTGTCCTATGTGTACCTGTTTACTGTGAATAACTTTTGAATAACTCGTAAACCGTAAGAGAGAGCCAAAATCTCAGGATACAAAAAATGTAAGTCTCGCTAAAACACACAAATATATTGTTTGTAGAGTGAATCATTTCGGAGATATTCCTTGTTATTTGTGACAGTTTCGGAAAACAAACTTTCGTCAAATGTAACATCGTTGTTCATTTTTACTTTCTCTACTGGTAAGTAGGGAAAGTATTGTATTCCACCCAAAAATTCGAAGTCGAGATTTCACCGGAAATACATGTTTTGAGGCCCCCTGAATCCAAAAAAAAGCATTTTTAGAAAAAGGTCCGTGTGTGTCTCTGTGTGTCTGTGTGTCTGTCAGTCTATCACTCTGTCAGTCTGTCAGTCTGTGGACAGCATAGCTCAAAAACGAAAAGTCGGTTAAAAACCAAAGTTGGTATTTAAGTTTAATGTCGTACAAGGAATTGACACGAAGATTTTGAAGAAAATAGCCCCACCCTAAACTACCCTTTACATGGAAAATTTTTCGAAAATTTTGATTTTCTTGAAAATGCCTCTAACGATTTGGATTAAAATGTCATATGTTTGACATATTTTTATGACAAATGAAATGTATATCTTGAATTTTCTGGCTATAGCCCCTGTAGTCGTATTTACTCTGGACGACTTTTGCATAACTGGTAAACCGTTAGAGATAGACCAAATTATACTATACAAAAAATGTAGATCTTGCTAAAATACACAATTTATGTCTCAATAAATTTTCTTGTAGGGTGAACCATTTCGGAGATATACCTTGTTATGTGTGTGAGTTTCGGAAAACTTGGAACTTTCATGACATGGGTCATCGTTGTTCATTTTTTTATATGTTACGTGTACAAAGAGAACGCAATCTCAAAGCTTTAAAAGATTTGACTATCGCACAAAGCCTACTGTATTCCAATATTCCCCTTGCACCTACAAGGAAATAAGCAATAAGATAATTTGTACAAATGTTTATTTTAACTAAGACGAAGAAGGTATAGGAATAAGAGTTTGTAAGAATGGTTAGTACAAGAGTAGAGAAAGTCATGTGAGTGCAACACATCAGATTTTTTTATATATTAATTGTACAAAGAGAACGGAATCTCAAAGCTTTAAAAGATTTGACTATCACTCACAGACTACTGTATTCTAATTTTCCCTTGCACCAACTAGGAAATAAGAATATCTGCAAATGTTTATCTCAACTAACATGAAGAAGATATAGGAATAAGAGTTCGTAGGAGTGGTGAGCACAAGAGAAGAGAAAGGCGTGTGAGTGCGACACATCAGATTTTTCTGTATTACAACTACATCGTATGCAGCACCCTTGTAACATATCCAGCAGAACTCCACGTCCCCTTTTACAGGTCTGATTACACAGGCTTTATCCAGATTATACTCGACTCTTGCAGTTGATCATTTGAGGCTTCCTGTTGAAGGGCGACAAATCAATGTTGCGTGTTCGGGCTATTTGCCACTCGGATAAAGGAACTAATTTCGTGAAACTCACTGACATTCGCCTCTCAGAAAAAGCAATTAAATGCACAGACAGCATCATGTCTGCCCCTACCCCGAACCAAGGATCCCAATTATTTTGTTCCACTGTGTTGTAATTGTTTCTTTTAATGACTACCAGAATTTATTGGTGGTGTCATACTATACTGTGTTGTTGCCAACAAGAATTCGGCCTCCTTTGTTGCCTTATTTACAACAGCAGCATTGTTCAAGCAAAACATTCGCTATACTTCCTGAAACCACAGAGAAAATGGCTTAAGGTACCCTGAGATAGAAATTTGTATTTTATATATTTTTATGGGTATAAAATCAATGATTTGCACACTTAAGTGTGTATATGTTATAAACCACCACACACGAGGCACGAAGGAAAAATAATTAGTTTTAAAGTGATCAATTTCTATTTTTAATGGACATTAAACATATTTTAAAGCTTTTTTGTGTATTTAACTATTTGAAAGCTAAACACAATTTAAGATTTTGAAACCAAAGCCGAATTTGAAGTCACATAAATGGAGCAAAGCTGGAAAACTTCTAGGAGCACGGCACAAAATTTAATGCGCATAGAGTTGATAGTGTGTAAAAAAATTTAAGTCGAGAAAAACCAACTTTTCTACGCACATGCATCATGATCATGGGTAAGATTACCTGTCTGTCACACCTTTTCCTCTTTTGTCTAGTAGTTGCACCAGATTCGTAGCTTATCGCTGAATTTGGTTGTTTTTGAGACCTTATTGGACAATATTTTCTTCAAATACTTTCAAAACTTAAACCAGAAAAGAGGCGTTTAAATGTAGCACACATGACTTTTAAGGCCTGTTCTAGAACAAATCGAAATGTCAACTAATGATTGAAGGTTTGGGGAACGTTTATATGCGTTAACCTAAAAATAGTCGATATCCTGTAGAAATGATGGGTCGTCTTGTAATGATCTAAAATGATTTGATTCCTAAGTAATTTCAGAAGTCCTCAAAGGCATTAAGGCAAGGGATCACCGAAATAACGAAAAAAATTACGAAAGATGCATTTCTGGATTTTTATGTGAAAAGAATAATTTACGTGTTTCAGCTTTCCAAAACTGCTTTAATTTATGTCCTACCGTAAACATTAAGGTGACTGGAAAAATTATCGAAAAATTATCAAATTGACGATTTTTAGATTTAAGCACATAAATCCGTAGGAGATAGATTTGGTGAGACTACAGGACAAAAGGGGAAGGCTGAATTTCGTTAAAATACACAGTTTATGTCCAATGAATTTTTTTGAGTGAACCATTTCAGAGAAACGCCTTGTTATTTGTGTGAGGTTTGCAATAAGCCGTGAAAACAACGGCGTTTGAAAGCTTTAAAAGATTTGACTATCACTCAAAGCCTGCTGTATTCCCATATTCCCGTTGAACGTGCAAGAAAACAAGCAATAAGATCATTTGTACAAATGTTTATATCAACTAACACGAAGAAGATATAGGAATAAGAGTTTGTAAGAATGGTTAGTACAAGAGTAGAGAAAGTCGTGTGAGTGCAACACATCAGATTTTATCGTTTCAAGTCACTGTGTTTTGAATTTTCAGGTAATGTCCTCCGAAGTCCAATTTATTCTGGTTATTTTTTCGTAACTGGTGAAGCAAAATATTTACATATATAAAAGCAAATATCACTAATATACGCAGTTTATGTCAAACAATTTTTATCCCCTTGCTATTATTTTCAACTCTACAATAGAAGTGCAAAGGTGCCATTTATCAGTATGTCATAAAATCAGGCAAAAAGGACTCCGATGTAGGCCTATAGTGCTCTGGTTTTTAAATATTTGACCTTCAGTTTACTGTCACTGGTTATGCTATACCACAGTAGGGGAAACTGCACTGCAAAAGTGTTAACCGAGCAACCCTTCTCTGTGGTTCGCAGATCGAAGCAAATTTAATTCATCGTAACCTTGCAAGATGGTGGATGAGGATGTAATTATTGCGAGTACTGGCTTGTCATCTAAGGAAGGTCTATAAAGAAATAAGGGACGACAGTTCCAAAGTCACATTTCAAGAGAAGAAAATCATTAAAGGAATTTTGTTGGCTTCTAGCTTGACGATTTCAGACTTCTTGATGTTTGTGAGCTTCTGAAATCAATCCGCTACCACAACATGTATTTTTTGTAATACTGCTTTACGTTAAGGGAAGTGGTTGTTGTGGTAGTTGTAATAGTGGTATCGGAATTGCGTGTTATTGTACAATTTTTTTTTTCGCACGACAATAACAAAGATAACGCTTAGCCCTGCATCTCAAAAAAATCTTTATTTACTTCTTATAACAATCGTTTTGGAAACTTTGAAGGTGGTAAAATGTTTTATTGGCTCACGTCAAGCCAAAGAAGTGTTTTTGAAGAATACTTGCTTGCTATTGTGTGTGTGTGTGTGTGTGTGTGTGTGTGTGTGTGTGTGTGTGTGTGTGTGTGTGTGTGTGTGTGTGTACAGCATAATTAAAAAACGAAAAGTAGTTTAAAAACCAAAGTTAGCATTTACGTTTAACGTCTTTCAAGGATGCCACACGAAGATTTTGAAGAAAATGGCCTCACCCTAAATTACCGTTTACATGGAAAATTTTGATTTTTTTGAAACTGGCCTTAACGATTTTGATTAAAATGTCATATGTTTGAGATATATTTATTCCAAATGAAATGTATATCTTAAATTTTCTAGCTATAACCCCTGTAGTCGTATTTACTCTGGACGACTTTTGTATAACTGGTAAACCGTTAGAGATAGACAATGTGATTCTATCATATCATTTTTTGGTTTCAAATGGGAAATCGTACGGATTTTCAAAGCCACCGCATAGCGAACAGCTCATAAAAGATGAGGATTATGACTTAAATTTGGTTTGGTCCTTTTACACTGCAAAGAATGGGTAATTAAACAATTTCCAGAAATTAAGAGGTGGACACAGGGCTGAAAAATACAGTGCCATAGCAGGGATTTGAACCACGGATATTCCGCTTATCTAGCAGCCGGAGAAAACTTCCCACGCCTTAACCAGGAATCCAACCCCGGCCCACTTGCGCAGCAGGCAGATCTTCCAGAAATTGAGCTACGGGGACAGCCGAACCCTGATACAGTTTGCATTGTTTCAAAATAAGCCGTCTGTTGATTCTTCGAGAAAGGTGTGAGAGATGTTTCATTGTTTATTACAATAAAAACAATAAATTGTGAAATAGAGAGACAATAATAAATATTAGTTTTGTTAATGGTTGAGTTTAAGAATAAATTTACAATTTAATTACTTCATCAAGATTATAAGATCTGAGAAAGTTAAAATATAGATATATTTTATTTCTATATACCTACATTTTAAGGTTCATAAATAATATTTGCCAGATGTTTAGTGCATAGATGCATGCATATATTCATTCTTCATAGTGCATAAATAAACCGGAGCCCTGATTATCAGTAATGCATGACAGATTCACACTGTTAGTATGCTGATAATAATCATTAAGGGTAGAGATGTGGTTAATGAAGCTCTGTTTCGCTTACACAATATATTAATCGCACAAACAATTAACTTTAATTACCAGCTACGTTGTGGGTTAACTACGCTATAAAATATCGACGCATAAACGCAAAGTGCGTGAGGGTGAAAGAGGGGTTAAGGCTAATCGGGGTTGACACCCAACGCTACTCTGCTCAAATGACAGGGCGCAAAAGTACCGGGAAAATTCCTGTATACGTTAACTCCAAGCTCTTGAATAGTTACAACGATAATCCTGGCCTAAAACTTGAAATTTTTAATAACATTTGAAACGGTTCCTTTGCAAGCCCTCACAAGAAAATATAAAATATAGAGGCTTTGGAAGCCTATCGTCTTATGTTTGGTGAAATAAATAGCAAAACTTGTGTAAAATAAATGTAATGTATCTAAAATACGCTTGAGAAAAGTAAATTGTAATTTATCCAGTGCATGTGTATTTCAAGACTGTCATAAAACCTTATAAGTCAAAATAAGGAAGATAAAATGTTCAGCGGTATACAAGGATTAAGTCCTGTCATTGTAAGGGAAAGTTTCCCAAATTGTACCACTTTACAGATTTTGATTATTGCAGTCCAATCAATCCTTTGTAAGTCGATCTAACAGTATTAAGATGGTGGAGATAAAGTTTAAAAGCAAAGCGTTTAAGGGTCTAAAAAGTGCACTTCGGAATCTCTGCAAGTGGGTTCCTAAATTGGACCGCATTTTTCACTTTTACATTTTAGGACATTGATGGAATATAAAAATGCTGTATTGATTTTAACTCAATTCAGAGGTACTACTAGAGTTTGTCACTGTTTAAGGCATCGCAAAAAACTTGACAGTTTAATCCTTGATCTGCGTTTAAATAAGCTATATATAGGATATAGGAATCTCATCTATATGCCGCTTATATAGGTAGTTCTGACATTACAGGAGTAATGCAAATTTGTAATTTAATTGTGCACGCAATATAAAATATTTCTGTGCAGAAGCTTTACACATGTGCAATGTATGATTGCCAAATAATACTACGATAGCACTAATTATCAAAATATTCAATAGCTAGTTTTCCAAAAGGACTAAGGATTCAATACCACATAAAATTAGTAAGATATCCTTATGCACATTCAACCTATGAGGAACAATGTTGGTTTTCACTTACTTTATTAACGCGATTCTCTTAGCCACATACACAAAACATTACAACTGCACAAAATTATCTTCTTCCAGCAATGCTCAGAATTCTCATAAATGAAGCAATTGCGAGTAGTTGGCAATACCACGTGTCAGATGTTACAAGAAACACCAATTTTAAATGTGGTACAAATTAGAAACCGGTACATTATAGGCAACTTTCCCCAATATAAGCTAAGGCCCTACCTTCCTACTGCCTGCAGACATGAGTTTCATGCAAATACCGACTGACTTAGAAATGGTAACTATAAGCAGTAAAAAGGTGAGGAATTGATTTGCTGCCTTTGAAATAAAAGTACTAACAAGAAGCATCTTACTGCGTGTATATTCAAATTTAAAAAATATAGAATTTTCACTTAAAATAGCTACATAATAGAAAGACTGTTTTAAAAACTAACAGTTTTGTCAATGTCGTAATTTTTATCACTGGTATTAAATGAAACAGTCTACGCTTTCTTATCAGTATAATTCATAAACTTCAAAGCATTTATGACAGTAGACACAATTGCTTCGCATCTAAAGTCAATGTATATTATAAAAGTGACACTTATTCTTAGCGGATTTATTTTAATCGGATAATTCCATCTCATTTTCAGAAGTTCCTAATGTTTTGCAAATAAAGCCACAAATTTAAGAATATGTTGCAAATGGAACAGTGAATCTAAAAGCATTATTAGCATATACCACAACGCAAAAGTTAACTTCCATTCAGTTGGGTAAATTATAAAAATAAATAAAAAAAAGCGTGCGTCCTTATATGCTACATTCAAACCTTCATCTGATGATTTGCGTTCCACTATTTAACTTGACAATTAGCCCATACTCCACCTTGAACTTATATCCCTTATTCTAGTCTTCATATTCACACTTTAAACAGAGTAATTCAAAAGTCGCGCGATATAGGACAAATCCGTTATTTGCGCAGATGCACAACACACGATACAGGGCAAAATTGTTGGAAATGCGTTGTTTTAAGTCATTAACTTAATTTTTGCGACCTAAGATTCACCAGTGAGGTCAATTATTACGTAATCTTATTGATCTGCTTGAAATCGCGAGATTAACACAACAAAATGACAGTTAAAATGGTAAACTGACACAAACACAAACGAATCAATGTCATATCCGTACACCATTTACAACTCAAAATTGACAGTCGCAATAGCAAACACACGTAGTGGCAAAGTGGAACAAATTAATGACTTGAAGTGTCATGTTCTGCAGCAGATCGCTTGCACACTACTTGAGGAATTGTTCAAATTGATTGACATCCTGTTGACGGCTCACCCGAACACGGTTCACACAACTCTTGCGCATATTACATAACATATATGTCAAACTCGTAAAAATCAACACCTTTACAGTCATAAAAAGATCCATTTCTTTCTTTCCCTTTTTAATTTGTCTACTAAGTATAGCAAGTAGAGAAAGTATTGTATTCCACCCAAAAGTTCTATGTCAAGATTTCACCAGAAATGTATGTTTTGAGGTCCCCTGAATACAAGAAAAACATTTGTGTGTGTGTGTGTGTGTTTGTGAGTGTCTATGTGTCTGTCAGTCTGTGGACAGCATAACTCAGAAACGAAAAGTCAATTAAATACCAAAGTTGGTATTTAAGTTTCATATCTTTCAAGAAATGCGACACGAAGATTTTGAAGAAAATTGCTCCATCCTAAACTGCCCTTTACATGAAACAGTTTTCCACAATATTGATTTTTTTGAAAAGGGCTCCAACGATTTTGATTAAAATGTCATATGTTGAAGATGACAAATGATGACGATTTTGTTTAAGATGTTTTGACGAAAAGTGAAATGCATACCCTTAATTTTTTCAGAACAGCTTCCGAAGTCTTTTTTATTCTGAATAACTCTTTCATAACTCCTAAACCGTAAGAGATAAACAAAATCTTACTGCACAAAAGGTTGATCTGGTTAAAGAACACAATTTTTTACTTTTTGTGAGGTGCTAACCGTTTCCCAGATATTCCTTGTTATTGGTTTGAATTTTGCAATACTGATACTTTCCTTAAATAGGAAATAGTTATTACTTGTTTTATGTGCTCCACATGCAAGGAGAAAGGAATTTCAAAGCCGTCACATAGCAACCAGTTCTTAAAAGATTTGAGTATAACTTAAAACCTAATGTATTCTCATATTCACGTTGCATCTGTAGATGTTTATCTCGAGGAACTTATAGTAGATATGCAAGAATACTTAAAGAGTGTGTAAAACATGGTCGGTTAGCAAATGAATGCCGGAGGGGATAATTAGGATATACAATCGAGTTCATGAAATCGTCCCAATTCAACTCACATTGTTTATGTTGGTAAGGAAATATCTACTATCATATCCAATCCCATCCCTTACCAGATTAGCACTACCCCTTCCTTCGCTATTCTAACCGAAACCGGTCAGTATTCATATGTAATATTCAAATGTTAATAAATTGACATAAAATCAATAGAATACGCACTCATTCGATCTGGTTTAGATCGTCGTAAGGCGGCATGCCTTCCAGCCACTCAGGTGAAACGTTTCCGCACTCCTCCCCTTTAGCCACTCACCTAGCTCTGACCTTTGTTCATAGGCTACTGATATTTTTTGAACGAATACGAAATTGGTTCTCCAAAGTGTAGTGTGAAACACGGGTATAAGAAGCTTGAAGCAGCTTATTGTCTATGCCCTCAAAACAGACGTGCTTCAGAAATATGAACGGGTTTTCTTTACGAGTAATGCATAAATTATAACAATGGGAATAATTTTCTTGCGAAAATATTGTAATTTGCAATCATGTCATAAATATCAATTATTATTGAAGATAGTTTCGTCGAAAATACGGCAATTAGATAACTTAATCATAAAAACAGCAACGGATAAGGGGAATTGTATAAGAAATTGGGATAGTATGTGTTATATTCGAGTGTTAAACTTTATTAAGAGGAAATAAAGCTCATTACAAACAATTTAAAGAAAATAATTTAGCCTAGAATTAACATCGATGCGATACCGTGCCCAGAGATATATCTGAACGGATTTGCCACCGTTATCTGGTAAATACTTAAAGCTTCAACCAACATTAAGTATAGAAAAATACCAGCAGAAACAAAGTTTTCATGCATTCGATTGTACACTTGACTGATGATCACAAGGGTTGTTAATTTATATATGGCATGACTAGGGTATTTTCATTCTAACTTCTATGTCTAAGGGAGCCAAATGTACTGGTAAATCCACACTGCAGGGTCACGTCCAGGCTGTTTATGCATAAGTCGTGCTTTAGCTGAACCCCATGTGTCGCATATTCACTGCACCTTTCACTGTAAAATATGTCTCGTCAGTCCAGAGAATATTCTCCTATCACCACTTATACCAGTGCGTCTCGCATTCGGAGGTTGCAGGTTCTATCCCCGAGGCTGTCTCTCCTGACCCGTTTTACTTTCTTTCTTTTATTCTTCTTTTTTTAAAGCTTCGCAGTGCTGCTAGGCGAATGCTGGGAAGGTAAATTATATCTTCTGAATTTTTAGCCCTCCCTTTCACCCCACTTCACTTCCCATTTTCACTCCACCTTCCTCGTACATGACTGTTTCAGCGTCATCAGTATTGGTGGAAGTTTGGTGTCGCGTGGCAGGAAAAAAGGACAACGCTAAATTTAGCGAAAATCACAAATCATTAGCAAAATTCTCTTTGTATTCCCATTACCAATTCTAAGCTGCATTGCCATTAGCCCATTAATAGGCCTCGGCTCTAGTTGCAAACAACATTACATTGAGCTACTTTGCTGCTTTTATTCGCACTTGATTGTTGACATTACCCCATTCAGCTGACCGACTGACTTGTCTCCACAGCCGTAAGACCGAGAGGAACCCAAAGTAACTAGCGCATCCCGGCGGGAAAAACCCGAGTCTGGAAACAAAAGGTATGCTACCATAAAACAAACGAAGTGCGATCAGCACATCAGTTTTAAGAAGATATGTAAAATATGATGTAATAATCCCTGTAAAACACACAACATGCTTTTACACCATCTCTTTTACCTTAAAACATTTCACTACTTCATTTTCCCATGCTAATTACCATCTCCAAGAGCTATGTGTGCTTGCATTTTTATGACAGTTCGTTTGGAACTGAGTATTGAAAATAATGCTATTATCAAGCTCGAGTGCATAAATAAACAAATTAACATATGGTTACAGTTCGTTCTCAAAACTGGAATGTTGGAAAATAAAGTTTAAATTCCCTATGACTCAATGAAAGGTGCCTGGGACTTCGACCTATGAACTCTTGTGCCTATGCCACTGACGGGTTCCTCCAGATGGGAGGGGTGAGCCGACGTAATACTAAGGGTGGCCTGAGAGACGACAGTAGAGGGCAGGTCCCTAACAGCAACAGATTTAAACTCCTTGGTGATTACTCCCCCCTTCCTCTGCCCCTCCCTAAGTTAGTCTGGGAATTGCAGAGCTCCCTCGAGAAAATCATAATTCATAGTAAACCAATTTCCCGCCGAAACTCCCACACATTCGGAGAAAATAGTTATTTCCTATACTTACCTACCGACCCGGGAAACCTCTGAAAAAGCATGGGTTAGGAAAGTCGGCACCGGAATCGAACAATTTACCACGGAACCATCTCCCTTGGTGATTTTCTTCATTAAGTTTCATCTGAAATTATAAAAGCTCACCTCTTGTTTACTGACATTTATTTACTTTTTATTTCTAGTAATTATTCCTGGTTTTTCTTAAATGGCCTACATGTCATCTGTACGTCTTAAAGGCATCATTGTGAATTTTGGAGTAAGGTGGGATGATAGTTCTATACCTTTCCCAACCTTACTTTAGGTTGCAATGTAAACACAGTGCAGAATTGTATTCTTGCGCCAATGATTGGCAGAAATGTGACCCGAATTGACATGTGCATATTAATGTATTCTATTTATTCTTATTAGAAGCTTTCCAAACTGTTTTTGCACATCATTCTTTTATTTGTTTTAAATTTAATGCTGTTTTACAGGGACTATATTTTCATGGCGCCCGCAGACATAGTGATAGGCGGTTCGACGAACAAATGAAGTGTTACTCAAACACCTGGTATTGTTTACATTGCAACATAGTGCAGGATGTTTCATGCATGAAGATTGTGTGTCCTCGCTGCCTAATTTAATAATTCTGGAAACTCAATTGTTCTAATTTTGATGAAGCAGTAATGTTAACTATGACGCACAAATTATACGTTATGAACATTTAGAAGCGCAAGCAATGAAAGCTAGATCGAGGACATTAGATGAAATGTATTTCACTGTGAGATATATAGATCTGGAGGCAAGTTTCATTTAGACTCACGTGGAAGCTGGTGCAGTTACAAGGCCCAACATTTTCCAATAATCTGGAACCATATTGCTTCAGCGAAGTAGAGATAAGACGGCCGTTCTTTTAATATCGCCGGCTCTGTCCTTTCTAATCCTTCCTTAACAAATACAGAACTCGTTTCTTTCGAGGAATATCAACCTGCCTGAATACGGAGATTTGAGATCTTCTAACACTTCCATCGGCAGAAATGAAATCTGAAGTAGGGTAAATATCAAATGATTCGTGTTCCATATTACTGCTTAGAGCTTTTGAATAAAGTAACTGTGGCAAGGGCGTTAGTTCCTTCATCCTTCTACAGATCGTCATATATGTAGACTTGAAACTTGTTCCGGCTTCTTTAGTATTATTTACTATAAGTCACGTTGCACGATCAGCTTTTTACACTTAACTGACAAACTATTTCGTTAGGGTAAACGCGGGATAACGTGTGGCCCGCAATCGGGAGGTCGGGGGTTCGACCTTCATAACCCCTGGGTTTTTCCAGAGGTTTCTTCGGCGCACCAAGCGGATGCTGGGAAAGATTTCCATATCCTCCAAATTTTCTGTTTCATTTCGTTACATTATTATAATTTCAGGTAGTACAACTGCAGGATTTATTTAATTATTATTTATTTAATCCATGCTCTAAACCTACCCGCCCTGGAACACATTAATTAAGAATCCAAAAGTAATCATTTAATCACTAAATAAATTGAAATAGAAGACGTCCAGCAAAACCAAAATACTTGTACATAAAACATAACAAGAATGAATTACATTTCCAATTTATGAATAAATTATTAAATGTTTGAACAGGCTTTAAAATTAAAAGTCAGAGAAGTGTGTTAATTACTCTTTAGTAATCTAAACCACCTACTGATTGCGTATAATTAAATGATAAAAAGTAGGCCCAATAATTTAGAAATGTACTTTTACTTTCTCTACTGATAAGTAGGGGAAGTATAGTATTCCACCAAAAAATTCGATGTCAAGATTTCACTGGAAATATATGTTTTAACACCCCCTGAATCCAGAAAAAAAGCATTTTTATAAAAACGTCCGCGTTTGTGTCAGTCTGTGGACAGCATAACTCAAAAACGGAAAGTAGGTTAAAACCAAAGTTAGTATTTAGGTTCAAGGATGCGACACGAAGATTTTGAAGAAAATAGCCCCAACCTAAACTACCCTTTACATGGAAAAATTTTCGAAAATTTTGATTTTTTTGAAAATGGCTCTAACAATTTTGATTAAAATGCCATATGTTTAATATATTTCTATGAAAAAAGGAAATGTTTATTTTGGCTATAGCCTATGTAGTCCTGTTTACTCTGGGTGACTTTTGAATAACCTATAAACCTAAGCGATAGATAAAATCTTACCATAAAAACTGGAGATCTCGCCAAAACACAACTTATGTCAAAATATTTTTTTTTTTTTTTTTGTTATTTCTATCAGTTTCGGAAAACAAAACTTTAGTGAAATGAAACATCGTTGTTCATTTTTTTATATGTTAAGCGTGCAAAGAGAACGGGATCTCAAAGCTTTAAAAGATTTGACTGTCGCACAAAGCTTATTGTTTTCTAGTATCCCCCTTGTACCTACAAGGAAATAAGCAACAAGATAATTTGTACAAATGTTTGTCTCAACTAACACTAAGAAGATATAGGTATAAGAGTTTGTAAGACTGGTTAGTACAAAAGTACAGAAAGTCATGTAAGTGTAACACATCAGATTTTTAGACTAAGAATTTATTGAAAAAACAAACGCAAGATTTTTGCTATTCCACACGACTGAGCCGCAACAGAAACTGTGATTTTTCACACTGGAAAGCACTTTATGGATGACATATAATAATGGGTAATTCGACCCAGTTCCAAAACTTTACTATTTTATAGGTGGTATAATCTTTGGGAATATACGTGCTGAAAAGAAAGGGAGGAAGAGTAAACTGATATCCTGGCACTGGTGGAAAATGTCTCGGTTACTTTAGTTTTGAAAAGAAAGTTGCTTGCAGTAGATTCTATTGTGGATTAGAAGTCTCTCAGCTCCATAATAGCCCCAGCGCACAGTTCATTTCCCAACTTGTATAGTTGGTAACAGAGTCTCTGCGTCATACACTTCCTGTATGTATGCCACGTTGTTAAAACTTTACCAACATTTAATGATAACCCACAGTGATACATACAACTAGAGCATTCGGTAACAAACAACGTGCACATTTTGTTCGAAATTGTTGCTTCAAAAAACTGATGTGTTGCACTCGCATGACTTCCTCTACTCATGTTCTAACCATTCTTATAAACGCTTAATCCGCTCTGTTCTTCGTGTGTGTTGAGATAAATATTTGTACAAATTATCTTATTGCTTACTTCCTTGTAGGTGCAAGGGGAAGTGGAATATAGTAGGCTTTGAGCGATTGTCAGGTGGGTAGACTTTCCGATATTAAACGAAGTGCACATAACAACTGCCAAGCAGGTGACAACTATAGGGGTTAGCTTCAGAACAGTACTTCGTTAAATAACCACAGTTATTATTATTATTATTATTATTATTATTATTATTATTATTATTATTATTATTATTATTATTATTATTATTATTATTATTATTATTATTATTATTATTATTATTATTATTATTATTATTATTATTATTATTATTATTATTATTATTATTATTATTATTATTATTATTATTATTATTATTATTATTATTATTATTATTATTATTATTATTATTATTATTATTATTATTATTATTATTATTATTATTATTATTATTGTTATTGTTATTGTTATTGTTATTGTTATTGTTATTGTTATTGTTATTGTTATTGTTATTGTTGTTGTTGTTATTGTTATTGTTATTGTTATTGTTATTGTTATTGTTATTGTTATTGTTATTGTTATTATTATTATTATTATTATTATTATTATTATTATTATTATTATTATTATTATTATTATTATTATTATTATTATTATTATTATTATTATTATTATTATTATTATTATTATTATTATTGCCTCCTCTGTGTAATGCTAATACATAAGTCCTTTTATGCCTTGTTACACACTACAGTGCATTACGTATCATTTATTTTGATCATAACCTATAACGTGCTTCATTAAACTATTCAGCTTTTGATTTTTGTCGCCGCAGACGATTTTAATAAGTGTAAATTAAATATGTGCCCAGAGAAAACGTTGCTGATCTCTGCCGATGACTTCAAGACTGAGAAAGCGGAAAGAAGCTATCGACAATACATAGATATACGTTTCGTTAATTTGAAACTGTCATTGTCAATGTATTAGTTCAGTAACACTGGCGGTGTAAGCTTGGTGGTAGACAGTGCCACAAGTTTAAGTTGTCGAAACACAAAATTCAAACCAATTTCTTACAGTTTGTTAAAAAGAGGTGTCTTGAAGTCGGAGACAATTCTTGTGACACAAAAAATATATTAATGAAAAATCCAATAATGATCAAGCTACAGATTTAAAAGTGAAAATCACGTATGCCGAAGTCAGAGAACAAGAGACAAGCAGTGATTGTGTTACAGTTATTGGAAATGCCAGCAGTAGTAATGACAGTGAATTGCAGACTTCATTAAATTATTGCGACGAACTTTACATAGGGCACTTTGTGAATCAATATTTTCGCAATGACGATGTCAATTAGGCGAATGTTCAAATGTATCCATAATAACAGTATTTGATCGGCGGCCTGTGGCGGTTAAGTCTTCTTCCTAGATAGCTGGTTGCTGCTAGTTTAAACATTATTTCTTTCAGTTAAATATTTAGCTAGCCATGTTTTAGCATAAATTTTTATTCTGAAGTGGTAGTGGACCGCAATCGTCCCCCCCCCCCTATAGAATATTTCTAAATCCACGCCTGCATTAGCATTTGCTTTTGCGTTCTTTTTGCCGTGAATATATATGTATGTGAAATTACCGTGTGTTCAGTTGCCTTGTGCTTAACATGAATCCTATTTGTGTGCTGGATTTCGCGTTGCGTCTAATTTTCAAGAACGTGGTTTTTCTTCAGGAGGAATAAGTTTGAAAGAAATTACAATTAGCTATTATTAATTTATTAGAAACAAATACCACAGGTTTTGGTGTTACTCCGGAAACACGTAAACGCAGTAGAAGAAAACGAAGATAGTGATAGTTGTGACAATTCATCTTCATTCTCAGAATCAGCGTGTGACGTCGTTCATTGACCAATGCGCCTAGTAGATTTCGTTTGGTCACGTGAGCAAGGCAGCCCACGGACTTTCCTCTAAAACTGATTATTTTGGATTCAGGGGGGCCTCAAAACATATTTCTAGTGAAATCTCGACATCGAATTTTTGGGTAGAATACAATACTTCCCCTACTGACTACACATAGCAGAGAAACTAAAAACCATTAAACAAAAGCACTTTTAGAAAAAGGTCCGCGCGCGTGCGTGTATGGGTGTGTCTATGAACAACGTAACTCAACAATGAAAAGTCTCCCAAGTCAAAGTTGGTATTTAAGTTTAACATCTTTCAAGGGCGTGACACCAAGATTTTAAAGAAAATTCCTCCATCCTAAATTGCCTCTTACATGCAACATCTTTCGCAAATTTCGATTTTCTTAAAAATAGTTCTAATAATCCTGATTAAGATGCCATATGTTTAAGTTATCTTTATGGCAAATCTAATGCATGTTTTGAATTTTCTGGCTATAACCTATGTAGTCCTGTTTACTCCTGATGACCTTTGCATAACTGCAAACTGTATGAGAAGACCAAATCTTGTTAAAACACACAATTTATGTCTAAATGTATTTTTTTCTGGAGTGGACCGTTTCGGAGACATTTTTTGTTATTTGTGTGAGTTTTTCAAACGTATTCACTGTTTTTTGTACTTTGGCCGTACAAAGAGAATGGAATTTTAAAGCCTTCATATAGCCACCCCCTTTAAAAGATCTGACCGTCGATCAAAGCCTACTGCATTCCCCCTGCACCTTGCAAATCTTTATTTCGACTGACATGAAAATGTTTACCCCTGCTCACGTTTGCATAACTGGTAAACTGTAAGAGATAGACCAAATCTTACTATACAAAAAATGTAGATTTCGTTAAAAAACAATTTATGTCCGAATTTTTTTCTGGAGTGAGCCATTCCGGTGAAATGTCGACGTTGCATTTTTGGGAAGAATACGATACAAACTGCTTTGTAGACATAAGAGAGAAACTAAAAATGCAGTCATTTATGATTACCAAATGTCAGCTCTGCGGTTCCGGGACATGGTTAAATATTCATGATAGATGCAACGGAAGGACCCTCCGAGTTCATTGCACCTGCAAATTTCTGTCTCCAAACAAGAGCGATAATATGTGAAGAATAGTGCGAGGAGGCAATTGTTTGTTCTGTATGGAGCCAAACGAACTTGTATTTTAATCATTGTTCGATTTTATGTGCTTCAGGTTGAAAACAGCAGCTTGTTTTTGGAACATAAGCATCTTAAAGCACCAAGATGAAACAGTAAAAGTGTCAAGGTGTTTGCGACGTGATATTATTGATAAAGCTTCTTGTTAGTTAAAGTAAATAATTATCCAAGGGTTACATATTTTATATAATGTATATTGTTGAAAAAGTGTTGAGGTTAAATGCCCTACAGGGATCACGTGAACTAATTTCGTTGATTCAAAACTCCGAGAAGTGGTGAAATTGCCTTATGCCATTGTGAACTTTCTTTCTATGACACTATATACAACATTTTTAATGCAGGTTCTTAAAACTACCGCGGAAAATATTCAAATTCCATAAAGATTTAGATCCTTGTTTAATATAACCTCTAATCAAAGCCAGATTAAAGAATACAGCTTTAAAGGCGAGGAAAATGAAATACACCTAATATGAACATTTATTTTACAAACTTGACGCTTCGCCAAGGTGGTGACATCTGTGACTGGCATTTTGAAGGTTCGAGGTTCAAATCCTATGGGACGATCGATCTGACTGAGACATTTTTGTGCTTTCCCCACAATTGCCAGTAATTGTCCGATTGGTTACTTAATACCACTACTAAAGTTCTAAAACGACAATAAAATTAAAATCGATGTTAAACACATAGTTACCAAAGCGTTTATTGTAGAAGCTGCCATCTGTTTCAACGTATCGAACTAGAGGCCTCTGCTGTCACATGACACATAAAGATGGTATGGTAAAGTGATAAGAATTTGATGGTTAACTGTGTGGCACAAACCAAGAGATATCTCCCAACACGTTTTTCACGATATGACCAGTGGTTACTGGCATAGAATAAACAGAGAAAAAAATCCTCATGCTATAAAAAATGCTAACATTCTGCTGAAGAGTAAATTGCCTTAAATTTGCTTAGATATTAATGATTAACCCTTGATAATTTATTTGGACCAAAAATATCTCTTTATTTACTGATACAATTATGGTTTGTATCTTAGTTAGTTTTGAAATATTTTCTTAACTGTATTAAACCAAATTTTAATTGAATGCCTGTAAAAATTACATCATCATCAAATGTTATTGTTATGCTGACTTCATTCAGAGAACAGGTGTTCAAAATGATGTCTCTGTTGATTGATACGATGCTTCAACTGTCTCATTGTATCTCTATGGACGTTTCTGAGAACTGCGGGTGTGACAGAGGTACACGCCTCAACGATCCTTTGACGTAAGACCTCTACATTGAAATGGACCTTTGCAGGTTCATAACAGTCAGGTGGTGCACCATCTTGTTGGAACCAGTGTTTAACACCAGTCGTACCGGAGCCTGATCAAGAAACTCACCTTGGAGAAGTTTTAAGTGGCATTTATAAGAACTCCTGCGGGACGAAATTCTGGCTGCAGACATGACCTGCATAAGTGACTTATGTGAGACAGCCTGTATATTAAGAACAATTCTTACTTTATAAAACAAAAATAGGAATACCTGTAAAAGAAATCAAATAATTTAATGAATATTCTCCATTATTGCGAATTCATTTTGAAATTACCTTTCGTTGTTGAGGCATCATGTTGCCTGATGTAGCGATATAAATTTCTCTTGGAGCACTAATGAGGGCACGGTACCTAGCTAATATGCAAATTCATGTTTTCCATGAGCCTTAAACGCTTGTAAGTTCCTAGAAACAATGTCATGAATTTCAACGTGAACACATTTCTGAGAGTCCAAACATTGTTTTCATTGGACCACTTCCTGGAATTGTAACATATGAACAAGTTGGTTGAAATTTAGGGCTCTAACTGTCAGCATCCTTCACGGAAAATATCAACTTGAGCAGTGCGCTCCCTGGCTGATTAATTATTTACTCAAGGGAAACCTCCCACACGAAATTAATGCAGCAGCACCACATCTGTTCGAATTTGAGCAAGAATCCCAGCAGGAAAAGTTGATAGCTATACGTCACGCACCCGGCGCTATACAGATAAACCAAAGGGGTGAGGCCCTCACATTTATAAAGAATGACAGTGAATTATTTTGCAGCGATAAGTCCGCGCGCGTGTCTGTGTGTGTGTGTGTGTGTGTGTGTGTTTGTGTGTGTGTGTGTGTGCGCGCGCGCGGGCGCTCCCAATTTCCCTCTGCATTAACATTTGCTGTTCATCTCTATCTCTCTCTCTCTACTCCCACTCCAACACAAAAAAGGAGAGAAAAAAAATATGCAATGCCGCATGGCGACTGTGAGATCTCTAAAACCGTGGCCGGACCATGGATCAAAGGCATTATTTGCGGCGCAAATGAACTCCGAGTCCACTGGTGCCTGAAATTGTCCACAGCGCTTTTACATTCAGCCGTTACTGGGATTTTAGAACTGCTATCGAAACTTTCATATTACATAGAAAACCGTAGAGCAATTAACGGGAGTTAAGGAGAAATTATAGCTTTAAGTAAGGGTTCCGAAAAGTGCTTTAGTTCACCAGCATGTGAATGTAAATCAAGTGGTGCCAAAATTCATTTGACTTTTCTCTAATATCCTGAAAAATAAGGGTCAGTTATTTGCATAGTTAGGTCATAAACTAAGGTATCAGGTGTGATTTTGATATCTTCGAACTTGCGTACATAATATTTAACGGCGTTATTGCACTTTGAAATCCCTATAAAATAATTGGACTGGATTGGATTGAACTGTACACTAAGCGTTGTTGGTGTGTGTGTAGTTTTTTTTTTTTTTTTTTGGGGGGGGGGGGGGCGGACACCCAGTATACCTATAATGCACAGTTAAACTGATTTATAATTATCAAGGGGAAGAATCAAAATTACTTAACTCATAATTACTTACAAATAGCATTTTGATAATGCATCGTATTTTGTTTAAAGGAAAACAATACAGTTTGCCTACATGTCTAAAATTTTAGAAATAACAAAGATATGTAGGAGGCGAACATTATTTTGAACTTGGTCCTACTTTAAAGAAATCAGTTAATTTGGCTTATTTCGCTTTACTTGCAATAGGCACCCCATTTTGTTATTGATGACTGTACATGGTATGGTATAAGTAGTTTTTAAGTCTGAAGCAATTTCGGTTTCGATTATGCGTGGATTAAGTTTTCCTTCTCGTATGAAGTTTACTTTCTGATCTATCTTTACTTCCCGTTTGTTTCAACGACATTATCACCGAAAGCCACCGGCTATACCAGCAAAGGCTTTTGTCTTTTGCTTTCGCGGCCGAAAACCGGCCGCTAAGCTTGTGTCTTTGTCAACAGAGATGAACATACGCCTTGAGTTCCTTTTAAGATGCCGCATGCCGTGTGTTCATATAACTGCCAAAAACTCAGTTGTATTTCACTGAAATTAAATACTATAACGGCGAACTACTTGTAAATGCAGTACGTAAAAATTAGGTTCTATTAAGACTTTTCGAAAATTCATTTCGTCGGGACGTACAAAATGTAGGTAATAGGAATTAATTAGAGCTGGGTTACGTGAAAAGCAGCTTCAACTGTGTGTGTGTGTGTGTGTGTGTGTGTGTGTGTGTGTGTGTGTGTGTGTGTGTAGTGTGTGTGTGTGCCTGTGTGTGTCTATAGGTGTGTCTGTGTCTGCGTGTCTGTGTCTGAGCAGCGTAACTCAAAAACGAAAAGTCAGTTACAAACCAAAGATGATATTTAAGTTTAATATCTTTCAAGAATGCGACACAAACAAAATTCCTGTACCCTAAACTACTCTTTACATGGAAATTGTTTAGAACATTTTGATTTTCTCAAAAATGGCTCCAATGATCTTGATCAAAATGCCATACGTCTAAGATACTTTTATGACAAATGAAATATATATTTTGAATTTTCTGGTCATAGCCCAAGTAGTCTTGTGTACTCTGAATGACTTTTGCATAACTGATAAACCGTAACAGATAGATCAAATCTTACTATACAAAAAATGTTGATCTGATTAAAATAAACACTTTATGACCCAATGTTGTTTTTTTTTTTTTGTGGAGTGCATCATTCAAAGATATTCTTTGTTATTTGTGTGAGATTTTGAAAGTATATTTTCCTCAAATGGAACACCATCATTTATTTTTTTATATCTTAGCCGTGCAAAGAGAATGAAATTTCAAAGCTTTAAAAGATTTGTCGATTGCTCAAAGCCTGCTGTATTCCCACATTCAAAATGTTTATATCTATTAGTATGAAGAAATAGAGGAATAAGAGTTTGTAAGAATAGTTAGTAGAAGAGTAGAGAAAGTCATGTGACTGCAACAAATTAGATTTTACTTACTTAGTTTTTCTTTCACAAGTGAATACCCTTAGTAATATATATTACAAATTGGACAATTACAAAGTAAAGGGAAGCGTATATGGTAATAACAGTTTGATCACTTTGAAAAAAGGAATTTTTAGGAAAGGGAGAGGAACACCACGTGTACTGCACAGATCAGTTGTAGGTAATACATCCCAGGAGGAATATAGGTACGAAGGCAAGGTGTGGCAACGTGAGAAGCCCCTTTTGGTACCCAGGGAGCCGAAACCCAGTGGTCCTTTTCCATTAGGGATAGTGCCTTTTTGTATACCAAGCTTCCAAGCTGAAGTGGGGAAGCGGATATGCCACTTACGCACATCAACGTATTAGGAAAAACTAACGAGACCCTCAATGGAGTCCACAGTGCCTAGTAACCCTCTGCTATCTCTTCCAGTTACTGTCCGAGGACGCTGAGACTGCTCATAACGCTGCCTGAGCATACCCAATCAACCATGGGTATCGGGAACCACTGCTTCGCCGAGTCCAACCCAATCCAAACAATTTTCTTGTGGAAGGGTGTCGAATATTAGACTCGCCGTACTTCTGCTAATGACAAAAATACCACGAGTGCTAGGTGTCCTATTAGGCCCTCGCTATATTTTTGCGGTTATATGCTAGCATTTATTTATTTAATTGTATTTCTCCTCCATTCCCATGTTCAGCTTCTTTTAGTTTAAAAATAAAATGTATATGTGTGTATTTATTTGTTTATTTATTATCGTTAAACTTGATTGTAATACTGTGTATTATCTACTGTACGCTATGAATAGTATAGGCAAATCTTAATTAGTATTCATATACAAGCTACCGAGTTTTCCTTCACAGTGATAAAAGGACTGACAAATTGTTCACTTTTTTATTTATAATACTATAAGGGTATCAGCTTATATTTCCGACTTCCGTGTACCAAATAATATCGCAGACCGTGCGTGATTAAGTACTGCGTCCGCTCGCATTATCAACAGTATTTTGTTTATTTCAAGGAAGGAAACAGAGACGTTATCCCATCACTAATTTGCATGGTGTCACTCGCGCAGGTCATTCACCACGTCTAAAAGTACCCCTATAGGTGGTAACCTAAACTTCTGGTTATAGTGCAGCTTCCAAGATTTCAGGCTTAGTGTTGTGTTGAGGTGTGTCTCCGTCAGCGAAAATGTGGAACGAGAAGGAAAGACAAGGTAATATGGTAATGGAAATTAAATTGGATGTGTTAAAGAGAAAAGGAGAATATGTTATACTTTTGTTTCCTTATAGTGCTAGAATATGTGTTTATGTAATTTGTAGTATTATGTTATGAGTTGTGAGTAACTGTCGCCTTATTCCATAAAGTTCGACAGCCTTTTAGTCCACATCAGGTCGAATTAAGTGATTCCACTGTATAACTTAACATAAACACAGCAAAGAAAGAATCGTACACACAAATGCTAAGTCCCTTATTCACGAGAAAGTTTTAGCTCATATATCGTTTACAACCCATTGAAGCAAGAGTTAGAAGAAATCCATTTATTATCAATTTTTCATAGCGCTTGCCTGCATTCAGAGCAATAGGCATATAGTATCCGGAGCACCACAAAACTTTCCCTTCTCATTTTGCCCTCCAAGCAAAATAAAGCAATTTGTAACAAAAGAAAGCATGGAACTTTATGGCAAGATATCCAGAATAATAACCAAATAACTGCGAAAAGACTCAAGAAGCTTGCAACAGACACAGCAATTTGCCTCATGACGTCATGATACGATAGCCTCGAGTTCTCAGAATGACTGGAATGGGTATACTGGGCTGAAAACAATGCAAAAACAAAGAAGAGCACTTGCTCTATCTGCGTGGTTTCCGCCATTATTACATTGCGTTATTATACGAATAGCAAACTCGGATGAAAGTAAAACAAATAGACGGAGCAAGGACCCGGAGGGGAAAGGGGGGGGGGAGATGAGAGGGAAAGAGACAAGAAAGACATCAGCAAGCTTGATGCTAAAAGATAACTACGTCATATTATTTCATTATGTAATAAATGTATGAATAAGCGCCTGTACGAGTGCGTGTGCGTGCGTGTGTGTGTGTGTGTGTGTGTGTGTGTGTGTGTGTGTGTGCGCGCGCGCGGGCGTGTGTATGACGTGGGGGTATTCAATGGATGGGTTGGCAGAGAGCTATTTTTCACGATTGAAAACTATCTCTTCAAAGTGACCCAGGCGAATGGTCTAACCACTCGGCCATGGCCATGTGGAGCCTGACGGAGTTTGATATACGAATATACCCACAACGATATATAACTTCGTCTAGACGTACTACAATGTTTACTCGAAAGGATGGAGTATTTTCCTGAAGCCAACAACTAAAACACTAAATCTGCTGATTTGACAAAGAGAACCACTGCCCCAGGTATATTCCTGACCTGGAGGAACAGGATTTTGAATCGGAGTGTGCTTCTCTTAGTGGAGTTGCCTTCACGTAAATTCAAGAGGGTTTTCTCGGCTGTCCGCTAGTTTTCAGATGGTAGTTTATTCCCCAATTTCCACTTAACCTCCGGCTAAGCCAGGAAGGGCTCCCCATGCGTCCCAAGAGACCTGAGGCAACCTCCTGCTACAGGACGGTAAACACTTAACCTTTCTAGGCTTCCACAATCTTTTGGAAGTAGCAAACATTGAGTGTTTGTTCCCAATTTTTAGCAAACCATAACTGAATTGAAACGAAATTGGGCCTTATGAGTAGAAAATTTGTGGACAATTGCGTTTTAGCCAAGACGGATAGAAATATAATTCAAGATTGAAAAATAAAGAATGCTTTTGAGATGCCCCTGAGATAAAAGAAAATAGAACTTTATACGTTAAAATTACTATTTGAAAATAATTTACAAATTATATATAATTTAAACAATTTTATTTTAATGATAAATATCTATTTTTATAATGAATATTTATTACAATAACACAATTTTATTGGTAATTTTTACTCGTAAAACACCATTTATGGAACTCACGGTATCAAAAACATATATGGTGCCGAATTTTCACAGATAATATGGAGGGAAAAGAATGATCGGGTTTTTAAGTAGTCTTAAAAGCATAAAATACATATGACACCCCAGATGTCACCAAAAGGCACCAAACCTAACTGCAGATGATATGAACGTGGCACTCCAAAGTTAGACCATAAAATTAAATCTGATGCAGACACCATTTGGGGCAATAATTATCTGTCGTAATGCAGTGAGTATCAGTGCTTTGTTCATTCACATGCTATATATCGATCACACTATCCGGTGATAAATGGTACATCCTGAATGGCTTCGTATAATCCTGTTAAATGTGCAATGTGTTGGCATTCTCCATCGCCATTTATTATACATTTTTCAATACACATAATCATCTACAACACCAGCAGTGCATTGTTATGTAATATTGCAAATATGAGTTGCTCTAACATTTTAGACAGGGTGTTGAGTAGCTTTCCTGACACTCTAGGCACGATAAACTTTTCCATTGATCTCTTTCATGACAGATCACCCAAGAGTTCGCCAGAAAACACTAAATAGAATTGCATAGGACAAAAATATTACCAAACAAGAGGTATATTTATAGCAGTATTGTACAAACTATAATGACTTATGGTGCCGATATAGGCATTTTATGGGATAAATTGAACAGTTTTCTATAACATTCAAACAATAGAAATCGCATGAACATATAAGAATAATGCCTGAAGAGTGAATATGAAAAAATGTATTTAATGGGTACTACCAAAAAATAGGAAGAAAGGACGATCATCAACAACTTGCAAGGATGACACACTACAACTACCAATGCTTATACCTGGCGCATGAACTTGTCGGTCTTTTTCCCTTCTCTTTCACTTCTAGTAACGCCTGCCGATACCTCCCCTAACTTCCCCTCCATCCGAATGTGTCAAGGTGAGAACACGCGATAGAGAAGCTTTGAGTGGGCATGGTGTTGCCAAATTTATTTTAGCAATTACACTTTAGATAGCATTTTAACGTTAAATTGTGGCTAAATTAACTCTATCTAAGACTAAAAGGCATTGCGGCGTTATTCACACAATGTTTATAACAGTTAGTGAAATGATAAACCATTTATATCCATTTACCAAGAAGCTAGGTGGCTAAAAATATTTGGCATGATTTTTTTTTCAGCGAAACCACTCTTTATTGATAACTGTATCGGACATATTTGTTACACTTGCCATGTAGAATGACCAAAGCAGTATGTTCCAAACGATATACATTTTATATACATAAAGCCTTAGATCAAAACAATGAATGTTTCGATTTGTGGGACATTTTCTTTACATATTAATGTGAAACACTAAAACCATATGCAAAGGGTAATAATACACTTTTCCTCGTAGAATTTTTAGTGGCTATAAGCCAATAAAGAGACTCTATAGAGCTGGACTTGGATACAAGCACCTGTGGTTTAGTGGACTGCAAAGGTTTTCAAACAATATGCGCGAGTGGAACAAGAATTATTAAATTGGCCTTGGCTATGGTTGCACAATGTGCAGAAACAAACGAAGACTTCAGTAATTGCCCGTAAATGCTGAAGAGTAAGTATCAAATTCCATTAGTATTGAAAGTTATTCTACTATTGAAATGTACTATTCAGAATTCTGGTCAGTGCGTTTTGGTGACCAGACTAAGGAAATTAAGAGCAAAATTATTTGACTGAACCTAAAGGCGTTAAATTATCATACATGTATCACTAACTGGTCATTCTTTTGTTAAGTCAGTGTCACCAACTGTACCCCATAAATCGCTGAAAAGCAATTTATTACACATTACAATTGATTAACAATCAAAATAGCAGTTCATTTCAGTTTGTCAACTGTGTTTTCAACAATTGTTCTTATAATAATTAATATATCTTCCGGAAGCAAAATTATTTAAGATTATAAACTAGTTTCTTGTTGTAACAACAAGAGAAGATCGAAATACATGTTGGGTTTTGTTTTTCTCAGTTGGCAGTGCTGAGTGAGTTGAACTACACTAATCGAAATTAGTATATTTTAGGTTAGCTTTTTATAGAATTTAACATTTTCGCGATGTGTATCATTCGATGTCTCACCTTCCTAGATAAAGTCTACCGCTATTTTAGACGTGTTATATTATTTGTGGTAATCTTGTTATTAAAATACGCACAGAAACACAGTTCCTGGTGACATTTTGTAGATGCCTACTAAATGCATTTCGGCTATCAAACAAGAGAGGGAAACTACTTTTCCAGCAGCTCTTCTATCTAAACCTAGACATGGGAGTGTGCCCCTTTTATACTGTAGTTAATGCGATAAACGTAATTCCATTATCTCGTTGAAATTCTAATTAGCAAACCTTACTATCGTGATGAAAGCCTATTGTAAAACCATACATCAATACTCTTTCTCGTTACATTGAAACAACCGGATACCGGAAAGCCTTAAAGCGCATTTGAAGCTCAGTTGTTGAATAATCTATCCAATAACGTCTAAATGCCACGGATGGTGCTCAGCGGAAGAATCACCATTCCAACTCTGGCTATCAGTGCACTTGGCTTTGCCATTGAGCCGAGTTACAAGGTGACGTATATTATGATTTTGGCAACTGTAGAACGGATGTTATGATCACAGAATGGATATTAACACCAGAATGGCCGGAAGCCAGTTATTCCTTTATGGAACCTCATTGCTGAATACTCCACACTTCTCTATCTTGGAAATGGGAAAAATACTTCAAAGCCAAACGCACTTTCATTGCTTTCACTTAGAAAATATTTACAGAATAAAATGTTCTCCAACGGGAGAGATCAATAATATCTCAATTGCCTCCAAAAACAGATCTCCACATCGGTACCGAGAATTGAACCCGACTCTATTACTCTTTTTTATTATTGTTTACCGTTTATGTTAGTTTCTTCATACGATGCAAGTGCCTTTGGGAAATATTTTAGAATTCAACTCTTTAATAATACCCCGTTTTTAGACCAAATCCTACCAAGTTCTGGTATAAACCAAACCTGACAGTAAAATATTTTGCTATAACAAGAATTTAAATTAAGATTTTCTTTTAAAAATGCCAGGGAGCTTAAAGTTGAAAGAAAATATGGAATTGTTGGTTAAAACTCCTATAGTATTTCACTGTATACATTAAAGAACAGATACATTAAAACAGATGAAATTAATTTTAATTGTATATAACGTTAGCACTTACTTCATACGGCACCACAGGTGGTGACCCTGGTGAGGCATAAAATGAGACACTAAGTGGGAAAGGAAATTTGGCTTAAGTTGCCATTTTCTGAATACTGGGAAAACCCTGAAAAAGCTTAAGTCAAGGCTGACAATTCTGACGTGTTTTTGAGGAGATCCTCCCTTCACAAGCCAGTGTTTTAACGACCTCGGCTACGTGGATGGTATAAGAAAAATTAATTAACCTTTTTTGTAGTACAAACTTGATATTCCCCAAAATCCAGTGCTTGTATCAGTATGTTGCAAAACAGTTAATTTGTAAATCTTTACAAGAAAAAAATAGCTTGAATACGTATGGAAATTCTTCTAATAAAATATTATTTAAACTAGGTAACGCACACTTTCTTTATATTCCTCAACATGCCAAATGTCATTCTTTCAGTTCTCATTGTCCATGATAGTCGAACAGTGAACTTCCAGGGAGAAGCCCAGGCAGGGATGTGTGCAACTTTATCTGGCTTTTCAGCAAGAAAACCACAGCTGCAGAAAGCAAGTGCAATTAACGGCTTGAACAAACCTTGCCGCAAAGCTGGTAATGGGTCAATGCCTGAAGCCCTAGAAAACTCTCCCAGGACCAAGTGTGCAACTCAATGTCTCCTAGTGCATTTTCTGTCTTTTATCTCACAAGAACATTATAAACTTGAAAAATTAAGTTCTACTTGCACTCATCCTCTTCTGCTGATGCTAAAGTTTAACTATAAATCATATACTGGTAGTCACAGCAAACAAAGATAAAGTATAATTTTAATTTTCTAATAACGAATCACTTTCTCTTTCTTCCGAAGTCTCTGAACTTCTATCCTCTCAGTTATGATATACAAATTATCAGCTGGTCATTCTTTTCTTCCGTACAATTTATTTAGTCATTGTTGTCAACTGTATTCCATCGATAATATTAGACGCATAGTGTAAAGTTTCGGTGTTGGTTTGACTGACCTCGACGATCTATGTTAGCTCGTCCTCTCCTTGGCATTGTAATGAACACTGAAACGACACGGAATTGTTTTCACAGACACTCAAATTTGCTGAACTTACCTTGCGAACTGCACAAAATTGAAATTCTCAAACTAAATCCTCAAGTTTCGCTAAAATACACTTTGTGGTTATGTCTAAGCCTGCCCTAATTCCTCGAGCCTCGCTGAAACAAAACACAAAACAAATTGAATGAATTGTTTATTTCTAAGCTTGCAAACTCAATTTATTCTAATGGAATGGCTGATAAAAATGTTCACATAATGTAATTAAATTTAACCAAACATATTCTCAAAGTCCAGTATTTTTTCATTAAAAAAACTATATTAAATGTAACAGATGCAGTTATCAAACGATCGGTCCCTCACAGATGCTATATCTTGAAAGCAATTCGAAGTGGCAATCCCCATGCATTTCCAATTTCGATTTCTTTCAATTTTTCGACTGTTTCTTTGGGGTTCCTTTTTTATAAACCACTCCAGTATTAATGCTACTTTCTAGTTTTTGCAAGACAGTTATATAGCACTAATAGAAATTAATATTTTTAAGTTATTTTTATAGAATTTAACATTTTATGGCCAAATCTTTGCTTCATATTTTATTTATGAAATCGTCCAGATAAATATCATTTGACCTTCCAAAATAAGTTCTGTTTCCTTGCTAGATTTATCGGTTAGACCAGATATGACATTTCTTGAGATAGTACTCAAATTTAAACTAGTTTTTATGATCACCTTATAAGGGTTCATAAGCTTGATATTCAGTAAGCAGTATTATGCTCACAGCCCTAATGTAGCAAAAAATTCATTTCACAAATTTTACTAGTCTTCAGCACAAATTACTTAAGCTCTAAATATGATATACTAATTAACAAACTAAATAATCTATATTTTAAATACACAAGCTTTCTGTAACATTATTGCTTATTAGCGAGTATTACAGTTGTTCACGTGAAAGTGAATTTTCTTTCCTAATACACTTTAAGGGGCACCAATCTGTGAAAATTACAAATTACAAATGTGTCTTAACCAATAACATTCCTTTTTATCACACACCACTGATATTATTTAACTACAACTATTTCCCAAATTTTCACACAAATGGATAAAACAGTTTTTTAGAAAAAAAAAGTTTTCATTTTTACTTTCTCTACTGGTAAGTAGGGGAAGTATTGTATTCCACCCGAAAATTTGATGTCGAGATTTTACCGGAAATACATGTTTCGAGGCCCCCTGAATCCAAAAAAAAAAAGAATTTTTAGAAAAAGGTCCGTGTGTGTGTCTGTGTGTCTGTGGACAGCATAACTCAAAAACGAAAAGTCGCTTAAAAACTAAAGTTGGTATTTAAGTTTAATGTCTTTCAAGGATGTGACACAAAGCGTTTGAAGAAAATAGCCTCACCCTAAACTACCCTTTACATGGAAAATTTTTCAAAAATGTTGATTTTCTTGAAAATGCCTCTAACGATTTTGATTAAAATGTCATACGTTTGAGATATTTTTATGACAAATGAAATGTATATCTTGAACTTTCTGGCCTGTAGTCGTATTTACTCTGGATGACTTTTGCATAACTGGTAAACCGTTAGATAGACCAAATTATACTATACAAAAAATGTAGATATTGCTAAAATACACAATTTATGTCCAAATAAATTTTCTTATATGGTGAACTATTTCGGAGATATTCCTTGTTATGTGTGTGAGTTTCGGAAAACTTAAAACTTTCGTGAAATGGATCATCGTTGTTCATTTTTTTATATGTTAAGTGTGCAAAGAGAACAGAATCTCAAATCTTTAAAAGACTTTACTATCACACAAAGCCTACTGTATTCTAACATTCCCCTTGCACCTACAAGGAAATAACCAATAAGATAATTTGTACAAATGTTTATCTCGACTAACACGAAGAAGATATAGGAATAAGAGTTTGTAAGAATGGTTAGCACAAGAGTAGAGAAAGTCATATGAGTGCAACACATCAGATTTTTTAAGTACCTTCATAGCATACATTTCCGGTAAAATTTCGATATCGAAATATGGATGGAATGCAATTGTTCTCTACCTCCCAAGTATGTGGAAGAGAAATTAAAAAGAAGGAACAAAAATAGTTATATAAAACAGTTACAGTCTGAATATTAATATGTAACACGAAACCTGGACCCTCACCCAAAATGGCAGAACAAATAAGTATATTCAACAAATGTAAACGAGTTGAATTATGTATCTCAGATACTTTTCTGGCCACCAGAAAGGGAAATATAGAAGTTGGAAAAGAACTAAAAAATTTAGTACTCCTTAAAATTTGAAGGAAAACATGCAACACTAGATACATAATTCAGACAGTGGAGAGCCTTTTCAATTTTTTTTTTTTTTTTTTTTTTTTTTTTTTTTTTTTTTTTTTTTTTTAATGTAGGCTCTTTATCTACTATGGTTCTCAGTCCTTTCTATATTGGGCGGGAAATACCCCTTAAGGGAACAACGTTTGGCAAAAAAAAATTATTTTTGGATTTTTATTGCAAAAAGATGCACCATACCTTAAATAATATATCTGCGAAGTTTTAACCCCCAGGGAGGGGGGAACACATATTTTGGACGTAATTTTTAAAGTGTTGCGCCTCTGCCTTCTATATGGGCATGCATACCCATCCTTCCATTTCAACTTTAAACTCATTTTTCTCGTAAACAATTTTATTGTTCCTTTCTCATGTCCAAAATTTATCTTCTCCCACAAAAATCCAGCTAAGGATTCAAAAGTTTTTTCCAGTATAGTTCAGAATATGGATGGTATAATTTGTGTTCGGAATTTTGATATTGCTTATATATTTTTTTAAAAAAGGATAATTAATATAATAATGCCCTGCTTTTATGCAATTTTTACGCTTTGCGGTATTGCATTTTTTATTCACTATATGAAAATTACCTTTCTTTAATTCGTTACAAATGTAATAACAGATACACTCTGTTGGAGATAGATCTTAAATAGACAATAAAATTTGTATTAATTAATAATATATCAGGAATGTGATTAGATACTGGAATTAAATTTAGTACATATATTTCTTTAATTATTAGTAGTGCATGTGCAAAAAAAAAAAAAAAAAAAAAAAAAAAAAAAAAAAAAAAAGTTTCTAATTTTAGTGCTTTATAAAATCGCCTTTCTCACTGCGGTGCACCCTTAATTTTGCTCATAGGCCCCTGTATCAGGCTTGAGGTTATTTAACGGGCCCTAAATGTACGACTCGGAACCACGG
Source organism: Tenodera sinensis (assembly GCA_030765045.1). NCBI lineage: Eukaryota > Metazoa > Arthropoda > Insecta > Mantodea > Mantidae > Tenodera > Tenodera sinensis. The sequence goes on from CM060972.1 coordinate 54,902,561, forward strand.
GCTTTATTCCCTTCCGAACGAGGGCACACTAAGGACATTTATGGCCGAAAAAAATCTATCACCTTCCGCCGGATTTGAACCCACAACCTCGGGAACCAGAAGCTGTTATCCAAAGAGTGAAAGGAATGCATGTTAAATTAATATGAAGATATAAAACAACGCAGGGTGATAGACAAGCAAATGAGAACAGTCCTTGAAAGATGGAAGATGAACACCAAATCCTGACATAGTGAGAACAAAAGAAAACAGTCATCAGGAATTTCTTAGTTATTCTATTAATGTTTTGTTTTAAGTATATAGCTTAAATGTTATAACTATAGCATTCTTTCTCACCATATTAATTATGTAACAGTTTATATAGTTCCTCAAAAATATGCCGGCCGCGGCGCACAACAAAGGACAGTCGGGCCAAGGTACCTCATAACACGTGCATCAGACGCTCTACGTCAGGATGCCTTGCGCGACTGTTTGTGAACATATGACATGAGCGCACACGTCAAAGGGTTTTGTGAGTTTATTCCAGAATGTCCGGCGACCGGCGTATTTTTGGAGCTTCTAGAAAGATCCTATTACGTCATTCTCGCTATATAAGAAGGCGAACCAATGAGAGTGGGGAATCAGTTTTTTTATTTTTGGTGTGGGTGTGATTGTCTGATTGTATAGCCAAATTCAGCTGTTTGAGAGACAGAGAAAATGAAGAAAGACAGAAAGGAGTGTGTCAAGGTTAGAGAAGAAAACGTGTGAGTTGTAATATTCAGAAATACTTTAGACTGGATAACTGCTAACGTCAGTAAAAGAGAACTGTTCTTGTGCATTGAGTTAGAAGAAAATAAAATGAGTAAAAGTAATTGAACTTTACTTTCGTCGTTTTGTAACAGTATTAATATGAATTTTGTTATATTTAAAAGTATTAATTATTATTTAAGTAATGTTCTTGTTACTTGCTCATAACTGCACTTCTTTAACGAAACCTATGTTTGGAAAAGTAGTCTAGAAATTCTATAACCTCAAAATATACAATATACAAATATGTGGTGAAATTAACTTTAAAGGTTATTGAATTTAAAAAGACGTCCGGTTTTGAAGATAGTAAATTATAAATAAATATTTATTTTAGAGTTAATTAACAACAAAATCTAAAAAGAAGTCTTCACCTATTTAAGGCACAAAATCTTGAAAATATAGAATCTCAGTGCTTACCTCTATTTACTAAACGATCGCCGCAATTCCACATTAAACATTTTGGAATGTAAATGCTGCACGAAAGCAAGTAGATAAAAAATCTGCATCCAAGTGACTTAGACAGGAAACTATAAAAATGAAATAATCTAAAACTTCCAGCTAAAATATGTACGTAAATTACGAGCACGTTTGATCTGATACGCCCATATCAAAACTATGCATAAGTTTGCCTGAGCGGTAACCCGTGTTGTTATTTAAAAGAATTAAAAACGCAATGCTGCCACACGTATTATAAAACGATAATATACAAAATTGCAAACAATACTTTCATAATTCTCTATATATAGGTAACAAATGAAGCACGGGACAGTTATTGATAAATAATTCAGTGCAACAGCAGGAATACTTCATTCAACGCAACCAACAGGAAAATATTAAAAACCATAACCCATGCAACTTCAAACAATATTGAAATGGACAAAGTACGATTTGTACCGAATGTAACGAGTGCTAATTAGGCTGTAATATGTTTACCGCTTTTGAAGCCTCATTTATCTCGGCTCAAAGGGCTGATGGAAACAATTTATGTTTGCAAAACGAAAAATTGTAGGCTATACGAAATGGCGTCAAATATAATTTTTATTTTTTCTATTGTATACTTGCAATAACCGAGCGGAGTGGCTCAGGCAGTAGCCTCTGTGGTCTGTATTCGGGAGGTCCTGGGTTCGATCCCCCAAGCCGACCTACCTGAACGATTCTTTCCTTCGCACGTTACCCCGGATCGCCAGGCGATCTCCATATCCTCTGAATTTCGTCTCCCTCCACTTCGTTAGGTTTCTTTCAGGGTTGCAAGCGTCGGCGAGCCTCGTGACAGCAGCACGATAGAGGGAAAAATGTGCTCTGCAATTCCTCTCTGAGAGAGGAACCGGGCCTCCTCCGGGATGCTTCTAACTGGGAAAGTGCTTTCTTGTGGCAAAGTTTCGGCCACCCTTAGGATCCATTCGCCTCATTCATCCCCCCGAGGTCCTCCGTCAGGGGCACAGGCACGAAAGATAAGATCGTCTTTCTGTCGAGGTATTAAACATGGCATTTTAATCAAAATCGCTAGAGCCATTTTCGAGAAAATTAAAATTTTCGAAAAATATTGCATGTAAAGGGCAGTTTAGGATGGAGAATGAATAATATTAAACTTAAATATCAACTGGTTTTTGACAGACATTTTGTTTTTGAGTTATGCTGTTCACACACACACACACACACACACACACACACACACACACACACACACACACACACAGGAAGCTTATTCTAAAAATCTGATTTTTTGCACTCGTCCGACTTTCTCTACTCTTGTACTAACCATTCTTACAAACTCTTATTCCTATATATTCGTGTTAGTTGAGATAAACATTTGCAGAGATTATCTTATTGCTCGTTTTCTTGCACATGCATCGCGAATATGTGAATGCAGTAGGCTTTGAGCTTTATAGCTTTCAAACTCCATTCTCTTTGCACAGTTAACATAAAAATTGAATAGCGATGTTCCGTTTGAGAAAAGTATAAGTTCTCCAAAACTTACACAAATAACGAGGAATACCTCTGAAATAGTTCCTTGTACCAAAAAAAAAAAAAAAAAAAAAAAAAAAAAATCAGACATAAATTGTGTATTCTAGCAAGATCTAGATTTCATTTGTCATAAGAATATCTCAAACATATGGCATTTTAATCAAAATCTTGAGAGCCATTTTCGAGAAAATCAAAATATTCATGTAATGTAAAGAATAGTTTAGGATGGGGCAATTTTCTTCAAATTCTTCGTGTCGCATCCTTGAAATACATTAAACTTAAATACTAAGTTTTGTTTTCAACCGACTGTTCGCTTTTGAGTTATGCTGTCCACAGACACATACAGGGACCTTTTTCTAAAAGTGCTTCTCTTTTTGGGAGCCTAAAAACATATATTTCGAAATTTTGGGTCGAATACTTACTATATGTAGCAGAGAAAGTAAAAAAGGATCACGACGCTGCTGATGTCTTAGTACCAAACTTTCCCACAGGGAGGCAGTTGCAGCTGCGCCGCAAGGTGTAGAAGCCATTCAGTACGCAAGGCGTCTATGGACCCTTTGGTACGGGAGGCGTCTGTAGGCGCTCAGGCAGTCAATTGTTTTATTATCAACAAAGACATTTGATTGAAGAAGTAAGAACCGGGAAGGTAGGAGCTGGGAGCCATAGGTTTATTGGGTGTGTGCCTGTGTACGAATCTCTCTCTTCTAACACGGGCTTCAGATACCTCGGGGACTAATCAATACTACTGCTTTTGGGCTTGCGCCCCTAACACTTCCGGGACTCTCTCTCCTTCTCTCCTCCCCAATTCTTAGCCCTCCCTCTGCTAACTGTCTGACTGACTACTCTTGTATTGCTCCTCCATTTTATTTGTTGCGATCTGTAGTGGGCCGCTAGTACTCTGTCCCCATTCACCTTCAGTCATTCAAAAATTGTTAACGCCCCCTTCATCATGTTTACTCTTGCTTGTAATAAATACTCAAATTTCACCCGCCCTACCACAAGGCCGCTAACAACCCTTTAAAGGTGCTGGAGTTGATAATTACTTTCCCCTCTATGTACTTATTGGAAATATTTTATTCCAAAGAAAAATTCGATTGAGATTTCACGTTTTGAGGACTCCTGAACATAAATAAAGAACCATAAAAAGATCTGTGTGTACGCATCTGGCTGTCGGTCTATGAACAGGGTAACTCAAAAACAAAAATTCAATAAATGCCAATGGAAGCTACAAAGATGCCACAAAAATAGGAAAATAAAATTACCCATTTCAAACTACCTTTATGTAGAAACGTTTCCATAAAATTATATAGGCTCTAAGGATTTTAATTAAATTAACACATGTTTAGAATATTTACATGACCAAATGTATGTCTTGAATTTTGTAGAAATTTCCTCAGAAGTCTTCTTCATTCTGGATAACTTTTGCATAATTGGTGACCCGTAAAAGATACAGAAAATGTTACTGCACAAATAATGCAGATCTCACTAAAGCACACACCTTTTTTAATGTTGTTATATTTTGGAATTATACAATATTTTTAACAAAAGGAACTCGCTATTCATTTGTTCATCACTTGGCTATGCAAAGAGAACAGAATTTCAGTGATCACTTAGTAACCAGTTCTTAAACCATTTGACTGTCAGTTAAAGCTTGGATCCAATGACTTATCGGCGGACCCTAAACTCAGTCACTCACTCACTCACTCACTCACTCACTCACTCACTCACTCACTCACTCACTCACTCACTCACTCACTCACTCACTCACTCAGTCATTCTCTCTGTCAGTCAGGCCTAAAACCTATTGTATTCCCATATTCCTTTTGCTCCTAACAGCAAGTTAGCACTAATTTTTCTGGAAATGTTTTATCTCGTAGGTCATGAGCGACCATGTTAATACAAAAAGATTACAGAGTCTTATTATAAGACTTACAATGACAATGGTAATTTAGTGGCATGTATAAATTTTATGGTGTTAAAAACAGCTCTAGTGTTGTGAAGAAACGTTGTATTTTTACCTGTTAGATTCTAAATACTTTTATCCAAATATATGTGATGAGGTGCTCGTGTGTTCATTTCGAATGTATAAATTATCCGGTCATTTCTGTTCTTCAAGTGGCTTTGGTTATTGTTGAAAATTGAGATCCTGATACTAGCTTTTGATACCTGAGGTCGTAGGTTCAAACCCAGCTGAGGGTGATGGATTTTTTTTTTCGGGCGTAAACTCATTAACATGGCTTTCTTCGGAAGGAAAGTAAAGCCAGTGGTCCCATCTCTTAGATTTACGGCACGTAAAAGAACCTTAAGCTAGAAAACGAGGCCTGTGAGCAAAATTGAGCGATCTTTCACGGCCAATATAACATGGGATGCTGGGAACCTTAACATTTACAGAGGGTCTATAAATAAAAACTCAATTTATTGATACTAATATATGAAGATTACTTATGGTAATCATTTACTTACGTTTCTATAATGTATCCCGCGAAGGTTTCTGGGTTGGTCAAACTATTTTACAATAAGTTGAGATGTTGGTATATATGCAGTTGGTAAATTCTAACACCGGTTGGCGGAATCGCATGAAAACTGGCACATCTAAGTGTGTTTTCACGCAGGAAGTTTTTAGGTTATACATTTTACTATGCAGTATGACATTCACATGTCCCTCTCTACTCGCTTTTCAACTCACAATTCCTACAGTTTTCTATATGACATAGCTTTGGTAGTAATTATGGAACATCACACAGGGTTTGGAAATAATTACTCTCTTAAAAGACAAGACATGAAGCAATAGTTTTTTCATACGTGAAGTAAGATGACAACTTTGCGGTGGGGTTGCTCAGGGAATTGACCTGATTTGTGGATGTAAACATGTCGGACGCTTTCGCTTTCGAGTAATGTTTTGGGGAGATAACGCTTGTGATTGGCCTATACTCGCACAGTAAACACGAAAGGACATGGCAGGGTATGAGTTTATGTTCTCAAGACGGTGTTTGTTTATGTACTGAGCTAGGGAAAGTGACACCCATACAATCTGCAGTGTTTCCAGCTTGTTTTCGATAAAAACGAAAATATCTCTGTAGAAAAAGATCAGAGACAAAAACGTAGGATACAAAATGTGTTGCAAATACCGAGATCTATCACTATTTTAAATTAATGTATTGAGTTCTCTTCCACCCTGTATGTATTTTTAGTTGTGCCGAGAGATGGCAAGTCATATTTTTACATTCTCTTTGTTTCATTCGAGAAAAAGTTGCTAATAAATGCACGTGCTGGCAAACTTCTTGATTTTTGCGGCAGTTGGTGACATCGTGTGCCTTTGCGGAAAGTTCTGGTGGTGTAAACTGCATATTAGTTTCATTCTGTCCATCATGTTTACATTTTGTCAATTCTAAGTAGTTGTTATTCGTTTGAACATATGAGAATCGATAGTTCTGCTTTCAGCTGCGAGGGAATATGCGCAGGCGGCAAAGTATTGATCTTTTGATCGGTGGACAGCAATATCGTTATGACCAGGTGCACTTTTGATTGGTGGATAGCAGTAATGTTATTAATATGTGGATATAAGGTATATTACAGTGGGTATACGTGCTACAATATGACATTAATTTTTTATCTAACCTACGTCCATTGAAGGCAGTTTGAGAAGAATACAGGGTTCGTAAACATTTTGGTATTTTAACTTTTAAGTACTTCTTTACTATACCAAATACACATTACAAGATATTTGAGATACTTTCTCGTTATCAAGTGCCCATTGACCGGATGAGGGGAAGTGGTTGTTGAGTGAGTCTATCAGAGCTAGTGAGCCAATCAAAGCTAGTGTACCTAATTTCTAGCCCATATTTACTTCAAGAAAAATGTTAGTCACTGCAAAATGTTGATGTAATATCCGTTTTAGACACATTCTTAGATTATTTACTTTGCTTATATATGTTATTAAACTGCCTCACTTTAACATTACGTTCTACGCCCTCTTTTGTGCTGTAAAATATACTCACCTGGGAAAAAATCATCTGTTAACCCTGCTCCTACCTGCAAGTGCTTATGTATAGAAATGCTTAACAAAAGAAGCAAAGAGAAAAGAAAGGATTTTTCTTTGCAAAGTTTGCCATTCTCTTCTAAGCCCGAAAACGCCGAAACAAAGAGTAGAATATTGCAACTTCAAGTCGTATTACCTCCCTTAAGGGAAAAATTCAAACAAACCTGCATACAAATGAGTTTCCAAGACGGGAAGGAAGCCAAGCAAGCAACTCCACATTAGCGCCATCTGTATAGATACGTTCCTGAACAGAGCAACTATATTGAAACTTAAAATAGTTATAAAACCATCATGCCAGTTTTGTCACGAGTTATCTAAAGCAGTAAATTAAAATTAAGCGCATTATCAGGTTATGTTATTTAAGCACACCGGGAAGAAAGCTTAACCCGATGAGCTAAGTTATTCCAATAATTACAATTCTATTCTTTAAACCTCTTATTCCTCCTTCTTCTTCATGTTAGTCGAGACAAACATTTGCAGAAATTACATTATTGCTTATTTTCTTGTAGGTGCAAGGGCAATATGGGAATCCAGTAGGCTTTGAGCGATAGTCAAACCTTTTAAAGCTTTCAAACTCCTTTCTCTTTGTACTGTTAATATATAAAAAAATGAATAACGATGTTCCATTTGACAGAAGTATAAGTTATGCAAAACTTACACAAATAGCCAGGAATATCTCCGAAATGGTTCACTCTAAAAAAAAATTATATATAAATTGTGTGTTTTAGCAACATGTACATTTTTGTATAGTAAGATTTGGTCTATCTCTTACGGTTTACCAGTTGTGTAAAACCCATGCAGAGTAAATAGGACTTCATGGGCTATAACCAGAAAATTCAGGATATAAATTTCATTTGCTATAAAAATATATCAAATATATGGCATTTTAATCAAAATCGTAAGAACCATTTTTAAGAAAACCAAAATTTTCTATATAAAGGCTAGATTAGGGTTGAATTATCTTCAAAATCTTGGTTTCACATCTTTGTAAGATATTTAAATTAAATACTAACTTTGGTTTTTATGTTCGCTTCTCTGCACAATTTGATATTTCTGAATCCTCCAAGGCACATTGTATGTTCCCTCCATTTACGGTGAAATTCTTTGTACCAAATTCCTCGACTACATGTGGCAGCATGCGATGAATCTGACATACTGATCAATGTAAACACAGAGCTCACAGGACCAATTCCAGACTGCGAACTACTGATGGTCAACTGTTCAGCCCTGGAGCGGTGTGTTCAGTATGACGTCACGCGCATTAAGAAGAGTGCTACTCATGCTGATTCCCGGTTCAGTGGATATCTGTCCTAGCTGTGATCATGCCCCAGTTTCCTACCCAAATCCAAAATATGTTTTATTTTGAATGAGACACTTTCTGGTCCATTGAGTTTGGTCTGGGACTCCAAAACTCCAGACTCATGGCGATTTGTGATGATGTTATTAAGTTAAAACGTCGGGAGCACAATATGTTTTGTCCCGTAAGATTTATATGGCGCAAAGTCGACACGTCAGCCTCTGCGGAAGATGCTAATCCAAACGGAAAAGAAGGAGTAATATGATAAAGTGTAGTTTCAGCTCGCCAAAGTCTTCAGACAATAACAACTGAACGCGATATCTCAATGCGCAACTCCCAAGAAGGTCCAGTTATTTACTTCTGTTAACTAGAACACTGCATTTACTACTGAAGCGGTGTGAATATGAATCAGATATATTTTGTCACCGCAATTATTGACGGGTAATTTATCTGAGAACGTCAGACCGTCGAACAAAATGTTCTAGACTATTTAATAAATAAAATATTATTTTAATTATTAATATTTATGCCAATAAACTTACTACTGGTGTTTTAAGACCCACAAACCGTGTGTGGGCAATGTTTTAAGAGGTGGAATCAATACTGAAAATTTAATAAATTTTCAATTTCAATTGAATTCCTGGGGGCAACAGGAGCGTTAAGTGCTGAAGTTTTTGTGTAAATGCACGCATTCTATTCTTCAAACATTCAACTATCATCTGTACAAAACTTAGTTTCATATGACGTCCCTAGATGGCAGGAGGTTCTTGGAAAGATCTCGTGCAATGCCAATCCGGTGCTATCGTAGTTTACATATAGATAATGGAAACAACTGTTTGCTACATTTTGAGATTGTAGTGACAAAGTATTTTAGGATGCGATTAAGAACAAAAAATGAACAAAATTAATTAATAAAAATACCGGAAAAACACTATGCAAAACCACTGTTGAACAACCACAAATACCACATGAAGGAAAGCGAATAGAGAGAACCGTGTAAATATAACTTGCATTTATCTTTCAAATATATGGAAAATTGTATGACTTGTTTGTAGAAGAGGGAGTACAAAAAAGCATGTGATTGTTTTTCGTAGAAAAAAAGTGAGTAGAGAAAGAATGTGACACGAAGATTTTGAACGAAGTTCCTCCAACCAAAAGTACACTTTACATGGAAAATTTGTGGAAAATTTTGTATTTCTCAAAATAGTAGTAACCGTTTTGATTAAAAGGCCATATGTTTAAGATATTTTATGGGAAATGAAATATATATTTTGAATTTTCTGGCTGTAGCCCATGTAGTCATGTTTACTCTGGATGATTTTTGCATAACTGGTAAACCATAAGAGATAGACCAAATCTTAACAATAGAAAAATGTAAATCTAGTTAAAGCATACCAAATAGCTTTTATTGTGGAGTGAACAATTTCGGAGATATTCCTTGTTATTTGTGTAAATTTTGCAATACTTATGCTTTTCTCAAATGGAAGGTCGTTATTTAGTTTTTTTATCACTTAGCCGTGCAAAGAGCATGGAATTCCAGTGCTTTAATATAGCTCCCATTTTTTTTAAACTTTTTGACTATATCTCAGAGCCTACTGCAGACAGGGTATAAATTCTAAGGCAAGCCAATTAATTAAAAAATGCTAAGATATTTTATTTTTATTAAAATATTGATTATATATTAGTTAAGTTATTTTAAATTTTTGAATTAAATGCATATTTGTCCATGTATAGTCCAAATCTAAAATCTATTGAAGAATGCCAAATATAAGTGGAGGATTGTTAACTGGAAGCTAACTTAGAATTATTACGTGTAACTATAAGAAAACATTTGACAGACACTCGCTTTTGAAAGTAAGGAATAGTACTTTATTCTAACAGTTTAAACTTGGATCGGAGTGACTCAATCATAGTGCCAAGGAAACCGAAGTGTGGAATAACTCAGTCGATTGTTTTTATTATGCTAAAACTCCTACATTGCCACAGCCGAAGTATGTATTAGAGGTTCTCGTGAGTATTTTGGTTTACAATCGCACCTGGGTATCCAAGGAGGTGTAATTACCACACGCTAATTGCCCTGTGGCACGTGAGTTTCTACAACACTGGCCGCGTGTGTAAACACTGCAGTATTTGGTATACGGATTAATCCCGACCAGATGGGACACCGACCCCAAGAGACCCATCATAAAAGTACACCTCATTTGGAGCACCAGTAGGGAAATACAGGGAAAGTGCTGTCCCTGCAGGACAGAAATACGATAAGCTTCCAGTGCATAAATCTGCTTATGCAATAATAGAAGTAATAATATAAATAATAACAATAATAATAATAATAATAATAATAGTAATGATGATAATAGTAATGATGATAATGATGATAATGATGATAATGATGATAATGATGATAATGATGATAATGATGATGATGATGATAATGATGATAATGATGATAATGATGATAATGATGATAATGATGATAATGATGATAATGATGATAATGATGATAATGATGATAATGATGATAATGATGATAATGATGATAATAATGATAATAATGATAATAATGATAATAATGATAATAATGATAATAATAATGATAATAATGATAATAATAATTTACTGTGATGGCGTAAAGAGACAGTAAGTTGAAAAATTGATCAACCTGTGCTATTAGGCAGAACAAAATTAAAAATAGATTGCTTAGCATATGCAGATGGTCATACAATCATAACTTGTAATGCAGTGATTGTTCTAATCAAATTATATTATTAAAAGAAGCTGCAGATAAATTTGATGTGCAGATACCTTTTGAAAGAACTGAATGTTATGTAACAAACAAGCACCAAAATATATACAAACTAAATATGGAAAAATTAAATGACTTACTAATTCAAATAACTTGGTGAAATAATTCAAGAGACTGGAATTGAAACTAAAGTAAATCAAAATAGATGCCTAAAATTGGAATCGGCTTGCTCAAAACATCTACAATGAAAAATGTGTATCAAAGTACGCAAAATTAAAACACCACAAGAGTAATTAAGCGTGAGTGCCTCTATGGAGTAGAAACATTAATCTTGAATAGAAAAGCAGATATTGAAAATACAGAGGAAAAAGAATGCAAAATTGTAAGACAAATTTTAGATCCACAGATCGCAGGTGAAGAGTATAGACTCAAAAATAAAAAGTTAATAAAAGTATATACTGACATTTACAGTGATATTAGAAAATGTGGTTAAAATTTTATGGGCATATTAGCGAATGAATGAATTCAAATAGGCTCACAAAACGAATATTCGAATTTTTCGAAAATAAAAGTCAAGCACAAGAGATACCATGAAGTGGATCAGGTGTGTAAAAAGTGACTTAAAATTGACATGAATTAGTCAAGAAGACACTATAAACAAAGGTAGCATTAGAATAAATGGTAATTTGACCAAGAGAATAAGTCTAAGAGAAAACTTGATAGATTGAAAGAATTATGGACTCAAAGAAGAACTAAGAAATTCTCTAACTACTTCGCTTAGCCCTACATGGGCTCTTACGCGTTAAAAAAAGAAAGAATAATATATTGTGACGCCGGGCTTGGCGCACAACAATAGACGAACGGAAGCCGGCTGGTTCACACCACACGCCGGACCAACGAGGAAACAAGGCACTCAAGGTCACGCTGGCTCGCGCAACTGTTTGTGTGTACGTGATTGTAACAATTGAAGCGGCAGAAACAAAAGGGACTTTTCTAGCGTCTTCTCGAGACTTCTAGCTTAGTCTTCACGGTGCATGTGTGTGCAGAGCTTCTCTAAAGATCCGTGTGACGTCAGCTCCTCTATAAAAATAAGCAAGGCAACGAACAGAAGTTACTTGTTCAGTTTTAGTTTCAGAGTTAAAGTTGCGGACGTGAGTAGGTGTGTCAGTGAGCGCAAGAGAGCTGTGTGTGTGAGGTTCGTCATGTGCTTCGCAAGAAGATTTCAACGAGCATTAAGTGATTGTAACGTCGTAGTATGTGAGACTGAGAAAGTGAAAAGACACTGAAAAGATTGAGCACGGTTACGAAAGTAAAAGTTGTGAATTACGGTTGCACGGAAGACTGTAAACTGTGTCAACAACGAGAAGAAAACTGTGTATTTATGGTAACATTTTAGAAGACAGTACAGTGATAGAAAAGTAACCGGACTAGATTTTTTTCGTTTTATCTGATTACCTTTTAATTCCTTTAGGACAACAACCTTTCCTAAGAGGGTAGCTCCAACAGTCTTCTCACACTTAGTTGAGAATGTGGAGTTACCAATCTTTGTCTTTGATTGTTGTCTTTGTTTTAACATACTATTTTCTGCTATGCCCTATCTTCTTAGGCACACGTCAAGCGGTTCTGAAAGTCGGTTTCTCGTCGTTTTGGTCCAGGTGCTGCCAGCGTTTCTCTTTATTTCGCCCTCCCTTCTCGTTCTCGGTCTTCCTGACCCCCTCTCTCCTCTTGGGTCTCACATCGTTGCTGTGTTTGTCCAGTGATTGTTGTTGAGCCTTACTATTTGACCTGCTCATCTCCACGTCACTACTTGTGCGGCTGTAGGGGCATTCTTCACTTGCGTCTTTTTTGTGTGTTTGTGGGCCAGCAAACTATAATAAAAATAACACATTTTTCAGAAAGAGATCTGGTGTATCTATATCTTTGTATGAATGTGGAAAAGCTTATTCTAGTAATAATGTAATTTAGTAAACACCCTGTCGTCATTGCAGCTTTTTATGAAGTATCAAGTGTTAGTTGTATATATGATAGCGATCACTTCTGCTGCCATGAAAAAGCGATATAGTTCAAGATAAACTGAGGATCTGGGCAGGGGGCATATTTACTGTCTTCCGGCTTAGCAAATGCTTCCGCCTTCCATTGCTTTGCTGCCCTTTATTCCATAAACAAGCCAAACAGATGTCAGTGCGCTTACTCTGAAGTGGTTCTGTGTTTTAGTATATTTATTTACCTCTAAAACCAATGAGACTCCTAGTTCATGCACTTTCAAGCATGATTTTGTTTCTGGGTACGAATATTGGCGAGTTAATTAATTCTTCTAATTGCTAGACCAATTTAGGCATCGCTGTCACAGACACCTTAAGGGAAGTAAAAAGTCAGACGAAATGGCGTGACTATCCATTCGAAGCAGAGTGACTTTAATCCCAGTGACTGCAGTAAAATGCGGCTATAGCTAAGGATGGGGAGGGCCCACATAAAATAACCAGTGAAATTGTGATGGTGTTAGACTACAACTACATCCATTTTTAATTTTTGAAAAAAAAAAATATTATAATAATACTGAAATATATGGATATATTTACGATATAAATTCCTGCCAATATATTTATTTTTTTTATTAAATGCCAATATAAAATGAAAATAGTAATCTGATGTGTCGCGCTCATATGAATTTCTCTACTCTTGCACTAACCATTCTTAGAAATTCTTATTCCAATATATTCTTCGTGTTAGTTGAGATAAACATTTGTACAACTTTTCTGATTGCTTATTGCCTTGTAGGTGCAAGGGGAATATGGGAATACAGTAGGCTGAGCGATACTCAAATCGGCGGCGCCGTGGCCGAGCGGTTAGCGCGCTCGCCTACCACCTAGGCGGCCCGGGTTCGATCCCAGGGACCCGCATGTGGTATTCGTGGTGGACGAAGCGGCGTCTGGGCGGGTTTTCTCCGGGTTCTCCGGTTTCCCCCGCCATCTCATTCCACCGGTGCTCCATCTTCATTCCATGTATCACCAGTGTCACCGCCTGTGGTGCCGTAGTAGTAAAAGCGGGCGTTAAACACTACACACACACACATACTCAAATCTTTTAAAGCTTTGAGATTCCCTTCTCTTTGCATGGTTAACTTATAGAAATGAACAACAATTTTGCATTTGACGAAAATTTGTTTTCCGAAACTGACGCAGATAATACGGAATATCTCCAAAATGGTTAACTCTACAAAACACTTTATTTGAGCATTGATTGTGTTTTAGCGAGATGTACGGTTTTTGTATAGTAAGATTTTGCCTATCTCTTACGGTTTACTAGTTATTCAAAAGTCATCCAACTATATATGCTATAGCCAGGAAATTCAAAATATAGATTTCATTTGTCATAAGAATATCTTAAACAGATGTCACTTTAACCAAAATCGTTAGCCATTTTAAGAAACTCAAAATTTTCGAAAAATTTTCCATGTAAAGGGTAGTTTAGGGTGGAGCAATTTTCTTTAAAATCTTCATGCCACATCCTTCAAAGATATTAAACTCAAATACCAACTCTAGCTTATAACCGACATTTTGTTTTTGAGCTATACTGTTCACAGAAACACACACACATACACGCAGGCACAGTTTTTATTTTTTTTACTTTTTTATTCGGGGATTTCAAAACATATTTCCGATGAAATCTTTACACTGAATTTTTGTGCCAAATGCTATACTGTCCCTAGTTACTATACGCAGTAGAAAAAGTCAGAAGTTATTTTTTCTCGACTCTCATTAACTTGCAGTCATAAATATCCTTAAATATGCTATAATATCCTTTATGTTTATTCAGGGTGGCAATAAACCCTTTCTAGCAACCGACTCCGAACTGCAAGTTGGATCACAGTAGCTTAGATCCCTACTTTTGTTGTCGGGGAATTTTAGGAATAGGTTTTATGAGAAAATGTGGCAATACACGCACTTCTGCGTCCTCAGTAAAGATTTTTTGAAGGATTTCTGAAATTACGCTATTTGAAGCTACGACCGCTAGTTAAAGGACTCGTTCCAGGCGCAGACAAAGGAATGCTATTTGGAAGCTTTCAAGAAAAGGCTTACACCAGGTGCCTTTTATTTCCTAGGTTGCTTAAAATTTACCTTTAAGCAAAAAACAATAGAGAGTATTCTCAGAGAAATTCTTTGTTTCCATCTCAGTCCTATAAGCAAATAAAAGTAGTGGCTTCAGTTTATATGGCGGTGTCATTGTTGTTTGAAATCGCCGTTTTCCTTCACGGCCTTCATGAAAATGAGGGGGCTCTGCGGCAAGGAGCTAATCTGCATATAAAAAAAGTTTGAGTTTCACTGAAGTAAAGGAGATATAAGATCCTTATGACAAGGGATCGGGTTGCATGTGCACCGTCTTAAATGTGACGCATGGGAATGCCGCAGTGTTGCGTGTTAAGTTGGTAGGACTGATAACCTTTATGTTCGCCCTGCGAGCCACACTTTTATTCTTGCAATCCATTAGGTACGTACTGCATTATAAATGATAACAATTGATTTCTCAAGCTTACTGCATTTTCCATTGCCTTCTTAGAAGCTTGCGTAGGGTCTAAGAAACATTTGAAGGTGCGTATTTCAAAATGGCGTGCAATATACTCATTAATACAACGGTGAGTGTGTATTTGTGAAGCTTCTTAGGCGCTTATCAAAAATCTAGTCAGTTTTCTTATGGAGCAAAGAAGCAGTTGGGTTATTTTGTGCATTCCTAAACTCTAAGCCCTCCTAGGGCCGGGTGCATAAGTATAGCTGATTGGAGGGCAAGTTTAATCTAAAGTCAAAAGTTGTACCTATAAATATTCCTGTCTGGAGATCAGATTTAATCCAAGGTCAGGACGTCAACATGAACTAATCTAAGATCATCGAGTCTCAGTTCAACTTTGATCTTGGTTCGTAATAAAACGTTTGGCAACGTCGTGAGAGAGCTGAACATCACAGCTTCCGGCAGCAGCAACCATTTGTTCCCTTTTTTTTTTTTTTTTTTTTTTTTTTTTTTTTTTTTTTTTTTTTTTTTTAAACTTCGGATGCATTTGATTGGGCGCACTACTGTAGAAAAAAGTAGCAAGTAAAAGAAATCGATACATTTCACATGTAAGATAAAAAACATCGTTGGATATTGTAATTGTAGAAAGAAACTACATGGAAGTCGCTCGGGTTTTTAATTCGAGGATAATTATGTATTTACCTTATTAATTGTTTTTATTTGTATATTGTACCAGGTATTGGATCAAAGCATATTAAGTCAAACACATTATCCTTAAATTTGAAGAACACAATTGCAAATTAATTTCACTTTTTCGTGTTTCTAGAAGTTAATAGTCGTATTTTACCATTTTTGAAAACATTTTCTACGTTTGGAGCAATTAGTTTTTTGTTCTGTAAGATTTTGTTTTTTGAAACAATGTTCCCACTATCCAAATAACTATAAAAATGCATTACTTACCTTTTTTATTTAAAGTTGTGCTATATATTTCTTCCTTCTGCAGTTCTGTTGTTGTAAGTTCAATCAAGTTAACTGGAGAAAACTCACCAGTCACATTTGATCTTAGGTCAAGATACTATGAACTTAGTTCAAGGTTTATATAGTCGAAATTCTAAGATCAGCTTGACTAAATGTTATTTTCGGGTGAGTGAACTCAGATTAAGTTTTATGCAACCGGGCATTAATGTAATAATATCACACAAGTTGTCTTTCATTTCTTCAACAAACCATCCTGACAAACGCTTATTCTTTCATGTACTTCATATTAATGGAGACATCTTTATTATGTATTTTATATCCTAATGCCAACTCTGTTCTTCCAGTAGCGTTTCCTTTGACGGAATATGGACGTTTTCATATTTTACAATGCCACATCTGCATAACTCACTTTCCAGTAATATATTTATACATAAACACAGGTGAAAGGAGAAAGCTCAAGAAGTGCGGTTCTTCTACCTTCATAGATGTTCAGAAAACCGCGCGTTCCTTCTTTTGGTGAAGGAAATTCACGTCAGAGGGGTATATTAAGTTTGCCTCTCTCAGAAGCTATTGTGAGATTAAAAAGCACCAGGAAATGTATTGAGTTTTCTTAGTGGTATTTTAGTATTTTTTATTTTCTTCCTTGGTTTAGACTTGTCTTTTCTGAACTCGTATCTGTTTTGTCAATATTTCCCACTTCATGTGGTCTATTATCTTCCGGGGTAACCTTATTCCGTCAAGCAATGACCGGACCCATTCCTGAGTGGAGGCAGAGGGCAGAGTGCATTACCTCCGATGTTTGGGTGATGAGAATGGCGGTGGGATGAGAGGACCTACAGTTTTTACCATGAACTCCGAACCACATAGGCCTTGGGAATACTTCAACATACATAGATATGACTGAGCAGAATGGCCAGGCGGTTTCGTCTGTGAGCTGTAACCGCTTGGTGTATCTTCTACGACTATGCACTTTGACTTTGTCGCCAAATATTGATAGACTTCTTAAACGTAAGCAATACCAAAGAAGTCACTAATGTATCGTATAAGATTTGTAAGTGCTTTCGTAAATGCAACGGATCATACATTTAACCAAACCGTCACTGTAATGCAATACACGTGTGAGTGGCACAGTCATAAGGTGGAAGGAGGTAAATCCAACCTTCCCTATTTTCACAAACATTAGACATGGCTGTAATATAACATTAGACTTTGCTTATGTTGAGATGAAATCACCTTCACACGCCTTCTAACTTAGCATGTTCTGCTAATGTTTCGTCATTTCTCCAAACATAATTTCCCCAAACTTTTATAGGACCGTATAAGTCCTATCTTAGCTCTATTCTTTAGTAATGTGATGATCCTTTTCCCTTTAATATCGTCGCATTCAGTGTGCCGACTTGGGTGAAGGTCGTTAAGTCTGTAAAGGGGACGGATGAAAGCAAAAACGCTTCATATTCCACTAGGAAAAGTACTTCAAACGCTAGCGGCTCATGGTGTTGATAAAAGAATTAAAATGTCATGATAGCAGCTCATTTTCTCTTACACTAATTCCACATAATTCCTTTGTTATTAGCGTTTTAACTTTTTACTGTTTTATCTTTCACTTTTTAACCGTTAACCATTTTAACCTTCACCTTTTAGTTTTTGAACTGTGAAGCCTAAATGTTTGAGTTCTTCCTCTGCTTTTATCTATTTACTACGGGCCCAAATGAATTGTCGGCGAACCCTTACACACCACTCACTCACTCACTCACTCACTCACTCACTCACTCACTCACTCACTCACTCACTCACTCACTCACTCACTCACTCACTCACTCACTCACTCACTCACTCACTCACTCACTCACTCTCCCACTCACTCACCCACTCACTCTTTGTTGTTATGGTACACTGAATGTATAGTCAACTGCTGTCCTAAGTTTGGACATGTGGTACAGAAGATGTCGGTAAATCATTTCTTGTTCAACTTGTGGAAATATTGATTTTTCAAATATATAATTCTCATAACTTTTATCTTTAAAACTAACTAAATATTCCCGATAGCCTGAAAGCACATTCACCAGTGGTCGTGCAGTAATTTTGAAGGCAAATTAGCGTTTTAGGTCACTCGTTGATAACATAGATTGAAGCAACGCCGCCTAGCAGTCCCTGAGAGTCCTTTGTTGAGCATCCCCCTGCCATCGGTAGGGCACTGAGGCTTCGTTTGGAAAAGATGACACTAGTTATGGGTATAACGTCTTTTAATAAATGTTTTCCATGATTTTACTACTCTCACGGTAGCGTTGCCGAACAATATAGATTTAAAATAAAGCTGTGCTCGTATTTAAGCACCTAAAAATAAGTTTTACTAAACCTGCGTCCGTTGGTTTTATATGTATTCGACGCACTTAGACAAAAGAATTACTGTTTTAGCTTCAACTAACCGGACAAGAGTGTGTGGAGCTATGAACTAAACAGTGACGCTATCAAAACTGCTACAATTCTATTCAGCTTTTTAAATTTGCGATGCTAACCCTATTAGGTTCGTTTTCTCTATTCATTTTATTGAAAGTTATTATTCTAATTCTTAATTCTTTATAAATGATTAATTTTCTGAGTATATAATTTCGGTATCAAATAAAGACAAGAACTCAAGGAAAATATGAAATTTCCTATCCTAAACCATGCGTGCTATTATAATCGGAGTGTTTTGCAACTTGTAGGATTTAATCTACGTGACAAAAATGTTAATATATTTCCATAACATTTGATACAAACATCTTATTTATGAAAATGGTCATATTTTGTACGACATACGATATTTTCCTTTTGAAATAATTTCTTAAAGTAACATACCATCCTTTCGATATGGCGAGTGAAATTTAATACCGTGTATTCTTAAACAGTTTTTATGTTCGCGAACCGGTGCTATTATACCTATCGGTAAGCAAGGACAAAGCAACTAGCAACACTCTTTTATTTTTATTTTCTCTACCACGTGTACAATAGATAAAGTATTGGATTCCACACAAAAATTCGACACTGAGATTTTCCTGGAAAAACATGCTCTGAGATCCAAAGAATCTACACACCAAAGGTTTTTTTTTTAAAAAAGATCCGTGTGTATGTGTATAATGTGTGAAGCAAAAACTTGTTCAAATATCAAACTTGTATTTAAATTCTATTTCAAGAATGCGACACGAAAATTTCCAAGAAAATCCCCCTCGTTGAACCATTGTTTGCGTGAAAATATTTATTTTCTCAGGAATTTTGATTAAAAATATCATAATATGTTTACGATTTTTCATAACGAATGTCTATCCTGAGTTTTCTTCATTCTGAATGACTTTTACGTAACTGGTAAACTGTAGGAGACACGCAGAATCTTACTGCACTCAAACCCAGATCTCATTGAACGAAGAAATTAATGTAAAGTAGTTTTGTTTATTTTTTCTGATAACTACTTTAGAAGTACTTTTCTTGGTTTGAATTTTCAAACACTTATAATTTTTTTAAATCGGAAGTCGTTATTGGATTCTTTTTCTCTTTTATACCATGGCCATTTAAAGAGAATAGAATGTCAAAGCAACCACACAGCATTTGGATTTGACTCTGAAGCTTACTAAATTCTGCTATTCCCATTGCGCCTCTAAGAAAATTGTGGTGATGCTTTTTCTTGAACGTTTATCAAAGTTAACACGACGTAGATAAAAGCGTTTTAGTAATAATTTGTGCAACAATTAGTGGAGGAAGTCATGAGTGTGTACAGATTAGATTTTTTCTAAGTCTAATGATCTCACTAGGATAAAAATCTTATAAACTCTACGTAGTTTGTTATATTATATTTGATATTCTAATATTAAAGAAGGACCAAAGCCTAAAAACTATGTTGAAAGGTGAATAGCGCTTATTTCCTTAAAATACAAGAAGTTTTTAGGTGAAAAATATACATTTCGAAACATTTTTGTTCAGGTTTGCATATTTTAGCAATTTTTTCTTCCTATTTTGGCTGTTTATACTGACTAATCCACTGATATGTGCGTTGTTTGAAATCAACCAATCATCTGCATAACAATTTCAAATTTCAACCAATGACAGCCTTCCTTCGCGAAAAAGTTACATTTTCATTATCACCTCCTCTCCTTTTCTTATGGTTGATCAGGTTGGAGAATCTAGCTGCATTATGTTAACAGATGCGCAACGAAATTTGACGTAATAGATCCGCTATTCAAATGTAAAATATGGCTGACTTGTTTCGGTGATGTATTTAATCCCATTTAACCCTGTGTTTGGAATCAGTTTGACAGATTTTGTATTGAACGAAATAATAAATTAGCAGCAGATAGTCCAACTTCTGACATTGCCAATATCTTAAGTAATTGGAGCAACAATTTGAGAACCTAGAAGGCCATGGATATGCACACTGGTGTGTGTATACTTGCTTCATGTTTGTTTTGAGAGGTTAGTAATTACAAAACATCATTTAAATAACATTTCATAGCTATATCATCCCTTAATTCGTGAAATAGTCTTAATAAATGCTACTTGTGGTAGTAAAATTCTCTAAATAAAGTCTCTCGTCACTTCGTGAGTCGAGAATTTATCGATAATTTGACAATCACTCGTTAAGCTACCTCCAACCTAAGATTTGCATATTATTGCACAGGGCCAATGGCGTCGACGCAATGATGAAAGTTACAAGTTATTCACTATAATGATGGCTTCATCCTTGCACCACACGCTGATGGGAAATCGATGCTGATGCCCCTTCTACCATAGAATGAGGTACTTCGGGTATCTATATTGTATTACTGAAGCTGACAATACACCCTTTGTGAAGTGAACTACATCTGCAAACAAGAGAAGAGCTTTGAACTTTCATAATCCATGGCCTGCTGTAATGTTTGAAGAGAGTGAGAGCCGTGTGCCTGGTAAGAATGAAGTTCCAAGTAATTGCATTACATCATTATTCTAAAGCTTGATAAAGGTAGAACATTTTGTAAATTTAAAATGCATATTTTAGAGCACATTTCCCTTGAAAGGTAACACTATTTGGCTTCATTAAGTTGATATTGTGTGCACACTCCACTCGCTGGTTCCAATTAGGCAAACCCCTCCCACGTGGAGAATAAATAGAGCAAAATTCGTCTGAGGTTGCATGCCTCGAACTTGAAGAAGACTATGCTTCTCTATTACAATGTTAAATTTTTAAACTTTATGGAATATATCTATACTTGTAAGTCTGACTTCAGTCTCAGCTTACTTCAAATGCATAACAGTATCGGCTCCTTTCATTCATCACATTATCATCATGTAAGCAGTTGTAGAGTTAACTACAAATTCGCATTCGGGAGGTCGTGGGTTCGATTCCCGTCATGGGTTTTGTCGGGAGTTTCCACAGGTCACTAGGTGAATACTGAGAAGGTTAGTTACATTCTGTCCTATTTCGTATCATCAATAATTTCATGACATGGGCATAGGATCTCTCATTGTCCGTGGTATCCGGGGGCTGGAATCTGGAAGCGTTGTGACCCACGGCGAGGTCCTTGTGAGGACTTGAAGACTTCGAGGTGTCGTAAAACTTGGGAAACCTTAAGGATCTCTGTCAATGTCTGCGTACTTAGTCTGGATCTGGTCGCCAGGTGTCTCATCGCACCTCATCCTTCCTCATGGGGGTGCACCTTGGGGGCGTTGGTACGATAAGCCCGGCTTCATGCTCCTAACCACACAACATGTGAATATTTATTTTTATATTAAAATCATCTGTCTGTCCTCTATTGAGGTTCACCACCCGGATCCAGAGTACATTGAACAAAAACAAAATAATAAAAAATTAATTTTGATAGAAATGTTGTCAAGTTCTTTCATGGGTAGACCAAGCAGTTTTAAGTAGGTTTTAGTCGCAGGTAAATTTATAGCACCATACACGAGAACATAGAAAAACACATTTTATTACTACGTATTACATTCCACCATACATCTATATAGAGATTTCACAGGAAATGTTTGTTTTGAGCCCCCTGTATCTGTAAAAAGGATTGTTTAGAAAAAGGTATGTATGTGTGTGAGCGTGTACACGCGCGCGCATGTATTCCAACAGCATACCTAAAAACGCAGTACTGTTTGCATGGATTGTTCTGCAAAATAACTGTACAAAATATCTTATGCGTTGCACTCACATGACTTTCTCTCCTCGTGCGCACACTATTCTTCCTCTATCTACTTCAGGTTAATCGAGATAAAACTTTGTAGAAATTACTTCATTGCTAATTGAGAATATGGTAGACTTTAAGCGATAGTCAAATGTTTTAAGATTGGTCGCTATATGATAACTTTGAAAGTGCGTTCTCTCTGCATGACCAAGCGATAAAAATTTAATAACGATCTCCCATTTATAATACAAAATTCTTACAAATAACAAGGAATATCTCCGCAATGCTTCACTTCACAAAAAAGATCATTAACATAAATTGTGTTTTAAAGATATCTATATTTTTACTTCCTCTGCTGTTTTAGTAAAGTAGAGGAAGTATTGCATTTGACCCAAAAATTCGCTGTCAAAATTTCACCGAAAATATTTTGAGGCTGCCTGAATCCTTAAAAAAGCATTTTCAGAAAAAGGCCCGTGTGTGTGTGTGTGTGTGTGTGTGTGTGGTGTGTGTGTGTGGTGTGTGTGTGGGGGGGTGGGTGTGGGGGGGTGGGTGTGTGTGTGTGTGTGTGGGGGGTGTGTGTGGGGGGTGGGTGTGTGTGTCTGTCTGTCAGTCTGTTGGTATTTAAGGATGCACCCTAAGCTACTCTTTACATGGAGAAGTCGACAATTTTGATTTTCTTGAAAATGGCTCTAACAATTGTTAGAGCCATATGTTTGAGATATTTTTATCACAAAATGAAATGTATATATTTTCGGGCTATAGCCCATGAAGTCCTATTTACTCTATTTACTCCGGATGACATTTGCATAACTGGTAAGCCGTAAGAGATACACCAAATCTTACTATCTTGTTAAACCACACAATTTATGTGGAAATAATTAATTTTTTTTTAAGGTGAACCATTTCGGAGAGATTCCTTGTTATTTGTGCAAGTTTTGGAGAACTTATACTTTTGTCAAATGGAACATCGTTATTCATGTTTTATGTTGATAGTGAAAAGAGAACGGAATTTGAAAACTTTAAAAGATTTGACTATCGCTCAAAGTCTACTATATTCACATATTCCTCTTGTACCGACAAGAAAATAATAAGGTAATTTATCCAAATGTTTATCTCAACTGAGACAAAGAAGATACAGGAATAAGAATTTGTAATAATGGTAAGTACAAGAGTAGAGAAAGCCATGTGAGTGCAACACATCAGTATTTGTTGTATAGTACAATTTGATCTATCTTGGTTTACCAGTTATGTAGAACGCATTAAGAGTAAACAGGACTACATAGGCTATAGCCAGAAAATTTAAAATATATATTTCGTTTATCATAAAAATATCTTAAATATATTGCATTTTAGTCAAAATAGAGACATTTTTGAGAAAATCAAAGTTTTCGAATAATTTTCGATGTAAAGGGGAGTTTAGGGTGCAGGGCTTTTGCTCAAAATCTTCGTCTCACATCTTTGAAAGATATTAAAATTTGTTTTTAACCGACTTTTTGTTTGAATTGTTACGCTGTTCACAGACACAGACACACACAGCACAAGGACCTTTTTCTAAAAGTGCTTGTTTGATTCAGGGGCCCTCAAAACATATATTTTCGGTGAAATCCCAACATCGAATTTTTGAGTAAAATTGAATATTTCCGCCATACGTAGTAGAGAAAGTAATTAATGTGGATAGGTAAAAATCAGATGTAGTATCCACATTAATAGCACAATATATCGTAATATTGTTGGAATGGCTGTAGTTTATAACAAGCAAACGTATTTCCTTAGAGAGTACAATAAAGCTTTGAATCGTATCGGACCAAACACAATGGCAACATGGCTGGTGTTAAGTTGTTGCGTGCAGAAGGGAAGACGTGAATATTGCATGGAAACTCGTTACTAAAACATTCCACCTCAGGGTAGAAACGCGAGACAACTGTTTGTCTTATAATTGCTACAGAGAAGTGCTACTGCTTTGCCTCTTGACCTGTGGGAAAATTCCTCTTTCCTGACACATGGTCGGGGAGGATTTGTTTTTTAATACTACTGTTTCATGACAAATTAAGACGTGGATATTTGTATGGAAATGCTATGACTCTCCAACTGCATTCTATAATGTTGAGTGTGTAGATATATGTAATAAAGAAGAAAGGGAAGGAATAGCTTGGATGGGAACTGGAGTATTATATTCGCGGACGCTCTCCTTTATTTGAGAGAACCTAAAACAGCTGCAGAAATGGTGCCGGTAGAAATACACTGAAGCCCTTACCTTTAAAGGGCAGCACAAATCTATGACGGAGCATTTATTTTTCTCTAAATTCACTTTTCTCGAACTTCTCGCAAACAGACCGGCAGTTGGAAGTTTCTTGAACAGTCTGGAACCGCCTTGCTCTGCCGTAAGCCAACCAGTGTTTCCCACAATGATTACTTGTATTTGGTGCCGGTAGTGCAAATTTCTGGTATTTATCTCTCACATTTGTACTGATAAAGAGGCTGGAAAAGATTATCACCATCATTATGCTCTAATAAAGTTATATCAATATAGTCTGTTAGGAACGTCTGTAGGACGGATTAGCACTTTCTATGCTTTGTACTAGTAAAAGCAATTTACCCGCTTAAAAACTCAATTTATGAATTTTCAGAGAAGCAAAAGTCTTTCCTTTCAGAACTTTTTCGAGAGCATTTTAAAGTTCAAAAAGTAGCTCTTCTTCAGGTAATCATCCGTACGTAAAGCTGGATTGCCCGAGTGTTTGTTAAACTATGTTCAGTTTACGTCATTCCAACAGCAGAAATCTTCTGTATCTGCACACCGCATCAAGATTTCTCCCTTTCAGTGATATTATAGAAGACGTAAATCTAATATAATTGTCTTTAAGGGAATGCTACAGTGAAACAGATCTTGGAGAAACTAGTAAATCTAATAAATTATTTAATTTTTTAGAACTAAGTAAGAGTTAAAAATTTGATGTGTTGCACTCACATGACTTTACTCTTGTACTAACCATTCTCACAAACTCTTACACCTATATCTTCTTCGTGTTCGTTGAGATAAGCATTTGCAGAAATTATCTTATTGCTTATTTCCTTGTTGGTGCAAGGGAAATATTAAAATACAGTAGGGTTAGTGTGATAGTCAAATCTTTTAAAGCTTTGAGATTCTGTTCTCTTTGCACACTTAACATATAAAAGAATGAACAACGATGTTCCATTCCACGAAAGTTTTAAGTTTTTAGAAACTCAGACACATAACAAGGAATATCTCCGAAATGGTTCAGCCTACAAAAACATTTATTGAGACATAAATTGTGTATTTGAACAAGATCTACATTTTGTGTAGAGTATAATTTGGTCTATCTTTAACGGTTTACCAATTATGCAAAAGTTTCCAGAGTAAATACGACTACAAGGGCTATAGCCAGAACATTCAAGATATACATTTCATTTGTCATAAAAATATCTCAAACATAGGAAATTTCAATCAAAATCGTTGGAGCCATTTTCAAGAAAATCACAATTTTCGAAAAATTTTCCATGTAAAGGGTTGTTTAGGGTGGGACTATTTTCTTCAAAATCTTCGTGTTGCATCCTTGAAAGACATTACACTTAAATATCAACTTTGGTTTTTAACCTACTTTTCGTTTTTGAGTTATGCTGTCCACAGACAGACACACACGGACGTTTTTCTAAAAATGCCTTCTTTTGGATTCAGGGGGTCTCAAAAGATATATTTCCGGTGAAATTTCAAC
Source organism: Tenodera sinensis (assembly GCA_030765045.1). Classification (NCBI taxonomy): domain Eukaryota; kingdom Metazoa; phylum Arthropoda; class Insecta; order Mantodea; family Mantidae; genus Tenodera; species Tenodera sinensis. The sequence continues at coordinate 54,928,737 of CM060972.1, forward strand.
AACGAATTTTTAGGTGGAATACAATACTTCCCCTACTTACCAGTAGAGAAAGTAAAAAGGTTGATTTTTTTAATAGTTATGGGTTCGAGTAATGTCTGGTGAATGACTATGGCCAACATGCATATATGTAACATTAGCCTAGCTTTTGTATTAATTAATTAAATTATAAGACCAAAGTATGTTTCTGACCTATATGCTATAGGATACAACACTTCCTAATTTTGTTTGCTTCCCCGCAGTTCTAGTAGAGATTGAGTTCTCCGGTAGATAAACTAACTTGGGAAACTTTGTTGTGATTCTCGTTCTGGACACTCAGCAAATCTGCTGCGATATGAAGCCAAAGAGCAGTAGTCCGGCACATTACAGCACTCTTTATACCACGTATAGGTAATAACCTCAAATCGATAGCATCTACCGCCAGAAAACTCGATAATCGATTCGCTGCCCTCTGCTATGGCTTGCAAAATATAATTGGGGAAGTTTTCAAACAGGAACAACTTCCAAACAGATCACAAATGCTCCTCAACCTCACTAGCTAATATGTACCTATTTACCTTGAAAAGAAACTCTGCTGCGTATTCAAGCAGATTCATCTGGGTCTAAGACTTGTGGTTCTTTTTATCGAAAATTGTAAGGAAAAGAGAAGCAGCATTCTATTCATTGAGGATTTACGTCCGAGCTTGTGGAGCCAATTCTTGCTAGAACGAATACTGTTGAGCATATATGCAAAAGAACATTGACATATATTTCTCTACCCGTTCTTCTGGAAACTTTTCTTGTAAAAGCTTATTCTATGTATACAGGATGTCCACCACCCCACCAAAAAAAAAAAAAAAAAAAAAAAAAAAAAAAAAAATAAGAAAACAGCGCTTAGTATGGTGTACGGTACGTCAAACTCATCAGTTTTCAAATAGGAACCCTATTTAATCGGTTTTTTAATGTGTAACAAATCTTTCAATAGCCCTTCTCCACTCTTCTCTGTTGTTGCAGAGTTCATTTGTCAATTTCTCTCTTCATTCCCTGTCTAACGTTGTCCTTCCAAGTTATTGATGGCTATCGTCTCTTCCAATTTTTTTGTGGTATCCATTGCAATAAATTTTTCGGTATTCTATCTTCAGGCATTCTTCTTACATGTACATACCATTTCAAGTGTTTCAATATAATCTCATCCCAAATTGTTAAGTTTACTCTCACAAAATCTCTAATGGCGTTGTTTCTTATTTTACCTTCCCTCGAAATTCTCGCTGTTTGTCGCCAGAAGTCCTCTTCTCTTGTGTTATGTGTATAAGTTGCCATATATGTATCTGTGCCATAAGTTTGACAATATTAAGTATGTGCATTGTATGTTGTGTGTCATTATAATGCTAGCAACAGCAGAGCTCTAGGTAGCTAATAATGTGAAAAATTTAGTCCTACACAATAGTGTATTGCGATATAGTAATGGTAAGTGAGTTTTACTGGAAAGGTTTGAAAAGACGAGATGCAATTGGGAGATAATTAGTGGCGTATGAATGAAATGTAAAATACTAACCTTGAAATTAACTTTCATCTTGATGGTTGAACTTAATTAACACATTAACTATAGCATCTTTTGTATCTCTCCTTAGATTTTTGAGGTATGAGAGAAGTGCAGCCTATTTTTCCAGTTTTCGTTGATTTCAGAAATAATACACACGTTCAAGCTAGCCGCCATGATTACTATGTGTAATTATTAATTTGAGCATGGCTTACACTGTTTGTCTCGCGGAACATGTATTAAGATTCACTGATTCTCTGCATAATATCATCTTCATTACAATGAGAATTGGACTGATTCCAGGCAATTATTAAGGTGGTAAAAATCAACGAGTAATTTTGATTAGGGTAAAGGCGGGGCAAATGGACAGAGGGGCAAACGGACAGCTTCTAAGTAATTTTAGCGCATTTTGACTTCCGAGGTTGGTAACAGTATATGGTGTGATGCAGAGTGTTCATCTGGCTTCTGTTGATCAGCTGTATAAATATTTCCTGTGTAGACCTTCCAGAATTGTTGGAATCCAGCTTCAAAGCTCTGCAGGTAAAAATATACGTCTATAAATTTCTGAAACTGTAAGAAAATGCACTGAGTTTGCAAGGATTAGGCGGATTATGAGGGCTTCTAGAAACTTCTGCTACGTGTTACAGTCATCTTAGGGAGTACCTTGGTATGTTGTTATGCTTACTGGAACCAAGGAGCTGCTGCTCTCTCTCAGGGAAGCTGTATATTAAGAGCGTGTAGAAGGGGGTAAACGGACAGCTTGCTGTGGGGGCATACGGACACGCTCTTATCGAAGCTTTCTGGGAGACAGATATAATTGTGATCCACATAAAAATGTTTTCCAAAGTATTCGCTAACTAAAATAGGTTGTTTATGATTTGTAGTTATTGTTCGGAACCGGCAAAGAACTTTAAATCGCTGTACATGGAGCAAAAAATGCATGTCAGGTGCTGTGAAAACTGTAAGAGAGAATGGAATGCCTTTGTGGAATAAACTTGGTAACATTTTTAACTGTGATGAAACAGGGCTGCAGCTGATTTAAAAAAAAAAAACAAAAAAAACAACAACAACAAACAACAAACAAACAAAAAGTGATATCACAGCGCAGTAAGAAAGATGTAGTTAGCCAGGAAAGCTGTGAAAAGGGTGAAACCATTAGTGTGATGGCATGTGTCTCAGCAAGTGGGCAATATATATCCCCTTTTATAGTAATGAAAGGTCAGCGATACAATGAGAATTTTGAGATTGGCATGCCTCCAGGATCTAAAATTGTTCTATCAGAAAGTGGCTACATGAAGTGGGAACAATTTGCACAATTTCTTTACCACTTTATTTCCGTGAAACCTAGTAGAACTGTGTCAGTAGATTCAGGAGCTGCAGAATTTATCCTTTCAATCCCAACAGTCTTACAGACCATGTATTTTGTCCAGGACAAGTTCATTTACAGAATTAACAACATGAAAATGCAGAACCTGATATTGAAAATGAGATCCTTGAAGCTAAGAATCAGGCACCGTTGGACATTCTTCAAGATGTAATCCCAGAGAATGGGAACAATTGCGAAGTTCGCAGTTCACCAACACAAGCAGGCCTGACTCAAGTTTTTACACCCTCGACAAGCTCGACTCGATAAGTCCTCATCCAATAACTACTCTGGAAATTAAAAGCAAACCAGGAACTAAAAGAATCTCGAGAAATTCTGAAGTTATTATAAGCCCAGAATTTATAAATGATCTGAAAAAGAGGAGGACTGTCTGTGCTAAAAAGGAAAAGGCGGTAGCAGCGAAAGCCTGGAACACTGGAGCTAAGAAAAATCTTGTCTATGAAGCAGAAGATATCTGGAAGAAATGCCGAAATTGCTACAAGGAAGGTGAGAATTGGGTTCAGTGCCTCAACTGGTGCAAACTGGTACCACGTTAAGTGTGTAGAGGCTGGAAATGATCCACATTTCATGTGCCACAATTGTATAAGTGATGACAGTGACTAAAATTGTTGGTGTCCGTTTGCCCCCTACAGAGTGTCCTTTTGCCCCTGTGGTTGGGGCAAACGGACATTGTAACATCCTTAAACTAATTAATATTTTTCTGTTCATGTATATTATTCCAGACTATATAATTTTCAGTTTTGTCAAATGAAGGTTCAGTGCTTCTGTTAAAATAATATTTTTTACTCTACAGTTAATAGTATGACCTTCATTATGAAAAATGTGCTTAGCCTGTCCATTTGCCCCGCCTTTACCCTATATTTTGTAGCTGTTTAATGGTGTGGAAGTGCTAGCGGCCTAGGCCTTAAAAGTACCTAATATAGGAGGGCACGTTAAGTTGGTAGATGTGAATACGGTATAACACATTTACCTGAAATTTCGACATAACCTGTAAAACCACGAAATCGTACTATCTCCCCCCCCCCCCCAAAAAAAAAGAAGCGTTCAGTGCGTAAAAGAAATCTGAATGTAATGTACTTCTGTTGTTCGTCTACCCCAGGAAAAGAATAAAATACTTTAAAATATTACAGATATACTTATATTCTAGTGTCAGTCTCCATAACATGATTATTAAGCTATTCACTTCTATCGTTAGGGGCTGGCCTTCAATTGGAGCTCACGAAACACGTGGCTATAGTCTACGTTATATGCACTTTATGGCTCCACAACTAACAACAGACCAACGACAGACAAAAACGCAGTAGAGTGGAATATATTACCTCCCTATAAACATGAAGATAGCATAGAAGTCTACCCGGATTATGTATGAATAAAGAACACTCTTAAAATAATAATAAAATTATGGTTACTGTTTATTTGCTCCAAGTTCGTTCCCTAAAGGAGACAATGAAGTTTAAGTATCGATGACAATCAATGGGAGAGCAAGAAGAGATCAACAATGTAAACAGCACTGCAGGCTATTCTTGGATATCACACCGCCATTTAGTGGGTAAAGCGAGGAAACTAGAGCGCCTTCCTGGGATATCTGATCCCATATCGTAGATTCCATTGCTGCTAGACCCTTAACACCATTCGCAAGAAACCGTTCAGTGTTTGAGATTACAATATCTAGACCGTTACCTTAAAAACCTCTTAACCTGGATGTCGATTATTCGAAATGTGCTTTTCCATGAACAAAACGCTTTATAGAAAGCCATGATGTCAGTTGATATTTGCTATACCCTTTTTGTCTTCTGTATTTCCCGTAAATAAATATGTTAACAATCTTTCACAAGAAAATATATCATATTCTGATACAGTCTGAGTTTATAGGCTCGGTGGTGCCAGCAGTTGGACAGATAAATAAAGATAAGTAGATGCGGTAGCACTCTCTTCCAGCTGTTAGCAACAGATGACTAGAATTTTCTAGAAGTTTCTATTCTCCCCACCCCCGCAACATTCTAGCATGCTCTGACACTCTGAGTAGGTGTATCCGGTCTCCTGCGATAAAATCTTAATGAGTTTAGGAGTGACCTCTGCACTCGTGTCCTTAGATCTACCGTAGACAGCCTAGGTGAACGATATTTACTGTTTCCACATATTAAAGTCCCAGTATGTGACTTATAAGAAGTGGTTATTTCGCACGCCACACTTATGCTAGATACGGAAAGCTGAATCAATTGTGATGACACAGCTGGGGCTTGTAACAACGAATCCCAAGGTGTATGTTCCAACGCTGTACCATTGAGCCAGCGTGATGAGATATCTGAATACGATTAAACTTCTCTCACTATTCAATTCCTCTATATTTATAAGGCGATTTTAATGCATGGGTTCAAAGTTATCACCTCAAAGACAAAATACCTAATCTTTGAGCATAATGTGTCATATATATGGGCATTTTTCTATACTCGTCATTACATCTAAGAAGAAATCTTCAACAAAATTTTGATGCCTACGTAATGACCTATGATATCCCCAATCTCGCTCTCCGAAAAATCTGCTATCAGCTGTTGCAGTGGTAAGCTTTAAGATATTTGTCTCAAGGTATGTGTGTGTGAGAATGCACAACAGCAGTCAAGTTGGCTAATAACTGAGATATTTCAAACAGGTTGCCGACAGTTTCAGGTTGGTTAGTACTTTCAAGTAGGCATGACACAGAAAACATGGCACAGAGTGGGAGGAACAAATGCTGTAACGCGCTAACGAATGCTGCATCGAGCTCAACATCATAGCTGCTGCTCTGGTCTGCATCGTTCTATCCTCTACATCCGTTTTACAATTCCCAGACCCATGAAGACGCAATCCCAAATATTTAAATTCTTTCAGTAATTTAATTATTCATAAGACACTTTAATATTTAGCCTATTACTTTCACTCAAAACTGATGACTAACCCTAAAATAAACTGTCGTAGAAATTGACCAATAATGAAACATTTCAAAGACGCCACTGGAGGGAGTTTAAATGTTACAAAAGAAAGAAGGAAAGCAAAAGCAAGTTTGTAATTAAATATCTCATAGGCTTAACTTGAAACAGCAATTGACTTGGCCTCTCGGAGGAAAGGAAAAAAAGAGGAGAGCCAACTTGGTAGTTCCACTTAATTTTCCTCCAAAATTAAGTCTGTTTCATGAGAAAAAACTTACACTTATTGCCATTCCTAGAGGCAGACAAATTCAGATATTCAAGTGGCTCCATGTGCGCTTAGGGATAATGAAACTTCCAACTACTTGAGAGAAGCAATGACGTCACGCTTCATCTAACTTAACTACCTCCAGTGTTTCAGTTTCTGGATGGTACATTCCTGGTGTCTGATCATCCGACCCTCTGTAACGTTGGTACATAACGCGTTGGCTTAAATTTAAAGATCAGAAATTGAAAGCTTTTCCTCATATTTATGGATAATAACCTATAAAGGGTATTAGAATAATAGTTATGAAAATCTGTTGTGATGTAGTTGAGCAATTCGTCACCAATTTGCACATATATGACACATAATTTGAATTGATTGACTTCACTATTATACTAAAGAATAATAGTGTTTGAGGTTGCAATTTCCCTTCACACTGAAACATAAGGATTTGTTGTATTATCTTCTATCACTATTATTTTAAGGGCCTCTGGAACTAAAAAATGACCGAAAAATTAAGTGGACGATTTTTCGTTCTCTGAATATAAATGATCCGCAAACTTTCTGTCATCGGTTGGCAGTAACATTTTTTAGATTCCGCCGTTTTAATAGGTGAAGAGCAGTCAGCCCTTTTTTACTTAAATTTTCGTCGGTGCTTGAAGAAAACATGGGCCAAAAGGGGCTCCAAAACAACGAAATTCAGCGGAAACATGTGGCTAATCTATAAATCTGAGCAGAAAGACTACTAGACAAAGAAGGGAAAGTTTGATAAACAGGTAGTCTATTATATGTTTCAGCAAAAATTGGTTTTTTTTCCCCACTTTACATTTTTTAATACACTATCTGCACCATGCACATTAAATGTTGTGCTATACTCCTAGAATTTTTCCAGCATGTGCTCAATTTATATATATTCAATTTCAGTCTTTGGTTTGAAAGTCTAAAAGTTTGTTTAGGACTCAAGAGTTTAAATACAGAATGGAACTATGGGAAAAAATATTTTCAGTATCTATCAAAGCAAAGAAATGAATCACTTCAAAGATAGTAATGTTTTCTTCCTGCCAGATATTGTTGGTGTTTGTTGGGTAAAGTCTATAACATAATAAGACTAGTCTATTTCTCGTTGATATAATAATTAGCAGAAATACAAACATTTAGAGTCGTGACAGTTACGCTTGTATTTTTAAATCTCCTCTTACTCGACTGTTGGTTTTTCTTCACATAAAAGTCTTTCAAAATGATTTGACAGAGCTGTATGAAGATTACTTCCAGTGTATCTATATATCCCCCTTTTGTATTCAGGGAGAATCAATACATATATTTCCGGTGAAATCCCGACATCAAAATATTGAGTAGAATACAATTCTTTCCCTGTTTACTATACGTAGTAGAGAAAATAAAAATATATATTAAAACTTCTATAAGGATCTTTGATAGCGTAGAACAATGTAAAAACTGCATCCTTACTAGCTGTGAAATTTCAAAAGCCACGTTTTATTAACTTAGCATCATAATCTGCAACCTATCATACTATAGTTAATTAGTGTATAATTGCCATTGTATTTAGTCTAATTTCGGAATTTTAAGTCGAAAAAACAAAGTCATTTTCGTTACTAGGGAAAATTTTGTATCAAAGGATTTTGAGGGAATGCAAACATTAATATTTCGGTAAAACAGATGCTCTTTGTAAGAAAATCTCACAAATGAATAAATATTGGTGTTCCACTCTACTGTGTGATGCAAATGAAAATCTTCGATCTGAAATTATGTCTCTTCTGAAGAAAGGACTTTTAAACAAAGAACGATTTTCATTACACAGAAAATATTAAACCAAAAGAAACTCATCTGAGATAGGAAAGGGAATTCTGCACAAACTAAAGGATCGCAAACTTAAGACGATAATTTGAAAAACATGTGAAACGAAAGGATCTCTTAACGTGAAACATGTGTTCATTTAATTAAATCCAAAATTCAAGGGTTTTGCCGCTGTTAAAAGCAATTGAACCACGACAGGTAGGTATAGCAGTGAAAGCGGAAGCTTCTAAATTATTGAAGTGAACTTAAAGTAACCATGGTGAACGTTCAAATCACTTGTACTCGTATATGTGTATATTCTCTGGATAATTAGAGTTATAGAAGCTCTTTAAATATTTGTACGTTTAAGTGGCAGTAAAAGCTAAATGCATTTTTTGGGTTTGTGGCGTGAGAGAAATAAATCATGAACGAAATGAAGAGTAACTGGTAAGTTTACAAGCAAAATAACCAAAACGCCATGTTGTCTGTTACGCTACAGGGCAATCAGGTCTGTTCCGTTGCACACAAGTTTATCAGAGTTCAAAATGATTTTCAGTCAAGCTGAACTTATAATTTTGGTTGTATAAACCATGATCTAAGTTCATGGCTTTTATATCTAACATCAAATCTGAGTGCTGAATTTTCTCCAGTTAACTTGCTTGAACTTAGCCAGCAGAACTGCAGAAAGAAAAAATAAAGTATAAAAATGATAAACAACGCATTTTGAGGTTATATAGAAACATTGTTTCAAATAAGAAGCAAAAACTGATTACTTCTAACCTAGAAGAGAAAGCATAGTGTGAAAGCTTGGCGCGAAAAATATAAAATATATGTAGATATTTAAAATTCGCACTCATTGTTTACAACACAACTCACCCTCTGGCCGAACGCTTAAACATTGGTCTTGTAAAATTAATGTCAACTTCAGGTTAGGATAGACATACAAGCGGAGGTTGTCGAACAGAAAGAAACTTCTGTCGACATTACAGGAGATAATAAGTGTATGCGAATAATACACAATATCTCGATGGCCATGAAACAAACAGAGGAATAAGAATTAGTTTGTACGACAGTGAGTAAAAACTCATACGAGTGCAACACATAAGATGTTTGACTTAAGTATTTTGTCAATTTCACCACCGCCTTCTTTATCAAGCAGGGTTTGTTGTTATTGCTGTGTTCCGTCTTTGAGTGTGGTCTGACAAACGATGTCCTGAACGTTACGGAGCGAGCGGAATTACTGCTATTTTAGGGCTTACAACCATTACCACGAGCGGAAGTCGACCATAAAGCAATATAGTAGCAGAAAAGTGAGCGTGTGTGTAACAGCTGTTTTCTTGTTCCCTGCATATCCTCCTCAACCATTTTATTTACTTACTTTAGCGCTGCACTTTCTCAGGCCACAGATAAGATAGATTTGTCATTGTTTACTTCTCGACAGTTCTTAGCATTTTTATATTTTTTATTTTTTCTACTACGTATATTAAGTAGGGGAAGTATTGCATTCCATCCAAAAGTTCTATGTCGAAATTTCACCAGAAATATGTTTTGAGACCCCCTGAATCCAAAAACAAGAAGTTTAGGAAAAGGTACGACTGTGTGTGTGTGTGTGTGTGTGTGTGTGTGTGTGTGTGTGTGTGTGTGTGTGTGTGTGTGTGTGTGTGTGAGTGTGAGAACAGCACAACTCAAAAGTGAAAAGTTGGCTAAAACCAAAGTTGGTATTTAAGTTTAATATCCTTCAAGGGTGCGACACGAAGATTTTGAAGAAAGTTCCTCCACCCAAGCTACCCCTTGGATTGGATTGAGTGTAACGGAGGGGAGTCACTGCGACTTCGACATGGATATATTCTGGGCTTCCATCCCCCTCCAGGGGGAAGGGGTAGCACGAAGTGAGACCGGAAGTCACGTCAGAGAGCTACCACAGACGCATAGAACTAACAGTTCCAGATATTGACATTTGGCGCACAACCGAAGTGTTTCCTCTACCTAGGGAGAGGGTGACGAGGCGACCCTTGCGACCAGGAGATAAAAAACAAACAACATATTCCTGTTTGAGAAAAGTAGTCGTAAATTCAAATAAATAATATATAATATCTCGAAAATGGTTCGTAAAAAGGAAAAAAAGGTGTTTGAAATAATTTTTGTATTTTAACAAGATTCACATTTTTTATTTAGTAAAATTTTTTTCTTCTCTGACTGTTTACGTTTATGCAAAAATCATTTAAAATGAAGAGATCTTCTGAGGACATTCCAAGAAAATTCAAGTTATCACTTGGAAACTGCCATGGAATCGCCTGTTTGTGTCAGTCACTGGATATTGATTGGTTGTGAACTGATTCACCCTCCGACTAAAAGAGGAAAATGGGGAGTAGCAGCTAAGTATGTAAGCCTCTTCAAAGGGACTAGGTTGGACATCGCTGATTTAAAGTGTTCAGTGTGCATATACGATACTAAGAATCTGTTTGCAAGTTATAGAAGCTTGCGATCTGTTATACATAGATTTATGAATCACTTTTGTTTTCACCTATACCATAACCATGCGCATTACCTAGGTAATATCAATTCTGGAAAGAGATGAAAATATTTTAGTGGTTTACACCCTTCTAGCATATGCATCTTCAATTCGATTAAACGCAAAGGTCTTTTAGTTCTTACTAAAAGAGTATGCTACTAAAATGTACTTTTTCTCTCATACGACTTGAAGCTTTTAAGCGTTACTAGAATAGTCTGCATCCTCGCTGGCGTCATTGCATTAATTGCAGAGACTCTTCCCTGTTAACCCCCCCCCCCCCTTCCCAGGTTCTCATTACCTCTTTCTCTTCTCCCAATCCTTGTCCTTCTTTACCTTCTCCCTTTCCCACACTTTTTTCTACTCACCCTCACATCCACTAACACCTCCGAACTTTTTGTCTTACAAGACATTTGATGTTTCGTAAAACAGTATTCGAACTTTCTTCAGGAGTGTTGTTATAATTTAAAATTAAAAACTAATGGTTAATAGGGCAATGAATTCTATCCCTTCCTTATTTATCCAGTATTATCCCGTTTACACCTATGAATAACCGGAGTAAAATTGGTATAGCTCCTTAAATAGGGAGTATTGTATTTTTATTTTCTCTACTACGCATAGTAAGCAGGGGAAGTATTGTATTCTACCCAAAATTTCAATGTCGGGATTTCACCGGAAGTATACATTTTGAGGCGCCCTGAATCCAAAGAAAAGCGTTTTTAGAAAAGGTCCGTGTTCTTCTGTGTGTGTCTCTGTCTGTCTGTCTGTGTGTGTGTCTGTCTGTCTGTGAACAGCATAACTCAAAAACGAAAAATCAGTTAAAAACCAAACCTGGTATTTAAGTTTAGTGTCTTTCAAGGATACGACACGAAGAATTTTAGGAATATCCCTCCACCCTAAACTACCCTTTACATCGAAACTTTTTCGAAAATGTTGATTTTGTCAAAAATGCCTCTAACGATTTTGATTAAAATGTCATATGTTTAAGATATTTTATGGCAAATAAAATGAGTATTTTTAATTTGCTGACTTTAGCCTATGAAGTCCTATTTACTCTTGATGCATAGCCAGCAAACAGTAAGACCAAGTCCTACTCTACAAAAAACCTACATAGATCTCGTTAAAACACATACGTTATGTCCAAATTATTTTTCCGTGAATATATTCTTTGTTATTTGTGTAAATTTCTTAGTACTTAAAACTTTTCTCAAAGAAAGATGGTTACTCAGTTTTATGTGTTAGCCGTGCACAGAGAAAGGAAGTTTAAAGCTTTAAAATATTTGACTATCGCTCAAAGTCTATCGTATTCCCATATTAACCTTGGAGAATAAGCAATAAGATAACTTCAGCAAATGTTTATCTCGACTAACATGAAGAAGGTAAAGGAATACGACTTTGTAAGAATGCTTAGTACAAGAGTAGAGAAAGTCATGTGAATGCAACACATCAGATTTTTATAAGGATCATATCATGTACTGCTTAAAGTTTCCTGCACGGACATAACCGTGCCGTGAAACAACGCCTGTCAGTATAGACTGTCCGCTTTGCTTCTACATTTTCCCTACTCGCAGCTGCTAACGCACATTCACACAACAATTTTAAAACGAGCTTTGCCTTTAAAGCAGTCTTATTGCTAATTTCCTTGTAGGTACAAGGGGAGTATGGGGATACGCAGGCTCTGAGCGGTAGTAAAATCTTTTAAAAACTTGGTCGCTATATGATGACTTTGAAATTTCGTTCTCTTTGCATGACCAAGGGATAAGAAAGGAATAATGTATTCCTATTAGACAAAAGTATCAACAATGGAAAATTGAAGCGCACAACAAGGAATATCTTGAAAATGGTTATCTTAAGGAAAAAAAATATGTTTGAGATAACTTGTGTGCTTTAAAGAAATCTATATTTTAGTAAGGTTTTTGTGTATCTCTTACTTTTTAGCAATTATGCAAAGGTCTTTGGGAATTAAGAGGACCTCTGAGAACATTCGCAGAAAATTTAAAAATTAGATTACGTTTTCATAAATGTATGTGAAGGATATGATATATAAATAAAAATAAATAAATACCTGCAGTAATAAACCCTGGCACCTTATTAATTAAACCAGGACTTACCCTTTAGATGCTTATTCGTTTATTTAGCTTTTCAAAAATATTTACAACATAATCAAAATGTTTGAGAATATTCCATGCAAAGGGTAAATTTGGGTGGAGGGTTTTCTTAAAACTCATTTCGCATTCCTGGAAGATGCTGAAAATGCCCAAGTTAACTGACTTTTCGTTTTTGATTTATGCTCTTCACGGAAACTCCACACAACCGCTCACCCACACACATCTTTTTCAATTTTTTTTTTTTTTAATATTATTCAAGAATCTCAAAGGCATGCATTTCCACTGAAATCTTGGTATTTAATTTTTGAGTGGAATTCATTACTTACTAATGCGTAGTATAAAGATTAAAAATTAGCTTATACTACTGATCACCTGGCCATTCTTTTGTTTTGCCAGTCACTAACTTTGTCATTAGTCGCAGAAAAACAAGTTATTACACTTTATAGTCTATTAACAATAAAAATGAGACTCCATTTTAAATTGGCAACTGTGTTTTTAAGAATTGCTGTTTTAATAACTAATTTATGTTTACAGAAAATAGGTTATTTGTTAATGTTACAAATAAAATGAGATTTATTTGAGGTTATTAAGTGGTTTTCTGTTATAACAAGAGAAGATCAAAATATATGCAATTCTTGGGTTTTGTTTTTGTCAATTGTAACTACTAATACATTTCTAGTTTGTATAGAATTTAACATTTTCTGGTCAAGTCTTTGCGATACAGTATTTAAATTCATATTTTACTTATGAAATAGCCCAGATAAATATCATTCGGTGGTCTCAACTTCCCCGATAGATTCTGTTACTCCGCTCGAGTTCTTATAGGTTAGGTCAACTTGTGAAAGTTTCTGCTGCCCTTTTATTATATTCATGTTTTATTTACTTTGGTGGGGAATAATAAGCTGTTAGACGGCCAAATGATATGCGTCAGTTAAATAAGAGCTACAAATAAGTTTGTCTGCATCATGAAGTTGTTAAAAAGTTTTAGACAGTTCTATAGAATGGAAGTTTGGACTGTTTGCATATCAAGTATGGTGAAAATCGGCTGAGCGGCGCTGCGATTTCTCAAGTGGCAAATCTGATTAAGCGAGCTGCTCAGACTGAAGGTAATCGCATTAAATCCGCTCGCTTCTGTACTCCACTGGGCTGGAAAACGTTTGTTTCCGAGTGGAGTCTCCCAACGACCGTTATTTCCGATAACACTGTCCCCCAAATTGCGTCGTCTGTCTTTGAGCTCAATTGAAAACTTTCGAAAATCGAACATAGTTGTCAAATAATAGATATCATAAGAATGTCTACAGTCAACCAACATTGAGCTTACACTTAATTATTCATATCTATAATAGAATTAAAATTGGTATTTTTACTTTTTGTATCACATATACTAAGTATTGCATTCCACCCAGAAATTCGATATCGAGATTTCACTGAAATATATATTTTGAGGCCCCCTGAATCCAAAAATAAATCATTTTGTAAAAAGGTCCGTGTGCGCACCGGCGTGTGTGTGTCTGCCTGCCTGCCTGTCTGCCTGTCTTTCTGCCTGTCTACCTGTCTTTCTGCCTGTCTGTCTGTCTGTCTATCCGACTGTCTGTCTGTGTGTCCGTCTATCTGTCCGTCTATCTGTCTGTCTATCCGTCTGTCTGTTTGTGTGTCTGTTTGTGTGTCTGTGTGTCTGTGTGTCTGTCTGTCTGTGTGTCTGTGTGTCTGTGTGTCTGTCTGTGTGTCTGTCTGTCTGTCTATCTGTCCGACTATCTGTCCGTCCGTCCATCTGTCCGTCTGTCTGTCCGTCCGTCTATCCGTCTGTCTGTCCGTCCGTCTATCTGTCCGTCTATCTGTTTGTGTGTCTGTCTGTCTGTCTGTCTGTGTGTCTGACTGTGTGTCTGTCTGTGTGTCCGTCTGTCTGTCTGTCCGTCCGTCTATCTGTCGGTCCGTCTGTCTGTCTCTATCTGTCTCTGTCTGTCTATCTGTCCGTCTGCCTGTCTGTCTGTGTGTCTGTCTGTTCGTCTGTCTGTCTGTGTGTCTGTCTGTCTGTCTGTCTGTCCGTCTGTCTATCTGTAAATACCTTAACTAAAAACGAAAAGTAGGTTATAAACCAAAGTTGGTAATTGAGTTTAACATCTTTTAAGGATGCAACACGAAGATTTTTTAGAAAATTCCTCTATCCAAAATTACTCTTTAATTGGAAAATTTCTGGAAAATTTTGATTTTTTCAGAAATTGTCTTAACGATTTCAATAAGAGTGCAATATGTTTAACACATTTTTATGACAAATTATATGTATATTTCGAATTTTCTGGCTATAGTCCATGTAATACTGGTTACTCTTCATGACTTTTGCATTACTGGTAAACCGTAAGGAAAAGACCAAATCTTAATATAAAAATGTAAACCTTGTTAACACAAACAATTTACGTTAGATTATCCTTTTTGTGAAGTGAATCATTTCGGAGATATTTCTAGTTATTTGTTAGAACTTTGCAATAATTATAGACCGTTCTCATATGGAAGGTGTTTATTCTTTTTTTTATCTCTTGGTCATACAAAGAGAATGGAACGTCATCATGTGCCGGCTACTCTTAGAATATTTGACTATCGTTTAAAGCCTACTATATTCCCTTTGCACTTATCAGAATATTATAAATAAGATAATTTCTACTAATGTTTATCTTGAACGTGAAGTGAATAGAGAAATAAACGCTTGTAATAAAGTTTGTGCAAGAGCAGAGAAAGCTATGTGAGTGCAACATACCAGAGTTTTACAAAATGTACTGTGGGTGTGTCCCTGTGTGAGTGCGAACAATGTAACTCAAAAATGTAGTGTCGGTTAAATTTGAACCTCAACATCGTTTAGGAATGCAACGCAAATATCTTCAAAAAATTCCCACATCCCTAACTATCCGTTACATGGAATTGTAGACAAGATAAGCCGCGCGCTCCCCAGTGCAAATATGATAATCCTTATTGCCAGAGAACTAGAACCTTCTTGGTATTTCGATATCTCGAACGTTCTGTAAAGTTGATATGGTATATAAGTGAGCGCTCTCGTAAAGCGAGTTAGTTTTGCGGTGTTCAAGGCTGAGTCATTCTGGTGAAACAAGTTAGTGGTAACATGAGTGACTGACCAGTGACGTCACGTCTGACGAAGTTAGTCTCACTCGCGAGTGAGCTGGCGCGAGGGTTCGACGGCTAGCGCTGTTTCCGAGCAAGTAGTAACGACCGTGGTAAAGTTCACTAAGTGATACTATAAGGGACTGGAGACGATTTGTGTTTGACTCCACAACAAGTGAACCTTCCGGAAGAGAAGGCTGCGTCGGGCGTGTTTTATTATGCTGCTACGTCACGAAGAAATATTAAGTGATTGTGAATAGTGAACTAGTTCACATTATTGACGTGATACAGTGGATTAAGGGAACTCTCAGCTTCTAAACTACGTTGTTCAATGGAAGTGAAGATTGAAAAGAACGAAGTCACAACATCTGTAGAGAAACCATTAGTGGTCTCTATCCCATGGCGTGTTTGAGGAGTACTTAGTCAACAAATAACTAGACACTATTATTACTATTGTAGCAGTTTATTTAGGGGGTTAATTGGTTCTAAAGCGCGTTCCACCCTTAGAAGACAGTGCACGTTAAATGGAGCGCAGTGTTGCAGCATGTACCAGTTGCGAATCTTTCTCCGCGAGCGACTCGAGGTGGCCGGAGTCCTGTACTTAATCCTTCAATTGCTGTTTGACGAGATGGGCACTTTTAACTTGGGTATCCCTCCATGCCTTTATTACTGTATGACCTAAATTTACAAATGACTCGTCTGTATAAACAATTGATTTCCCCTGGTCCCTAAACCTTTTACGTCTTTTAGATATTTATGTCGCCATCTGATGATATCGATATCGTCTCTTTCTATTAATATGCACTTGTTACCCCTTCTTTCATATTCCAACCCCAAATATGTAACAGCCGACTAAGAGTGGCCCTTGAAAAATTTGGTAGGGTCTCATCACTGTTGAATCGTAACAAAATTATATTCAGCGTGGGTGGAATATTTGCAAACAGTAAAGAATGAACAATTCGCCGCACTCCACGTTGCACTATTCAGTATATACTTCTTTTTTTCTCCCGCCCTTTTTGCTTTCTTTTTCGATGGCGTTCTTAGAGGCCCTTTTATTACTTCCTTTTTAATCCTATACACTACTGCTTCTGAACATCCGATAGCTTTAGCTGTTTCTTTTACTGCCTTACTTACACGCATTTTACTTCAAAAATAATCTAACACCTTCATAATTATTTGGTGTTCCTTACTTCTTAATTTACCAATATATCGTCTCTTCCTAGCTTCCCCTTCCATAACTACAAATATTTACGAAACTATTAAACAAATAACGCAATAACAGCTCACAGTTACACACCGACTTCTTTCGAACTAATGCTAGTGCTGCTCCTTATACTATCTTCTGTGTCAGGCCTGGCGCGAGAATACGCTGAATAGATTAATACCCATTGTTTGCCCAACTTGATGAAAGAAAGAAGTTACAGCCTTTTGGTTTATTTTAAAAACTTTCTCCAACCCTCGGCAACATTTGTTCTCGCTGGTTCCCTGATGTAAACTCCATAACAAAAAAGTTTCACACTGCGTAACTTTTGCAGTGCACAGATATAAAATTTTCCGAAAACATTTAATTTAAAAAAATGTAACACTTACCTGAGTAAACATAGAGAATTCAAGCTGGGCAGGTAGTAGCACTATAGTTTACTCTACCTAAGAACAAAATATAGACGTATTCTAGCAGTTAGTTTGTTAGTGCGTGATGAGTATAGAAACAGCACATATCGGACTTCTATCGAAAAAAATGTTTTTGAAGAAATTTGGGCCTATAGAAATGTATAATGACTCTAAAAAGGATATAAACTAATAGAGAAAAAAAGTCTGCGTAGGATGTGTTCAAATCTGAAATTTATAACAACTGAATATTTATACCATGCTATTAGGAACCTGGCAACAGCAAGAAGGTAGAAAAGGACGGCGCTAATAGCAACTTGTATGCGCTAGGTAGAGACAGATATATCCCATTTAACTCCATACTGTCATCTAAGAGTGGAACAAGGTATAAAACATCGTTTTGATTGAGAAATTAATACCTAGATGTTCCATATTTCCGAATATTCCGTATACAGCATTACGGAAACCGAAGTTCGTGTCTGGATTGCTTTTGGAGCACGAGTTATTACCACTGCGTGTTGCGCGTCTTCCCTCTGATGATCCTTATCTTGAGGTAACTGGGCCATAAATAGAACGCCTAACGCACTCGCAGAGGGAAAAGTGAATTGGTTTTATGGGCCGAAGTTTGAGGTCATGCACGGCAACCAGTCCACTGAAATCAACTTCAGTAATGGTTAGTCTAATGGTAATTTTATAACTGGAGGCAAAGGTTTTATTTTTAACCATAAATCACAAAGTTGTTCAGTTAAAGTACAAATTCGTTTGCATGCATTTTACATTGTTGAAAATGATATTCGTGGTTTCTTCGCGGATTTTTGCGAATTTTTCATATTTTTGTTTTTAGCGATAAATGAAATATATACTTTTTTAAAATTTTGCTTAGGAAAATAAGGTTTCTTACTCCTTGACTCATTCTCGCTGGTGTTTAAGTTTTGGTTTAATGAAAGAATTCACATCTAATTCTTACGAATTCAACAACACGGTATCTTTTGAGATCAACTTGTAACGATATTACAAAATAAATAATATTGGCACAACAGGCTATGGCAGCAAATTTGATATAGTAACCGCAGTCTTACCACCCAAAGCAAAAGGTGAGTGCTACCAACTTTTCTGTGAAAAGTCCCTTCAGTGTCTTTGGTTACCAGTATCAAATGCTGACAGCGAGAGATTTCTTTCTACATATAACTTGGTTGTAACAGACAGAAGGGCAGCAATAAAAAATGAAAGTGTCACAACTTGTTGGTGATGCTGTTTGATGGGCAATTGCCCTGATGTCTGATGCATGATATATATAGTGATGATAATTATAAAATGTTTTAATTTGGAGAATTTTGAACAACAATGTTACAGTAACATTACTTACCTGTTAATTTTAATTTCAATAATGTGTATGTGTATTAATTTTACCCGAAAATTTGTACGAAATCAATGCGAATTTTTCAAATAATTATCACCAAAAAATCTTGCCTTGTTTATAACATACTAGTGGAAATACCCGGCGTTGCTCTTGAATTGACGATTTCTGCACATAACTTTCAGGTTTAGGTTACCCTTGCCCAGTAGCCTTGTGTTTAGTTACATTGATAATATTTACTTAATCTCTTCAATAAGGAGTTAATTAATACTCTTGGCATATTATAAAGAACAAAAATTAACAAAAACACTCTTGAACAACCACAATACTACAGGAAGAAAAGTGAATAAAGAAAACCACGTGTACGAATATGTAACACCTTGCATTTCTACTTCAATTACATAAAAATTGTATTTTTAACAGAAGAGTGGGTAGATAAAGACGTATGAATGCGTAAGGTAAAATAAAAGTGAGTAGAGAAAATCATATAAATGTAATGCCTTGTATTTTCAATTTAATCACAAAGATTGTATCAATTTTGTGCTGAATACTGAGTAGAGAAAGACACGTGAATGTTTTACGTAAGTAGAAAAGACCATGTGAATGTTGTATGCTGTATTTGTCATAAAAACGTGCATGAATTTTATGTTGAAGGGCGACTATAGAAGGATGTGTGAGTGTGTTATGTAAAATAAAAACAAAGAAAGCCATGCGAATGTAATACGTCACATAGTAAAATAGATAGCATTAAATATGTGGGTATGTTTTATATATACAATAATTTGTTGAAACTACTCAGTTCTACTTATTGTAAAATGGTTTGACCAACTCAGAAACCTTCGTGGAAACTTACCAATGTTTCATTGCAATCGAATAAATGGCATAGGAATCCAACGGAACAAACATTCACTTTTGTCTATATGGAAGATAATTAGCATTAAACTGTGATAATGTTAATGTTTGAATATCATTAAGAACGTAATGTTGAATGCTGTCTTATACAATATTTTCAGATCTATTCGGCCTTTCTTGCCAGCAAATCGTCTGCTCTTGACTTCAGTGCTATAAACCGAATTTATCACCAATACTTCTGGCAAAGGTCTAGTGAAATATGAGTGGAAGGGGTGGATGTCATCAGTTTTGAAGTCACTTTAGTGAAATGGGACTTGTATCACATCTTTCTAGTATTTCATTCGTGTGTGTTTCGCAAACTCGCATTCTCAGCATGTATACTCATAGGTAACTCAAATAACTGCATGACTTTTGTAGTGTAAAATGTCTCGGCTTTAATTGTACAACGAAAAGCTTATTTATGCACTTCACAGCAATAATTGAAAACTTACCTACATAGAATAAATTGATTGAAAGCACGCTATCGTAAAAAACCTACAAATCAGTAGTATTTTAATCATTTTTATTAGAGGTCACTCCCCTCGTATCCTTCCAGTCCGGAAATAGCATGCAGTCATACAAATTCTGTGATCGGTGGTCACTTTCATCTCACGTACAAGGAAGGCGCACAATATTAAGGAAATACAATTCTGCACCTTCGCAGTACATTAATCTGTTTACAAAGATGGAAACGCATGCAGTCCGAGGTTCAGATCCACGTTTCCCCTTAGAGACAAGGGACTCGCTGAACTAATAATGACGACATTCATTTAAGTCGGCAGACATAAAGGCCAAATAAATCAGTAGACCCGGTATAAGGTAAACGTTGTATTATTTGGACATCAAATCGTCGTTTTCATTGCCAAACCTACATGCTCCATAAGTCTGTAGAATGCAGATTAAAAAGTAATAGGAATTCCTTCCTTTCAACAGATTTATTGCGTAAGCTTTTTAAGGCAGCTTTATGGTAACCTCTTCATAAATATCCAGATTTTTACGATTTTATCACAAGTAAACCGATAAATTCTCGAGTAGAGCAAGAGCGAACCGCCGAATAATATTTTTTTGCACTATTTCATAAACAAAATATAAATTTATATGTTATATCGTAAGGGTTTAACCAAAAAATCTTAAGTTCTATAAATATAACCTAAAATATATTCACTACAATTAGTGCAGTTCAACTTACTCAGTGCCTCCAGTTAAGAGAAACAAAATCCACCAAGTATATGTACTTTGATTTTCTCTTGTTCTTATAATCGACAACCAGTTCATATGTTAGACATTTATGTAAATACAGTTGGGGACACTGATTAAACCAAAGGTTGGCCTACTGATAAATGGTACAAAACAGAAGAATGACCAGGTAGTAAATTGTATATGATAAATTAACGCCTCTATATATGAAATAGGGTAGAACTTTGTTTTAATGCCAAGATTTCATAATGCATATTTTAATTTGGTACTGCAGTGTTTTAGCTAAATGCGAAGGCAATAAGAAATAACAGAATATTGACAGTCGAAGCAACTGTTGCATAAATTCAGTTCGTAATATTTAAGTTCTTCGTTAAATATTTTGATATCTGTTGAACGACTATTTTAAACAGTTTTCAACGGGTAAATACCTAATCTTGACTGTTGTCATATAAAATGTGTATGACCAAAATGCAGCGTGTTTCTCTGGGAAAGAAAGCTTGAATTCTGTGTTTGCTGTTCCAGCTTGCTAAACGAAATGCAACACAATTGGTCAGTATTAGAGTGAGATGGTATCAAGCCACTTTAACCGTTTCAGTAAATGGGACGAGGTCTATAAGATAGCTCTAGCTCGAAAAGGTCACTTAGTTGGAATAACGTTACTGCATTCAATGTGGAAGGGCTCTGTCACAACATTTTCAAGGGCATATAGCGATACACTTCGCAAATATATGCAGAGTTATACTCACTCTTATACAAACTATTCCTACCAATGCTTATTTCTCTATCTACTACATTCTATTAGACAACTATCTTATTGCTAATTTTCTTGTATGTGCAAGGGGAATATGTAAATACAGTAGGCTTTAAGTGATACTCAAATTTTTCAGAGCTAGTTGCTATGCGATGACTTTCAAATTCCGTTCTCTTTGCAAGGCCAAGAGATAAAAAAAAACGAATAATATATTCCTATTTGATAAAAGTATAGTATTGGCACATTCAGGTATATAGTGTAGAATATTTCGGAAATGGTTCACTCAAAAGAAACAAAATTATTTGACATAAACTGCGTGTTTTAATAAAATCCACATTTTTTGTTTAATAAGCTTCTGTCTGTCTCTTACTGTTTACCATTTATGCAAAAATCACCCAGATTGAAGAGGTCTTCCAAGAATATTCCCATAAATTTCAAGTTATGATTTAGAAACTGCCATGGAATCGCCTGTTTGTGTCCGTCACTGGATACTGACTCTCATTTTGTGTTTCTACACGTCACAAAGAACACCAGTTACCCGGCCTGAGTTATGTTTAATATTTTTTGTGAAGTGAACTATTTCCGAGATATTCCTTCATATTTGTTTGAATTTTTCTATAGTTATACCCTCTTATGTTTAACTTGATTGCCATGAAGCAGAAAGAGAAATAACCGTTTTTAAGAATAATTTGTACCAGAGTAGAGAACAAAATGAAATAAAGGTTTTTATTTATGGGCGCTCTTCAGCTGTTATTGCTCTCAGATCCCCATTCTATATTGGGCATGACAGAACGAATATGATCAGAGGCGTCTTTATCGGGCTTGAGTTTCTTTTTCATCATAAAAATCTACGACTTTTCTTCCCTTTTGAAGGAAACCATGATAAGAATTGTAACGCAAAAAAAAAAAAAAAAAAAAAAAAAAAGAAAAAATCCATCGCCCTCCATTGGATTTGAACCCGCGACCTCAGGGACCATAAGCTAACACAGATATGGTCAACCAGGGATATGCGAAGACTTCTTATAAGGTACATAAAGTTTAAAATACGCATACAGCCAGCATAACATGTTCCCTTAATGATCACAAATAATGAAAAATATTAATGAAAAATATTTGCACTCTGTCCAAGAATTTATTTTGCATACAGTACCGGTTAGTTAGTATTGGTGATAATAAAATTCCACCTAAAAATATCAGAAGAAACACCATAATACACAGCAATGGATTACCAATATGTTTTGTAGCCCAGCATAATTTCCTCTGACCTTCCCGTGAAAGTAAGTCTTTCGAAAATGTGTCAGTTGAGAGTTCACTGAAAACAAAAATGGAAAACAAGTAAATTTGTGATTTCTGGTATTATATATTCAAATAGTTCACTGTGAAACTGCCTTCTTCCATTCCCCTCTATTTATTTCTATGAATTTTTTTAACGAATATCCAGTCACAAATTGAGGATTTTATATGCAAATTCATATAATTTCCGTGAATATGATATCTGTAAAGGAGCTCCTGTATTTATTTTATACATTTATAGCATAATCTTCCTCGATATAATATCTAATACGTTATTAAATCTTAAATTTATTTTAAATATTATTATTGGTAACTAAAGGCCGGAAGGATGTGCGCTCGCACGCGATACAAGGTAGTATGAATGACGTCAGAAGTAGAGCACACTATCAAAATGTGCAAACAATTGCCACTAGAAGTAAGAGTCGAAAACAACGGAAGCATTGCCTTGGTAGTGTATGCAGACGCAAGGTGAAGCTGTAGTATAACGCGATGTTGAATTCCAGAAAGTTCTGAACAAAAATATTGGTTATGAAGCTATGAAAATGAGTAAGAAGGAAAACACTTGCAGTTCTGATACCGTGCGGTTTTCGTGATCAGGCTATACCTACCTGCAGTTGTTTATATACGCGAGCGATAACAGTGAAGTCCAAGTGCAGTAAACCTATAGAAAAACACACACGCCTAGTCTTCAGTGATACCTCTAGGGCTGGGTCTAGAATCTAGTTTGAATACTATTGGGCTAACATATTACCCTTATGCCAGTGTAGAGAAAGTAATATGAGTGCAATACATGAGGGTTTTGTTCAACTTAACCTCTTCCTACTTTAATCAGAAGAGTAGGTTAGGTGCTGGAATGTTGCTTGACCTTGCAAAAAGCGATTATCCCATATTTGGCATCAGGAAAAAATCTTAAGAGAGAAGGAAAAAGAAAAGCCTTCTTCTCTTACTCAGTCAACAAGTTCCCTCTCGGGGAAATTGCATAATTTAGATTGTGGAGTGCAGTGCCACTGTGCAATGAATAGCAAACCACTTCTTTTCACAAAGTATAATGACAAAGAACTGGCACAGGGACGAGGGATGGGGTACGGGCCCCCCCCCCCCCACTCCTCTGCGCTCTCAAGGGCTCTCTTTCCTCTTCTAATGAACGAATCAGAAATCTTAACCCGTGCTTTATATCCTTAGCTTAACAAGCTGCTCACAACTAGACCATAGCTTGGCTTTCTTCTTATCGTCTTCCAGATATATTCGTTGCCCATTGACCAGCCCCAGCTTCCTATTCACGTTTCAAGCTTTCATATGAATGTATTTGGAACTCTGTAACACAATGTGAACACATTGCTACCTAACTCTCTGTAGGAGCCAGTTTAGGCATCCAATCACAGGCATCTTGAAGGAAGTAATAAAATTCGAATAGGGATGATTATTAAGGGCCAGACGAAATGACCTGGTCATCCATTCAAAGCAGAACGTCCTGAGTCTAATCTCAGCGACAGCAATTAAATGCGGCGGTAGTCAAGGATGGGGAGAACACACGTAAAATAAACAGTGATGTAGAATTGGATGATGATGGGGTTACATGGGACTATGATTTGAATGGATTTTGATTTTTAAAAAGCAGAAATAAATAAAAGAATCTACAATAATACTAAAACGAAGTAATACATTTATTATATAAATAGCTACTAATGCTATTTTTTTATTATTTTGTTAAATAGCAATACAGATACAGGTTTGGTGTACGAAGAGAAAAGTGCCTCTTATACTGAGTTGCAAGAACGCACTTAGAGATTTCTTTAGCCCTAAAGTGTTCATTTTCCTCTGAAATGGGTTGCAACACCAATATAGTGTGACAATAAAGAAAATCCAGTTACAATACTCTAAAACTTTGGCTAAACATTTTGTTTCATACTGCAAGTTAAGTGTCACTTGTGGACGCAACCAAGCTGTAGGTATACAGAGAGGTGACGACTGATAGCGCTGTATTATATATCCTAGGCAATTCAGAATGGAAACATTTCACCAAAGTAAATAACCAGTGGAGCCATCACTGGGCTGGGCTGACCAGCCACAACGAATTCATAAGAAACTTTTGCGTATTTTTCCCCTACACCCTCTCGTCTATTGGAAAACTTTTGGAACCGGATATACAGTATTATAAATGTCTATGGAGCAAAGATGCACTCCAGCTGCAAAGTTGTCCAGGCAGTTTATTGTATATTTGCCAACATCTAGCGGCAAAGGCACGTGATCTCCAACCAGAACATCCATGACAGGAATTGGCACTGTCGCTGCAGGCATCAAGTGATATCCACGTGTCACTGTGCATGAACTTGTGTTTCACATGTTGTATCGCGTCACATGCAGGTTTAAACCTTAGATGCATACCTTTATAATTCAATAGCTACCACATTTCGCCTGGTTTCATCATAAAAGTTATATGTTAGTATTTGTATGTGTTTATCTTGTTCAGAATAAAAAAATATGATGTGTTGCACTCAAGTGACTTTCTCCACTCTTTTTCTATTCTTACAAACGCATATTCCTCTATCTTCTTCATGTTAGTTGAGATAAACATTTGCAGATATAACCTTATTGCTTATTTCCTTGTAGATGCAAGGGCAATATGGGAATACAGTAGGCTTTCAGCGATAGTCAAATATTTGAATTCAGTTCTCTTTGCACGGCTAAACTGAAAGGAAATAACGATCTTCCATTTGTGGAAACTATAAGAAACAAAAAATTATTTGGACATAAGTTGTATTACCTTTATTTTTACATTCATGAACACTTCAACTTTACATCAATTTTCAGTTATAACCTCTCCCAATCTAGTCTGTTACTTTTCTCGTATCCATTGCAACGTCAGCTCATGCCAAAGAGCATTTAATTACGGATGCTTCCCAAAGAAGTCTGAAGCAATGCGTCACAGTGCAAGCAATGCAGCTAGCCCCGCACAAAAGAATACACTAAATACAATTAAAGTATACCACATTACTGCACGAATGAGGTATGGAATAAAGCTGGTATAATCCACAGATGAAGGAATAAAATTTAAATGTGAGTGCTATTATTAAAAGCCACTGAGGAAAAGGCCGGAAAGAAATAAGGACAAATCCATTGATATTGCGTATTTGCTAAAATACTTCCCATCTGTTTTTGCGCAGATTTAACCCTACATGTCAGTGATTTATTGCACAAGTATTAAAAATACACCTTCGGGAACAGCAATTGACACTCATAACGGTATTATTTATACATATATGTGTCTGTAATATACACTTGAACGGCGCAAGGTGCAGAATTTTCATGAAAATAAAGCACATGGTTAGAACTAGTTCTCATGAGGCATCATGGGAGCGTTCCTCACCTGTTTCATCCGCTCACATTCCTGTGGAACTGTTGCTAACTCCATGCATAAACCTAAGGTTAATACAACGTATTTGCTAAAACACTTCACGTCGCTTTTTGAGCACATTTAGGACAATATTGCACAGGAATTAGGGGGAGGCATCTATGAAAATTACTAAAATCCACAATTTTTGTCACAATTATGTGAAAACTTGTATGCAGGTGTACCAAAGCAGCTGTAGGTGTACCAAATTTCATAAATAATTTTCTTTTCTGCAATTTTAGTGTAGTATGAGAAATGCTTCACATAAAATATTAATTGTTATAAATAAAGTAAACCCTGGTTGTATATTTCTTTTTGTTATGTCTACAAAACCTGGTATTTTTATTTGGCTACGCGAAACAGTTTTGAAGAAAAAATTATTGAATACATTGATGGCCATTTTTCTTCAAATTATTAATGATTTCCAAAATCAAATCACTTGTATACATATGTAAACAGTATACCACATCTACTGTTTCTGCATTGCGAACTACCCTTGACTGCTTCATTAAGCCTTAATATTTGAATTTCACTGAAATAGATAAAGTTGAATACAGGATCCAAAACTATTTCTTCCTGTGGAAAACATGTATTTTGGTACCAGAGTTCAAATATCTCTGACAAAATCTTCCCTGCCCGACAAATATGTACAAGTTTTCAAATCACGCTGTGTTGATTTTTACGTTGAATCAGTTCGCGACATGTTTTTCACTAAGTGATCTTCTTCTTACAATATTGGATGTGTTAGAACCAGCTAAAATCCAAACAATTCCACAAGCTTACATCCACCAGCACTAAATCTGACCACTTCATTTAAACTTCAAAGTTGCACACGATTACCCTGCAATGGTGTAATGGGATGCATTTCAGGAGCCACACACACCGGCAAATGGGCATTTAAATAATGACCTAACTCCCCTTTCAGTGGCGATGCGGCGTAAGCGACGGCAGTTTTCGAAAATACAAGATACAGACGTAATTTTAAAGAAAAAAGTGAATAATCGGATTTTTCATCTGTTTTACCCAAATTTCGCCAATGTTTTCGGTTGAAAATATACCTTTAAGAACAATAATTTACGCTCATAATATATCCATTTAATTTATGCAAGATGCACAATTTTCACGAAATGAAGTACATGATGGGAATGCAGTGCCTCTGCTATTTAATCAGATTCGAAAATAGGTTCTTTAGCTGGTTCTGAGAGCTTAACGAGGCACTATAATGTTCTTAAAACAATATTAATGTACTCCGGTTATTCATATACGCACACAACATTCGCTAACGTAAGTATTTGTGAAAGAAATGAGATTTTAGTAAATACGAAATATTACCCGACTAATCTAACAACGAAGTTTAATGAAGCAAGGTTAAAGTAACGTGCTTTGAACTTATGGAAATAGCCTACACTAAGCCTTATCTTGTTTGTATAATTACTGTTATATGCTACTCTTACTTGATGTAAGGAGTATGGATTTCATTACTGAAAGGGGGTGAACATTTTGGGTCATAAAGCTTTATTTCCAAAAACTAGGATTGAAATGTTTCGCCAGACGCTGATAATAGTAGCTTAGGTAGGGAGAAAATAATATGCAGAGTCACGTATGTGCTTCAACTTGCTCTCAACAGTGTTATTATTCTATGACGTCACAGCCACCATCAACATGGGATCGAACAAAGCATAATTACATTCACTGTCACCAGAAAGAAACAAATTTGATCGAGGTGCTCGTGCTTCATTGATCCTCTTCAAGTAATCCTACCCCTGCATGAAAACTCTCCTTGAGGTACTGAAACTTTCCGTTTACGTCCCATTTCAGCTGAGGGAGAAGATGTGCAAATGTCTTCCGCGGTAATTAGGTCAACTAGCCAAGGAAATGATCTACCTCACACCCTGAAGCTTTTAAGGGATCTAGTTGAAGACAAGTTCTACAGCAAGCTTAATTAATGTTCCCTGGACTGCAGCCTTCAAAGGCCAGGTTGCAGAAATATCACTGACTGGAGATCAGACTTAATCTAAGGTCAGATCATGAACTGAGATTAGTTTAGAATTGCATTGTATAAAACTAGTCTAAGATCATTAAGTCTCTCGTAATATAACATTTGCCGTCGTGAAACAGCTGAAAATCACAAGTTCCGGCAGTCACTTGTTTTTCAGCTTCGGATGCATTCGACAGGGCGCAGCACTACAGCGAAAATAAGAGAAATCATGAAATTTCACTGGCAAAGAAAAAATATATTAGTGAATACTGAAAATATAAACATATAGTAGAATAAAAAAAGGAAACTGACGTAATTTCAGTTTTTCAGAAAGAAACTGCTGGGAACTTCAATTCGCGGTAATGTATTTTATTTATTAATCGTTTTATTTGTATATTTTCCCAATTGTTGGATAAAGGTACATTTAAATGAAACACATTTTCTTAAATCTGAAGAACACAATTGCAAATTTCCTTCACTTTCTCATGTTTCTAGAAATAAGCCTCAAACATAATAATTTCACATTTTACCATTTATAAAAATGTTCTAGGTTACGAGTAATCAGTTTTGTGCTTCTATGAAATGTTATTTACTGTTTGAAATAAAGCTCCTAAATGCATTACTTTATGTAAAGCTATACTATTTATTTCTCTCTTCTACCGTTCTACTGATCTAAGTTCAATCGTTAACTGAAGAAACTTCACCAGTCAGACTTCATCTTAGGTCAAGATGCCATGAACTTAGATCAAGGTTTATACAACCAACATTCTAAGTTCAGTTTTACTGAAGATAATTTTCAGATGGTTGAACTCAGGTTACATTTATGCAAACGAGATAGAGGTATTTTTCAGAAGCCATATGTTACTAAAATAAGGATACATAATGGTGTCTTGTTTATCTGCATTACCTTTCATGAATTACATATCTGAATCTATCATATAATTTATTTCGTGCAGCGTTATAAATAACAATATTTACTTCTCGATAACCCTATAGTAGTAAATGATCACGCTGCAAAGATCTCTAAGTTGAAATCATCCCAGAAATACATTAATTAGAACATAATAAAGAAATTGATGAGAGTATTTGTCGCTTATCACTCAGCCCTACACAACTTGTAAACCTAGAACCAAAAAACATTAGGAAACATCTACGTGAAAGTTCTTTTCAACAATGGACAGAATTACCATCTAAAGAAAAAGGAGTGAAACTCTATTCACACTGGAAGAAGGGAAATGCCTGGATCTCTAATAGGAAAGGTCTTTCAAGCAGTCAATGGACTGAAGCCATAAAAATGAGCTGCAATGTCATTCCTGTGAGAACTGTTCCTGGTAGGAGCCTCGTCACTACCCGTTGCAGAAGATGCGACGAGCAAGAAACCCTCGCACATGTGCTTGGTTCCTGCCACCAGGGAGAGTTGTTACGTATAGACAGACACAACACAGTTCGCTCACTGATTTCAGATAATCTCCGCCTTAAGCCCGAATATGAGATTTATGAAGAAGTAACCTGTCTTTCCACAAATGGCTCAACTAGGCGTGTAGATATTGTGGTAATGGACCGTAAAAAGGATGCGGGTCTTGTCATAGATCCAACGGTACGATACGAAGTAAATGAACAGCAACCACATGAAGTAAATCTGGAAAAGAAAAACATCTACGAACCATGCTGTCAATATCTACGTAACAAGTACAACATCAGTAATTGGGAAGTTACTGGTATCATGTTTGGAGCTAGAGGATCAATTCCGCAGCTAACATTGGAATTTCTTCGGAAACTCAAAATTGCTGAATCAGTACTAATGGCAATATCCTCTACTATTTTAAAATTCTCACTCCAAATTATACGATATCATTTGTATTCTCCCCAAACATCTTGTAAAGATATATTGTAATGTTCTAAAAATTTTATTGTAAAATAGCCGCTCTCACTAAATTCTTTTTTATATCATTAATCTCCTAAAATTGTTTTCTATATTCATTTTAAATTCACTTAATATTATGCTTTCCATCCTGTTAATACATTCAAATGTTTAATTACATTTTAGTAGGCCGATCCTTTTGGGAAACCCTAGTTAGGGCGGCTATCATCATGATTATCTCTCTCTCTAAACTACCGTTATTGCAAGTTCAATTACTTTGTATGTCACTTTATTTCCCCTAAAACTAAGTCACAGTGCACAAATCGTGACCTTTCATCTCACAGCTATTCCGTTATAACCTTGACTAAACGCTGGTCAGTTGTCCACAGTTCGCTCTGGCAATTCTAGTCAATCATTGATTTACTGACTCTGACGATCAATTCACTAAAACTGCATCAACACTAACTTACCCTAATTAAAGCTTATCACGTTACCAGCTGTTTGATATCTCTAAAATTGTTCTTCGAGATTTCGACCATATTTAACTCCATGCCCATCATCAGGAAATGAATAAATGGCCATCACAAACGCATAGCCTTCATCGTAAACTGCATAAGAAATAGACGGCCATCTGAAAAATCATGGCCTTCCTGTTCAAGCTGTGCTCAGTCGTAGGCAGTTGTCCCTATTAAAGTTATTTGGCACTAATTTAATTCCAATCGCCTCTTTTACGAGTCTGTCATAATGTCGGTTGTTGCGGTGTAAAATCGCGGCCTTATCAAAGAAAATTTTGTGATTATTGTCGAGACTAAGTTGTGTTATTGTTGATTTTTCTGGTTGTAGCAGTCATGGATTCTATTTGTGTCCCTCACGTTGGTAAGGAATTTTGTAAACATCAGTTTAAAATAAAGATTGCCCTGAACCCGTTACATATATTGTGTCAGCTTTTCTCGTGGCAAGAATATCGTTTTAATGCTATGCTTTTTGAGTATCTGCGCAACTTTATTCGACACTGTACTGAAGAAGAGGATAAACGGCTTTCCTTTGAATTTTCCATCTTCCTCTGTGTTTTGATGATCCGTGAAGTGGTTTCTGCTATTCTTAACTCTCCAACGTGTTTGATGAATGTACGACTAAGTTTATGTAGCCATTATTTTTAAAGGCGTTTGTCAAATATTTTATTTCGTGTCATAAGCTCGATGAAACAAGGTAGTGGGAACGGTATTCTTCCAGATCGGATGGTGCTTATTTATTACTTATTAATTTCCTGATGATGACCATAGAGCTAAATATGGCCGAAAGCTCGCAGAAAAGTAGTATAGATATTACACATCTAGTAACCCGAGAAACTTTAATTAGTGTCATCGCCATGAAAGCTTCAAATGTTATACTAATTACCTCGTCCGTGCCGATTCGCTTATATAGCCGAGAATTAGGTACCGTCGATTTTTCTGGACATCGAAGTTACTCAAAGCTTCTCGTAACAAGTAACTGCCTAAAAACAGTTGTTTGTCGCGTTGCATAGCAAAATGCTTCGATGCATATTAAACTGTGGGAAAACTGTTACATGAAGAGAAAAACAACTAATACATCGATGTGAGTACATATTAAAATACGAATTCTCAAAATTTTTGAACTTATACCTCTAACACCTGAATAAATTATTGAAATATATAAATTAATATGCCAAAAAATAAACGTTTATACTATTTATGGTGCATACATTCTGTAAATGTTGCACCATAACAAGAAAAACTAATTTTTTTCGTCTCTGGAAATAGATATTGAAAGTGTTTAGAACAAGATATGTTTGTAAACAGTCAAAGTTACACATTTACAACACAATAATTAAACCTATAGTGTTATACGGCTGCAAGGCATAGACCATGGCAGAAAATGATACAACTTAAACAATGGGAGAGAAATGCACTGAGAGAGATTTTCGAACCAAGTAAGGACCAAAATGGTTGGAGAATTCGTAGTAACCTAGGATTACAAATACTACCACAAATATTGTGTCGCGTATAAAACATAAGACTTCAATGGGTTGGCTATTTGATAGAAATACAAGACACCAGAAGTGTTAAGAGAATTTGCTCTGGAAAACTAGAAGGGAGAAGAGATAGAGGTGGCCGAGGTTGAGATAGTTGGATTGTGTCAAGCAGGATTTGAGGTGAAATGGAGGGAGGGGAAACTTGGGGGATGGAATGAACCTTACCAACGTTCGCCTAGCGACCCGGGAAAACCCCCGAAAGTCAGAGAGCTGGGTTACAGTAAACGCCCACACGCCTGAGCCATCCTACTGGTGCTATACATCTAAATGAGCTCATAATCCTGAGTTGGTTGTGTCGCGGCTTTGTGCAGTTCTCTGTGGGTGTTTATTATGTAATCGATGGACAATCCGTCTCAAGGGATTAGGGCAAATCATCCGGAGTTTGAGCGCACTGCTGCAATGAAGGGACATTCAAACTCGAACCTATAACAGCAGAAGTTTAGTAGCACTATACTTCGGAGAGAAACTTGCATAATAGCACACAGCTATCTGTATGGATTGCAAAACTTTGCATCGACTTCAACAAATGTGAATATTAACCTTTAGGTTCAAGTGCTGGTTTACAACATACACCATGTTAACTAAATACGTTATTTCTATTACTTATGTTCTTCCAGGGGCACTTCCGCGCCACCTAACCCATTGTTAGAATGGCCTCTGGCAGAGACACTGTTGTCAGCACTGTTAATATTTGAAATGCGCTTTGACATATAGAGAAAATATCTATCTGATGAACCAAATACACCACCCGTTTTCTTATGTAAATATATCTGATTGTTTTGTATTTGCTTAATTATTTAATACTTCACTAGAATTTAAGAATGTCACAGTTTTTTAATTACTTTCGAAGGGATCGTGTACAAGCTAAAGCGAGCAGAAAATACCTTGTGAATGTTATGTTGTATAGTAAAATGAATAGTATAGAAAAAATCTGATGTGTTGCACTCACATGACTTTCTCTACTTAGTTGAGATTTGTACAAATTATCTATTGCTTATTTCCTTGTAGGTGCAAGGGGAATATTAGTATACAGTAGACTTTATGTGATAGTCAAATCTTTTAAAGCTTTGAGATTCCGATCTCTTTGCACACTTAACATTTAAAAAAATGAACAACGATGATCCATTTCACGAAAGTTTCAAGTTTTCCGAAACTCACACACATGACAAGGAATATCTCCGAAATGGTTCACCGTACAAGAAAATTTATTGAGACATAAGTTGTGTATTTTAGCAAGATCTACATTTTTTGTATAGTATAATTTGGTCTATCTCTAACGGTTTACCAGTTATCCAAAAGTCGTCCAGAGTAAATACGACTACAGGGGCTATAGCCAGAAAATTCAAGATATACATTTCATTTGCTATAAAAATCTCTAAAAAATATGACATTTTAATCAAAATCATTAGAGCCATTTTCAAGAAAATAAAAATTTTCGAAACATTTTCCATGTAAAGGGTAGTTTAGGGCGTGGCTATTTTCTTCAAAATCTTCTTGTCACATCGTTGAATTACAATAAACTTAAATACCAACTTTGGTTTTTAACCGACTTTTCGTTTTTGAGTGATGCTGTCCACAGACACACAGACATACACACAGACCTTTTTGTAAAAATGCTCAAGACATATATTTCCGGTGAAATCTCGACATCGAATTTTTGGGTGGAATACAATACTTCCCCTACTTACCAGTGAAGAAAGTAAAAATACAAATACGTGCCGAATTTCATGGTGATCGGTCAAAGTTAGATTTTTAGATTTTTTGACTGTTCCTTTTAGTTTTTCTTAATGCTCTTTCTTCCTAAACGACTCTTGTATTGAGACGAATAAATATAGTTCCCAAAATGTCAGGTCATACGACTGATTACTGCTGAAACATATTGTGATATTAATTAAGTTGTGTTATATGAAGATAATTAACAAACTTTTACGTAAATCATAAAATCCTTGTATGTTTCATTTGTTTTATGTTCCACATATACTATAAAAATTTCAATTAATCAAACAAAGTCATGATTTTCTTTACATTTGCACTACGTCATAACGAAATTCAGAAGACCTCAGAGAAAGGAACTTAGAAAGTGAATACAAGTGGTGAACTTGCCTGTAAAATCTGATTTATGAATGTTTCTAACCTATAAGTGGTTAGGCATCCATAGAATCATAACCTCAAAAAGGATCATCAACACTGGTCCACATTTTGCAGTTAAATATCCTGTTAACCTTCGACCACATTCGAACTGCAATACTTTTGGTAGACACGTGCACAGAGCAGTAGTGATCAAATGATATGATTATATTTTCAGTTGTTGAAGGTCTGCCCGCTTATGTGAAGTTAGGAAATTAGTTTCTGCGGTAACCGAGACTATATTTTGCGGTTTGGCTATAGGGGATATAGCTGCACAGTGCTGCTCCCAGGGGGAGCTCGCGGAATCAATAATTCGTTACAGCTTACTTTGCTTTCCATTGTAAGGTCGCAAAGCTTTGCCTTGTCTTTCTCCCTGTCCGGGATGGGGCAGCAGTTCACCCTCGCTGTACGCCGGCGATGCTCTACTGTTTCAGGCCGATAGCAGCTGAGAGAGGGAGACAAAATGCTCTAATGAAGTTTAATCAGCAAGTTTTGTGTGTTCCATAGGCTCACATTTTCTGCAAGTTTGTCACTACAAGGAGAAAAGACCGTTTTAACCCTCTGTTGCATGAATTATTTGGCTACAAGTACCACTCTTCTCCTAATTCCTGAACGGGTTTAGGTATCCCTGTTACAGGCGCCTTAAAGGAAACAATTCGAATAGGTATAATTGTTAAGAGCCAGACAAAATGAACTGGAAACAATTGCAATCAAATATGGCTACAGAAACGGATGGGGAGGGCCCACGTAAAATAAACGGTTAATGGTACGATTGGATGATGAGAGGGTTGCGTTAGACTACAATTGGATGACGTGAAGGAAGCGATGTGACTTATAAAACATGCCCACAATTAAAAACCTATAGCTGTGTTATAAACTCAGATTATTCATTACAAATGCGACCACAATCTTTAATATACCTTACTTAACCTAATAGGCAGAAAAAAACTCTGATGTGTTGCACTCACATGACTTTCTCTACTCTTGTACTAAACATTCTTATTCCTAGATCTTCGTCTTAGTTGAGAAATACTTTCAGAAATTATCTTATTGCTTATTTCCCTGCAGGTGCAAGGGGAATATGGTAATTACAGTAGGCTTTGAGCGATAGTCAAATCTTTTAAAACTTTCAAATTCCGTTCTCTTTGCACAATTAACATATAAAAAATGAATAACGATGTTGTGTTTGACAGAAGTATAGGTTCTCCAAAACAAACAAATAACAAGGAATTTCCCCGAAATGGTTCACTCTATAAAAAAAGTCATTTAGATATAAATTGTGAGTTTTAGCAAGATGAACATTTTTGTATAATAAGATTGAGTTTATCTCTAACGGTTTACCAGTTACGCAAAAGTCGTCCAGAGTAAATACGACTACAGGGGCTATAGCCAGAAAATTCAAGATATACATTTCATTTGTCATAAAGGTATCTCAAATATATGAGATTTTCATCAAAATCGTTAGTCATTTTCAAGAAAATCAAAAATTTCATCAAGCTTTCCATGTAAAGGGTAGTTTAGGGTGCCGGACTTTTTTACTTTCTTCACTGGTAAGTAGGGGAAGTATTGTATTCCCCTCAAAAATTCGATGTCGAGATTTCACCGGAAATATATGATTTGAGACCCCCTGAATCCACAAAAAAGCATTTTTAGAAAAAGGTTCGTGTGTGTGTCTGTGGACAGCATATCTCAAAAGCGAAAAGTCGGTTAAAACCAAAGTTGGTATTTAAGTTTAATGTCTTTCAAGGATGCGACACGAAGATTTTGAAGAAATAGCCCCACCCTAAACTACCCTTACATGGAATATTTTTCGAAAATTTTGATTTTCTTGAAAATGGCTCTAACGATTTTGATTAAAATGCCATATGTTTGAGATATTTTTATGACAAATAAAATGTATGAATTGAATTTTCGGGCTATAACCCCTGTAGTCGTATTTACTCTGGACGACTTTTGCATAACTGGTAAACCGTTACGAGATAGACCAAATCATACTATACAAAAAATGTAGATCTTGCTAAAATACACAATTTATGTCTTAATATATTTTCTTGTACGTTGAACCATTTCGGAGATATTCCTTGTTATGTGTTTGAGTTTCGGAAAACTTAAAAGCTTTCGTGAAATGGAACATCGTTCATTTTTTATGCGTTGATGAGGCGTTGAAGAAACACGGATGGTACCTGAGGTAAAGGATAAGATACCATTTTCTGGGCTTGGCATAGCTGGAATTTTATAGATATTTTTGCACCATTTTGGAAAATAATTTCTCTCAAATGCGGGACACTTTTAGTGTAAGGATTATATAAACAGATTCACCCTTCTGCTCTGGTTCGCTTTTCAAAATATCGCCTTAGAATGCTTAACGTCATATGGCAAAGCTTTGCTGATAGTTCAGTGATGCAGGAAGAAACAGAACGAGGGGTCTTAAAGTATGTGCGTCACAAGAGCGGAAGATGCTTCATTTGTTACCGTGCTCTATTTTAGTACGAGTCATTTGCACGTAAGAGACATAAGTTGGGTGTCATAAAGGCGTTGATGTCCTGCGAAAGGAGCAGATTCTGCACTACGCATGAGTTATGCCGGTACCTTCCGGTTCTTGTGGCGTCCAAGTGACAGTTCCCTCTACCAGAGACGAAAACTAGTAAGTAGTTACTAGCCTTTTTGAAATTGTATTTTTCGTAAGTCTATGTTGGGAGAGCTAAAATTTTCGAACGGGCTGCGCGGTGGTTTGACTGTCCGCGATCGTTGCCCTCTGCCGCTATCATAGAAAGGCGTGGATGAAGTCATACAACAGTGTTAAAACTACTTTTAAAGGCTTTACTTGTCATTTTTGTGAAAGGAGGTGCTAAAACTTGCCACTGTAGTTACCTATACATTTTTGGCACCTGTTTAAGTTATCCCAGACACAGAAATTGTAAGGAATTAGATCAGGGGAACGAGGAGGCCACAAATGTCTACTAATAACTCTCCTTAAACACACCTTCAATTGTCATCCAAGGATGACGTGTGGGTTGTTGCACAGTCTTGTTGAAAAAAAAGTGAAAACCACGCTTCCTGTCTGTTAATTCTCTAAAAAAAAGGGAGGGCAAAATTGTATTCACCTATGTCAGCTGCTGACTAGAAAAAAAGGTTGTCCCTTCATGACAAAAGTTACTCAGAGCTCCAAAAGGCTATTTTCTTTGGTATTTTTTGTGCTAAATGTATATCACGAATCATCATTAACAGAAGTGGATAAAGTGTTACGTTTTATGTGAATAATTTATGGGAATAATTTGTAGAATTTCTGGAAAAATAAATAAGTGGCATGAAAAACCAAAGTGTATGTAATAGAAAAGTACTTCGATAAAAATGACGGGGTAAACGTGTTACAATCAAGATAGCTTTGAACAGTTCAGTTTTGTAAATAGTAAGCTTTTGAGGTGAAATATCTTTTGGCAGACCTTAGGGGTAAGACTCATATTAAAACTGAAAGTGTAATTTTGACATAGCAAGGGTGAAAAATATGAGTAAACCGTTCAAGCATTTAGTGAATTTCAGTATTTTTATTTCACGCACAACTTTTCGAGAGTTAATTTTTTGTTTCTTTTTGCAGTGCGTAATTCAGCATTCTATTTTATTAATTGGTGGTGGAATCAAATTTTGCTGACTCATTTTTGTTGAGTAAGTGGATTACGTGCACATCGGGTGTAGTTAATCCGTTTACGATCAAACGTCACCCGCACTATGTTGTCATACGTCATACAAAAAGTGACATGAATTTCGAATATCTGCTACTTTCATATCTATATAAATTCAATGGAATTCGCGACTACAGGAGCATTTAATCTATCTTATGCTTAATTTATCATTTATTATATAACATGGTGTACGCAGTAAAAAACCCCATGGCTTAACAGCCCATCCGTGCAAAGACCTACCACCCGACCGCTGCGCCACCCAC
This sequence comes from Tenodera sinensis, assembly GCA_030765045.1. Lineage (NCBI taxonomy): Eukaryota > Metazoa > Arthropoda > Insecta > Mantodea > Mantidae > Tenodera > Tenodera sinensis. The sequence continues at coordinate 54,966,777 of CM060972.1, forward strand.
CTCTGCCAATCACAGACGTCGTCAGTGGAGTGCAATACTGGAGGTTGGACGTCATCAGCACTCCAGACCCTCTCGGCCCCTACTTTTCAATCGTGGAGCTCTTCAATTGAGTTCTCAGAGACCTAATGAGGCTGAGTGTACCCCGTACCAGATCGAACCCGAGTTCCCGCGTCATAGGCATGGCTGCCTTAAAGAATATTATTTGAAATATTGCCTTAATTAACCACATAAAATAAACCAAGCACTAGAAACCAAAATCGTTATATAAATTCTCTTATAACTTAATAAGCAGTATGTACAGCTTTAAATAATTATCTCTCATATGACTTTCTCTACTCTTGTACTCACCATTCTTACAAACCCTTACTCCTATATCTTCTTCGTGTTAGTTGAGATAAACATTTCTACAAATTATCTTATTGATTATTTCCTTGTATGCAAGGGGAATGTTAGAATACAGTAGGCTTTGAGCGATAGTCAAATCTTTTAAAGCTTTGAGATTCTGTTGTCTTTGCACACTTGTTGTTGTGGTGTTTAACGCCCGCTTTTGCTACTACGGCACCGCAGGCGGTGACACTGATGATACATGGAATGAAGATGGAGCACCGGTGGAATGAGATGGCGGGGGAAACCGGAGCACCCGGAGAAAACCCGCCCTGACGCCGCTTCATCCACCACGAATACCACATGCGGGTCCCTGGGATCGAACCCGGGCCGCCTAGGTGATAGGCGAGCGCGCTAACCGCTCGGCCACGGCGCCGCCTTTGCACACTTAACATATAAGAAAATAAATAACGATGTTCCATTTCACGAAAGTTTTTAAGTGAGTTTGGCATCTACCCTTAAAGTATCGTTTATCAAACACTGTATATTTACCTCCAAAATTCTGCATAGGTCACAAGATGATGATAATTCTACATTATCTTTGTTATTGTTTGCATTTATGGGGTTTTTCATTCAATTATTTCACTGTGAGACCTGGAAACATTTCCTGGGACGTTAAACGGCAAGATAAGAACTTGTAAAGCTGTTTACGATCACGTGAGTAGTAACAGAACGTGGCATGCTATAACCAAGGGCCATTTACATTTAAAAAGCGCTAATAAAATTTCCGGTGAGATAAGAGAGCACCATCAGGTTTTACTCAGCACGATGCAAGTTCTACTATAAATCTTATCACAGGTTTCCTTTCTCTACTCCGTGTTGTAAGCAGGGGAAGTATTATATACCGCCAAAATGGTAACAAAATTTCGCCCGAAATATGTTTTAGGTTATTCTAAAACCAAAAAAAAGCATTTTTAGAAAGAAAACTGTTTGTGTATCTGTGTGCGTGCGTGCGCGTGCACATTGCAACTTAAAAGTGAAAAGTCGCTTGAATAACAAACCCATATTAAGTTTAGAAAATGAAAATATTGAAAGGAAAATAGAATGATTAGGACATATTGAACGAATGTCGGATGAGCGACCACATATCAGATTGATGATAAAAAATCTAATGTGTTGCACTCACTCGACTTTCTCTACTCTTGTACTAACCATTATTACAAACTCTTATTCCTTTATCTTCTTCGTGTTAGTTGAGATAAACATTTAAATTTGCAAGGGGAATATTAAAATACAGTAGGCTTTGAGCGACAGTCAAATCTTTAGAGCTTTCAGATCCTGTTCTCATTGCAACCTTAACATATAAAAAATGAACAACGATGTTCCATTTCACCAAATGAATAAGTTTTCCGAAACCTACATACATAAAAAGAAATATCTCCGAAATGGTTCACTCTACAAAAAATGTATTGAGACATAAGTTGTGTGTTTTAGTGAGATCTAAATTTTTGCTTATTAAGATTTTGTCTATCTCTTATGGTTTACGAGTTATTCAAAAGTCATCCGGACTAAACAGGACTACATATGCTATAACCAGAAATTTCAAAATATACATTTCATTTGTCATCAAAATATCTCAAACATATGACATTTTAATCAAAATCGTTATAGCCATTTTCAAGAAAATCAAAATTTTCGAAAAATTTTCCATTTAAAGGGTAGTTTAGGGTGGGGTTGTTTTCTTCAAAATCTTCATGTCGCATCCTTGAAAGACATTAAACTTAAATACCAAATATGGTTTTTAACTGAATTTTCGTTTTCGAGTTATGCTGTTCCCAGACTGACACACACACACACACACACACACACACACACACACACACACACATACACACACACACACACACACACCGACCTTTTTCTAAAAATGCTTTTTTTGAATTCAGGGAGCCTCAAAACATATATTTCTGGTGAAATCTAGACATCAAATTGTTTGGTGGAATACAATACTTTCTCGACTTAGAAAAATTAATAAAACTTGGAGACGGGAAGCATTGGATTATGAAAGATGGAATGATTTTCCTAAAGACGCCAAAGGTCATCCTGACCTGTAGCGCCATTGTGTAAGGAGGTATTAAGATCTTCCAAGGATGCTGACGAAGATTTCCACAAAATTTTACTATCGCTTAAGCCTTGACGCAAACGTTCCTCTCCGTCGCAGACGTCGCCTTTAAGACCTATAAGATCTAGTGTTTGGTGTCCGGACTAGCTCTAGCAAGAGGTCCTAATCTACAGGGTATGCGCGAGTTGTGGTAGGAATGGAACCAAACGAAGAATTAACCAACATATCACTTTATTTGTAAATTTCCAGATTTGTAGAGAACTGCCGACGATATTTAAATAGAATGTAACTTTGTAACTTCAACTACAACGTTATAACACTGTAACTTTGTCACCATTTAGCAACCGCCGAATTATGTATACGCGCTAACTTACGTACAACTCCCAAGTTGCACGTGTACTCTCGGCTCGATTCAAGACGAGTGTGTGTTGCGTTGCATTTGTTTTTTGCGCGAGCTACACGAAGGAAGCGACTTCCATTGGCTAACTTCAGAGCACGTCATGGTAAGATAGGAATCAGCCCGCGGAATCACTATGGCTTCGTACAAACAACAATTGTAACCTTATCACTCATTTAAATCTGCCTAGGCTTCCATTCTTGAGACTTTAATCTATTCAGCTTTATTACGTCTTCCCCTTAACTATTGACTAGAATCTCCTTTTGTTTCTTTGTATTATCATATATATTGACATTATAATTTCGGTTTCAGCCTATTCCCATACTACTCTTAAACTTCCAAAACTTCAGCAAAACATTTATCTCGATTAAAAGAAATGGACACAGGAATAATCATGTGCAAAAATAGATTGCAGTAGAGTAGAGAAGGTCATGTGAGTGTAACGTAACATATTTTTTACTAGCCAAAGTACCTCGCAGAGCGGTAAATTAGTTTTCGTGCGATCACAACTTCATAGGAAAACCCTGTAAGAAGCTGAGCTCTGTGACGTTCTTTTCTCGTTTCAGATTCTGTTTGAAGTGAGAATATTTAAGTAATGGAAGCCATTTTAAATTAAGCCTGAGCGCAACAGGAAAGAAAACAAAGGACTCTAAAGCTTCTTCGGACATTAAGTTGTTCATGTAAAGGCACTTAAGCTTAGAAGTTTCTGCGATAGACCCCTTTATTAGTTTAAGTTTTATACACAAATGCTCTTCTAAACACCCTTCATTTATTTTTAATCTGAATCTCCTCGTATAGTTTTTTGTTTCTTGGGAGTTTAACCACATCAACAAAAGTTTGCAAAGCTATTTCTCTTTTAACTAGCTAAAATACCAAGGCCCTGCTGACTACAGATCAGATTTAATCTAAGATCAGAACATAAACTTTGGGCAGTGCAGAATTTCATTGCATAAAACTAATCTAAGATCGTATAGCAGTTCAACTTTGACCTTAGTTCGTAGTATACCGTTTGGCAAAAAGTAAATTAGCTGAAAATCACTGCTTTGGTAATAACTTGTTTTTCAGGTTTGAACGCATTTGAGGTTCGATAGAAAAATGGCGCAGAGCAAGAAACAAGGGATGTCGTCAAATCTCACACTTAAAGAAAGCAACATATTTGTGAATATTATACGAGTAATTCAGAATTATAAACATACAGGGGAATAAAACAGAGAAGTATTATGTGTTTCATTCGCATTACTTTCTGTACTGTTGTACTAACCATTTTTACAAACTCCCATTCCTTTATCTTCTTCGTGTAAATTTAGATAAACATTTGCAGAAATTATCTTATTGTCTATTTCCTTGTAGGTGCAAGGGGAATATGGGAATACAGTAGGCCTAGAGCGATAGTCAAATCTTTTAAACCTTTCCAATTCGTTTTCTTTGCACCATTAACATATAAAAAATTAATCACGATCTTTCGTTTGTTAAAAGTTTGTTTTCGAAAACTCACAAATAACAAGGAATATCTCCGAAATGGTTCAATCTACAAAAAAAGAAAATCAAGGTTTCCTATGTAAATGGTGCTTTAGGATGAAGGAATTTTCTTTCAAAGTCTTCGTGTCGCATCCTTGAAAGACAGACTTAAATATTAACTTTGTATTTACCCATTGTTTTTGAGTTATGCTGTCCACAGAGAGAGATAGACATAGAGAGAGAGAGAGAGAGAGAGAGAGAGAGAGAGAGAGAAAGGGGGGGCACCTTTTTCTAAAAATGCTTTTTTTTCTAATTCAGGGGGCTTGAAAAGATGTATTTAATGTGAAATTTCGACATCGAATTTTGGGTGGAATACGATACAGTAGAGAAAGTAAAACAGAAAACCAACACAGCTTCAGTTCCTCTGAAAGAAACTGCGAGGAAGGAAGTCGATATGATTTTAATTCGAGGTTAATTATGTATTTACCTTATTTATTGTTTTCATTTGTATATTTTAGCTGTTACTCGTTCAAAACGTATGTAAGTACAACACAATTCATTTAATTTCAAGGACACAATTGTAAATTGATTTCACTTTTTCATGTTTATGGAAGTAAGCTTCACACATTTTACAATTTTTGAAAATAATTTAGATTAGGAGTAATCATGTTTTGCTTCTCCTGAAACATTTTGTTTTTAGGACATAATACGATTTGAGGCAATGCTGGTATTTTCCAAATAGCTCCAAAAATGCATTACCATATTATTATTTTATTTAAAGACGTACTGTTTACTTTTTCCTTCTTTAGTTCTGCTGATGTAGGTTCAATAAAGTTAACTGGAGAAAGTTCACTAGTCAGATATGATCTTAGATCAATATATCATGAACTTAGATCTAACTTTATACTGGGAGGCACCTAGCAAGTTCCCTAGTTTCAATTCTATGTCTTAGGAACATATGAAGCCATACAGTTGGTAATACCATTGCAATGAACTATGGGAAGAATGCGGTTTTGTTTTGTTTACTTGAGCGTTAATAGCTGTGTAGCGTTGTCTTTTGGGACAACTCAGAGATTATTTAGTTTCATTTTAATGTGCTAAGGCATGGTCCAATTCTATTCCTTCGCGGAAAACAATTATGCAGTGGATGAATAAGTTTGCAACATGTGGTAGTGTCTTAAACATTAAACATGGTCCACGAAAACTGCTCGAGTGAGATACGTTTTTGAACGCACTCCAGTCATTCAGCTTGTAAACAATCAAGAGTGCTTGAAGATCCCAAACAATAATTCCAGAACATGAGGTAAATAAATGACATGTTCTATACTTTCAATTGGTACTTTTATGTTTGTCTCCTATCTCAGTAATTAGGTATAAGCCTCCAAAACTAGGGAACTTGCTATGCGCCACTCGGTACAACCAAAATGCTATGTTCAGCTTGAATGAAGGCCATTTAAATCAGATTGGCTGTTATGGAAGCGCGCCTAAAACTACCAAAGGGTATGTGAAGGTACAAAAATTGGTCTGCTAGTATGATAGTCAGTAATGCTTTGGTTCATAGTTAATACCAACATAAGATAACAAAACACAAAACACGCTAACAAAACAAAATACATGCTGAATGTGCATTCATTTATATCTTATTTCTCTTCATATTAATATACATTAGAACAAAACCTTTCTCCCCTAATTGATAGTTATTGTAATGTTACAACCATTGAGACTTGTAATCCTTATCGGAGACACACTTTCTCTATTATCGAAATATTAGTTTTCAAAACTTTGCCTGTATTATTGTATTACGTAAACTTTCTTTAATTTTTACTTTCTCTACTGATAAGTAGATGAAAGTATAGAAAAGGGTCTGTGTGTGTGTGTGTGTGTGTGTGTGTGTGTGTGTGTGTGTGTGTGTGTGTGTGTGTGTGTGTGTGTGTGTGTGTGTCACTCTATGGACAGCATAACTCAAAAACGAAAAATCGCTTGGAAATCAAAGTTGGTATTTGAGTTTAATGTCTTTCAAGGATGTGACACGAAGATTTTGAAGAAAGTATTCCCATCCTAAACTACCTTTTACATGGAAAAGTTTTCAAAATTTTGATTTTCTTGAAAATGGCTCAAACGACTTTGATTAAAAGTCATATATTTAAGATATTTGTATGACAAATGAAATGTATATTTTGAATTTTCTGGCTATAGCCTATGTAGTCCTGTTTACTCTGGATGACTTTTGAAGAACTCGTAAACCCTAAGAGATAAACAAATTCTTAACATACAAAAAATGTAGATCTCACTAAAACACAGAATTTATTTGTGAATAAATTTTTTGTAGAGTGAACCATTCCGGAGATATTCCATTATTTATATAAGTTTTGGAGAACTTATACTTCTGTCAAATGGAACATCGCTATTCATATTTTTTATATGTTAAGCGTGCAAAGAGAACGGAATCTCAAAGCTTTAAAAGATTATATCGCTCAAGCCTACTGCAAGTAAAATAATTTCTGGAAATGTTTATCTTAACTAACACGAAGAAGATAGAAGAATAAGAGTTTGTGAGAGTGATTAAGAGTAGAGAAAGTCATGTGAGCGCAACACATTAGATTTATCACTAACTGTTTGTTTATTTTTCACTTTATCGGTTCGTGCAGCAGGTTTTAATCATGCGCGGGCGACTGTAAAGAATTATTTATTGCCTCACTATAGAGATGAAACATTGTAACGAACAGATGCTGAGCGAGGCTCGGACTGTCACGCCACTGGTCTCAGCTGGGGAACGACAGCATGTTGGAGTTAGCACTTTGCTTAACAAGCATCCAGAACTGTCGCCTACAACTTGTGCTGTGTAATGGATTTGATGGCTGTCCTGCTTTATCTCCTCCCAACTCACACGATTCACATAGCTACTGTGAATACTGTTGAAAGTGACGTTTTCACACCTTCTGCTGAGTTTCACATTATATTTAAATGTCTTATGTGCCTGCCTTGGCCACCAACAGAGAACTTAACCTTGTGTTATATAGCTTCAGAATATCGTAACAGAGTTTTTGTTATATTCATATATATACGAGGTGAGTCAGCTGCCCCTTATTCTCGAGTTTTATGCAATCCGCATTTTATAGTCCAACATGAAAACATCGACCCCATTACTAGGTTCTACCGGCGTATTTAAAATGGATGTTAAATACTCGATGAAATTAGTACTAATATAGATGTTATCACATTGCTTTTTAATATATTCGTAATTAGACAGCTCACGTTTGCACTTCTGCAAATGTTCACTGGAACCAGCGAATATTACATCTTAAACGGAATATTTACCTCACACGTTACTAGGTAGCTCAGTTGGAACGAGCGCAAGACTCCGAAGTAATCTGTCTGCTGTGAAGGTGGTTCGAATCACCTGCATGTACTAATTTTTTTTTTTTACCGTGCAATCCTCACATTTTACAAACTATTATCCTGAAAACTGTTATATTCATTTTTATTGTTTTATTTAGTTTTATGACATTTTTTTATGTTTCTTTATTGGTGAACTACAATTATGTAATTGTTTAAACGCACCTATAGGTAGGTGCAATTGAAATAAGGATCATTCATACACATTTGAACACAGGAAGCAAGGAAATTACATTGTCAGAGTTTAACATGGAAGTTAAATTCAATTTTGCACACAATGAATAATTGTGCTATTAAAAATGCAGACAACCAAAAACGATTTAAATTATGTCCTAAACCCTCAGAAACTTCATAATTAGATTATTGTGAATTCGGTTTCCAAGTTTTGATGAACATAAAAAAAAGATTTACAATGCTGAGACTCGAACCTGTGTCATTGGGGTTAAGCGCAGAGGACCCGTCACAATCCTATTCAGCTATTTCGAGACTTCCTGAAAGGACGTACCACGTCCAATAGTAGGGCTTGTATGCCTGGCGCTATGCCATTGCCACCTCGCAAGTTTTCGGGCTTGATTTAGCCTTTTAAGACAGTTTTAATCATTTACTGGGCGTTTTAATATTATTACTTAAATGGCAAAAGCTGTTATGCATATTAATTGAGATGCACGAGGCGTAGTTCACCCAAAAATGCAAATAAACTGTTGTTTAATAATATGTCCGTTTTGACTGTACGGGTCCATGATAGATGAGGCGTGTCTAAATTTTTCCTACTTTTTGGCCGCCAATCCCTGCTCTAAGTACAAGAATCCGCCATTTTATTTTCAGCTGACATTGTTAGTGTACTCATATGATAGGTCCATTTTTTCCGAGCCGTTTACTGAATTACGTTGCTATGTATACTCTAATAAAAAGTTTGTAAAATCGGCTGGAAACCGGAATTCGCTCTCGGTAGACGAGTCGTATTCCTCGCATTCCTCTCTTTAAGAACGTCAAGCAATACATTTTAGTAAGCGCAAAACTGGACTAAGGCACACATGCCGTTAGATGGGTGGCCTACCTTCCAAAAAAATAAGGCGTGGCTTACTCACCTGGTATTGACATTTAACAATAAAATAAAAGTAGCCATTTATATCACAAGGGTATCAATTTATTTCAGTAGGTACTATTCCAATTTGTTTTTCTTTTGCAAAAATCTAAATCCATAAAACTGTCATCATTTTCGTGTACCCTGTCGCTGCTTATTTTACGTGGGCCCTCCCCATAAGATAAATTCTGCAAATGTTTATCTCGACTAACAAGAAGAAGATATAGGAATACCAGTTTGTGAGAATATTTTAAGACTTAACAAAAGTTGCTTATGGCAAGACAAGATTCTTCCACTTAGTGGAAACCAAGTTAAGTCATTTTAACGCAAGAAATATATCAGCCTTTCTTGTCTTGTAGCGACATAAGTTATAGTTCCAGCAAAGCTGCTTCAGATTGCAGAAGTAAAAATAATAGCAGTGTGATGATGCTGGAGCTGGAGGAGGAAGAAGGGAACAGAGAACAGATTGCGATGATGGTGAAGAGCAAGAAAATGAGGAAAGGGGGGGGGGGGGGGGCGAGGCAACAGCTGATGCTATGCAGTACAACATAAGCTTTTCATTTCATCCTGACGTATCTCTCAATTTATCGCGAGCGTTTCCACGACAGTGTGATAAGACTAACTTGTACCTCTACTGGAAATGGATCCCGTATCAGCAAAATGTTGCCAAGTCGATATAGCGACAGCACGTGTAAGACGAGATAGAAATTATTGCATTTCTGAGAAGTGTTCTATTGAAAAGTTAATGCTGACTTTATCATCCGTGAATAGTTCCAAGATGTCAGGTTATCTAGAGGGCGGTGTGCGGTATTAGAACTGAACTGTGCTCTACATTTCTATAGTAATTATCTGATGTGTTGCACTCACATGACTTTCTCTACTCTTGAGCTAGCCATCCTTAGTCAAATGTTTTAAAGCTTTGACATTCCATTCTCTTTGCACACTTAACATATAAAAAATGAACAATGATGTTCAGTTTCACGAAAGCTTTAAGTTTTCCGAAACTCACACACATAACAAGGAATATCTACGAAATGGTTCACCCCACAAAAAAATTTATTCCGACATAAATTGTGTATTTTAGCAAGATCTACATTTTCTGTATAGTATGATTTGGTCTATCTCTAACGGTTTACCAGTTATGCAAAGGTCGTCCAGAGTAAGTACGACTACAGCGGCTATAACCAGAAAATTCAAGATATACATTTCATTTTCATAAAAATATCTCAAACATATGGTATTTTAATCAAAATCGTTAGAGCCATTTTCAAGAACATCTAAATTTTCGAAAAATGTTCCATGTAAAGGGTAGTTTAGGGTGGGGCTATTTTCTTCAAAATGTTCGTGTCGCATCTTTGAAAGACATTAAACTTAAATACCAACTTTACTTTTTAACTGAATTTCATTTTTGAGTTACGCTGTCTACAGACACACAGACACACACACGGACATTTTTCTAAAAATTGTTTTTTTGGAATCAGGGGGCCTCAAAGCATATTTCCAGTGAAATATCGACATCGAATTTTTGGGTAGAATGCAATACTTCCCCTACTTACCAGTAGAGAAAGTAACAAGAAATAAAGAAAGATTTATCCAAAAATAGTTGTTCCAGTTGAGTAGGAGGAAATAGGTTGAGCTGGGAAAGCTTGAGAATGAATGCAGGAAAACAAGAAGTTATTGATGTGGATCTGGCTGGCTCTCTTTTTCAAGATAACTTTCTGCCATTTAAACTTCAGCTGTTTCCTGCGCTTGAACCACCTTCCCTTTATCGCTTTTTCCAGCAGTTATGTTTTAATCTTAACTCAGAGAATACGAGTGTCATTAGAGAAGAAATATTTACAATCATAAAACTACCCAGTGTACTCAAATTAAAGCATACTTAATTGCAGCCTTCTTGCGAGGAATAAAAATACAGTACCATCATCACATCACTTCAAACAAACCAGTTGCACAAACCGATGTGTTTAATTTATTTCGCTTTTATTTTGCTCGAAATTTGAGCAGTATGGAATTTATTTTGGTGGTATAAGTGTTACATGAAGACTATCCCACACCTCTTTATATTATAATATATATAATTATAATAAATATAATATATATTTATTATATATAATATTAGATTATTATATCTCTCTTCATTTCTTATGTTTCTGAACATCTGAAGTATCCATACGCAGTGAAAACAATTAGTGGGCCGTTTAGAAATAGTGGACAAAAAATTGTATTTATTTGGTTCTTTCTTTCTTTCTTTCTTTCTTTCTTTCTTTCTTTCTTTCTTTCTTTCTTTCTTTCTTTCTTTCTTTCTTTCTTTCTGTCTGTCTGTCCTTCTGTCCGTCTGTCTGTCTGTCCTTCTTTCTTTCTGTCCTTCTTTCTTTCTGTCCTTTCTTTCTGTCCTTCTTTCCTTCTGTCCTTCTTTCTTTCTGTCCTTCTTTCTTTCTGTCCTTCTTTCTTTCTGTCCTTCTTTCTTTCTGTCCTTCTTTCTTTCTGTCCTTCTTTCTTTCTGTCCTTCTTTCTTTCTGTCCTTCTTTCTTTCTGTCCTTCTTTCTTTCTGTCCTTCTTTCTTTCTGTCCTTCTTTCTTTCTTTCTGTCCTTCTTTCTTTCTTTCTGTCCTTCTTTCTTTCTTTCTGTCCTTCTTTCTTTCTTTCTGTCCTTCTTTCTTTCTTTCTGTCCTTCTTTCTTTCTGTCCTTTCTTTTCCTTCTTTCTTTTCCTTCTTTCTTTTCCTTCTTTCTTTTCCTTCTTTCTTTTCCTTCTTTCTTTTCCTTCTTTCTTTTCCTTCTTTCTTTTCCTTCTTTCTTTTCCTTCTTTCTTTTCCTTTCCTTTTTCCTTTCCTTTTTCCTTTCCTTTTTCCTTTCCTTTTTCCTTTCCTTTTCCCTTTCCTTTTCCCTTTCCCCTTTCCTTTTCCCTTTCCTTTTCCCTTTCCTTTCCTTTCTTTAGTCAGTCAGTGAATCAGTCAGTGAGTCAGTCTTGAGTCAGTCTGAGGCAGATTTTGAGATTTTAAGCATGCGGTATCTCCTCCTCCTCCAGACGCAGAGCCTGCGAGTGACCGTCACTTTGTTTTTTCATTGTTTGAGCCTTTCGAAATGTTCAAAACAATCGAATGGTCCGCCGACTGCGAAGTCAGATAAGTGATTCATTTTTTTAAACAGGAGAAATGTTATGTTAAATGGCTAAATAAGTGTAAAGTAATGAAATGTGTAAAGCTATCAATGATAATCAGCATTTGGAACTTCATGTTCTGTTATTTTTTTTTTTTTAATTATCGGTGCTTACTTTAAAAATAAGCTTGCATTTTACATCATTTTAACTGCATAGACATATCCGACGGATCAGTTACATACTCATACTATAGATGGGTAGATATTGCTGCGTCACGTATACACAGAAACAGCAGTGTAGGGCAAATGTGCTTTCACCTCTGTGACGGCAGATGGCATTAGGGTGCTTTCATTATCTCTGAACAGATGGCGCAGCATTGTCTATTAACATGTATTTTTTAATTTTTACTTTTATTTTAGAATTAAGGTGAAACGTTGGGTCGCGGTATTAAATATCCAATCCGATATTCAGCTTGGCGACCGAGGGGAGAAAAGTCCAGTCAGATTAGTCAGCCCACTGGATTTTTACCTTCGAATTCGGGCGCGTGTGAGAGTACTTGCCGACAGTTTAACACTAAAATTAAATAATTCCAAGCATTATGCTATATTTTTGTTATAATTATGGTGGTTAAGCTGTATAACGTAGTTCTTTCATACAAATAAGCTTCAGTGACTTCCGTCATTTATTCTTCAAGACAGTAAAACAACTTGATAGATAAAGAACGATAAGGTAACAAAGCTGAAGAATAAAAATATAGTTGAGGTTGATTAATTGCAAGTTTCAGTGAGATTCAAGATTTTCTTGTGTGAGCCATGACCGTTTGGAAATTTAAAATCAAACTGAGCTTAGAAAAGCTTCTCTCAACCGAAGCAGGAGGTACCATTATTGCTTTCATTGCTAGCTTACTTAGTGAAGGCATCTTAGTGGAATGCTTCTGCCAGAAGGATAAAGCAGTAGTAGAATACAAATTTTCTTCTTTTACCATTGCTGCATATGTTCCAATGGAGCACCTGAACTGAACATGGAATGAATCTGCTCAGGAACGGCCAATGTTGGATCCAAATTCTAAACTTCCTCCCAGAAACGTTTTTGCAGGATGGTGTCCATTCATATACATCTCAAGCTTTTTATATGGTACACCAGAACTTTGAAGCATGTGCAGAAGTGAGGACAGAATAAGCCATTGCATCAGTATTGTTTGATTCCAAGACCGAATTTGTTTACAAATACCATCACAGATTTCAGATATAGTTCTGAGTTGAAATTGAAGAGTTTTATTTTCAACTAGTTTTAAATTTGTTACAGCAGCACTACCTTCACAATATTCCAGATCGATCCAACGCCGACAATTAGGTCCTTAGGGCCCATAATCATGTGACCCTTTCCTTTACATCGTGAGTAGCTTCACAATCCATATTGAATTTACTAATGGCTGAAGTCACTGCAATTTGCATTTTTTTAGAAACAAAAATTCTTGTATAAAATTCAGAAAAACACGACCACATGTTTACCACATTACATAGACAAAGATTTCGCCATAGTTTATCACTGTTTTACCTGAATGAATGTTTGCATTGTCTCTGCTTACATCCACGAGCACTGAATCGGATCATCTGATTATACGTTCAAAATTGCACGCGATTTTGCTGCAGTGGGATAATGGAATGCATTTCAGGAGCAAAGCCCACTGCACATGGGCATTTAAATCATGACGTAACAGCCTTTTAAATGACGATGCGGCGTATATGAGGGTAGGTTCTGAAGGTCCAAGATCAGTCATGATTTTAAGGCAAGAAACAAAAAATCCTTGCCTACCCCAAATATTTTCACTTGACTGCCCGGTTAACTATTAATATAATTCTGTGTTCAAGTTTTTGTCTCAAGTTTACAGGTGATGCATGTAATGATAAAACACGATAAATAAATGGACATGACTAAAAATAAAATATGATATAAACGTGGTAGCCAGCATGTGAGTATTTACCTTTATGTCAGTTTATCAGTGAGGATTGCGTGACCTGTTTGTGAGGCTTCGTGTTGTTTTTACTGTAGTGTTTCTTTTCCTGCCGTGTCACATTCGCTGCTTTGCTGCTAAGGATTTGTAAAGGGAAGCAATCATTCACCTCGTAACATGGAAAACCTGGCCTCAGTAAAATGTTTCCAGCGTTAAGGTCGCCGCTAACAAAATTCACTTGACTTGTGACTGAGTGAGTGTGTGTGTGTGTGTGTGTGTGTGTGTGTGTGTGTGTGTGTGTGTGTGTGTGTGTGTGTGTGAGTGTCTGTAGTGTTTAAGGGCTCGTTGACAGGTAGGCCATTAGAGCACGAAGTCAAAAGACAAGACTGAACTTTTTAAACCGCCCCCTTAAAAAGTTATAACTTGAAAGTTAAAATAGCTAAAAAAAAAAAAAAAAAAAAACAGCTAAAACCTAATCTGAAAATCAGTGGCAAAAGCTAAATTGTTAAAACGTTAAAAAAAGTAAAACATACTGAAATACTAAAAAGCTCGGAAATAAAACACATCTTACACATGCTTACCGAAGCCAATATTGCTAACAAACCTCAACAATGGGTGGCTAAAAATGAGCGCAGTGTAAGACCCGGGCCAAGGGACTGGTGCTCACGAGCGTACCGTGGACAATCAATAAGGACAGGTGCGACAGAGTGGATAGACTTTTGGTTCTTGTCTATACCTAATGTACTCCTAATTAATAAGTCAATGGATCATTATAAAGAGGATATGCCAATAATAATGGCAGTGGTAGTGGTCGTTTTGGTGGTGTTGTGTTTGGTGGATTTGGTGGTTTTGGTGGTGATGGTTATGACGGTTGTTTTCATGGTGACGAGTACATTAATCGCACAAGGCGGTTGCGTGGGTTAAATCCCGTCTACCAGCATCATCAAAATCTTTAGAACTTTTCGCTCTCCCAAACTAAGCCATGCAGGTCCACTCTTCTGTTTCGCTTCCAAAACTGTTTCCTTGCCCCAGCTAGTTTTTATTGTCTACGTTCAGATTCTAAACCCTACCTCTGGATATCATGTACAACCGAGCAAGATGGCTCTGCCGTAACGTGTGAGGCCTGCACTCGAGACGTCGTGGGTTCGATTCCCGTAGCTGTCCTGCATGTGCTTTCTTCGGGGGTATTCTCGTATCACCTGGCACATGCTGGGAAGGATAATTATATCTCTTCGAATTTCCCGTCCTTTGATTTCAATCCGGTCTCTCATGGTCGGAAGTGTTGGCAATGGGCGAGTTTAGCGCTGCTGCGTGGGGACTTTGCGAAAGCTACCGTATTACGTTTCCTATAAAAACATATAGGTATACGCTACAAGTTCATGTGACAACTGATATTACTAATACAGCGCACATTCTTATTTTAATATCTGATTTTGGCCATTTACGTTTCGGGTTAAAAAAATCACAATCATATGTTTTTAAGAGGTGTGCAAATGATTGTTCTTCATAGTTTGACAACCACTAATCTAAGGGCTGAGATAGGTTTAATAATCTCTGTAAGCTGGGAGAAACTATCAGAAAGTTGTAACAGTATTTCATTATTTTAATCAACTTAAATAACTACGGAAACCGATAAGTCCTTTTCTACTTATGGCTGACACACTAAGAAGTGTTGTTCTCCTCATATATCAAACCTGTATGTCTACTGCCCTTCTCTTAGTTCAAGGCAGAGGACACACGAGCGTTTACTTTGCGTGCGCTTTAAGCACATAATATGCGCGCGGCTTAGCTTCACTATACTCCATCCACCCTTAGATCCGCACCTTGTATCCCTCCGCGATAACTTGATGTTATCACCTCCGACTAACACAAAACAAACGCCACGTGGACTCATACCTCGTATTTATGTTGTAACAGAACGTTATTAGTCAGGAATTCTAGAAATATCGCGTTACATTTAAGTAGTCTTCACCAGGGTTATCGTACATCTTAAAAACTCACAGATAATCGCAGATATTTAACGTACTATATTTTATGTTGTACTTTGGTTTCGGCGTATTGCGAGTTCGTTGTTGATGGCTTGTGTTTACATCAAGTGCGGATCTAACGATGGAGCGATTATAGGCATCTAATGCAACAGCACATATATAAGCGGACGCAAATATTACGCGCGTAAAAGCGGACAGAAATATTACGCGCGTAAAAGCGGACAGAAATATTACGCGCGTAAAAGCGGACGCAAATATTACGCGCATAAAAAGCGGACGCAAATATTACGCTCGTGTGTTTGTGTGTGTGTGTGTGTGTGTGTGTGTGTGTGTGTGTGTGTGTGTGTGTGTGTGTGTGTGTGTGTGTGTCAGGCTGCGGAGAGCATAACTCAAAAACGAACAGTCGGTTAAAAACCAAAGTCGGTATAAGTTTAATGTGTTTCAACAATGCAATACAAAAATTTTGAAGAAAATTGCTCCACTCTAAGCTACCCTTTACATGGAACATTTTTCGAAAATGTTGATTTTCTTGAAAATGGCTCTAACGATTTTGATTAAAACACCATATGTTTGAGATATTTTTATGACAAATGAAATGTATATTGTATATAAAACTTTCTGGCTATAGCCCATGAAGTCCTGTTTACTCTGAATTATTTTTGTATAAGTGGTAAACCGTAAGAGATATACTAGATCTTACTGCATAAAAAATGTAGATCTTGCTAAAATACACAATTTATGTGTGAATAAATGTTTTTGTAGAGTGAACCATTTCGGAGATATTCCTTGTTATTTGTGTAAGTTTTGGACAACATACTTCTGTCAATCGGAACATCGCCATTCATTTTTTTTTATGTTAACCGTGCAAAGAGAACGAAATTTGAAAGATTTCAAGGAGTTGACTATCGCTCAAAACCTCTGTGATCTCAAGGAGATAAATAATAAGATAATTTCTGCAAATTTTATCTCAACTAACACGAAGATATAGGAATAAGAGTTTTTATGAATAGTTAATACAAGAGTAGAGAAATTCATGTAATGCAGATTTTTTTGCTATTAATGTTTACATACTTGTAGGAAATGAGATATTCAACAGGTTTTGAAGAAGATCATGAGTTAAAGAAATCTTGAAGCTACTGCCCTCCTCACATGCGTTTCTGAAGCAGCACAAAGGGTAGACTCGTTATGAAGGTGTGACAAGCATGCAAATTGTGGACTGAGTTCCCGCTGCACCTTTAAATAATTAAGCTGCTAGGGTGGCATTGTTAGCAGGCCCCCGTGGGGGCTCAATTAACATTTCATCCTGCAGGTGAAACATTGCTCGTAATGGCGTACTTAAATATTAAAACGCGAATGATAATTATAGTGATAATGGTGTTGTTCCGTCCAAATTAGTAGATGAGGAACCGTTCCATCATGAAAACTTTACCTGAGTGCGCTCGTTTCCGTTTATTGTTCTTTATGACGCATAATTGTTTTGATTCCTGACTATCTATTATGTTACGTTGTTTCATTCTTAGGTTAGCAGCCCTGATGAGCGCATTAGTTTAACTAATAGCTGATCCTATATAACAATGCTGCACGGAATCACCGAAGCTCGCTGAGGCGGCCGAGTTTAGTACTTTGTGAGTGCAGTGCACCAGATTGCTACCGAGCTACCAGGCGGTAACGTATGTGGCCCGTATTCGGAAGGTCGCGGCTTCGATCCCTGTGGTGGTCCTTCCTGACCCAAGATTATGTGGACTAACATGAAGATAGACCAATAAGTACACTTATAAGAAGAGTAGAGAAAGCCATCTGAGTGTAATATCACATCTTTACTTTCTCTACTAGTAACTAGAGGAAATTTATTTTTTGAGGCCCCTGAATCCAAGAAAAGCATTTTTATGTGTGTATCTGTGTGTCTATCACTCCGTGGACAGCGTAACTCAAAAACGAAAACTTGGTTAAAAAGCAAAGTTGGTATTCAAGTTTAATGTCTCTCAAGGATGCGACACGAATATTTTGAAGAAAAGTCCTCTACTTTAAACCACCCTTACAAAATTTATCGAAAATTCTGAATTTCTTGAAAATGGCTACAAAGATTTTGTATAAAATGACATTTTAAGATATTTTTATGAAAAATTAGATCCATATCTTGAATTTTTGGGAATATCTAAAGTCTGGTTGTCTTTTGCATTACTGCTAAACCATAACAGATAGATAAAACCTTAAAACATAAGAAATGCACATATCATTAAAACACAAGCTATGTCTAATGCCTTTTTTTTTCGGGGGGCGGGGGAGACTTGAGCAATTTTGTAGATATTCCTCCTTATTGATCTGAATTTTGTACATATCTGAAATAAGAAGTCATTATTGGTTTTTTATCTTCTGGCCTTGGAAAGAGAACGAACTTTCAAAGCCATCACTTAGTGACTAGCTTTAACAAATTCGACTAATACTTAAAGCCTACTGTATTCCCTTATTCCTCTTGAACCTATAAACGGTTACCAAAAAGATAATTTCTGCAAACGTTCAATTAATATGATGAACATTTCTACAGTAGTAGACAAAGATATACGAGTGCAACACATCAGAATTGTTTTATATATTCTTAACGAAAACTGAACACCACCTTAATAAGTTTTATCTCAAATACTCACTTTCATTGAGTCCATAGCTCTTAAATCCATTCAACCATGGGCAGGAGAGGAGGGGTAGCGATTAAACTAGCCTTAACCGCCCCAGATTCTTTTGCGAAGCTTGTCTGGATACAGCACGTACAGTGGTGGGTTCGTTCCGTCTGCGTGGTAGTAATCTTCGGGACTAACTGTTTTGTTTATATTACACATATTTTGCTGTGGTTGGGCAAATTACATTATGCAGTAATATGCTTATGCAGTCTCATATTTAACAGACTATATTGTTTCTCTTTCACAATAAATGAGTAAATTTCCATTGCTATTTAGCTATAAAATATTTTAAAATTATATGATCAAGATAAATTGTTAGATTTTAAACTTAATATTATGTACAAATTCTAAACACACTAGTTTATATTAAATAAACTAATAAGAAACTAAAGCCCTAAAATGTGAATAAAAATTCTGTTTACCACGCTTCATGAAACAGCCTACTCGCCACTGAACATCGTGTCAGAGACTGAACAGCAGGGATAGTTTGTGGAGTGAGGCAAGAACGTCTGCCCATTCCTGCTTTAATCGTTAAGGAGTTTAAATTATAGGGTCATTATATTGTTGGTAACCCATTCTCAAACTCTCTCTACTGTGCTAGAGGGGCGAGTGTCACCGGGGAATAATTTATGCTGATAGAGGCACATTAAAGCAGACTCTCCGTCTGGTTTCAAAAAGGCAAGCAGATCTCGTAAAAATGCCTCCGTTTACTCGGCTTATCGCAGCAGCAGGAATCCATCTGATTATCACTAATCTTGCGGGTGAGGTTGAGGACGATATACTCTTTCAAAGAACTCCATAAATACAATATTCAACTGGTTAGGTCGGGGAAAGACGGGTGTCACAAATAAAGATTACTGACTCTGTCAAGAAACACATTTATCTCATTTAGGCTCGGCTGCACAAAAATTAACTTGACTTCAACTACCTATTTTGGTTGTATAAACCTGGATCTAAGATAATGGAATGTTGATCTAAGATCAAATCTGACTGGTGAATTTTCTGATTGAACTTTGATCAGCAGAACTCTAGAAGCTGTATAATATTTATTTTATAAAATTAGGACGAAATAAATAGCACTACTTTGATTAGGACACCAGGAACTGATTTTGCTTTTCCCATACTCAAATTATGTGATTAATTCAATTTCAGTTTATGCTGCTAACATTAGCTTGATTTAAATGAAATTTGGGGTGTATAGAGAACAAATGTTTCTACATTCAATAAGTGTATAACATTTCCATTAAATTTAAAAGCCTTTGTGCAAAAGTGGTACAACTGAGAACATGTTTTCTAACAAAAAATTGTGTAGCTCATACTTCTGGTGCACTTCTGTGCATAATCTTTCATTCTACAGCCATATTTTTTTTCTGTAGTAGTTAATGGATAATTTGATATGCTAAACAAAAAAAAATCTATTCTGTCATTGAAATTAGGAAGGTAAAGAAATCTTTCATATGTAATGACTAAAATTATATATATTTTTTACAAGTTATTTTTTTTAATTACATTAAACTTAATATTTATAAAAAGGTGGGGTTTACTAGTGAAAGTAGATGGCCATATAGATACAGGAAAATTTTTAAGTCAGTATCTTTAATGGGCTTTGAGAAAAGTGTACCACAAGTGTTAAAAAATGAAGTTACGGGAAATTGAAGTTAAAGTTAAAAGTGCAGTTTATGTTTATATACTTACATTTTCAGAACATGCCAGCTCCATATTCCTCATCACTTTGATTATTTGCAGCATTCCTCTTCCTCTTCTTGGTCCTAGCTTTATTATATATTACTTCAGCAGCCCTTTTTGCCTCTGAGAGTCGACGCGTGTCACTTCTTAATAATGCTCTTTTCATGTTTTCCCCAATTTTGATACCCATTTTTTCCATAACTTTCAGCCTTCCACTACAGCCTTCATTAAAACAAATTACACTATCATACACACCTATTTTTAATGTTTTTGCCCCAACATACACAGTTTTGGGAATCCTTTCCCATATTAAATGGTGAAAATTTTCATTAGGATTTTGGGTACACCCATGCAAACATTTTCTAAGCAGATCATCCTTAGGAAGTTCCCTGAATATTGGTTTTATAGCTAAGAGAACTTCCTCAGGACGAGAATGCTTGTGTTTGTATACTTGGTTTGTAACTTGGGATTTCTGATACCCGCACCAAGAATCTTCCCCCTTAGGACACAATCCATGTTGTGGTTTGCTGTCAGTGGACAATTTGTGAAAAAAATATAGCCCAAATAGCTTGCTTCATTTCTCTGACAGTTTTATTTGCATTCCTTCTTATAGCAAGCCCATAGTACTGCTGAAGAAGGTCAATTTCAGTATCTGTCAGTCTTCCACGACCTGCAAGGTTTTTTTTTATCAGACAACACTTTTCCCTTCATATTAACTTTTAATTTTCTAAGTTTAGCACCCATTCTCTTTTGAACATGTCCTATACATTCCAATTTTGTAATGTCAATATCATCCCCATACACTTTACTTTGTTTAACTCTTTGAAAACCTTTAGAGTCCCCATCTCCAAGATAATTTGCATATCTTACACCATACTGACTGACAGAGCGACTGAAAATTTCCTGTACTCCAGCAGCTTCCATTCCCCCATTAGATCCCACATAATTAATTGCACAATCATGTTCTTTAAATTCTGTATCACCATGGCATATATTACAGTTCTCTGATAGGCAATATACATCTAACACCTTCCCTGAAGCAATGGAAGTGGCTGTTACGACACCATTCAAAGAAGTATGGCCTCGCTTTTGCCATGTTCCATCGAAGGCAGCAGTCAAATTTATATCACCTTCATTTTCATCCACCGCCTCCTTTGCTGCTTTCTTCATGGAATCCAGAGCTACTTCACTAATACTTTTGTGAATTAACTCTGGGCATTGTTTGGGTTTTGTGGGAGGTGGTGGCAAATCCATTACAGCACAGAATGTCTGAGCTGCAGCTACTCCCTTACCAATACATCTCATAGCATAAATTAGCCTGGCATTTACCTCATAACAAGAACCTAGATTTGGAGAGGTCATAGCATAGCTTTTAGAGCCACATTTCACACAAAGAGCACATAATTTTGAAGCTAGACCCCTCCTACTATTTTCTTCTTCACTTATCTTCATACCAAATTCATTGCCACAATATCTGCACTTTGCACAATTGTTAATTAATTCACACAGTATATCTAATTTAAAAATAACGTAGCCACTTCCATTCACCTCTGGGTTAACCACAAAAGAACTGTCATTCTCCTTAGGAAGATCTTTCAATTTTATTCCAGAAGCACTCTCAGAGACACTTTGGCTGGTGGAAGCAATTTCAACATTACTTACCCTTTCTCCACTCTTTCTTGTATATTTATTACCGTTGAACTTACGTTTACCAAATACTCTTACTCTCCCCATTATGATTTGGTAATGAAATCTTCTTGTATACACACACCAAACGAATTAAGAATTAAAACACCTTAACACGTGGTCGAACAAGGAATTTTCAAACTAAAACAGGAAACGGATGCTGACAGATGGCAGCACACGCTGGTGTGTAGCAGGATGGCCAATGCACACGCTAAAATTTACCACGCATGCCTAAGTGGGTTAGTTCACAAATTATAAGCGAAAGAAGCATTCACATTCAATGTGGAACTGCTTGTGGAAAATGGGGGCGTGTCCTGGTGCCGCCATATTTAAATCACCAAATTAAAGGGCTTATTACCTGTGTGACATACCATGTTATATATATCATTTTAAAGCTTAAGTTGTGTACTATTTTTTACAATAAAAATAAAAAATCGATGTTTTCATGCAGTCACTTCCCGGTGTCCTTATAAAATCCTAAGTGATATATTCTTGTACTTATTTAGATATATACAATATGAACATTATTTTAAATATCATCAAGAGCCAAAACATACAATTTTACAAGAAAAGCAGATGCTTCTAACTTGGAATATTTTCAGAAATTG
The DNA here is from genome assembly GCA_030765045.1 of Tenodera sinensis. Lineage (NCBI taxonomy): Eukaryota > Metazoa > Arthropoda > Insecta > Mantodea > Mantidae > Tenodera > Tenodera sinensis. The sequence continues at coordinate 54,989,252 of CM060972.1, forward strand.
TAAAGTGTGAAGTTGCTGTGTTTGAGAGTTACATTCGGCTTGTAATGCACCTTGTCGAGTGTGTCCGAACCTGGAAGAACAAATGGTCGCTGCTGGCTGGAAATAGCGATTATCAGCTGTTTTACGATGTTGCCAAACGTTATATTACGAACTGCAACCAGCTGATACTGATAGGTCCGGAATTAGTTTTATACAATGCAATTGCACTCCAATCTCAGTAAGTAAAAGTGGAAGTAAAAGAAACTCGCATATAAAAGCTGACTTCCTTAAGTTTTACTGGCCGAGGAAACCTTAGGAAGAATCCCTAAAGTAATCCACTTACTAAACAAAACCAAATCAAACTTTGTAAAAGAAACCTTAGAAATGCATTCTGGGTAGTTCCGCACAATTAGACAACTAAAGAATGGATATAACTGCCAATAGATTTTAAAAGCGAGCAAAATTGTACTGGTGCATAAGAAATTAAAACAGAATCTGTTTCATTAACCATCAGGTTCTCTCTAGATAACTAAGTACAACGATAATGCCCTTTTCAGATCTGACGAATAAATAATTAATTCCAGTAAAATAAAATAAAATTATGAAATATGGAAACCTTGTCACAAACAGCTGGCTTCGACGATACACTTGCTTAAGACTTTTACAACACTCAAGAAGAAAGTGCTTCAACGCTTAAAAGCTGACCGAATTCTCTGTTAAATACGCCTTTTCTTGAAACTTCTCGTAAATCAGGCTGGCACGTAAACAGTTTCTAGAATTGCGTGGAATCGTTTTGTTCCGCCGCTCCATTGTCGTCGTGCCGTGTACTTACAAGCAATGGCATGAGATAGCTAACACCAAGCTTCTTTTGATGTGCAATTGGCGGCCTTGGTCACAATGCTTTCGTTTATTCAAATTTTAATATGAAGCAAACCGTGAAATTTACATTTTTATAAGGACATGCATTTCACATATATTAGTAAGAGATATATTGCATCTGAAATGCAAATGCATCAGCAAATAGAAGGATCCCATGCTTTAAATCTGTCTCCCGGGGGAGACCACAACCTTCACATAAAACGGTGAAGGCAGTGCCACAGAAACGTGCCTAAGTCCCTAACAGTTGACAGAGCATCAGGCTCACCAACTGTACTTAGAGAGCGTGTCAAAGCCACACTTATGACGCAGGCACCGCCACGCAGGTACCACAAATACGGCCAAGGCAGAAAGGTTTACACAGCGCAAGTAACCGCACCATCTCTCCGGATCTGTAAGGTGACAAATGAATGGAAGTCGTGGAATGAAATGCAGCACCCCAACAGTCCCCTAAGTGACAAGGGAAAACCACTGAATGAAGCAAGAATGTAGAGTATTTCATCACTTTTGTCGCCTGACTGCATTTGTTTGTCATACACCGCCATGTACATTAGACAATCAGGGGAAGTAAGGACCGCGCAAAGAATACACGTCACGAGGTCAAGGTTACAGGGACAGCTCTGTTATCACAACAATCAAACCCTTTGCAGCGGCTTGGGGCGATAATCTAATATTGGCCTTTGCTGGAGCAGGATTCTATGGAACCGGGGCATGTTAACAAGTGGTAATAAATTTATCATGACCTCTCCGGGGGTTTGTTTACTAGGCGTTTGACGCTCTGTGTGGGGGTATCCTTCCTTGTTGCCAAAGCAGACGCATCAAAGAGAGCCTCTTCTACAGAGTTAGACTGCCTCTTTCAACACGCTCACATTAATGATTTCCCTTCCGGTCAGTGCGCTGTAGTCCCTCCCAAAGGGACATTCATATTGTTAACTTTATCGCTAACGAAATTATTCTTAAACGCCTTACAGGAACGAGTAAACTGTACCATATAACGTCACCGCATATCCTTCTACTGTCACCTACACTAGTAACCTCTCCATCATGGAGTGAATAATAGTAATAGTAATAATAATAATAATAATAATAATAATAATAATAATAATAATAATAATAATAATAATAATAATAATAATAATAATAATAATAATAATAATAATAATAATAATAATAATAATAATAATAATAATAATAATTATAATAATTATAATAATTATAATAATAATCATTATAATAATCATAATAATAATCATAATAATAATCATAATAATAATCATAATAATAATCATAATAATAATCATAATAATAATCATAATAATAATCATAATAATAATCATAATAATAATCATAATAATAATCATAATAATAATCATAATAATAATCATAATAATAATCATAATAATAATCATAATAATAATAATAATAATAATAATAATAATAATAATAATAAATATTTGATCAATTTTCCATAACTGGTAAACCAAAACAAAACCTTCCTGTACAAAAACTTGGATCCGAGTACAAAATTTATGCCAAATACATGTGTTTTAGACGTAACCATTTCCAAGATATCTATGGTTATTGGTTTCAGTGTTTCGTTGCTTATAGTTTTCTGAAACGAGGTTCTTATTCTTTTTACTTTCTCTACTGGTAAGTAGAAGCAAGTCTTGTGTTCCACCCAAAAATTCAATGTCTAGATTTCACCGGAAATACATGTTTTGAGACCCCTTGAATAAAAAAAAAGAATAGAAAAAGGTCCGTGTGTGTGTGTGTGTGTGTGTGTGTGTGTGTGTGTGTGTGTGTGTGTGTGTGTGTGTGTGTGTGTGTGTGTGTGTGTGTGTGTGTGTGTGTGTGTGTGTGTGTGTGTGTGTGTGTGTTATAGATACTTTTAGCTGCACCTATACATGGGAATGTGATATTCCAGTTCTAATTTTACGTTTTATTGACTTCATTCGAAAAAAAAGTCGCAAATAAATGCTGAGTCAAAAATTGCCAATATATCTAAAAGCACTAAATGCTCTAAGACAAGAATATTTATTTGTATTTCTTAGACGCCGTTTACAGATACTTTTAAAAGTATTCTAGATAGCGACATACTCCGTTATAATCCACGAGTACGATGGCATTCCCGGCAAGTGAAAGGGTGCGTCGTAGGTACAAAGTCCACGTATTGTCTAGCCGGGGGGGGGGGGGTTGGAGTGAGCCAGCATTTGGTCATGGCTGACTGATAGCCTACTGTATTGTCATTGTATCTACAAGGAAATATTAAATAAAACTGTTATTACAAATGTTTGTCTTGAAGAACGTAAAGTAGATGAAAGAAGTCGGTTTGTAGACGAACGGGTAGAAGAAGCAATGTGAGTGTAACGTATGTTTTTTCTCTGTTATAGCCATGCGTAAATTAGTTAATAAATTAATAACTCACTAAATAAATCTCACTTTTAAAGTTATTTTTGCAATGGTTTTAAAACTTTGTACGTCATAAAACATTTTGGGTCATCCAAATTCAGGCCCTGTTTATGATGCAATTCAACCATTAGGTTCCCAAGCATTATAACTTCACAACTAAGCCCTGTTCATCGATTACTGCTGGGGGGGAGGGGGGTGAAAAAAGTTCTTGGTGCAATTTTCCTCGCATCAGCTGCACTGAATCCTGTCTGCAAAGTTTGAAAACCACTACTCGGCAGAAACCGCATGTTTCCCGTACAGTCTCGTTCTTGCGTAAATAATGCAACAGATCATCCTTTACTTTAGTATCTGAAACTGCATAAACGAAAATGTTCTTTCGCGTAGACTTGTTGTATGTGCTCTTAAGGCGAAAATCGTACGTTTTATACCGGCAGAGCAAAAACCTCCGCACAGGGCCAATTTTTTACCAGTCAACAGCTGACGCCCGTATATAGCTGAATACATTGACCCCGCCCCGTTTATTAGAGAATTAACGGACAGGGAGAGTGATTCTGCCTTTTTAAACAAGACCTTGTAACAGCGTGAACAATTGAAAGTGTTTCAGCAAGAAATTTGTGGTCCCACACCCTGGAATAACTAAAACATATGTCAGGAAATTCTCAACATGAACTGCGGCGAGTGATGGATAGTTTCCTAAAGAGGTGCCAAAAATGTACAACTACCCTAGCCAGTTTCAGCGCCTCCTTTCATAAAGTTGATAAGTGAAGCATTTGAAAGTATTTATAAACCCTGTATGCTTTCATCCACGCCTTTTTATGATAGCGGCAGACGGCAACGAGCGCCGAGGATACGGACAGGCAAAACACCGCGCAACTTGTTCGGAAGTTTTTTGTTCTCCCAATGCTTGAAGTTCTTGCCTTATGTAGTGAAGCATTAGGGTGATATAATCTTCTAGTTCTCCCTAATTGACCATACTAAGTTATATTAAGGTAAGCGTATTCATTTAAATAATCAATAATTTACTGTGCAGAAGCTTTGCCCTTGATTTATCGTATTCTTTGTTTGAGCTGGTTTCAGAAACCCGAAGATTCCATTACAATTTTAATTTAACATAAAACCTGTTATTTTTCTTCTGACCCTTCATTTTTAATTATTTTCTCCATTTCTTTTATGTCGCGGATCTGTTAGGAAATACTCGTGGATCGGTGCAAGGTCTCATCACTATATCATACCTTCTTGCTACGTCACGAGTTCACAGAGGGAGCAGTGCAGGGCATCTGTATCTCCATCTCTGTGACCGGTAGATGGCATTCGGAAGCAATCCGGTTCATCTGCTTAATTATCTGTGGATAAATGGCAGAGCATATGGTTTTGGCACCTAGATTTTATTTTTAATATTATTTTAGAGTTAAGGTGGAACTGTGGGTCATGGTAATAAATATCCAATCCGGTATTTACCTTAGCTACTGAGGTTAACCGCGAAAAAGGACAGTCAGTTGATCGGACAACAGATTCGAAACCACGACCTCCCGAATACGACCTTCATACATTATAGTGAAAACATCTCACTCGCTCCTTCATTTGGTACTATTTTTCGGGTGTTAAACTCTGTCACTAACCCAATGACATATACCAGCTCCACAGTTTATATGAAAAATCTTATGTTGCACTCACATGACTTTCTCTACTCTTGTACTAATCATTCTTACAAACTCTTATTCCTATATCTGCTTCGTGTTAGTTAAGATAAACATTTGTACAAATTATCTTATTGCTTATTTCCTTGTAGGTGCAAGGGGAATATTAGAATACAATACGCTTTGTGCGATAGTCAAATCGCATTGAGATTCTGTTCTCTTTGCACAATTAACATTTAAAAAATTAACAACGATGTTCCATTTCACTAAAGTTTTAAGTTTTCCGAAACTCACGCACATAACAAGGAATATCTCCGAAATGGTTCACCCTACAAAAAATTTATTGAGATATAAATTGTGTATTTTAGCAAGATCTACGTTTTCGTATAGTATGATTTTGTTTATCTCTAACGGTTTATCAGTTATGCAAAAGTCGTCCAGAGTAAATACGACTACATGGACTATAGCTAGAAAATTCAAGATATACATTTCATTTGTCATAAACATATGACACACAGACTGACACACATGGGTCTTCTTCCAAAAATGCTTCTTTTATTGAAATCAGGTGGCCTCAAAGTTATATATCCGGTGAAATCTCAACATCGAAGTTTTGGTTCGAATACAACACTTCCTCTAGTTTCCTATACGTAGTACAGAAATTAAAGGTCATTGAGGTTGAAAGCATTATATGTACCTGCTTACGGAAGAGGTTAAACGTTCATCTGATCCAGTAAACCTCATTCATAACGTGGCGCATTATCTGATAACGGTGGGAACCTGGATTATTCTAAAACACGACTTGGTGCAATATGTGAATTCGTGTATGATAGCGATCTCATAAGTCATGTCAAGAGTTTGAAATGAGTAATTCATTCTGTCAAACTTTTGGCTTATTCTGCAAATAACATTTGGCGCAATACGTGTTGCATGTGCCCCACAGGTTTATAAACAGCACGGCATGAAGCATTACTCCTTTATTTACTCTTTTAAAGGAACTTGTTCAAATATTTCAAAGAAAATAGGCAGTCATGCATCTAATGTACTCAAAGACATGAGTGTGGGCTCTTGATATCAATGATGCAAACAATCAATACAAGAAAACAACACTTTAGTTTTTGAAAATTCATTAAAGGTGGCTTTGGAATAAGTTTTAGTGTTCCTGCAGGTCACCCCTGAACACATAAAGGAAAGTAAGCAAAAAAGGGCAGTTTTAAATATTTGCGTTTGTTTACCAACTAAATACTTAAGGATGACAAACTTCGTCACTTGGGAAAAAGATTCTATATAAACCAATAGCAACAATTTTTTAAATTACCGTGTTCATTCTCCAAAACGTACGTGGTGAATGATGTATACAGATAGATATTCCTTCTGTTTAAAGGGTTGCTATAATTGGATGGTGGTGTAAACGTTAAAAAAGATCGCGCCAGTTTTGCTAATCACCTTTATATGTGATTTTTAATGTAGTTTCTCACATAACTATTTCCCTACTCACAACAATCACCTGTTTATTATATTATTTCGTATGATAAAAAACAACCCTCCATATTAAATGCCTGTCTGTTATGCTACATTTCCTAGAATCACGGCTTTGATGTGGCAGAAATTAGAAACGCTTATAGGAATAAATGTTCTTTGCTCTTATGGCTTTTTCAAGCATCCCAGCAACTTGAACTCTTTTATACATCAAAGTGCTCTAACGGTTTTCCTGAAAATGTGTGTCTATATAATGTCTGAAAAGCTTGTGTTAATGGCAATAGGGGGAGAGAAAAATCAGCAAAGTGTGATAAGAAAGTCAATTTTACAAGCTTAATGTTACACATTTTGTAATGAAGTGATATGAAAATAAAACATTAGAACACAAAAAACGAACTTGAAATTGCCAATTGGATTATGGTCGAATTCACTTTTGTATTTCTAACACTATGGAAGTATCAGATTAGCATCTGTCCGACTTCCGTGCAGTACACATCGTGGAACTGTGTGATTAAGTACAGTGTCCTTTTGCATTACTAGCAGTCTCTTGTTTGTTTCAAGTACGAAGTAGACACGTTACCCCTGCCCTGCCTAGTTTGAATATGGCTGCCATAGACTACCGTGACACTGGCTGGAACAGAGGTAGCAGAGGTCAAAAGGGTACCGGACCTGCATAACAGTGTTCACTGGCAACGACGGGGTGCCCAACGTTTCCAGCATAACACTAATCCGACACCGGTTAGCTCTACCTCAACCACCCACAATCTTCTGGATCCAGGAACAGCCGAAACACTCATCGGAAGGATCGGGTCTCAGCAGTCCCACGAAACGCCAAGAGAAAATCCAACCTTCCTGGTACAACATACCAACCGCCGTCACGTGGTCCATAAACCCTGAAACAGATGAAAGGATATGATGGATATAAACCTCTTGATAGAAAGCATTCGCCCATATAGCCAATTAAACCATAAAAACTCGCAAACCATGGACAAATCGTGGGTTACTTATGCATTCGGTTTATATAGAGGGACAATGTACTGTCGATCTATATCTTCACTGCCATTTATAGAGCTGCTGCTGCAGAGTTAAGCACAACAGTTGCCGGTACGTCAGGGGTTTAAACGGACACTCTGATCCCCTAAACTGCCTGTTACCCTAGACAACCCAATTAAACGAGCTGTACGCGTCCGAAATACATTATTCACATCCTACACACAGAAATTATAACAAAACCACTGCTTTTTTGTAAATGGGTAAATGTTTAGTAAGTTTTAGGTTATTTTGCTGTGTTTCATGGATTACCTCTTCTGAGAATTACATTTAAAAAGCTAGGTTGTGCAGAAAAGGTTATAATAAATGAAACAAATTTAAAAAATTTCTAAGACCAACCAATTTCCCTCTATGTAGTATTAACTATAAAGGCTTTCATAACTAAGTTCAAACATTAAAAAATATTATAATATTTAATATAGGAAAAAATTAAAATATCGCAGTGTTTGTCACAAAATAGTGTGAATATGTCAATTATGATCAGTGTTGGGCCAATAATAGGGTCAAGAAAACAAATGCTGGGAAAAAAAGAACGTTCAAATTGTGTTCTCTTTGCACGACTAACATATAAAAATGAATAACAATATTCCATTTGACGAAAGTTTAAGTTTTTCAAAATTCACACAAATAGCAAGAAATATCCCCAAATGGTTCACTCTACAAAAAAATCGTCGAATTTTTGGGTGGAATACAATACCTCCTCTATTTAGAGGAGTAAAGAAGGTAAAAATTGACAAATAAGGGATAAGTTGTTCAAATTCACCTTCATTAAGATGCATTTGACATTGATGGAACTTTTTAAAAATCAACTATATTCTGTAATTCACATTTAATTAGCTACAAGTCATGTCATGAACCAAAAATATATATGATTTAATTGATAATATTTTAGGTCATTAACTTTATTTAAAAGTTGCCATAATTTTTAAAACAATAGAATATTTTGAGTTTCCGAAAACTTAACAGATTATGAGGTGAGACATTCCTGGAAATATATGCGTTCTACGAAAGATATCATCCCATTGTTTGTAAATCCCATTGTTTGCCCAACACTGTGATGCTTGTTTTTTTCAGAGCCTAAATATTTTGATATGTATATCAGCTTAATATTTGAACCGAATTTTGAAATTCTCTATATTCCAAATGCTTTGGTTTATTAAACAAATGTTAAAGAAATGGAGTTACTAAATGTAGTCAAATCAGTTTTCTAAATTTTTGTAAAGTTTTCTCAAATAAAGATGAAACTTAGAATTTATATCTCAGTTGGCAGTACTGCATAAGTATAACTGCATATATTTCGGGTTATTTTTGTATAATTTAACATTTTCTTATCCAGATAAATGTCACTCGACGGTCTAACCTTCTCAGATAAACTCAGGGGCGGAGCCTGAGAATTTATCTCTTACGTCAGAGTGGTAATACCCATAACTGTTACTTCAGCCTGATGCAGGTTTAAGATTTCTAAGCAAGATAAACATTTCAACTGTAAAATTTTGTGCTGATGTAGAAAAGCGCTGTGGAGGCAGAATATGAATTTCTCGCCTTAGAGTAAGCCATAAGGCTTTTAAAGAAACCCTGTAATTCAACTTTGGTGTGCCCTGTATTCAATTTGCTATCTCCACCAGTGGAGGCAACTGTGGATATAAAATTGGCTCTCACTTACTGAAGTAATAACCTTTTGAACCTCGAGTTGATCTGAAAGTGCCGTGCTTCTCAACCCTTCCTTCTAATTAGAGGTTGCAATTAGCGATTGGGGGGGCCATGAGCCGGCAAACTTCCCGTTTAATTTCAGATTGCACCATGGAACAGGAAATTCTCAGGAACTGAAATCAATATTGCTGTGCATGTGTGAGCGCGTTGCTTAAATAATATTTCACCCTAGTTAAGCGGACAGGAAATGGAGGTTTGATCGACTCTCTGCGCCGGTGGGAACACTGTGGTTTTAAAGCACCTCATATTTGGACGAGAAAATTGTAAACTATAGCGTAAAAGCATTTTTACAACACCGTTAAGGGACGCTGTCTCCATTTATTCGCATATTGAGTTTAGTTGGCTATTACCTAGAGAGCAATTCTACGAGTCATTTCCTGTAACAAAATATTGCCCAGGAGCGATGAAAGGTTAACTATTTTTTATAGGAGTGCAGGTCTACTCCGATAGACCGCTCAGAAAACAACAACAAAAACAGATAAATTCGGTGCATTGCGGTAATATACAGGTTACCAGGATCGGGGTAAAATGATGTATTGGTTGGCTCGGCTAAACACTGACCAGTAGGTTAGGTGCATATTTATGTAGGGACTTCGTCACTCTTTATTGTTAAATAAATTCCCTGCATCTTTACAAGACACCTCTTAACCCGGTTGCATAAAAATGTATCCAAGTTCAACAACCTGAAAATGAACTTCAGTCAAGCTGACCTTAGAATTTCAGTTGTATAAATCTTGATCTAAGTTCATGCCATGTTGATCTAAATCAAATGTGACGGGTAAATTTTCTGCAGCTGTTGATTGAACTTAGATCAACAGAACTGCAGACGGAAGGAATAAATAGTACATCTTTGAATAAAATAATAAACTGATAAGTAACGCATATCTTTAGTTATTTGGATAATAACCGTCTTATGACCAAAATGCACAAGTTAATAGCAGTAGCAAAAATGATTAATCCTAAGCTACATTTTTCACAGATGATAAAATGTAATGTTATTATGTTAGATGCATACTTCTACAAACATGAAGAAGCGGAATTAATTTGAAATTATGTTCCTATAACTTGAGAAAATTATATTGGACGTAAACGTACTTTGATCCAATAATTGGTAAAGTTACAAATAAAAACGATTAATAAGGTAAAAACATAATTAACCTCGAAGTAAAATCTCTAACTACTTCCACTATATGTTTATATTTTGAATTATAATGTCCACCAATATGTTTTTTTCTTCGTGTATGAAATTTGAGTATCCCTCTTGCTTCTTGCTTTTCCTATTGAACTGCGCCCTATCGAAATCGTTCGAAGCTGAAAAACAAGTGATTGCTGCTGCCCGGAAGCAATGATTTACAGCTGTTTTACGACGTTGCCGAACGTTATATGAACTAAGATTAAAGTTGAACTGACACATGGTGATCGCAATTCGACTCTGATCTAAGTTCAAGTTTTGATCTTAGTTTAAATCTGCTCTCCCTTCAGTCAGCGATACTTATCAATCGGACCTTAAAGATATAATAGTCTTATAATGCAGTGAGTAATTATTGATGTGAACAGGGCTTCTTGGCGGAGAAGTCTGTTAACTATGTATTACTAGACAAAGCAAACAGGCATTCTGCGGTAGATAACTGAGCATCAGTTCAAGGGATCGGTTTATTTCGCCAGAAATCTGCGTTTTTCGCAAATTCGTGATGTAGTGGCAAATATCTCCACTATTGTTATATTAAGATGGCCGTGAATTTATTCGGGCATCATTAAAAATAAAAAATATAAACAAAAATAAAATATAAATAAATACAGAAAATTAAACTGCAGCTCATGTAGCCATTGTGGCTCTTAAAATTGTGACCGATAAAACACAAATTCGTAAAACCAGTTTTAGTTAATAAAAGCTAGCTTAAATGAAAGCTAACCTTCCCTGTATATGGTTAGTAGGCTCCGGTCCGGGTTGCAAATGACGTTACGTTGAGAGCTTTTTACCATATTCGTTTGTGCTTCATGCCTGTTGATACTAGAGGCGTTAGCAAATTATCTTTCACGCCAATTTTAATGACCATCATTATTCTGTATTATTTGTTCAAAACTAACTGTTAATTTGCTTGTTAGTGAAAACGCCGTTTTATCTCTGCAGATGTCACCTATCTTCAACTACTTTGACCAGCAATTTTTAAAATGAGAATGTCTTGGAATTTTATCTATAACCTACACAGTGCATGTAGTTAAAACTGGTTCTAATAGGAGGCGTCGTTGCAGCCAACTTCAGTGAGATAAACCTCGCTTGTACTAGTACCCTGGATTATAAGTGCTCTATTATTTTAAAACCGATTTCGGTTACTCTTTCTTAAAATAGGGTTCCAAAGGACATTAAAAATGAACTAGAAAAAGGAATACCGCTACAAGTACCACGTCGCATCCTCCTAAGGATAGTCTTATGGCGGTTGCCTCTAGGTGTTGTAGTGGAGGAATGCTAACAGGAATATGTGTGAGATGGTTCTTAATGAAAATGTGGTTCAAAGGTAGGAATATTATTGTTATAGTAACTCTTTTGACAGCAATTAGGAACCTTGCAACATCGCGTAATACCAAACTGCTTTAAATATAATAAATAAACAGACAAACAACACGTGAATTGATTTGATTTTCTTTCCTAACTTGTAATAAGTAGTAATTTGGATTACTCCAGGAAGGTATTAAGCAGAGTTTGCTTCCTTAAAACGAGATTATAGTGACAGTATCTAAATATCAACCGTAATCAAACATTCCGTGCCCTCTGTTGGCACTTTATAAAACTACTTGCAGAAGTTCAACCTGTATAGCAATGCCCGCGCATTGTTTGAAAGTGGCATCGCTAAATTTTCCATAAGATATAGATGTTGATATATTATTAACAATTAAGGCAAGGCTACACTGAAAATTTCAACTTGTTTAATAATCATCCTGCTATTATGAAAATGTAACCGCATAAGGAGATTATTATTCTAAACGACATAGAGATTTTCTACTGGTATGCCAAATAATTCATTAGTTATTAAAATTTTGTGTGAAAAGTTTGTAAAAAAAATTCCTCGCTACTCGTCTTAAACGCAACAAAAGTATTGCATTTTTAAAAATCACTTTGTTTTTGGCTAGTACACAGTGTTATAAAAGGACAATATGAGAATATTCCTCTAACATTTATTTTAATTTTTTTTTTCATACGTCACTTCAAAAAACTTTGAAAACAGAAACTATTTCATATTTTAACATCATATAAGTTTCTAAAGATAAACATTTAACATATTATGGACCTAATCTGCATTTTTCATTAAGCTAAGCTTTTGTGTATTGAAAAATGTTAGAAAAACGTTTCCCAGAAAATGATTTTTAAAGTGATTTTTGTTCAAGTCTTAAACTTCTAACCTTTGCAGGGAGTTAAGATTCTCCTTCTGCATACATGGGAACCTATTTGTGCTATTTATTCTGATGTTCAGCAAGTTTACCATATTTCAACATCCTGCGGAATCACATTTTTCATGAGGTTTCTAGATAATTTCTTTTGAAAGAACTGTCTGTATATGTGTGTTGTCTTGGTTCAATGGCTATTCTCTTTTGGCTTATGTTTTCAAAATTATATTGTGTTAAAACATAAAAAATTACTATTTTCAGAATTTTTTAGGTAACTTAAGAAAAAATTAGAACAAATGCTAAAATAATGCTTTCAAAAATAAGAATATGGGTATTTTTATATTATAAATATAAGCATTTTATCACACAGAACATTTTATATAGCGAGAAATTTTTATAATATTCTGATACAAAATAGTTCATAATTAATGAAGTGTTTGGTATACCTCTTGGCCATTAATTTAGGATAATGTTCTCATTATGTGGTTAAATTGTCATTGTGATAGATTGGTTATTAAAGAAGTTGGGATCTTTAGTGTAGCGTTACAGGAGTGGAAGCAATTATTCTGTTGCTTCCATTGAATACAGGGCTCCAAATGGGAACGATCGCCAGCACTGCCACCACCACCACAACACTAACATTAGCTAACAATCACCAATATGGTACTTGTATGGTTGTTGCAGTCAACTCGGTGCCTAAGTTCGGAGAGAGGTCCCACTCCAGCTGACCTTCCTCCCCAGAGTTATGGATTCCTGCACCACGATACGATCAGCACCGAGACTCGAACCCTGTCGCCGACCCTCCAGAAGCTCCTTATAGCGACAATAAACCGAAAGTGCTGCACCACTGGTCTAGGGAAATTTGGCATAAAGTTTTCCACCGAGCTCTACACCAAGACTGATGATACAACAATAATTATGGTGATACTATCATACCTGCCCTTGACTTGTAAGACTTGTTAAAAAGCAATACTTTATACCACAAGAAGCAATAATGTGTTGAGTCTGGTGTAATCTTCTTCTCTGAACAAATCAAACGACTGTGCCACCATCTCATAAGGACCTGTCCTGCAAAACCAGTAACCATATTTTCGAGCATGGCATTCGCTGCGGCGCGCATGATCCTCAAGGACAAACGACGCAAGACGTCGAAAGAGGATTTCGCGCCCAGAAACAGGAGCAAGGTAAACCTATTCTGCATTTCTAACACTAATAGCAAATGTACTGACGCACGTATCTGTAGTAGAATTGTCTGTAGCGAAAATTATTTAGAAGTAATAATCTATTTACTTCGTGCTCTTGTTGTGTAACTTTGTTTTAAAACAAACCCTTTACATCCCCCCTCCATATTTATTTCCACGAGACGTTTTCAGCAGACTGAACAGCACCAAGATAAAATGCCTAGCTTGACTAGTTGTATTCCTGATGGCTGTTTCATGAAAACATTTACATTTTGTAATTTACAAAAATGGGAAAGTTTACTGTTTAATATAATATCAAACAACAATATGATTAGAAGCATAAATCAAACTTAAAAGATATTTGTTTACAACTTCAAAAGCTACTTTCTCAATACTCGTATTTGTAAACATATAAAAGGGACGATATATGTATAACAGTTTAGTTCCAATTAGTTTATTTCATTTCGTGCTTCAAAGTTATAATATTGAGTTATATTATTCTCATCGAGAGCGCTACACCAGTTACATTTTCACAGCGCCGTTTATCTACGCACGGATCTCACCTGACGTCACACAAACTGATAGTCTTGCTCTTTGTTCCTATACGTCACACCGCTTCCTGTGATTTAAACTAAGCTTCTCACATTGTATTGGTTTTAAGCGGCTCTTGTGTCACCGATTTCTGAATTATACCCGTGACATATTTAATCGTTTTTAGTCCTTCAAATTGCTCGCCATTTTATTTATTTTCTACCTAATTTAGTTCTACCAACAAATTTGTTGGCCGGGCTTCGACAGTAGCGGGGTAGAAAATTCCCGATATGACAGATCGTCTGAATTTCTATAGCTTTGTATGCAAATTCCTGCAAACACAACAGCAGCCTTAATATACGCTGGTATGGTCAAAATGTTATCGTTGTTCAATTTTACTTCGTCTACTAAATGTACGGACTCAGATAACCTCGTTCTCAATCGGTCCTTAAACACATTCACTTACTCTCTCTACTAAGTACATAGTAGGAATTGTAGGAGAGAGTTGCCTAATTTGTACCAATTTACACGTTTTATTTTTTCTAGTTGTAACTGACAACTTCTGAATTATTTCAATAACTGCATCTTAATTCCAAGTAAATTAGGATGATTTGTTTAAAAAGGAAATTAACATAAAACGAGGCTCAGTTCTCTAAAATATCTGCAATGGGTACAAATTAGGCAACTGGCTTCGTAAATTTTACCGCTAGTTTCTTAAATTGTACCACATACATTTTCACCCAAACAATTTACTTTACTTTGCACTTAGTACAGAAATAAATTTTCCAGATTTCCTTACTCCAGCACACTGTGATTCTTCCAAAGATCTCACATCCACATTAGCAACTACTTTTTTGCAATGTCTTAGTATTTTAGGCTTTGGCACATTGTACATTCCAGCACATAAATTTATTCCATGATCGCCATTCATAAACGCCATGACATAGTTGATCCTGTGACTATCTCCCTATATTGCCCCTTGAAATTAAATACATATGATTATAATTTGTAACAAAAGAAGACAATTAAATATACCAGAATATCAAATCCAGAATTTTTAAATATATAATACTCTGCACTTATGAAATTTCATATAGTAATTTTTATTATCTGTAATGAAAGATTGACTGACTAATTTAAAACTCTACAAATCAATGTACGAGTATATTATTTTATTAAACAAAAATTAGTTTATCATATTTATAATAAAATAGAAGTTAAAAGTTTATAATTGATAAATTTAACTATTTATCATTTTTTTCATACGTTGCTGATATAAAATGTATGAAAGTTCCCTATATTAGGCCGGTACGTTTTAGGAAACTGGTACAAAATAGGCAACCGCGACATGTTCTTTGTTCTTTTGTTAAATTCTTGCATCGTAATGGATTTTGACAAAAATATGTAATGCAGTGAGGACTATAGTATATTAACTTATTTTTTAATAATATACAGCGTTATGTAATTCAACTTACCCTTTGGAAATATTTCTTCTAGGCAGGTAACGAAAAATCTAGATTAGAACTACCAAAAACAAGTTCGTTCATATCACGTCTGCGCAACTCAATGGCCATGCTTGACGTGGCAGTATTTATCAAGGAACTAATTTTCAAGAAGGTGGTACAATTTAGGCGACTGTAAAAATTACGCAACCCTCCCCTATTCCATCCAAAAACTCGATACCGAGACTTCACTGGAGATACAAGTTTTAAAGTACCCTGAATATAAATAAATCACTTTTAGACAAGGGGATGTGTACGTACGTGTGTGTATGCATTCACATGACTTTCCTTACCCACTCTTGTACAATCCATCCTTTAAAAATGTTTGCTGGTATACAATTCCTGTTAATCAAGTAGCAATATTACGTGTTTCCTTGCAGGTGTAATGGGAATATTGGAATACAATAATATTCAGGAATAGTCAAATCTTTTAAGAGTTGGTTTCTGTGGGATGGCTTTGAAATCCATTATTTTTCAAAAGCCAGGATATAAAAATAGGAATAAGGTATATAAGTATTTGAAAATTCAGGGCAATAAGAAGGAATATCTCAAAATGGTTATTTGAAACAAACAATTTTGACATCAATTGTGTGCTTTGAGTTCTGTATTTCTTTTTTGTGCAGTAAGAATTTGCCTATGTCTTATGATTTACCAGTTAAACAAAGGTCATCTAGAATGAAAAGGACTTCAGAGGCAATTCTCAGAGAATTGAAAATAATATTTGATTTGCCATGAAAATACTTAATCGTGTGATACTTTTAATCAAAATTGCTAGATGCATTTTTGAGAAAATAAGGTTTTTGCAAAACTTACCTTGTACAGGGTGGTTTGGGGTATGCACGATTTTCGTAAAAATCTATGTCTTACGTCCTTGAAAGATGCTGGTTAGTATTTAAGATATTTCTGGTTTTTGAGTTAAGCTATTCAGCGGGCGTACTGACCTTACACTAAAACTTCTTCCTCTACTTTACTATACGTATTAGAGAAAGTAATTAAAAGCTACGTTCTTTATGGAACAGCCTATATATTTGTAAAAGAGAAGTATTTTTCTGCAGTGATAGTAAAATACGTCAACACTACACAAAAGAGAAACGTGGTGTGTTGGTCATTTCGACATTCAGTAAACCCTTGAATTAAATAATATAATAGCTAGGTACGAGATGCGCTTTGAAAACAATGTAGGGAAAGCGGGGAACACCGTTATTAGAACAGACGCTCCCTGACAGTTGATACACGATATTTCGCAGCCAAATAATTCATGTTTACCGAAATGTTTTTGTGTCAGGGCAGCAGCATTTCACTCCGAAGTAATTGCTGCTATTGTTAGATGCCCTGCTCACGTAATACCAACATTAACTTTCCTACCCTTAATGGACGGACAGTTACGCAACTGTTGACCAGAGTGTGGAATTCCCATCTGAATGCTTAAGAAAACCGGAGACTCATTTCTAAGAAGCCGTGTCATTTTAATAACTTCCCTTCAGTTCTTGTAGTATTCATGATGTTTTGGGGTAGTGAGCACAGTTGGGTGCAGTGTTTTTCTTTATTTAACATTGACATAACCTCATTTTCACCTGTGTTCCATACAAGTCAGAGGTAAGTCCAATATGTATACTTTAGGTTAAACGATATATAAAAAAATGCATGGTTGTGCAGGAGAAAATGGAGAAAAAGAACCTTGGATGCACAAAATATGGGTAATAATTATGGTATGAGGAAACATGGGCAGAGAGAAAAAGTAAAATTAAGACTTTCTGGAGAGAAATTACAAGGGTTGAGAGTATCAAAAAGAAATAAATTCTGAACAGCTTTAACTAAAACGGCTCATTAATAGATTCTAAAAAAATGGAATGGGGGTGAGAGAAATATATCGAAGTCTTTTTTTAGATTACAGTGCATAAATAAATTATTCATTCACACACAGGCGTATCATTAACTGTGTCCTAGAGGCCACCTCCCCTACACATTCATGTAGCTCCTTCCATATCAGCAGCCTACACGGTGCAGTTCCAACTAGTAGACAGTATTGAACGGACGCTCAGAAGAAGTGCGTTCCCCTTTCATCAACAATGGAAAGAAGATTATTTCTTTTATTTGATATACCTAATGAAAAACAATTTTGTCTAATTTATGATTATTCATTACAGCATGTATCTCATTTTAATACCAGACGCCATTTTAACAAAAACATACCAATGAATACGGCAAGATCGTTATATCAGTATTTTTATATATTTACTTAAAACATATTATTGCCCATTTACTTTGATATAATCACGTTGTACATTAGTAGTTGTAAAATTATACTACTCTTGTATCACAATTGTCAAGATTATAATTAATTTTATTGTAATGGACACACTTGACAACAGAGGTTTGAGGAATTGAAACTCCAGTTTTCCAACAAACTCAATAGAAGTAAATCGTCACAAACTAATGACGTCATTCATCAATCTGGTAGGACCAGTTACCATATTTCAATCCTTCATCATGTGAAAAGCAGATCCAAGTCTACATTAACATATTTGAATTTAGTTTATTTTCTAGGGTTGAGTTGTTCGGCTTTAAAAGCTGATTTAAATAAATTGGGTATGAGAAAACACAGCCGTTGGTCTAGAAACAACTGATTTAAAATATCTGCACAACAGGAGTTAATTTTTACTCTCTCTACTAAGTTTACTAATGTAGAGGAAGTATTGTATTCCACCCAAAAATTCGATGTCGAGATTTCAGTGGAAGTACATGTTTTGAAGCCCCGGATTCCAAAAAGGGAATTTTTAGAAAAAGGTGTGTCTGTGTGTCTGTGTTTTTTTTTTTTTTTTTTTTTTTTTTTTTTTTTTTTTTTTTTTTTGTTAAAATCAACTTAGTACTTAAGTTCTATATATTCCAAGAATACGACTCGAAGATCTTCAAAAGAATCCTCCATCCCAAACTGTGTCGGAGAAGTTTTTTCGAATTTCTCTAACGTATTTTATTACAGCGCCCTATGTTTAAAATATTTACTTACTAAGCATAATAGAGGAAGTAAAAATCTGATGTGTTGCACTCACATGACTTTCTCTACCCTTGTAGTAACTATTCCAACAAATTCTTATTCCTATCTTCTTCGCGTTAGCCGAGAATTAACATTCGTAAAAAGTATCTTATTGGTGATTTTCCTGCAGGTGCAAGGGGAATATGATAATACATTAGACTTTGAAAGACACTGAAATCTTGTAAAATTTTGAAATTATGTTCGCCAAAAGATAGAAAACTGAATAACGACCTTCCATTTTGAAAACTCAAAAAATAACAAGGAATACCTCCGAAATGGTTCACTCCACAAAAAATGCATTTGCACACAACAAAATTTTCAAAAAATTTTCCATATAAAGAGTAGTTTAGGGTGGAGAAATTTTCTTCGTGTCGCATCGTTGGAGGATATTAAACTTAAATAAATATCACATTTGGTGTTTTAACCGACTTTTCGTTTTTTGGTTATGCTGTTGACGAACAGACACAGATATACACAGACGAATTCACATACACACACGGACCACTGCTTTTTTGAATTCAAGGGGCCTCAAAACACACATCCAGTGAAATTTGGATATCGAAATTTTGGTTCGAATACAACACTTCCCATAATTTACGTAGTAGAGAAAGAGAAAAATGAGTAACAAACTAAGGAAGCACGCCTTTATTAATACAATAAAAGTACATTAAGCAGGACAATTGTGCTAAATTAGTTTAATTCAGATGTCTCTTTTATAAAATTAGTTGCAGATCAACATATCTACAGATATGTGAAAATGAACATTCCTTTCTTGGAGAAATATTACAACCTAGGTTTTGCAATGTAGATACTGCGGTAGGTTGGGCTTCTGATGATAGACACAATCCAGAATCTGGTTTCCTCATGTTGGACCTCAACACTTGCTGGCTATTTGTCAACCTGCGTCGCATTCACAAATATCTCATGTCGGAACTCCATTACAAGCATTTAGCGAGGAATGGCGCTCCACAATGCGCTATTTCTGAGGCTGATTAGATATAACGCTGCACTGTGGCTGAACACATTTGTAAACAATTGGATTACAAGTATAACCTTGCATATCCCGTTTTGAAATACATATTCTTCCTTTTATTGATTTTGTTCTCTCACAAGCCAGATGGGTTCATAGCTGTTTGTTCTCCTTTAAATGTCAGAATTTCATTAGGCTTTTAGCAATAGTTCTTTACAATTTTTGTAGTCTATCTCCTTTCTCTATACATACTGATATGGATCAGAATTGCAGAATGCGCAAGTTGTGAGAATTTTAAAACTTTATTTCTTTAGTTATTTAGTTTAATAACATTTCTCATGTGATGTGGTTCACTTTCTTCATGCAATTTGGAAAGAAATGTCATTTTCCTAACTGAAAAAATGTTACCACAGAGTCTGGAAGTATAAATGAGAGTTTGTATGTGTGTGCTTATGCGTGTGCCTGTGGGTGCGCATAAACTCAAAACAAATAATCAGTATACACAAAATTTGTGTCGTCCAAAGATATCTAACGAAGATTTTCAAGAAAATCCTCCAATCTACTCTAGAAAAATTTTGGATGCTTTTAAGTTTCTCAAAATGTTCTAACACTTTAAGAGTTATACGTTTAAGATATTTTCATGACAAATGAAATCTAGATCTTGAACTTTCTTGGAATAGCCTCGGTAGTTCTTTTATAACAGCTGAGCCTCAAGAAATAGAAAAAAAACCGTACTACATAGAAAAGCAGGTCCCGTTTAAGTACACACTAATGTAAAAATTGTGGATTTGGATATTACATTTTAGTGACTTGTATTTTAAAATACTTAAATTTTTTCTTAAATAGGAAGTCACTCGCTTTTTCATCTCTTTCCCATACTGTTGCAAAGATATCAAGTGGGAACCTGCTCTTGAAAGATTTGGCTATCGCTTAAACCTAGTGTATTCCCATATATCCATACTTTTATACTTCAAGTCTGATGAGAGAAATGTATAACTAGCAACTAAGTAAAAATAGGAAATAAAAACGCAGAAAGTTTTCCAGTGTATCAAATAGACTCAGTACTTGCCATTACAAATAAGAAGAAAAGGTTAGAATACCTATATTCGTGTACAAAACGAGTGAATGTTTTCTCAGAAAGAAAGGAAAAATATTCCAGTTCTTGATAAATACTTTTTTATTGTTCCCTTTATATCCCGCCCTTAACAGCAAAGGTCATATTGGCGGCCTCTTCTGTGGAACATAATACTTGTCGGCAACGATGTTAACTATTTCATCATTGGGTTTGAGTCTTTAAGATTTTTATACGTTAAATTCAGGCATACACTTCAGCAAATACTTGTTCTGCATTCTTAACCTATATGACTAATGCAGTTGATGTGATTGAAGTAAAAGTCTCCAGTGTAATTTGAAGTAAGAGTAATTTCATGAATTGATGTGGTATAAAACCAATTTTCGTTTTGAAAAAACAAAAAGATGTTTGAGTTTTTAATGCACACTACCCCTAATTTTGGGGCGCTGATTCCAAATATTTCATCAGTTTTCTTCTTTCACGTCGAGATCTGCTTTTAAAAAGCAAGAGAAATACGTTCCCTTTTCAGGTACCAAAGTAGCCTGTATTCATTTTAACTGTCCAACAACCATAGTGTCTTCTTTCAATGTCTTTCAGATCTCGCTGTAAAATCAAGACAACTGGAAAATAGTCACTATGACTCGTGTAGGATGCGTAACTTCAAACTCATGTTACAATATAGTTTTCTCAAATTTTCGAACATGGTCTTCAGAATTAATTGGTAGGTAATCCGAACTTCTTTTGTTTCCTAGGACATTTTTTACATTTCTGTAGTTATGCAGGGCTTGGTTCTCTGTCACACATTAATCTCCTGATATGAGGTCGAGTAAAAATTAAAACACTCACTGTTCTTGTGCAGGGCAAATAAAAATTGATTAATGATACACAATTTTATGAAACACAAATTACTGCTTGTTTTCAAAAATCTGACGCGAAAGGAAAAATGCGGGTTACACTGTTCAAATGTTTTGCACCATGCATTCCTTGAAAAACATTTTTGATGCAGAAAGTGTAGGCGTTATCTTGCATTGAGGGAGACATGAATCCCAAGAAATAGCACACGATTCACGGTTTCCTTTTCAGTGATCCAAAGCTCCGCATGGCAAAACCTATTATAATACTAGAAAGAACTGATTTGTCCTTTGCGCTGAGTTCTGATGCCGCAATCTTGGAAACAGCAAGGGAAAGTTCTACATAATCGATAATCGAAACCAGGACTGTTCCCAGTAAGTGATGACAAAGTAGAGAAAGGAAGGAAAAAACTCTCGGCACAGACACCAAGGCGACGCTCTGGAGGGCCATAAATAAAGTTGTGGAAGCTGGGCTGCATGAAGCGTAGGTGGAGCTGGTATCTGGCCTTCCGTTTCCTTTCCTGGTTGTACGTGTGTAATATCCGGAACCCTTGCCAACATCATTTGCAAATTCACTAGAATCTCCTTAACTTTCTATGTTCCAGAACATAGACGCAGGCAGCTATGTCAAGGACGTGCTCTGAAAGTGGAAATCATGATCAACCTATTCATCTAAAGAACGTTTTAAAACTGCGAAGTGAAACAGCAATGGGAAATGTATTGAAAGTCTTTACTAAAACTTATTTTTATCCATTATAATAGTCCTTATAACTAGAAGGCATGTCCGGAAGGTAAGTGTCGGTTGAACTGAACCAGTGCCTTACGCTCATGGTGTCTTACTTACGAAACAGATCAAGATGGAGAGACCAGTACAAGATTGGAGCTCAGGAAGGGTATTCAGCAAGGTTAGAGGATGCCTCCTGTGATTATGGGATAACTTTGAGCAGCTTTACTCAAAGCAATATGCTTTGAAAGTAACAATAATAGTGGTCATTAATATCAATTTGAACAAACATAACATCATAATAAAAACAATTCATAGCCTGCACGCTGGAACAATATACACTGCCAATATAGAAATAAGTCAAGGACTGAGACAACAATGGCCCTCAGCACCCACTCTGTTTAATTTATATGTTGACAACAGAGGCAATGGCAATATATTTTATTAGAACATTTTAGAGTATGCAGTTGCAGATGACCAGGCAGTGATGGCAACTGACGAAGATAGTTTACATATTTAAAAATCTGATGTGTTGCACTCACATGACTTTCTCTACTCTTGTACTAACCATTCTTACAAACTCTTATTCCTATATCTTCTTCGTGTTAGTTAAAATAAACATTTGTACAAATTATCTTATTGCTTATTTCCTTGTAGGTGCAAGGGGAATGTTAGAATACAGTAGGCTTTGTGCGATAGTCAAATCTTTTAAAGCTTTGAGATTCCGTTCTCTTTGTACACGTAACATATAAAATAATGAACAACGATGACCCATTTCACGAAAGTTCCCAAGTTTTCCGAAACTCACACACATAACAAGGTGTATCTCCGAAATGGTTCACCCTACAAGAAAATTTATTGAGACATAAATTGTGTATTTTAGCAAGATCTACATTTTGTGTATAGTATAATTTGGTCTATCTCTAACGGTTTACTAGTTATGCAAAAGTCGTCCAGAGTAAATACGACTACAGGGGCTATAGCCAGAAAATTCAAGATATACATTTAATTTGTCATAAAAATATCTCAAACATATGACATTTTAATCAAAATCGTTCGAGCCATTTTCAAGAAAATCAAAATTTTCGAAAAATTTTCTATGTAAAGGGTAGTTTAGGGTGGGGCTATTTTCTTCAAAATCTTCGTGTCACATCCTTGAACGACATTAAACTTAAATACCAACTTTGGTTTTTAACCGACCTTTCGTTTTTGAGCTATGCTGTCCATAGACTGACAGACTGACAGACTGACGACACACAGACACACACACGGACCTTTTTCTAAAAATGCTTTTTTTGGATTCAGGGGCCTCAAAACATGTATTTCCGGTGAAATCTCGACTTCGAATTTTTGGGTAGAATACAATACTTCCCCTACTTACCAGTAGAGAAAGTAAAAAGTTGCTGTGGGGTATAGCTTAGAAGTATCGTCAAGTAGAACAAAAGTAATGACGTTCCATGGGAATAATCCAATAAGGGCCATAATAGTAATAAATAGTTTTTTAATAGTACAGGTATCCGATTTTAACTACATATATAGTGGTTCTCTTATGAAATGATTGGTCAAAAGATATTAACAGAATATTAAACCCCGTATACTCTGTTCATCTAGAGATTAGAGGAGATATAAACAAAGCACCGGTTTGTATCATTCCGCGGCCACGTGCATTCACAATGACGCAACACAATTGCCTACCGCTAGGCGTAGGTATAATATGCATTTTACACTACTAAAAGGATATTTGATCCAAATAACATGTAGCACATGGAAATTAACTGCTACTTACGTCATCTCTGTGCACAATAACACTTTTTCATTTCCTGCTCACAATCTAGAAACCTCTGATCGGGATCAGAGTTAACTGCCAACAGCACTTTGTTAGGTGGGGGTTCATTGTTAACAAAGAACTGATGAACTTTTCGACGGATTGCAGATGTCACAAATTCGTCGCAAACTACATCCACCATTTATCTGGTACCACGTGGAACCACCAACTGACGATTTTTCTTTGCGTGTGCTGTCATTACTTGCAACTGACATACCGGTAAACTTGGATGTTAATTTCATCACGTTTTCAATAGCAAGTTCGGGATATTTCTCACAGAACTTGTGAAACATGTTCAATATTGTCTGTTCACCACTTCGCAACGGTTTGTCGCACTTATGTTTCCCAACTGATGAACAGAGTATAGAGGAGCTCAGTTATGTACTTATATAACTTTCTTGCTCTGTATGTTTCCTTTATGGCATCTTCAATTGCGTCAAACTAAATTTCCGGAAATTGCCTTTGTGTTTTTCTTATTTTTTTTTTTTAAAGTAGGTGTGGCCCCGCCTCCGCCACACCTGGTGACGATCATCCGAAAGGGATATACATCGCCTCCCCTACCATGCACTAACTACGCTACAATGGAGGGGGAGGAGTGGGTAAAGTGGAGTCAGGTACCGCCGAAGCAAACCTGTTAGTGGGTGATTACTAAAAAGAGCGCCTGCCTACAAGAGAGTAGACAGACTGAGAGTGGGGTTAGGTACTGATCTTGACGCGGGCGCCCAGACCAGTACCTAGGTGTTAGTAGAGGTGTGCATGCATAAGGCAGGATGCGGGGTGAGGTACATGCTTAAAAGATGTTTGATACTATACCGTGTCCTGTGGCTTCAGCTGGAGATGGTGCTGATTGCAGCAGTGCTGCTGGTCCTAAAATCATAAAAAAAATCATAAAAAGAGGGTTCATTAGGTTCTGTGGTGTGTCCTTGGGATTGCTGGGTCGTCATATGTTCATCCTGAGGGGGGGGGGTTCCCGAGCCTGTTAGTTATATTAAGATGTCTATAATGGGACTAGGCTTTGTAAGTATTGTTGTATTTCCTGATTGGTGACAGTGTCGTGTTTGTTAACTGGCATGGTGCGGTCAAATAGGGAGAGAGGGCGCTTGTGCTTGTCATTGTTGGTTTCGTAGTTACCAAGTTGTTGTATGAGAGGGTTGTGGTGGTTCTCAGTTGCTTTGTACATATTATAGGCTAGTCGTTTAATAAACTCGTGCACTGTGTCCATGCGCAGGTCTTTATGCAATAAGTCCAATGGGACTGTTCTGGGAGATTTTGTGATGATTCTGAGCACCTTGTTTTGGAGCAGTTGTAGTTTTTGAAGGTGTGTTTTTGCGCAGTGTCCCCATGCTGGGGCTGCGTATGTGAAGATGGGTCTAATCAGTGACTTGTATAGGGTTAGGCCCATCGGCATGCTAAGTGCCGATCTTCGGTTTAACAATGGGTATAGACGGCCCAGTTGGGCATTTGCTCTTTGCCTTACTGTGGCTGTATGTTCAGCAAAGGTGAGCTTGGAGTCCAGTGTCACCCCGAGGTACTTGGTGCTATCAGACCAGGTTATGTCTGTGCCATATAGTTTGAGGGGGGCGGCCCGATTCGTGTGCTTTGGTCGTCTGGAGAAGAGCACTGCCTTGGTTTTCAGAGGGTTAACTTTTATACGCCATTTTGTTAGCCACGGCTCAAGGGTTGATAGGGCTGTCTGTAGCCTCTGGGCTATTAATTCGGGTTTCCACGACTGTGCTGCTATGGCAGTATCATCAGCATAGATGGACAGGTGTGTGTTTTCACATTTGGGAATGTCATTAATGTATAAGTTAAAGAGAACCGGGCCCAGTAAGCTACCTTGGGGTACACCGGCTCTTGTTATTCGACTGTGGGAGGTTGTGTCCCTGATGGAGACGGTGAATGTTCTGTTTGTAAGGTAATGGGCCACTAGCCGGACCATTGAGTCATTGAACCTCATTTCCTTAAGTTTCCTGATAAGTGCGGGGTGGTACACTGTATCAAACGCCCGCTGGACATCAAGAAAGATGACACCTGTTGATCGATTTTGGTTGAAGCCCCGAGTTATGTGTTCTACGGTCCGAGTCACCTGAAGGGTGCTCGAATGTTGAGCTCTAAAGCCGAATTGCTCGTCAATAAGTAAGTTGTTTTTTACTATGTGAGTGGTTATGCGTTTCAGGATTACTTTCTCTGCGACCTTGCTAGTTGTTTTTAAGAGGCTAATGGGCCTGTAGTTTTTGGGGTCTGACCGCTCTTTCCCGGGTTTTGGGAACATGAGCACATTTGCGCTCTTCCAGCAGTTTGGGAAGTAGCCTTGCTGCAGGCAGTAGTTGCAAATTTCGGTAAGGCAGCGTAGGGCTTTATCCGTAAGATGTTTGAGTACCAGATTTGGTATTTGATCTGGTCCTGGAGCTTTTCGCAATGGCAGGTGCTTAATTATCCAGCGAAGTTCTCCTGGATTGGTTTGCCTGTTCTTATTGTGCATTGGACCTTCAAGAATCTCGCTCATTTCTCTCTCCATTTCAAGGCATGACGTTTGGTCAATTGGGCCGTCGTTGGGGGTACATATCTGCTCCAGAGCTTCGGCTAGTGTATTAGCTTTGTCTGCCTCGCTTTCTGCGTGCGTGTTGTCTGGCTTGCGCAGGGGCGGGATAGTCAACGGCTCCCTGAGCAGGTTGCGCGTTAGTTGCCATATTGTTTGGCCACCGGGTTGTAACTGGGATATCTTATCTTCCCATTGACACCGTGCCAGTTGGCCTATGCGTGTTTTTATATCACTATTTAGTGTTGCCATGTTGACTTTGTGCACGATATTTCTTGTGCGCTGCCATTTGCGTCTTTCGTGATCGCGTTCGCGGATGAGTTGAAGGACGTCCGGGGGGAAAGTTATTTCATGTTTGGGCGGCTGCTTGTATGGTACTGCAGCTTCAAGTGCGGTTTGTATTGCTTTTTCCAATATTGTCGCCATTTGGTCCACGTCCTGCTGATTTTGCAAGGGTATGGTGGGCTGGAGCTTTTCATCTAGGTTGCGGGCGAATATGGGCCAGTGAGTTGCGTTATAATCCCTGCGCGGCGGTTTTGGGTGGCATTTAGGGGTGGCGTCTATATCAATTTGTACCGCGATATGGTCTGATGCTAGAGCGGGGATTGCCCTGATGGAGTGTCTAAAGGTGGTGTTCTTTAGTAGGGCAATGTCTAGTGTATGGGGTGTGTGATGTGCTCGTTCGGGCATGTATGTTGGTTCGTCGGGATATGTGATTATGTAATCATTGTGTGTCATGTGATTGTATAGGGCATTCCCTGCTGGGTTGGATGTGGCATTTCCCCAGGATTGGTGGGTTGCATTAAAATCTCCTGCTGCTATTACCTTATCATCAAGGTCAAATAGAGTTTCGACGTCTTTGATGTTTAGTTGTGACGGAGGACTGTATGCACTGGCAATAGTAACCTGTTGGTTATTAATGGGTATGGTGACTGCTGTAGCCTCCATGTTGGCAAGTGTGCTAATGTGTTTTTGCTTGTGTTCGGCGGTCTCAAGGACAGCAATGGCGGTTCCACCTCTCGCTCTAGCACCCGGCCTATCAGTACGGTACACCCTATAGCCTGGGATTGAAAAGCGTGCGTTGCTGTTTAAGAAGGTTTCAGTGAGGAGTGCTATGGTTATGTTATTGTTGTATAGATAGTGCTTTAACTCATGTAGCTTACTGCGGGCGCCTCTGGTATTCCAGAGGAGAATTTTAATATGGGGTTGGTTATTTGCCATTATGTCGATGTGTTGGCTCGGGAGAGGGTGAGCTTGGTCTAATTAGACATTGTCGCGTTGCGGTGTTGTGCAAACTGTGCAACCATCTCTATGAAGGCTCTGTTATTGTCGGCTGAGTTGCCGCTCAGTTGCAAGCCGTAGAAAAGGACAGCATATATGTCCAGCATCTCGTGGTATCCAGTGTTCATGTTTCCATGGCCTCTTTTAAGGAGGAACCACTTAGTGTTTTCGTCAAAGTTAAGCCTGGGCGCGCCTTGAGCATCGTAAGTGTAGTGCTCAGGATAGCTCCTTGCTGGGGCAGGCTGAGATGGTCTTGTTGACTGGGGAGGTGAAATTGGGCCTGCTGTGGTTGACATGGTTGTTTCAGGGAGGGAGGGAGGGGCAGCTGGCCTCCTTGGGTCCAGGTTGGAGCGTTGGCGGGTGGGTGGCTGTTGTTGCGGCGCTTCTGTGTAAAGGCGGGTGTTGGGGGGCATATTGTTGTGCCCGCGCTCCTGGGGGTGAGCCCTCAGGCTTGGCGCCGTTACGGCATGCGCTTGGTAGCCGTTGGCTATGCGTGCATAGGTCCCTCTCTGCGGGTTAGTCACCTGCCAATGTCTGGGGTTGCTTGGTGTTTGGAAATTTTTATTGGGGTATGCAAGTTGCTGAAAGACACGGCAACCACGCCATCTGGCGCCGTGTTCAGTGGAATTGCATAGTGCGCACCGCCAATGAGGGCTTTCGCACTGACTCAAATGGTGGCGCCCCGCACATTTGCTGCAGACTTGGGCTGCCTCGCAATTTTTGGTCAGATGCCCGTATCTCAGGCATCTTCCGCATTGTGGGGGGCCATTGGGTGGGTGATAATCTTCCACTTTGATTTTACAGTGGGCTATGTCCCTCAACTGTTTAATGGCGTCGGAGTCTATTTCGTTGGGCATGTGGACTAAGAAGATGGGGATGTGTGTTCTTGTTCGCCTCGAGAAAAGCTTGTTCACTTTCAAGATCTCCAGGCCGAGTTCCTGAAGAGCTTGCTGAACTTCTAGCTCGGTCATATTCGAGTAGAGCCCCTTTATTACAACCTTATAGGTTCGTTCCTCCACCTGTTGGGTGACGTGGAAGGGGAGCTTTTCTCTTCGGCAGTATTGAATAAAGTTCTTGTGGTCTTCAAGTGTTATAAACTGAAACCCATGGTATCTATTCCGGTAGGTTGCCGTGTACGCTTTTGGGCGATACACGCGGTCAAATTCGGTAGTGATCGCATGCAGGCTTTTTGTGCAGTAGTCTGCAACGAAAACTTTGGCCAGGTTTTGTCGGGTTCTTTTTAAAAACTCTGGTGCTATGTCAGGGGGGGGGGATTTCCTGACTCTCTCACGGGGTCAGCGCTCAACACAGCAGGGCTTTCTCCTGCTGTGGTTGCAGCAACATCAGTGCTGTCATTGCTGACCTCAAGATCAGCTAAGAGTTGATGAAATCCTTCACTCATGGATGGCTCTCCCTGAGGGGTTTGCACAACTTTGCTTTTGGGGGTTTTCCCCTTACTTTTCTTCGGTATGGGTTCCTCTGAGGGAGGAGGTTCGCTGAGAGCGGTGGTTTGGCGCGTACGCCCAACCATGGTAGTTTCTGTTTGTCCTTTAAATCCTAAAAAGGGGCTTACACGCTAGACAGATATAGAGGAAAGAAGAAAGAAAGTGTGAGAGAAAGAATAGCTACCTTCCTTTTTGTGTGTGTTAAATACAATTCCGGTGCCAAGTGGTTCCGATGTGGCATTCAAGGCCAGGAATGGGATCTTTGATAGCTTTAGGAGTGCAATCCGGGCAGTCGAAACGTATCACGCGCATTTCTTAATCTGTATGAGATTTATTAGAGGCCACAACTTGTAAAGAGGTTTACAATTTATCAAAAACTTTGGTGACATGCTGATTCCAACCGCAGCACCATCTGTGGGCACACTGCGAAGTTCTCCGGGCCAAAGTGATAGCATAGCGGATGGAAGGGATAGTGTGAGCTCTTCGGGAGTTACTATGGTTCGCTCGCAAGATGGCACTGGTGTCGCGGTCGCTTCAGTTTAGTTCACGAATGCATGGTGAAAATGGGTTTCATATTATCAGTTAGCATTTTAAATACCTAAAATCGTAAGCAGGAATATTGGAAATACTGTTTTGAAACATCGTCTTTCCTTGACACATAATATAGGATGGTATTTTACAATAATGGGTATTATAATTAACAAAGAACAGTGGGAAATATCTGCTTACATGATTTTACGCTGAAAAATTAAACCATAATGCAAATTATGTATTTTTTAAGCATTGTATCTAGAACCAGCTTTTGTTTTTTACTTAAATAATTTAAATTGCGTTTATGTTCGCAACAATTAGTAGCGAATTTCTCTTCTACTATTTTTAATTTAGCCCTCTCTTTAGATAGCAGGATTTTAGTTCTAACTAAATTTCTATTGAGGTTTCTAATTCTTTTCTTCAGCGTAGCAATTTCATTATTGACACTTGTGTTTGTGACCTTGGAGGAATTAGAACTGTTTTCTGTGAATTCCTCATTGTTGAAGGACGGCGCGTTTGAAATAAGAACTGGTTGACTGGATCCTGCATCTGGTAATTTACTGATTGTTGAATATTGCTTTTTCAATAATTTTTTGTCTCTGTTTTGTAGAGATTTTCGGGATTTATGCACTGTAGTTAAGTACCTGGGTAAATTAGGAAATATACAGGGAATTGTCCCTGGCTTTAACCGCCATTTAATTCTAGGGATTTCAACTAGTTTTCCATGCACAACGAATGAATCAGCTTTCACTAAAAGGTCCTATGGAAAATGTTTGTCACAAATACTAGATTTAACAGATAATTTAGAGTATTTCCTAGGAATAGACTTTTCCCATTTGTAAAACAGATTTTTATCTTAAGGAGGAGTAAAAAAATGTCTAGCTTCTGAGCAGTTTGTGTATCCTGAACGACACCCGGTTACAAAACAAGTTGGCATTTTTAATCAATTATTGATGTTGCTTGAAACTTAGGTTTTGAAGAACACACACATTTACGCACAAAATTAGAAGCAATTTCACAAGTTATGTACCTAATTACTCACAACACACAACGCATACGTATAAAATTGTCTGTACTTCCGAATCACGTACTAGGCAGTTCGGCCGCATTTTAAGGCGACTGCGATCGCCACGCCGCAGTTTCGGTCAGTTGCCACGGGACCACGGATCATGCAGTGAACTAGCGGGAGAGCTCACACTTTCTCTTCTATCCGCTATGGTGATAGTCTATTCCTTTAACTCGAGGACTTCAAATGCCTTCAAGTTTCGATCCTAAGGAATCGTGCCGTATTTTATTCGATTTCTTTAATTCTGCTGCTGTATTTCAATTCGACATTTAGTCAGTAAGCGATGGTCATGTAACATTTGACTTTAATACTGTCGCTCTTCCGTTTATCCGTGTTTTCGATGAGCTGCATAATTATTTCGTACAGTTTCATGAATGGTTTAATATAACGCTGAACCTGGTGAACAAAGAGAGAGAGAGTGTGTAATTCGAAATCGGTCAGTTATACCTTAATTTCCTGACAGTATTATAATTGCCGGAACAAATCTAGACATTTGAGAGTCTTAACGACAGCCGTGAAGCGAGTTGGTTATCAGATCAGGCGACTGGTCGACAGTATACTGAAGAAAATATACAAATATCCACACATTGTGTTTGCACTACATCTTCATTCCTTTGTCCCTCTCTCTTGCTTCATGAAGGCTTCGTGTATAATTGGGTATTTCCCAAACACCGGTACTTTTCAATCAAGTAACTCCCCAATTGGCCCCTCTGGGACCTAATGAGGCTGAGTGCACCCCGGATCAGGTCTCCCAGTGAGAGAAAATCCTATGGCGGTGCCGAGAATCGAATCCGGGTTCCCCGCATACATTAGTAAACTAATGAGGCTGAGTGCACCCCGGATCAGGTCTCCCAGTGAGAGAAAATCCCATGGCGGTGCCGAGAATCGAATCCGGGTTCCCCGCATACATTAGTAAACTATCACTGATGCACTTTTTAGAAGTTTCCTGAATCTCTAGAGCAGCGATGTCCAACCTTGTCTCTTTGTAGACGCTTACGTCATTGGGGGTTATATTCCCATTGCAGCTACAAGAAAAGTAGCAATACGATAATTTCTGGACATGTTTAGGTCGATTAAAATGTAGCAGATAGAGAAATAGGCATTTACAAGAATAGTGGGTATGGCTCGACATATAGTCTGCATAGTCTATATGTTGCACGGCGATCACTTGGTGTATCTTCTAAGGCTATGCACTTGGACTTTGTCACCAAATATTGACAGACTTCTGAAACCTAAGCAGTATCAAAGAACACATTAATGAACAGATTTTTATCGCATACGATTTTAAAGTGCTTTCGTACACCAAACGGAACACACATATAACAAACAACCACTGCAAAACAAATTGAAAATGAAATGTAAAAACCTGATGTGTTGCACTCACATGACTTTCTCTACTCGTGTACTAACCATTCTTACAAACTCTTATTCCTATATGTTCTTCTTGTTAGCTGAAATAAACATTCAGAAATTATCTTATCCCTTATTTCCTTGTAAGTGCATAGGGAATCTTTTAATCCTTTGACATTCCGTTCTTTGCAAGGCTAAAATGTCAAAAAATGAATAGCAATCTTCCATTTGTGGAAAGTTAAGCATTCCAAAACTCACACCAGTAACAAAGAATATCTCGGAATTGGTTCACTCCACAGAAAATACATTTGGACATACATTATATTTTTTAACGACATCCACGTGTAAGATTTGGTCTGTCTCTTTACTTTTTATCAGTTATGCAAAAGTCATCAAGAGTAAATAAGACTACATGGCCTATAGCGATATCATTCAAAATATAAATAATAAAAATCGTTAGAGGCAATTTCGAGAAAATCAAAACTTTTAAAAGTTTTCCATGTAAGGGGTAGTTTAGGGTCATGGAATTTTCTTAAAAAATTTTGTGTCCCATTGTTGAAAGATACTAAACTTAAATACGAACTTTGATTTCTTACCGACTTTACGTTTTTGAGTTACGCTGTTCACAGCCACAGGCACAATACATATAAATTTTTTTCTAAAAATGCTTTTTTTTTTTTTTTTTGTTCAAAATATATATTTCCGGTGAAATCTCGACATCGAATTTTTGGGTGGAGTACAATACTTTACTATACGTAGTAGTGAAATTAAACACCTCATAGTCCAATGTAATTGGAATTTAGCAAGACATTACTAATAAAGCTGATCTGTGACACCCTCCAAGTATCCTTGCATACATGACGAACAAGGGAAAAAATCTCATGTATTGCACTCATGACTTTCTCTACTCTTGTGGTAACCATTCCTACAAACACTTATTCTTATATGTTCTTCGTGTTAGTTGATATAAACATTTGCAGAAATTGCTTATTTCCTTGTAAGTGCAAGGGGAATATGGGAATATAGTAGGCTTTGTGCGATAGTCAAACATTTTAAAGCTTTGACATTCCGTTCTCTTTGCACGCTTAACACATAACGATATTCCATTTGACAGAAGTATAAGTTCTCCAAAACTGGCACAAATAATAAGCAACATGTCCAAAATAATTCAGTCTACAAAAAATATTTAGAGATAAATTGTGTGTTTTAGCAAGATATAAATTTTCTTTTGTATAGTAAGATTTAGCCTATCTCTTACGGTTTACCAGTTATGCAAAAGTCATCCACAGTAAATAGGACTTCATGGGCTATAGCTAGACAATTTAATATATAAATTTGATAAAATATCTCAAACATGACAGTTTAATCAAAATCGTTAGGGCCATTTTCAGGAAAATCAAAATGTTCGAAAAATGTGTCATGTATAGCGTAATTTAGAATGGAGAAATTTTCTTCAAAATCTTCGTGTCACATCCTTTAAATACATTAAACTTAAATACCAAATTTGGTTTTTAACCGACTTTTCGTTTTTGAGTTATGCTGTTCACCGACTGACAGACACACACACACACACACACACACACACACACACACAAACACACACACACACACAGAGAGAGAGACACACCTTTTTAATTTAATTTCTTTTTTAGTCAGGGGAACTCAAAGCTTATATTTCCGGTGAAATGTCGACATCGAATTTTTGGGTAAAATACAATACTTCCTCTACCTTACTATACGTAATAGAGAAAGTAAAAATGTTGTAGCATAGCAATAGCACCCCCTGACAGGAAACCGAACCGCTGAAAGTTTCCCCTTTACTGCTGGCAACTCCTGTGCAAAGATAATTTCACTATGTATATGTTTGCTTTTAATTGCGCCGCCATACAGCGGCAGAAATGGGTTTCTCTCTTTCATTCTCCACCTCCCTCTCCTTCTCTAGTTATGTTATATTTCTTTCTGACGTCTATTCTGTCTGAAATTGTTCTGACAAAACGGGAATTCGATAAATCCCACTTTCGGACACCGTGACAATATTACATAATCCAGCTCGGCTACTTTTCTATCACTGCGTCCTCTAAAATTATATCCATATATGTCGTTAACACTCTGTCCTGCTATCTCAACTCATAACTTTTACCTCTCGTAACCTTACTCAGGCCTTTTAGTGTCTTCCTTCACGTTCTCTGTCGCTCGTACACTAACTATTACGTCACTACCACTTGACGGTGTTTGAAACTTCTTTACGAAGAGGATGTATCTTTCACGACGACGACATACATGCACAGCTGTCTCACACTTATTGACACACTGACTGTCACGTCTGTAACCGTAAACTCGGTTTCTGCTACTGCCTCACCTCTCTATTTTGTGGAGGATGGCGTCATACGGACCGTTCTTGAAGTTCCATAAACACGCCGGCCAGATCGTTCTCGAAGACATGGAGAACGTCCCTTTGTGTAGCCGCTTCGATTATTATTAGTCACGTACACAACAACAGTCGCATGTAAGTGGTGTGGGGAAGCTTAATCGTGATCCCTTTTATAGGCGCCGGTTCTGGTGTGTGGTGTGAAGTAGCTTGGCGCCGCCCGTTCTTTGTTGTGCGCCTATTGAATGCGGCCTTTTAGCATAATAGCGTTTCTACTATTACACTCTCTATTGCAGCAATTAGCTCCTATGGCACCTCTCCATTCTTAAATAATGAAAATTCCTTGTTATATAAGTCCTTCGACTTGTCGGGCAACAAACAAAATACAGATATTATACACACTTGAAGCTATTAACAGTGAAACTATATAACCCACAAATAACACAAAGCATGGGAAAAAATATTCATTCTGAAAAATAGGGACCATGTTACGAATTTTGTAATACCTTCTTTCTATGCTGTTACTAAATTCGTTTTGAGATCGGGGTGGATAATGACGTCAGATATGTCAAGGGAGTGACGTAAACGTGACGTCAGCGCTAGGTTGTAATGGCTCGTAGCTTGGGTCGCCAAGGATACTTTACCTTGATAATGACACAGAGGTGTGTTGAAACGTACGTTGCTGGTATATTTAGTTTAAATTAAATTTTATTGAAGTGAAATTATTAGTCTCTACATACTTTTTGTTATTTATGGTAAACTATTGAAACTGTTTATTACGGCAGGGTTGCCAACAATGCAGTACCTCCATTGCGACTAAAAGTAAATTCCTCGTAATGATGACTCTAATAATATTAACGCTGTATATTACACAGGGCGTATCAGAGAATTATTTGCTCATGAGAAATTAAACATCTGACTCGCAAGTATTTAGGCTACTTATAATATAAACAACTATTAAAAACTCGCCATCGTTCTTGTGATTGGCTGGAAGGAAACAGAACATACAAGAGCAGTGTGGCACACGTTTTCGTTTCATCTCTATGGCGTTAAGTCTTCTTTCAAAAAAGCTATTTTGCCGCTGAGTAACACAGCAGTCGCAGTAACGAGCTACGTGAAAAAGGCTGTTTAAAGTGTTTTCTTTTTCTATTGAAGCAGCGCTCCAAATTGCAATTGAAACGAAAATAGTAGGAAGCTAATGACCACATCTGCTGCCTAATACAACAGCAGCAGCCTTGTTTGCATCCTCCATGACCTCAATCGTAGTTGAGCAAACATTTATCTACTCTATACGAAGAACAGTACACTAATTACCACCCATCGCTTTATATCCGTTGATTTATCCCAATCTGCGGACAGCAAAGCTCTGCAATCCAACGGTTTTCAATTAAATTCCTTAAACATGTTCCGACTGCATTGCCATCCATCTGCTAGTTATTTAGCACGGCTTTCAAGTATTACAACTGCATTTACTTTGTTATTCATTTAAAACCCATTTAAACAGTTGAGAGGTTATGTGTGACAATTTGTTATATCCTGGTTTCCTGCAGAAGCCTTGAAATAATGACTATGACTTTAAAATATATTAAAATGACCTAAAAGAATTGCTTAAAAATTTAAAAATATTTCTTTATGTAAAATAATGGGCGTGACAAATGAAAACTATATTTTAAATTAGCACTCCAAAATTAGGGACAATTAGCATTTAAACTTAAAACATGAATTTTGCTTCAAAATGCAGGTAGTGACATCTTTCGATATTTTGCCATTTAACCATTATCCTGCTGCGTTAGAAACTGCAGCAATTTGTTTTTCAGCTCATTGCGAGTGCAAGGCTTCTGATGTGAACAATCCATTATTCTCAACATTTCCTTTCACTCCAATGAGAAGTCCTTGAGATTTCAACTGTACTTGAGATAAAAGCCACTCTTCAGCCACTGTATAACAAAGCTACACACAGTTGTTAGCGGCGACAATTACAGCACCTGGAACAAATGGTCTTAATGTTATTTGATCTTCGTAACTTATTTTTTCTGTTCCTAAGCAACATTTTATTTATACTTAATTATTTCAGCTTGGGTTACAATTTACATATACAGTCTTTACACGTATCTACTGGAGAAGGTAATGCATTTTATGCAAACATTCAATACTTATATTACGCCGAAAAATACTGTTTTGAAATTCCTGAATTAAATAGTATTTATAGAAAAATATCTGTGTGTATCGAAAACGAGATGAATGATAATGCAAAACTTCGTATTAAAATCGAGACAAGACACGGAGATTTTAAACAAAATCCTCTGACCTCAGATACCATTCATGTGGGCAAAATATTTTTAATTTTCTCTAACTTTCCTTAAAATTGCATACAGTCTGTTAGGGGTGTAAGTGCAAATAGTTTAATAAGTGATACTGTAATATGTATCCAATTCGGTTTTATTTTTATTTTTTTTTTTCCAAGAGAACCTGACGACATAGGCAGCGGCGCACAACTACCACAAACGTGCCCAGGGGATAAAGGTTTACCAGGGCAAGCAACCGCACCATCTGTCCTTAGGTGCCCAAACTATGGCACTGATAATCGGACCTGGATAATGGCAAGTGAAATTAAATGAGAAAGGGAGGGATAGAGGTCGTGGAATGAAATTAGGTACCCCAGTATTCGCCTAAGTGGCAAAGGGAAACAAACCCAAGTCAAGTTGCGAGGTACATAAATTCTACCAAAAGTAATAAAATTAAATACCTACGTTACGAAATTCCAGCATTTCGACTATTTCTGACAATTCTACTTGCTGTTGTGGCGCATAAGGAAATCTCAGAACTATTTTATTAATCATTATACCTTTATAGGATAACTATCATTGTAAATTTAAATAGGTTACACAGTCTAGCTGCTTTATATTTCTCTGCAGTATTTGTTCAATGTTTCTCATGCTAGTCGTCAGCTAGTTCCAATGGGATATGGAATGCTTGCTTGCGAGATACACAAAGGCTGCATCAGCTCTTTGTAGGAGTTCCAAAAGACAGAAAACTTCCAATAAAAAAGACTGCAATAAGTCTGATCGAACAGAGAAGCAAACTTTAATTCCGCCTGGTCATGAGACAAGGATCTCTAAGGAAAGTTTCCTAAGAGTCTCTGTGTAACAAACTTGTATTCTTGCAGTAGGTTTCATTTGTCTACTATCGTTTTTACTTAACACACTTTGATCCTGAAAAATGAATAACGGATAACGTAAATAATTTCCTAAGTCAAGAAATATAAACGTAACATTGATGGCATATAACAACTAACTAAAAGGTATCTCAGAATATTTCACTGCTTCTAAAGTTGATTTTTATTATTTAAATGGCTGCCAATTAATAGTATATTATGTGACGAGAGCATAATTGCCATTAAACTCAAGTTTCATATAACCATTTATGCTCCACTAAGTGTCTAAGAGTAAAAGTTTTATAAACTGTTATTAATATTCTTCGTTACGCTATATTTTAGTGTCGTTTGTGTCAGGTATTTTAATCACGTATTTCTTGTTCAACTGCACATGCGATAACCAATAGTTGCATCCTCAACTGTAAAGTTGTCGATTTTCTGAAAGTGAGGTTAGGTATTTTGATTTTCTGCAATCCATGAATGAAGTATACCTGTTTTCATACATGTTTCTTGAGTTTTGTGGCAATCAGTTATTTGTGACAACGTATGTATTTGGGAAATTACGTATCACTTTTCCTTGAGTCTCACATTTTTAGTTTTTCTACACTCGAAGTTATTTGATTGAACATACGAGAATCAATTGTTTCCCCTTCAGCTGTCTCGGAATGTGCACAGGTGATAAAGTATTTATTGCTACATACGGATCTATTTGTTGGAGGATATCAGTATCGTTATGAACAGGTGCACCTTTGATTGGTGGGTAGTGGTATCTTTATGAAGAGATAGATATGAGTGACGTAAAGCGTAAAGCATTTTATCAGGTGAAGCACTTGTACTATGGTTATTGCATTGTCTTCTTTACGTGGGATAGGTCATGCCAATGAATCAAGTGAATGGTTATCAGAAATTTCGCTATTATAGCAAAAAGATTAAAATTTTAAATTAATTAACTTAAACGCGTTGTGCAAGGTCATCTTGGAAACCGGCTGCTTCGACTTTACCATGGATTTTTGCTCGTTGTGTATGATATTAAATTCCACCACTCAAAGCTAGGGAGAAAAGTTAGGCACTTCTTTACAAATTCTATTTTTCCATTTGTGTGTTTTGTATGCCCTATAATTTAGTATACGTCTTTAATCTGCACTGCTGTCATGGTGATATCTCCAAAACTGAATTAACTTGACGAAAAAGTATACCAACTTACAATTATTCTCATTTGCTTTTGTGTGTGGTCTTAATTTTTTATATTAAGGGGTGGATAAGCGTGATCATTTTTGTGATTTTGCCTTACCTTATACTTTAGACTGTTTAAATCGAAGGAGACAGTGTGAATCCACATATAAACAACGGGCGCGTGCCTGCAGTGCTCGTACAGGTTGTATCAAAACAATTACTTACTATACTGTGCATGACTACTGTTAATGTTTTTGTTTCGTTACAAGAATATTGCTTTTTAGTACTGTATCACTTACACCTTTTGACCTGGAGGGCTCGACTGTCTTTTGCAGAAAAATATATTGTACAGCACACATTATTTAAAAAAATCACTATTTTTTCTAATACGTTCTGGAGTCTGTCGTTCACATTTTTCTTAACTTCTTCGGCTTTGATTTCCTTAATTTTACACATTTTCCTCTACTATGGGTGTAGCCTTTGATATGTATAACTCAGATGTTTCTTAGAAGCTTATGGTGTTGGATAAGAAACTAAAGTTGTTCTTTATGAAATTTAGACTACTGTTTGAATTCCAGGTCATCTTTAGAATCTAAAGCATTGTTCACCTTTCGGGTATAATTCGACGTATTTGTTTACACCCACAGGCTGTACCCAGGGGACACTATGCTCCCTGCATCAGTAACTTGAAATCATGCACCAGGTCACTCTAATCCACCTCTAGTGATGTCTACTTGGTGTTGATGTTTTTTAAATTTAAAAAAACCCGCAATTTATTGCAACAAATAGAGAAGAAATATTGGATTATTTTAAATTTAATTTACACAAAAGCCGTTGAATCTATTTAAATAAGCCAAAGGAAAAATTTGTCATTTATTCAATTTTCTATGAATATAGCCATAAATCAAGCACCTTCAATCAGTAATAATTCAGCCAGGTGATGATAAATTTTTTTGATAACAATATTTTTTTTCTGTAAAACATTCCGTTGTAAATACGGGTTATTACGAGTATAAGTGCAAATATTTTGATAATTGTTATCTTAGTATGTATCCACTTCGGTGTGTTAGTTATTTTTTCTCTTTGTCTCAGAGGTTTCTCTTTTTTTCCCAATGTCGTAACTGCACACGAAATCAACAGCGTGTGAGATGATCATCCCTTTTGCTTCACAATGTGCGACCTACAGGCAGCGCAAGGTCATTGGCCCTGCAGAACGTATTGTAACTGCTCCGCTACACCATTCGTTATCACGAGACTGGCCCAATCCACGTCATACCTTCTGGAGGTACTAACCTGAAAACACACTGTTCTTCATATCTAAATTATAAATTCGTAAATGAAGCAAATATTGATGTAATGTTGTTTATTATACTTTTTCTCAATTAGCAGTACAAAACATCTGTTAGTATCCTTCGTCAAACATTAATTCGCTGAAAGTAAACACAGCCAGCAAATCGATTACTGCAGTAGAAGTACCTATGTGCTTTGTACTTCTGTATTTTCACTAAAAGAGAGAATAAGCAATTGGAATCGTACGGAGTAGTGTACTTTTTTTTGGGGGGGTAGGGGGGGCAACTGGAGAGTACCCAGCAGTAGGAGAAGGATGTAAGGATCGTTAGGTAAACCGATCACGTCATGAAGCTATACACGCAAAGAAAGGACTTATCCCGTTTACTGCCTCGGCTAATGGTTCAACTTTTAGACGTGTGCACATGTTACACCTTTAGCTTTCTCCCCTTTTGACCCAGATACCAAACATTTAGAATTCACCTCTGCATCATAACGTTTTAACGACCAATTGTTTTTGGACTAAATTTTGGATGAGTCCACCAAGTTAAAGTCATAACATGTCCTGTTTCGGTCCCTAGTTGACGAGATTTTGTCAGTTGACACCTCAGGACCGTTGGAGTAGCTCCTAGGGTCCTTAACTTCTGCCCATAGCATGCTGGCAAGGATTGTTTTGACTTCTGTAAGTATGGATTTGGTTCAGATGTAGAAATTTCTGGTTAAGAAAATTATACAGGTCTACAAATTAAAACTCTTTGAGGGCTGTTTTACATTTCACAAGTGATGTTGAGTATTTAAGTACAGTTTTACAAAAGAATATTCTATTAACCCCTTTTGTTCGAGAAATGTACAAAAATCTCCAAAGAAAATTTCACTGCACTAGCGCCTTTGTTACATTAGTTATCGTTTTACGAAGCTGTGGCGATTCTATTGGTTGCTTTAGGCCACAGTGTAAGGTTGTTCCACTCCTTATGGTAAATACATACGCCAATAACCACAACAAAGGTTACATAAATGACATAGAAACGAAATATATGCTTACTATTAGATAGTGAGTGTATTATATTTTTCATATACGCTTCTTATGATTGGTCTTATCAGCTAGCACAGGAAACGCCTTTGAAGGGGTTAGAATCTAAGAAGAAAACCTTGAAGCTCACGCCTCAAAAGACCCCAGAAAACGATACAAAATCGACCAAAGATCTGTTTGTAAAGAGCTGAAGATTTCCATAGGTGTTAAAAATAAAATTGTGAGGTTCCTATTACTCAACATCATATCTTAGTTCACTTTGTATACACCAGATCAGGACAAACTTGTTTATTTGGTCTAGAATGTTTTGTCTCTGGGATGCTTGTATATAATCGCTATGCAGCATCTAGCACTAATCCACAAACATTGATGCACTCCATCACCCTTAGTATCTGCTTCCATTTTCCAATATCCTGGCAGAATCGCTCTCACTTAAATATCTTCCAAGTTGTCAGGAAATATATTGGAACGTGATATCCGAAATTAATAATTCTGTAACATGTTCACAATTGTGACATAATTAATTCATTCGTTTCCTACTACTTCACAATAACCTTTTGTTTCAAATTGTCTGTCTTGAACTAGAGGTGTGATTTGCGGACGTACAAAAATTCTTTCTTTTAATTTTAGATCCAAAACAGCACGATAATTTTGGTGAGATATTTAAAATAGTCCCACGCTTGTCAGGAACTTCGACAAATTGTTGCATATAAGTTTAATGTAAATAGCTTTCTTATCATCCAATAGGTTACAGTTTATTATGTTCTTATAATCTCAGATAACGTTTAAACCTCCTTACAGATTATCGGATTATGAACATATAAGTAAAATGGTTTGTGTTCGTACAAAAGTAAACAAACTAATAAAAATTGAGATATACATTTCAAAAGAAACGGAATGTGATACAACAAAATGGATTTTTTTTTAAATCAGAACATGGAAGTTACTATAAAAACAGTTCAAAATCTAGATTTCCCTTAATATATAGGAATATTATCCATTCCTATTCAAATATTGTAAGCAACAATACTTTCGCATATCTAATGTTTTATACGTTAGTATCGCTTATAAGAAAAATAAGAAAATACCTATAGTCCTTGGCCTATTGTAGCAACTTTTAGACGTACACCAACAATATGTTGACCTGAGAAGAAATATGCAAGAAATATTAACATGTTTGATTGTTTATGTTATTTGACGCTTTTGTGCAATGTTGTCAGATGCGTTGTTCAATGATTTCTGTTGTTCCTGTATCTATTGGAAATCTTCGGATTGAGCGCCGTGTTATTTAGGCAACTTCTCCACCACCTGTGTAATGCGTCACATCCTTCCCCTAAGAGCTGCCACTTGCCCTGAAAACAGCGGTGTAAAGATACTTCGAAAAGAACGTACTCAGATGGTGTAATTTTCACATTGATATTACAGATCGAGCTTCGATTTTTTTAATGAGAGTAAATAGAATAGAAGTATAGTACCCATGCCTTGGTTTTCTCTCCCATAGAGAACAAAAAGAGCACTTGCACATTAGAATAATTCACTAATCATCTACAATTCCTTGCACATTTTACTGTTTAAAAAGTGTTAAACCAGAAAACGTACTTAAATCTAGAAATCTACTCCCCTTGTAAGCCCTCTCACTGGGAAAAAATGAAACAAAACTACGACCGATTTTCTCTTCGCTGCATGCAATCTTTTTTGGTTGTATGATTATATTATACGCTTCAATTAAATAAATTAAAATAATAATTTAATCTATACTTAAAATTATTCTTAAACATAAGTCTACTAATGTAACAAAATTGGTATATTGTTTATAAAAAAGGTGAGTAACATTTAATGCACTATTGTGGTCTCAATTTGAAGCAAATTTATTATTCCGTCGCAGCTGATTGTTGAGTGCAAGACAGCTAAGTCAGCGAGTTGAGACAGTATTACAAGTGTACATAAGGTATTTACAAAGAGATATTATTACACATGTCCGCAATGAATATTGTAGACATCAGTGTGTTATCACCTTATTTTTCACCTTTCAGTTTGTCTTAAGTTTTATTTATGGACTACAGGAATATATGTCGCAAAGTTTGCTGTATGAAAGTGGCAGGTAAGATTTTGGTGCAAAGCTTCTGAACATACGTAACCAGAAGAATTAAGTTGTTGAATAATATTTGTATATTAATAGTAAATTTAGTATGTTAAAATGTGTCATAGGAGTGTAACCAGAAAATTTGGCTATTATCAGGCCAAATTCGCTTCAGTGCTTATATTACAGAAATGTGTGGA
The DNA here is from genome assembly GCA_030765045.1 of Tenodera sinensis. NCBI lineage: Eukaryota > Metazoa > Arthropoda > Insecta > Mantodea > Mantidae > Tenodera > Tenodera sinensis. The sequence continues at coordinate 55,032,970 of CM060972.1, forward strand.
AATTAACCAACCTCCTCCTGGTCCCTTCATAATGCATGACTTCTCATCTCTTCATTTGTTTTTGTAATCGATAAATAACACCGTATCTAAGCACGTCTTATTATTTGGCCATGATGTCAACGTTAAAGAAACCCGAGTCTACAGTTAACTACTATGCCCAACTACAAAGGGTAGTAGTTGTAGTGTTTAACGCCCGCTTTTACTACTACGGCACCGCAGGCGGTGACACTGATGATACATGGAATGAAGATGGAGCACCGGTGGAATGAGATGGCGGGGGAAACCGGAGCACTCGGAGAAAACCCGCCCTGACGCCGCTTCATCCACCACGAATACCACATGCGGGTCCCTGGGATCGAACCCGGGCCGCCTAAGTGGTAGGCGAGCGCGCTAACCGCTCGGCCACGGCGCCCCCCACTACAAAGGAAAGACATAGAAATCTACAAACACAAAGACAACTTTAATCGCAAGGAACTGTACATAAAACATGGATACCAGTCTTAGATAAACTTTCGGACACACACAACAGTTGTAATAAAACCCCACCTATAACTGGCCAATCACTACCTTAGCCAGCGCAACAATGCCCCATCCATATAAATAATCGTAACGGACGTTAACGGTCTTTACTTCCACTACTTCTCTGCTTCCACATTCTAACTCTGACCAGTGCAGACGGAGGATCGTGTTACCCTGATGATGCCAAGCGTAGTACTTGTCGAAACGTTGGTATCTACCATGGCTTCTAGACCACGGCCTACAAACCCGGGAGAATAAACATTTCTAATGAACCATAAACTCTTAAATATCTTAGGGAGAAAAAAAAAAACCACTAGTTTTTAAATAACGTGTGTTGTGCGAAATGTCCTGGTGCAAAAAGTAGCCGAGTCCCCCAGGTCTAAAGTGTGTTCGCATGGTGCACTGTCGAAAGAAGTGTCCCACGATATATGTAGCTTTTTCTTAGTGAGAGATGGAGAGTATGCACGTTCGACTTCATTTTCACTGCAATGAAGAGCATAGTATATGTAAAATGTACTATTCTGTAACGAAATAATAGATTTAGTGGCCATCATATACAGTGGAGTACGCCCATTTTTTGTTCAACCTCTGCAGGCATGCGCCCGTTGTTCACATCTAAACTCATCCTCTCTCCTTCAACATAAACAGTCTATAGTACAAGGTAAGGCAATCTCACAAAAAACGCTGATGCGCCCATAGAGTATAAAAATCATTTTATTCTCGAAATCCATGTAGGGGCTTCATATTATGTTGTTATTGTACTTCAATACCCAATATACCTAATTTTTTGTTCTGTCACTCTCATTTTCTTCTCTTCTCTCTTTCTTTCTCTTTCTCTTCCAGGCGCGGAGTAGCGCAAGCACAAGTAGCTTTAGGAGCCTCAGTCAGGTACAGAAATTTTTCCTCCCTTTTCTTGTCATGCTAGTTGAGTATTCCTCGAGTTTCAAGGCATCAGTTGCTTGGCACTTTGAGTCACCATACGTTTGGTGCTTCAACAAATATACATTACATGCAAGACAACTCGCAAAGGGGTGAGTTTTATTGAATTTAAGATAATATTACTACAACTGATAACCAACCTGAAGACTTGGGAAAGATAGCATACTGATTAGATGTAAGTTTTGAAACCCGCCACTATCTTCGAAGTTGGTTCGAGGTTGAATTCGGAAGTTGTTGCTTGAACTCTCTCTCGTGGGGTCAATTGAACGACAACCTGAGAGAACTGCCTTCTCTGATCTCGAAAACAATATAGCCCAAATGACGGTGTCTCTGTTCTCTGTCGGATTGGGTCAGTTTTCTGAGTTAAGAATTTTGCGACGTTTTACACCACAAAGAAAAAGGCTGCAGATTACTTTTAGTCTAAAATAAACACACGTAGACATGAGCTCTGAAGTGATTCTTCTGCAAGTTCATCTTTTAACTGACAATGAATAAATGAACAGCTATGTAACTTCACCCAGTCTAGATTAAACCTGCTTCCGCAGTATGATATATTGATAGTTCAGCAACATATGATATTTGGTTTTATTTAGTGCCTCCAAATACCTGCTAACCGGAGGAATTTTAAAATTTAAGAAAATATTTGCTTCGTATGGTATCATTTCAACATGGACCTAAAGTGAAAAGCGTTTGCATAAGTTGGTTTCATTCAGTCTTGCTTGTGTGCTTTCTTTAATTACTGATCATAGTATTTTTGTGAGCTCTTTTAAAGCCAAAAGCGCGTCCAACACACAGCCAACACTTGAGTAAAGGAGTTTAAGCAGAAATGTACTCTAACAATTAGTATTATGATAATGGCTAGCCCAGTTTTCTAAAATTATCTCTTTTCTAAATGAATCACAAAAACGTAGTCCTCTTATTATCATTAACACAATCTACAAAATTCGTCGTGTTACTGCAAGTCGCAGCTGTTCTGTCCTATCGTAACCTTGACACAAACACTGCCAATGACAGACCCACAAAAAACTATTTCACAAACAAATAACTCCGACGCCTTTAAATTCTAAAACATACTCAGACTCTCTCAACGCTGAATGTATACAACATACAGTTAAAAATAGCTGCCTCTCCTCTGTCGCACTCTCGCTTTTATAGTTCACGCCAAGTGCCGGCGATTCCTCTGGAAAACACAGCTTTTCTAGAAATCTCAAACAAGCCGGAAGTCAAATGTCTTGAGAAGTCAAAGAATCGACTTTTGTTCCGGCGCTCATTTATTAGTTGCGTGTTGCCTGACAACGTCATGATGTGAGATAGGTTGATTTAGTGCAGGAGTGGGTATTCTTGACCCCGCGTGTCAGGGAATATTAACCCCTCCCCTTCTCGTTTGTTGTCTGTAACACAGAAACAGACTTCTAATCCAGAGGCAAAATATTGATGTGCACAGTTATGAGCTACAATAGCTGGTCGGATATTTAAAGAAACCTTGGTTCTTTCATATTTTGTAGGATACAAATGTCGTGTAATGTACGTTCTGTGTTTAGAAACTGTAGTTATTAACCATTCTTTGTTCATTTTCCTAGAAGCTTATAACAGGTACTATATTTCTTTATTCAGATATTGTGTACGTTGCTCTCGTGACAAATCAAATTATGACACTTCCAATTATGTCAGCTGCATGTAGTACACTACCAATTCTGTAACTATTTATATTTTTCTATACCCGACATTTCTTCTTCTTCTATATCTGAATTGCTCTCATTTTTATGATCTCTCACTAAAACACCACCAATGGCATACACTCGTACCACACAAAACTTTGCAGTCAACTGTACTCTGTGAATTACTATAAGAAAGGGATTTAGTTGTTCTTATTGTGACCTAAATTATTTGCTGACATGTTTATTTCGGGTACGCTAGCTTATTGTATCTTAGCTGAAGGACATACAACTATAATGACGAAGAGGGCTCATGTTTACAAACGTTCCCTTTTTTGCCAGCCAGATTGTGTCCGAATCTACCTTCTGCGCATGCGCCGGCAGTAGTTTCACAATCGCCCACTAGATCTCAGCACACGCTATTTCACATCTGCCAACATTGCTTTTTACACTACACTAGTTTTCATTGCCAACACATTAAACACCGATATTTATTTAACACGTGATGCAACCACCTGCAATCTAGCAGTAACATAACATTCCCCTTTTATTTACGGGGTGTAGCACGGCATCGCATTCCCTGCATAGCATGCGAGTCCTCAACAGTCCATCATATAAAAACTGCATGCATGCCAGAAACGAGCCATTGCTTCTTCCTTGTACGAAGGTCAATAGCATAATGCCCACTCCCGCAAAAACATTCAAACTTACTATTGGCAACAAACTCCTAGGGACATTCTGCTGTTGGCAGCGTTGCATTAACACAGCAACTTCGGCAACTTTCGTGACCATTCGTACACACTGCCGAATGGGACTTTGCCGAAATTGTGACCAACTCATCGCGGGAACGTTTCTAAACATTATCCGACGAAGAGTCTATAGTCACCAACCCGAGAGGATGGTTACCACAGTTACCACTTAGCGTTGACGAATATAACGCAAAACATACATATGTATATACAGACATAGTGACGAATAGGAAATATAACTACTGGAAAGTTGTGATAGGTTGCGTAAACTGTCTGGAGTTTTCAGTTGAGTTCAATGGAATGCAGGCGAACTGGGTGTTGGTGACTGTTTTTAATGTAACATTTTCTAACATCACAACTTTTCTGCCAAATAAAATGTAACCCCTAGAATTAGCAATAAGATGCTTGTGCAATTCTTCTGAAAACCCATAATTACCAAAGCGAGGCTTATATGCATCTTGAGTCCATATGTTTTAGAAGATGGAGGGGAAAACTGCAATATTGATGGTATATAGGTGCTAAGGTTATGTGCGCGCAGATTTCGTGTGATGGTAGATTCCAATATGACGAATAAAAAGTCCAGTAACAAGATTGAAGAAACGAATGCTTTGTTTACTAATACGGCTGCTGCTGTTAAGAATGCGTTCACACCTACGAAGGGTGAAAGACGAAAGTAGGTTAGCCATACAAAACTGGTTTTGCCACGTGTCTCTAGGAGGCACTCTCTTTGAGGAGAAGAGTGGTTTTCTTTCAAGCTTTCCGAGCAGTATGAACGAGGCCTGAGCAGTGTTAATATTCCTGACCTTCTGTTTTGTGCACTTGTCAAACATATCCACAAATTTATTCGGATAGATACACTCGTTTTAGATGGGATGAAAAAGACACGAATAGCTCATCTGCTAATTGCGGAAGTAAATGAACAAAGAGTGATGACATATTGACGATAAAACATTGGACCAATTATACTTTTATTTATGCAACCATCCACTATAGAGGAAAACGGTAGAGAAAGTTATATTTCAGCTTAAGGTCAAAAAGTTGGCGTTAAGGTATGTGTACTTATACCCTTAATAACCCGTATGCAAGTTAAGCTGTCCCTTGTAAATTCTAACCTAAAAGCAAGTAGTTCATGAGACGAACACCTGAGTATATGTCAGAGCCATTAAATGGGACACAAATAGGAATACTAAATCTGGACAGTGTGGCTATGTCCAGATGTGCCAGTTATATCATTGCTTTGTATCAGGTGACCACACAAGCTCGTTTTTAACTACGCTTAGCACCACAACCGTACCATCTTTGTCCACAAACGTAAGACATAACCAAAATCAACGTGAACTCATTTGCCAGCAACTAATTTGCCAAACATAGTTACACAATAGAGTGTTGGGAATACGGTTTATACATTTAACAACTAATTATTTTTGAGTAGTTACGTAGTTATATTAAATTGTATTTTTTTCACAAGAATATGCATCAATACAGTATTCATGTAGCTTTTCTTAGAACTGTGAGATACATAAACGTGCAGTATTTGTTTCAGAAAGTATATCTCTGTATAAACCATATAACAATTCACTCTTCGTGTGTAATAAACCCAGAAATCTCAAGGAATACTTTGAATTACTTTGTATCTTAGAAGGTATTGGCAATGATAAACAAATTGTAATTATTATATGCAAGCTTAGAGTTACCAGTTAATGACATGTTTATCGTGCGTTCTAAGTCAGGCTTTAAGGGCATCGTAGTTGAGCGAAAAATAAGGGTTAGGTTAATCAAATAAGTTCTCCCAGATTTAAAATGAATCTATAAGTGTAGTACTAGGGTTATGATATTGTCAGCTAATTTAAGATTATTAACTCCATTACAACAATAGGTTATAATTGTTTTTCTATGCGTATAATTTTATGATGACAACAAATATTTCTGGTTCCAGCTGAAGTACAATTCCAAAATCTTAACTGTAGTTTTATTAAAAGGAACTGATGTATTTTAAGTGCCTTTAAGTGCCTTTTAAGCGCTATTTCTTTATTCAAGTAGCTCCTCAATTGGTCCCTCAGGGAGCTAACGAGGCTGAGTGCACCCCGGACCAGACCTCCCAGTGGGGAACAATCCAGTGCCGGTACCTTGGATCGAACCCGGGTCTCCCGCGCCCAAGGCAGGCGCGCTACCACTGTGCTACGAGGGCAGTCCTCTAATCAATTTACTCAACGAGATACATGGAATATTTTTATGCCATATAGAAAACAAATTCTGATAACTTAATTTAAAATAAGCGAGTAAGTATTTGTGTATAACTCCCGAGTTAAGTGCTATGAGCGTTTAGGCAATTAGGAAGAATGAAGTTTACCCCTTACTTACCAGGAATGCAGAGATTTCAAACATCAATACTAACGCGTTTATCTGGAAGATCTAATCGAACTTAGAGTTTCCCAAAATTATGAAGCATTGCGTAAAAAGTTAACTACTGAGTCTAGCATTATTGTAACCATAGCAATAAATTACCAGTTTATACGATTCTTTGAAGTGTAAACTGCTTGTTATCTGTCTTCGTTTATGGCAGTATACTCAAAGACTAATAAATCCACGGAAAGTTGGTGTTACAGAAGAAGTCCTAGTTAGTTCAAAATGTTCTACAAAATCAACAGCTGAGAAAATGTTGCTTAGAAACAAATATGGGAGTTTTAGAACAGCCAGAAAAGCCTAATTTACTACGCACGTATAAACTGTAAAGGCTTTCCTTTACCAGGTATATACCTTACTTTGATTATTAGTTTATTTTATTTCCTCATCTTAGTTAATCTTTTTCTTAGATATTTTAACTTTGTTTTAAGCCATAAATGATTGACTAGGAAACACTACACATTTCGATATCATAAACACACATCCAAAACCTCGTTGATTCGAAATGTGTGTGTGTTTGAAAAAGGAATGGACGGATTGAGAATGGAATGATTTTTGCTCGTTTACTCTACTACTGCACCATTTGATTTGCATTGAGGAATGTAGTGTGAATGAGAATGGTTTCGCCTGCTCATCTAGAGAATATAGTGTAGAAAATCATAGCAAGTTAATTGATTATCTAGAATCTAGTGTAACATTTATAACTCTTTTACAGCGTATGATGTAGTCAATGGTTTAAAATATATTAAATTACAAAAATTAGTGTTGTTGCATAATAGGAATTTCCTCTAGTTCCTTCATCAGGAAAGGACAGCGCTATAACCACAGTGCAGATGCGGCACCCCAGGACCGTATAAACAGAGAAACCAGGCAGGTTTGTACAATGTTAGGTGCCAACTTGGCATGGCGAATTGTCATGCGCTAAATGCATATAATTGATGTACAAACTTTGTTGTCATTGATTCCACAGGCCACTCGTTTGTTCTACACCAACGTCCTCATACAGTAAGCTAGCCTACCCTTAATAAACAGGTTAGAAAATAATTATTATTTATTTATGACAACAAACGCATTGCTGGTGTTTTTAAACACGCAGGCAGTGTGTGGGCAATGTTTGAGAAGTAGAATCGGAATTAAAAAATCTGCAATCACATGACTCTCTACTCTTGTACTAACAATTCTTATTCCTATGTCTTCTTTGTGTTAATTGAGATAAACATTTGTACAAATTATCTTATTATTTATATCATTGTAGCTGTAAGAAGAATATTAGAACACAGTAAGCTTTGAGCAATAGTCAAATATTTTAAAGCTTTGAGATCCCCTTCTTTTTGCACGCTTAACATATAAAAAAATGAACAACGATGTTCCATTTCACGAAAGTTTAAAGTTTTCCGAAGCTGACATAACCAGGAATATCTCCAAAATGGTTCACTCTACAAAAAAATTTATTCGGATATAAATTGTGTATTTTAGCAAGACCTACAGTACAGTAAGATTTTGTCTATCTCTTACGGTTTACGAGTTATTCAAAAGTTATCCAGAGTAAACAGGACTACATAGGCTATAGCCAGAAAATTCAAAATATAAATTTCATTTATTATACAAATATCTTAAACATGTGGCATTTTAATAAAAATCGTTAGACATTTTCAAGAAAATTAAAATTTTCGAAACATTTTCCATGTAAAGGGTAGTTTAGAGTGGGGTTATTTTCTTCAAAATCATGGTGTTGCATCCTTGAAAGACATTAAACTTATATACCAACTTTGGTTTTTAACCGACTTTTCGTTTTTGAGTTATACTGTCCACAGACTCAAACACACATACACACACACGCGCGTACACACACACATACACACGCAAGCGCGCACACACACGCACACAAACACACAAGCGCTCGCGCGGATCTTTTCCTAAAAATGCTTTTCTTTTTGGATTCAGGGGCTCTCAAAACATTGGGTGGAATACAATACTTTCCCTACAGAGCTGTAGCCGGAACTTGAACCAATGACCTTCCGCGTGGACGCTGGAACCATTCCTATTATACCTCTCAAAGGTTAGCAAATAGTTTATGTGACAATTAAAACACCTCTGCTTCCTTAACTTGTGTACCAGAAAGCACATAGGGTACAGTTGACAACAAAGTTTTGTGTAGTACGGGTTCATACCATTGCCAGTGTTAAAAGGAAAGATAATGAAAATGACAGCAAATCAAACACGAGGAAGAAATGTCAGGAAAGAAATAAGAGCACATTAAGTACAAATAGTTACAAGATTCATAGCGTCATACATACGGGTGGGATCAGTAGAAGCCTGATAACTTATTACTTGTTATATAGGTTGTCTCACCCTTAGATGACAGTATCGAGTTAAATGTGACATATCTGTCTCTAATCTAGCGCATACGAGTTGCCGTTAAATTTCAAGGTTTGAACTCATTATTCTATGCAGAATTGTTTCCTTTAATAGGTTATATCCTTTCCAGGGCCAATATGTCATGTGGCTCGCTAACCATTTCACCTAAACGACAATGGCCCTTTTCCAAAAAAGGTTGCACACGCCTGTAATAGGGAATCAATTATTACTTTCTCTGCTACTAAGTATTGTAATCTACCCACAAATTCAATGTCCATATTTCATCGGAAACATATGTTTTGAGGCCCCCTGAATCCAAAATAAAGAAAGAATTTCTAGAAAAAGATCAGTATGTGTGAGTCTGTGGACAGCCTAACTCAAAAACGAAAAGTCGGTTAAAACTAAAATTGGTGTTTAAATTTAATATCTTTCAAGGATGCGACACGAAGATTTTGAACAAAATTTCTCCACCCTAAACTACCCTTTACAATTTAACTTTTTTGAAAATTTTTATTTTCTTGAAAATGGCTCTGACAATTTTTATTAAAATGTCATATGTTTAAGATATTTTTCTGGCAAATTAACTGTATATTTTGAATTCTCCGGCTATAACCCATTTAGCACTGATTATTCTGGATGACTTTTGCGTAACTCGTAAACCGTAAGAGGTACACCAAATCTTACTATACAAAAAATGTAGATCTTGCTAAAACAATTTATGTCCATTTTTTTTTTTTCTGTTTGTAGAGTGGACCATTTCGGAGATATTCCTTGTTATTTGTGCGAATTTTGGAAAATTTAAACTTTCGTCTAATGGAAGACCGTTATTCATTTTTTTATGTTACCTGTGCAAAGGGAACGCAATCTCAAACCTTTAAAAGATTGTAAGAATGGTTAGTACAAGAGTAGAGAAAGTCATGTGAGTGCAACACGTCATATTTTTATAATTTTATAATTCCTTCTACACATAGTTTCAATCTTCTATACAAGATTTTAAGAGCATAGACACAGACATTTTGAAGCTGGTACCTTAGTATGTATTTTCTTGAGTGTGTTAATTGTTATTTTTTTCTTCGTCTGACTGTATTCCCACAAATACACCATATAATTTACTGTATGGTGTTCTTCGTACGGTGGTAATCGCGCCAACAAATGAACAACGCCAATCGGTATAGACCATCCTCCTTTGCTTCCATATGCTCGCAGTTCAATACTTCACTCTCTGACCCAGGTAATCTGGAGCCTTACACAAACCACTTAACCTGTTACGTTTTAAAATAAACAATAACTAATGCATGAATAAGTATTAAACGGAACCTTAAAGTAGTAATCTGTTTATTTTATAAATTATTTTATATCTAATGTTATTTGCAGGAATTATGTCTTAGATATTTGCGCCATAATCACAACATGAATATGCATAATGAAAGTTATCTTTTATCTTTTGTGTATCGAAAACTTTCCACAGGATTAAGTTTGTTTTTCAACGCGTTAACTTTTAAGGTAAAAATAACATAATGCTTGTGTAGGGCTCAATTACATTAAACATTCACTTAAATTGGCTAAGAGAGAAATGTTTAATACAGCATATGCCCTTTAAGGTTACAGCCTGCTTTGCTTTTTTTAGATTGATGGGCATTTGTAATTTATTTAAGCACTTAAGGATTGTAAAGTGAGCAGCTTTCATCTAGTACATCCGTTGGTGGGGTAGAGAGGGGAAGTCTACCACAGAAGCGACCACTACAATCGATCGCTACAATTTGTAGCGATAAAATCATCAATTCTGCCAGGCTTTGCTAGCCACGTTTGCACCTTTTGTGGAACTCGCGTGGAAAATTCACTGGGTGCGCTTTTTTCTCGTCCACCACTCTATTTTCAATATCTATTTAGAGATTTGTCAAATCTCAATTAATTGACAAAGTTGGCTACAAACAGTAACCAAATTAATAAATCTACGAATCAAATTAACAAATGCCACACTATGTGCTAGGAATGTGCTAGTGTGAAACTATGTTTCTAAAATATCCCACCGTTTACGTCAAGAAGGTTCTTATTTACGGCACTTTAGTCATATCGCGACCTATCTGTTACCAGATGCTCGTAGAACGGTGTGTGGGGAACAGCAAACCTTCAAAGTCTCATCCCTATACCATACCACCTTGCCTCCTCACAAAGAGGGATCAGTGCAGGGCAACTGTATCTCCGCCTCTGTGACAAGTAGATGGCTTTAGGGTACCAACTAGTATATCTGTCTGTATTACCTGTGGATAGATGGCAGACCATTCGCCCAGTCAGATCAAGCGGATCAAGAGGATAAATAAGAGCGATTATTATACTTCCAATAAATATTCAAAGTTTCCGCTAATTCAACTTTATTGCGTCGAAATACTAACAGTATAATAAATTATCGTCACTCTTTTATGTCTACTTTCCGCGACACAAATATGCGTCCGTCTACATCAACGCATATATCATTAGTACCCTATTGGGGTAATTCCCCACTCGACTCGAACTGCCTCTGGAGCCTCTTTCTCCTAGTTACGGGTATACCAACCGCGGCTTATTGGTTGCCTATTGTTATCGACTTCAACGTATCGATCTTAATCGTTTATGATCGACCTTGCGCTATTTCTTTTCGATTTAAATAACTTCGGGACATAAATCGAAAATATAACTTAGATAATTACATTACATATGTGAGATTTATAGATAGTATGTGGAAACAACTTGGCATATTAAATATTGGTGTAAATAAGTAGAACTGGAACCTAAAAATGAAATGCCACAGCTGGGATTTAAACCACAGACCCTACGCTTACCAGACGGTGCTCTAACCATTAAGCTACTGTGACAACGTGCCAGGATGACATTGAATCTCAAACCAGTTCGTATTTCTCCCGGCATGGCTTTTGTGTTTAAAAACACCAACAGTAAGTTTGTTGGCATAAATAAATAAATAATAATTACTGGTGGAAATTCTTCCCTAATTCACTGGTTATAGCAGAATAAAAGAGGTCTTGGCACTTCTTTGCCGAGTTTACCTGCTTAATCATTGTACTTGATGTTATAATGATCAGATACCCAATGGAGTTCCATCTGATTCCAAGCATAGGTAGTCATCAGAAGTTGTGAAGATTTCTACCTAATCCTGGGACTGACTTGGTGATATTTGAGTGCCAGGATTGCGGCTGGCTACAGAAAAGAGTTGTAACATACGCCGTATTGCAACTTCTATAGTCAGCAGGGGTTTATTGCAGGCTACTACACTCCGGGAGGGAGACGTGAGGTGAACGGAGAGCACAACCGCTGCACAGGATGGTGCAGGCAGTGCCACTGAGACGTGCGGAGATCCATAACAGTTGACGGAGAGCCACCATGCAATCACCAGAAACGCCTCACCGCGGGAGTTACAAGACAAGTGCAAAGTGGAAGCATCCGCTTCATCTGTCTGCAGCTGCTCAAACCACCGCGCTTAAACCCAGACCTAGAAAATGACGAGGGAAATAAGTTAAGGGCAGAAAGCCGTGTAATGAAATTAAACACATGGCATTTGCCTAAGTGGTAAGGGAAACCATGGAAAAAATCGAAGTCACAATTCGCGATCGCCAAAGTTCGAACCTGGGACCTTCCAATTTCAACAAAGGTGCAAACATTCAGTGCAGTAAGTGCTATTGCGTCAAAATCTCAGGCGTAGTTCACTGTACCTTGAGAAGTGGACTACATTACGTATTTTATCTGCGACATTTAGGTTTTACGAAGTTTGTTCTCAAGGTCAACAAGGGCTGTTGAAACCTGGAAGTTGGTCTAGTGGCTCGGGATTTGTCTCAGGGCAATGTGTACATAAAGAGACAGCGGTATGGATTGCGGGTGCAGGGATTACGCTGCCTGTGTACAAAGGCAGACCTGCATAATTAATCTCTCAATTTAGCCTTCGGGGTTAAAATCCTGCATTACACCCCGGGGACACTTTAAAACTTCGGCGCGCATCTTTATCTAATGGAAACGGCTTACTTCCGGACTCTGTGCCCCTTGTTATATTTTAAGCCTTTTAGATGCTAAAGTAGGAGTGCAAAGGAGGTGAAAATGAGCTATTATCTACAGCTGTTTTAAAGTATTTTACTTGCCAGCACTTCTGTTTTGTTTTAGATCATTATCACTCTTAAAATGTCACAGTGCAATCACTAATTCTTTCATAAAAGCTTATTATTTCGCCAAAGGCATAAACTTAAAAATATGAAATGATAAAAACGCCTTCCTTCCTGGGTTATATAGACTATCTCTGTCTCCCATACTCACTCAATTTGCAAGATATAATTCCCACCCTCCAACCGGGAATCGAACCTCAAACAGTAAGCAGGTGCTCTACCAACTGAGCTACGGGGACAGCTTCTTATGGAGGCAAGCTTATTTTATTTATTACAGATGTCATTTATTTCAATTGATTCACATAGGTTTATTTCCCTTATAGGTAACTATATAGCCAGAAAATTCAAGATATACATTTTATTCTTCACAAAAATATCGTAAACGTATGATATTTTAATAAAAATCGTTATAGCCATTTTAGAAAACTAAATATGTTTAAAACTGTTTCAGCTGGGGCGGGTGGAATTTCACCCACTTTTTATTTTTGAGTTAATCTGTACATACACAGATCATTTGCTAATCTTTTTTATTCAGGGGACTTTAAAACGTATATATACAGTGAAAACTCGATATTGAGTTTTTCGCTGGAATAAAATACATAAAACCAATACGTTGTCGAACAGGAAGTAATTCCGACATCAAATTCATTGGTAAAATACAATAATTTATGTACTATAAGTAGTAGATCAAGTAAAAAACGGATGTTTCTCTACGTATTCTTACAAAATCTTAATCTTATATATACATGAGTATCTGCTGCTAATTTACAATTTCCTTCAGTACAAAATTTGTCAAACTTGTTCCAAACATACGATTAAATACATCACCGAAGCCGGAGTCAGCCATATTTGACATTTGAATAGCGGGTCTATGGCGTCAAACAACGCTGCGCATCTGTTAACATAATCCAGCTAGATTCCCTAACCTGTTCATAACATAAGAAAAGCAGAAGAGGTGTTTAATTTTTTCGCGAAGGTGCGCTGTCATAGGTTGAAATTTGAAGTTGTTATGCTCATGATTGATTAATTTCAATCAACTCACGTATGAGTGGAATAGTCATGAAAATATCTTAAATATACGTTTTTTAATCAAAACTTTTAGGGCTTTCTTGGAAAATCAATGTGCTCTGACATTTTCCTACGTAAAGGATAGTTTAGGGTGGTGGAATTTTATTCAGAATCTTTGTGTGATATCCTTGAAATATTCTGCTGATCTAGGGTAACCCCTACTCACTTTGAAATCTGTCTCTTTCTTTCAGCTTCATAACTGTACAGTTTTAGACAATTAGTCTGGTGTACTGAGCTCGAATACTTATTTGCACTCTTCTTTCACCTGGCACAAATATTACAGTGATTGTAATATTAAAGGTCTCTTACTGTTTTATATAAAAGGCAAGGTCCGCTAGTGCACGTTAGGAAAGAACTCGCATCAGTTGGACATGGATCTTGGTTAGGATCTGTAATCCCTTTGTGACGTAACACGCCGGTCCATGCTGAGAGGTGCATCATGTTCATTGTCAACACACAGATGATGGATGATGCGCTAAACAACGGAGGTGAAACTCTTCTCCGAAAGTATAATGAAAGCAGAAAATATAACTCAATTCTTGAAAAGGGAAAAAATATGTACTGATGTACGTGTTTTATCTTGTTCTTTAGATGTTTCAAACACATACAATGATGCATAACCTATAGCAGGAGTTTAATGTGTGTTGGGAAACGGTTACAGTACTTAAAATTAAACCAATACAATATATATGTTAAGAATTATAAGTTTAAAGTTTATCAGTTTAATAATAACTATTTAAAGATGTATTATTATTTTCTTACCTCAGAACATGTCACATCTTGAATTACTTTCTGGTGTTCTTCATTGTTCAGATAAATGAGCATAGTGATCCGTAAAACAGGTTGGCCAAACAATAATTTTAAAACTAAATATCCTCTATGAATTTACTTCAAAATTATCTGTGCTAATACCACGAGAGGGCTTTTCATGACGATAATTTTGTGAGCCCATGGTATTTGCTTAGGGTAATCCGTGAAATGATGAATAATTGATTTAATATTAATATTGATTTCAAATGAACAACTTACGGCTTACAATAACAACCATACCTTTTAACTGAGATTTGTGTTCATAGATGACAGCACAACTAATTTAGTAGGCTGAAAAAAACAGTAACAAAAATAACAATTTGTGCTTTTAATCCAGGGAAATGAGTAATTAGATATATTAGGTATATAAATGAACGAATTTGCATTTAGGCGATTCATTAAAGGTAGGTCAATAATATATCAAATCATAGTTGTTTCACTTCGCCCCTTCAATTAAAATATCAATATCCTTACTAGAAAATTCGTCAAACCCTTTGCCCGTGTTTTTTGTTTAGTCTGCAAATTGTTTTTACTGCACATGGATATTTGAGATGTTCCAAAACGTACGAAAATGAGGTGGTGATGTAGCTAAAGTGATTATTATTAACTTTAGTTACATCACCACCTCCTTTGCGTACGATTTTGAACATCTGAATGCCACGACCAAAAGGTGATAATCCGGTGTGAATGGAATAATCATACGTGATTGTCAATTTATCTGGAGGGTTTTACAACCACGAGGTCATATATATATATTTAGGCTCAAATATTTTAAGATGTTGACAGTGTCAACACTTGAGGTAGCTATTTGTCGAACTGATTTCAAACATATTTCCTGTTACATTCCGAGTTCTGGGGTTTCCCCTCTTCGAATTGTTTCATCTGCTTCAGCATTAGATGCTTCACCGAAGCGAGAGTCAGCCATGTATGACATTTAATGCTAGCGGCATTGTTGCGCCAAATTAAGCAGCTGTTGCGCATTTATAGGACAGTGTACTACATTATCTACCCTGATATCAGCGTAAGAAAAGCAGAGAAGTTGATAATTAAAATTCAGAGGATGTGATAATGAAATTTGATAATTTTTTGAAATTGTTATACACATGATTGTTTGATTTCAACCAAGCCATGTATAAGGGGAATGGTCCGCTTTTTTATGGAAAAAGAAAAGGTTATTTTTGGCTACCTGTATTGCCCAGGTCCATTAAAACTGTTAACAGGTTGTGTACATCAGGTTCTCTCTCTTATGTAACATTTTTTGACCAAAGTAAATTTACTATAAACCATTGTTTGAATATGAATAGTAATATTCAGTTAGTAGCTTTCATTTCATCAACACATCTTAATTGGAAATTTGTTTAAACTTTATCAATCGTAATATGAAAATAATTGTTTAATGTATTTCATACAGTGGTTGCCAAAGACAATTAAAAATTGAAGTAAATTAAATAAGATGATCATGGAACAAAATTTTGTCACCCAGAACTAAGGGAATAAGCCTAGGATGCAAAAGTGTGTTTTGCTATTTGGAAACTTTTTTTCCAATGCGGCCCTGATTCCATGCTACATACAAAAATTATATTAGATACGAGATATAGCTAAAAAAAATGCAACAGTTAGCTTTTAAAGTTATAAACTAAGTTCCACCGTTTTTGTTCGCCCTATAGAGGTCGTATAAAATACACAAACCAACGACTGAACGTGTATTAGAGAAAACCAGTGTAATCACAAAAGCGTTTTAGCGTTTTGTCTCCGAAGCATTCAGGTCTTGTTACGGAAATATCAATATTTATGGTGTGGAAGCAGCGAGATAAATGTGCATGAGGTCCGCTTGTAGGTGGATATCAGTTTCGAAGGTGAAACCTATATCCTTGTAAACCGTGATCTAATTTGTAACTTTTAATATTGTAGGCTCATCCAAAAACATAGGTGTCTTTCTGGAGAAGCGAATGTTTGGCATAGGATGACGTCTACCATCATCATCTTTTACCTCATGTATGCCCATTATGTCTTCAGCAAAGATTGATTGGTCATTTTTTCATGGCCACCTCAGTTACTGTTTCCAATTGATGTGTGTTTTACTATTTGGTTTTGTATTTTACTACTATTCATTCGATTTAGACTCCCATTCATTTTTTCTCCTTGTTATTACGTCAACTATATTCTCCAGTTTTAAACAATTTCTTAGGCTTTCATTTTTAACTCTTTCAATTCTTTTTATACCTTCCACATTTTCTAACAATCTCATTGCACTGCTTGGAGTCTTCTTTCATCTGCAGCTTTGAGAGTCCACACTTCATTTCTACATAGACATATAGATGGCACAAGGGCTTAGTATAGCTTTATTTTTGCTTGTTTCTTTAGTTCATGTTTACATGTCTATTAATTGTTGATTTTTCTGGACGTCTTTATCAAAGTTATAAGATTTATTAAAAAATTGAAAAATAGTCCTTGTTCTTTTATTTTATTGCTGATATCAACTTTCCTTCCCTTTATCGTGTGTTCCCGAAAGACTATAAAATATATTTGTAAATTATATTGCTTGATAATGTTTTCCGTAAACTCTGCTCTTTATAACGTAGTTTTATTTTCAACAATTGTAAACTGATCGTCTGCAAAACCATGTTTGATTAAACTCTGAATTTTAAATTTCCGTTTTATCTATGTAAAAGTTAAAAGGTATGATTGCTGTCTCTTTTTATAGAATGACATTCCGCTTTTATTTAGAATGTTCCGAAATGTATTTCTGAGTTATCAAGGATCTTAATAAAATCTATAAATAATATACGCGTTTGTTGGTTGAACCCTCTGATTTTTTCATCATTTCTACTTTTTCCTTATCGAAGGTAGCAAAGTTTAACTTGCGTTTTGACAAAGTTTTTCATCGGTATGTTTCTTCTTTACAAATGTTCTATTTCAAAGATCGAAGTACATCACTTAAGTGAAGTGACATTATGAAATAAGTGAAATTACAGTTAAAGTTTAACTAGATCACGTTAATGGAATGACAGTGAGAGTGAAGTGGGAGAGAAAATTAGACAGTGTCGTAAATGTAGATCTACGCTGAAGTAACGTTCTCATCAAACCTTGACGTGTGTTGGAAAGTTGCTTGAAAAATTCATTGTCACGTCTGAGCTCCAAAACTTTAGTAGCTTGAGCTACTATGGCAACTCTCTAACTGCTAATGCGAAAAAACAATTTTGTTTATAAATAGGAATTGTTATGAAACACGAAACATGTGTTGTCTTGCAAAAAACAGCTGTTTAAATATAAAGGTTATGAAGCAATTGCGTGGACGAAGTCGATGGGGATTTTAATTCAAGGTTAATTATGTATTTACCTTATTAATAGTTTTTATTCCTATATTTTTCAAATTATTGGATCAAAGCATATTTAAGTCCAACACATTTTCCTTAAATTTGAAGAACATAACTGCAAACTGATTTCAGTTTCTCACATTTCTAGAAGTAATACACTTTACCACTTGTGAAAATGTTTCTAGGTTAGGAGTAAACAATTTTTGCTTCTCTGTAAAATTTTGTTTTAAGACATAGTACAATTTGAAGCAAAGCTCCTTTTATCCAAATAACTATAAGAATGCATTACTTATCATTTTATTATTTTATTTAAAGATGTAGTGTTTACTTCTTCCTTCTACGGTTCTGCCGATCTAATATCAATAAAATTAACTGGAGAAAATTCATCAGTCAGATTTTATCAAAATACCATGAACTTAGAGCAAGAACTTAGAACTTAATATATTTTGAAACAATGAACCTATTGCGCAAATAAATACAACAAATGCGTTACTTAGTTTTATTATTTCATTTAAATCTGTATATTTATTTCTTCCTTCTGTAGTTCAGCTGATCTAAGTTCAATTAGTCAGGTGGTTGAACTCAGATTAACTTTTATGGAAGCGGGCCTAAAAGGCGCCATGTTTTCAGCTAGGGCTATAGTCTAAAGATTGCGCACATAAAATACGCTGGGAAGGGAATTCTCGTGGCATAGGAACTAAATTCAAAAGCAACTGCGATACCTTTGAGCAATCTGCATTTTCCACGTACGCGGGCTTATTTAGGTCATGTCGTTTCGAATGAAACATGGTATGTATTACAGAGTACAGAATTAATTACACAGCAAATCCTTCATCCCATTTCTACCGTCCAGAGGGAAAAATAACAAAAAGTAACGGTTAATTTCCAGCTCATTTTCATCCATGTTCTTTGCCTCTCCAATGTCGGTACGTACAGAAGAGTAAATGAGAGCAGGATTTCATTGAAATATCCGGTTTCCTTCCCAGTCCTTCCTTTTTAACTGCTGCAAAGGAGGAGCTACAAAGTCGAGGAGACTCCATGAGTTTGGCTGAAGCTCTCATTCTTTTATTAGCTGAATGTAAGGAACTTTTTCAGTCAATTAGGTAAGAAAATGACTCGCAAAAGCAAATACAGATTGCTTGCCTCTATTCACATTGGCCGAGTGAGGTCATTTGTTCATCTTTCCAGGCTTAGAGATGAACATTATCCCAGATAAGTCAGTTGCCTTTATTTCTAGAAGATTTACAATATTTTAGGCATAAACAAAGTGGTGGTCAGTGTTTCACTACTAGCTTTTTATGATAGTATATTTATTCAAGCATGATTTGCAAACTCTTTCTCTACTCTTGTGCAAATTATTCTTAAAAACTCTTTTTCATCTATCTACATCATATTAGTCGAGATCAACATTTCCAGAAATTAAATAATTGCTAGCTTTCTTCTGTATGCAAGGGGAATGTCGTCTTTGCATGCCGAAGAGAAAAAAAAATGAATAAGGACCTTATCATTTGAGAAAAGCATAACAGTTGAAAAATTCACACAAACAACAAACAACATCCCCGAAACGGTTCACCAAACAAAAACACATCGCATTTGACATAAGGACACCAGGAACTAATTTTGCTTTTGCCATACTCGTTATCTGATTTCAATTTAGTTTTTAAAGCCAAAATTAACCTAATTCAAATGACATTTGGGGTGTTTAGAGAACAAATGTTTCTCCATTTAATAAGTGTATAAAATTTAGGTTAAATTTAAAATACTTTGTGCAAAAATGGTATAAGTCTGACCATGCTTTCTAACAAAAAATGTTCTGCCTCATACTTCTGCAGTTTTCTCCATAAGCTTTGACTCTAAAGCCATCTTATTTTTTTCTGTGGTAGTTAATGGATAATTTGATATGTTGCTCTAAGAAAATATGCATGCCATAAAAATGCGGAGTGAAAAAATGTTGCGTATATAATGACACATTATATTTATAAGTTATTTTTATTTTTAATCACATTGAACTTAATATTCCTAAACAAGGTTAGCTTAGTAGTGAAACTAGATGATCATATAGGTACAGTAAAAATTTCAAGTCAATATCTATTATAGACATTGAGAAAAGTGCACAAGAAGTGTTGAAAATGAAGTTACGGGAAATTGAGGTTAACTGTGGAAAATGGGGGCGTGTCCGTCTGCCACCATATATTAATGACCAAATTAAAGGGGCAACATACCAAGTTATATATATTGTAGTATTGTTTAGAATACAAAGCAAAACAATTGATATTTTTGCTGAAATTCACTTCTCGGTGTCCATAAGTTGGGTGTTTCAAAACGATCTACATTTTCGCAGTAAGATTTTGTCTATCTCCTACGGTTTACCAGATATTCTGATCCAGTCTGCAGAGCTGAGGACAATTTTACAGAGTTCAACATATGCATTTCATTTGTCATGAAACTATCTTAAACATATGGTACTCGGCTATGGCATTGAATTTTTTAGTCCTGATTGCAGGACCCTCTCTCTCTCTCTCTCTCTGTGTGTGTGTGTGTGTGTGTGTGTGTGTGTGTGTGTGTGTGAACAGCATAACTCAAAAAAGAAAAGTCTGTTAAAAACCAAAGTTGGTATTTAAGTATAATATTTTTCAAGGATGCTACACAAGATTTTGAAGAAAATTCCTCCACCCTGAAACTTTCTTTACATCAAAAATGTTTCTAAAATTTTGATTTTCTCAAAAATGGGTCTAACGATTTTGTCGAACTCTTTAAAACACAAAAGTTATGTCCAAATGAATTTTTTCGGAGACATTCATTGTTATGTGTGTGAGGTTTTAAAATACACTTTTCTGAAATAGAAGGTCGTTATTTACGTTTTTGTCTACTGACTGTGCAAAGAGAACATAATTTCAAAGCCTTCATACAGCAACCAGCTTTAAAAGATTTGACTATCGCTTAATGTACTGTATTCCCATATTCCCCTTACATCTACAAGAAAATCACCAGTAAGATAATTTCTGCAAATGCTTATCGCTGCTAACACAAAGAAGATGTAGGAATAAGGGTTTGTAAGAATGGTTAGTACAAGAGTAGAGAAAGTCATGTGAGTGCAACACATCAGATTTCTTCAATGGGATGCAATTCCCAAATAAATGTCTTGCGCTGAGTTGAACGGTGTAATCCGATTTGTTTTTATTTTTGAGAACATCAAGAATTTGTTTTTTATAAAATTTCGTATCATGGGTCAGGTTTTGTGTACTGTAGCCATGGGCAGTGAGTGTTTTAAATACATATGTGGTGTTTATGAATAAGCTGAAAGCAGGTGTTTTACTAGACCTCAGATCAGGAAATAAATATTTGACATCAATTTTGACCCCTCGTGCGCTCCATTTTACACCCCAAACCTTCGTTTTTTCCACAGTTTAACATTTTAGCGCGTGAAATTGATTTCTTATATTTCAATTTTACTCTAATTTATATGCACGCTCGCATAATCTAACACTTACTATCTAAAAGCGTAAACATGCATTTTGTGATTGTTTTATTCATTGGTTGATAACATAAATGTCGATCAAATCCTTAAATTAATTTCCACTACAATAGAATATCAGTAAATATCGCTTATTTACTTCAGTGACAATTTTGAATACACAAGGTACTCTTAAAATTTGTTCATTTTTTTTACTAATTAAAAGTATTATCTGAAAAAGCTATTTGAGGTAGAGCTTAGAACCTTTGCAAAGTTATTTCTTTGTTTACTCATATTAAATAAGTCAATTTTTAAGTAAATAGCTTTAGAATTGAAAAAGAATGTTATAAAAATTAGTCCCAGCGTCCCTTAATTTCTTATTATTTAATCAAGTGTTATCAAAGTCTAATTGTAGTTGACAAATTCTTAATGCTTTTCTGCGTTTTAGCGCCGTCTGTTCAATGAATTTCTAACACACAAAGTGCAAGTAAAATCTGAATCTGATATTTGAGAACTACAAGAGCAACAGGTAAATGAATAACAAATGAGCAGCTCCACAGTGGCCATCAGGAAGCGAGAGAGTTCGTTGTTGTGCGACTGACAATCAATCCATTGACAAAATACAATCGGTAGTCATGACAACACAATGGCTGTGGCTAGACAGCGCTGATCACAACCTCCTCTCTGATATAACGCTCATTAGCACTGTGCCTATTGTTAGTTTTAACTTTATTTCTGCAATCGAAAGCTATTCGTATATTTTGTTTATATTCAAAGATAGAGAAGGTGGCTGGGAAAATAAGTGACCTCAGTTTACCACAGTATTTAATTGGCTTGTTTTCCTTGATTTCAAAGCAATGAGTGATAGAAAATTACATCTTACAGTAAATACAAATAGAATAAGGCTGTACATTAAAGACTCCCGTATGTGTGCTGGTTAGTTAACATCTTGCAGTTACGCGGTAACGCCACACACAGTTCTCCCAGCACTGCGGCTATGGTGATATGGAGTGCATCTTTGTTCTCAGTGCTGCCAACATTGGTTCTCTAGTCTCCCGTCATCATTTCCATGAACTCTGCAAAAATAAAAGCACCAAAATCTTACAATCATGTTAGGTTCTCAATCTTTTTATTCACTTTTTCTCTTCCTACAACTTTACTTTAACTCGCCTCAAATAACACAATGTTTAATTTACTCTTTAAACGCAAACTAACAAAATTTAAATGATTTTCAACGCGAAAATAACCATAGAATAATAAAACAAATGAATGCTTCCAACTTTCCCGTCGCCCGGCGTTGAGCGTTGCATAGCTTTTCTATGCCAACGTGACTTTAATGTGGTGTAAAATATAATTGAATGGGTGTTTGTGAAACATAATTTTATTGCAGACTAATTTACTTTTGTACAGTCTTATTCATTAAAATTTCCTCTTTAATTTGATACATTATTGCATATATTTTTAAAACTGTCTAGCATGTCTAACATTTTATATTGTGAATTCTACATAATTTTAAAATAAAATTTACTAAGAAAGTGTTACTACTGTAAAGTATATGAGCTTCTTTGTGATCAATCATGTGATTAAATATATTTTCAAGTTTGTTTTCTGCATGTTTGTTTTAAACAGCTTTTCTTCACGTTTTTTTTTTTTTTTTTTTTATAATGAAGGTTTTCTCAGAAGCCATTGAATCTTATAATCGTAAAGACATGCTCTTAAGTGCTCTGGTGAGGCCAAGCTCTGGCCGAATGGTTAGACTATTCGCCTCTCACTAAAGCGAGCCAGGTCGATCGCAGGCGACTGTATGTGGGATTTGTGGTGGACAAAGCGGCGCAGGGGCGGGTTTTCTCCGGGATCTCCGGATACCCCGCCATCTCATTCCATGTATCATTAGTTATCGCTTGCGGTGCTCATTTAGTAAAAATGGGCGTTAAACACTATAAAAAAGTGATCTGTTGGATCTAGTTTGGTATCTTAATAAGATCTTGTAAACATTTCAAAGTGATATCTTACGCACCTGATAAAACAGTTCAGAATTCACCAGATTTGAGATTGGCTGGATATAATTTTTGATCTCCCATTAACTAAATATTTTTTTGGTTTTAAAATCAAAAGTGTTTAAATTCTTTAGTTGTCTAAGAAATAAAAATACAGTTTTCTTTAACAAAATTGCAGGCTAAAGCCTACAATAATACAACTAAGGAATAAAGAATAAACAGCTTCGCAACTCGCAGCTTCCGAACACTCTGCATAGTTGGATGTTAAAAACTGCAAGTGAATTGCCAGCGAAATAGTTGAAGAAAGAAATGCGTCAGCTCTAATTTCACTCATATGCTGCAGCAGAAAACATAAATGCAATAAATTCTGTGTGAAAACGAATCACTTGGAGCTACTCACCCTCGAAGTCCACGGTTCCTGAACCGTCCGTGTCAATTTCAGCGATCATCTCGTCCAGTTGATCTGGAGTCAGCTGGTCATCCAACGCCATTAGGATTTCCTTTAAACTTGTAGTGGGGATATAGCCGTTACCTTAAAAACAACAGAACCTTTATACGAATTAGCTCTGACTTACATTTTGACTTATAAATTTGGCTTTTTGGAATCCTTGTTTTGTATCATTATCTGCATTTGTGCCTACATAACCTACTCTGGGCAATTAAATCATTAAATGTTCAATGCTGCAATATGATGACAAATATTATGTAAATGTAAGTGCATTAAAACTTAAGGTTGTATTACAGCCACATTTATCGTATTATTCTCCAATTACCTTCTTTATCGTATAGTCTAAATGCTTCCTTCAGTTCTTTCTGCATGACTTCATTGTCTTCATCCAAAAAATGCACGGCTACTCTGCAGAAGGAGTCGAAATTAAGTTTACCACTTTCTGCAAACAAAAGTACATCACTGCTTTAGAACTTAAATACTGATAATTCAAAATAGTTGTATGTACAGGTTGTTAATGGTATAAGAGAAGATATTAGTACAATTGAGGCAGAGTAATTAACAATATTATTTGTAAACTTATAATTTTATTTATAAGGTAGTATGTTTTCAGGCTGGTTAGTAGCTCTAAATAGGCGTGACATAGAAAACATGACGCAGAGTGGGCAGGGCGAATGCTGTAACGTGATAACGAATGCTGTATCGGAAGTGAATTGGAATGCTTTCTACAAGGCCAATGCTTGCTTATAAATATATGCTCCTCCCCTGAACTTGCAGGGGCTGTAATCCTGATCGCTAGTTTGCGCATCACTGTCCTAGATAGCATTTACAAAATGTGGCTTTAGAAAGTTGCTTCCAGGTTTTCAAACTCTGGGAAATTAATTCCTCATTAGTCCTTCAGAGCCCCCAGAAGTTGGTAATAACATGGGCAGCGCTTTAAATTCTATCTCAGCAAGGCCACGAATACCCTTCTCCGTGAAGTGGTGTTTTTGTCCGTAGAAATGACAACAGGCTGTTTTTCCCCACTTCTAATCCAGTTGTGTATGTTTTTCTGTGACGGTATAACTGCTGTGATTCCCGGAGTGTTCACAGCTTCTTCCCTGCTCACGATTGCCCTGCAGCATCTGGTGGAATGCAATCTCCTTTCTGTTGTTTCAACAGCAGCTGCTGGCTACCAGTAACTCTCATTGTGTCCAGATAGAAGAAATTCTACTTTGTTCTATACCCAGTTTACACAGGTAGCCGCATAAATTAATTGTTGTACTAGGCAACATATTTACAAAAACATTACAACAATGCATTCTAATTGTTACTGCCTCACTGACTCAAGTATAACACTCGAGAACTAGCTAGATCTAATTCATCAGATTAATCTACGAAGAGAAAGAAGATTATATTAGAAAGTTATGGTCTACTGTTGATTCAGAAGAGGGTGACGCGTCAGATATCAATACAGAATATTCTACAGAAGAATGGATTCCAAGTAAGGAAGATGCTTTTGCTTCAGATATTGAAGATGCTATCGATGGCTATAGTGATATTGAAATAGAAGTTCCGAAGTGAGATAATAGCAATGACAAAAGTGACAGTTGGTGAAAGTAGTGTTGTATTTGTTTTCTGCAGGCACTCTACCTGTCAAAGATGGAACTAAATGGCATAAAGAGCCTTTTGGGACTGAGGCATAATATATTGAGGAAAACGGCGGGTCTAATACGCCTACAGAAATGCTTGCTATAAAAGACACCTTCACGAATATATCCACAGACCAAATGCATGATATAATAGTACCACTCGAAACCAACAGGAAGACAAATCAGGTACTCACGAATTCTAACCTAAACTCAGAAGGAGCAACGAAAATTTAGAAGTCATTACATGCTTGTGGACGGCTGAAAATCGCTGGTAACTGTTTTGAAAGAGAAGAAAAAGTTGCAAGAAATGTAAACAATGAAATTCTGATAAACATTGTATTACAACAGT
The DNA here is from genome assembly GCA_030765045.1 of Tenodera sinensis. Lineage (NCBI taxonomy): Eukaryota > Metazoa > Arthropoda > Insecta > Mantodea > Mantidae > Tenodera > Tenodera sinensis. Next base: position 55,058,812 of record CM060972.1, read on the forward strand.
AATGTAACAAACATCAAAATTTACTAACTATATAATAATTTTAACTCAGTCACACTTTTGAGCAATTCATATTTTACACATATTTATGTCTATTGTAATGTTTCTCAGCTGCCTAATAAATAATACAACTACTAATATAATATGTGATAAAAAATATTTTGTCTTTGTTAACTTTACGTCTGTTCTAATACAGATGTAGAGTTACCTGGGTAACCCCAATAGAGATTACAGGTTGGATTATTATATAACTAATATTTATAAAGATGCAAATTAGGAATAACTAGTGGTTTGTGCATGCCAGCTTACATTGACAATTATAATTATAAAGGTTTAGCATAGCATCCTCGGTTTCATATATAGCTACAGGTGGTATTTTACCAACCTTAGCAGTAATAACAGGAAGAGGCGTGTGCGAAGTGTTCTGTCTTTATTTTTCGATAAAATAGGAACCCTAGGACTAAATTTTTTTATAAAAATTACATTTTGGTTTTGAATTATATTTATATTCCACGCAAAACTATGCAAATTTGTTTCTGAATTTAAAGGGTATTTTCTTTTGAAGTAAGGCTAGTAAAACAAAACTGTATGACAAATTTGTAACAGCTAAATTACATATAATTAAAAAGGATAATTGTTAAAATTGCATCGTCTGGAGCATTTGGCATAGGGTAGTAAAATTTAGTCGTGAAATCTAATTATTCCAAACCTAAACGAGATACCACACTAAAATTTAAAACCATGAAAAGTTTATATAAGGCAATGTTGATATGTGTGCAGCAATATTGGCTAAAAGCATTTAGAAATCACAGTTTCAGCATGGGAGACCTCGGATGAGACGATAACTTGATTTTAAAAGTATCATATTTTTCAGAAAATTTCACCCGGATTTAATTAGTATAAGCTTCTGAAATTTCTTTTGATACTAATCTTCTGTTGTAGTAAATTAAAGAGTTAAACTGAATAAAAAGAATTACTGAACTCTACAACTCAAAATAAAAGAGCTTCTTCCAGCAGGGGCTACTTCGGTTACATTACAAGTTCGGAGTTGCTGTTAATATTCTAGATGTGTGCTCTAATTGAGATTGGGTTCTGCCTTTAATTTCTCCAGGCCCCTGAACTGCACGCCTTCTCCTCTGGGAACTCGCGCTGGTAATTCCTTTTGAGATAATCTTGCCGAGTTACAGGAAAAACTCCAGTAAAAGTGATATAAAACGTTGCTTCAAGAGAGATGGACTGGCTTAGTAATAGCATACGTGTTTGAATTCTTTACTTACTTCCTGTATGTGGGCTACATTATTGGAAGCCACAATTACTTCCAAATTCGGCATAATATAAATATCTCAATTTCTAAATGGTCTTTAGAAATCCTTTAGCATAACTAATTCCATCTCCACTTGCAATGATGCTGATTTTGGTTCCATTATCAAGAGTTGGCAAACAGAAGTCATTTTCCAAGCTTTTAATGTCTTTGAATCTGCCAATTGTAAATTCATTCTTCACCTTTTCTATTAGTTCAACAAGAGTTCGCCCTCTTTGAACATATGTTTGTAAGAGTGGAGGGTTTAGATAGCTACATCAATTCTTAAAAATCCACCACTGTCTGTTACGAGAATTATGACATTCACGGCAAGTGAAGGGGTGTGTTGGCAGGTACACAGTCCACGTGACGCACAGTAGGGTGAGCCAAGGTTGGCCATGAACCTACTTTTGGAAGATAGCTGCTCTAAAGTCTAAACTTATTTGGGGGAGGGGGGACTTTGGTTAAAAAGGACCATTAGTTATCAGAATATCATACTTCTGTTACACTCAAACTCAAATTTGTCCTCTTACTCTTACTTCCAGGCTTGTATCTTGTCTTAATTTTCGTGTAAAAGTGCTAATTTATAAATTTGTTAGCCAATATAGCTAAAATTTTATTTTATATATGTGGTCTTATATATGCATTAGATGCTTTTAAATTTCAGTGTGATATCTGCTTTAGTTTCCGAGTTATTGCATTTTAATTGTATTACCCTATAGCAAATTTTTGCAAGGCGGAGTTTTAAAAATCATCGTTTTTTTAAAATTTTGTCTTATTTACCTAATTAAAACGCAAAAATCTGTAATATATTTTTGTTTTGTTAGCCTTAGTTTATAAGAAAACATTTTTGAATTTCCTCGTTTGAAATTTCAATTTATACGGCTCTGCAAATTAATAACGCAGAAACTATTCAGCGAAACAAAATTTATACGATTTAACTTCCTGTATTTTGGAAAACTAAATAATAAATTTCAGAAGAATTGGATGTATAGGAAATAGTTTGGAAAGGTGAGCGTGCTGTAAAAAAAAACAATTTTCAAAATTCAAAATGAAAATATACTAAAATTGAGAGGGAAGGAAAAAGCAGGCGCCGAGTATAAGATTGGTGGGTGGGGTAGCAGCTTTAACTATCAATTATTATGACAAAATGATCGGTTTTATTTCAGCCCGGTAATATACAAAAGGACGCAATTGTTTTAAGAAACTTAAGAAACTCATCTGTGTTTTAAAAGTAATTACTATTATTTTAGCTCGTAATGGATGATGATAAAAATAATAATGATAATGATAATAATGTTAATAATATGTATTATTAGGAAAAGCTGTATCCCTTTATATCAAATTGCTACAAACCTAAAATACGTGGATTGGATTGTTTCATTTTTCTACTTCTTTAATTATGGAAAACTGCATCTTCATTATTATTTGAACGAATATGTAGATAATTTCATTAATATTCACACCTATCAGACATAACATTTCGATTGGTGTGGATTTGCCTCAGTGGTACGGTAAACGCACTGTGCGACTGTTTTTTACATCTGAGGGCAGTGTTCGCCTCGAAGCACACGATCGTCACTGGCGTGTGCAAGGACTAATCCCATCAGCTGAGAGATGCCATTTACATTTTTGAGAAAAGTACTTCTTGCACCTGCGTCTATTTTGCCAGGTTACTCCGGTCAAAGCACGCTGTATAAAGCATTATTTATATTTTTATATTAAGCGTTTGCTTTAAGGCATCGAACTGCATTATTTTAGCAGTCTTAGTTATTTGTTCGTTAGAAGCTCCTGTGTTATCGGCCATTGGAGTTCAATGGCACTTTTCAGGCCCTCTTGTAACTTTGGGGTGAGATGTTGTATCGTGTGCTCTTCTGGTGGACAGGAACATGTGGGTCATCTATGATTCGTTAGCACTATAGGGGCTCCAAGGCAGGTTGACGCCTGTCTCTTGAACACTCGGCAATAGCTAATGTTGCAAGCATTACCTCCTGATCGCTTTCATGGAGAAGGAACCCCGGACGAACTGTTGATACATAGTTGGAAGAGCTCAACTAGGCGCCATCAAGGTGATGTTCCAAACAAGTAGTGGGTGGAGAGTGTACATTGCCGAACGATATTGATCCGCAATCCCTGGCCAGGCCGCCAGGAGAGCCTCAAAAGTGGAAGAGCGGTGTTCGAAGCGTTGCTTTTGATGATGTTCGAAATCTACCACTTCGCATCTGAATTTATAAAACTCTGCAATATATTTTATTTTGACGTACATAGTTGCCAGCTATGTCATATTTTCCCGAAAATCTAGTATTTCAACGTTTATTTGGGTCCAAGTCCCGGACGCCGTATTTTGGAGTATTGGTCCTGCACATCTTATGATAATTAGTAATTTCTGCTGTTTCTATCATCCTTTCTTTTTTAATCATCGCCCAATTCTCTGAGCCTAACTGAAAATTGGTGCTGCCATTGCCTGATAAAATTTAACATTGCTTCTTTCTGTGTTCTGTTTCCCACACATAGTTTGAAATTTATAAATTTTAGACTTCAAATCTTTTTCACAGTCAAGCGAAACATCACATCCTAAATAACCGAAATGTTGTACTTGTTCTATATTTATATTATGGATCACTATTTTAGACTTTATTGGGTATTTTCCCAGTGATTCCATTGACTTATATTTAAGTTGTAAGCTTTCATTGTCTTCTCAAACAGAAATGTGGCCTCTTGTAACATATTCTCATTTTCTGCCAAAATCATGTGATCATCAGCTAATAGGATTGAATTCAAAATTGTTTTATTATCTTAAAATTATGTTTTAGCTGATTCTGGCATTCGGCTATCGCTGTGTATATAAGTGTCGGTGCCATTGGGCAGCCCTGTGGTACTCCTACATTAACTATGTCATAATTATCGCTTATTTTTTATCCTTTATCAATGCTGATGATTGTATCTACATTCGTATTCCTTATGATTAAAATGAGTTGTCTCGAATACCCTTGTTTTATCATTATATCCCAAAGCAATTTACGCTGTACCTTATCGAATGCTCTTAAGTAATCTACAATGGTTTTCTATATTAAACTCCTTTCTTTTTTGGATAATTTGCCATATCGTAAAAACAAAATCCATGCACGATCTAGCTCTTCTGAATCCATATTGTTCATTCTTCAACAATATATCCGATATTTTATTCAGACATCTGGTTACTTGAAATTAAAAGGCTTGTACCTGTATACTTATTAACATAATTTCTAACCCCTTTCTTAACTTTAGGCTTTATTACTGCTCTTTTCCATTCCTCTGGAACATTAAGTGTCGGTCAACAAATAAGTATTAACCTTAAGAATGTTCGTTTAATTTTAAGAGAAGCATATTTAATTAACTTATTTTCTATAATAATAAATAATATAATAATAACTACTTAGAGTAAATAGTGGAAGTATTTTATTCTATCCAATATTCGACATCGAGATTTCAGCAGAAATATGTTTTGAGAGCCCTTGAATGTAAAAGAAGGGCATTTTTTGTGTGTGTTAAAGATATTAGAACTTTTTTTCTAATGTTACCAACTCCATTTCAATAAGATTATCCAAAGCGATGTAATACCGTTTAAAGTATGACTATTTTTGGACACCCTGTTGGTAGAAATATGATAAAGCCACTTTTACATTTTCTTGCTTAACTTATTTATTCGCTCTACGTCAGTCACTTTTCATTCAGTACTCATACATCTGCATTTAATACGTTTAAAGCTACAAAAAAGCTGAAAAAGTATAGAAGTTGAACTAGTAACAATAATAATGATCAGGAAACGTTCTGGTTTAACGAGCTCCCTTGATAATATTCCCTCTTTTCCCCAGCATCCCTACATAATCCACCTACATTTTACACAAAAAATACACTCTCAGTTCTCACAGGGATGTTATTTATAGCACAATTCCGCATAGTTTTAATGGTTTCCAAAACCAAAAGTTCTCTCATCTGAAAAATTTGAACATTCCGCTCCTCTGACGCATCGTTAGGTGGAACAAAGGTGGCAAATGGCTAAGTGATTGTTACCGATGTTTTTCAGCGGGAGCAGGTAAACAGCCAAAGTGATAATATTATTGATGATTATTTGTGCCAGAAATCAGCGGCAGTAAAATCACCAAACGAGTTCCATTTGTCACACAGAAAGTCAATGTCTGGGTTGTTAAATTTATGAACTAATTCCAATAGCTTGTAGTTCCATGTAAAACACTGGCGCTTTTGGGATAATAAATCTACTGAGAGCAAAACTGACGGTGAGACTGATTAGCACAGTCTAAAAAGAGAGTGCGCACGCTTGTTTCCATGTTTATTGGTCTCCATAATCACTGCAGACAAATGACGACTTCTTGGCATTAAACTGAAACATCACCTTCTCTGCGGTTTTCCTCTGTAGTGCATGTATATTAAATTAATTGATTACGAGCACATAAAGCAGAAAGACAGGAATGTTTTCACTAAAACCACTTGCTAAGGTTTAATCAGAAAGCGAAAGAAAACCACCCTTCCCCTCGTTACTTGCAACAGCTGATAACAAACACAGAAACATGGCGAAACCAGTTTTCTAGAGCTGCGCTTTCACTCGTTAGTGCGAACGCATACTTCAGAGCAGTAAGCCTATTAGTAAGGAAAACATTTGCTTCTTCAGTTACAATTGTAACAAAAAGTAAAAAACAATGAGACCTTAGATCTCCATCCACTTAATATTAATCTAGATCATTGTCATTGTCATTTATTATTATTATTATTATTATTATTATTATTATTATTATTATTATTATTATTATTATTATTATTAAACTGGCATTGCTCTTGATTTATCAAAATTAACTCCTATAATGCCGATAACCAGAATTGCTGTGTTGTACAGAGTTTAGAAATTAGAAATTAATTTTGAGGGATATTTAAATGCTAATTCTTTTTCTAAATCTATGTTTATAGTATTTACAGAATACTTTATGATGTAAGACTTCTATTACAAATGATTAGTTAATTAAGTTCTAAAGCGACAGCCTCGCACGATACCCTTAAGCAGACTGAGCAACTAATTTAGCAGGAATATTGAGATTTGATACTAACCTTCCTTGTCTTCTTGCTCCAGAAGTGCCTCTAGCTCCAAATCGTCTATCGCAAGACCCAGCGTGTTCAGAATGGTCCGTACTTTCTCCTTTTCAATTTTACCCAGCTTCCCTGAGTCAAACATGGAAAACGCCCGCCGCAACACTGCAACATAATAGACTCACATGTACATTACAGATTAGGTTATAATATTTTAGCTGAAATTTACAATTAAATCGACACAGGAACCGCAAAGTAAAATAATAATCAGCATAAACTAAGAGCAAAACCAGATACTTAAAGAGCAAAACTCTCGCGAGTCTCGAGATAAAACTAAATGATATGTTTCTCCACCACAGCTCGAAGAAACCCATATTATTGTACATTACGAGGGTTGTCCCACAAGTACCGGACCTGACGTATAGAGGTTGTTGTTTCAAACAAATGACTACGTTTGACGATGCTAAGAATACTTTAATTTGAAAAATCCAAGTCCAACTAGCATTAAGACTCTGGGTGAATCTTCTCCAATGTTTACAAATGAGGTAACCTCGCCAGAAATTGAAAGCGCGCGAGCTAGCAGACATTGCAGGAACTTTATAAAATGCTGTACATCGCACAGTGACTAAGAATTTGGACACGAGAGAGCTGTGCGCAAGATGGGTGCCGTGTTTGCTCACAATGGACCAAAAACAGCCTCATGGAAATGTTTCAGTCCAAACTTGACAATAGCTTGGTGGTAAAAGTTATGCCAACATTGAAAATGTGGATTCTGCAGTTGATGGCCATTTTGCAGAGCTCGACGGTTCTCATAAACAGGGCATCGCTGGGTACTTTTGGGACGGCCCTTCTAAACAAAAAGGTAGTCAGAATCAAAATGCTTCAAGAATCAGTTATATTTTTCGAATGTTTTAGGTACCGAAGCATACATTATATAGAATCATTAAAACATAAGGTAAGTCGCTGCCAAAATTTCCCAGCAGAGGCGCACTAAAATCCTTAGCTCACAAACAGGTGTGATATCTCTCATTTTTTTTCATTTAAAAGTAGTTACTGTTATTTTGCTAGTACTCATCAGCACCACACTGCAATTTTCTGGACATTGAAGCTGTTTTCTGCAACAGCACACGTTTTTCTGAAGCCCAGTGTAAGTAAAGTTTCTGTGGAGCATGCCCTTACGCCGGGGTTTGTTACACAAGTAGACGAGCAGCACTTGTTCTGTTAGGACGTTACACAGCCCAAATTCATGCTGACATTTATCCAATATTGAGTAATGCGCACCGTCTATTCTCTGTTGTGGCGCAGTAACTTGCAAAGAGGGACCTTTTCCCCGTTATTCCAGAATTGTCTTATCTCACGTCCTTAACGGTGGATAGGAGAAAGATTCTAGGAGCTAAGTAAAGCTTGACTAATGTTCAAGCCAAGCTACTTTAGAGAAAGTCTTATAAACATTCTGCATGTTTATAATAGTCACCGCGGTTCGAAATGGGGTTGTTGTATACGCACCCGGGTATCTAGGACCTAGATGTAGCTCTTGGCCCTTCTCCCTCAGAAAATAGTCATTCCGTGCAGCTCTCCCACTCCGCAGGGTTCGTTTCAGCCATTTCGAGTAGGTTCCTTTACAGAACGTTCGCTTTGCATTCCTTTCTATATAAGGAGTGCACTAGTGACGTGTTGACTGTTTTCAGGAGACAATTGACTGCGAAGTTGAGTTGAGTAAGTTCAGTGGAGAATACCCAGTGCAGTTCAGTTATGAGTTGAACTTAGCAGTTCAGTTGTGATTCAACTCCACTGATCACTTCCGTTTTCTCCTGAATATGTAGCATTGTCTAAACAGCAAACTTAACGTCACTCTAAGCGTCTAAGTGACAAATGAACTGTGTTTGGTATCAATGTTTTCGTCTGTTACATCTCAGAATAAATAGTTTCTAGATCAGTGGTGTCGTTGGAAAGAAAAAGAGAGGTTACTTTGCCCCTTCCCTCGCTGGTGACGTAATAAATATAAGGGCAAGGAAGAGAGGATTACGGTCGGAATTGGTAACGGGATATGTTAACGCCCGACACTGAAGGGGGGCAGCAGTACCGCATTAAGCACTGCCAGTCGCCTTTACTCTGCACGGTTACGCCACTAAGCCAAAGCAGTGGAGGGGGAAAAGAGGAGATTGACTCGATTTTTGGCACCTAAAACTCTAGATTTTCAACTCCACAATACAACTCCTTGTACAAAGGTGTGGAAATTATTATCCTCATATATTTATTCAGTTGTAATTCCGTGATAGTTTTGAATAAGTGTTGTGTAATTGGTCATAAATGGGCAAAAGTCATTTAAATGACGATCCTAGAACACAATTATAATGTTCTAGAACATATTTTACCTGATTGAGAATTGAAAAGTTTTATAAATATACTAAAAAATTTGTAGGAATGTTGTGACAATGGCTCCTATTATTAAAATTTTTGTGTATATATTTACCTACAATTAGTTGTTTGAAATTAATTGAAAATGTCTTTTTTTTCGGTAGGGAGTTCAATGTTCACAAAAGCTCGATCGTTTCGTCAGATTTGTTAAACATATTCCATAGCCATTTGCTTTCTCAGCTACTGCTGATAAGGGAAAGTTGAACGGTTCAGCTATCTGTTGAATACTTCAGAACTGCTAACTGTTGCGGATAAAACCATGACAGGACACTGAACTTTGTATAATGGTACAGAAGTAGAAGTTGACAGAAGTATAAGTTCTCCATAACTGACAGAAATAACAAGGAAAATCTCCAAAATAGTTCACTTCACAATAAAATGCATTGATATATAAATTATGTGTTTGAGGAAGATCTACATTTCTGTACAGTAAGATTTGGTCTATCTCTTACGGTTTACCAGTTGTGTAAAAGTCATCTAGAATAAACAGGACTACATAGGCTATAGCCATAAAATTTAAGATATACGTTTAATTTGCCATTAAAATATGTGACACATGTGGTATTTTAACCAAATTAGTTATGTACAAGAAAATAAAATTTTTCGAAAAATTGTACAGGTAAAGAATAGTTTAGGGTAGAGGAATATTCTTCAAAATCTTCGTGTCGCATCTTTGAGGGACATTAAACTTAAATACCAACTTTGGTTTTTAACCTATTTTCGTTTTCAGTTATGCTGCCCATACAGTAAAACACACACACACACGGACCTTTTTAAAAAAATGTCCCCCCCCCCCCTCAGACTCTAGGGAGGATGGGGTATAATCCTAGTTAAAGAAAAATTCGTACCTTCCAGCCGGGAATCAAATCCGGGACCTCTTGCATAGCTGATTAGGCGAAACTGATAGAACCAAAGGGTGAAATTTAGTATTTTTTATGCTTGAGAGTAACAAATAAATTTAAGTAAAAATAAATCATAAGTTTCAAACAAATCCAAAAAATACTTTAGATTTTTTAATTTTCACACATGCGTTTCCCTAATGGGATTGCACTGTTGTATCATAGAAGAGAACAATGGACTGGTAGTTGCCTGTGGAAATGTCATCCACATTACGTGGAAAAGGAGGTAAACAATGCATCAGCGATCTATTTACAGAGGACTTCACAGTGATTGTAACACTTGTTTACTGATTGTGTTGATGGTGCTCAAACTGGGTCAAGTTTTGTTCCTGAACAACGAGAGATAGATACATGGGGACCTTTATGCAAGCAACTGATCACACCACAACATGGCCGTCAACGTGCAATCGACCTTAGCCAAACATTCGCTGGAGCTCTCTCACAGTCCCTCGCCTTGCTAGTAACTCTTCATGTAGCTGTACAATACAGAATCCCATTAAGGCAATGCATGTGAATAATGGGATGAAAATCTGAATAAAATGCAAAAACCAAAAACCGTATTTATACTTTAGCGCGTTTGATTCACTAATTTCGACGATATTTATCTCTCTGTGCGGCCTCTGAAACAACCCCCCCATGTGTGTAAAAGTGCAAATACGGAGGGGGGACACCTCGTTGGATCTTTTGCGTGCTACAACCCCCAAAGAGAAGGGATGAGGTGTTTCCTCTACACAGGGAGAGGGCAACGATGCGATCCTTGCGGCCCGGGCAGCAACTTCCAAGTGGGGCTACGGATGGGGTTCCTGCTTCCACGCGCTCCGCAAGCTTTTATACCGGCGATGACGTAGCCAGTTCTTTCTCAAACACCCACAAATAAGCCGGCTGCCGTACACTCCTCAAATGCTCTGGAGAACTCTTTCTGTTGCCGCTTGATTGTTGTTAGTCAGGTGTTTGTTGACTTCATACATACCAACGTGAGCAAACTCCAAAGTCAGTTGGCCGATCACCACGAAAATTGACATATATGTTTTTTCATCGCAAAGGTTTTTATACAATCCATTTTACCACGCAACGTATTACGTTCACATGGTTTTCTCTACTCCCTTTTCTTTTACATAACACTACTCCCTCTTCTACAAACAATCCATACATTTTTCCGTACCTTTAAATTATAAGTGCAACGTATTACATTCACACGGTTTTTCGACTCATTTTTCTTTTATTAAACACAATCACATTTATACATGCTTAGGCTTTTACCGCCGGCGTTAATGCAATATATAGTAGTTGGCGGGTTTATACGCCATGGTCCAGTCGATTAATTATCGAACGTTTCGCCCAAGACTGTGTTGAGCATCTTCAGAGTGACTTCTGGCTGGTTAACAACTAGAGGGCGATTGATGGAGCGCCCGGTGAGAGGGACCGCCTCTAATCTCCTATTGGTTGTTCGTATGTCAACCACTACTATGTGAACCGGGCGTAACGTCAGATAATTCATCGACAGGACCACCGCCTATAAACCCACAAACTACTATCTATTGGACAATCACATTTCTTTCACTACTCCCTCTTCGACGAACAATTCATGCAATTTTCTATATGACTACAATAGAACTGCGTATTATATTCACACAACTTTATCAACTAGCTTTTCTTCCTGTAGTATTTGTTATTGTTCAGCAGTGCTTTTGCTTAGTGTCGTTCCGGTGTTTTAACAGAAAACAAAGAAGTGGTTTAAAAAGTAAAGTTGTCACAATTGGTGTCAGGAGTGGCACAAAAATGCCCTGGTACTATGGTTTATTCCTCTAAAAGCCATTAGTGTTGCTTATATTTATTGAATGACCCGTGTATTTTATTTTAGTTTTTTCCCTATAGATTACAAGTTTCCTCAGTCAGTCTTATCATTTCACAATAGTGCTGACGATGACTTCAGGTGACAAACGATGAACTGAAGACCAGTCACCCAGCCACTACTAGGGTAATAATAGACGAATGAATATATGGAACGTTGCGATGTAGTGTCTAGTACCTTCTACTTTCCCCTACTAAAGGACAGATTTGCATCACTGAGCCGGCGTCTGATACGATGGCGTGAACCTTTACGGCTGTATTTCCTTATCCAACAAGGAGCAGGGTCCAACCCACTGCAGACAAAGGATCCTATTATGCCTTTGTGCCCTAATTAACATGTTCTGATCCGCCTTTTGAATGAAACTCTCTTACAGTATTGCCAGGCAGTAACTGATATTCAAGCTGGAATAATGGTTTGCTTTCAACACGCTAATTGGGAATGTACCTGAGGGTCTAAAGCCAAGCAGTGACCCCATCTTTCTGCCCCAGAACATCTGAATTGCTGCTTGTAATTACTACTCACTTAATAGGCACCCCATTTCTAATCATATACCTGGCATATCACGAACAAAAGAAAGAGAGGCACGCGTGAGCAACGTATGTAAATTGATCAAATGTGCTTGAAATCCCAAAAGAGGGAAGGATATAAATATCCTTAATAAACAAAAATGTCATTTAAAACATGATGTGAAGCAGAGAAAATCTATACGTATTATACCGTATCTATGGCTCCATGTTTTATAAATCATTTTTATATTTATAGGCTTGTTAAACAAATATTTGTAAGGATTATTCACATAGTTATATTTAAAACCTCTAAGGTCTAGTATTATAGAGGAATTTAAGCTCTCGGTTAGGTTTCTTTCATTTCATAAAGAAACCTTCAGTTTAAATTTACTGGAACTCATCTGGCGTTTAATGACAGATTAGGCATGTGTAACATGGCAATCCCAGATATACAGAATGTAGATGAATAACTCCGTATGAATTTTATTGGTGATAGGCACTTCATAGGCAATCAATTTGAGACAGGAATTCAACGGTCTACAACGTCAAGTTAATAAGCTATACGTGTTCAAAGTTTAGAAATTGTCACCAATAAATCATAAACAGAAAGAAATATATCAATATTATTCACTGGAATCGAATTAGTGCTTATTAGGAACTTATAAAGCCTGTCTTCTGTCTCTCTGAAGAATCATTTCTAAACTGTAGCATTACCTAAATCGCTTAAATTGGAAACTTAACATGTGGCTGCACGCCACTGTAATGGATAACAGGTTGTGGCGAGCGGCTACAGAAATATAGGTTACCGCTAAAACATGCGGCTTGGCCGCACGGCTATGCCAACCGATGTGGGCCAAATGAACCCGAGAAATCGAGTTCAAACTCGGAAAGGGTTAACCTTTTCCCCCTTTCTTTCCGTTTTGAGAGCAATGTGCTTATGCTTTAAATTAACAAAATACCACCATCATAGATATATGATGCACATAGCATTGTTTACTTCTAAAGAATAACAATAATTAAAGTACCAAAATACGAAACCTGCACTTAATCATTACACCGTTCTGCATTTCAAAACTTATTTCTTTTAATTTGATAGGTGATCCTAAATGGGTTTCTTGTGCTGAATTCAAAAACAATCTCCGTTTTCTCTCGTCACGTCAGGTTTTCAACATATTCATAAATAACGGAAATCTAATGAAAGTTTTGTGAAACGTAATAAAAATTATTTTCTTGAACCACCATCTTGAATTTTCTGGCTATAGCCCCTGCAGTCGTATTTACTCTGGAGGACTTTTGCGTAACTGATAAACCGTTAGAGATAGACCAAATCATACTCTACAAAAAAATGTAGATCTTGCTAAAATACACAATTTATGTCAGAATAAATTTTCTTGTAGGGTGAACCATTTCGGAGATATTCTTTATGTGTCTGAGTTTCGGAAAACTTAAAACTTTCTTGAAATGGAACATCGTTGTTCATTGTTTTATTTGTTAATTCTGCAAAGAGAACGGAATCTCAAAGCTTTAAAAGATTTGGCCATCGCACAAAGCTTATTGTATTCTAATATTCCCCTTGCACCTACAAGGAAATAAGCAATAAGATAATTTATATCAATCTTTATCTTAACTAATACGATGAAGATATAGGAATAAGAGTTTCTAAGAATGATTAGTACAAGATTAGAGAAAGTCATGTGAGTGCAACACATCAGATTTATCAAATACTAAGTATTTGCTTCGGAAATAAGTTTTGCTGGAAAACCTTTACGGTAGAAGTATGTGTCCTAGTCGGACGTTCGAGGTGCGGTTTGATGCGTCTCTAAGAGAGCTTTGAGGTCGTGGTTCGTTAGTTCAGATTGGATGACTAGTTCTGGAGTTACTTCGGAAATAAGCTTTGGTGGAAATGTCAGTTTTACGGTAGAAGTATAGATCCAAGGTGGACGTTCGAGGTGCGGTTTGATGCGTCTCTAAGCGAGCATCAAATCTATCGTTCGCTGGTTCAGATCGGAGTATTAGTGCTGAAGTTCTTAGGGAAATAACTTTCGGTGGACAGGTGACTTTTACGGTAAAATTATCTGTCCTAGGTGGACGTTGGAGGTGTGCTGTGGTACGCCTCTAAGAGAGCTTCAAATCTTATTATACAAAAAAAAATTTAGATCTTCCTAAATGACACCATTTATGCCTCAATAAATTTGTTTGTAGAGTGAACCATTTCAGAGATGTACCCTGTTATTTGTGTCAGTTTCAATTGGAACATCGTTATTCATTCAGCAACCAGTGGTTTCTATAAACACTGCTTAGCGTTGTTTACATTTAGATAGTTGTGTTCAGAAAGTGTCGATTTTTCGGTGGAATACAATACGTTAGGTTACATTTTATCATCTGTTGTTGCCTTGGTTCTATAAACTATTTCCTTTTAAACACCTACATTTCACATCTCAAAACACAGAAGTTTGGACCTAATAATCACGTTGGTATTGATAATAATAGTAACATTTGGACAGCAGCAGGAATATTGAGTGTTTAAATAAGATGATGGGTTACTCAGCTGTAAGGGATGAATAAGACGCCGTGGGAGGGAGAGAGGGGGAGAGAGCTATAAGTACCTGACCGTACTGTGTTGTTGTTGTTGTTGCTAGGAGGCAAGTCAGTTCACAGTGCTTCAGTTTGCTGATTAGAGATGGCATTGCAGCACAAAATATAGTAAAATAACGTTTTTAATAACATTTCAGAATTTGGTAAAATATAATCAAATTATTACTTCTTAAGGTTAATGGATAAGGTTTGTGTATAATTTTCATGGAAAAAATTACAAGATTATTTACTAAATGAAGGAAAACCAAACTGTTTTACACACTCGTGTGGACTTATACTTTATGAATACACATATTAGATGGCTGCTTTATGATTTCCCAGTGGACGCCAGATGCAAGGTCGCCATGTATGCTGACGACACTGCAATATACAACCACCATAGAAATCCACGTTTCGGCCTTGCAGAAATGCAACGTTATGTGAACAACTTCCTCTCATGGCAACATGACTGGAAAATCAAAATTAATCCCGACAAATGCCAGCTGATTCATTTTTCTAAGCGGCGTCACACTTTGGCAACGGACCTAACGGTCGGTGGTCAAGTATTGCACTGCCGTCAGCAAGTTAAATACTTAGGTGTCACCTTGGACCGCACAATGTGTTGGTCCACCCACATAAAAAATAGCGCCAATAAAGGCAGACAGCGGCTAAAGTTGTGCGCCCCCATCTTCCGTAGTAAACAGTTGCGACTAAAGTCAAAACTTATACTATATAGGTCATTTATTCTCTCGGTGGTCCTGTATGCATGTGTGGCCTGGGCTAATGCCTCCAAAACTGCCCTCAAACAACTCCAAACCCTCCAAAACCTCTCCCTCAGAAAAATCCTCTCTGCTCCACTCCTCACCACCACCCAAACTCTTCACCTCGAAACTCATATCCCGTTCATCCCGGAGGCAATAGACAAAAGAGCAATGGCGGCATGGACGCGCATTAGGAACCACGAAAATGACGTGATCGCTAACATCGGCAAAGGCGAGCCGAAGCACCGCAAGCATACTAGGATAAAAATGTTCTAGAAGCGGCTCGGCTCGCCGACTAATGCGCGTCCACGCAACCTCGTCCCTAAGCCACATACATGTTCCGGCAGAGGCCCTCGCCTCGGAAAATATTCAGGAGCTGCCACCGCGGGACAGTGTATATAGTGTCAAAACTGTAAATAGTGTAGTGCGCTGGGACGCATATTTCTGGTGTGCCCAGTGAAGATGTGTGTGTATGTGTGTACGAGTGTGTGTGTGGGTGAATGCGTGCGTGTATGTGTCTGTATATAATTTGTAAATATGTACATATGTATATATAACCCAAAGACGAAACAGACAAAAGACAAAAGAAAACTATTCTCGGTGACCTACAGATGGTCACCGTATGGGTTTTTGTATATAGCGAAAACTGTAAATATGAACAAAGTCAACTGTAAATCAATGTAAATATAGCCTGTAAGCCGGGCCCAATGTACCGGCACCAGGCCAATACTTTTAAAATAAACTAACTAACTAACTAACTATTTCTATTCCTGCGGTTTGTAGCTCTTCACGCTGTTTTCTAGTACAGGGTGACACGTATTTTGTGTTCCATTGGTGTAAGGTTTTAGGTTCTCACGCGTAATCAGCCGTGTAATGAACAACGAGCTTTCGCTCATTCCATGCTCAATGGCCTTCTTCCTTATTCACATAAAGTAACCACAACATCGAACATCTAGGGGAAGCTTGAATCTCTAGTTCGAAGATTTAACATTATTTCTAAGGAAAATGTACAACTCCAGTGACCTCGAAGATTTAAGCAGTTCTATTTATGGAAACATTTAATATCCAGTTGTTTCGAAGGTTTAATATTATTTCTAGGGAAAAGTTAATCTCCAGTTAGCTCGAAAATTTAACGTTATTTCTATCTAAGGAAAAATTAAATCTCCAGTTAGTTCGAAGATTTAACGTTATTTCTATCTAAGCAAAACCACAGATTAGACAGTATACAGAAAGGAACGCTTGAATCGGCTCCTTTGATCTGCATGTACCCGTTGCGTTGCGCGCTTCGCCATATTGCAACCAAGTTAAGGAAGCGATTGCTACTTCCTAGCAGGGCTCGAAACAAGCAGTTCTACGAAACGGAACTCTTAATCTAGCCGACTAAATGAACATTTTTACAATAAGAAACGCTAATGAAACCGAACATATGATTAACTGAGACTAATACAATCTATTTTCCCTCCAATGAAGTTCACTCACTAAAATGAGCCTGAATGATACACAATAATTCATATTGGGAACTGAAAACATTCATACGTTTACTAAAGGCGCCCAGTTCTTACATAGAAAAAAACAATAACGCACGAAAGCAGAATGAAGCCAACAAAATTTTGTTTTCTACTGATATGTATTAACAAAAGAAGCCCTAGTAATATGAAACAAGTGGAAAATAGGTAGCAGTAACTAATAAGCAAGTGGCTCATAAGCTGCTTTTATTTACCACAAGAATGAGACTGCACAAAATCTTGAATCAGATTCTGCATACAATGAATCATACGGTCTTGTCATACATAGCAAAAGAAGTAAATAAAACACAAATGTAGAGCATGATGCAGTAACATAAATAACAGTAGTAACTTTACAGTATGGCAAAAGTTAGGATTATTTTACATTAAGGGCTAAGGATATCTAGGAATGGTCTTTTTATATCATGTCTATTTGCACAGCATAAAATAGTTACTACAAAACATATAATTGCATTTATTTTATTTCACCTTTTTACAATAAAACAACAAAGTCTGTGTACATTCACATGACCTCCTCTGCCAAAATTACACTCTATTGCAGCATTAAAGAAAAATAGTGTTCAGGTATGACATTGTACTTTTTTCTTGCTTGTTTAATCTGCATTTATGAAGCAATTACAGCAGCAAATCATATTGTTCATAGATGTGTCAATTTTATTAATTTGTAACTTTTTTCACTTTTATTTTTATTTTTCAAATCTCTATCCACAAACTTAAAGAAATAAAAAATTCTCATGCTGACAAACAGCCTTATTAAATAACGTAACCCCAAATTTGCACCTGTTAAACTATACTATTTGTTTCTTTTCACATTCAATGAGAGTATCAGGAAGGAGAATTGAATGATTAATGTATTTGCTGTGCTAACCAATTAGCATTGCCAATAAATAGACAAAACAGTTTTTCTCAGAAACGCATGTTGTGCAACTATCGAGTTTTGAAAAAACGCTCCTCAATTCTTACAAACCCTTATTCCTATATCTTCTTCGTGTTAAAATAAACATTTGTACAAATTATCTTATTGTTTATTTCATTGTAGGTGCAAGGGAAATATTAGAATACAGAAGGCTTTGTGCGTTAGTCAACTCTTTTAAAGCTTTGAGATTCCGTTCTCTTTGCAGACTTAACACATAAAACAATGAACAACTTTGTTCCATTTCACGAAAGTTTTAAGTTTTCCGAAACCCACACACATAACGAGGAATATCACCGAAATGGTTCACCCTACAAGAAAATGTATTCAGACACAAATTGTGTATTTCAGCAAGATCTACATTTTTTGTAGAGTATGATTTGGTGTGTCTCTACACGGTTTACCAGTTATGCAAAATTCGTTCAGAGTAAATACGACTACAGGAGCTATAGTCAGAAAATTGAAGATATACATTTTATTTCCCATCAAAATATCTCAAACATATAACATTTTAATCAAAATCTTTAGAGCCATTTTCAAGAAAATCAATATTTTCGAAAAGTTTTCCATGTAAACGGTAGTTCAGGGTGGGCAATTTTGTTCAAAATCTTCGTGTCGCATCCTTGAAAGACATTAAACTTAATCACCAACTTTGGTTTTTAACCGACTTTTCGTTTTTGAGTTATGCTGTCCACGAAAGGACGAATACAGATCGACCTTTTGTAAAAATGCTGTTTTTGCATTCAGGAGCCTTAAAACGTATTATATTCCCGATGCAATCTCGATATCGATTTTTGGGTGGATACAATACGTTACATTACATTTCTCATCTACGTATTTTTGCCTTGATGTAACCTCCACTCTTAGTTCTAGAAAGTATTTCCTTTTAAATACCCACATTTCACATCTCAAAAAACAAACGTTTGTACCTAATAATCGCGTTGGAATTGATAATAGTAATATTTGGACAGCAGTATATTGAGTGTTTAAATAAGATGATGGGTCACTCAGCTGTAAGGGGAGGGAGGGACAGAGAGCTATAAGTACCTGACCATACTTGTTAATTTTGTTGTTCGTTGTAGGTAGGCAAGCCAGTTCACAGTGGTTCAGTTTACTGTTTAGAGATGGTGCTGCAGCACAACATATCGTAAAATAACGTTTTTAATAACATTTCAGAATTTGGTAAAATATAATCAAAGGTACTGCTTCTTAAGTTAATGCGTATATGTTTGTCTATAATTTCCATGGAAAAAATTACAAGATTATGTACTAAGTGAAGGAAAACCAAACTGTTTTACACACTCCTGTGGGCTTATACTCTATGATAAAATAAAAATGTCAAAAAGCATAAAAATATATCTAAAATTTTAAATCCTCAAATTGATATCACACTCAGCTAAAAACTTAAAAACTATCAACCACTGTTTTGTCGTCCGCTAACACCTCTGCAAGTCTGGGAGGCAGCTGCAGAGAATCGCGAAGGTGCGCTAGAGAGCAACACTCCAGCAGCACGTGACGGACAGACAAAAGATTGTCACACAGTGGACATAGAGTGGCCCCTTTTAAATAGGTAACCATGCGAAAAATTGCAGTGGCCTATTCTTAATCGAGCCAAACTAACCTCCTCGCAACGAGATGTGCGAAAGGAAGTTACCCAGCTTATCGGAAGTTCTTTCACTTCTCTAAGCTTATTACCGCGGAGAGTTGACCACTCGTCGTGCCAGGACGACAGCACCGCTCTCCGTACTTCAAGCCTAAAGTCTTCCGAAGTAACACGTGAGATGGTAATACTGGGTTCTGTAGTTGCCGTCTTTGCTGCTAAATCTGCCATTTCATTCCCCAGCAAACCTACGTGACCAGGAATCCATGAACACACCACGTCAACACCAGAAGCGGGTAAAACATGGAGGTCATCCTGGATACGTTGTACAATAGGGTGGGGGTTGTACAACTGACAAAGGCTCTGCAGTGCACTAAGGGAATCGCTCAAAATCAGGCAGTCACCTAATTTACGACGGCGAACATACAAAACGGCTCGATAAATTGCATAAAGCTCTGCAGTAAAAATGGAAGTGCTATTTGGAAAACCGAATGTATATGGTTCGTTTCCATAAACATAAGCACATCCAACACCGTTGGTGTTCTTTGATCCATCGGTATAAATACATCTAAATACAACAATTCTAAAAAACACATGCGGATACTTGAAATAGGCATCGTGGACTTCTGGTGTATGGTCATCCCAAGATCTACATGGGGCGTACCAGATAGCCAAGAGGGGTAAAGTCTCTCGCCCTTGGCGAACATCCTAGGCAGTTCCAACTCCAAGCTTCACTAGAAGGTCTTGGAAACGGAACCCCGCAGGCTTAGGACTAAGGGTGCTATTTCTATATCGTTCTCTTAGCGTAGTGGTGAAAAAAGAAGCGAACTCTGGGTGCTTAGGCATACATCTAAGCGCACAACCATAATTTGCCAAGAGAATCTCACGCCGATATTGCAGAGGAAGTTCTGCGGACTCGGCGTAAAGGCTCACCACTGGGCTTGTTGGAAAAACTCCTATTGCTATGTGGATGTCCCTATTATGGACCACGTCTAATCTTCTCAGCACAGATGGTCGTGCTGACGAATAAACAGTACACCGTAGTTTTGATCGAATGAGTGCGCGATAGATTCGCAACAAAACTGTCCGATCGGCTCCCCACAATTTGCCATTCAGTACTCGCATAATATTAGAGAACGGTCACATCGTGCTCTGAGCTGTGCAATATGCGACGACCAACTAAGCTTCCTATCCAAGATCAAACCCAGGAAGCGCGTCTCTTCAGCGAAGGGAAGTAAATTTGGACCAAAACGCAACGATCGTGGTAATCGTCTCCTACGGCGCCAGAAATTAACGCAGATTGACTTCTCAGTTGAGAAACGGAAGCCGTTTTTCACGCTCCATTCTCTAAGGTTGTCCAAACATTGCTGCAGGCGCCGTTGTAAGAACGCCGTGCGCTGAGAAGTGAAATATACAGCGAAGTCGTCTACGAATAGGCATGACGAAACTCCAGGTGGAACACATTTTCAGATGGAGTTAATTGCTACAGCAAAGAGCGTGACACTTAGCACCAAACCCTGAGGTACTCCCTCCTCCTGAACAAAAGAATTAGAAAAAACCGAGCCGACCCTTACTCGGAAAAAGCGATCCTTCATAAACTCCTGAATGAAAAGTGGTAGGCGTCCACGTATGTTCCAGGCATACAGGGAACGTAGAATCCCTGCTCGCCAGCACGTATCATAAGCCTTCTCAAGATCGAAAAATATGCCCACGGTTTGACAGTTCTTCATAAACCCGTCCATTATCTGTGTCGATATTGACACAAGATGGTCAACAGTTGAACGGCGTCGTCGAAAACCACACTGGATATTAGTCAGTAGGTTACGACTTTCTAACCACCATACCAATCGTCCATTGATCATGCGTTCCATCACCTTGCAAACGCAACTGGTGAGGGAAATAGGACGATAGCTGGAGGGAAGATGACGGTCCTTCCCAGCCTTCAAGATGGGAATAACGGTGGCCTCCCGCCAATTTTCTGGGAGTATACTGTCAACCCAAACACGATTATAGACCTCGAGCAGGAATGCCTTACCTTCAGGAGAGAGCCGTTGTAACATTTGTACATGAATACCGTCCGGTCCTGGTGCTGAACATCGCGAAGATTTCAGGGAATACTCCAGCTCTGCCATGGTGAAAAGGCGATTGTAATCTTCTACGTTTCTAGAACGAAACGAGAAGCCTTGAGATTCCACCTGAGTTTTAATTGGAAGGAACTCAGGGGAGTAGTTTTCCGAGCTAGACACTTGTGCGAAATCACTGCCAAAGGTATTGGCCACTTCAAATGAGTCAACAACAGCTCCTGTGGCTGTTTTTAGTCCCGCTATTGGTATTTGGGTCGTTTTAGCTGCAACACACCTTAATCTATCCCACACAACCGAGGAAGGTGTGTGTCGGTTAAGTGAAGCTACAAATTTGCTCCACGATGACTTTTTGCTATCCTTAATCACTTGTCTGGACCTGGCGCGCATTTTCTTATATTCGATTAGGTTATCCAAAGTAGGGTGACGTTAGAAAACCCTAAGAGCACGCCTTCGAGTACGAATGGCATTCCGACATTCTTCCGTCCACCAGGTGGCGGGAAATCGACGCGGGTGTGTAGTCGACCGCAGAATTGATTGTTCAGCAGCAGAGAGAATCGTCTCCGTGAGATGCTGTGCCAAATTATTCACTGAGTCGTGCTCGTTGTACGTAAAGACAGCCAACTGGGTGTAAAGGTTCCAGTTGGCATGGTCCAAACGACATCTGTGCATACGTGTGGCATATGTATGTTGCGTCAAGAGACTAATAAGACATGGGAAGTGGTCACTAGAGTGTAAATCAGGGATGACATTCCATCAGTGGCGGTTCCTGGGTGATCGCAACTGCTTGCTTGTTTAATTTCCCGCGGCCTCTTTAGCAAATGTCAGCGCATTCAGTAAACATGCTGAGACGCATAAACCCGATTTTGCGGCTGGCGAAGGCAGCCCTTAGGCAAGGGGTACGCGGGGAGAGGTGCAAAGCTTGCATTTAAGAGTACGGCGAGTTACGGCAGCATAATCGACAAGGCCAACACATGCGATTCTTGCCGCGCAAGCGCACTACGCTCTCGTACAAGTCGTACAAGAGCATTTCCCTCCGGTTGTTTAGCAGAACCTACTAAGCAGCCAACGTGACGGTTCTAAATATATAATCGGTTAGCGCGCTCGCCTACCACCTAAGCGGCCCGGGTTCGATCCCAGGGACCCGCATGTGGTATTCGTGGTGGACGAAGCGCCGTCAGGGCGGGTTTTCTCCGGGTGCTCCGGTTTCCCCTGCCATCTCATTCCACCGGTGCTCCATCTTCATTCCATGTATCACCAGTGTCACCGCCTGCGGTGCCGTAGTAGTAAATGCGGGCGTTAAACACTGCTACAACAATCTAAATATAATGCGTCCATATTCTATATTAAAATGACAGTTATATTAATGTTACAAACCCAATTGCATGTAATCTTATTAAGCCATTATAAATGCTTATAATTACTCTTCATGTCGTAACTTACTAAGGCCAACTCTTCAGATTCGAATAGTTATTTTGTTAGTCTTTATTACTGTTTGTTAAGTTTGTGTTTTGGCAGCAATTTGAATACAGTTGTGTCTGCACATAGTGGGAAATTTGAATCTATGAAAGTGCGAAAATGAATAACGGCGAAACTGAAGGAGATAAATCTTTTATTATTATTATTATTATTATTATTATTATTATTATTATTATTATTATTATTATTATTATTATTATTATTATTATTATTATTATTATTATTATTATTATTATTATTATTATTATTATTATTATTGTTATTGTTGTTGTTGTTGTTGTTGTTGTTATT
Source organism: Tenodera sinensis (assembly GCA_030765045.1). NCBI lineage: Eukaryota > Metazoa > Arthropoda > Insecta > Mantodea > Mantidae > Tenodera > Tenodera sinensis. The sequence goes on from CM060972.1 coordinate 55,082,088, forward strand.
GTTGTTATTGTTATTGTTATTGTTATTGTTATTGTTATTGTTATTGTTATTGTTATTATTGTTATTGTTATTGTTATTATTGTTATTGTTATTATTGTTATTGTTATTGTTATTATTATTATTGTTATTATTGTTATTATTGTTATTATTGTTATTATTGTTATTATTGTTATTATTGTTATTATTGTTATTATTATTATTATTATTATTATTATTATTATTATTATTATTATTATTATTATTATTATTATTATTATTATTATTATTATTATTATTATTATTATTATTATTATTATTATTATTATTATTATTATGGTCGTGGTCGTTGTTATTGTTCATAATAATATTATTATTAATACTGTTTTATTCGTCACACTGTTCAGCCAATCCTTATAGGTTGGTGACACGTGAACACTAGCATTAAAAATCTGATGTGTTGCACTCACATGACTTTCTCTACTCTTGTACTAACCATTCTTACAAACTCTTATTCCTATATCTTCTTCGTGTTAGTTAAAATAAACATTTGTACAAATTATCTTATTGCTTATTTCCTTGTATGTGCAAGGGGAATATTGGAATACAGTAGGCTTTGTGCGATAGTCAAATCTTTTAAAGCTTTGAGATTGCGTTCTCTTTGTACACGTAACATATCAAAAAATGAACAACGATGACCCATTTCACGAAAGTTCCACGTTTTCCGAAACACACACATAACAAGGTATATCTCCGAAATGGTTCACCCTACAAGAAAATTTATTGAGACATAAATTGTGTATTTTCGCAAGATTTTTTGTGTAGTATAATTTGGTCTATCTCTAACGGTTTACCAGTTATGCAACAGTCGTTCAGAGTAAATACGACTACAGGGGCTATGGCTAGAAAATTCAAAATATGCATTTCATTTGTCATCAAAATATCTCAAACATATGACATTTTAATCAAAATCGTTAGAGCCATTTTCAAGAAATTCAAAATTTTCAAAAAATTTTCCATGTAAAGGGTAATTTAGGGTGGGGCTATTTTCTTCAAAATCTTCGTGTCGCATGCTTGAGAGACATTAAACTTACATACCAACTTTGGTTTTTAACCGACTTTTCGTTTTTGAGCTATGCTGTCCACAGACTGACAGGCACACACAGACCCCTACTTACCAGTAGAGAAAGTAAAAAGAAGCGAAAAGCAACAAGCACAAAACAAATGAATAGCAGCCACAGCATATGTGAAAATCAAGAGAAAAACATTTGAGACAAAAATAGCTACAGTAAAACCGTTTTACAAAGTGGATATATTTAGTAAATGTTACAATACTCACTGGTGGCCTGTTCTTCATCTAGTGTTTCCGTCTGCAACAAAAAAAGAATATTATACTGTGAGACTGAAATATTTCAGCTTCATATTTCGCCATCTACCTTAAGGAAAATGCAGAATTCTGAAGGTATTAGAAAATTTACAGGTGTCCCAAACACTAGAGAAAGTAAAAATATTATATTAGTAAAATAATGTAATTGAAAAAAGCGTGATGTGCGTGACATCAGAGGTTATAAAGTTTATTGGTAGCTATTTATAAAAGTAAAGAAATGATAAAAATATTCTAAAGAGCACCCCACGGGTTTTACAATAAAATGTAATATTTTAACATAACCATTTTATTTAAATTTTTAAATTATAATGAACCAGTCGATTTTATGTCGCTATGGAACAAACACGTCATTAAAAAGTTACTTTCCACTTTTCGGTTAGGTTTGTTATTAAAACGTGTTTTTTTGAAAACTATAATTTACTGTACACAATAGATAGATACACTAATTTTTTGAAATTACTCACGTTGTATTTATTTAAAATGGTTTTATTATCTCAGAAGCCTTCTCAGAGATGTGCAAAATAACTTGCCAAAGTTTTACCACAGTCGGATGAATGGTTTAGGACGAACATACATTCTTTTTAATTTATATAAATTTACTTATTGGTATAATAAGAATATGTGAATATAGTAGGCTTTCGCGACAATCAAATGTCTAAGAGCTAGTCACTATGTTTTGGTTATGAAGTTTTGTTCTGTCCTCATAACCAGGAGGGGAAAAACTAAAATGCTATTTTTCATTTGAGAAAAGGTATAAATATTGGAAATAAACCGATAACAAGGAATATTTTGGAAATAGTACTTTACACCAAGTGTATGCTTTAACGACATCTACATTTTTTTCTTTGCTAAGATTTTGTTTGTCTCTTACAGTTTACCAGCTACGCAAAGATTGTTGTGTTGGGGTCGGTGTGTTCGGGTCGGTGTGTTCGGGTCGGTATGTTCGGGTCGGTGTGTTCAGTGTGCTCGAGTTGGTATGTTCGGCGTGTTCGGGTTGATGTGTTCGGGTCGGTGCGTTGGGTGTGTCCGTGTCGATGTTGGTGTGTTCGGTTTGGTGTGTTCGGTGTGTTCGAGTTGGTGTTCTCGGTGTGTTCGGTTTGATGTGTTCGAGTTGGTGTGTTCGGTCCGGTGTGTTCGAGTTGGTGTGTTCAGTGTGTTCTGGTCGGTGTGTTCCGGACACTCTTGTGAGCTCGGGTCGAAGGGTTCGGTGTGGATTAGTGTGTGTCGGTTGGGTTGGTCTGTTCGGTGTTTTCGTTCTGTGGGTCAGTGTGTTTGGTGTGTTCCGTGGGTCCCTGTATTCGGTCGGTCTATCGGTGTGTTCGGTGTGCTCGGCGTGTTCAGTGTCCTTTTGTGCTCGGTGTAATCCGTGTGTCTCTGGTGAGACAAAAAGTGTTCGAGCTAGTCTGTGAAGTTTGGTGGGATAGCAAAGGTTCGGAGGGACGCACCTCTTTTGTAGTTATTCCCTGACCCCAGCCCTCGGGAGGAAGGGTTGAGTTGAGAGAATACTAAAGGTGGTCGAACTTGAGGACCGAGGACAGCATAACGACGTATTCTGTTCCATTCCCCATAGAGTGAGCAGTCCGGAAGAAGAGGCTAAGGAGCACGCCCAATTCGTTATGCTCCTACGTCGCGTAAGACATTCAATTGCCTGATAATTGGTACTAGTTCACACGATTGAAGTGGCTGAGGATGAAAGTTGAACTAACAGTTGAAGAAGTGGATCATATCACAGTACAGTTGGTATAGGGAAATACAAGACTTAAGCAAGAACCATGTTTTTTAAAGCTTGTTGCTATGTCGTGGGTTTGAAATTCCGTTCTCTTTGCACGAACAGGAATAGCAAAATGTTGTTGTGTCCCACATTACTTTCTCTACTCGCGGTATTACAAACCTTTTTTCTGTCTACCTCGTATTAAACAAGTAGACATCGGTAGAAATGGTTTTATGACAACTTTCCTTAGAGATACAATGAGAATAGGAGTGTAAAATTGGCTTCAGGGATAACGAATGTTTTTAAGAGTTGGTCGCCATGTAATAGCTTTGACAGTCCGTTCTCCTGTTATGTCCAGAATATCAAAATTGGGAAATTGCAACATACAGAAGGAATACCTAAACAATACCTACACGTCTGTATATGAGAATGCAGTAGGCTTTGAGCTATACTCAAATCTTTTAAAGCTTTGAGATTCCGTTCTCTTTGCACACTTAACATGCAAAACAAATGAACAGCGATGTTCCATTTCACGAAAGTTTTTAAGTTTTCCGAAACTCACACACATAACAAGGAATATCTGCGAAATAGTTCACAACTTTTACATAATTGGTAAACCGTAGGACACCAAATCTTACTATGCAAACAATGTCGATCTAGTTAAAACACACGATTTATCTCTAAATAATTTTTTTTTTTTTTTTTTTTTTTTTTTTTTTTTTTTTTTTGTAGTCAACAATTTCGGAAGCATTTCATCGTATTTGTGAGAGTATAGCAATACTTATACTTTCCAGAAATGAAATATCGTTATTCATTTTTTATATCTTAGCTGTGCAAAGAGAACGGAACGGAGCTCGAATCCTTCTGCAAGGTCAATGACCTCAAACTATCTAGGCCAGTGTTTGCATATTGAAGTGGTAAACAAAACAAGCTATCCCATACCCATCCTTCATCTCACGGCGCAGTTACGATCGAACAAAAAATATCAGATAGTTAACTATGTGATTGCTCTGTGGCATAACTGAAAAAAAAAATAACACTCCAAGGCGGATACATACTAAAGTACTAATTATAAAAATATCTGCTCTTATCCCCATAACACTCTGTATATGGGCTGTTAAAACATTCATCAAAGAAGCAGAATCAAGTTCTTCAAATATAATAGAGGGAGGGAGAATCAGAGATAAGAGATTATAATCAGCACGTAGCGTTTTGAACTCAAAATCTCTGTCATCATAAATCCACAGCATTTTCACTTTCTCTACTGCTAAGGAGAAGGAAGTATTGTATTCCACCCAAAAATTCGTGTCTGTCAGGCTGTGGACAGTATAACTCAAAACAAAAATTAGCTTAAAAACCAAAGTTCGTATTTAAGTTGAATGTCTTTCAAGAATGCGTCACGAAGATTTTGAAGAAAATAGCCTCACCCTAAACTACGCTTTACATGGAAAATTTTTCGAAAATGTTTATTTCCTGAAAATGGCTCTAACGATTTTGATTAAAATGTTATATGTTTGAGATATTTTTATGCCAAATGAAATGTATATTTTGAATTTTCTAGCTATAGCCCATGCAGTCGTATTTACTCTGGACGACTTTTGCATATCTGGTAAACCGTTAGAGATAGACCAAATAATACTATACAAACCATGTAGATCTTGCTAAAATAAATAATTTATGTGAAAATAAATTTTTTTGTAGGGTGAACGATTTCAGAGATATTCCTTGTTATGTGTGTGAGTTTTCGAAAATTTAAAAACTTCCCTGAAATGTAACATCTTTGTTAATTTTTTTATTTGTTAAGGGTTCAAAGAGAACGGAATCTCAAAAATTTAAAAGATTTGACTATCGCACCAAGCCTACTGTATTCTAACTACCCCCTTGTACCTACAAGGGATTAAGCAATAATATAATTTGTACAAACGTTTATTTCAACTAACACGAAGATGATATGGGAATAAGAGTTTGTAAGAATGGTTAGTACAAGAGTAGATAAAGTCATATGAGTGCAACACTCAGACCTTTATGTGTTGAAAATTACCGCAAGTTAGGAAATTATGTCCTGCTTACATACTGTGACGTCGACCCACGGCAGCGGTATTATAACAAAGGACAGTCGGGGCCGGGTTGTGCAGCGCGCAACTAGGCGCTCAAGCTTAAGCTTCCCCACAGCATTAACAATCTAGAAGTAACACTAAGAGTTTTCCAGAGGCTTCGAGGAGTGTCCAGAAGCCAGCTTGTTTATAAGTGTTGTAGAAAGATCTGGCTACGTCATCGTCAGTATAAAGGCTTGCAGAGTGCATAGACACATGCAGTTTTTGAGTCGGTCACTGTGTCACAGAGTGCGAGGCAGTGAAAGATATGTCGCGTCAATGTGAAGAAGTTTTAACGAGTATTGAGTGACTGCAAAATCAGAGTTAGTGTTTGTGAGACAGTGAGTGAAGGATACAGAAGAGAATAGTCGTGAGCTGTGGTATCACGAAAGACTGAAAACTGTGTAACTTCAGTAGAAAGAACTGTTTTTGTGCAAAAGTTTAGAACAAAAATAAAAACATAGGTAACTGGACTGATTTTGTTAGTTTATCACAATATCAATAATTTCTCGAAAGCTCTCACAGCAAATATTCTAAGTATACCACTTTTATTGCAATCTGCAGTGTAATAAAGCCTTATTTTCAAAGTTTTAAATAAAACTTCTTAACTGCGCTTGTGGTTATTCCTATTTCCCACTCGCATATCATAGTTTTATGCACCACATTCTTTATTACACATGGAAAACCCTGTAAAACGTTAACTAATTAATTATTTGTACAGTTTTCTCTCTTAGTCATAACTTTACGCCGTATTTTTCTCTCAGAGGAGAATTTTTTATGCAAAAAGAATATCAGTGCACACTCCCCTCCGACTGCAGATTGTTTGTAGCGTGTCTCAGACTTTCCTCTGGAAGCAGCGGATAAAAACTAATTTAATTTTCAAACTGGAGTTCTCCATTATAATGCCAGATGAATATAACTTTGTGAATGGAAACTTTGCAACTCTTTGTAAAATATATCGTTTTGATTGCCCGCACGATAGCTACAACTTTGGATAAATGAGAAAGAAGTAGGAAGCTAACAAAATTTAACTAGCTAGCTTCTGGAAATTGGTTTCAGCCAGAGCTTATCCAGAGGAAAGCGAAGCGGAGTACACAAGAGAAATATTCCAGACTCATTTCTTAGAACTTATGTGGAACATTAAACGCATATGTTAGCCTTCATACAAATAAATAGTATATATTAATTATATGATAATGCAGTCATTCCAACAATTTCAACTGAATATCTTAAACGTATGGTATCAATATCGTTTGTCATTTTTGAGTACATACATGACATTTTTCGAAATATTTCCCATATAAAGTATGCTAGTCAAAGGTGGGGGATTTTCTAGACACACACAGGCAGAAGGGTGCGCGCATATAGAACTCAATGCTTTTTTGGATTTAAAGAGTCTCAAAAATTTATTTCCATTGAAACTTTGGTTTCGAATTTTTGGGTGTCAGTAAGTACGTAGCAGGAAAGTAAAAAAGAAATAATGATGTTTTCAAAATTTTTGTGTCGCATTCTTGACGGATCTGAGCTTAAATACCAAGTCTGGTACAATTTAACCCACTCTTCGTTTTGGAGTTCAGCTGTTTACAGACATACGCACTAACATTGTTAATGACTATTACGCAATGACAACTAGCGAAGGGGGACTTAACACCTCCACCAAAAGGGGATGTTTTGTGTCTATGCCCCTCAGGGGCACCCCCGGTAGCATGGATAAGGCGAATGGTTCCGAAGGGCGGCCGGAACTTTGCCACGACAGAACGGGTAGGGTCTCTACATTTTCCCAGTTAGAAGCACCCCGGTGGAGGCTGGCTCAGCCCGGTTGTACAGCCTTTAAATAGCATAAGCTTTGTTGTTGTTGTTACTAATATCCTAATTACACAATTTAAGTCAGAAAGAATGTCATCTTCATTTTTGGAAATTATGATCAGATCGTCGGCAAACAAAAGCTTATTGGCTGCCCCGGTAACTCATTAGGTAGAGCGGCCCACATCTCTGGTGTGGTGGTAGCGTGTCTGTCTCACATTCAAGAGACCCCGAGTTCGAATCTCGCAGAAGACGAATGACGAACACAATGGACCTCGGCTTCTTTGAGCATTCATTTCACTAATATAATTCATTTGTCCACCGACATATTACGTAAGAGGATTTTAATACACAAAAAAGGTCAGTAGAGTATCTGGCTGCTGTGTAAGGGGCCCGGGGTTCGATTCCCAAATGGGAAATGCAAATTTTTCTCTAGCCAGAACTATTCCTTAATCTTCCCAGAGTCTGCGAATATTAATTTGAGTGCTAGTTTAATGCACAAAGTCCCAAACGACTTGTAGAACGATTCATTACCATTGGAGTTAAATGGGGAAAGAAGATACACTCTTTCACTTTGAAGTTACATGCGTGTTGCTAAACGCAGGTTGATGTTTGCATGAGATATAACGTAGTAATGTATATGATAAATGAAAATGGGGAATATTCACTGACAGTTAGTAAACTAAACACACATATGTTTGGCACTAAGAGATATTCTTACCATGGCGATGGAATGAAGGAAGGAAGGCAGCCCAGAGAAACACTCACTCACATACACACTGTGTGGCCCAGGAACACATGTGCAGTATCTTATATGTGGGAACACCACCCCTCCCTCCAGCAGTCTGTGTGTGTGTGTGTGTGTGTGTGTGTGTGTGTGTGTGTGTGTGTGTGTGTGTGCGGTTTTCCTAATTTTTCTCCTCTTCCGAATCTTTTTTCTCACTCCTTCACTTTTTCCCCATCTCCGATGCTTTTATTTCTGTCGACTGTTTTCTTCCGATTTTACAGCCTGCTTCCCCCTCGCTTAAACCGTGACGATCTGATTGGCTTTACAGAAGCAGATAGTCGCCACAGTAAATTAAGGCTGAAATCCATGTACACCAGCCTGATTTTATCTACTTAATTAATAGTTATAGTATCCAGTTTATCTTTACATGTATACTTTAAAAAAGGCTATCCAAAAATGTTCAGTTTGCATATGTGGAATAAGAATTGTTGATTCAGGGAATTAATAAGTGAAGAAACTATCCGATGCCGAGAGTTGGGAACGATGAAAATTGTCAAAGTCAAGTTTATGACGCTACCGACGTGCAGGAACTATTGTGTAGGGCAAAACTCTATTGTTCCATTATTTTGTAAGCGCCCTGCCGTGCTAGAAAGAGACGACATATTTAGCATCACATTTAGGGAAAGTCCCGACGCCATTTTGAACAAGTGTAGGTGAGGACATCTAAAAGCCAACATGGAATAAGAGCGTAGATGCGTGGCGAGCAAGATGAGATAGCGGCGTGAAAAATTCAGTCAATAGAAAATTCTTGAGTTGTAGATATGTCTGGTGACCTGACTTATTTACATAATATTCCGTCTCGTGTTCATGTGTAAAGCGCAAGGTTGTTACAACAGCAGACACCAAATTTAATGGCGGGTGGCAGAAGATGGTCAACAATACATCTAGTCAAAGGCTTACCACGCCTTGTGGTGTTATATAGTTAAACACTCAATGTGATCACTCTGTAAAGTCGATGATATGTCATTTGCACCCACGAAATTTATTTGGTCAACAGGAAAGAGAATAATCTGGTCATAAAGTGCTCAGCCATCAGCCGCCATAAAATTTTGTATCTGTCACACTTAGTGTGGTTTGTATATAGCATACTGAGCTAGATGGCTCCGCAGTAAAGAGACTCTCATTTGAGAGGTCCTGGTTTGATTGGTTGTTCTTTGTCCTCTCTGTTTGGCAAGGTGGATGCTGTGTTAGGTTTTTGTTTCTTCTTTTCTTAATTCCCTATCATTATGTTCCCCCTTTCATATTCCACATGCGGTTAGACGTTCTCGGCCCTTCCTTCCTCCTCTGAGCCGCCTTACTGGTCCCGCCAGAGGGAAGCCTTTTCCAGGGAGCCGTATCATTAAGCTTGGAATCACTAGGAAGCCCTGGGTTCTTCGTAGATCTTAGTCATAGTCATACATATAACAAAAACATTGCATATAAAGTATGAAACATTGGCAAAAATCCCTATACCAACCGAGATGGATCAATGGTAGCATAGCGGATGGCATTGAGGAAAGACTAAGTTCAAAATACTTCATTTTGTTCTTCGCTGAGTGCTGGGTTGGTATACAATATATGAGCCCCACTTTCTACGCGGCAGCAAAAATGCAGCTATATAAGTTGAGAAGTTAACTAATCGCAAATGGTAAATAAATTGACAAAAAAAATTAATTTTAGGATGTTAGAGATTTTATACATACACGCATATAGGATACCTAATTTGTAGATTAATTACAATCTTGTTTAAATAGGACATCTGTGCTGGCTTTATGGTTAACAAGTGCCAAATATACATAAGGTTAAACAGTACAACACGCCCCATTTTACAGAAATTTGTTTATATTTCTGTTTCCTAAGCTAAAAACCATAGATTTCTGAACATACCTAAAGCGGAATCACAATGGGCCTAAATACACAATGAGAAATCCTGATTATTCTTCTTTGCCCTTCCAAAGTCGTTAAGTTCTGTAGTAACATTTTTAAACTGTTTGTCTCTGCCTAGTAAATTTTGAAATCCAGATGCCATTAAATTATTAATGTACTAATGAGGTATGGATCTGATATTTTTCCAATTATGAATATCACCCTAATAAGTGAAGCCATGAATGGACTCTTCTTTATATTGTGACTCCGAGCGTGGCGCACGACAAAGGACGGTTGGGACTAAGCTACTTCACAGCACACTCCATGCCGGCGAGCAAACAAAGACGGTCAAAAACAAGCGTTTCTACTCCAGCACGCGAGCAAAAACGTGACTTACAACAGTGAAGCGGAAACACAAAGGATTTTCCAGAGCCTTCGAGAACTCGATGACAACTGGCGTGTTTGTAGAAGTTCTAGAAAGGACCTTGTGACGTCATCCCTGCTATATAAGGAAGTGAGGAAAAAGCGGACTGTTACCGACATGAGTCTGTCAGTGTATCAATGAGTGTGTGTTGTGTTTGTGTATGTGTGTGTGTGGTACTATTGTGAAAGTTACGTCACGTGGAAGCTAAGAAGCTTTAACGACAGTCGAGTGATTGTATCGCCGGACTTAGTGTAAGAGAGAAAGAGAAAGTGAACAACGACAGTGAAAGGACTGAGTCAAGGCTGCGAGAAGAAAACAGTTGGGAGTTGTAATATCAAAAACACTGTAGATTGTGTTAACGACAAAAAGAGAACCGTGTATTTATGCAAAAGTTTAGAAGACAACATGATGGATTTTATCAATTTGTCGCACTGTTCTCGGAAGTAGGATTCATCGAATTGTCACATTGTTGCAATATGTATAAACAATTAAGTAATTTAATCCTAAAAAGTTTATTTAAAAGGAAAGATTCTTTTTTAAAGAAAGGTTGATTCATATTATTATAAACTACAGCTTAAAAACGAGCTATAAATTTCAGGAATATAGCTCTTGTAATTATACCGAGTGGAAGGGAAGTCATTACACTAATTTGAACCAGTGATAGATCTCGATATTTGGAACACATTTTGCATATTACTTTTCTGTCCCTGACCATTTCCTACCGAGGTATTTTAGTTTTCTCAAAAACAAGCTGGCAACACTGCAGATTGTGTGGGTGTCACTTTCCCTAGCTCAGTACAGAAACAAACACAGTAACGGCGCTCCTTGAGAACACAAACAAATACCCTGCCTTGTCCTTCTGTGTTTACTGCGCGAGTGTAGGCCAATCATAAGCATTAGCTTCCTGGTAATCATTATTTATTTATGCCAACAAACTTACTGTTGGTGTTTTTAAACACACAAGCCGTGTGTGGGCAAAGTTTGAAAGGTAGAACTGGAACTTAAAAATTCAATGCCATTCTGGCAGTTTGTCACAATAGCTCAGTGGTTAGAGCGTTCGCCCGTTAAGCGGAAGGTCTGTGGTTGAAATCCCAGTTGTGGAATTGAATTTTTAAGTTCCAGTTCTACCTCTCAAAATTAGCTTCCTGTTTACATTCACAGACCAGGTCAATTCCCTGACCAACCTCAACGCAACGTTGTCGACTTACTGCACATGTGCTGCTTGGAGTATTCCTTCACATCTTTTAAGTGATTAATTATTTCGAAATCCTCTGTGATGTTGCATAATTACTACCGAAGCTATGCCGGAAATAAGTTACTCTACGCGTATTAGAAGTTACAACCCAGCATCTTCGTACACTCTTGTGGAATTACGCATCGAAGTTGGATCAAAAACCATTTATTTTTTCGAACTCGGCTGATCAAAGAACAAAATGCCATTAGACTTTTTTGTTTGTAATGCTTCTGTGAAGCACATATTAGAAGGAAAGTAATGACTTCCGTTCCACCCTGTATATTAAATTGTACAAGTTGTCAGCATAACTGATAGCAGATAGCAAAAAAGATTTATATGCGCAAGCGTTGACAGCTGTAAGGGATTGAAAATTGATAGTTCAGTAACGATTGCAAACTCTTAAAGGTAGTGTTCATTTCAAAGTAAAATTGTTGATTTAAAACAAATACCAGCGCTGAAATGGTGTATTTTTGTCTAAATTAGGAATATTGGAGGATTGTATACTAGCTATTTGTAGACTGGAAACGACACTGGATAATTGAAAGTTTGAATCTGCTCCCAATGTATCAGTACAATAGACATTTTTTGGAACAACAGAATAGAAGCTCTTAAATGGTAGCTGCTACCATCTCTCGAGAAGATAGTAAAGACAGAAGGTGGGTCTGCCTCCTTTCGTAGAGTAAGAACGTTTTAGATAAGGATGCGTCGGAAAGCAGTCTCGCCTGTATCTGACGCCATTGTATAGTCATTTCCAAGACGCCGCCTCTCAGGATACTGTCGCTTCCAAACAGCCCCACCCACTGCAGCCAAAGAGCATCAGCAAACATGGGCTCCAATAGAGTCTGACCTGCACAACACTAACTGCCAAACAAGAAGATTGCCTTACATTGTAACTCAACCCCCTTTCCTGATCGGCTAAGGGCAAACGGCCAGGTAATTTATAGACAATAGAGAATCAAGCCACCGCAATTCGGGCGGTGCAGCGAAAGAGTGCCTGAGGGAGCAGTTCTACGTTGTCTCACTCCTAGGTTGCGTGCGCCTCAGAAAATATATGGCTTTAAACAGGAACACGCGCACACACACACACACACACACACACACACACACACACACACACACAAAGATTGAAATGACACTTATACAGGGCGTTAGGGGTATAGTTCCAGCATTTTGAACTGGTGCCTTAATATGTATCCACTTCAGTATGTTTGTTGTTTTTCTGTTCGTCTAACTGGCTTTTTACTTTTTCTACTGGTTAGCAGGGGAAGTATTGTATTCCACCCAAAAATTTGATGTCGAGATTTTACCAGAAATACATGTTTTGAGGCCCCCTGAATCCAAAAAAAAAAAAAAAAAAAAAAGCAATTTTAGAAAAAGGTCCGTGTGTGTGTCTGTGTGTGTGTGTCAGTCTGTCAGCCTGTGGACAGCATAACTCAAAAACAAAAAGTCTGTTAAAAACCAAAATTGGTATTTAAGTTTAATGTCTTTCAAGGGTGCGACATGAAGATTTTGAAGAAAATAGCCCCACCCTAAACTATCCTTTACATGGAACATTTTTCAAAAATTTTGATTTTCTTGAAAATGGCTCTAACGATTTTGATTAAAATGTCATATGTTTGGGATATTTTGATGACAAAAGAAGCGTATATCTTGAATTTTCTGACTATAGCCCCTGTAGTCATATTTACTCTGGACGACTTTTGCATAACTGGTAAACCGTTAGAGATAGAGCAAATTATACTGTACAAAACATGTAGATCTTGTTAAAATACACAATTTATCTCTCAATAAATTTTCTTGTAGGGTGAACCATTTCGAAGATATTCCTTGTTTTGTGTGTGAGTTTCGGAAAACTTGGAACTTTCGTGAAATGGATCATCGTTGTTCATTTGTTTTATATGTTATGTGTGCAAAGACAACAGAATCTCAAACATTTGACTATCGCACAAAGCCTACTGTATTCTAACATTCCCCTTGCACCTACAAGGAAATAAGGAATAAGTTAATTTGTACAAATGTGTATCTCAACTATCAAGAACGAAGATATAGGAATAAGAGTTTGTAAGAATAGTTAGTACAAGAGTAGAGAAAGTCATGTGAGTGCAATACATCAGATTTTTTAGAAACTAATCACATAGTTTATTACCTGATGTTTGTTACAGGTTCGTAACTGCACCATGAAATGAACAACGCCTGTTGTTTAGACTATCTCTTTGCTTCATATCTCAATTCCTCAATCATTGGCTCTGCATGCCCGGGTTCGATCCCAGGGACCCACATGTGGTATTCGTGGTGGACGAAGCGGCGTCAGGGCGGGTTTTCTCCGGGTACTCCGGTTTCCCCCGCCATCTCATTCCACCGGTGCTCCATCTTCATGTATCATCAGTGTCACCGCCTGCGGTGCCGTAGTAGTAAAAGCGGGCGTTAAACACTACAACAACAACTCTGCATGCGCTATTTGGACTCAGTTTCGGTACAACATTGATTATTACGATCCCTGATCTCTCTGCGTCCCGCTTTCTGTGTCACGCCTAGCTAGAAGTACTAACCTACTTAAAAACATACTACTCACAATAACTAAAATTGAAACTTCGCAAACGAAGGAAATATTGATGTAATATTTTTCATTATTATACTGGTATCAATTGTCAATACAAATGTCTGCAAGTATCCCCTGTATTCTTCCAATATTGGTTCTAAAGATGTTGAACGATACTGGAAACGGTGTCAAACTAGCTGTAGACTTAGAAAAAAATTGTTAAGTGTTACATTCACTTGACTTTCTCTACCCTTTTGTTCGACAATCTATTCTTAGAAAATCTTTGCATCAACCGTGATAAACGTTCTAGAAATAGGTTTGTTACACATTATTTCCTTGCAGTACAATGGAAATAGGGGAGTACAAGCTTAAGTGATAGCAATTATTAAGAGCTCATCACTACGTGATGGCTTTGACATTTAGTGTTTTGCATGACCAGGAAAAAAATAAAAGCGAATTACAATTCTTTGTTTGAGAAAAGTGTAAGTATTTTAAAATTGAAATCAATAACTAGGAGCATCTCGAAAATGGTTAACTCCATTATTGAGGTTTACATATTTATGTACAGTAAGGTTTTGTTGCGTTAATTGAGATTTCCAGAAATTATCTTATTGCTTAATTCCTTATAAGTGTACGGGGAACATGGAATACAGTAGGCTTTTAGCGATAGTCAAATGTTTTAAAGCTTTGAGATTCCGTTTTTTTTTTTTTTTTTTTTTTTTAATTTATTTAGAGTCGCTTTAACAATTAAGTCATATCGCGACTATTCTATGGAATACAGCGGTATACAATAAATTTAGTACAATTATTTTACCAAAAACATGAGAATACAATCAAATCAGTACAACAAGTATGTTTCATATTATATTTTCGCATGCAAGCCCGTACCTTTGAGAAATGATAACACCCTTCTGCAGTTGGATGGCGTGTTCAGAGTGGTGAATAAGTCTCCAGTGATGTGATGAAGCTGTCGTTGTGTAGCGTATTGCTTACATTCTGTGAGGAGATGTTTTACTGTGAGGCGGGTGTTGCAGACTTCACATTGTGGTGGCTGGCCATGAGATTCCGTTTTCCTGGTACGGCTAAGATATAAGAAACTAATAACGGTCTTCCAATTAAAACTTTCAAGTTATTTCAGAACGGACACAAATAACAAGGAATATGTGCGAAAGGTTCATTCTACAAAAAAAAAAAAAAAAAAAAAAAAAAAAAAAAAAAAAAAATTCTGACATAGACTGTGTGTTTTAGCGAGATCTACATTTTTATATAGTAAGATTTGGTCTCTCTGTTACGGCTTACGAGTTATTCAAAAGTCATAAGGTCTACATAGGCTAAAGTCATAAAATTCAAAATAGGCATTTTATTTGTCATAAAAATATCTTCAGCGTATGTCATTTTAATCAAAATCGTTAGAGCCATTTTCAATAAGATCAAAATTTTCAAAAAGTTTTTTACCTAAGGATAGTTAAGGTTGGAGCAATTTTCTTCAAAATCTCCGTGACGCATCCTTGAAATACATTAAACTTAAATACCAAATTTGGTTTTTAACCGACTTTTAGAGTTATGCTGTCCACAGTCTGACAGAGACACAGACACACGCGGAATTTTTGACTTTTTTTTTTTTTTTTTTTTCATTCAGCGGCCTCAAAACATATATTTCCGGTGAAATCCCGACATCGAATTTTTGGGTGCAATACAATACTTCCTCTACTTAGTGGTAGAGAAAGCGAAAACCTAGTCAAATTGGTCGGCCCTCGGGTTTTGAACCCGGTAAGTCCTTAATTAAGGTCACAGATGTTACCCGCTCGTTTTGAACTTTATTGAAGTGCTTATTTATATGCAGTTATGTAGGTTAGAGTAAAAAGTGAATATTATTATAGTGTGAATAGTTATTTGAGCCTTAATTGTGGTCAATGAACAAGGCAATGCACTTCAATTCAATGATCACAAAGTTGCAGCATTTCCCGTGTATAGCGACGCAAACGTTCCTACTTTGTTTTTCCTTACACATACAGACTACGGTTGCTTAAACAGGCGTTAATCGTTTCTACTGCGGTTGTAAAATTAAGGTAGTAGTTCTGAGCAAACATCTCTGAAAACTATTAAGAAGAAAAATTAAAATGAAAGAGCGATTTTATTGCTGATGCATTTAACGGCTTAGCTTGGTTTTATTGGCCCTGCTGGCGTGTTTAAACTAGACCATAAAGCAGTGCTGTAAAGTTTGCAGTAACCACTTACTCCACTTAGTTTCAGTTCGTCTTAGGATGTAGTTGAGGAAACTGTGGTGGGTAAGTCATTATTTTTATAGCGGTTGGTTTTAATGCTATGCTTGCAGATAATTAACTTCACTTCTTGACGTTGTATATCTTGAGATAATCAGAGTATCTAATGTTCCTATTAGTAAATGAGAAATAAAAGTAACTCGACCCATTTTTGCCTATCAGTGTTACTGCTTTGAACATAATAAAGATATCTACTAACTAAACTGGTCGTGAAAATGACATCACATAGAAGAGATCCTTTATCTCAAGCCTAGGTCCATAAATCCACATCAGAAGCATTGAGCTGTATATATAAAATGGAGTATTAGCTTTTGCTTTACCTCAGGCAAAGCTGGAGGGAGTATATATTTGTTTTCGCATGAATAAATAATAATCCAGTGTTGATAAGTTTATGCTTCCATGCCATAGTTCTGCCTTTCAATAAATAATCGGTTTCTTATTAATCGGACACTTCCGCTATCATTCGGACATTTTCGTCACGGCCCTGCTCATTCTGATTTAAAACTTAAACCGACAGATTAGAGAAGGCCAACTGGAAAATGTAGCATCAACATAACCTTTGTATGTAAAGCATAAACATTTCTGAGGTACATGAGATTAAAGAATAAATACAGTTAACTTGCTCCAGAGTTCCAAAATCCATATATTCCAAAAAGTACTCAAATTTCATCACCTTGATTCCTGCAACTATAGCTGCACTTACCTAGTCTCAGCTTTAGTTTATTCATCTTTGGTTACTGTAGGTTTTTCCCCCCATTTATATCCCGCCTTTCACTGCATATCGGCGGCCTTGCCTATTGAAAAATGGTGTTACACGTTTACGTTGGGTTTTTCTATCTTTGGGGGTTTTATTCTCTGTATTCACACACACATTCACACTTTCATTCATACTCCCAGACTCAGGGAAGGATGAGGAATAATCCTGGCTGGAGAAAAATTCCTACTCTCCTGCTGGGAATCGAACCCGGGACCCCACAGCAGGCAAGTGCTCTACCAACTGCGCCACAGGGCCAGCCCGTGGGGGTTTGTTTATTAATTCCATTTAGAAAAGCTGTGACTATATTTTATAAAACGAAGGGTGGCGAGTTTCGTAATATTCATACAGCATTTCAATTGTCATTATACTCGAGTTCCATACCACTATTTATCCTTCACCATGTCTAAGCCGGCTGCTTGTTAAAAGGCACTCAAGGTCAAGGTACCTCACACCACGACGTTCTACGCAAACCGCGGTTGATAAACAACGACAATATTCGAGCTGCAACAATGGCTGATTCCAGATGGTTCGAGAAGCTTTTAACTGCCTTTTTTTAAAGAAGTCTTAAGAAAATGTGTATTTTCCAAAGAATTCACTAGAACTTCGCCTGGACTAGTTAGTGTTGAAGCACATTCCGAGTTGAGAAAGTTTAGTTGGTGTACTGTCGAAGCAGTTGTTTGTGAGACAAGGAGTAGAAAGGCAGTGAAGTGTGTTTCAAGGTTACGATAGGACAGAACAGCTGTAAGTTACAAGGTCACATCGAATTGTCAATTGTGTTAACAATAAATCAGAGGACTGTGTTTTTGTAACTAGATTTTAGGAGAGAAACAAAGTGACAGAAAATTAACCACATTTGTCATTTGTCACAATTTTAAATAACAACCACAACCACGCCACCACCACCACCACCACCACCACCCTCATTTTCCGCTGCCTTGTTCTGATTATTTTCTGTAAAGCAGAATATATTTCCGAAAGCGAAGTGGACAAATTCAAAGCCACTACGGACTGAGGGTGGCTTCTGGGCTCATTAAATAGAAGGCTTGGATGGCGTGCAATTATAGCTTATCGTGGGTGAGCAATACAGCCATGTTTTGGCTGAGGGAAGGAAATGATGCCACATCCTCACGATTTGGCTCCTCGCCGATTGACACTCCAGCACTTAAGGGGACACATCTGTGAAAATTGAAAGTCTCAATTTTTTGCTGGATTTTTAAATTATATCATTTACTTATTACGATCAAGAATAAAAAACAAAACATCAAGTTTCAGCGTCTTGGCTGCAATACTTGCTGTAAAACCATTTACGTTCTGCATTTATTTTAATCTATTAATCAATTGCACGCACTAAAAGTTTTGTTTTCAGTATATTAGTGAAATAAAAAATAATAATCTTTAATAATAATTATTTTTACTAACTTTTTAAAATAAGGATTAAACCTAATTTATATCAGATCAAATAATAAAATATTCTGCCAACTTTGTGACCTGTTGTTGCTCACAGATCGGTTAAGATTGAGATGTATTTTCTTGTACGTACAAGTGTTGAAAACTTCCTGTTTCCGTCTCTTAGTTCCATTTTGCTTACGCAGTAACTTCTCCTAATTGGTATTTTGCCCTTATTTCTGTCATATTTTATCCTAAACATGATTGTTACAATAAACTGAAGCCTTACAAGTAACCTAACCTACTATTCTAAGCAAATAATTGCGGTAGTCTATACATAATAAAAAAATCTGATGTGCTGCACTCACATGACTTTCTCTACTCTTGTACTAACCATTCTTACAAACTCTTATTCCTACATCTTCTTCGTGTTAGTTGAGATAATCATTTGTAAAATTATTTTATTACTTATTTCCTTGTAGGTGCAAGGGGAATATGGGAACACAGTAGGCTTTGAGCGATAGTCAAATGTTTTAAAGCTTTAAGATCCCGTTCTCTTTGCACGCTTAACATATAAAAAATGAACTACGATGTTCCATTTCACGAAAGTTTTAATCTTTCCGAAACTGACACAAATAATAAGGAATATCTCCGAATTGGTTCACTCTACAAACAAATGTATTTGGATATAGATTGTGTGTTTTAGCAAGATCTACATTTCTTGTACAGTAAGATTTTGTCTATCTCTTACGGTTTGCGAGTTATTCAAAAGTCACCCAGAGTAAACAGGACTACATAGGCTAGAGCCAGATAATTCAAGATTTCATTTGTCACACAAATATCTTAAATATATGACATTTTAATCAAAATCGTTAGATCCATTTTCAAGAAAACCAAATTTTCGAAAAAAATTTTATGTAAAGGGTATTTTAGGGTGGGGCTATTTTCTTCAAAATCTTCGTGTCGCATCCTTGAAAGACATTAAACCTAAACACCAACTTTGGTTTTTAACCGACTTTTCGTTTTTGAGTTATGCTGTACACACACACACACACACACACACACACACACACACACACACACACACACACACACACACACACACACACACACACACACACACACACGGTCCTTTTTCTAAATTTTTCTTTTGTATTCAGGGGTCTCAAAACATATATTTCCGGTGAAATCTCGACATCGAATTTTTGGGTGGAATAACAATACTTCTCCTATTTACCAGCAGAGAAAGTAAAAATGAATGTGTTTGTCCTCTATGCGCTCCTATGCGTGTATAATGATCCTATATTTTTAGAAATAAGTAGGTCTAAGTGTTTATATTTATGTGATTTAACTTAGTAGTACATAACTTCAATAAAGTTTCAAGGAAGAAAGATATGCTTCAAAATAAGCCTTTATTATATATATATATATATTGTAAACTAAAAGCACGAAATTCCAGGTTTTTCATTATTTGTGTTTTTGGATTTTTCTTCCAACCATTGGCGCCCCCTCCCAAAAGCCCAAACATAATTAAATCACCCTGCGCAATCTTTGAATCACACTGGATCCCTTTTATACGTGCTGTTGCTCAGGTTTAAACTTTTTTCCTTATATTTCAGCTTTCATCTGGTTTATATGCAAATATGCACATTTCATATAGAATATGTTATGTAAAGATTCAAGCATGAATTTTATGATTAATATATTCATTACTTGATTAAAGGTGTAAGTACTGGATAATTTAAACCAATAACAAGGGATATTAGTGTTCGCCTACCCCGGGTCCAATCCCAGGGACCCGCATATGGTATTTGTAGCGGAAGAAGCGGCGTCAGGGCGGGTTTTCTTCGGGTTCCTCGGTTTTCCCCGCCACTCATTCTATCAATTGCTCCATTATCACCCTTCCATTGGTCTATTTCGTCTGCATTTCATATCACCCTCTTCTTCACTATTATACTTGCTTCCAGGTCTTCACTCTGTCCGGTCCATAAGTTCCTGTACTCCCCGACAGGCGTCCGACCCTAAGCCCCGGCTTGTAAGTCCTATATAAGGGGAGGTTAATCAGGCAAAGAAAAAAACAAAGAATATCTCCGAAATGGTTTGCTTCACGAAATAAGAAAAGAAATACATTTTGACATTGCAATTTGTGTGCGTTAACTGTAACTACACCGTGTGAGTTTGCCTATATCTTGGGTTTACACTTTATGTTCAAAGTGAAGAGCACTTCAGATGCTATTCCCAACAAAATTCAAGATATACACTTCATTATTTATGAAAATTACTTAAACACATCCTATGTCGATCAAAATCTTGTCATTTTTTAGAATATAAATTTTTTAAAGTTCTCCATGTAAAGAGTAGTATGGGTTGAGAGAATTTTCTTGAAAATATTTCTGCTACGTCCTTGGAAGATGCTGAACATAAATATAAAGTTTGTTATTTAACCGAGGTTTACTTTTCAGAGTTACATTGTTCAACAGATATAGGCATACAGCTCTTCTAATAATGCTTTTTTTTTGGGGGGGGGGGTTCATGGGGGCCTCAACACGTACATGTATTTCCAGGGGAATCTCGGCACGTAATTGTTGGGTGGAATACAATACTTCCCCAACAGTCACAGGCCTCAACCAAACGAAGTTGGATGTTTAACACAAAATGCATAAACTCTTAACAAACGTTATCTACAGTTTAATTTTATGATTCTTTCTAAGGAGAAAAGTGCATATGCACGCACACAAGCCCACCGACAAAAGCAACTACTTGCAACGAACCAAAATAGTTTGTCTTTATGGTGCACCGTGCATAATTTCAAGAAGTTCTTGGTTCCTTCAGGCGCGAGTTATTTTTGCTTCTCCAGCAAGAAACGCGGTTTTTGTCTGAGGGAATGATTTAATATGGTGTTATGGAACCCTTTGCTTTGCGGTTTTTATAGAGCTTCTGTTTCTTGGAAAAGAAAGATTTACGATGGCGTTAAAAGCATGGAAGGTTTTGGTTCGTGGCTTTTCTCATAAAGAAGATATCACTACGATAACTTAATATAATTTACACACAAAATGGTATTTTGTGATCATTCGCGCTACTTTGTTCTTTCTCTCGGCCTTCCCCCCACTCTCTACTAGTTCTTTTCTTTGTTTGCCTCCCTCCATTTTTCATTCAGTTATCGAGTATTGGGAAAGGCAAAGCTTGGTATAAAACACCTGCTGGACTTAACTATAATATCACCCTGAACAGGTTACGAAGTTACATTCCTACTTATAAGAAAATTGAACATGCTGCAAATTACACACACATACATCATTAGCTGCGTGAATTAACTTAAGAACTTGAGAAAGTAAATGTTCTAGATGTAAGCAGAAACACGTGGCGAAAATCAACCTCATTAGCTGGTGCGTTTTAATAATCCCCTATTCTTCCACAATATAGTTCCAATGCCTATTTAGGTTCTTGCTTTACTTGCGTTCAATAAATCATTTAAATTGTTGTTATAATATAGGACATAACGTTGTAATGTAATATGCTGCAATAATACAATCGCAGAATCTTCAGTTCTGTGGTTTTGAACACCAGTCGTCAACCTTAGGGTTTGCCTCAGCGCCATCTTGGCGTGCAAAATGAAAACAAGACCGGTATAAGTGGTTTTCTTGAACATCTGCGAGGAAAGTCTAAGGAGCGAGAAAACATTATTTGAACATATTCAATGAGTTTCCGGACAAATATCTTACCGTGGCTATAAAGATCTGGTAAAGCGTGATTTACCATTCAGACATTGAGGACAATATTAACAATAATTACTTTCCTACTTGTGTTCTTTAAAATGTAATTAACTAATCAGCATTACTAGCTGTCAGAGCACAATATATTAAACACACTTCATAGGGACAGAGTTGCAATTTCCATGCTGAACCTCAAAATAATATATATCTATTAATGTTTCTTAAACATTAATCAAGATGTCATTAATGAAACTTTTACTTCTTATAAAAATTTTTGTTATTCAGAAGTCGACTAAAATTACATCCAACATTAGTAATTTTTATTTTATTGATGTTCCAATAAACCAGAAAATTTGCTGCCTATTCTTCTTCAGGTGCACTTTTCCCCTACGATAATAATGTGACATACTTTATATGTGGTAATCATTTTATGAACTTGTAGACGAATCTAGATTGTGAAATATTAAGACATTTTAACAATTAATTCTAACTTTACAACTCACATAACTTTCTCTACTCTTGTACTAACCTATCTTATAAACTCTTATTCCTATATCTTCTTCGTGTTGGTTGAGATAAACATTTACAGAAACTATCTTATTGCTTAGGTGCAAGAGGAATACGTTAAAACAGTAGGCTTTGAGCGATAGTCAAATGGTTTAAACCTTTCAAATTCCGCTACCTTTGCACGGCTAACGTATAAAAAATGAATAACAATTTTCCACTAGACGAAAGTTTAATTTTTCCAAAGTGCACACAAATAACAAGGAATATCTGCGAAATGGTTCAATCTACAAAAAACATTTTAAACACAAAAGTCATCCACAGTAAATAGGACGTCATGGGCTATACCCAGAAAATTCAAATTTAAATTTCATTTTTCATAATAATATATCAAACTTATGGCAATTTTAAAGAAAATCAAAATTTTGCAATAATTTTCCACGTAAAGGGTACTTTAGGATGGAGGAATTTTCTTCAAAATTTTTGTGTCGCATCCTTGAAAGACATTAAACTTACTATACAAAAAATCTTAACACACACAAGTTACGTCCAAGTGCATTTTTTGTAAGGTGAACCATTTGGAGATATTCCTTGTTTAAACTTTTCTCAAATGGAAGCTCGTTATTTACTTCTTGTCCGTGCAAAGCCTTCATGTAGTGACTAGATTTAGATCATTTGACTGTCGCCTTAAGCCTAGTTTTCCCACCTTCCTCTTGCACCAAGAATAAAATTAACACTAAGATATCTGCGAATGTTTATGTCACTAACATGAAGAACAAAGAAGGTCATGTGAGTGCAAAACATCATATTTATGTTCATTTTCATCGCAAATTATTTTGATTATTATTTTAGTTCTTTTTAAATTGTTTATTTTCGGAATTTATCATTTCGGCACCAAGTAGACTGAACTGCAATGGGATTTTAAGCATTGAAATTTATTAGTGTGTTCAAAATTGATAAATGAAATGGAAAATAGACTTATTTTTTGTAGTGTTTAACGCTCGCTTTTATTACTGCGGCACCGCAGGCGGTGACACTGGTGATACATAAAATGAAGATTGGGCACCGGTGCAATGAGATGGTGGGGGAAACCTGAGAAGGAAATCCGTCCCAGCGCCGCTTTGTCCACCACAAAGGCCTCATGCGGTTGCCTGGAATCGAACCCTAGCCGCTTTGGTGAGAAGCGAATGTTCTAACCACTCTGCTACGCGCGGCCGTATAGACTATTAAATGATTCTGTAAGGATCGTTGCAAGCGTATTGTAATCTAAACGACCGCAGCTGGTCAATTTGGTGAACGTTACTGCACAATATCAAACAAACGACGTATGGAATATATGTTGTTTATTTTCTTGGCATCTCAACAGTTGGATACATAATCGCAAGTGCATAATCTCTGCAAGGTTAACTTGCTGTTAAATGTTCCGTGAAGATTAGTTCAAGTGCTCAGCCTTCGCTTTAAAATAGAAGGTTTCTTGCGAGAAGGTAATCCTACAGAGCGCTCGCTCTGTGCCAGATAAAAATAGCAAATATTACAAAGCAAAATAAATTACGCAGGCAACATCTCCCTCCGGCATTGGCATTCCAAGGCGTGTGTAGGGGGGGTGAAGACCCTCTGTTCCAAACAATAATAACTGATGAGGAAATGCAGACCTTAACATAACACATCGTTTTTAGTGTAAAAATGTTTTCTATTTTGAAACACAGAGCATGAAATCTAAGGAAGGTTTATTCTAAGGTTTGCTTGTTTTTACAATGGAGTTCACGCAGTAGCGTATCGTATATCCCTACAATTTGTTGGATACAGTTCTTCTTTGTGATGCACTCCTCCAGATGTTTCAAATATGTCTAGTTTTGTGCTACATTTTACCAAGTCAGAACTTAGTAATCGAATGTGGGCAAACTTATTCATAGCAAACATTATGTGCACACTCACAAACGTTTCCTATCCTTCATTTCCTGTTGCAGTTATTTATTTTATCTATTTTACTCCATCTCTTTCATAGATGAAAGGACTAGATGGCGGCGGTTGGCTTGTTTCGGAGTGCGGTGGAATTTGGCCTTTGGAAAGATTTCTCTCTGGTGCTTGGCTGGACTGCTGGGAGGCACATTGTAGTCATTATAACTTTTCAGGTAGATAAGGAAGGTCTAGCCGACATTAATATTACTGTCGTTTTGGAATTGTTAGAGACTGCATCCGTGATAGCGCACATCGTCGTCCGGATGCGGTTCCCCTTTGGGTCTCCATTACTTATTTTCCTCCCAGGGGTCATACTAGAAACATAACGGCCCACTATGACCTTGTGCGTACTCTGTTCTCTAGTTATTGGCGGTTCCTCCGTCTTACTACTTTTAATTCCTAATGCTTGTTTAATTTGCTGTTCAACTACAACAACGATGATAACAATGCACCCATTTAACACAGTGCGGTCCTAAGTATAAGGTGTGGTTCTACACAGCTTCAAAAGGAATTCTTCCACAGCAAGTTCACCCTTTGAACACAAAATCAGCGCGCATCAATGTGAATGCCGGACACATAATTCTATACAGTGTCCACAGAATGCACTGTGATATTCATAGTGTGTCATGCGTTTGTACTAGTGCACCTTTCGGAATCGAATTTTTTCTTGCTCCCCCGTGCTGGTTAGGCAACTTCTCCACCTTTCCAGCATTGGCATTGCGTATAACTTCCAGGCGTATACACAAGTTACGTATACATACTTTGTACAGTATATCTTCTTTCTTCTATCCCTGGTTACCCTCCCCTTATGTAGGACTTGCACCCTCTAGGGTCAGACGCCTGTCGGGGAGCAGAGGGACCTCTGGACCTGACACCAGGTATGATAGTGAGGAAGAAGATGATATGAAATGGATTATTGGAAGGGTGATAATGGAGCCATTGGCGGAATGGATGGTTGTGGAAAACGGATAACCCGGAGAAAATCCTCCCAGACGCCGCTTCGTCCATCACGAATAGCACATGTGGGTCCCACCTAGGTGGTAGGCGAGTGGTATAACCACTCAACCACGGCGCCGCCATTATACTTCCAGACTCAGGGAAGGATGAGGAATAATCTTAGCTGGAGAAAAATCTGCAACATGTTCTTAATTCTTAATGTTGGAGAATTGTCTTGCTCTTAACCATGACAAAGACAGGGGTTTTAATAAGCAGAAGTCTTATGCTATTTCCTGATGCTTTACAAACGGGCTATCATGGAAACAAGGAATATTTAGGGAATAACGATTCAATTCCTCTTGAAAATGGTTGCCTTGTTCCTACTCTTTGCTTTTTCAGGCCAGAGTACTTGCAAAGTATAATGTAATACCCACCAGTCGTAGGTGAGTGAATTCCTCGAAGGTAACCATACACCTGCCTTTGTCCAACTTTCGCGTTCCCAGAGTTTCGCTCCAGGGGACTAGTATCTGTTTCAGAAAATCAAAACTTTGTTCAAGTATGAAGTTACTCCGGACCAGCAAGTGAAAACATAAGCACAGCGTGTTCTATAGAAGTGATGAAACGAAACCTTACATAATGTTCAATGATTTATTACTTTCTCTACTAAATATAGTAAGTAGGCGAAGTATTGCATTTCACCCAAAAATTTGATATCAATATTTCACTGTATGTGTGTGTATCAAACACCATATCTCAAAAACGAAGAATTAATTATTAAATACCAACTTAGTTTTAAGTTCAGCATCTTTCAAGGATGAGACAAAAAGAATTTCACGCAATTCGCTTTATCTCAGTCTAGCATTTACATGAAACATTTTTCAAAATAATTGTTGTTCACAGAAATGGCTCTAATGGTTTTGATTGAAGAAGGAACTAAACCCCTAAACAATGGAATCATTTCGTCCAGTTTATGTTTACGAATAGCAGTATTAAGAAGGTACCTTTTGAACTGTAGACACAGAACGAACGAACGAACCCATACTCGCCACAACAGTGAAGGGGAGGGATGGCCAGTGGAGTGAAGCAAGAACAGGTTTCAGTGGGTGGTCCTGTTGTTATTACGTAGCTCCACGATCAGTGACCTGACAGTGAGTGACAGTTCCTAACTAGAAATGCCAAATGCTTATACACACTATTTCCAATTTACCCATACTGTCGTAACTTGGCGTAATGAAGTTTCAGGTGCATGGCGATGAGCTGGAGGGAAATATTACCGGTTCTATGTGGTGCATTGATCGAGATAGCAGCACATACATACACAGAACGAACCCCTCAAGGAAATTAGCTCGTGAACTCGGAATGTCAACTATGACAGATATTCCACATGTGGAAATGTCTAGCAGACGTACACCAGTTGCTGCTAAACAAACTCGTCACCACCAAGTTTTTAAGTAATCAAAACAAACACTTGCCAGAACGAAACAAAATCTCAAGTCATTTTATGTATTTGATGCGTTACAGTCATATAAGTTTCTCCACCTACTATGGTCTGTTTTTATATAAATGTGTATTTATTAAACCCTAAACCCATGAAACTGGGCTCTGACAGCTTAACGGGGCACCCCCGGGAGGATGGATGAGGCCAATGATCCGAAGGGCGGCCGGAATGGTGCTATGACAGAGTAGAGGGCAGGCTCCCTACATTTTCCCAGTTAGAATCACGCCGGTGGAGGCTGGCTCAGCCCGGTTCCTCTCCCACCACCTCGGTTCCGTACTCTAAAGTAGCGTGCGGTCACGGAAACCGGCTCCCCTCCCCCTCGAGCTTGTACCATTCCATGGGTACCCTGAAATAAGTAGGCTCGCCTTTCAATCCGAGGGAGCAGGTCTCCAGAACATATTTGTTTCTCCTGCCGTGTTGCTGCCGCGACGCTCTCCGACGCTTCCAACCCTGGAAGAAACCTAACGGGATGAAGGGCCACAAACGTCACCGCCTGAGCCACCCCGCTATAGTCTATAAGCTTCTTAAAGTTCTCTTTTCTTTTTACTTACATCTTTGGGTTCACTTACTTTCACCAACTTCCCTTGTACTTTCCATTTCCCCAAATTGTTTATTATTTTAAACTGCTGCTTTCATTTTAAAATGTATTTCTCCCCTCCTCATTTGTTCTTGTGTTTCACGACACTTGTTAATAAATTCTCTACACTTCATTCTATTCTCATTATCACTTTCACCGCCTTTTCTCGCTTAATTTACGCTTTTTATAATTCCTACTTAACTTTATCGCTAAACCTTTATTTCCATATTTATAAACACCTCTGACTACAAACTAAAAGGTATTTGTGTACTTATGTGAAGTTAACCCGCATATAAGTTCTTGTGTGTAGTGTTCCTTGAACACTCCGGAACCGCTTTGTTCTCCCGAACTCATACTCGTCTTTTTCTGACCGCTCCATTGTCGTCGGGACCCACGTCGTGGTGTGAAGCACCTTGACCTTCAGCGTCTCTTTGCCGGGTGTCTGCCGGCTGGCGTCACAATATTACATAACCTGATTTTACGTGTCTGGTAGAAAAAATCTGAGGATGACGCTTGGCAACATTGCCGTGTGTATAGAGCGAAAGGTCAGGAATGTTGACAGTAAAAACTACCTGCCTAAATATTGCTCGGAAAGCTTGAAAGAAAACCACCCCTCCCTTGTTACTTACAGAAGCTGATAACAAAGATATAGACACATAACGAAACCAGTTCTTAAGGCTCGCCTAATTTGTAGCTTCACCAGTTGTGGGTGTGAACGCATGCAAAGCAGCGTAAGTCGTATTAGTAAACAAAATATCACCTGTTCAGTTCTACTGTGTTGCCATGTTATGCAGATAGTGTATTCAATAATGTTCAATTATTTCCTTTAGCTTTCAGGATGAATTTATTATTGGAATTTTTATTGGCAATATGTTAATCTATTAACATGCGAAATTTGCCCAATTGTACACCTAAAACTGGTGAAGCTCCAAATTAGGACAGCCTTAAGAACCTCAAGAAGTTCGTCTACGGACTCAAACCTACGACATCCCAAATACGGGTCACAGCCCCTAGTACTTGAGTCATCCTGCTCTTTTCCTTTCATAATTATGTGCAATCTTTATATTAAACCAACCTTTCGGTTTGGTTTTACTTCTTCTTATTCTACATGGTTTTGGACTTTTCAGTCCGTTCCGGCTCCAGTTTTAACTGCCCACCTTTTTCAGTCTTCCTTGGTCTTGTACCTTTGTGTATATGTATAATTAATGGATATTTTAGGAATTCTGTGATTATTCATCATTTGAAGATGTTTTCCTCGTTGATTTCTGTTGTTAGCAATAATATGATTTATTTCTTCTACTTGTAATTCTTTCCTGATATCTATACTGCGTTTTTTGTCCTGTTTAGTATACCCAGCTATTACTCTTACAAATTTCATGATGTCTATTCTTGAACTATATCTTTTTCTTAATGTCCATGTTCTTGAAGCATAGATCGAGTTATATTGCCACAGATTTATACAATAATTGTATTAATTATGAATTAATACAAATAATAATTATTTAACTATGGAGTCATCATGGACTTTATTTTTAATGTTTCTTTTAACGTGCCTGTTATATAATTGAATTTATTTATTTTCTCTGTGACATCAGCGAGGCAAACATCCTAAATACTTGATCTGTAATTTTTATCTAACAGAATTCACTTCTCTAAAAGTCATTGTTTTGGATTTGTTTGCAGATGTTTTCATTCCATACCCAATTTTATTCAAACTGTAGCATTTTCTGCAGGTTATCTTCATTTGTAGCCATCAGAATCTGATCACCTGCGAATAACATAGTTCCCAGTTTTACTTCTGACATATTGATACCTCCACTGACTTTATTTGACCAAATTCTATTTCGTCAATATATAAATTAAAAAGTGCAGTTGATAAGAAAAAAACTTTTATATATGCTTCTACCTTTTAAAATTTATTGTAGTATCGTGACACTTTGCCAAAAAATTTAAAATAGTTAATAGTGTCTCTAAATTTTGTTCTTTTCTTTTTCTATAATTTCTTTCAGAGTAAAATCATTATCAATGATGCCACTTCCTCTGCTAAAGTAAATATATAAACTGATCCCTCTATAGGGTTTGGTTTCACAGAGTTCTGAGGGAATTCTTACATAGAAGTTTTAATAGGATGTAGTACTTTCTCTACTAGGTTCTAAGCGCCAAAGAAAATAAATTTCCATTATAGGATTTATGCCACGTTGTTAAGACGCTGCTTTAATTAATTAAATTACCTGCAAAGAACACTTCTGCAGCGGAACTTTTCCTATCAGCACAGAGAAACTCGATTTCTAACTTCATCTGCTCCTCTTCTTTCCTTTTTATTTTCTCTTCTGGGCTTCAAGGAGATAGCATTAAACTCCTTTGATTGATGTTCTTAGCAAACATCTGCAAGTTTTTGTTATGCAATCAGAGATTCTAGTTTGAAGCCGTCCAGAAAACAGATTGCTTCACCACATCGCTTCATTTCCGAAACGCAATAAACATTTCTTTTTATGAGAGCCAGTGCAGGAAACATTAATTTCCAGATCATATTTTTTGAACCTAAAGGTTCACTCTTGTCACTCTTTCATTCTGTTTTTATTTTCACTGTAGAGAAAACCGGAATCTGAAGAGTAGAACAATGAAGAAATATTTAGCTGAGATTTGAAGAAGCTATTCAAGATAATTCAGCATTGAGCTTAATAAACCCTTATTGTCATCACAACAGAAGCTTAAAAAGCTAAATAAAGGTCCCATTCAAATTGAATAACAGACGTATACACAATAACTTAAGTCATAACCGTAAACATAACAACATAACCTAAACGTGTTAGCCAATCAGAAACAGAGAACAAGCGAAGGTCAAAACGCAGCTGAGTTAACTCTTTCTTGATTGATTGCATTAATATTCCATGTACTTCTTTTGAAATCTGTGCGTATGACGTACAGTGCAAGTTTTATAATTTGGATATTAATTGTTTACAAAAAGTGACTATTTTCAACAATATACAGTTCCTAAAATGGAAAAGTTGGAGATTTAAGCCATGAAAATACCAAAGCACAAACGTTAGAGTGAACGAATGCATATTTATATGAAAATTTGGAAAGAATACCCGGCTTTCAATGTTTATAGAAAATAAAAATTAATGTTTAGGGCTTTATTTGGTAGAGCATAAAAATAATAACCATCAATATGCAGGTCAGGTAAAACAGGAACATAAAAACAAAGGCGATCTGAATCAGCACTTCTGCATTTTTTACCGTTGAATAAGCATGCCTGTGGTGAAACCAATAAAATCCCACTTACAGCTCACCCTGTAGTCTCCGATTGTAAACCTCGTTCTCCAACAGGCTGTTTGCTGGAAGCCGCAAGGGGCTTTTGATACAGTGCTCTCTGCCTCTACTTGAGAGGTCCCTGATTCCAGAAACAGCCCTAAATTTTTTCCTTTACATGGAACATTTTTCGAAAATTCTTATTTTCTCAAAAATGGCACCAACAGTTTTGATTAAAATGTCATGTGTTTAAGATTTTCTTACGGCAAATGAAATTATATTTTCAACTTTTTGACTATATCCCATAACTTTTGCATAACTGGTAAACCGTAAGAGATAGACCAAATCTTACTATGTAAAAATGTAGATCTCGTTAAAACACAGTTTATGTACAAATACATTGTTGTGGTGTGAACTATTTCCGAGGTAAAAAAAATATCGCCAAATGGAAGATCGTTATTCATTTTTTATATCTTAGTCGTGCAAAGAGAACGGAATCCAAAAGTTTTAAAGGATTTGACTATCGCTCAAAGCCTACTGTATTCCCATATTAACAAGATAATTTCTGAAAATTTTATGTAGTAGATAGAGAAATAGGCATTTGCAGGAATGGTGTGTATTAGATATTTGCGAACAGAGTGCCTTGGAATTGAACTGTATTAAAAGTCTGTATCGGAATAGATTACACAACGATCACTTGGTGTGTCTTGTAAGCTTCGACTTTGTCGCCAAATATTGATAGACTTCTTAAACGTAAGCAATACCAAAGAAGTCACTAACAAACAGATGTTAATTGGATAAGATTTGTAACGTACATGTAATCCAACCGCCACTGCAACACAATTGAGTGTTAAAAGAGTGGCACAGTCCGCATAAAATGGGAGGAGGTAAATCCAACCTCCCCTCTTTCGCAAACAAAAGAGTCTGATATATACTTTCTGGTTTCTTCAACGAACGTATGGAGGCACTGTTAGTTGTGTTACGTGAACAAATTTACAGCTGCATTCCCGACTTTATGCATATGTTATGAATATGTTTCAATATTCATACGTGTAATATAAACTTGTCACGTCAATGTTTCTTCTACGTCACTGCTGCATCCAAGTTTACCTCGGTACATCGTAGAAAATCCAGATGTTGGCAACACTTCTCGGTATGATGGAAATCAATTGCAGTGGCGCGGGTTGAAGATCTGGAGGGGAGGAAGCTGAAAGCTAAAAAGGGGCCATTTTGACAGATTGGAAATTAGCGTGTAATGAACGGGCCCTTCATGCCAGTAATTTGTACACACACTGAAATGACATGATTTATGGCGGCCAACGTACCTCAGGTGTTCATGGGACAAAGGGGAGGGAGCGGAATTAGCGTGATTATCCTGTCTTGGGACCTAGAATGTATATAAATCATCAACATGCCACATAATCTACAGTTATGTTTACTCCAAACATGAGTTTGTTTCCTTTTCCGTTTTCAATACAATATCTTTTGTTGTATTATTAAAATAACCTTTGCATAACCCTCTTTACCTTCTGTGGCTATATCGCGGGGATTTCTCACTTAATTTTTAAACCTTTAAGTATTAAACACACTGTATTTTCTCTCACATTCACACTTCCAGACTTCATAGAGGCTAGGGCATTACTCTGGATAAAGAAAAAGTCCCAACACCAGCAGAAAATCGAACCCAAGACCTCGGAATTGAAAATTGAGACCTCTGGTCATTTGACTGCAGAGGCGCTGAAATTTGTTCATCATTGACTTTGTTTAGTTTACTATTCTTGGGAAGGGAAGCCCAGTAATTCGCTTCATTAAGCGAACTATTTATGAAAAAGAAATTGGAAACTTCTAAGACTCGCTTAAAGCTACTCTATATAACAGCACAGAACGAATGAGAAAAATTCCGGAAAATACTCTGACGCCGGCCGCCGGTCAGAGACGCTCAAGGTGAAGCTACTTCACACCACTGCCTGTAAATACGCAGTTCAATGAAAAGCGGCCAGGCCAAAGACGACTAAAAGCGCGGCAGCAAAACAGCGATTTCATGTGGTTCTAGAAGTCGTTGATATGCCGGCTTGTTCACCAGAAGCGTGTAGAAAATATGTATTTTCCAGAGAATTCGCCGACATTTTGTCCCGGGTGTATAAGAGAGTAAGCGAGCCATGTTAGAACAGTTTTTCAACATTGAGTATTGACTCAGCCAATCAGTTTTTAAGTGTGTGTTGCGTACAGTCAGTGTTGAAAAAGTTTGAGTGTGTGCCTCGTGAGAGACAATTTTAGAATATTTAGACGAGGGACTCTCTTATGTTCAATCGAATAACAACTAGTTTCAGTTTAGGAAAACTAAAAATGTCGGACACGAGTCAAATTAACTTCTAAAACAGCCTTTGTAGGAAACAAAGCTAACCTATTTCCTTAATAATTAGTGTTAATATTGTAAATAACATTGTAAGAAATTAAAATTTCTCTTCTCGTTTTTGAAAGTCTACCTCTTGAAGGCCATAACAAATATTCTCTCTGTATCGTTGTGTCAAGGCCAACATAACAATGAAATCAATAATTTCGCCATTAAAGGTCCAATATCGATTCTCGTATGTCGGACAACAGCGACAATAACATGGAGCGTAAAATATCAGAAACATTTTATAAATATTTTAAGCTTAGACACATGGTCTAGCATAGGTGGTCGTATGAAATGAGTGGTAGACACTATAATCACATATTAATTGATTTTACCGGAATCTTTGTTAAGCGTACAAAGAGAACGGGATCTCAAAGCTTTAAAACGTTTGACTATCGCTCAAAGCCTACTGTATTCTAATATTCCCCTTGCACCTACAAGGAAATAAGCAATAAGATAATTTGTACAAATGTTTATCTCAACTAACACGAGTTTTGGGTGGAAAACAATACTTTCTCTACTTACAGTTTGGAGAGGAGAAAGTGAAAATGGGTATAAAGTACACGTCTAAACAGCTTGGGGAATCCCCAAATAAAAAATTTTGTATCCATCCACTAGAAAAGGAAAAAGTGTCAAGAATGGAGCTGTTTCATTGTTTATTCCAGAAGTCATAATTTGTTTCTTGTATGAAGTAGACGTAAGTATGACAGAAGTTGACAGGAAGCCTGTGTTGAATAAATGGCTGGGAGCGTCACAGAGACAAGTAGGTGTGACATCGGGCAGTAAGCCAACTGTTGCCACACTTCACGTCACATTACACTTTCTCGATAGGACTTCCGGGCACAGCGGATGCCCCTTATATGCACCGCCACTGGCGGCTTCACAATCCCTTCCGACCAGTCTTATTCAAACAAATGATAACTGTCTCTCTTAACTGTGCTACAGAGGGGTAGAAATCTTGACTCCCCTTTGTGCTAATAAAAAAACTGTAAGTGAAGTTGCATTAAAAGTTCACAAATGTAAGAGCTTTAAATGTCAAAATGATAGAGTTAGTAAAAATTAAGACATTCTGTAATTGATAATAGTCATACAATTGCATTTCTGTTCTTTTATTTTCTTGTGAATACGTGTTTCGCAAACCCTAAATAGAACACAACCTGTTTGGTACAAGAAATTCACTGGAGTCAAATCCAGTGATCGTGGAGGCCATGCGTTTGGACCACCTTGGTCTATTCATCTTTGTACGATACTGCTAACACTCAGACACGTGAATAAGGCTCGAACCAGGTCAGATAGACGTCAGCTGATCCAACATAAGCACCCTCTAATATAACTACCCTGTTTGATGTCTACCAATCAACTTGTTTTCAAATGGCACGTTCCCGGACATGAGTTCCAAGTCAAAACACTATCTGGCCAGTGTGACACCGGAACCCCGGTGTGATGACTGCTTGGCGGGGCCTGGCGCCGCGATGATGAGATCTCAGCACTTGTTAGGGACCTCCGCCCGTCTCTGTGGCCTGTCTGGCTGCGACCCTGTTTAGCAACTTCAGTTCATTTATTTCATCGCTGCCTCCTGGAGGTGCTAGCCACAATAGATCTGTCTAGGTCGCAGAGAGCTTTAATCCTTTGTACTTGCAATTCTCCCTCTACCTGAAATTTTTAAGGGAAAGGAAAGCTTACTATCACCATTTTTGCAATTCAAGTGTTTTATATGTTGCGTCACTAGGGGTTATTTCCAGAATCAGAATATTTGGCAGCAAACTAATTTTTATGTCATGTTTTCTGATCAACTAATATAATTAAGTGACTTACGAAAGGTATATATGAAAAAAAAGCTTCTAATACAAGATTAAAGAACAAAATTGGCATAATTAACATAATATACATGAAAATAATGCTGTTTTTAAATTAATTTGCAGAATAATTATGAAAATGTCTTTTCGCGGATCCCTTTTGTAAAATAGCAGTTTTGTATTGTTAAAGTAATGGATATTTAGGCCACCCCAAGATTTCGTAGTAAGAAAGGGCGCCTAGTAAAACATTTTCCTACAGCTACATAGAGTTAACTGATGACCCGAAATGAATGCATTCCGCAAATCTCATCAAAAGCGACATTTTCGTCATAAACATATTCTGGCACCGACTTTTCGACGAATTCCTTGGCAGCATCTTTCTCCACTTGCGTCAGGAGTGACGTAATTTTGTTATATTTTTGTTTATATAGTGATTCAAATTTGAAAGCTTAAATTAAACATTCTGAAGGTTTACTGACTGTACGTTACCTAATGCGTTTTAGGACGTCATCAATAGAGCAACAGAATATCAAAATAATTGTAATTACCATTACTATACATAGATACATAAACAATAATACCACCACAAACGTAGGAACACGATATTTATTTCAGTTACTAGAATATACGACCGACAAATTTAAGAGATGTTACGAGTGGCTTTCTAAAATATCTGGTTGACTCAGAGATATGGAGAAAACGGCCAAGTTACTATAGCGTGCTGAAAAGTTTCAGACTATCAGCGTTGTCATTTATAATTACTTTAACATTTGTTCCAAATGTATCAAACTAAAATACATGCTGTCATAAAGCACTTTTAGGGGTTTAACTCAGGACTTCTCAAAGCTTAAAGTCAGACCGGGTACAATCCAAGATGTAGAGTCCCCTGCGGCGTGCATAGTGGTGACTCGGTTAAGCTCGGCTTAACTCGTGCGCTGCAGAGCGAAGAAGCGAAGACTCGAGGAAACTGTGTTGACAGAAGGCTTAAAATAGATATGTGCAATAGATACGTGCAACTTCCTCCAAAGCATACAATGCCGAAAGTTAATTTAAATAAGAGTGGAAACAGTCTTCATGTTATTCTTCTAATTATCATTATTAACTAATGTAATAGTATAATATTGTCGTTAGACTATTTCCTATTACATTTTGCACTACTTTTGGTTGTGAGGAAAATTCTGGAATCATAGGTGCACCAATAAGCCAAAAGATGTTCCAACGAGCATCTCTCAAGAGTTTAAAAGTAATTCAAGTGGGTTTCTCTAATTTTGAAACAGTAGATGACAAATTCATTACTACATGCCAGAGATGAAGGAGCTGTCCAAACAACAGGTAAAAGTGAAAAAAAAAAGAGGCAACAGCTGTTCCATCGGCAGGAAAAGTCACGGCTATGGTTTTATGGGATTATCATGGGATAGTGGTCATAGACTAGCAGCAGTGGAGCAGAACCATCAACATTACGCTTTGCCATTAGTCTGATTGAAGGATGCTGTTTAGACTAAAACCAACACACCTTGAAAAAAGTAACTCCTGTTTCATCACGATAATGCGCCTTCAAATAACTGGGATTGTAACTACAAACTTGACCTTTGCAGATCCATCATTCTCATTCCAGCGTATTTGTCTTCTGGGATCACTTTTTGTTCAGAAACCTGAAGAAATGACTTCAGTGGATGAAGATTTATATCAAATAACGAGGTGGAATCTGAGATAAAAGCTTAAGTTGCATAGTTAGACCAGTCAAATTCTTTACTGCCGGTATTAAAAAGTTCGAAAGTCATTCGACTAATGTATTGATTTCCAAGTTTTGATAATGGATCGAAATATCTTAAATCATGTTTGCTTGATCACACTTAGAATGTTTAGAACATTTTGTAATTAGGATGGTAGTAGTATAAATTATTCATTTTGTAATCGTGGGTTTCTAAGTTTACAGTGCTTTCAATATTTTAGCGGCGGCTGTACATCAAAGGAGGCCCAAGGTTAGCTATCTCACACCACTAGGCAACTAGTGGCAATGGCAGCTGAGAAGAAACACCGTTTCGAGTGCAGGGCTTGTTTAGGAGAAACTTCTCGAAAGATCCATTTTCAGAAAAGTCTCCGTTACCTAGCTCTCAAGTATATAAGTGGGCTGGCACGAGCAGTTCCAGTCAGTTTGTCAGCTCGTAGAGTGAATTGCCAGAGCGATCATTGGCGGCGCCGTGGCCGAGCGGTTAGCGCGCTCGCCTACCACCTAGGCGGCCCGGGTTCGATCCCAGGGACCCGCATGTGATATTCGTGGTGGACGAAGCGGCGTCAGGGCGGGTTTTCTCCGGGTACTCCGGTTTCCCCCGCCATCTCATTCCACCGGTGCTCCATCTTCATGTATCATCAGTGTCACCGCCTGCGGTGCCGTAGTAGTAAAAGCGGGCGTTAAACACTACAACAACTACAACAACAGAGCGATCATTTGAACAGCTTGAGCTGCAAATTCAAGAGGTGTGAATTGTGATTTAGTTTTAGTGGGAATAAGGTGTCATAAAAAGTAACTGACTTTTCATTTGTAGCAATATTTTACAAAATGTAAATATTGCACGACGGTGGACAGGTGACAATGCACTATGAAAATTCCCATCGTCATCAAACCTAATCTTTATGAACGTGAAGAATCACCCAGGAATAAATTGGCGCTTTTGGAGACAAAGTTATATTCTTATCAGGGTTTGTTCGACATTCTCCCTATATATGCCAAAAATCTAGAACCGCCACCGCTCCCTTTACCACGATAATAAATTCACAAATTATACCTACGTCATTGTTCATAATTATGATTTTGTGTGTGTGTGTGTGTGTGTGTGTGTGTGTGTGTGTGTGTGTGTGTGTGTGTGTGTGTGTGTGTGCGCGCGCGCGCATCTGTTTGTGAGAAGCGTAACTCATAAAGGAGCAATTGGTTAAACACCAAACTTAGCATATAAGTTCAGCATATTCCAAGGATGCGGCATAAATATTTTCAAGAAAATCCGCCATACCAAACTGCCCTTTACATAGAATATTTTAAAATGTTTGGTTTCCTGAAAACTTTCTCTAAGATACTGATCAAAATACCATATGTTATGATATCTTATACTCGACCATATCCAAATTTATTAATCATAAGTCTGATAGTGATCCTTTAATGCACCTCCTTAAGTTCAAACTTTCATTAAAGGAGTGGTCTTTATCCGATCGGATATACACGAAATAAAGTTTCGTCTAAAAAGCAATATATTCGACTTGCCTTCTATTTTTCGACATTCCAAGGTTATCTTTTTCATGCAGCTGCGACGTGCTGGAAACGAATCGATCGTTTAGCGCCTGCACAGGACTCCAAATATCAGCTGATGCAATATGTAGGTCATTGTCCCTGGTGAGTGCACAACATGTTACAATATATCGACTATAAATTAGGCATACGGTCCAGCATAAATTGTTGTATGAAACTTAACTATATGTAATTAAGACACTCGTATGAAAATTAGGTAACTCGTGTAACTTCCAATATATGGCGTTTGTGGCGAAGCTATTGTTTGACAACTCCACCTATTATATTTAAATGTGTTTTTCTTAAAAAAGGCAGTGTATTTTGAGAACAGATTTGGTTAAATATGAACAACTGTATACCGCGTGTTCGTGTGTCGGAAAATCGTCATCTTTGTTTATTTACGCACAGGAAAATAAAACAAAAACGTAGTCTATCAGAAGGCTTTTCATTGAATTTTAATTGCATTTATCTTTCATGTAAACAAACGACATCAAATTCATTTGAGTTACAAACGAATTTCATTTAATAACCAATTGATAATCATTTATGAAGAGTTACAATCATATCAATTTTAGGTGGTACAAATTTCACCACGTCATCTAGTATATGAAAATCTGATGTGTTGCACTCACATGACTTTCTCTACTCTTGTACTAACCATTCTTACAAACTCTTATTCCTATATCTTCTTCGTGTTAGTTGAGATGAACATTTGTACAAATTATTTTATTGCTTATTTCCTTGAAGGCGCAAAGGGAATATGACAACACAGTAGGCTTTGTGCTTTGAGATTGCATTTTCTTTGCACTGTTAACATACAAAAACAAATTTACAACGATGTTGCAAATGTCGAAATTTCGTTTTCCGAAACTGATACAACTAAAAATGAATATCTCCGAAATAGTTCACTTTACAAAAAAATCTATCGAGACATAAATTGTATGTTTTAGTGAGATCTACATTTTTGGTATTGTAAGACTTCGTCTATCTCTTACAGTTTACAAGTTATGCAAAAGTTATCCAGAGTAAACAGGACTAAACAGGCTATGCCCAGAAAGTTCAAGATATACATTTTATTTGTCATAAAAATATCTCAAACATATGTCACTTTAATAAAAATCGTTATGGCCATATTCAAGAAAATTGAAATTTTCGAAAAATGTTCCATGTAAAGAGTAGTTTAGCTTTGGGCTATTTTCTTCAAACCCTGTAATCACATTCTTAAAAGACATTAAAATTAAATACCAACTTTGGTTTTTAACCGACTTTTCGTTTTTGAGATGTGCTGTCCACAGGCTGACACACTTTTTTCTAAAAATGCTTTTTAATGCAGGGGGCCTCAAAACATATATATGCGGTGAAATCTCGACATCGAACTTTTGGGTGGAATACAATACTTCCTCTACTTAGCAGTAGAGAAAGTAAAAACATTGAAACACACGTTTAAAACAATTAATATGAAGTAGACAGAAGACTCATTTTTTAAAATTAGTTTGTAGGTAGGAGAGTGAGTAGATTTTTTGAATGTTTGACTTTATAGATAGGCATGTCAGTCAAGACGATCAGCCCCGAGCTGTAGCAGGCAAGCAGGGAGGGAGTGGGTGGGTGGGTGGCAGATGCACGATGTAGAAATAGTGTGCACGCCCCGCCCCCGCGGAATAAAACAGAAGCATCGCTTGACAGAGCATACGAAAATAGTCCTGGAAGCTAATGCCAACTGCGCTGCCACCCCTCCAGCGCTCCAGCTGTGAGACGAACACATCATTTCGGTTCCTCTTCCGAACTAAATGAATTAAAAACCACAAACGCAGTGCCGGAGCAACGACCCCGTCTCTCTGTTTCCGTATACATGTAAATCCTCATAAAAATTTCATCCGTGAAAACATGTTAAAAGCGTGTTTTCTTTTTTACTTACTCTACTGATAAGTAGAAGGAAGTATTGTATTTCACCTAAAAATTCGATGTCGAGATTTCACCGGAAATATATGTTTTGAGACCCCCTAAATCCAAAAAAAAAGCATTTTTGGAAAAAGGTCCCTGAGTGTCTGTGTGTGTGTGTCAGTCTGTGGACAGCATAACTCAAAAACGAAAAGTCGGTAGAAAACAAAAGTTGGCATTTAACTTTAATGTCTTTCAAGGATGCCACAGGAAGATTTTGAAGAAAATAGCCCCACCCTAAACTACCCTTTACATGGAAAATGTTTCGAACATTTTGATTTTCTTGAAAATGGCTCTAACGATTTTGATTAAAATGCCATATGTTTGAGATATTTTTATGACAAATGAAATGTATATCTTGAATTTTCTAGCTATAGCCCCTGTAGTCGTATTTCCTCTGGATGACTTTTGCATAACTGGTAAACCGTTAGAGATAGATCAAATCATACTATACAAAAAATGCAGATCTCGCTAAAATACACAATGTATGTGTGAATAAATTTTCTTGTAGGGTGAACCATTTCGGAGATATTCCTTGTTATGTGTGTGAGTTTCGGAAAACTTATAACTTTCGTGAAATGGAACATCGTTGTTCATTTTTTTATGTTACGTGCACAAAGAGAACGGAATCACAAAGCTTCAAAAGATTTGACTATCGCACAAAGCCTACTGTATTCCAATATTCCCCTTGCACCTACAAGGAAATAAGCAATAAGATAATTAGTACAAATGTTTATCTTAACACGAAGAAGGTATAGGAATAAGAGTTTGTAAGAATGGTTAGTACAAGAGTAGACAAAGTCGTGTGAGTGCAACACATCAGATTTTTTATATTTAATTATACTTATAACTTTTACTTTTATACTCCACAACTTTTTTTTTTTAATTTATTAATTTGCATCATGACCAATCTACAGATCGACTAATGATTTTTGTCTCATACATAAATTACTTCACATGCAAGAATCTTATTAATAGTACATTTTTATGGACTGTCACAAAGGATGTTTGTTACATTTTATTAGTCAGTTTATAAGGCTTAGTTCTCTTTAGTCTCCGCACTTCATCATTCACAACACACACAGCTTCCATTTCGGGATTTATGTGGACATAAACACGTTGATGGTGTTCTATGGCACATTTTGATATCTCTTCATAAACTGTAGCTATTCTGAAATCACGGTGTAGGTCACTGTTGCGGATGTACCAGGGAGCATTTACAATTCCACGAAGTACTTTATTTAGAAATGTCTGAATCATCTTAACGTTTGATTTGTTGGTGCAGCCCCATAACTGGATACCATAAGTCCAAACAGGTTTCAACACTTGTTTGTAAATTAATAACTTATTATATATTGAGAATTGAGAATTACGTCCAAGTAACCAATAAAGTGTTCTATATTTAATGTTGAGTTCTTCCTTTTTCTTCTTGACATGCGCTTTCCATTTCAATTTAACATTCAGTGTCATTCCCAAGTATTTGGCCGAATTAGTATACGGAACTTTTAAGTTGTTGATAAAGATAGGAAGTGGAGTTTCTTTCTTATATGTGAAATTTATATGAAATTATTTCAATTCATTCAATTTAATAC
This sequence comes from Tenodera sinensis, assembly GCA_030765045.1. Taxonomy (NCBI): domain Eukaryota; kingdom Metazoa; phylum Arthropoda; class Insecta; order Mantodea; family Mantidae; genus Tenodera; species Tenodera sinensis. The sequence goes on from CM060972.1 coordinate 55,123,755, forward strand.
GCCACTTAGTGGTCCAATTACTTATTTTATTTATAGCATTCTGTAGATTATTAGTAGCTCTCTCGATATTCTCTTCAACAGTAAGGATTGCTGTGTCATCTGCAAAGGTACCCATAAGAGTGTTATCCACTCGGGGAATATATCCTGTGTACAATAGATATAGTATAGGCCCAAGTACGCTGCCTTGTGGCACACCAGCTGTTATTTGTTTGAGTTCCGACTATTTTTTACCTGGCGTACTCTAAAATACCTATCTGTAATGTATGATTTTAGTATCTGATAGAATTGCTTAGAAAGGTCCCTTTTTAATTTGATCTCAAGGCCTTTGTGCCAAACCTTATCAAATGCTTGTGCTACATCAAGAAAGATTGCAGAACATATTTTTCCTTCTTCAAAAGCTTTCTTAATAGAATTAGTAACTCTATGAACTTGATCAATGGTAGAATGTTTATGTCTAAAGTCAAACTGATGAGTTGGGATTAGTTCTCTGGTCTGTATAACCGCCATTAATCTCTTTAAGTCGTTCAGAGTAAATAGGACTTCGGGGGCTATAGCCAGAAAATTCAAGATACACATTTCATTTGTCATAAAAATATTTCAAACATGACATTTTAATCAAAATCGTTAGAGCTATTTCCAAGAAAATGAAAATTTTTCGAAAAATTTTCCATGTAAACGGTAGTTTAGGATGAGGCTATTTTCTTCAAAATCTTCGTGTCGCATCCTTGAAGGACATTAAACTTGAATACCAATTTTGGTTTTTAACCGACTTTTCGTTTTTGAGTTATGCTGTCCAAAGTCTGACACACACAGCCAGCGACAAACGCATACGCGGGCCTTTTTCTAAAAGTGCTTTTTTTTTTTTTTTTTTTTTTTTTTTTTTTTTTTTTTTTATTCAGGGGGCCTCAAAATGTATATTTCTGGTGAAATCTCGACATCGAATTTTTGTGTGTAATACAATACTTCCTCTACTTACTATACATAGCAGAGAAAGTAAAAATTGTCGAATCTAAAATATTGATGACTAAAGGTTTAGGGTCATTTTTCAGTCCCAGATTGTCGGAATAGAATGTTTGACCCCTCCAAGTAAACGCTAATTTCTCATATGAAGGTTCTATAGCAACATTGGTAGCAAATACTCAAAGGTTGGTACTGTTTCACCTCGCAATGGTGGTAATATTCTGACATTTACCCTCATTTACAGTATCTTATCTGCTCCCTGTCATTAGAGTTTGAACAACACCAGCGGGACCGTCGAAAATAAGACATGTGTTAGGCAGGGGAAGTGAGATTGTACTGGTTTTCTGGGCCCCCGCCCCGCACCGCCCCGCACCGCACCTCCCTGTCTTATAAGCGGTTGTAACAAGGTCCTCATTGATCGCTTCCTTCCCCCAGTGTCTCCGTGAAAATTACAGCTTCTATTTCTGTTGCGCAGTACAGGTGTTCGCAATTAAAGTAAAGCTTTTGAACAATGCTCGGCTTAGGTTACAGTTTGCCCCAGGAATAAGTGGTGCTTTGCTTCCTCCCACAGTATCAATGATAGTACTATTTCTCGATACCCGATACACACTTTATAAACAACTGACAATTGATTACCTCCTTATTAGTAGTTTTATGTGTATGAAATCATGTAACCATTTTCTTGCTGTTTACCATTTATGCAAAAATCATCCAGAATAAGGTCTACTGAGGATATTCCATAAAAATTCAAGGTATGACTTCGAAACAGTCATAGGATCGCCTGTTTGTGTCTGTCACTGGATACTAACTGTCCCTCTGACTGAAGAAGTGGAGTGGGGTATAGCCACTCATTGTGTAAGCGTCTCCCAAGAGACATGGTTGGACATCCCTGATGTATGCACTTTAGGTGCTAGTTGTCAAGTAGTGCAATTACTAAAACATACAAAACCTTCATTAAAATAACAGATAGCTTCACAGGAAAGTGCACCTGCATGCTCTTTTAAATTTTATTTAGATGTGTGTTTAGCATTAATTTGTAGCATATGTGGATAATTTTACATGAATTATATTTGGAAAATATTTCTGTATTTGGTGTCAAAGTCTCATTTCACTATATTGAACACTAGATGGGAAATTCAAAATGGAAGTCCGCATTCAATTATCACTGGCATGTGTTAACATGGGAACTGCAATTGTTTTATAACATTTCAGTAGAGTTGTTCTTAACGTTTTATTTCTCAGTGTTCTTCTTATTGTTTCACACATACTATAAAGGCTATTTAATTGTATATCAATATCGTTTCTTTGACTTGTTCTATTATTTTATTTATTACGGTTTTTCATCTTAAGTGGTTTGTCCCTTGGAACGTCATCCCTTGTTTTCTCTCTGAAATTCTCATATATCTCATTTAGGTTATGCAATGTCATTTGCAGTTCTTCTGTTTTATTAAATATTACTTGGTCATCTGCAAGTAGTTTATCACTATTTGTTAACTGATATATGTTGCATAATATAAGCTTTGAATTAATCTTATTAGATGCTCTGGATAGCCTCTTAGATACATTATCGCCCAAGGCTTTCTTTGTATTAATCTGTTGAATGTTTTCTCATAATAAATAATATGTAAGTTGGCAAACCTTCTCTCCCGGATTATCTTTCTATTACAAATATTCAAGAACTTCCCTTCCGGATTCCAATTTGTTCTTCCGAAAGTATGTAATCATTTATTATATTAATCTACGAGCTATTATCTAAGTACAAACTTAAAAACTTAAAAATATAAAATAATCGAAAATGTATCGATGGTTTCACATACTTCGATATCGCCAAACTGTATCGATATATCACTGTAACTAACGCAAGCAACAGTCGAAGATGCAGAGGGGAATTACAGTTGCACTTGAAGTCTGTGCTTATACCCAAAACTTGCACCTATCAATGAAATACTCGACATTATCCCAAATAAATGTTAAACCCACAATATGTATACATACGAAACTAGAATTGTTTGAAATGTTACATCACAGTTCTTGAAATATACGAGAGGCAGTCATATAAAAGCAGGTCTTTGGCCAAAAATGTGTCACATATGTTATCTTGAAAGTATCTCGCGTAACTGCTAACACGCATAACATAAAAGGCGTCTGGGTTGTTAATAAATACACATTGTTACCAAATCGTTGGAACTATATAAGCAATCATAATCAATTTTTTAGAGTGGATGCAGATTGATACTTTTTAAGTTCATTGACCTGTTTTTATCCAATAAGTCGTATGTTAAGGAAAATAGTATTTTGTCTCGATTATACTGTACTTGGATTAAAAGTTACTCGTATCAACAATTATTTTAAAAATAACAGTTGTTTTTAACATGCTAAGATTTAATTTAGTTAACCTATACTACTATCTGAGGAAATGGGTCAATTACACCAAAGTGTCATAAAGGTTTTCCAAAGGAAATAAAGGCACGCACAGTTATAAGAAATAAACCACGTTATTTCAGTTCATGGAATCTGCCATACTTAAAAATAAATATTAACTTTAAGAGAAAAACCTCCCGTAAAACAAAAGCTAAATTTTATAACTTTACTCCAAAGTGTGAAGGGGTTATTTTTTCTGAAAGTGATGCATAATTTACAAAACAAAGTGCCCAACAATTTGCAATATTTATATTGCAGTTATTATTTTTCCTATTATCTGCAATAGTAAGAAGAAAAAATAATGCTACACAAAAAGCTAGAAATCCCATTCTGGGCAACTTTTCTTATTTAATCTCTCCTTAAATACGCTGTTTAAGAGTAACCCTAAACTACCCTTTACATGGAAAATTTTTCGAAAATTTTTATTTTCTTGAAAATGGCTCTAACAATTTTGAATAAAATGTCATATATTTGAGCTATTTTTATGAAAAATGAAATGTATATCTTGAATTTTCCGGCTATAGCCCCTGTAGTCGTATTTACTCTGGATGACTTTTGCATAACTGGTAAACCGTTAGAGATAGACCAAATCTTACTGTACAAAAAATGTAGATCTTGCTAAAATACACAATTTATGTCCAGATAAATTTTCTTGTGGGGTGAACTATTTCGGAGATATTCCTTGTTATGTGTGTGAGTTTCGGAAAACTTAAAACTTTCGTGGAATGGAACACCGTTGTTCATTTTTTTATATGTTCTGCGCAAAGAGAACGGAATCTCAAAGCTTTAAAATATTTGACTATCACTCAAAACCTACTGTATTCCAATATTCCCCTTGCACCTACAAGAAAATAAGCAATAATATAATTTGTACAAATGTTTATCTCAACTAACACGAAGAAGATATAGGAATAAGAGTTTGTAAGAATGGTATTTACAAGAGTAGAGAAAGTCATGCGAGTGCAACACAGCAGATTTTTAAATGTAGCAGAAACCAATAATAATTGACACAAATATTTTCAGGCATAAAGCTGACTAGTGGCGTCTTTTGCGGTAATAAACTACCAATCAAATTATAAGGCTGACCTTTAATTTTAAAAGTAGGCATTACGTTTGAATGACGAGGTTTTTGGCAGCAAATTTAGTTTCATCTGAAATAAAGTATTCCATTTTCTAAAGTTATACAGGAAATGGTCTGCAGTAATAAAGGAGCTCTTATCGACTGGTCTGCACTGCGGAGAATGTTTTTGTGTCTGGAAGGCTTTTATTCATGCCACAACAAAGTCCATTTTGTTTCTCGCTCTATTTTTAGGTTACATTGGAGCACATTTTATTCATAGGAACGGTCTGTATGCGTTGATTGACACAATATATGGACTATAATGAAAAACTGGATTTTGGAAACTGTGTGCGGTTCCCTATTACACTACTTTTGCACCATATTCTTCTTCTTGGGCATAGGATAACACATCATTTTATTCCTCGAATGAGTTATAACTGCTGCCATCTCTTAGCGGGTCTTCCTCTTGTGCTTTTCCCATCTAAAGGTCTGTCTTCTTTGGCTTTTTTGTACTAAACGCTTGTTTCCCATCATAATGTTTTCTTTCTGGTATTTCCGTCGCTCATTAATAAATGTTGAGATATCCTGAATTTGGCAATTTTCTCTGATTTCTTTATTGTGTATTTTATCTAATAAGGCTTCCCCTTCGATTGTTCTTAATATTTTCATTTCGCTTGTTCTTAATATTCTCTGCTCTGTTTTCTCATGCATAAGTTAAGATTGATCCAAATGTTCTTTTTTTTAATGTGGACTTTATTCTCTATTGCCACATACTTATATCTCCAAATTATATCTTTTGTGCACCCTGATATTTGCACTGCTTTATCGACCTGTGTTTTTATTTCTCGATTTGACTTTTTGGAACACATTTTTTTATTTTTTGTATGTAAAAATACTAGTGAATTTTCTGTGTAAAATACTTCAGTTTTTATCTTGATATCACGATTATAAGGATTTCCATAGAGTATTTGCCAAGGGGCTGCATTTAGTGGGTGTGGTCGATCAATTTATTTGCATTTGTTTTCGCTATCAACGAAATTAGTATATTTAGGAGGGAAATGCTGTGGGAAACTTTCGAAATGGCCATATTGATGTTTGTAACACTGATTACTGATTTACCATGACAACCTAACCTATACCTCTTATGGCGCTGGAATGTATTGAAAAGGTTAGTTCGAACTTTGAAGAGCGATATCTGAAAACTACATTTTTTATACATTTTCTCAAAAACTGTTACACATAGAAAACTCATACTTTCATTTATGTTTATATAAATGATATACATTTTAACAGGGCCATTTTTAAAGCTAGCTATAGTTTTGAAATTTTGAAGTGATTAGTACGATATTTTTAATGAACAAATTGACCGCTCCAAAAAACTATTTACTCTTCATGTTAAAGTGTGTACAAAACTCCGTATAATGTGCTGTAAAAATTTGAAGTACATACAATAAATAGTTTCTGAGAAAATGTTCCTTGAACGCTTAAATTTTAACATTGTCATTATATGCCTTATCGGGCCCCCTGTCCAATAATTTTTCTTTCCACTACTAAATTGCATCTCGGTCATTCTTTCTATACCATTAGACATTCTAGTCAGTCAGATTGTACACTGGTTAAATAAATATTCTGTAAAAAGAATGTAACTTTGTAAATAAGCTTTAAAAATAAAAGTAACAAAACACTGTGTAGGCTTATTTTCACTATTACGTTTTTATTACCTTTGCATTATTTAAAATACGATCCATACGTGAAATTAGTGAGAAAAGCATTGAGCATTTTTTACCTACAAGATTCCCTTCAGAGATCTTGTGATTGAAAACTAATCTAAAAATTATGAAATTGACGACTTCCAGGTTTATGCACATAAACTCTACATTTTTAATTCACTATTTTCTCCATGCGCATTAAATTTTCTGCTATGCTCCAATGTTTTTTTCATTATGTGCTGCATTTATGTAACTTAAAATTCAGTCTTTGGTTACGAAATCTGAAAATTTGTTTAGCTTTGAAAAAAAATTAAATACGCCAATAAATTAAGAAAAGGAACCTTTCCATTGTCCATCAAAATAATTATTTTTCTTCCTAGTAGAGATTACAGGTGTTTGTTGGGGAATTCGAATTTATAGAATAACAAAGCTGTTGTGATATTTTATTTTTTATGCGCATGGAGTATTTTGAGTATTAAGGTATTTTCACATTGTGAATAAACTGAATAATAAATTACCAGATTACGCTGGAATCTTATGTAGTAATTTAGAACACAATCACAAAACATTGATGCCATACTTATAAAAATATAGAAAATTCAGAATTCAGTTCCATGGTCTCTTGGTGAGATAATGTAAATAATATTAATAGTAGAGATACTGAAGTTACTGCAAACCTTCTAATATAATATAAATAATAGAAAATATTTTCATTTCAAAGCTGTGTTGTTTAATTCCCAGTGACAAACCATATTTATGCAGCTAAAAAGTGGATTTTCAACAGACTACGTAGTGCGTCAGCTTGCAATCAATAGTATTGCTGCGGAACGGAAAAAGGATCTTTTGATTACCTCAGGTGTGGAATTAATGGCTCATCTGCAATGTGAAACCAGATCGATGTGCTAACATGTGACTTCCATTGTTTCCAAACATCAAGGGGAAAATGCTGGAGCGCTAACAACACGACTTAAATTGCAATCGAAGCATTCAAAGAGTTGATTTCTGAAGTGCTTCTAGAAAAATAGCTTCAATACTTTGATGACAAGCTTCACTGACTGCAGAGATGTATAAAATACAGCGACGGGTACGTTCAGAAACAATAAAGTGGATACACACACCAGTGCTTTTGCAGAAGTAGTGAGCGTAAACTAAGTATCGCTTTACACATTGACAATAAGTGTAACTCAGATTTCTTTCCTCTAAAAAACGCTACAGTATCGGAAATTGTTAAGTGGCTAGAAGTGAGAAAAACGTTTATTTTGCTATTGCACTGATAGGGATTATTCATTCTTTGTCTCTTACGGTACGAAAGAGAATATATGAGATTTAGTAAGAAACAGAGTTTAAAAATGTGACGCCTTGCACTCAGATAACTCATATAATATAAAGTGCTACTCCGCCAAAAATAGTTGTTCCGCTATAAAGAACCGCACCGCTAAAAAGAACTGCTCCGCTAAAAAGAACTGCTCCGCTAAACAGAAGTGCTCCGGTAAAATGAACTGCTCCGCTAAAAAGATATGCTTCGCTAAAAAGAACTGCTTCGCTAAAAACAACTGTTTGGCTAAAGAGAAGTGCTCAGCTAAAAAGAACTGCTCCGCTAAAAAGAACTGCTCCGCGAAAAAGAACTTCGCTAAAAATAACTGCTCTGCTAGAAAGAACTGCTTCGCTAAAATTAGCTGTAAACAGATGAATTAGCACTGCATTTGTTTCTCTATGTTCTTCATGTTAACTGAGACAAACATTTGCAGAACTTTTCTTCTGATAGGTGCAAGGAGAGTATAGGGATAAGGAGGTCAAATCGTTCAACAGCTGGTCGTTATGTGGTGGCTTTGAAACTCCCTTTATTTGCATTAGCAAGAGATACAAGAAAAAATAACATATTTCTATTTGAGAAACGTTTAAGTTTAGTATTGCAAAATTCAAACAAAAGACGAGAAATATCTCGGAAATGTTTCACTCCGCAAAATGTTGTGTTAGACATTAATTTTGTATTTTAACGAGGCTACATTTTTTGTAGACTAAGATTTCGTCTGTCTTATACTAGTTGTGCAAAAGTCATATAGAATAAAGAGAATCTCTGAGAACATTCCCTGAAAATTCAAGATTTACGTTTCATTTGTCATGCAAATGTCGTAAACTTAATTATATTTTAATTAAAATCTCTAGAGCCACTTTTTAGAAAATCAAAATGTTCGAAAAGTGTTCCATGTAAAGGGTACTCTGGAGTGTTGGTATTTTTTTTAAAAATCTTACTATCGTATCCTAGAAAGATGCTGAACTGGAATACCCAGTTTGGTATTTGGCGACTTTTTGCTTTAGACTTTCGCTGTTCATAGACACATTTAAAAAAAAAAAAAAAAAAAAAAAAAAAAAAAAAAAAAAAAAAAAAAAAAAAAAAAAACAGGAACACACACACGCCAACCTTGGGGTGATGGGCATCACTATTTCGGGTTTATGTCGATAATTTTTACTATCTTATTATTTTTCTTTCATTGTATTCTTGTATTCTCTGCTACGTGTGGTAAGTAGAGGAAGTATTGTATTAGACCCACAATTCCGATGTCGAGATGTTTTGAGGCCCCCTGAATCCAAAATACCAGTTTTAGAGAACGGTCCGTGTGTGTGTGTGTTTTTTTTTCTGTCTGACAGCGTAACTCAAACACGAAAATTCGCTTAAAAACCAATTTTGGTATTTATGTTTAATATCTTTCAAGGACGTGACATGATGATTTTGAAGAACATTCCTCCACCATAAACTACCCTTTACACAGAAAATGTTTCAAAAATGTTGTCTTGCTCGAAAATGGTTCTAACGATTTTGGTTAAAATGACCTATGTTTGAGATATTTTTATGGCAAATGAAATTTATATTTTGAATTTTCTGGCTATAGCCCATGCAGTACTGGTTACTCTTCATAATTTTTGAATTACTGGTAAACCTTAAGAGATAAACCAAATCTTCCTAGGCAAAAAATGTAGATCTCGTTAAACTTTTCTCAAATAGAAGGTCGTTATTTACTTTTTTATCTCTTGGCCGTGCAAATAGAACAGAATTTCAAAGGTTTAAGTATTTGACTGTTACTTAAAGTCTACTATATTCCCATATTTCCCTTGTACGTACAAAAAATATTATTAATGTAACTTCTGCAATTCTTTATTTCGGCTGACATGAAGAAAATAGAGGAACAAGGGTTTGTAAGTACATAGTTAGTACTCGAGTAGAGAAAGTCGTGTGAGTTCAACACATCAGATCTTTTGTTATCTTATTGGCGTAACGTTACAGTATAAACTTTGCGGTTATGCTGGTATTGCAACGGCCTTTAGTTTAACTGTTATCTTGTTTCTTTACTTTATTTGTAGCCCGCTATATTTCTAAGGTGTCCCATTTCTCTCACTTCCGTTCTACTTATCTTTTTTTTCTAATTGTGTACCATAGAGAAGCAGTGGGATTATCAAGATTATCCTCCTAGAGGTCTCTTAGCCGTGCCACGGGATACGGGCACAAAAATAAGTGAAGAAGCTGTTTCAAAAACAGTAGACTTGCTTAGAGCTGCGTGGGAAAGTTCCGGACAAAAGATGACAGATAATTAAGTATTAAATAAGTAGGTGGTATTTATTTGAACGGTTCATATTTACGTAGATGAACAGTAAACCAAAAGCTTGGAGAGAAATTAAGTAGGTAAGGTTGCAGTGAAGCACTTGTCTCTGGGCAGAAATTTATCATTAATACCAATGGTCTACCTTTTCGGTCAAAAACATTGCATACAACAAAAGGCATCGTGAGACATCGAGATTTGGAAAAAATTCTGTTGCATACATTTCTATCCTGCTTTTTGTATTCAACGTACTTGATCTGTATTTAATTTTTTCATACAACCACTTGAAAACAGCCAATCAGCATCAGTAACGTAACAATATGGCGGACTGCGCATGCAACAGCTGTTGTGTATGTACGAGTTTTAGTTTGTAGTGGTTAGTGTTCGTGGTTCTGGAATCTTTTGCACGTAATTTTGTCTTCAACACTATCTAAGAGAAATCTTCGTCAATTTGTAGAAAATTGCGATAGTTTTCCGGGTCCTCTAACCTCAATTCGTTTTGTAGTAGACCCAATATACCTCGGTCTGTGCTCTGTTCTCTTCTTTTTAACTATAAACGTATCCACCAACGTCTTTTACTCCTAATACACCTTTTCTTCCTGCTAAGACTCGTGGAAATATATCCCAAGCCTATAGTTAATATAGCAATCGCTATATTAATATTTGCGTCCACCATGTCTGTTTCCCACGTTTGCTACGTGAACTGTCATTTGTTATTCCACCAAAATACATCATAAGGTTAAAGTTCTACAAAATTGGTATTTCCTACACTACTCTATAGAAATGAGACACGTGTTCTCATGAATAAAGTGAAAGGCCAAATACAAAGTGCAAAGATGGCCTTTTTAAGGAAAACAAAGGGATAAACTAGGTTAGATGAAATACAAAATGAAGACATAAGAGAAGAACTTAATATGGACTCAATAAGTAGCAAAACTGAAACATATCGAAAGGAATAGATGCAACATATGCAAAGAATGTCCGAAACAACACTGCCTAAAATTACATTCCAGTATCAACCAAGAGGGAAGAGGAAGGTTCAAAGCCTGCCACCCGACCTCTGCTTTTTCGATCTCTGCCCACCACAGGAGCCATGAGTTAATTAATGCTGAAAGTCGACTAAAGTAACCAGCTCAATAATTGTACCAACAGCATATTAACAGAGGATAATCTTTATTTGTATCTAGAAGCTAAAACCATCTACTTGAAATGGCTACGCAATAGAAGGTAAGATAAAATTGTCGCTGTTGTCGGAAGGCCAAGACAACTAAATCTGAAATAGAGGTTAAACGTTCTCTGACTGAAATCAAGTTATACTAGTAACGGTGGCCGGCAGCCGGCACTCAAACAGAAGCTCGGTGTTAATAACCACACACAATGCTAGTAAGTTATGTAAAAATGGAGCGGCCAAGATAAGGTAAAAAGAACGCAGAACCAAGCGTTTTCAGATAGTTTGAGAAACTGTTCACATGCCGGGCTTATTTACGAAAATGTGAATTTCGAGAAAAATCCGTGCTACGTCATTCTGGGCTATATAACCGAATGTAGTGTTGAGAGGAGTCTTTAAATATTGAACTGTTAGCAGTTTTTGGTCAACCATATTTGAGTGAGTGTGAGTCTCGTCGGAAGCATTTTGTGAGAGACAGAGAGTGTTAGTGAATTGTGTTAAGGTTATGATAGGACAGAACAGCAATGAATTGCAAGATTGCGACGAATTATCAGAAAACTGTGTTTTGGGATTCAATTTTCAGGGAAGTAAAATGGCAGAAATGTATTTGAAATTGTCATTCTTACACTGATATCAGGAGCAGAATCTGACACATTGCCGTTTGTTATTCTTTATTTTATATATGAGAAAAAGTTACCAGTTCCTCCAGTAGTTATTGCTTTAATATTCTGCAGAAGTAGTTATTGAATTGCCAGGCAACAACATATTAAAAAGTAAACCCCAGCGCAACAGCCCATGGAGGGTCAGGCCTTGCCGCCCGGCCGCTGCGTCTCCCACCTCTGCCCACTACAGGCATCTCTGGGGGGTGCAATACTGGAAGGTGGGACGTGGTCAGCGTCCCAAGCCCTCCCAGCCAGTATGGCACCTTCTGGACCTGGGGCCGCTACTTCTTCATCAGTGGCCCCTCCGGAACCTAACGAGGCTGAGTGCACCCCGTGCCAGAACTCCCAGTAGGGGAAAATCTCCATGCTGATACCGGGTATCGAAGTCGGATCCTCCGCACCAGAGGCAAGCGTGCTACCAACTGCGCTACGGAGGCAGTTAACAACATTATTTAATAAGAAAAGCAAGAATAATAGTAATGATAAAACATATTATTATCATATTTATTATTACTATTATTATGACGTGGACAAATTTGATTTCTGCAATCTCTGCTATCCAATATCTAGTTTGTATAAATGCTCAACTTGGTTGGAGATAATACGCATAGTTGTAGCACAGTTCTATTTATTATTTCTAGAGAGCGTCTCTGTCTTCCATTTTTTGCAATGAACGCCTTTTCTCATTCCTCTTTCTTTTTCTCTGGTGCTTTGATAAAAACCGAGCTTCTTGAAGTACCTTTCATTATGTTCCTGTGTTTATTCCATCTAGTGAAAAATTATACTCAATATTTATTTTTTTTTTTTTTCCATACATTGTGATAAGGTAAATATACAATCTGTTATAGAAACAGGTGTTTGAAATGTGTTTATAAAAGAAATAAAGAAGCAAGTTCCTTTGTGCAGGAATTTCACTTTCCTTTCCAACCGATGAGGGACTTTTGTATTGCTTTTTCATTAAAAGTGCCTCAAGAGTCGATCAAACTTTTATCTGTCCTGACAGCCGCATTCAGAGTTCTCTTTTTCTCTTCTTTCACTCCATGTAGCAAAGCTGCGAGTTATCAACAAACCTTCGCACAAAGAAGACGTTTTAGTAAATGAATGCTCCGGCAAACTTACTGCAAGTTATTTGTTTACTTCCATTACACTTATAACGACCGGTGTAAAAGGCCGCTTCAGTTGCTATATACTTCGAGCATTGCTAAATATTAAAGACATTTTAATTTGCTTTTTGGAGGAAGATATAGGGCCTGTTTTCTTTTACAACAGAATATGTCATACATATAGACCTTAAATCTTCCGTTGGTCATTCTTTTGTTTTGTACATATTATCACAGCGTCATTGTTTTGTTCAAACAGAGTCGCCAACTATACCATAAATCGCTGAAAATAATCGATTAAAATAATTCAATTTTTAACAATTATTCTTTTACTAATTAATGTATTTTTCCAGAATAAAGGTTATTTGTTAATCTTAAAAACAAACTGAGGTTTATTTGAGATTACAAATTGGTTTTCTGTTATAACAAGAGGAGATCGAAATGCCTGTTCTTGTATTTCGTTTTCTTCACTTGGCAGTGCCGACTAAGTCAAACTGTACTAATGAATATTTTAGGTTATTTGTATATAGAATTATTTGGGTCAAATCTTTACGGTATTGGTATTTAAATTAATATTTTATTAATGAAATATTCCATACAAATATTCGCATTCTCACTCCGCTGGATAATTTATTGGTTAAGTCAAACGACTTATGATGTTGTTTGTGATAAAATGTTAACGTTTTATGTTAGTTCCTTCTTTGAAATGACGACCTACAATAAAAGTTACATTGATAGTAATAACGATCATGATAGTAATTTGGTAACAATAAAAATTGCATATAAATGTTTGAAACCAGGTAGTCCAAATCATCTGGCTTTGCGATAGATATCCCATCGTACGTTAAAACAGTTGCAGAACGCCACGGCGCAACTCATATCAAGCAGGCACCAGTGGCGTGAGCAAACTTCATTATGCTTATCAGCGATGAGAGGAAGTTCCCAAGCTTGAACTAGCGTGTGTAGTCCGTGATAATAGACAGAACAGTATAAACAACTGAAAAGGTCTTAGAATGTTTTGCAGTTTACTTATATAGTTTTTATATTCCAGGGAATAAACTTGCTCCTGCATGTGCTGATGTTATCTAATATATTGGATTACAGATTGTAAATTTCAGTAACAGAATCCATGCAAATATGAGGGTACGTAATGCTTCATTGCATTTGTTCGTTTTCTATTAGTGTTATTATACTTTATTATTATTAGTTATTTTTATTATCATTGTTATTGTCGTTCTTATGTTATTATTGTATTATATTACGTATTTATATTATTTTTATTAGAGGAAAGTGCACCCCTGATCACTTCTTAAAGGATTTGACTGGCACAAAGCCACATTCCTCTTGCAATAAGGTGATTGCTGCAAATCATTATCTTGCCTAACATGAAGAACATGAAATAGCGAGTGTTCAAATAATTAAGAGTGGAGATAGTCAAGTGAGTGCTACACTTCAGTGAAATGAAACTAAACAATGCAAAAGTGATGACAATAATCCGAGAATCCCACCCCCGAAGGATGTTTCAGAAAATTACTAGGAGGCTTTTAAAGCAATGGGGCAGACGGTTTTCATTTATGAAAACAGGTTTTAAGTCAGGAAAAAGTTGAAAGAAGCGGTTCTGTCGGTGATGATGATGATGGTGTGTAACGTAAACCTATCATTGTTCAGTGCAGAGAATGGCGTTGAAGACAAAGGAGCGTTTTTGCCAGAAAATCCAGGGATGAACGCTATGGGGATTTCCTCTCTAAAGAAGAGATTAAAGTACTAGTGGATAATGCCGGGAGCTCAGTCTCCTTTGTCATTGTGCCACAAAAATGGAAATAGCTGGCGGGAATAACAGTTAAGTCTGTATGGGCAGAAGTTTCCGTCCCAGCACCTCCAGAGCACCACACTGATGTTATTATGTCAGAGAACACCCTTCTCTCCTTATATTTATGACCTGTAAGCCTTCACTGAAACTATGTTCATATTTATAACAGGAAAATAAATCCTTCCAAACGTAATCATTGTTGTTGTATGTTATAGACTACTATCAAACTATTGCGAGAGTTTATTTCTAAGCTCTCAAAAGAAGATGAAAAATATAGGGGCTTTTGAAACCCATCGTTGGTAACAACGCTTGGTAAATGGAAGGTAATATATTTGAAAACTAGAAGACAGAAGTAAATCAAATGCATCTGTATTCTAAGAGCGTTGTAAATAAGTATAAAATAGAATAAAAATCTGATGTGTTGCACTCACATGACTTTCTCTACTCTTGTACTAACCATTCTTACAAACTCTTATTCCTATATCTTCTTCGTGTTAGTTGAGATAAACATTTGCAGAAATTATCTTATTGCTTATTTCCTTGCAAGGGGAATATGGGAATACTTTGAGCGATATTCAAATCTTTTAAAGCTTTCAAATTCCGTTCTCTTTGCACACTTAACATATAAAAATTAATAACGATGTTCCATTTGACAGAAGTATAAGTTCTCCAAAACTCACACAAATACAAGTAACACCTCCGAAATGGTTCACTCTACAACAAACATTTATTTAGATATAAATTGTGTGTTTTAGCAATATATACATTTTTTGTACTGTAAGATTTGGTCTACCTCTTACGGTTTACCAGTTATGTAAAAGTCATCTGCTCACGATAGTCTTTTTAATTTGACCACAGTGGACCGTTCCTGTTGTTTGAAAAGGTGATATATTTCCTTGTTGTACCTCATTCTCCATATTATATTCTCATTTATAGATCCACAAATGCTCGTTTCAACATTTATATTAGAACACTTAAGTTATTCGTACGTGGCAAAGCGACCAGGCGCATTGACCTTGGTTGTCGAGCACTACGATCACTTGTTTACTAACAGGGAAATACTAGTAACTTGGGGTACAGTCAGTAATGTAATGTAATGCAAATAAATGATCTCTCACGCCTGCTGTTATGAGTCCTGAAGATATGATTACATCTGAACAGAGCGTACATACCCTACCTCGCCGTGTGTATGCAATAAGTTCTCGTAAACAACTCGGCACTTTCACGTTCTTTCCGATACGTCTCGTGGCTTTGCCATGTAGTAGTTGAAAATACTGTCATAAATGGTGTTTTAAGGGTATGCATATGTTGAAATTTCATGAAAATCGAGAAAAAATATTTTAATTATATAAGAGTGAGTTTGGGTGGGCGAATGAGTGAGTAGATGGGTGAGTAAATGAATGGGCGAGTGTGGTTTAAGCGCCCTCAACAACTAGGTCATTTGAGCCCAAAGTCAAAAATTCTATAATTAATTGAGACATTTGTGCTTATTAAAAATGCATAATTTGCCTTCGGATGCCACTTTTAAATGCCCTTCTGCATGTACAAATAGTGCGTGGCTTTTAATGTGGCCAATGAAATCTTTTGTTACCGTTTTCTCATTGTTGATATTTTCACTATTTTTTAGGTAAAAATGTTCCTTGTGAAATTGGTTTTGTATTGCACTAATGTAATTCTCTACACATGTTCACAGAGCAATAACAAACAAAAATTGTCCTAGTTTTAGTGCCAGGTGTGTCTAGGAATATGTTTTTAATTTTTAAACACAAAAATTATAGTTTTAGTGAAAAAATAGTAAGTTTAAAAATTTTGGATTCTAAACTGAAGGAGGTGCAGATAAACCTAGAGTAATTTTAAAAATTAGTTACATCCAGAATATAAAATAAAGTGCTAGACTAATATTTAAATTTTTGTTGCGAGCGTCCTTTCTAGTAACGTAGCAAAAAGTAAGCAAATGGAATCACTTTTTCAAAACCATTAGAGCAAAATGTATAACATTCAGAATTTAACATGCTTATAGTGCATTACATCTATGGTATTCATTTAGAAATTCATCCTTCATAGCACAGATGACTTGCGTTCTATTCCCGGGGCCAATATGGGGATTATTATTATCATCATAATCATAATCATCACCATCATCATCATCATCATCATCATCATCATCATTACTATGTAGAAATGGGCGTGGCATTCCTACAAAACACTTAAACCAACAAGTCTACGTCAATGATTTTGTCTGCAGGATTAATTAATGCACGAGGATTGGACAAATACTTGTGACACCCCTGACTTTCTTGAAAGTGTTTTTCGGAGCGATGTATACTATTTCAGTTCAGCATTTTGAACACCTGTTCTATGAATGAAGTTAGCATATCAGTACCGTTTGATGGTGATAATAATAACGATAAAAATGAAATCATAATAATAAAGAACCATTATGTGTATATATATATATGCAACAAAACTATTAATGTTAATATAATAATGATACTAAAACTAATTAAAATGAAACTAATAATTTTGATGCTAACAATGCAATAGTAAAAAATAATAGGACTAATAAAATAATGAATATACCACTAATAATAAAATACAACAATAACATTAATAAGAAACCAGCAAGTGCCAATGAAACTTTACGTGCCCTCATGTTTGCATGTATTTGGTTATGCAATTTACAATCTGCAATCTGTAATGTTAGATAATATATGGGAGTGAGTTTAATAGCTGGAAAGTAAAATCCCTGTAAGTCAAGTGCAAAACATTATAAGAAGTTTTTCGGTTGTTTATAGTCTAATACACGGACTACACACAATAGTTCAACCTGGGAACTGCCTCTGTGACTGGATTTACCCCGGTGCATTCTGCAACACGCACGAAGGGTTATCTACTTACCCCGTTTCCAGATGAGCTGGGCCACCTGGTATACCAACTTCATACACGCAAACACTCATTATGGTAACCTTGCAAAGTGCAAAACTATTTTGAAGTGTTTTGTGCTGTTAAACATTTCAAGTGTCTAAAGTACATTTACTTATTATTTTACCTTTTGTGAAAACATTACGTGAGAAAGGGACAATATTGGAGCACATTTAATGAAATATAAGTACCTGAACACACATTAAACTGATCTACAACTATGTAATACTAACTTGTTGCATACAATCCCTAATTTTTTTTCTTTAAACTAATTTGTATGTTTTCCAACAAACTAGCGAAGTTGGAATACTCTTTCTTTGGCAGTCAGCTGTTCAATTGCTTTAAGTGCTTCCCGTGTTTGTTCTGAAACACATCATAAAAAAGTTTCGACGAACAATCTGCTGATTGCTGCACGGAAAAGTTTCAGATACTTCCTCTTATCTCTATATTTTAATGAGTTGACATTTCGACTATGTTGTATGTGCTCTATAGAAAATCAATGTCTTTAGACAGCAAGTTTGAAAACACAGACGATATTAATTAAAGGGGGAAATTGCGCCACCAAATGGTATAAATTATATAATTACCTGGAGCTCTGATTTCTATCCCACGTGAGCTATTATCCAAGAGGGTATTATTTATGATGAAATGAGGTATAATTTGAGTGTAATAATTGGAAGAATAAACTTTAATTTTACAAGTAGCGGACAGCTAACATTACAATTTTGGTGTCAAAAAAGGAAGCAGTGCGAAAAAAAATTCTGACGTGTGTACTCTCATGACTTTCTCTACTCACTCTTTCACAAACTATTTCTAAAAAGGTTTATGTGTCTTACTACTTCGTGTTAATGGAGACAAACGTTTGTAGAAATTATTTTATTTCATATTTCCTTTTAGATACAATGGAAAATGCAAGAACACTGTAGATTTAAGCAATACTAAAGTCTTGTAAGTGCTGGTCACTATGTGATAGCTTTAAAGTTCCGTTCCCTTTTCAGGGCCTGGACATTAAAAAGCGAATAACTACATCATGTATGAGAACAGTACGAGTATTTAAAACTTTAAACTAAATAAAAAGGAATGTATAAAAAATGTTTATTTCCACAATGACAAAAATTTGAAAACTTTAAGTTGCACTTGCCCGTTAAACTTTTTTATGCATGATACAAAAGTTTTAGCTACAGCTATTTAACAACATGAGCTCCCATTCTGTTTCGTGCATGCTTTTGTTAAAAGAGTACTGTTGTTTCATTCTCGTATGTATAAAATGTAAAATTAAAAATACTTTGGTATCACAGTTACTAATGACAAAAATTTAAAACGTTAGTATTCGAAATAGCAGTTGAAACATAAACGTTTTCTGTCTTCACGGCGGACTTCACAGTTACCAGTATTTCTTCATCTAATTACGGCCTGTAGAGAGTTGAACTTTCTTGATGTTCTTTCTGGGCACCTGAAGGAACTTATGAACTTTTCTTAGTTTCTTAGTTCCTTAGGTGCATAACTTTTCTGAGCTTCTCGGCATCTGGAATATTAGAATTGTTGTTCGCCTTCTGACTCAAGAGGTTTTCGTTATAGAACCTTCAGTGGAAGTAATATGATTATATGGTGTCAAATAGGTAACTTCCTAAAGTATTTCAACGTGATATTTTACTGTCAGGCTGCATAAAATATGACGGCAAATCAAAAAGTAAGTTACACTTCCAAGTTATGGTCATTTATTAAACCACACACACGTAGACAACACAGCTAGGCAACACACAATGTAAGTTCCCTTGTCCAAATAGTCCACAGGAGACTAAACATTTATCAGGTCGGGCAAGCACCTTTTCGATTCCGGGTGCGTAGAGATCACCTCCGGTGCTATATAACCACCTGGATACAGCTATTTTTACGTCCTCGTCGTTTCGGAATCGTCGTCCACAGAGCTGAAGGACAAAATCACGAGAGAAATACAGGCAATCGATCAACATGAACTTTTGCTAGTAAACCAGAATTGTTTTGGGAGATATAGGGAATGTGTACGTGTTGAAGGTCATCAATTTCAACATCTGTTGTGATGCCTAGTGTAAGTTAGTGCAGTAGTTAGTGTTCCGTAATTTTGGCGAAGAGCGCGCCGGTCCTCGCCCAGCCCCTTGCCGCCGCGGGGCGGTCCGGTCGCTCTAAGAACGCACAGTACTTCTTTAGACACCGCTTCAGTCGCAACTTGGAACCTATAGAGATTTTCAAATAGTAAAATGTGTGCTGCACACGCTTTTTACAAACTTCAATTATTTACGATATTGTTTATAATACTAAGATTGCATAGCAATGTGTAAGTTTTCGACAGACATCAAAGTGCTGGAGGATATATTCATATTAGCATAACCTTTATCGTCCTCTCTCACTCGCTGTATTTTCATCATCTTTGTACTTTTCTATTTCTACTGTCTTTCATGGCGGTGGGAAGTGTGTGATGTTGCGGAAGAATGGGAGCTCGCGGTAGGCTGACAGACAGCCATTGTTCTGACGCCATCTCCCGGAGCACGAGATAAACATAATACGCTCCTTGAAACCAAAAACTACTGTAGACAAAGCGCTGTCAGTGGAGGCAAATTTCCCGTTCTGTGGCTGCTTTTTTTTTCTGTTCCTAGAAAGAGCGAGGTAAATGCTAGAAAGCGAAATGTGCAAAATTAGCATTTTTCTCTTCTTTCTTTTTACTTGCATTCTTTTTTCCGTCGCTTTTCCCTTTTCCTTCTTTTACTGCTAAAAATCGAGAAACAGCATTCCATCTGCAGAATTCTGTGTACTTAACGCTTTTCACAAAAGCACACTAAAATGCTTAAAATTGTATGTTCATATTACCGTTATAATGATATATAACTTCATTACTGCTTTTATTTGCTTGCTTCAACGTTTATAACCAACTAGGCTGGCTGGGTTCTTTTTTAATCGGAATGATGAATTAATCAGTTTAGTTTACCTCCCTTGTTCCATATGAAATTATTCTGCATAACCCACACAAAATATACTAAACGCAATTTCGTGTAGTAAGGGTATCAACAAGCTGTGTCTTAAGGGCATATTGTAGATAAAGACACTGATCTATACATGAAAATACTGAGGAATCCCACTCCTGACACCACTGCAACAAAAGAACAAAGATCACTCCAATTATTTTGTTGTGTTCTAAATGTTTATGCAAATACACAATTTTCTTCTCGTCGTTAAGACAGTCTCCAATCTTTCGTGATGTTACAAGTCACAGCTGTTGAGTTGTAACCTTGACTCAGTCTTATCAGTGTCTTTCTTCACTTTATCTGCCTCTCATACATTAACTCCGAGAATACAATCACTCGACGCTCATTCGATCATCTTTACGATGCGCTGACACTCGCACAGATGTCTCACACTCACTGACCGACCAATGTCTGTAACCTTAACTAGCTCTCTCCTGTTTTGTCGCCTCCTTATATAGCGGGGATGGGGTCATACGATCTTTTCTCGAACTTCTTCAGACACGCCGGTTATCACGTAGCCAGATCTTTCTCGAAGGCTCTGGTGAATCCCCTTTTGATTCTGCCGCCCTGATCCCTGGTGTCGAGATGCAATCTCAACCCCTTACTCCAGGGGTCTGTCCTGAGTGCGCACGGTGTGGAATCCCCTCCACTTGCAGTCAAATTCAGTCCGCATCGGTTCTCTGATTTCTAATGCTGACATTTTTCTCCATTTATCAATTCTCTATATTAGCGTTTCCTGCTAGGAAAGTAATAAAAAATTTGATTAAAAATACTTGTTAGCCCTTGACCACGGAGGAGAATTGGAGAAGTAAAGAAATGTTTCACCTGGATGACTGGAAGGCATATTTTTCATTGACGATCAACATAGTTCACTTTGTGTCCTGTAGGTTTGATGTCAAAACTCTGGCAGGTGAACAATAACCTGTGAACATAGGTTGGTTTCTGGCTCAGGAATGCTAGGATAACGATAGCATTAAGTGGAGTGCTAGAACTAGGTAAGTTGTGGGGACTGGGCGTGGCAGAAGCGGTTTATTGTTTCCTTACCAACATAAAGCACTGAATATTACATCTCTACTTTTTACTGCACATTTGTTTGCTTGTAATATATAGAAGCTTTGACGACAGGCTGTGAGTTTCTTAAAAAGTAAGAATCGTACTCGTGGAAAGTACTAGAAAAAATATAGCTTAGTACACTCTGTTGGAGGACCAACATCTATTTGTTACTCCGTTGAGTTGTTTTCTTGCACACTGTGATAAAATGAAGAGAAGAAGTAATTGGGGCGTTTTGTTTTTGCAAACTGTGGTGAGATGACAGAAGTCTAGCAGGAGGAGCCTTCTCATCAGTAGCCTCTGGGGCAGGCAGGCAGACACTGTTCACAAAGACCAGTGTGTAATCATGAGACAAGCTGGCTGATTACGTTCTCTTCCTGGGAAATAAAGAGGGAGGAACGTGGGGTCGTAACGCAGACCTCAGTGTGCATCGCTCGGGAACGAACTCAAGTAAACACTGCCGCCGCAGCTCTGGAGTTACACCGAGACAAAAACCTCGTCACTATTCACAGGTACCTGAGGAACGTCATGCGTCCCTGCATCGTGTCCACCAAACTCGGGGTAAGTCTGTCACCGTGATATTGTCTCCAAATCCAACCTGCTGCCAACATTCACTGAGAGTTTTGACTGCTACCTTATCTTACGATAAAGAAATCATCAAGTTCTTATTATAGATTCTTTTTATTCCTCTACTTGGGATTTCAAATAGAAATGACAAGGTTCGGAATGGTGACATATGACCTTGACCTGTGGAAGATCTTTTGTGTCTATGTCCCTTATGGGGCGACCCTCACGAGGGGGGTTTAGATAAGAGGATACGAAGAGGGGAGGGCCCTAAGAACTACAGATTTGAACACTCCGGTAGCGGCTCGTATTCCAGCACATCTCCCTCTTGAGGCTCTAGGTCCCCAGAAGGATCCGAGACTGAGAGACCTCCCCAGATCCAGAGAACGAGGATTTACACACAGCAAGTACCCGCAATGCAAGCTGAAACTCCCGCCGACACTTTTAACCCTAAAACAAGTGAAAGTGAGAAGTGAATTGACATAGAGGGACAAGAAACTCGGGGAATGTAATTACAGTTCACAGCATTTTTCTAGGAAATATTCCGAGAAACACCGGACAAGCGAAAGGTCGGTCATGACCTCTCGAATCTCTCATGTTACCGCAGAGCAATCTCGCCCGGTTGGATTTACAAATAGTGCTCAAATTGTTTTTAAATAACTGTCATTGTTACGTTTTATCTAGATGGCAGTTCCTTTTTGGGAAAGCTGAAAGTTTTCTTTCTAAATAAAGATATCAGAAAACTGCATCTCCTCAAAAGCAACTTTGTCTCCACGACATCCACTACACAAGCCGTTTGTGTTGTTTCCAAAATGCTTTAACTTTGAAGTTTGAATACGTGTATGTGAAAATGTGCCTACCTCAAGATATTTATGGCTGTGATGTGTTGCACTCATATGACCCTCTTGTGCAAAATATTCTTACAAATGCCTAGTCCTCTATCTTGTTCATATTAATTTGAGATTAATATTTGCAGAAATTATCTTGTTGCATATTTTATTGCAGGTGCAAGGACTAGTTAGTTAGGAATACTATATTTTGCAAGAGATAGCCAAATCCTTTAATAGCCACTCACTATGTGATGGCTTTGACATTCGGTTTTCTTTGTATGTCCAGGATGTAAGGAAAACAAGTAAACTATTAATATCCCAAAATTCAAACCAGCAACAAGAAATATCTCGAAAGTGGTTAACTCCATAGAAAAATATGTACGCAACAAATATTGTGCTTTAACGTCGTCTAAGTGTTTTTCCCTCTTTTATTTTAGTAAAATTTTGTCTATCCCTTAAGTAAGCCAAAATGAAGAGAACCTCCAAAAATATTTCCAGAAAATTCAAGATATACATTTGATTTCTCAGGAAAATGTCATAAATTTGTAGTAATTTAATCAACATTTTGAGAACTATTTTTAAGATAATAAACAATATTATTATCCTTGGTATGGATAAATTCTCAAAAAATTTGATTTTCTCAGAAATTACTCAAACTATTTTGAAAAACATACCACATGCTTAAGATATTTTGTTAATTAATGAAATTTATCTCTCAAACCTCCTGGTTGACTGGATGACTTTTGCAAAGTGATAAACCGTAAAGGACAGACAAAATCTTACAACACAAATAATGCAGTTCTCTTTAAAGGATAACCATTTTTACATATTACTTGTTAATGTTTTGAATGTTTAAATGCTTATTTTTCTCGAACATAACTTCGTTTTTTAATATCCTGGTGATGCAAAAAGATAAAAGCCATCTCAGAGTGACCAGCTCCTAAATCATTTATCTACCCCTTATACAGTATTTTCCTATAACTATTGTACCTATAAGGAAATATGTATGTAATATAACCATTTATAAAAGTCTCATGTGTCGCACTCGCATGACTAAATGAATAACGATAAGTATTACAAAAATCACACAAATAACAACGAAATTTCCCCAAAAATTTCACTGTAAAAGATGCATTTGGACATAAAATGTGTGTTTTAACGAACTATGTCTAAAATTCAAAATATACATTTTATTTGCTATAAAAATGTCTTAAACTTGTGATATTTTAATCAAAATCGTTAGTCACTGTTGAGAGAATAAAAATTTTCGAACGATGTTCCATGTAAAGTGCAGTTTAGAGTGGAGGAATTTTATTCAAAATCTTTGTGTCGCATTCTTGAAAGATATTAAACTAAAATAGCAGCTTTACGGTTTTAAGTTATGCTGTTCAAACACAAACGCACACGCACACGCACACGCACACGCACACGCACACACACACACGGCCCTCGACTTTTTGGGTAAAATACAATACTTCCTCCATTTACTATACGTAGTAGAGAAAATAAAAATGTTTATCTAGATTTACTTGAAGTAGATAGAAAGATAACCGTTTTAAGAATAGTTCTACAAGAGTGAGGAGAGAAAATCATCTGAATGCACGCATAGGGGTTTATTACCTACGTCCGCCTCGTCTCTGAAAGTTTGAAAGAAACATAGCTTTTTCTATCCAGTCTGCTAAAAACAATTTTGTAGCTCATTCTTCTGTATACTTCGTTTTCCAGGTCGATTTCTCTTCTAATTTTTACAAATTTCGTACCATTTTCTTTCAACTTCTTCACCATTCAAGATGTTAAGGTTTGTAGCATCAAGCGACGGTGGTTGGTGCGTTGCGGTGGGACATTGGTTATTATTGGAGTGATTATAAGGTAAAATAGAATCTTCCAATAATATTCCTGCAACTGTTCAGACTATTATATTTAATTTAAAAATAATAGGTAATAACTATGGAGAGATTAGATAAATTTCAGCTTTAAAGATTAAAAATATAATGCCATAATATTAATTTTTTGCGATGTTTGTCGAAGAATACTAAATTGAATAGTTTTCAACTCATATCTTTGAGGAGTTTGCGTTGTAACGTTTCCTCTTTCACATTGGGAGAAAGGCTCTCATAGGCATCAAAACTGGTGTCATTCTGAAATCGTTAAGGACCCGTCTTTGCTTTACACATCGTCGTCCGAATCTAGTCGCCTTTCGAGTCTCTCCCACGGGTACGCAAAGACTTTTAGGGGGGACGTAAAACTTTAATGCAACTCAATTTAATCTTTCTTTATTAACTATTACATAAGTTATAAATATTATAATATATTTTAGACATGATTTGAAATAGGGTTAGGCATGGGGAGTATAGACTAAAATTGAAAATTATCTTTGTGATAATTAGACTACATTAGACTACAATTGTATGGATTTTTATGTTTGAAATTAAAAATAAATACAAAAAAGTACAATAATACTAAAATAAATTGATCCATTTGTGATATAAATAGATTCAATACTTTTACGATATTTTAAAACTATGATTAAAGATCTTTGTTGCCAAATCGTAACACTGTGTAATAGAGGATACAAGTTTGAAGTAAAATTAAAAGGTTGCTGGCTACAAAAGCTATTTTGAAATGCCATATCTTGTTTTACATATAGTTTCAAAGTTAGGCCTCGTGAGAGAACACACACATGAATCATAATATCTGTCAGCAAAGCAGAGTATTTAGTAAATTCAGTTGTGTAAGCGGTTAAATAAAATTCTTGGGTGCCGCTTTAGGCAGGATTACATCAATAGCTGAGTACACCACTAGAGCGCTAATTCTGGTCTGTTAGTATGGAATTAAACAGGCAAACATTATCCTTTTAGTTTGCTTTTAAATCCAAATAAACAGTTTTGCTGTGCCCTGAATGTTATCGCTTGTTTTGATATGCTTCCAACAGCACAATTTCTGTAGCTTTCCAGCAGCTCTTTCACATGCAAATATTGGGCGAGCTTTATGAGAAATAGTTGTTGACCGAAATGTGCTTCTAAAAGTACACAATGCATGTTTACAAATATTCTAAAGAGGAAACATGCCCATATCGGCAATATAACCTGTGGGTTCATGCCAATGAGGTCTTTATTCTTGCATATATAGAATAAAACGAAGTCGCATATGCGTCCTAAATTATATTCCCACGGCTTCCAAGTAAAACAATAAAATTCATAGGTCAAATCCCGTGGGCCGACTAATCTGACAACGTTTTTTTCGTGGTTTTCCCCAGTTGCCATTGTTAATACCAGAATGGATATTTAGTAAGTTCTACTAAAAGTAAAAGGACATAGTAATAGCAAATGCTACGCTATCTATTTACAGATAATGAAAGCAGATAAACTGGATTGCCCCAACGCCATGTGTCCGTCACAGGCGGAGGTGCAGTTGCCCTGCACTGATTCCTCTGTGTACACGTGATGAAGCAAGATGGTATGGTACAGGAATGAGAGCTGGAAGGCTAACTATACGCCGTACATCGATCTGTGTGTGTCTGTATGTGTGTGTGTGTCTATATAACATATATATATATAACAGAGGGGAACAACTCTACCTACCATCACCCCGACATGGATCTATTACGGGCTACCATTCTCCTGGGGAAAGGGATGAGGTGAAGTGAAACCGTAATATCGTCAGAGAGCGCAGCCAGCGAAGCCCAGAGACGCATAGAAGTCCCTAACAGTTACAAATATTGACACCGGGCGCACTCGAAGTGTTTCCGCTGCCCTGGAGATCGCGATGAGCATATGCTTGCAGGCCTGGCAGCAACTTCTGAGGGCCAGGGAAGTGGTTCCAGAGCGCAAGCAACTATGCCATCTGTCCGTACCGCGCTACCGACCAAACCTGAGGGATGACAAGGGAGGGCAATGAGAAATGAAGGGAAAGGAATCCGTGGAAAAGAGAGTATTTGCCCAAGTGACAGGGAAACCACGAAAAAACTCTTGTCGCAGCGTGTGGCCACAGGGGTCGAACTTCTTCACTAATTTTTACTTTAAATTCACATATGAAAGTAACATCCTAAATTGCACAGTTTAACAGCGTTTCTTTTTTTCTTCAAAGCCCAGTTACTTTTGCTCTAAACAATAAATAAATTTCATCAACTGTACTATATATACAATATAATACTAAAATATTCTTAACCTCAAAAACATATTGTAGATAACACGTTACAAAATTAGGGTTATTAACTCCCTTCGGTCGCGTTCTAACTTGAACCTCTCGTTACTAAAATTCTACTTTTGTAACTAGTGCTATAAATATCTGTTAAAGATTAGAAGAAGGTTAGCAATTAGGCTGAAATTTTAAAATATAAATACTATAGCTTTGAGCAATAGTTATGGGTATCTAAAGTTTCATTATCAAGTTGTTCAAATTACGCCACCTTCACTTAAATCACCTGCGAAATTGTGGACTATATTTTACATTTTCATGAGCTCCGTGTGAGTTTGCGTTCTACCCTTGGGTTGAGTAAAGCTTGAGAATGACATGACTGTTTGTGGCGTAGGACATGCCGACACAGAGCCGCAACACCACGTGATTGCAAGGGAGGCTTGTGGGCACGAACGTGACGATATGGCGCATTGCCAATATCCCAGATTGCGCTAGATGGATACAGCACGTGGTTCATCACGTGTTTGTAATGCAGAAGTGAAAGCTACTTTCAATAAACACTTACCGTTTCAAAATTTTACTCCTCCCATTATTAGGAAAACGTTTTTCAGGATTCATAGCATACGCAGTTTCCTAATCAAGCCTTAGGTTCAGCTAAGTGCCCAGAATGAGGCTTGCTTCTAGATTTCGCTCTGCTACTGGGTGGAAGGTACTGCTTCGGGCGTACGGATTCTACATAATGAGTACAACAATATGTCCAACACAATTATCGTCAATAAACAACCTTTTCGTCTAAAAACAAACAACTAATTTGTATAAAATATTTGGAGCATTCTTACGAATGGAAATTTCAATAACTGTGCAAACATTGTGTGAATTATGCTGTAATTCATTTTTGCCTTAATTCAAATGAATTTAGCCAGAATTTAATGTTAAAATGTCATACAAAGGCTAATTTCTAAGCGAAATGTGGCAACACCACCTCGCGTTTGGTCGAACGATGGGCACATTCAGATGTAGAGAAGGTTTGTGGAGGTAACGCCTGACAAGGGGCAAGGGACGGGGTAGGCGACAAGTTCAAGCGCCAGGTATAAGCACTGGTGGGTGGAGTGCCACTTTTAGCTGTCATTTATGACGAGATCATTGGATTTATTTCAGCTCGGTAGTCTACAAAAGAATGCAATCCTTTTAGCAAACTGAACAGAAAGATTTTTATTTCTGTATTAAAAGCAATTACTACTGTTTTAGCTCGTAATGGATGATAAAAATAATTTGCATTATTGAGAAAGTCTGTATCTCTTTGTCGGCCTTTTTTTAACCCTAATATAAGTGTTTTCCACCGTTTCTTTTTTGTTTCCTTAACTATGGAAAACTTAATATTCATTATTATTTGACAAAATACATTTTTTCAGTAACATTCACATTTTAGACTTAACTTTTTTTTTCTGCTTTTATCCAAAGAAGTGGCCTCTTCAGCGGTACGGTAAACGCACTGGGCGAGTGTTTTGTTTACATCTAAAGACAGCACTGGCCTCGAAGCACAAGCCGGTCGAGTACAACATATGTAGACCACTGGCGTGTGTGAGGACAGGTCAAAGTTGCAATATACGTTACCGAACAAATGAAAATTTTTACAAAACTATTTAACCTTCAGAGATGAAACATAGTGTTTTATTTCTTATGTCGGCATCTGTTTCTCAGGTTATTCTGGACCTTGCGTCCTGTATAGCTACCTGGCACATTTTTAAGCGGACGCATCGATAAAATTAGTGGGAAATGATTAAATATTGCAATTAGGCGTTTTAAGCTAGTATCACACCCAATTCATCAGCACAAGTTTCATGTAAATATTGCGACTTTGTGCAATTTTCATTGTCATTTCACATAGTTCTCAGTGTCACTTTAATTCCTTCACATAGTAGCGTAACTTCTAGGGAGTCGAACGCAGGATATCTCTAATCTCTCACTCTGTAGTATTTACCGTATTAGCTACTATGGTAGTAGCTTCAGTTGGAGAACACATTGCAAAACAACAGAAACACACTCCAGCTCAGTCACTGGGTCGCTTACTAACTCATCAAGTTAATTCACGCAATATTTTATATCGGATTTAAAATGAAGGGGTTATCTAGTGATTTATATAACCCTGAGCGGAAGGTATCCCATTCGAGGCTACTTTTATAGCACTTCTCACGGTCTTTTTCCATAATTTTTAAAATATTTGGTGCCCATAACTTAATCAGCTTTCAAATCATGATTTCAGTTAAAATTTACAGTATTCTGTGAAACATACTTCAGACCAAACAGGCTTAAGTTATTAGAGTGAAACTTAGGAAATAGTCTCCCCAATTCTGGCTTACTAAAATGTCTATATAAATACTAAAATGGGATAAAAGTGATACCGAATAAGCTCACCTAAGTTTGATTACTGTATGTTTTTTAAAACCGAAACTCACACTTTGGGTTTTAACGTGACATTTAGTGCAGTGGGGTTTATATAGTTCTTATTGGAGAGTAAATAATGAAATAATAAAGTTGTAATGAGCACTGAAGGTACATCAGTTCTACCCGGCATATATTTTAGTTAGATTATTTAACGCTACTATCAACTGTTAAACAGCAGCAAAACATCCCGCTGGGTGCGTGTAGAGAATGCAATGTAATTTTATGCAGCTTGTTTTTAATATCCACATAAACACAACAGAAACACGCATCAGTGAAATGTTAATGCTTCGTTTAAAGGAAATGCTTCAAACAAGAGTGTGTTTACTCACATTGGGAATTTTTAATTTCTATTTATACGCGGTTTAATGTGTGCCATTGTTTTGGTGCGCTGAAAGGGAGAAAGTGTATGCGCACCAATTCAGATCACAAGTGTTTTCCCCGTGTTGTTATGCAACCCATTCGTCTCCCAGTCACAGTGTTGAAGGAGCTCGAGAGCCTGGCACGGCGGGCTGTAAGCTTAAGTGAGCATTCAGTTAAAGAGCAATTCAAGGCTGCATACGTTCGTACAGTCATATTGTATTAAAATACAACCGCAACAACTACCACTGCATCGTAAACATTGTTGTTACAGAATCAGAGATAGGAGACGTATTCTACATGGCCTTAACATAGACATATTTTAGTGATACGATAATTAATAATGGTTTAAGACAAATATCCAGTTTATCTCCACAATTATTTAATATTTATATGGAAAATATTCTTAGGAAACTAAAAGATGAAATACCATTAGGAATAAAAATAAATAAAAACAAATCTGACCAATAGGAAGACAGTAAAAGGATGGGAAGAAGTATGGCCGAAAAAGGAGAACTGTCCTAAACCATGAAGAGATGATGATGATTATGATGATGACTTCTTTTAGGTAGAAAGCGTGCAGAAGGACCACATCAGTTGTCAAACTTGACAGTAACTTCTAATTTTTCTGTCACTTACCTAATATATACCAGTTTTAGCCTTACTTTAGGTTCTAATGTAAACTATCATTGGTTGATCGAACCGCACAACTTCCGTGTCAGCAGGTGGGAATGAAAACAGAGTGCCCCAAAAATTACGCACTAAACACACTTTAAAATGTTATTTCTCAGCAACGAAATGAGACAGAAATACAATAATTTGTTGTGTATAATTCAGTAGGCACTGGAAAACCACAGCAACACGCTCATTGTTCTACGCGTGTTTAAGCTTCCAACAAGACGAGGCTCCACCTCA
Organism: Tenodera sinensis; assembly: GCA_030765045.1. NCBI lineage: Eukaryota > Metazoa > Arthropoda > Insecta > Mantodea > Mantidae > Tenodera > Tenodera sinensis. The sequence goes on from CM060972.1 coordinate 55,154,460, forward strand.
CTCACACACATTTTTCAAGGAAGTCCTACTAACAATTTTCACGCCAAAAAAGAAAGAAATTATGGCCATGTGAAATGCCTTAAATAGATGCGAAAGTGGAAAAGAAGTGAAATCATTCAAAACAAATTAAACACATTAATGAATATATATTTGAGAAAGATTATAAGGGGAAAAAATCTGATGTGTTACACTCACACGACTTTCTCTACTCTTGTACAAACCATTCTAACAAACTTTTATTCCTATATGATAATAGATATAAACATACACAGAAATTATCTTATTACTTATTTCCTTGTAGGTGCAAGGGGAATATGGGAATACAGTAGGCTTTGAGTGATAAAGCTTTCAAATTCAGTTCTCTTTGTACGTCTAACATAAAAAATGAATAGCGATGTTCCATTTTACAGAAGTATAAGCTCTCTAAAATTTATGTAAATAACAAGCAATATCTCCGAAATGATTCACTTTACAAAAAATCTTATTCAGACATCAATTGTGTGTTTTAGCGAGATCTACATTTTTATAGTAAGATTTACTTATCTCTTACGGTGTACGAGATATTCAAAAGTCATCCAGAGTAAACAGGACTACATAAGTTATAGCCATAAAATAAAACATTTCATTTGTTATCAAAATATCTCAAACATATAGCAATTTAATCAAAATCGTTAGTCATTTTCAAGAAAATAAAAATTTTCGAAAAATGTTCCATGTAAATGGTAGTATAGGGTGGAATATTTTTCTTCAAAAATTTCGTGTCGCCCCCTTGAAAGACATTAACTTCAGTTATGCTGCCCACAGGCTGAAAACAAACACACAGACACAGAGGGGACATGTTTTGCAATCAGGGTGCCTCAAAACATATATTTATAATGTGGAATGAAGTAAAGAAATTAGAAAGGAATAAGGTCCGATAGAAATACTTTGTCAATATCCTATGCTGCTCATAAGAGGATACGGAATATTAATATTTAATATTATTTAATATTATTTAATATTATTATTATCATTATTATTATTATTATTATTATTATTATTATTATTATTATTATTATTATTATTATTATTATTATTATTATTATTATTATTATTATTATTATTATTATTATTATTAATTTCCACCATCTTTGTTGGGCTCCCTAGGTATTCTTAGTTCAGACGAAGAATGCCTGCCTTATCTTATTCTTCAATACTCTTGGCATAAAGCAGAAAGTGAATTAACTGAATTGATCTCAGAGATGAGACGTAACTATACGAAGGGAAACATCTTATCTGTGCATATATAAATAATTTTTGTAACACGGTGCTTTCTTCACTAACTGTATAAATTCCATACAGCGAAAACCTCGTATTTCTTCTCTGCAAGTAACAATTCACTTAAGTTCTTGTTTTCTTATTTCCTTTTTTCTTCTTGTAAAGAAAAAGCTTCAACGCTGCAAAAATGCTGTGTTCTTTATCTACGAAGCTCGCCAGAACCCATTCACCCCCCCCCCCCCCCCCCACCCACCTCTAGATGCAGCGAAGAGAGCGATGAGGTCACGCTCTCCTGTCTCCCTCTCTACATCTGCAAGAATAAATGGCATATGTTGAAGTTTTGTTTCTGTGAATAGCACCAGCGGGAGGGAGAATACTTAGATAAGAAACTGATGTTGTGCACCCTTGCCCTCGCTAATGCTTGCTTGTTGCCATAACATTATACAGACACTGTGTGTGGCCCATATCGATTGGCTGAATCATAAAGTGCGATTGCCCTGCCTGTCAGAAGGAAATGAAGGACAGACACAGTCAATTAACCAAATTATACTGGCCCCAAGCTGGGTGAGCGATCAGTGGCTGTAGTCATTACCCCAAGTCCGCCAAGTATTCCTAATTTCCCTGCTTTCATTGTCACGGATATTTCTTCAAGCTCTGCATTTTGAAGGAATACTTTGATGTTTTATTTTGGAATGCTGGTTCCTCTAACTTTGGTCTGCTGATTCCAAATACATTATCAGTTTTCTTTTATCATGTCCAGCTTTGTAAGAAAATGAAAGCAAATTTTCGTGTGACTCATTACTATGCGACTCCACAAAATAATTACCATGCTTAAGAACGTGGTGTATATTAGAATTACGTAATTGTAAACATAAGGTGCCCACATTTCACTACAACTATCCTACAATTAATATTATTTTACAGGAAATGTTACTCTTTTCACACTTATTCCATAAGTATAGAAGTACTTTCCCTTTACAGATACCACCAATAGTCTGTATTCATATTAACTGTCCAACCACACCCTAGCCTAAACTACCGTTTACATGGAAAATTTTTCGAAATTTTTTATTTTCTTGAAAATGACTAACGATTTTGATTAAAATGTCTTATGCTTAAGATGTTTTTATGACAAATGAAATGTATATCTTCTATTTTCTGGCTATAGCTCCTGTAGTCGTATTTACTCTGGAGGACTTTTGCATAACTGGTAAACCGTTAGAGATAGACCAAATCATACTATACAAAAATGGAGATCTTGCTAAAATACAGAATTTATGTCTAAATAAATTTTCTTGTAGGGTGAACCATTTCGGAGATATTCCTTGTTGTGTGCGTGAGTTTCGGAAAACTTCAAACTTTCGTCAAATGGAACATCGTTGTTCATTTTTACTTTCTCTACTGGTAAGTAGGGGAAGTATTGTATTCCACCCAAAAATTCGAAGTCGAGATTTCACCGGAAATACATGTTTTGAGGCCCCCTGAATCCAAAAAAAAGCATTTTTAGAAAAAGGTCCGTGTGTGTGTCTGTGTGTCTGTGTGTCCGTCAGTCTGTCAGTCTGTCAGTCTATGGACAGCATAGCTCAAAAACGAAAAGTCGGTTAAAAACCAAAGTTGGTATTTAAGTTTAATGTCGTTCAAGGATGTGACACGAAGATTTTGAAGAAAATAGCCCCACCCTGAACTACCCTTTACATGGAAAATTTTTCGAAAATTTTGATTTTCTTAAAAATGGCTCCAACGATTTTGATTAAAATGTCATATGTTTGAGATATTTTTATGACAAATGAAATGTGTATCTTGAATTTTCTGGTTATAGCCCCTGTAGTCGTATTTACTCTGGAGGACTTTTGCATAACTGGTAAACCGTTAGAGATAGACCAAATTATACTATACAACAAATGTAGATCTTGCTAAAATACACAATTTATGTCTCAATAAATTTCCTTGTAGGGTGAACCATTTCGGAGATATACCTTGTTATGTGTGTGAGTTTTGGAAAACTTGGAACTTTCGTGAAATGGGTCATCGTTGTTCATTTTTTTATATGTTACGTGTACAAAGAGAACGGAATCTCAAAGCTTTAAAAGATTTGACTATCGCACAAAGCCTACTGTATTCCAATATTCCCCTTGCACCTACAAGGAAATAAGCAATAAGATAATTTGTACAAATGTTTATTTTAACTAACACGAAGAAGATATAGGAATAAGAGTTTGTAAGAATGGTTAGTACAACAGTAGAGAAAGTCATGTGAAAGTCATCAGACTTTTACTCTTGTTTCCTAAGAGATTGCTTATTAGATCTTTGTGACTATGCCAGGCTTACTTCTGCTTCGCTTATGGTGTCCTCAAAAAGGGTGTCACACATTAATTTTCGGATCTGAGGTCCAGCAAAAACACCTGTTTTCAGCTTATTTAAGAAAATTCTGTGATAAAACTACATATGCACTTAAGACACTCACTGTCCTTGTCTAGGGCACATACAAATTGACTCATGATGCCTAATTTTATGAAACAGAACTTGATTTTTTCGAAAACCTGATGTGATAGGAAAAAACAGACTCTGCGCAAAAATCTGTTTTCATTCGAAAATATAATCTTTGGTGCAGGGCAATGTTATCTACCAAACTTTAATGTTGCTGCATTTTATGAAATTTTCTGTATTCTTTATGTGACAATTTATTAGGTTTTGCCCACAAATAAAATATGTAGCCAAAGGTCTCCTGAGTAATATATATCGCAAGTGGAGATAAAACTGGCTGCAGTATCTGCAATAGATAGCGGAAAGGATGTACAGAAAAGCGAAGCTCTCGGGAGAATCCACTCAGGCAGATACGATCGAATAACGACCGGCTAAATAGAAAATGAGGGGCTGATCACTCAGCCACGGTGCCGCACCCAAAAGTTAATGAATAGATTTGCCTGCATCCAACTTTCGTGATCGAAGGTCCTGTCTTAACTGCAGCGGGTAACAAAGTGCACGAATATGCTTTATTATATATGGGATAATTGAGAACTATGCAACACCTGATTAGCGACAATAATGTCCTTTGTTTCTGGGTTTAATGAAAGCCTCTGACAAGCTTGGCGAACTTCCACAATATCCTAGATTAATACATGCCACCATAACCTGCATCAGATTTACATATATTAAATGTAGAACAGCATTTTAATAACTAGAGCACTAATTCAGGATTTGTGTATTAGCAGTTTGAGTGAGTGTATCGTCGGAAGCAGTTTTTCAGATAGAGACAGTAGAACTGAAAGACAGTGAAGTGTGTGTAAAGATTGCGATACGACAGAACAGTTGTAAGTTACAAGATTATGATGATTTCTAGAATCTGTTAACGATAACAAACTTATGTGTTTTGTGATTCAGTTTTAAAACTGAAATAAATGATACAAAAAGTATCATTGTCAATAGTCACATTATACTTTAAGTTTCTCCAGATTGAAATTATCTGACACGAGATTTATTCTTTTGAACATCTTTTTCACATGAACTCAAAATTTTGATGTCAAGATTTCACCGGAAATATATGTTTTGAGGACCCTTGAATCCAAGAAAGTAGGTTTAGAAAAAGTTTCGTGTGTGTGTGTGTGTGTGTGTGTGTGTGTGTGTGTGTGTGTGTGTGTGTGTGTGTGTGTGAATGGCATAACTCAAAAACGAAAACTTGGTTAAAAACCAAAGTTGGTATTTAAATTTAACATGTTTCAAGGATACGACACGAATATTTCAAAAAAAAAAAATCCTCCACGCTAAACCACCGTTTGCATGGAAAAGTTTTCGAAATTTTTGATTTTTTCAAAAATGTCTCTAGCGATTTCGTCTAAAATGCCGCATGTTTAAGATATTTTTATGGCAATTGAAATGTATATTTTGAATTTTCTGGCTATAGCCTATGTAATCGCTGTTTGTTGTTGGTGACTTTTGCTAACTGGTAAACCGTAAGAGATCAAATTTTACTATACAAAAAATGTATATCTCGTTAAAACACACAATATATGTCCAAAGTGAATTTTTTGTGGAGTGAAACATCTCGGAGTTTTGCAGTAATTAAGCTTTCTCATATGGAAGATCGTTATTCCCTTTTTTATCTCTTGGCCGTGCGAAGATAACGTAGTTTCAAAGCCTTCATATAGCGACCAAAGGAAATATGCAAGAACATAATTTATAGTATTATTTCTCTCGGCTAACTTGAAGATATAGGAATAAGAGTTTATAAGAATAGTAGAAGAGTAGAGAAAGTCATGTGAGTGCAACATCAAATGTTTTTATATTTGGTGTGAGGAGAATACAAAACCTTAGACTGAAGCTTAATTTTAACTACTTTTCCTGCTTTTAAACCGAACAAGACTGTTTCTTCTGCTTCAGCTCTTGACTCCGTGATTTCATTTATTTTGGCCCAGCATCAATATTAACAACCTTGCAATGCGCAACTCATAAAGTACAAGATTTTATTTATTTAGACTTGTGGGCACAAGTGCTTTAATGTACTCTTAGTTCAGTGGTGTTCTGAAAGCACGTTCATGTGAACTTTTAAAGAGAATCTGGGTCCAACTCCTTGCATGGTTGAAAGAATTTAATGACAGCATTAATTAATTAGCTAGCGACTTTCTATTCATTACTATACCATTAAGTGCAGATACGGGCTGAAATTTTTTTAGATTCTCTTATAACGTAATAACAGCATTTTGGAGTGAACTAAAACTTTGCCTTGCAAAAGAATTATCACACCCTTCATGCCACGGGATAAGCCATGTCAATATTCAAGTTGAAACTGAAATCCAACAACAGTATGCAATTGAAATGCAGATAAACTGTATGGTTTCGTTGACTCTTGATCAGCTGCAAAGACTGTATTTCGAATGGTAAAAAATGTTGTTTTGAGAAAACATCAACGTAAATTTTATTTAACATTGAGCTTTACTAAGCCAACAGCACACTTACGGAAGATGAACATAGATGGGGAGAACTGACTCAATGAGTGGCTTTGGCCACTTTTATATAAGTATATATTATCTAAGGACTAAGAAGCTGCAAGACGAAATGTCAAAAAATGGGAATACCAATCCAAAATACTTCGTATACTCATTAAACCTTGCAGACGATCAAGTATTAGTAGTTGCACAGACCATGATGACATGGAATATATGGCAAGAAGATTAAAAAAGGAATACGAAATTTGCGCACCGGCAGCAAACATAAAGAAAACCAAATATTTAGTTATTGGTGAGCGGAAAGAAGCACTTAATGTAGACAATGGAGAAATAATAGAGCCAAGCGCAGAATTTATGTACATAGGGACAAAAATAGATCAACATGGAAAAAGCAATTCAGAAATTGAGAACAGACTGGCCGATTCACTGTAACTAAAACTAACTGTACACCACGACTTAAACAACTATTATTCACTCAACTCTAACTCTCAAGTGCTAACTTAAAAAAAACCTGACTCAGCTGTTCACTGCCTGTCCTATTTATACTGACGTAATCTCCGAGTGCTTTCCATGCGCACGTGTGCATGACTCAGCAAAGAAGTGGCCACAAGTTTCTGGTGTTATCACTGTTCGATCACATACACACAGGTGCTAGTTGTCCTGTAGCCCTGAACCTCCTTCACGCTTCGTCGTCATTATTATGGTCACGCACACACACAACCGTTCGCCGTACCCAAGGTCACCCGCCCTCCTCTTGTCCGTAAACTGTTGAACGACCCATCCTCACAGTATCTACTAGTAAAAAGCAAAGATCATAAACAGATTAGATATGCTTGGACGCAACCAAGGGGGCACGGGGTTTATCCGTTTTGAGTTGCATGGAAGTTTATCGGGTAAAGATGAAAGGTATGCTAAAAGTCACAGCACTTGTTTCAACAGTCTGGAAGACATCTGAAAGGTTGGTACTGGATGCTTTCTATCGACAACTTTATTGCTCGCAAGTGTATAAAGCGCACTGGGATTGAGTTTTAGGTGAAAATGACAAGCTTTGTTTTTAATCATATTATATGAATATTCTATACACATCTATGAACCATTTTGGGCAAACGGCGATATGTTTTAAATACCTGTGCATTTCCTTTTAACGCCTACAGCATCTACTTTAAAATTTCGCTTAGGGTATCTAAAAATTCAGGTACTTGTATTTAGATATTCATCGGCTGGGAAAACTAAAAGTGAAAGAAGAATGTAACACAAAAAACTTGAATAAACCACTTTATTATACTATAACTTAAACTTAATCGAAGTCTTACATCTTTTTTTTCCCTCTTGCGTAGTGAAGTGTGAAGTATCTTTAGTCTCTATTACATGAATTATTTTCCTACATCTTCTTCTGATTCTTGAACTGGTTTAGGTATCCCTCTCACGGGCACCTTAAAGGAAGTAATTCGATTAAGTATGATTATTCTGTTTACAGTTTATTGCTGTGAATTTAATACCAGAAGAATCCACCTATAACAGTGAAATGATACATGTGGATGATGATAGGGTTTGTGTGAATTGCGTGAATTTTGACTTTTGAAAAGCAAAATGGAAAAAAATGAAACTTGAATAAATTGATGCATGTCTGGTATAAATTGTTGCCAATATTGGTAACCAATATAATAATGCATATATAATATCCAAATAACGCAAACACTTAACATATTCCAAACAAATGTGAGAGCTCAGGGTAGTTTTTGAAAGGTTACATTTTTTCTCCAGTTGTAAATATTTAATAAATTATCTCAGAAATAATTTAGCTAAAGCTTAGAACGTTTTCGTGGTTATTTCTGTATTTAGATATATACATTTTAAGTAAATAGCTTTAAAATTAATAAGCTAGGAAATTCAACCCCAGTGTGTCTTCATTTGGAGCTATTGGTAAGTATTGTGGTAAACTAAAGTAAAATAGATGTATGTCTTGTTTTAGAAAAACTCTGTCAAGTAGATATTATTTGATTTCATTTATTATTGCTTTTGTCGTATGGCATAGAAAATAATTTTGGAATTCAGAAGCAGAAGGCTGAACAGCTTCATGAAAAATGAAGTGTGGGTGAGCGAGGGAGTGATTGAGTGGGTGAGTGAGGGATTGAGTGAGGTTTATTCCCTTCTGCTTCAGATACATAGGTTTCTCCATCCACACTATGTGGACTGGAGAATTTCTGTTTTCGTGTACTGCCAACTCTTCCTTTCTTCGTGTTAATAAACACGTCAAGTTGTGAAGTAATTCTAATGTGACACATTTAATTGTTGCAGGCCCGCAATAAGCCCGCGGATGGGGGCGGCCATGTAAATCAGAAGGGCCAAGCGGGACAAAAGACTCCGGTCGCCAGCCAGAAGAGTGGGCAGACTAAATCAGCTCAGAAACCAGCACAGAAACCTCCTACAGCTCAGAAGGGGCAAGTGAAGACCCAGCCGAAGGCGGCCTCTGTCAAGGGCGGCAAGAAAACTAAGACAAAGAAGCATCAACAGCACGATCTCATCGTCACCATCAACCTGGTGAGTAAAACCACACTACACATTCAAGCAATGCATCTCTGAAATTTGAAAAAAACCATAATATATGGAACAGGATCTTTTTGAAATTTATTCCACTTATTGCTGAAATACGCGGCGTTGTCGAGGTTTAAGGGTTTATCTCTATTTAACACAAATATTACTTAATACGTTTAGTATACCATAAAGAACAAAAAATAAACAAAACAAATAAAAAATAACTTGAGGAAGACACTATGCAAATACAGTGTTAAACAATCACAAATACTTCAGGAAGAAAAGCGGGTAGACAAAGCCGTGTGAATGTAGTACATTACATTTCTATTTCGGTAATATAGACAACTATATGAATTGTTTGTAGAAGAGGGAGTAGAGAACCACATGTGAATGTGTTATGTACTCGTAAAACAAAATTAACTAGACAAAACCATGTGAATGTAATACGTTGCATTTCTATTTCAAGCATAAAGAGAATTGTATGCTGAAGGGCAGGTAGATGATATGTAAATGTGCTACATAAAAGAAAACCGAATAGAGAAAACCATGGAAATGTAATACACTGCATAATAAAATGGATAGCACAAAACCTTCTCCATAAAAAATTACATACGTGCCGGATTTCGAGGAGAAGGGATTTCCGAGATCCATGTTTACTTTCTCTACTATCCAAACATTCGATGTCGAGGTTTCACCGGAATATATGTTTTGACACCCCTGAATACAAAAAGAGCATTTTTAGAAAAGGGTCCGTCTGTCTATCAGTCTGTGTATGTCAGTCTGTGGACAGCATAACTCAAAAACAATAAGTCCGTTATAAAGCAAACTTGGTGTTTGAGTTTAATGTCTTTCAGTGATGCGCCATGAAGATTTTCAACAAAATTTCCCCACCCTAAACTACCCTTTACATGGAACATTTTTCGAAAATGTTGATTTTCTTCAAAATGGCTCTAACAATTTTGATTAAAATGCCATATGTTTGAGATATTTTTATGACAAATGAAATGTATATCTTGAATTTTCTGGCTATAGCTCCTGTAGTCGTATTTACTCTGGACGACTTTTGCATAACTGGTAAACTGTTAGAGATAGACCAAATCATACTATACAAAAAATGTAGATCTTGCTAAAATACACCATTTATGTTCCAATAAATTTTCTTGTAGGGTGAACCATTTCGGATATATTCCTTGTTATGTGTGGGAGTTTCGGAATACTTAGAACTTTGGTGAAATGGATCATCGTTGTTCATTTTTTATATGTTAAGTGTGCAAAGAGAACGAATCTCAAAGCTTTAAAAGATTTGACTATCGCACAAAGCCTACTGTATTCCAATATTCCCCTTGCACCTACAAGGAAATAAGCAATAAGATAATTTGTACAAATGTTTATCTCAAGTAACACGAAGAAGATATAGGAATAAGAATTTGTAAGAATGGTTAGTACAAGAGTAGAGAAAGTTATGTGAGTGCAACACATCAGAGTTTTGGTGTAGTGCAGCACTTAATACTGGTGATTTCTGGTGAAAATAAATACGAAAGCAAAGTGAAGCCATAGTAGTATAGCTCGCAGAGAACAACCGCAGTGGTTTATTTGTCTTTCCAGCAATCATTCATATTGTGTGTATTCCTCAAGCATCGTGGAAAATGTTTACAATGTATCCCTGTATCCCTGCTGAAACATCAAACAAAAATGTGGAGTGCAAATTGATGCAAGGGAGGAAAATTAATGTACCGATTCATGCCTGCAGCAGGTGTTGATCAGGTGCCAAGCGATGCAGAGTTCACTCACAAACTCCAAGGTCATAAGTAACATCATAATTAAACATGCCGACATCTTCTGACTTGCCGGTTTATTTTTAAAAATCCTCTGAGTTTACTAATTTCTTCTTTTTGGCCTACGCATGCGGAAATATTCAGGCCAACTAAATAAAGTTAGCAAAATGCTTAATGAGAAGTCATCAGAGTTAGTTAAGCGTCGCCCTGTGCCTCATTATACAAATATTGCTAATACAGAGAGACAGGAACAGATGTGTTTTGTACCATCGTGTTCTTTCAACGACTCCCCGATGATGTTGATAGTTTAATTTCTACACTAATACCTAGGTATTTCATAAATTGTATCACACCCATTACTAGAGAATGATCATTGCTGGATTCATAGTGGAAATACGTTGCCGGGTATCAGATTATACGATAACGTCAGAGTTCAAAATGGCCGCCATTACATTAAGCTGCAGTGGACATTACACCAAAAAGAAGTACTGCCAATCTATTCATATTTATAAAAAGTCATTAAAGGAAATAAAATTACAATTTGATTATTTATCAGCATAAAAACATTATTGCCAATCTCAAATATCACAGGATTAAACTACCATGTTTTCAAGCGATAATAATCCTTTAATATCGTTACCACACAACCCATGATGCATCTACTCAACTTTGGCAAACCTTATTCTGCAATAACACTTTTGGATAAAACACTTCTGAAGCTAAATGTACTGCTGTGTTACGATCACAAAAGCAACAATAACTGTATATAATGCTTTATAACAATTTAAGGGAAAGCCATGCACACACGAGCAATACAATGGCGTCTACAGATTAACATGATTTGGTTACCTTCCCTACAACCGGTTGAAAAATATTGGCTTCTATAGCAATATATATGCAATAACACCAACTATGACCGTAGCTTTAACGTGGTTATATTTTACGAAACACTTGGCAGTGCTAGTGCAACCTAACATATGGAAAATCACCAAATATAACCAGACCACGCCATACTGGGGGGAAAATGTCAGTTGGTCTTTGGGGCATTCCAATAAGTTGTTTCCTCTGTAGCGAAAGAGGTTCACTTTCTTTAGTTGCTGTGCTCTTGAATTTAAATATAGATTAATGCAATACGATGAAAAGTCAGATCAAAAATAAATTGGGAGGTTTTGGTTGCACAATAACTTGCAGATCGCTCCCCTGTTCTTTCCAGGTAAGGGGCTTGAGAGTGTAACAGTAGGAGACGTGAAATATCTATGTGAAGATGCGGCATTTCGGAAGGGTGATGGGATTTTTTTTAATGAGAAACCGAATGAGATGGCTCAGGCAGTAGCGTCTGTAGCCCACATTCTGGAGGTCTCGGATTCAATTCCTGTGAGCCAACCAATCTGCTTCTTTTCTCTCTTTCTCTTATTTTCTTTTTTGTGGTTTCCCTCATTCGCCAAGGTAAATACCACTTTAGATCTAATACAATAGTAAAAATGAAGCACATGATAATGAGAGTGCTGTGCCATCTATTCGCAGACAATGAAAGCAGGTTGACTGGATGGTACACTAATGCCCTCTATCCGTCAGCGGCAGAGGTATAGTTGCCCTCCAATGAACTCGTCACGAAGCAAGGTGGAATGTTTTAAGGATTAAGGTTAACTGCCCAGCACAAACCGATCTACCAGGTATCTTCTAACATATCCTGATAGATCTGTCACGTTATGACTACGTAAAATAATTAGAGGAAAATAAGGCAAATATTACACATATATGTGGACAAGAAATTAAATAAATTCGGTCTTATACGCGGTACAATAATAAAAGCCCTTAGGAGTACAACTAGAAGAGAACAATAGGACAATGCCAGTCCCTGTACTATTGTATTCAAATAAAACAAAAGCATCAAGCAGAAAATAGAAAAAGTTGTTTCAGCAGAAAGGAGATTTTAAGATCAATAGCTAGATACTTACCAATAGATTATAAAACAAATGAAAAAATACGAGAGAAGTTGAACATATTTAACGTTTTAGAAAGATTAAATAGAATAAGGAAAACTGGAGATGACGTGTAGAGGATGAACAAGGACAAATTGCCTATAATCGTGATCGACTATGTCCCAATCGGTAAAAGAGGCAGAAGAAGATCGAGATGGAGGGATGATATTAGTTGACGGGGACGGAACAGATCCATGGCTCCAAACCTTGAATATTGGTGATGATTATATATATATATATATATATATATATATATATACTTATATATACTGTGACACCCATATTAATTACTAGCGGAAAAATAACGGCCGAATTGTCGAGTACATCAGGGCAATTTTACCCATAAACATTCCTAGTTCTTCAGAGAATGTGTGAGATACATAATACATAAAGTAAATGGTCCACAGTTTAAACAATTTATTAAAAAGTGCACTAGAGTAAGAACCCTTGAATGGCAATGGGGAGGACACGTGGCCAGGATGTCTCAAAGCATATGCCACAACGACGTGGGATCCTAGACTTGGAAGAAGAAGCAAAGGACGTCCATGACAGAGATGGTCCCAAGCATGTAGTAAAGTGAGTGAAGTGAAGGCCACTAACCGAGGGTAGCACGAGACAGAATGAAGTGGAAACAAACTGTGTTAAATTTAAATTAAATTTCAACTAATCTCTAGTTTCTAAGCAAGTTTTCAAAAATGTGGAATTTAGCGAAATTTAAGAAGTAAATTGAATATTTCTATCGAATATTCTCTAGTGTGTAAGCAAATAGAATTTTGGCATACTGTTTACAAGATTCTTACACTCTTGCATGGTAATATATTATTATTATTCCAAGACTCGGATAATCATTTTTCTACAACTGAAAAAAGATCACAACTCCTTTAAAAATAATGACATTTACATAATTATTCATCATTCATGGTTTAGACACGTTGTCTGTTCCGTTGTTCACAGTAAGTCTCTCCATCTCTTCTGCGGTCTGCCCATGTGTCTTCTACCTCCTGATTTATAGTTTAGAACTATTTTAGGAAGTCTATCATAGTCCATTCTCTCCACTTGTAACAGCCAATTATTTCTACAGTGTTTTATATCTTCATTATAGATTTCACTTGCAGCTCTTTTCTTATTACATCATTATTTATGTGGTCTAGTTTTGTAGATTTTTTAGTTCTTCTCAAGAATTTCATTTCAGATCCTTGTATCTTACATTCCATCTTTGTTACAACCCAGGCTTCACTTCCATAAAAAAACACTGGCTTTGTCATTGTTTTGTGAAATGTAATTCTTGTATCCTTTCTTGTTTTATTTCTTAAAGTTTTGTGTAATTTTCTGCATATAGCTTGAAATCTTCGTAGTTCTAGAAGTAGACCCCTTTCTTTCTGTGAACCTATTTCACATCCAAGGTACCTGAAACATGAGAGTTGTTCTAAAAGTTCATCATCTAAAATAATTTAGATCTTATTTGTTGTTTGCCCTAAAAAGCCATTGTCTTTATTTTTTGTTCTAGAAATGTTAAAATTATACTCCTTACATATTAGGCTTAATTCGTATACAGCACGTTGTAAATCATCTTAACTCTTCCTTTATCTCTGTATGTTTTAATTTAAGACCTTTATTGCAAATCTGCTTCCATTTTAGAAAAATGTAATTAATATATATCAAATAAAGCGGGTAATAATTCACACGCTCGTCTAGCTCCTTTATTGTTATGGCTTGTGAAGAACAAGAAGAAAAACAGAATTACATAATTATTTATTAAAATGTAACCTTTCATAGGTTAATTTGTTTGAGAAACATAAGGCCACTGCACAAAATAGTTTAAGGACAGGGTGCATTTCGGTGAAATATGCAAGTGCCCTTAAACTTTTGGTAGGTGCTGTACTTATCTTAAATTTTCTAGGAATATCCTATGAATACCTGTGTTTTTCGTAAGTGGTAAACCGTAAGAGATAGAAAATCTCTTACTATACAAACATGTAGACACTTAAAGAGCACAATTTAGATGAAATAGTTTTTAGATTGGATTGCATTGGGTTCAGCGAGTTCACAAATAGACATGGAGGCCGGTGAACATTGAACATGTTAATGGAAATATACAGTATCGTATATAAAACACATTAAATACGGACATAAAAAAAAAAGAAAAACAAAACAGGGATAATGGAGAAACACAATTAAATCTTCCCTTTAGTTACAAGATACAAATTGAACTTTCACTAGCCTTTTCCTTCCACGTCCTCGTATTAGTTATAATATAATTATAATTTAATTATAGTATAATTAGTAATAAATGGAATCCTTTGTCAGATTGTTATATACATATACATTTAAGCAGCTTTCACACAGGCATCAAATATAATTAACAATGATTTCTCACTAAAGAAGCTAGAGATTACTTACAAACCTATATAAGCGTTAACAGGATTGTCATCCAGATAATCTAATTAGCTATAAACAACTTGCAAAGTAACATAAGGATTAATAGGATAATTTGTCATTCAGATAATTCTTGTACAGGATAGTATGACTTTGAGCATAGGTACTGAGGCGATATTTTCTGCGCAAGCCCTCTGGAGTGATTAAATGCAAAATTGTAGAGGCAGCGGAAAGGCCTCCTAAAGTTATAAATAGTGATCATAGTCGGCAAAAATTTAGATTCAATTGTCATCTTGGGTTCGCGTCAGATGGAAGTCGCGAAGTCCGCGTATAATTAGGAAATTTATCTGCGTATAGTGTTTTATTGCAAGAACATTGTGTTGTAAAAGATAACAGAAATAACAAGACAGAAAACAAACATATAGATTGTTAGATGCGGTAAAAAAACAAGATTACGAACTCATAAATATACATAGTCCGTGTAAGATTTGAAGCTTTCACGGCGAACATTAGTGATAAGAGCTTCACGGGTGATCAGCCGTGTTAAACTTATGAAGGTCGAGCTTTCGGCCATTATACTCTCCATGGCCATCTTCAGGACTAAAATCATAGTCAATAGTCATTTTAGTCCTGAAGATGGCCATGGAGAGTATAATGGCCGAAAGCTCGACCTTCATAAGTTTAACACGGCTGATCACCCGTGAAGCTCTTATCAATACATAGTCCGTGTTAGGGTACTGTAAACCCCGTAGCGCATTATAAAAAGGACGCCAATCCAGAAGATTTATGTAATCTATTTGTGATATAACGGAACAATAAACAAGTTTTTAACTAGGAAATGGAAATTAATCATTCTTGTAAAGGTTGATCCGTACCGCGCCCTGAGATACATCGAGAAAGTTGATAATTATTTTGAGTTTCATCGCTACAAAATGATGCTTACACGATAAACTTAATTACATATGCAGTTAGAAAATAGGAGAGCTGAGAGATTAACGGAGGTGTAGTGACGGGTAGGGATCAAGGTCAACGCCTTCTTCCAGCCCTATTTATAACTGGTGAGCCATACCGCGTCAGCACCGTGTGACACACTACTAAATCTTTCTTAAAATCAACAGTAGCATTTTGTAGTACATCACAGTACGATTTACCATTATTTATTGTAGCATTTAAGTAGGAACCATGTATTGAACCAAACTAAAAAGTGAATACTTGGCGTACTCATAATTACCTTCTTGCTATCATGGTGAAATTTATTATCTAATGTGAACATTAAATTTAAAAAACTCTACAAATGTTATCCGGATAAACGAGGGCCGGATAAAGGACTGTAATATGGTTTTGCAACGTAACCAAACTTCAAAACATCCCTGACCCATATTCCTCAAGTAAACGCCACAAACATACATTAATCTTATATGAACATATTTTACAAACTACGTAGATTCATATTATTCATAAAAATAAAAATATATTTTTGAGCCGTTTGTCTCTAGTAAGTATCATTATAATTCTACTTATAACGAAATGTTTAATGTGCAACAAAGTTTATAAAAAAGAAGTAGATAGAAGAATAACTGTGTAAGAACTGTTTGTAGAAGGGTGAGCAGAGAAAGTCATATAAGTGCATATATCTGAAACCGAATGCATGTGTAATTTCTCCTGTGAGGTGTGGTAGGTATATGATGGTGCAGTAATGACGTAATCTGGGGCATGTGCCTGTCTCATGAGTGTTGTGACGTTATCTCTCGGTTTAATTTTCCTTCGAGGATATTAACCCGAAGAGCATCACGACTCCCAAATGCCACAAATTGTGTACATTGCAGAGTTATCTCAGTTCATGTACTGGAGAACTCCATTACAACCTTGCCATCATCCCACGATGCTGAGAAAAGATGGCAAATAATTTGGTAGATAAAAGGTAGTTCTTACTGCAGTGAAGAGGTTAATTTTTTACTGGTATTTTGCTTAAAGACAAAATGAGCACCTTGTGTCTGTATGTGTGGTAACCTTGGAAACCTTGGAATGCCCTAAACTGATTGTGATTAATAAGTTTTTTCTTCATTGAAAAACTGTTCTCCCTGACGAAGATAACGCCACTCCGCATTTTGGAAAGAAAAAAAAAAAGGTTATAGATTTGAATGCCGATTTTGCTTAAATTTTGGGTGTTGATTCCAAATATGTTATAAGTAGGCTGTGGATTTCGCAAGCAGTTTCCTTCAGGTTGTCTACACACGAAGCATTAGATCTGTCGCGCAAAATGTAAACAGCCGTGGCTATGAGTCACAGATATGGAAGGGGCCATGATCAGGTGACCACTACAAGCGTACAGTCGGGTAAATAAACATACATGCTATGTATTTTCAACAGTATATCTCGTAACTTTAGTGATATAATGTTCCCTAAGATGTATATTTTCATTGTTTGTTGCTCCTGTGCTTGCAACTATTGCAGTAAATCACCATACACATCTTAAACTTATTGAAGGTGAATTTCTTATGATTTGCAGTAAGATATTGCTTATATCGTGAAAAACTGTGTTCTACGTCGCAAATTGAATCATCCACCACAGTACCTCTTATATAATCAAGTATCTTTCCATATGCATATTTTAAGTACTCCTTCCCTATTGTTCTTGCATTTAGTCCGGTTCTATTCGTGTATTTTTCCATGAAACTTTTAAGACATGGATTGTGTAATTTATTAAATGGGATATTAGTTCGTATCATCATTTTGTGTAAATCTGCAGAAAAGGTCAGATTGTATGCTTGCATGTGAAGTAGAGGGCATAATTTCTACGACAATATTGTCCATTGTTAAAGTGTTTATTCCATCGTATTTCTGAATGACACAGTTTTTATTTTATTATATCAATTAATAATAAAATACTGTGAAACAAATTCTTTAATATACTCCTATATTTTCTCTTTGCGTGTTAACGCGCATGGTGTTTCTCCATATAACCACGTATGTGCCTATTACTGTGACCAGAGAAAGCGACACGGAATCGGCACTTGAAGACAGCAGGATAAGGTGCAATATATATGCGCACAGATTGTACAGGGGGTGGGGGAAGGGGTGGTATCTCCGACATATGTTACAACTACCAACAATTCACATGAAGAAATTTTCTTCTTTTCGCATTTTTTCCATAAGTATCAGAAGTACTTTCCCTTTTTAGGCACCAACAGTAGCCTGCATTCCTTTTAAATGTCCAAAAACCATGGTATCTTCTTTCAGTGTCTTTCAAATCTTAGCGAAAAAGTTCACCTGTTCCTCGCTGTAAAATCCAAGACAACAATCTGGAAAATAGTTGATGTGAGCATGCAGGAAAAGTAACTTGAACTTATCTTAGTTTTCTGAAATTTTCCAACGTGGTATTAACCATGATTTTCTAATCTGTTCTCCTGTTTCCTAAGAATTTGTCTACATCTTTGTAGCTATGCCAAGCTTGCTTTTCTGTTTGGATCGTTGTATTCTCTAAATTAGTGTTAGACCATGGGCGTCGCGAACGGGGGGGGGGGGGGGCAAAGGGGGCCGCGGCCCCCCCCCTTGGAAGTTGCTGAACTTAATGTGCAATCAATTATTGACTATTAAACTATTATTTTAATTTAGGACAATTGTTATTTAGCACAAATCAATACGGTTAACTGCAACAAATATAAATTTCGACAATAAAATGATGAATTAATAATATCTGATTGCAAACTCCCAACATGTGCCCCCCCACCCTTGGAAAAAAGTCTGCGGACGCTCATGTGTTAGACATTAGTTTCCTGACCTGACATCCAGTAAAACACTGATTTCAGCTTATTTAGGATAATTTTGTGATAAGCATTACATATGCATTTAAAACACTCACTGTCCTTGTCTAGGGCACATAAAAACTGACTCATGATTCCCAATTTTATCTAACACAAATTCCTGATTTTCTGAATAACTTGACCTCATAGAAAAAATCTTATGTTATGCACTCAAATGACTTTCTCTACTGTTGTACTAACGATTCCCACAAACTCTTATTCCTATATCTTCTTCGTGTTAGTCAAGATAAACATAATATGGGAGTACAGTAGGGTTTGAGTGATAGTCAAATATTTTAAAGCTTTCAAATCCTGTTCTGTTGGCACGGTTAAGATATAAAAAGTAAATAACGATTTGAAGTATAAGTTGTCCAAAACTGAGGCAAATAACAAGGCATATTTCCGAAATGTTTCAATCCACAAAAAATGTATTTAGACATAAATTGTGTTTTAGCAAGATAGTCAGATTTGGTCTATCTCTTACGGTTTACCAATTAAACAAAATCATCCAGAGTAAATACGACTACATAGACTACAGCCAGAAAATTCAAGATATACATTTCATTTTTCATAAAAATATCTCAAATGTATGTCATTTTAATCAAAATCGTTAGCCATTCTCAAGAAAATAAAAATTTTCGAAAAATTATCCATGTGAAAGGCAGTTTAGGGTGGGGTTATTTTCTTCATAATCTTCGTGTCGCATCCTTGAAAGACATATATATAATTTAATTGTTTCTTTTACGTAAATAACTGCTGGGAATTGCCATCACCATTCTGCATGCAATACCTCCATTTTCCTTTATTGTAATCATTGTAGAATCGTCGTTCACTTCCCAATATTATACCTTCTCTTACTTATTCGTTTTGTTTGTCTGTCATTATCCATTTTGTATGGATTTCAAGGGTGCACAAAGCATGAAGTAACAGTCCCACGTATTTTATAGTCGGGTTACACCTTTACCCACCCTTCTAGCGTGAGCTGGTTGCCTATTGGAATAAATTGGGCCATGATTCTGGGACATCGAACAATTATCTTGATTGCTTTTGGTTAATGTGTAACCTCACGTAGTCAATAGGGATAGTTGCTTATCTGGAACATTCGCTTGACTTCAGACTCGATGACCACAAGGAATTTAGAGCTTTTTCCTATGGCACTAGTTTACATTCAATGCTGCCCGTTTGCTTCCAGTGGTTTGGCAATTAGCCAAATAATTTGCTTTTGTGAAGTTCAATATTTATTCTTCCTAAAGTGATATTTTAAGGTATAGTTTTCAAGTTCTTAATTAAATTGGCAATCTAACACCAAGTGCAACAGACTTCATGAAGCCTTCAGAGTAAGATTTTGATTTTTATACAATAATATTATTTGGGCCTTTATTTTTACTTTCTGTATAACGAACCAAGTAGATGGCGAAAATATTCCATTTCAATACAAAGTTACAACGAAATTGTACCAAAAATGCATGTTTTGAAACCCTTGACTTCCAAGAGCATTTGAGAATGTATTTATTAATTCACTACAAATAGGTATTACCTAGTGGCAGAGTTAAATGACAAATTAAGATTATAAAAATAATTGCATAAACAGTAGTAATACAATAAAAAATAACAATATGAATTAAACAGTTCTATCTACGTATCAGATTACTATAGCTACTAGAGAGAGAGAGAGAGAGAGAGAGAGAGAGAGAGAGAGAGAGAGAAAGAAAGAGAGAAAGAGACTATGATACCTCCTTCATTAGGAACAATAAATAGCTTTGTTTCTTATCAGTTTGCCAATAGCCAGGCTCACATCAGTACCACCGGTGTTCCGGTGTTTCGACCCGCAGTTCTTTCACACTCCAGCGAAGTTTCTGGCTGTTGCCTTTAACCGCAGTTACAAAATCACTCTGGACCGGATTTGATTCCTTAGGAATCAGAAAGAAATTCAGAGGTTTTTCACAGAAAATTAATGCTATACATGTTCATTCTTATGCCTATCTTCAGTGTATTACATTTTATCAGAATTATTACATTTTTTCAAAAGTAAACAATAAAATGACAACAATTAGTAGTATCGTCATTGAGAGAGGGCATATGAGAAGTACGTATACATGTAAACAATCCCTATAAAAATAGAGCATAATGGGTTGACTAAGTACTGTTTTCCCTACTGTTGTTTTCCATTTAAACTTCCACACATGGTTCTTGATGAAAATACGATCTATTAATTCCGATGAGCACAGAAATGCTTTTTCGTAGCCGTGACGGCTGGAGCTCTGCCATGTAGAAGTAGTGGGTTCGAGTCCAGCCTCGGGCATGGGTGTCTGTGTGTATGTAAATGTGTGTGTTGGTATATGTGAACAAGCAAAAACGAAAATGGAAAAAATATATATAAATACAAATAATAAGAGCAAGTTCGAGGGTATTGAAGCATTGCCATTTAAAAAATCTGATGTGTTGTACTCACACGACTTTCTCTACTCTTGTACTAACCGTTCTTACAAACCCTTATTCCTCTATCTTCATGTTAGTTGAGATAAACATTTGCAGAAATTATTTCAACGGGAATATGGGTATACATTAGGCTTTGGGCGATAGTCAAATCTTTTAAAGCTTTCAAATTCCGTTCTCTTTGCACGCCTAACATAAAAAAATGAATAGCGATGCTCAATTTGACAGAAGGAAAAGTTCTCCAAAACTTATACAATAACGAATATCTCCGAAATGGTTCACTCTAAAAAGAAAAAACAAAAAAGAAAAAAAAAATTCTTGGACATGGTGTGTTTTAGCTACATCTACATTTTTCGTATAGTAAGATTTGGTCTATCTCTCACATTTACCAGTTATGCAAAAGTTACCTAGAATGAATAGGACTTCATAACCTATAGCCAGCAAATTCAAGATATACATTTCATTTGTCATAAAAATGTCTCAAACATATAGTATTTTAATCAAAATCGTTTGAGACATTTTCAATGAAAACGAAATATTTGAAAAATTTTCCATATAAAAGGTAGTTTATTGTGGGACTATTGTCTTCAAAATCTTCGTGTCGCATCCTTGAAAGACATTAAACTTAAATACCAACTTTTGTTTTTAACCGACTTTTCATTTTTTAGTTACGCTCTCCGCAGACTGACAGACTGACACACACACGCACGCACGCGCGCGCACACACACACACACACACACACACACACACACACACACACACACACACACACATAGAGAGAGAGAGATACATTATTAAGATTTAATTTTTTCAGAAATCCAAAAATCCAAAATTGGCCACTTTGGCTAAAAGATCTATCCTAGGTTCCCTTAACCGACCTTTCGCTTTAGCCTTGCGCTGTTCACAGACAGATAGACGCACATACCAGACACGCATACAGACTCGCATACAACTTTTTACTTTCTCTAACTAGAGGAAGTATTGTATTCCACTCAAAAATTCAATGTCGAGATTTCACCGGCAACATATGTTTTGAGGCCCCCTGAAACCAAAAAAAGCATTTTTAGAAAAAGCTCCGTGTGTGTGCTTGTGTCCGTGTGTCCGTGTGTGTGGGTGTGGGTGTGGGTATGGGTGTGGGTTTGTCTTTCAGTCTGCCGACAACATAACTCAAAAACGAATAGTCGGTTAAAGACCAAAGTTGATATTTAAGTTTAATGTCTTTCAAGAATGCGACACGAAGATTTTGAAGAAAATTGCTCCACCCTAAACTACCCTTTATATGGAAACTTTTTCGAAAATTTTGATTCTCTTGAAAATGGCTCTAAAGATTTTGATCAAAATTCCATATGTTTGAGATATTTTTATGACAAATGAAATGTATATCTTGAAGTTTTAGCCATAGCCCATTAATCCTATTTACTCTGGATGACTGTAAAACGTAAGAGATAGACTAAATCTTACTGTACAAAAATGTAGATTTTGCTGAAATACACAATTTATGTATAAGTAAATGTTTTTGTAGAGTGAACCATTTCGGAGATATGCCTTGTTATTTGTGTGAATTTTGGAGAACTGATACTTCTTTCAAATGGAACATCGTTATTCAATTTTATATATGTCAACCGTGCAAAGAGAACGGAATTTGAAAGCTTTAAAAGATTTTACTATCATGCAAGGTTTACTGTATTCCCATATTCGCCTTGTACCTACAAGGAAATAAGCGATAAGATAATATCCGCAAAGGTTTATCTCAACTAACACGAAGAAGATATAGGAATAAGAGTTTGTAAGAATAGTACGAGAAAATACATCAAAATTTGTAAATTGCTATTCATTGATTAGATGAATAGGGCGCTTTTGAACATCAAAGAAGATAGTCTTGTAAAATCCGCCTTGATGTCAATAGTACAATAATTGGGAGCTTTAACATCGAGTGGCGCTGATGGCAATGTTTGAATCCGCCATTTCTTTACCACCGCGGCACCTGTCGATAATAATGCGAACTAACGGCAGCCGGCCACATTTACAGAGCAAAATTATGTTTTCAGCAGCTTTGAATAAGTGCTTGGCAATAGAGGATGGTTTTCCCATTAGTGGAAGTCTAAACCTGTGTTATTCTGCAACTTTCAGAATTTAACCTTGGCTCTTTATTCTATTGCTGTACCTAAAGATGCAGCTCTTTTAATAATAATAATAATAATAATAATAATAATAATAATAATAATAATAATAATAATAATAATAATAATAATAATAATAATAATAATAATAATAATAATAATAATAATAATAATAATAATAATAATAATAATAATAATAATAATAATAATAATAATAATAATAATAATAATAATAATAATAATAATAATAATAATAATAATAATAATAATAATAATAATAATAATAATAATAATAATAATAATAATAATAATAATAATAATAATAATAATAATAATAATAATAATAATAATAATAATAATAATAATAATAATAATAATAATAATAATAATAATAATAATAATAATAATTATTATTATTATTATTATTATTATTATAATTATTATTATTATTATTATTATAATTATTATTATTATTATTATTATTATAATTATTATTATTATTATTATTATAATTATTATTATTATTATAATTATTATTATTATTATTATTATAATTATTATTATTATAATTATTATTATTATAATTATTATTATTATAATTATTATTATTATAATTATTATTATTATAATTATTATAATAATAATAATTATTATTATAATAATAATAATAATAATAATCGTCATCATCGTCATAGTAATGATAGTAATGATAATGATAGTAGTAATAATGTGTAAAAATAAGGGTAGCGTTAACAGCATTGCCTGATTAATTTCTTTTTTGGGCCACACTGTCGACAGACACAACGCACTCACATATACCCTCTTCAATGCGAGATTTGTGATAATTTTTAAACAATTACAATACTAATAACCAGGAAGCGGGGTTTTAGTGCGAAATCCATCAAGTTAACCATGCACTTACAACGGGAAGTGAAAGCGCCGACGACCTTGCACAGTGGAAGGTAGTACACCCCTCACGCTACCTGCCGGCTGGTGTTGTTAATCTTATGTTTACCTACTTTCTAAAACCCCACTCCCTGCAAATAACTAAACAGTTCTACGCTAAACTCAATTCATTGTCAATTCTCACATTTTTATTTATCTCTACGTTGCAGGGTTAGTTTTCAGATATGAATTCCAAAACTTTTTAATGAATCTGAAATAGAAATTATTTTACTTTAAAAATAATCGTCAGAGTTAGATGTTTGTGCGATTTGCAATTTTTAAACATGATACAAAGTTAATACTGATGCTTATAAGCACTTGGCGCTATTTATTGTTGTAGTTTTAACAAGAAATATCAGGTACTTACCAGCAAAAGTTAAATCAAACAATGTCTTAAGCTATAAGGCGCGTAATTGTTCGCATCTTCTTTTAGGTTTTCTATTTTCTATTTCTTTACTTTTTAAGTCCTCATTATTCTATTCTGACTGCTCCCTTGTAGTGAATTGCGTACAGTTCAGATTTTTTTTTCAATTTGTGTTTCGTTGTTTTTCTGTTTACTAAGGCGAGACACGAACCCGCTACTCTGCGCCAAAGACATATCCTCCAGCAAGGTCCGGCTGACATCTAAAGACTGGTCTAATAAAGTTACATTACGAAAAATAATAAAGCCTACATGTAACATGGGTTTTTTGAAACTTATGTGTAAAGAGTTTTAGTCCATTAACCAGTAAAATGAGAATAACGTAGTTCAGTTTCTTTGCCCATGAAATGTTGAGGTCAGAGTTCAGTTCTGTTGCAAAATTTTCATAGCCTTTGCTACACACTTGCACTAGTAAACTAGCGAAAGGAAATTAAGGCAACAGTTCAAGTTATAAAGCACATGTATAATTCCGTAACGCCTATAGGGTTTATTGTTGTGAATAAAAAATCTGATGTGTTGCAGTCACATGACTTTCTCTACTCTTGTACTAAGCATCCGTACAAATTCTTATTCGTTATTCGTATATCGTCCTGTTAGACATTTGCAAATTATCTTATTGTTTATTTCCTTGTAGGTGCAACGAGAATATGGGAATACAATAGGCTTTGAGCGATAGTCAAATCTTGTTAATGTTAATCAAATGTTAATGCTCGAGGTATGGTTAATAAAATGGACGGGGACATCTCGCTTTCATAGATCGACTGTGATTAACAGCCCCCCCCCCCAAAAAAAATGGAAACACAGGAGGCTACAGATCCTATGCAAACAGGACACAGAGACCTGCGGAAGTCCCTAACAGTTCCGAGTCAGATTCGTTCCACTGGTGTAATTGTCTAGAGATGGCGATGCACAACCCATCGACCAAGTAGCCCTCTAGTGTTCACGGGGTGTATTCTTTCCTTTGAGCAACCATTAATGTGATCTGTTTGGCACCGCCATACGCCACGAAATCTAGAAACATATTTGAAAGATGAAAAGGAAATGAAATGAAAGGGAAATGATGGAAGTGAAATCGTGGTAGATAAGGAACTGCCCCAGCACTCGTCTATTGACCAGAGAAAACCACGAAAAGCCCAAAGTTGGAGAAGATGTTGAAGGGAATTAAACGCAGCCATCCAAAGTGAGTCTCACATGTTACTCTGTCGATATACCTCTTCATGTTAGCTTTGTACACTTCGTTATAAAGGCTTAACCAGAGACATTGCAATCTGATGTTTTAAAGCACGCGTAAGGAAAAGCCATGCGTGTTTTTGTGCTAGTACCTGCCCCCAGGGCGGCACCCCGGAAGGAAGGAATGAGGCGATAGACGACGTGGGCGGTCGATCCAGGAGTCCCAACATAGAGTTCCTACTATTTCCATCTTGAAACTCCCCGACAGCTACCCCCGCTGGAACCGGACAATTCCCAGTCATGTAGCGCTCGAGACACTTGTCGACGCGGGTAAAACCTGAAAGAGCCAAACGGATGAAGGGTAAAGTGAAAAGAGAATGGAGTTGGATTGGATTCTCAATACT
The DNA here is from genome assembly GCA_030765045.1 of Tenodera sinensis. Lineage (NCBI taxonomy): Eukaryota > Metazoa > Arthropoda > Insecta > Mantodea > Mantidae > Tenodera > Tenodera sinensis. The sequence goes on from CM060972.1 coordinate 55,180,628, forward strand.
TGGTTCAAATATCCAGCTATTGCACACCTCCACGGGTGCAACTTACCCTTCCATGCCTTTAGCTAACGGTAATTTCACTATTTCCCTTGCCTCACAAGTCCTGGACTTCTCAGCGCTGGGAGCAATAAGAGACTTGCTCTCTGACGTCACAAACAACTCAGCTGGCTGACACTGTAATAAAGAGAACGTTTGCTGCTCTGTTCTTCACGGTTGATCTTTTCGAACAACTGGTCTGCATCGGTAGTAAACTCCTAATTCCTTACCCCAAAATACAAATCGTCTTTTTACTTTGTCTACCAGGTATGTAGTGGCTACAGAAATGCATTCCACCCAAAAATTCGATACCAATAGGTCACTGAAAGTATACGTTTTGAAGTCCACTGAATATACAAGACATTTTAGAAACGATCCGCCTGCGTGTGTCTGTGTCTGTGAACAGCATTACTCAAAGTTAATTATACCCCAAACTTTGCATTTAACTTTAGCACTTCCCAGGAAGATTCTGAGCAAAATTTTCCACCCCAACTACGTTTTACATGGAGTACTTTCGAAAAATGCTATTTTCTCAAAAATTGCTCTAATTATTTTTTTGTGGGGTGAACAATTTTGGGAGATATTTCATGTTAAGTTCCCAATGCCTTTACTTTCCTCAAACGGAAGTCATTATTCATTATTTTATTTTATAAAAAGAAAAATGTTTTTTAAAAAAGCTCCTTTTGTGTGTGTGTGTGTGTGTGTGTGTGTGTGTGTGTGTGTGTGTGTGTGTGTGTGTGTGTGTGTGTGTGTCTGTCTGTCTGTCTGTCTGTCTGTCTGTCTGTGGACAGCAGAACTCCAAAGCGAAAAGTCGGTTAAGAATCAAAGTTGGTATTTAAGTTTAATATCTTTCAAGGATGCGACACCAAGATCTTCAAGAAAATTCTTCCACTCTAAACTGTCCTTTATATGGAAAATTTTGATTTTCTCGAAAATCACTAACAATTTTGATTAAAATACCATGTATTGGAGATATTTTTATGACAAACGAAATGTATCTGGCTATAGGCTATGTAGTCCGGTTTACTTTTGCATAACTGGTAAAGATAAAAGGGATCGATGAAATCTTACTCTACAAAAAGTGTAGATCTTGCTAAAACACACAATTTATGTCCAAATAAATTTTTTGTAGAGTTAACGATCTCGGATGTATTCCTTGTTATTTCGTCAAATGGAAGATCGTTATTCACTTTTTATATTAGCCGTGCAAAGAGAACGAAATCTCAAAGCTTTAAAAGATTTGACTATCACTCAAAACCTACTGTAATCCCACATTCTCCTTGCACCTACAAGGAAATTGACAATAGGGTAATTTCTGCAAATGTTTATCTTGACTAACATGAAGATATAAAAATAAGAATAGTACAACAGTAGAGAAAGTCGTGTGAGTGCAACACACCAGTTTTTTCCCCAACTTCAACCTGTAACAGTCTGTGTCAATTTTGTGGCTTTCCAGTTTTCGTTTCGAACAGTTTTAGCTCATTTATCTAAGATATCATACCTTGAAAGTGGACATGTGTTTAACTATTGAAGTGACATACAAACTGCTAGGTACACATACATCGGGTCAATTAATTATTTATAAGCCACATTGACACATGTGAAGTGTACAGCAATAAGTTAACCTCCCGTGGTCTTTCGTGCCGCCGTCAGGCGCAATTTATGTGAGATATACACACGACACTTTTTGACGTTTGAAATTATTTACATGTTAAATCTCATTAATAATTTTATTTTTACGAACATAAGTATATTTTATGTTATCCTATATCAACTGACAAAATATCACATTACACTTAGTAAATAAAATTAAAATAAATGTTAGCATGTGTAAGGTAATGACATGTATAAATTACACTTGACTTGGCTGAATTACCTGCAAGCGGAGGGGATACCACACTGTGCGCACTCAGGGCAATTGGATGTACGACCCCTGGGAGGAAAGGATAAGATGAGAGTGCTCTACGGGAGAGTTGGAACCGGAGCGAGAGCGCGAGCCAGTGTGAGGGTCCCTAACATGTGTTGGAGATTCCTCATTTCGATATCAGTGTTCGCCAAGCAACCGCCAGCCCTTAATTTGGACATCGCCCAAATGTAGAGAGTGATCGAAATTAAATTTGACTCAACTAATCACAATAGAATTTGAATTAATAAAGCATTTTCATATGTACTATAACAGATGTGTATTTCTTTTAGCCTAGTAGCATATTACGTGAAGAAAGCACAGTTGCCATTATTCTCAAGGATTATATCATTATTTATGCTCGACTGTGTGTCTAAGTTTAAGACATTTATAAAATGTCTTTAATGTTCTGCGCTGCAAGTCCAACATTTTAATCATGTATTACTTTCTCTACTACATATAGTAAATTAGAGGAAGTATTGTATTCCACCCAAAAATTCGATGTCGAGTTTTCACCGGAAATATATATTTTGAGGCTTGCTAAATCCCCTTACCCCCCCCCCCCAAAAAAAAAAACATTTTTAGAAAAAGGTCCGTGTGTTGTGTCTGTGGACAGCATAACTCAAAAACGAAAGTCCGTTAAAAACCAAAGTCGATATTTAAGTTTCATGTCTTTCATGGACGCCACACGAAGATTTTGAAGAAAATTCCTCCACCATAAATTACCCTTTACGTGGAAAATTTTTCGAAAATTTTGATTTTCTTGAAAATGGCTCTAACGATTTTGATTAAAATGACTTGTGTTTAAGACAATTTTATGCCAAATGAAATGTATATCATCAATTTTCTGGCTATCAAATGGAACATCGTTATTCATTCTTTGTATGTTAACCGTGCCAAGAGAACGGAATTTGAAAGCTTTAAAAGATTTCACTCAAAGCCCACTGTATTCCATTTTCTCCTTGCACCTACAAGAAGATAACAGTTTCCGCAAATGTTTATATCAACTAACACGAAAAAGATATAGCAATAAGGGTTTGTTAGAATAGTTAGTACAAGAGTAGAGAAAGTCATGTGAGTGCAACACATCAGATCTTTTTAATCGATTGCCATTACAGAATCAAAATTTGCGACTTCAATATGTTGTCCTTAACACAATGAACCAGAGAGTATATAATATCCTTTAAAAAGTAGTTTTTCAAAATCGAGAAGACAAATTAAATCATTGTTTATGGCATATCCCTCCGTAGCGCACTTTCCTCTGGTGCGGAGGACCCGGTTTCGATCCCCGGTGCCAGCATGGGGGTTTTAACCCTGCTGGGAGGTCTGGCACGGGTTGCACTCAGCCTCGTTAGGTCCCTGGAGGACTAATTGAGGAGCTACTTGATGGAGAAGTAGCGGCCCCAGGTCGAGAAGACAGTATAACTGGTCGGGAGGGCTCGGGGCGCTGACCATGTCTCACCCTTCAGTACTGCACCTCACCAATGACGCCTGTAGTGGTCAGAGGTGGGGGACGCAGCAGCTGGGTGGCAAGCCTTGGGCCTTCCTGGGCTGTTGCGCTAGGGGTTTAGTTTTTTATGGCATATCGCTTTTACACACGTGCCACATTTTTAGTTCTGCTAAACTCAAACTAGTTTTTATTCTGTAGAACAAACGAGAGTACATAGTTTCTCTTTCAGCTGCGAGGCAATGTGACGAGATTGCAAAGTACTGATTGCTAACGCGGATGTTTTTATTGGTGGTTAGCAGTGTCGTTATGAAGAGGTGAATATAAGTAGGTCCATTATATTGACGTGTAAGCGCTCATTATGAAGCGCATGGTCGAGTATAAGTGAGGTTTATGGTCAATTAAATACTCAGACTCTTAAAAACCGAATCTTTGAGATTCAACTGGTTTCTGAAAAGTAGAATTCTACAGTCTTAATTTTTTTCTATTCTTTCTCGAAAATTTTGTAATAAACATTTCCGGGCTGTCGTACTTTCAGCTTGAATCTTGATAGAGTAAAGTATATATTTTTTTTCCTTATCTGAGCAAGTATATGTTCAAATATACCTATATTGATAGCCTAAAACAAATTAGACGGCTTATGCTAAAACTAAAACTCTGGTGTTGGACTTACATGACTTTCTCTACCCTTATACCAATCATTCTTACAAACTCTTATTCCTATATCTTCGTGTTAATTGAGATAAACATTTGCAGAAATTATCTCATTGTGGGTACAAGGAGAATGTGGGAATACGCTAGACGTTGGGCGTTCAAATTCCTCTCTTCGTACGGTTAACATAAAAATGAATAATGATGTTCCCTTTGACATAAAAGTTCTCCAGAACTCTCACAAATAACAAGGAATATCTCCGAAATGGTTCACCCTACAAGAAAATGCATTTTGACATAAATTGTGTATTTTAGTAAGATCTACATTTTTTGTAAAGTATGATTTGGTCTACCTCTAACGGTTTACTAGTTATGCAAAAGTCGTCCAGAGTAAATACGACTACAGGGGCTACAGCCAGAAAATTCAAGATATACATTTCATTTGTCATAAAAATATCTCAAACATATGACACTTTAATCAAAATCGCTAGAACTATTTTCAAGAAAATCAAAATTTTCGAAAAAGTTTCCATGTAAAGGGTAGTTTAGGTTGGGGCTATTTTCTTCAAAATCTTTGTATCGCATCCTTGAAAGACATTAAACCTAAATACCAACTTTCGTTTTTAACCAACATTTCGTTTTTAACCAACATTTCGTTTTTGAGTTATGCTGTCCACAAAGTGACAGATACACAGACACAACACACGGACCTTTTTCTAAATATGTATTTCCGGTGAAATCTCGACATCGAATTTTTGGGTGGAATACAATACTCCCTCTACTTTACTAAACGTAGTAGAGAAAGTAAAAATTGGATGTATCCACAGAAGAGGAAAACGCAGCAGATATTGCAAATGTGGCGACTACAGTAACCGTAATTTTGATGTATTTTAAAGCCCAATAAAACGTAGAAAGAGTTTGACAGGTTATTCCCAGCGGATAGAAGCACACACACATCACCTGACACCACATGGCCACCCTGCTCGCTCGTTCATAACCTATTCTGTGGCAACCCATATGGAATTGGTGGTCATTGTGGCCGTACACAGAAGCTCTGGCGGATTAAGGGCATCAGCGCAGGTGCTTTTTCCGTTAATCCGACTTCCCTTGTCCTAAAATCTGCCAAATGTTCCATCAGAAAACTCTCACCGCATCATCTCCATGAACAGTAGCAGCATCACTATCATCGACATTGGCTTATTATTTCAATTTCCACCACTGTCGCTCTGACTGAGTTGGTTGCGAGGTCCAGGCTGCTTGATAGCTGCCATGTAAAACAAACCACTGCTGGACAAAATTACGGCACACCGGTGGCACTTTTACAAACCTGACAACCGACAGCGTCATAAACAAAATATTTTTTCATCATTTACGATTAGCTCAATCAACAGCCATCATTTCAAGAAAATTTGTTAAAAAATCTGATGTATTTCACTCACATAACTTTCTCTACTCTTGGACTAACCATTCTTACAAACCCTTATTGCTGTATCTTCTTCTTGTTAGTTAAGATAAACATTTGTAAAAATTGTCTTATTGCTTATTCCCTTGTAGGTGCAAGGGGAATATTAGAACACAGTAGGCTTTGAGCGATAGTCAAATGTTTTAAAGCTTTGAGATCCCATTCTCTTTGCACGCTTAACATATAAAAAAATGAACAACGATGCTCCATTTCAGTTTTCCAAAACTGACACCAATAACAAGGAATATCTCCGAAATGGTTCACTCTACAAAAAAATTTATTCAGACATAAATTATTTGATTTAGCGAGACCTACATTTTTTGTATAGTAACATTTTGGCTATCTCTTACGGTTTACGAGTTATTCAAAAGTCATCCAGAATAATCAGGTCCCATAGGCTATAGCCAGAAAATTCAAAATACACATTTCATTTGTCACACAAATATCTTAAGCATGTGGCTTTTTAATCAAAATCGTTGTAGCCATTTTCAAGAAAATCAAAATTCTCGAAAGATTTTCCACCTAAAGGGTAGTTTAAGGTTGGACTATTTTCTTCAAAATCTTCGTGTCGCATCCTTGAAAGACATTAAGTTTAAATACCAACTTTGGTTTTTAATCTACTTTCGTTTTGGAGTTATGCTGTCCAAAGTTTGACAGACACACAAGCGCGCGTGCGCGCGCACGTATCTTTTTCTAAAAATGCTTTTTTTTTAATTCAGGGGGTCTTGAAACACATTTCCACTAAAGTCTCGACATCGAATTTTTGGGTGGAATACAATACTTCGTCTACCTACCAGTAGACAAACTAAAAATCTGATATGTTACACTCACATGACTTTTTCTACTCTTGTACAAACCGCCCTCTACCTGCTTCACTTTAAATGAAATAAACATTAAGATTACCTTTTCGTTATTCTTCTAATAGTTGCAACGGAAATATGGAAATGCAGTAGGCTTCAAGCGATAGTCAAAACTTTTAAGAGCTAGTTGCTATGTCACGAACGATTTCTTTGTGAAAAAGTATAACTTTTTTAAAATTTATCGTTAACAAGGAACATCTATGAGATTGGTTGCTAGGCACAGTGTGTGTATATACAGAATGTCCCAAAATTAGACAAACTTTGGGACCTGATAGATAACATTATTTTAAACACTTTTTGTTAAGGAAAGTTTTTTTTTTTTTTTTTTGCTGCGGTGCTTCGTTTAAGTGCTAGATGAGTTAATGTCATAGATGACTGCCTCCCACCCAGTTTAAGTATTTACGGTAAAATCAACAATGCAGAGTAGTTTTGCATTTATCTTAGTAAGGCACACAATCTTAATCCAAGAAACAAACTACTCATATCTTGATTCATTCGCTCTGGTCGTTGTTTCATTTCCTTATATAGCGAGGACGATGTAATACGGACTTTTCTCGAGCTTCTATAAATACACCGGCTGCCGGAGACTTCTCAAATAGTCTGGAAAAACCTTAGTGATTGTGCCACTGTGACTGTTGTTACGTGAGACGGTCTGACCTTGAACGTCTTAGATACAAGCACCGATTGTGGTTTGAGATAGCTGGGCGCAGCACAATACCATAGGTCTAAAGTATCTTTATGACAAATGAAGTGTTGTGAAGAATTTTTGGGGAATGCTCTAGCAAGTGCTCTTCATTTTGGATGATTTTGTATTACTGTAAACTGCAACAGTTGTAGATCCCGTTAAAACGCACAATGTGTCAAATGTTGTTTGTGTAGAGTGAACCAGTTTCTTTGTCTGACTTTTCCAATACTCATAATTTTCTCAAATATTAATTCATTATTCGTCCAGAACAGACCAACTTCCAGGACTTCACTCTTCGGTGCATAGGTACCCGAGCCCCCCGACAAGCGTCTAACCCTAGGTACTGGTTTGTAACTCCTAGGGAGTACAAAGATTATAGGGAGTACACTGAAAAACCATAAAAGAAATAATAATTGCACTTAGGATCTTCACACAGACAATGAGATTCGAAGTTCCACCTTAACTCCAAAACAGTAGCAAAAAGGTTAAAATAAATGGTACTAATGTACGGCCTGCCATCTATCAATGAGATTATAGCAGATAGCTGCCCGGCACCTCAATGCCATCTGCCAGGCACATGTAGGTGCATGATCACGTGACGGAGCAGTGAACGTAAACTGTCACACACTGATCCACGACTTCCTCCGAACATTTCCGAGCGACATGACCATGTATTTATATTTAGCATTATAAACAGAGGATATAATATTTTTAAGCTATCTCATTGTAATTCATATAGCTACTTTTTACATTCTATACTACAGATGACGTATTGCATTCCACCCAAAAATTTGATGTTGAGATTTCACCGGAAATATGTTTTGCGGTCCCCTAAATCCAAAAAAAGCATTTTTAGAAAATGGTTCGTATGTGTGTGTCTGTGTCAGTCTGTGGACAGCATAACTCAAAAACGAAAATTCGGTTAAAAACCAAAGTTGGTATTTAAGTTTAATGTCTTTAAAGGATGCGACACGAAGATCTTGAAGAAAATAGCCTTAACTTAATTTACATTTTACATGGAAAATTTTTCGAAAATTGTGATTTTCTTGAAAATCACAATTAACGTATGGCATATACGTTTGAGATACTTTAATGACAAATGGAATGTATCTCTTGAATTTTCTGGCAATAGCCTATGTAGTCCTGTTGACTCTGGATGACTTTTGAATAACTCGTAAACCGTAAGAGATAGACAAAATCTTACTGTACATAAATTGTAGATCTCGCATAAAATACACAATTTATTACAGATAAGTTTTTTTATAGAGTGAACCATGTCACAGATATTCTTTTTTATTTGTGTCAGTTTTGGAAAACTTAAAATTTTCGTTATTTGGAGCATCGTTGTTCATGTTTTATATGTTAAGCGTGCAAAGAGAACGGGATCTCAAAGCTTTAAAAGATTTGACTATCGCACAAAGCCTACTGCATTCTAATAATCCCCTTGCACCTGCAAGAAAATATACAATATGATAATTTCTGCAGATGTTTATCTCAACTAACACGAAGAAGATATAGGAATAAGAGTTTGTAAGAATGGTTAGCACAAGAGTAGAGAAAGTCATGTGAGTGCAACACATCAGATTTTTCTGGTTGTATTGCATATTCTTTTTGTACACTATTTGTAATAAATCATATAAATTTCAGCTTTTGTGTCATTCTTGTAACTATTGTACTATTTGGTCACTTTGTGCAATTTTAGAATAACTTTATCAGCACTTTTAAAACATCCTGATTAATCTTAAACGTCTATTTCATGAATTATTTTGGTACATATGGCAATTCTTTTCTAATTCCTGAACCAATTTGGATGTCCCAGTTACAAGCAGAATATCTTGAGCTTGAAGCAAAGGATGGGGAGGGCCCATGTAAAATAATCAGTGAGATAGTACTCGTGGATGACGACGGGGTTACATTACATTACTGTTGCGTTGATTTTGAGATTCAAAAAAGTATTACAAATTAAATGCCAATATGATATGAAAATAACAAGAAACACAGATACAATATTCTAAAATGTTGACTAAGCAACTTTGTTGCCAAATGGCAACACTAAGTATTACTTTTGTGAAAGATAGTACATCCACAGAACTTTGCGAATCAATACTCCATAAAACTTGTATGATCTGGAAAGCGAGTTATTTGCTAACGAGTGAACAAGCGCATACCGGTTAAGTTGATCGGTAGTTAAATCGGAATTGGTGCAGACAGCGAGCTTCGGCATTTTTGGCACACGTCTTGTCCCCTCCACATCCATGCCTTGTTTTTAACTAGGCTTCCACATTGCGCATGGTCATCTCTCATGCTATCCTTCTCTCTCTCTCTCTCATACACACGCACACAAGAAAATAATTCACTCAAACGAGAGCAACTGATGGCCCCCGTAATCATGCAGGTTGAAAGTGACAGTTGATAATCTGAAGTTCGCGTGTTTATGTTTTACTGCAATTGTCTATCACCGCTGCCACTGTTACGTCATGTAACAACAGTAAACGAAGTTGACTGAAACAAAAGAAAGCACTACGTTCATCAGCAGCACAGTTCACTGGCAAACTACATGACAGCAATTGAATTATTAACAAATCTTTGTTTTCTGTGCAGTGCGAGTTCAACATCTTTCAGCGGAATCAAAAATCGATGTGAAAGCTTTAAATCAGTCACATCCATACGCAGGGCCATGAGCAGAGCTTGGCTCACCATCCCTGCATTTACGTGGACTTTGTACCTTCATTTGCCGTGAATGTTGTCATATTCGTATGGGTAAAAGTATTTGCTAAGAGCGTGAAGGAATCGAGGTATTTAAATTTATTCTAGGAAATAAATATCTTCGTCTTAGTGCATTTAGCGCTCGTGTATTGGCAATGTTTGTCTCCACATACATTTGCGAGCAACTTTTCTGGAATAAAGCAAATAAAACCTATAAATAGAATTGGGATATCAGATGGGAATTTGTTGGCACAGCTAAAAATATTGTGACAAAATAATAAAACCGTCTGGTTACTTTCCGATCACTGTCTTCTAAAATGTTATCACAAATGTACTGTTTTCTTCTCGTTGTTAACACAGTCTACAGTCTTCCGTGTTATCACAACTCTCAACTTTTACTTCTCGTAACCTTGCCTCACTCCATTCAGTGTCTCTTATATACACTAACTACGTCGATGCAATCACCTGACGCTCATTGAATCTTCTTACGACTCCAGTTCCGTTTCTGCTGCTGCCTCGCCTCGCCTTGCTGCCTTCGTCATTACAATAATTGGTATACGACTTCCTTTAATATAGATATATTTCATTGTTTAGTGTAATTTAATAATGTCAGTAGCTCTACTTTTAGTATTAGCAGTCTAGAAGTTGATTTAATTCCATACAACCATCGAAAAGCAATTCCGAGAAATTATTTTATTCTCAGTGAAACTTTTGCTGCCACAGCTAATACGGATTTAGAGTAAAATACAACTTTTTGTATCCATCCAATACTTCAATTTTGAGTTACATAGAGTGTGGCAGTGAGTTTTTAGAACCCTTTTGTTTCTAGCGGTTTTGAGTGACGTAACCAGCAGTGTTGCCAATGAGATCCCTAAAACACGCAATTGTTTTTGTCAGTGTTGTGGAAAATACTATGGTAACTGGTCCGTGACAGAAAGTATATTTTTAGAACTTCTTTTAGTTGAAATTGATCATCTGCAGAGAAGATTTAGAAATTAATTTAATATCTGTGGAGGCTACTTACAAAATATAACTTTTAAAAAGTAATGAGACATTAATAAACTGCATTTTACTAGCTTACTTCCAGTATATGTGGTTTTGTTTAATTGGTTTTGAGTTTCCCACAAGAGGGCTGCAAAATCCGTCATATTCCACTGCCGCACCCTATATCATTCATTGTGTGTCTTAGAAGTGGAGGGGGAGGTAGAATAAACCCGGAGGAGATTCCACAGTGACACTATAGTCAGGCTATTGTATGTCAGACCCGGGGAGGAAGGGAGGGACGGAGAGAGGGAGGGAAAGAGGAGATAGGAGCGCCGGAACTAGTGAGCCAGCGTAGGGTCCCTAAGTGAGCTGAAGATTGTTCATCTGGCTCCAGGTTTGTTCCTGTAGGCGCGAGCCTCAGATGTTTCGACACCGGACGCCTTATGGGGACAGGTGACCATAGCGCCGCCTATACGCCAAGAACAACAGTTAAAGAGTGCAAAAAGATCTAATTAAAATCGAATGAAGGTACGGGAAGTAGCAGGAAGTAATGAAATGAACCCAACTGACCAAGGAAAACCGCGACAAAGTTTGTTCAGATTGGTTGGTCACTGGGAATCGAACCGGGCATCTGAGAAAGCACACCCGAAAGAAACATCTAAGCGCAAGCTTCTATAAGGCTGAACTTAACATTATGCCAATTCCTCAGGAGTAGGAAAAAGGAGCGCAAGCGCATAATGTGCTTACCTGGAATGGGAAATTCTGCATGTTATATAGTTGCGACCCCTTTGCGAATTGGATTATGCCCAGCATACCCTGCGGTGGTGTTATCACGTGGCAGGCTTTGCTATCTGAATGCCCGGAAGCCTATTCAATACTCCAGCAGGTGCCATTTTCCCTGTAATGTATTCCCTCAAGCTTCTTATTTTTTGGTTCGGCACTTCAGATGACGTTCTTGGGAATCCAACTTGCTTTGCAGGAAAATTTAGATCAAAGTTATTGTTCATTTTAGTTAAGAAACAGTTTTAATATCCAGATTAATTAAAGTGGTTCATAACTTAATCGAGGAAAAGTTGAAAACACTGGACAAAGTAGAGTATTTTTTACTGTCCCTTCGTTTGTTAAAATAGTTGCAGAACGCAACAGGGCAATTCCAATTAACGCACGGCAGTGGCGTGAGTAAACTTCGCTTTGCTTATGTAACCTATCAGCTTATGCTTGAATCTGAATTTCGAATTGTTGACAATTTTATTTTTTAAACGACATAGCTTTAATTTGACCGCCTCCGTAGCGCAGTTGGTAGCGCACTTGCCTCTGGCGCGGAGGACCCGGTTTCGATCCCCGGTACCAGCTTGGGGATTTTATCCTCTCTGGGAGGTCTGGCACGGGGTGCACTCAGCCTCGTTAGGTCCCGGGGGGACCAATTGAGGAGCTACTTGATGGAGAAGTAGCGGCCCCCGGTCTAGAAAACCGCATAACTGGGCGGGAGGGCTCGGGGCGCTGGCCATGTCCCACCCTCCAGTACTACACCTCACCAATGACGCCTGTAGTGGGCAGAGGTGGGGGACGCAGCGGCTGGGCGGTAGGCCTTGGTCCCTCGTGGGCTGTCGCGCCGGGGTTTAGTTAGTTAGCTTTAATTTGCCTATTATCAATTATTTTCAAATATATATTATATAACATGACAATATCATTTTCCGGGTAATTGCGATAAATACTTATCAACAGTGAACCTTTCCGAAATAATAAATGCCAAAAGAAGTGTATTTTGTTAAGATTTACATATTCCGTGATTTTACAGTTCAAACCTTTAGAATTATTTTGAGAAAATAAAACCTCAAAAGGAGTTTTTGCTCTATAAAATGTGGCCTAAAGTGGGGGATTTGTTCCATACCTGTTTCACTTCTTCTTTGCTCACTTTCTAAAAGTGTTTATTATTGTACATAGTTTTTAAGTTGAACTCCCAGTTTGGAACTATCCGGTTAAACTAACCGCGCGTTAACGGTTAACCGCAGGCGTTGCACTTCTAGAGCTTTCCGCTTTAATCACAGTAAAAATAATAAAGGGCCATTTTCCACAGTCAGTTGTTACTGATGTTGCTGGTCAGATCTGCATGTTTGTGGATAATCTGGGCACATGTAAACAGTGAAATAGCAATACGGTGGAAGGAGTGTGTAATGTAAGACGGGCGATTTTTACATGTCGCTTTCTTGAAATGACAGACAGAGATATATACGGGAGCGAATACCAGAGACTGAGAAGGCTACAAAGTGGCTACGACATTCGCCAACAATCTGTGAGTATATTTCTTAGTCTCCTGATCTTCTGCAGGAAGTAACACATTTTCTGCACTACTACACTGACGCCAGGTCTAGTAATATGACTTTAACAAAAAGCTAAAGAACATAAAAGAAGTAAAAATAAGTTGAATATAATGTACCCCAAGTAAAACATATCGGATAAATTATATTAAGACGATAAAAGCTTACTAACAAAAGCTTTAAAACCCTCTCTGTTTACCATAATAGTATTTCACATGGGTATAGATGCTTTTGTTTCTATACAGTTCAACAGTTGCCTTACAGAAAACGTCACTATCGATATATACATGTTTGGGGGCACCCCGACTTGCCAGAAACAAAAAGCAAAGAAGAGGAAAAGAAAGAAATGTGTATTTTTAGGTGTATGCGTGTGTTTGTATGCTCGTGCAGCTGATAAATCAAAACAAACAACATAAAAAAGTGTGTCAAACTTGTTTAGATATGCATAAAATTAATGTATATGTTACTGCTTTTTTATTTTTATGTTATGTAACTGGGTAGGTCACACTGGACGATAAATGATAAAATGAGCGAAATGGTGAGCCCGGGGTCCATAGAGCTTAAGGCAATCCATCTATGAAATCACTAATATCTATAATTTGAGTGCAATTAATCGGAAAGTGTTACTACACACCAAATGTCATTTATATAGAACAAATACTTGTTGGGAAATTAATTTTGTAACGAATTTTTGGAGATCTGTAAACAAAACTTTGGTATTTAGTCAATAACAGCGTTTACAACAGCTGTATATTTTTGTTTTTGTCACGTTGTGTATAGTTCTTTTGTAAACTTAATTGTCATATGTCGCAGCAAAGTTTTCCCCATTTTTTGAGAAATTATATAAGCTTGAATACCTTCATTGTGAAATTAAGAATGCCACATAAAAGAGAGAATTTCACATCGTTTATTTGTGTTTCCCAGAAAGCACATTGAAAATTTCAATCAAACTGTATTAAAATTCCATCTTTTAATTTGATAACATAAAAATGCCGCAAACTGTGTGTGTGAGTGTGCTTTTTGTTTAAAGACATCAATTCCCAGGACCACGTCAGCGCCACCCATGTAACGGAATTTTATCCTATAGTAGTTATTTTGCATGCTACTAAATCTACTGACATGAAGCTGTCACTTTTAAGCACGCTTAAAAAAACATCGGTGTAGGGGTTTGAACTCGCTGGAATCATTAGTCCAGCACCTAACGCACTGAGCCACCCAGGTCCACAATTAATTGTGGTTTATATCAGAAACTTTGTCAACATAGACAGTCCCATGTTATAAGAGTCATATTTCGTTCTTTTGCTCGGAAGTTCCATCTGCAGCGCCTGAAAGCCCTGCACCCTCTGTATACTCAAGTTATGATAGTTGCCTAACCACCCCTGCGACTTAGGGGTCAGCAACCATTGGATACACTAGTGTGTGTTTGTGACTGACACTAGATAGGACAACATGAACTTTGTGTTTGCACTATGGAAAACAAAAAGGAATATTTCCAACATCTTATGCTGTTTTAAATGCCAGCAGAAAATTTGTGCTGTTTACGCTGAAGATACAGTAACGATTCAACAAGTTAAAAATGGGTTGGTCGATTTCGAGCTGGGAGTTTCTTCCTAAAACAGAAAGTTTGGCAACTACTCTGTCGTAACTGTGCTGCGGGTGACGTGTGTTCCCAAGCGTTCTTATTGATTGAAACATAACGAGAAACGTACGCACTTATGAGACAACCTTATAACATCGATGATCACTGATTCAATAAAGTAATTGTTTTATTCATATTTTCTGCAATGGCATAAAGAAGCATGGAATAATATCCCTGGCTCCAGGTAATAAGCTAACCTCAATTGAAGTAAGATTACATTTTCTAAGCATTGAGTACCCTTTTCATCTTTCTTTTTTCCTGCAAGTTTATAGGCTATATGTATTATTTTCAGTTGATTACAAATATGACGTGCTTTGAGTTTCAAACTGAGCCAGGTGGTGCAGGCTGTAGTGTGTGTGACTCGCATTCGGGAGATCTTGGGTTCGATCCCCGAGGCCGGCCTACCTAACCCATGGGTATTTGGGGGTCACCAGGTAAATGCTGGGTTGGTTACCTTCATTCCCCGAATTTCCACTCCCCACATTTCGTTTTTTTTAATCATTTCATTCATTGTTTCAACTGTTTGGTCTATTTTAAGGTAGAAATTATCAGCGAGAGTTTGGGTGTAGCATGGCGGATGCTCTGGGAATTCCGTCCGCTGTCACAAAAACCGGACTCCGAATCGTGTCCCAACTTCTGACCTTGAACCATGATAGGGCCCCTGCAGGCGGCGCTCTGCGCGAACCAGCAGGTGTACTGGCTGAAGTAGGGGAGTGTAGGGACCCTAAGTGTAGGAATCCTGTGGACTGGCCGCCGTCTGTCTCCTCTCGCCTCACTCCTCCCTTCCGGGCACAGGCACTTTCAGGAAAGATCTCTAAGATAGAAGTGCCGAAGTCGCCCTCCGTGTCTGTCCTATTCTACTCCTACTACTACTTGAGTTTCAAATCTTTATAGATTGAGTAATAATGAATAAAACATGTTATTTTGTCTTGCTTGCATTTTAATAAATAGGCACTTTTCCTTTTCAACATTATGAATCGTATTGTGCCGCTGCTCCGTAATTACATGATGTCACAATACTTCTCCGCGGCGGTCCCTCCTGGATGTGACACGCGGCTCGCCCACACCTGCTCTAGATGCAGCGCTTCCGTACCACACAAAGAATTCCTTTCTATTCGCTTCGCTAAA
Organism: Tenodera sinensis; assembly: GCA_030765045.1. NCBI lineage: Eukaryota > Metazoa > Arthropoda > Insecta > Mantodea > Mantidae > Tenodera > Tenodera sinensis. The sequence continues at coordinate 55,196,444 of CM060972.1, forward strand.
TCAGCGATCAGAATGTCTGAGACCCCGCTACATTTGTCATTTAGTAAAGTCACGTCCGGAGAGAAAACTTTCTGATTTGTCAAATCTGTAGCAAGTCTCATTCAAGACCTAACAATACAAAGTAATTATAGTGTTAACCAAGCGGAAAGGAACATCAATCAGAAGAAAGCTAATGGTTCGCCAGCAAACTCAAGTATGTCATGCACAGAAAAATATTCACGTGTCTAGCCCGGGTGCACTCAGCCTCGTGATGCCAATTCAGTAGCCGCCCCGACCTGCACTGTTTCGTGGCCTTGACTGCGGCTGAAGGACGCAGCAGCCGGGAGATAAGGATATCATCTATAAAGGGGAGATCCCCTAGGCACTATTACTAAATTTACATCATTTTCAGGCAGATTTAGAGTGCGTTCAGATATTTTAAAGACCTTCAATTAATTTCGCAGATACAGGTTACAAACGTCTTGTGTGACGTTTAATTAAATACTCATTATGTAAATATAAATTAAATGCCGGGCGTTAGTCTCACAAAAATTGTAAAACGGCTCGCCAATTTAAATAACTTATTTTTTGTTTTGTTCATCATGGTTTAGAAAAAAAGATAAGGAAAAACCCAACGGAACAGCCGAAAAACCGAAAAAATCCAAATTGGTAATTTTGGATGGGAATTGTTACTTTGGATTTTTGTTCTCTATGCACTCCTAAACCACTTGACTGATCACCTGGAAATTCGGCACAGATATGCATTTTTTTCATGGAGAAGGTTTGCATGCTATGCATTTTACTATACAACATTCACATACTTTTTAATACTCACTTTTCTTCTACATACACATCACTTCACCGATGACCGTGAAATTCGGCACGTTGTGTATTTTTTCCATGGAAAAAGTTTCTATTCTGTCTATAGCACCAAAACATTCACATGGTTCTTCTACTCGTTTTTCTTTTACGTATTAAATGCACACATTCTTCCCTGCTCGCCCTTCAACATAAAATTCATAATAATTTCTATGACAAATAGAAATTCCACCTATTACATTCACACGTTTTCTCTACTCTCATTTCTTTTACGAAACCTGGTCACATTGCTTTCTCTATTCCCCTTCAAAATACAATTTATACAATGACTTTTGATTGAAATAGAAATACAACAAATTATATTCACACGTTTTCTCTACACACTTTTCTTTTATGAAACACAATCACACTTCTCTCTACTGCTTCTTATACAAACAACTTATAGTTTTCCATATGCTTATAATTGAAATGCTAGCATTACATTCACATGGTTCTGTTTACTTGCGTTTCTTTTATGAAACACAATCATATTTCATTCTCTACACCCTGTTCTACAAAGAATGTATACAATGTTCTATATGACTGACAGAAATCAATGTCTTACATTCACACAGCTTTCTCTGCTTAGTTTTCTTCCTGAGGTATTTGTGACTGTTCAGCGCTGCTTTTTCATAGTGTTTTCCGGTGTTTTTATTTATTATTATTTGTGTGTGTGTGTGTGTGTGTGTGTGTGTGTGTGTGTGTGTGTGTGTGTGTGTGTTCTTTAAAGTATCCAACGTAAGTCTAAAAGTTTTGAGGATAAAATCCTCATACCTCGGGATGTTTCAGCTAGTATAAAATAAATATAAATCCCAGATGTGATAAAAGGAATAATTAAAAGAAACTAAAAATCTGACTTTCTCTACTTTCTCTTATCACAATAAAAAACCCTTGTTCTTCTTCTTACTTCATATTAATCTAGATAAACGTTTGAAGAAACTATTTTATTACGTAATTCCTGATAGGTAGAATGGGGATAGCGGAATAGGTGCAGTAGGCATAAGCGACAGTCAAATATATTAAGAGCTTGTCGCTATGTGATAGCCTTGTCATTCCATTTTCTTTGCATGACCAGGACATATAAAAACAAATTACTTCCTTCTTCAGAAAAGTAAAGCATTTGTAAATTTATTCCAATAACAAAGAACATCTCGAAAATTATCTCCACAAAAAGAATTATTTGAGATAAAGTGTGTGTTTTAACGAGGTTTCTTTCAGTTTAGCAGTTATGTAAAAGTCAGTCAGATTGAACGAGTCCTCAAAGATATTCCCAGAAAATTCAAGACTTACATTTCGTTTGTCAATTAAACATCTTAAAACTATAATTTTAATCAAAATCATTAGAGCCACTTTTCAGGAAATCAAAATGTTAGAAAATGTTTCCATGTAAAAGGTAGTTTCGGGTGGGGGATTTTCTTGAAACTATTAAATTTAAATGCCAAGTTGGACATTTAATTGAATTTTTGTTCGTTTTAGAGTTACACACACATACACACCCAAACACAAAAACACCGTTTATTCAAAATTCTTTCTGTTTTTAGATACAGATATCCCAAAACATGTATTTTCCTGAAATTTCGATATCAGTATTTTGGGGGAATGCATGTACTTAATATGCATATTAGAGAAAGCAATAAAACGTGTTGGCAAAATATATCGTAACATTAAATAATTTATTATATGATGTCACAAATATTTCAACTTTAATACTTCAAACCCTTTCGTATAAAATACCAAATCAATAGCAAACGCACGTAACAAATATAGTAGAATAACAAGAAAGTTGATTATGAAGCAGTTTGCGGAATAAATGGCGGGTGAAGCTGTATATAATTTTGTATGTATTTGAAATGTCACTTTTGAGCTATGTTGTTCAAAGATAGAAGTAGGCAGTCAGAGAGATAGAATATAGACAGTGACTGACAGACAAATGGATTCACATCTTCACTGGAAATTGAATGCAGTTTATCCTTTCTCTACTAGTGCCTAAATATTCTATAGAGAAAGTAGATTTGTTTATTCATAGCATTCTTTCAAAAGGAATAGAAAAACCTCTTTGGTTCTCCAGTTTTATGAACTGAAAAATCCAGATATTACAAGCCTTGTGTCGAGCTATTAGCTCTGTTTAAAACGGGGAAGAAACGGTTTCTACCAAGGTAGCGGGTCCGCATTAATTTATAAAACATATCCTGACGGGCTTAATGAAATTCCCTCAAATGAATAGGTGCAGCCTTAATGGCTGTGTAATTTCCAGGGGTCATTGCCCTGCAACCCCGTGATGGGGTTAAGGTCGACCCGACGTCCAAAATAATGGATTCAGGCTGAATAAAAGGCAAATCGATTGCTGGCACCGAACGTGTAAAGCAGAAACACCCTGCAAGGGTAGAACTTTCGATTGACTGCTTTCAAATTAAAACAAAAAAACTATTAGAAAGGAGTGTCACTCAAGAATTTAAAAAAGGTTCCATTTCTCTTCAAAAATGAACTACGTACGACTAAAAGAATATAAATAACTCTCCTGATAATTCCTAGCTGTAAAGTTGGCCATTCTGTTCCCCTAAGGGGCCCTAATGACCAAGTTGTCGACGGGCTCTTAACCCCAGCACACTACTCACTCACTGTTGCCCTAAATTCGGCCCCATCAAATTCATACTACGCGCTGTAGGGCATTTTTGGCAGACACACTTAGTAAACGAAACATTTATTTAGCAAGTTTAGTTTAAGTGGATGAAAATCTATAAAAATAAGCTTTTATTAGTATGCATAGTAAAATTAATACCTACTTAGGGTCTAATTATAAGCAAATGTTGATTTCAAAGTGCATTGTGGCATTAGTACCAATTACAAACAACTTCTCACAAGAGCCCTAAAATAAGTAAAGGACCTTTACCCTTTCGCTACGAATATTGTATCAGGTCTCCCACATAAACAAAGACCGCCGAAGTGGCGTGTTTACTCTCCAAAACTAAGCTGCTTCTTCACCTTGCTAGCAGCGTGCAGGATTCGACCTCGCCAGTCAATTATTATCAGTTGTTAATATGCTAAGAAAGTTATATGGGAACTCTACAGGTAAGCAGGGGAAGTATTGTATTCCACTCAAAAATTCGATGTCAAGATTTCACCGGAAATATATGTTTTGAGACCCCCTGAATCCAAAAAAAAAAAAAAAAAAAAAAAAAAAATTATAGAAAAAGGTGTGTGTGTGTGTGTGTGTGTGTGTGTGTCAGTCTGTGGACAGCATAACTTAAAAACGAAAAGTAGGTTAAAGACAAAAGTTGGTATTTAAGTTTAATGCCTTTCAAGGATCTGACACGAAGATTTTGAAGAATATAGCCCCACCCTAAGCTACCCTTTACATGAAAACTTTTTCGAAAATTTTGATTTTCTTGAAAATGTCATTAGTTTGAGATATTTTTATGACAAATGAAATGTATAACTTGAATTTTCTGGCTATAGCCCCTGTAGTCGTATTTACTCTGGACGACTTTTGCATAACTGGTAAACCGTTAGAGATCACCAAATCATACTATACAAAAAATGTAGATCTTGCTAAAATACCCAATTTATGTCTGAATAAATTTTCTTGTAGAGTGAATCATTTCGGAGATATTTCTCGTCATGGCTTTGAGTTTCGGAAAACTTAATACTTTCGTGAAATGGAACATCGTTGTTCATTTTTTTTATATGTTAAGTGTGCAAAGAGAACGGGATTTCAAAGCTTTAAAAGATTTGACTATCGCACAAAGCCTACTGTATTCTAATATTACCCTTGCACCTACAACGAAATAAACAATAAGATGATTTGTACAAATGTTTATCTTAACTAACACGAAGAAGATATAGGAATAAGAGTTTGTAAGAATGGTTAGTACAAGAGTAGAGAAAGTCATGTGAGTGCAACACACCAGATTTTTTATTTTTTACTTAATTTTAATAACATCAATGTGATTAAGGAAAGATTAAATATTATTCTAAGCTGTTTTATTTATATTACATTATATAGGTGAAAAAGTGAAATAATGGCTGTTAAAAATAAATGTAACAAGCATCTCATATACCACATTCACATGATCAGGTATTTCTATCCACTACAGCTTCACATAATCTCTTATTTGTTATAGTGGGTGTTGGGATATAAATACAGATATTTGATAATGAACAACATTACATCAATATTTACATAATTTTCAGACCAGTAGTTCTATGTTTTCAGATTGCTTACTAGTTCTAAGTACGCGTGGCACACTCAAGCCATACGTGTTTACTTTGCCCAAAAGAGCGGCCACACACCCAGGCACATACACATACACTCACAGACAATTAATTGCATTGAGCGACCTTATATTTGATTACATTAGAAGCCCGGGACTTCAGTACTTACAACCCTGTAAGTAGCCATTAAGGTATGTTATCCAATATAAATTGAGATCTACTTGTATGGTTTACCGGGACGAATGGTAACTGGTGGATACGTGGTTCAAATCCTGGCCATGGTATTGAATATTTCAGTCTCACTAGGTACTCTTTCCAGTAAAAGAATTGTTTTTGCCCCTGAAACCATTTTAGGAAATATTCTATGTGTCTCGATCTGTGTGTGTGTTTGTGAAAAGCTTACCTCAAAAAACTATGAATACCAAACTTGGCTATTTCAGTCCTATATCTTCCAAGCATACGATCGAAGATTTTCAAGAAAGTCTTCCAACCAAAGCTACTTTTTTATTCTAAAATATCCGATGTCTTGCACTCACATGACTTTCTCTACTCTTGTACTAACCATTCTTACAAACTCTTATTCCTGTATCTTCTTCATGTTACTTGAGATAAAATTTGTACAAATTATCTTATTAATTATTTCCTTGTAGGTGCAAGGGGAATATGGGAATACAGTATGCTTTGTGCGATAGTCAAATCTTTTAAAGCGTTGAGACCCCGCTCTCTTTGCACGCTTAACATATTAAAAAATGAACAACGATATTCCATTTCACGAAAGTATTAAGTTTTCCGAAACTCACAGACACGACGAGGAATATCTCCGAAATGGTTCACCCTACAAGAAAATTTATTTAAACAAAATGTGTGCTTTAGTGAGATCTACATCTTTTGTACAGTAAGATTTGGTCCATCTCTTACGGTTTACCGGGCCCTAATGATCTAGTTGTCGACGGGCCCTTAAACACAACTCACCGCCTGGCTCACTCAGTCACTCATTCACTCCTACGGTTTACGAGTTATTTAAAAGTCATCCAGACTAAACAGGATTACATAGGCTATAGCCACAAAATTCAAAATATAAATTTCATTTGCCATACAAATATCTTTAAAAAATGGTATTTTAATCAAAATCGTTAGCCATTTTCAAGAAAATCAAAATTTACAAAACATTTTCCATGTAAAGAGTACTTTAGGGTGCGGCTATTTTCTTCAAAATCTTCGTGAAAGTCATTAAACTTAAATACCGACTTTGATTTTTAACCGACTCTTCGTCTTTGAGTTATGCGAAATGGATGGAAGGAAAGGTGATTATGGAGCAGTTGGTGAAACGAATGGCGAAGAACACCAGAAAACGTGCAGAAACCTGCACACACCCACATACATATTCCTGGGATCGAACGCTGACCATCTGGGTAAAAAGCAAGAGGTGTAACCACTCGGCCACGGTGCCGTTGCTATATGTATACTAGGTAAATAAATATCCAATACATTTATTGGCCACATTGGAGTTACTGGGGTCAAAATATCGATTTTTATTTTTATTTTTCACTACTGATATTTCAATTCTCTTCCACATCTATTGATACATAATATAATTGGGTCGCACATTCTATAGTCGATAAAATTACATTTAAATGACATTTTCAACCTGCCACACCCCTTTCCTGTTATTTAGCTTTTGTATTTCTTGCGTAACTTACAATTGTCTACCATTTTCTCCAAAACTATTGCATCTAGGAAGTTCAAATTTTCAGAGCTGCTAAAACATCATATGGGCTTTAAAATGAGTGGAGAACTTTTACCATATTATACATACAATTTAGAAACTATAATGTTATGTACTACAAAAACTGAGCTAATTTTTTTAAATTATATATAAACAATTTTCACTATGCAATTAGTATTTTGAAAAATAAATCACTCATTTTTTTCCGAATTAATATTTTCTGGGTTCATCAATAAATTTAAACTTATCAGAAGAGAGGGTAATTCAAATAAATGTACCTAAGTGAACATCTGTGCCTTAATTTACATCGATGTCACGTGCCTTGTTTTAGACCTACAAACTTGATTTTCACGTATATTTTACCACAAATACTGCACAATGTGTAATGCAAAAATTGAGGTTATAGCTGTAATGGTTTAGGTTATGTTTAATTACAATAGTGACATATGTTTCATGTATGGATCAGTGTGTGCAAATGCCCTTGCTTGTGCAGGGACTTCCTTCTCGGAACAGCATTAGGGTAGCAAATTCTAAGAGCCACGCACTTTATTGGTGCTTAGTAACTCGTCCTTCTTATATCTTATACACTTATCTATATGGTTTAATCTAGTTTCTTAGTTTCTGAATTCTTAAGCGAAATGTTATACATTTTGTGTCCCATCGCCTTAAATGTCCTTTTATTTCACAAAGTGATAATTTTAGATTGTATTGGCACTGTTATCGTATTGCTATCACTAGCACTAGCACTTACACTGCAAGGAAGGAAGTGGTGTATTTTCCGGTGACAATTTTATCCATGTCTGTCTTTGTCTTGTTCATATTGTCCATACAAAATTAATAGAAGTCAATTATTCCCGCTCAAAAAACGTCGTGTGAGTGTATTGCAACAGATTTTGAACTACAGAATTATAAAACTGAGTAATTTTTTTTAAACCACTGTACGTTTTTCATCGTCCAGGATTCGGAATATGGAAGTAAGCTTTGCGCAGGAATTTGGTTCTTTTTCCCTAATTTCTCAATAGCTCTGTTATATTTGAATTTCTTATTGCACTGTTTAAATTTGTGTTTTTTTAAATGTAATTTGTCTTAGTGTTTATCTATTTACAAAGACCTGAATCTTTAAGTAATAAATACAATTTTGCTGACACTAATTAATTGTTTTGTTTCATGCAGTCTGAATACGGATTGACAGAAGATCAAGTAGCAGGTAAGTGTTAAAAACTGTGTTTTAATAACTTAGATTCCTATAATTTTGAAATGTACACCTTTTTGCATGGTACAGTTGATTGCATGAAATCGTACTAATATAATGTGAGTGGTTTATGTTGGTAAGGAAATACTAAATCGCCTTTGCTACGCCCAGCCCCAGTCACTTACCTCGTTCGACCACTCCTCTTCATATTTGCTTCACTCTCTCCTTTTCCTTCGCTACTGAAGCTGAAACCGAACTATGTCAACCTTACCTATTTATTTATTTTACTATTTATCTATTTATTATTATTATTATTATTATTATTATTATTATTATTATTATTATTATTATTATTATTATTATTATTATTATTATTATTATTATTATTATTATTATTATTAGTATTAGTATTAGTATTATTATTAGTATTAGTATTATTATTAGTAGTATTATTATTAGTATTATTATTATTATTATTATTATTATTATTATTATTATTATTATTATTATTATTACTATTATTATTACTATTACTATTACTATTACTATGTCGTCTAGTACTATTCATGTGATTTAGAAGATCCCACAATTCAGTTTTTCTCTTCATCATTATGCCAACCATACTCTCCACTTTTAAACGATTTCTTATGCCTTTATTTTTAATTCGTTCTATACTTTTTATACCTTCTAAATTTCTTAAAAATCTCATTTCTGCTATTTGCAGCTTTTTAGCGTCTACACTTCAGTTCTGCGTAGGGAGCACGAGGGTTTCATATAGTTTTATTATAGTTCCTTTCTTTACCTTGTTATTTAAATTTACTTTAAATGTTCCATTAATGCGAGTTGAGTTATAACTGTGAACTCCATTCATAGGTTAATTTTTGTGAGACAAATCTTTCACATAAAACCTATACGAGGCATACTCAACCAGGAACTGGTGTGGGCCGTGATTGCAAAGATTGCCTTCTAGTCAGTCAGATGAAATGTCTACGAAATTCCTCCCTTTACCACTGATCCAAGCATGACCCTCGTTCACAGGCTAATGCGTGTGCAAGACATGAGCTCAAACTAATGGGAGATTGGTTCCCATAAAACTAGTATGAACAACAGATGACAAGGAAATTGTGCCAACATTAGATAAAGAAAATCCTGTAGCAAACCAAAAGCTTTGGCACACTTCCGTGCAACGTGCTGCACATGATTGCCATTTTATGCATTTATAAAGTTTAATTCTGAAAAATATCAGTGTAGAACAAAACAATAACAGCTGCAGAATATATTTGTTTTATTATATCATTATTAAATATTGTATCCTTTTTAAATCACTGCACAAGAAGAAATGAGCCACTTAAATTTTCGTTTAGCATAATGCAAGTTTCTAAACTCTCTCTAGGCAATTTCTAGAAATACAGCGGAAACATTCAGAAGTCGTGTTTACTTACAATGAACTGCTGGAGAGCCTAGCCCTAGAGTGACTTCAGAAAGCATACTTCTCTACTTTAAACAATCTCAACGGCCAAATTAATAGACAGAGTGTTTTATACATAAATTACACATTGAGGTTTTTAAAACTCAAATGAAGAAATGCTGTAAAAGAAGTAGCGATAACATATATGAAAAAGTAGAAACATAAATGCTATTTTGAAAAAACTGTGGAACTTATTAAGACAAAAGGCAGCGAAATTATAAGCTCCTGAAAATTAAAATATAATTTGTGCTTTCCGAACATTAAACAGCAGATATGTTTTCTCCCTCAAATTTGCTGCCACATTTCTTTAAAAAGAGGCAATTTTTTCCTGGAACTGTGATGCAGAAACTTTTCAAGTCAGTATGCAGGTTGAATTCAGGTTTTTTTATTTTTCATTCTGTATCATCCTTTATTTTGCTCCAAATAGTAGATAGGAAATTCTCCTTTGGCTTCCAAATTTCAAATTAATTTTCAATTATTTAGTTGCTAAATTACACCACCTGCAAATACAATGAATTGCTCATTCTATGAAAACATCTTCAGATTTGTTTGATTTATTTTATTTTAACCTAATAAACTTTTGCATGAAATAAGTAAACTATATATTATATTTAAAGCTTAATTTTATAAATAAACAAATAACAATTACCATTTGACTGTAAGACATATAACTAGCTAATATAAAACTTTTTGTTAGGTCTTAATAGCTATACCATTTATAAAAAAGCAATTACTTTGTGAATTTTCCACTGTTCTCTTTTTAATACTCCTTTCTCTTCATTTGGCAATGCACCCCCGTGGAAAAAAAAAGTATGAGTCATGTCTGAACGTCATTTGATTTTCTTGAAAATGGCTCTAAGAATTTTGATTAAAATACTATATATTTGAGATTTTTAAAGCAAATTAAATGTATCTCTTGAATTTTCTGGCTATATCCCTGTATTCGTATTTATTCTGGATGACTTTTGCATAACTGGTAAACCGTAAGAGATAGACCAAATCTTACTATAGAAAAATGTAGATCTTGCTAAAATACACAATTTATGTCTCAACAAATTTTTTGTAGAGTGAACCTTTTCGGAGATATGCCTTATTTGTGTGAGTTTTGAAGAAATTATACTTCTGTCAAATATAACATCGTTATTCATTTTTTATATATTAATTGTGCAAAGAGAACGGAATCTCAAAGTTTTAAAATATTTGACTATCTCTCAAAGCCTACTGTATTCTCATATTTCACTTGCACCTACAAGGAAATAAGCAAAGGAAGTAAGCAACAAGATAATCAAATGTTTATCTCAACTAACACGAAGAAAATATAGGAATTACAGTTTGTAAGAATGGTTAGTACAACAGTAGAGAAAGTCGTGTAAGTGCAACACAAATTTTTGTTTGTTTTGACATTGCAAATTCTGTATTCAGTTTGTATTTTTCGACAGTTGGCCTCCTGAAAATATACCCTGTGCAAGGAATCCCGGTTCTATTCCTGGATAAGGGGATGGGAATTGTTGTCTAGCCAAGAGTTAGGTATTTCCTATCCTCCCGAGAGCCTGGAAGTATGGATGAGAGTGTGAATGAGCGTATGAATTATGTTTAGAAACCTCAAAGACCCAATATCCACTGTAAAACGAGTTAACATAGTTATGACTATGTGAGTTAAGGGCGGAACAATTAAAAATTAAAGTGCCACACCCAACCTCCACTCCTTATCTGGTTCTAGCACTCCACCAAATGCTTCTCTTATCTCCTTTTCGTTTGTTTCTGACCTATGCTTGTATCTTAATACCCGAGTGTCATCAGAGATTCAACCAGAGGATGGTGCGGACCATCATTACGAAGCATGCCTTACTACCACTCAGGTGAAATGTTTCCGTACTCTTCCCCTCTCGCCGCTCACCTATGCTTGCATTCTTTTCATATGCTAAGCTGTGTTGTCATTTGACGTCAAATCAATAAAAGATTGGCTCAGCCAAGGCTGATGTGGAACACAAATAAGCGGTTTTTACCAACATTAAATCAAGAAAAACACTAAAGGAGAACATATTTCCCTGCACTCGATTGTCCCAATAGCCACGCCTGCCAAAGTTCATCTCTGATTTATATTTGGCACAAAAATTACAAAATTCAATCAAATTAAAGCAGTTTCGATATTTTATGCAAATGTTAAGAAATATATTGCTGCACTTGCAAAATTAGTTCCTTACAGCTGGGCCATACATATTTCTCTCATAAATCATTTTCTTCGGCAATACTTTAAAATTGAAATTGGTTAAAATAAACTAAACTAAACCCCCACCACAACAGACATGAAGGGACAACACTTACCGCCCGGCTACTGCGTTCCCCACCTCTGCACACTACAGGCGTCATTGGTGGGGTGCAGTGCTGGAGGGTGGAACGTGGTCAGCGCCCCGAGCCCTCCCGGCCGTTATGCTGTTTTTACGACCTGGGCTAGCTTATTGGTCAAGTAGTTCCTCAATTGGCCCTTCCGCGATCTAACGAAGCTGAGTGCACTCCGCGCCAGACCTCCCAGCGGGGAAAAAATCGCCACGCCGGTACCGGGGATCGAACCCGGGTCCTCCGCACCAGAAGCGCACACGCTACCACTGCGTCGGTTAACACGTATGCATTTTACATTTTTAGCTGCCCGTGAACTTGGATGCCAGTCCTTACCTTCATTGGGCAGCCAATTATTTCCTCTGCTTGGCCAATGTTTGCTCTCAAATTTCGCATTTTCCTTTTCACCTCCTCTTCTGGTAGCTATCCCCCATACTTGAGACCTATCTACTTTTATTACTTTTATTTACAACCTTATTTTCCAATTTTTAGCTGTGTCAGCACAGCATCTCCTTCGTCTGCCTAATTTCTTTTCATTTGTTCAGAGAACTTAATTTTCCTTTCTCTAATACTTGTGTGAGTATAACATATTTTAGTTGATCACATCGTCTGCCATTATGATTAAGCCATTGGAATGCTCTTCCTTGCCGACTACGTCGGGTTTGGCTCAATAAAACTTTGGCTCTTTGCCTACAGCAACACTGTATATTTTTGCATGTCGTAACTACAAATGATTCTACTCTTACTAAAGTCTTGCTATTCATGAAAACTGATAGTTGACTCTGTTGTAAACAGAAGATCCATGAAGCTTGTACTATATCCATAATTTTGTAACGTTAACTCAACTTCAGATAATAAATACACTCCCTTAGAAACAGAAGTTTCAGTTTGGACAAAGATTAAAAAATCTGATGTGTTGCACTCACATAACTTTCTCTACTCTTGTGCTAACCATTCTTACAAACTCTTATTCCTATATCTTCTTGTTCATTCCAATAAACATTTGCAGAAATTATCTTAATGCCTATTTCCTTGTAGGTACAACAGGAATTTAGGAGTACTGTAGGCTTTGAGCGATAGTCAAACCTTTTAAAGACTTCAAATTCCGTTCTCTTTGCACGGCTAACATATAAAAAAATGAATAACGATGTTGGATTAAACGAAAGTTTAACTTTTCCAAAATTCACACAAATAACAAGGAATATCTCTGAAATTGTTCACTCCACAAAATAAAAGTTATGTGGACATAAATTGTGGGTATTATCAAGGTTTATATTTTTTGTATAGTAAGATTTTGTCTATCTCTTACGATTTACGAGTTATTCAAAAGTCAGCCAGAGTAAGCTGGGCCATATGAGCAATAGCCAGAAAATTCAAGCTATACATTTAATTTGCCACAAAAATATCTCAAACATATGGCATTTTAATCAATATCGCTAGAGCCATTTTCAAGAAAATCAAAATTTTCCGTGTAAAGAGTATTTTAGGGTGGAGGAATTTTCTTCAAACTCTTCGTGTCGCATTAAACTTAAATACCAATTTTGGTTTCTAACCGACTTTTCGTTTTTGTGTAATGTTGTCCACAGACACACACATGGACCTTTTTCTAAAAATGCCTTTTTGGTTCAGGAAGCCTCAAAAATATTTATTTCCGGTGAAATCTCGACATCGAATTTTTGGGTGGAATACAATACTTCTTCTACTTTACTATGCGTAGTAGACAAAGTAAATAGTAACATCATAGCACAATGCTTTGTGGTATCCAGGTATGGAAATACGAGATTTCATTAAAAATCGATATATCATAAGACCCCCTCAATCCAAATAAAGTATGTATGTTTGGAAAAAGGTCTGTGTGCCTGTGTGTGTGCATGTGTGTGTCTGTGAACGACATAGAACTCAAAAATAAAAAGCCGGTTAAATACCAAATTTGGTATATAATTTCAGCGTCTTCCAAGGTTGATTTTTAAGAAAATCTCCGATCATAAACTATGTTTAAGGCGCCAGGATTCTCGAGTTAAAGCTGGTGCTTGGAGGATCGTGACCGGCGAATTTCACGATAGAAAAGGAACCACTCCAACAGAGACTCAAACTCGGGCCTCCCGAATGCTAACCTCGCACGTTATCGCGGAGCCATCTTGTTCAGTAATCACCAGGGACGTTTCACACATTTTATGTAACTTTCTTTTTTCGTAATCGCGATAATCTTATTTTATCAAACTACATTTCTGCATTGTATGCAGCAATTTAATTTTTATAAACTGCAGTTAAATTATTTTGGTAGCACGTCATAAACGCTCAAGGTCAAGCCACCTCGCACCACTGCGTGACTTGTAAATACATGGTCAACGACAGTGGGCGGCAGAACAAAGTGTTTCCAGGCTTTTCGCAATCTTTCTACTGCCGGCTTGTTTGTGAGACGATCAAGAGAAGGTGAATTTCGAGAACAATGCGTGCCAAGTCATTCTCGTCTACATAAGCGAGTGCGGCGGCAAGAGAAACGAGTTGTTTTCGTGATGGAGTTGTGTGTGCGTGTGGGGGGGGGGGGGGCAATACAGTTGGGAGTAACTCTAGAATGTGTCCTCAGAGACAGTTTGGGACATTCAATTGTCACGTCGGAGTTGTTCTGGGAAGAGCAGTTTTAGAGAGTATAAACCTCGACGCCAGCTGTTATACAGAGAGAACTAAAAGGCAGAAAAGTGTATTTCGAGGTTACGAGAGGACAGAACAGCTGTGAATTGTAAGGTCACTAAGAACTGTGGACTGATTATCGATAAAACAGACCTGTTTTTGTGCTTCTGTTTTAGAAAACAAATAAGGTAACATATGAAGCAATTGAGATTGTTACAATATTGTGCTGGTACAGCGATATGAAAAACATTTGAGTTAAAATTGTGGGGTTTAGTGAATTCAGCTATTACATTTTCTCAACAAGAGCGGACCAACCCTCAATCACCCACACATGCTAAGCGTATAAAACCTATGAAATCAAACGGCTCCGTATCAGTCGTCACCGCGACTAGCAGAGTACTACCGTCACACCACTGATGATATTCCACGCAGCTTCGAACGAAACCTCTGAAAGAATATTTTCCACTAGACTACGGTCCACAAGCCCGGATAATCATTTTCTCTTTAATGACAGACCGCGAAAGCTTACGCAATTTGATTATGTCAATTGTTGATAAACAGTATATGGTAACAATGCCTTATTTATAAATATTCCTCGCTTATATGTCTTTCCCTTCAGAGAAAAATAAAATTTTCATTGTCATATCTCCAAAAAGATTTATAAATGAGGATTTTTTTTTTCGGTTTTTCTAAAACTGAAAAGAAATCATAACTCCTTAAACATAATATCTACTTAATTACTTTTTTAAAATGTACCCTTTAATAAGATGATTTCTTGACGAAACATAAGGCCCCTGGGCAAAATATTTTAGAAACAGAGTGAACTTCGGAGAAATATGCAAGTGTCTAGGAGCTGTAAGTGCATAGTAGAGAAAGTAAAACGGGAAAGGGTAATCAAAATACAAAATCTTCATTTTTGAAATAGCCTTGTGCAGGGGTGATGGGAATAAGCCGGACTTCGGGGCAGGCCTGGGCGACATTTATCCATTTTTACCTGTTAAACATGCTGTTACAAAACGACAAAATGCAGTCCGATTACTTTCTTCTGTCACTTTATTTTCCTCTAAATGTACAAATACAGGTCTCTTTTACAGACGTTCACACAGTCTGCAATCTTTCGTGATGTTACAACTCACACCTGTTTTCTTCCCGTAGCCTTTCACTGTCTTTCTTCACTTTCTGTGCCTCTCAAACACTAGTTCTAACGATACAATCACACAACACAACACTTCTTCATTTCGACGCGACGTATCCTTCACAGCTGTCTCGCGCTCAATAACACACTGGCCGACCCGTGTCTATAGTCGTAACTCCTCTAACTCGTTGCCTTGTCTCCTTATATAGCGAGGATGAAGTAACTCGGACCTTTCGCGAACCTCGACAAACGCGCCGACTGCCGGACACTACTCGAATTTTCCAGTCACGCTCATTGTTGTTAGTCACATGTTAGCTCGCGTGAGTGGTGTGGAGAAGTTTTACCTTGAGTGCTTTGTTACGCGCCGTGCCAGTGGGTTGGGGAAGCCTGGCCCCGACCATCCTTTGCTGTGTTGCCGCTGCCATAGGTCGGCGTCACAACACAGTTATCTATGCAAGGCTTGAACAGTCTGCGCTCTGTGAGCACCAGTTGCCTAGTCCTACTTTGGGGCCTTCAATAACTGTAGCACAGCACTGCACGAAGTCCTTGGTAGGGCCTTTTGTGCTTCTAGCACTTTTATAAAAGTTTACCAACAAGCATTTAGCCATAGTTATTCTTTCGCATGAATTTCTTTGAGTGAAACATTTCTTGTTATTAGAAAGTAGTACAAATTACTCATATTATAATGTGGCAAGACATTTTTGTTTACATATGAGATATCTTAGCACTAATCCCTATTCTACCATCTTTTTTTTTTTTTTTTTTTTTTTTTTTTTTTCCGTATCTCATGCAGAATTTCACCTCCTTATATAACTCGTGAGCAAAACTTTCACAGAGAAAATAAACCTCTTTTCTTCTTATTTTATATGCTAATGTATCTTTGTTTACTGTGTCAAAAGTTTCTTCGAAATTCGTAAAAGCCATGTAAACCCTTCCTCTCTTTAAACTTAAATATTTGTCTATTATTGTTTTTATTATAAATATATTATCTACTGTTTGTTTTCTTGGTCTAAATCCCGTTTGAAACTGTGAGATTGCTCCTGTCCTTTCAACCCAGTGTCTTAACCTATCTGCTAGTATTCCTGTATACATTTTACCGAATGCTGACAAACTTATTCTTTTATGGTTTTTTGGCATGATTACTTCCCCTTTGCCCTTATATATTTGTACTGTCATATTTATTTTACAACTGTCCGGTGTTTCCATTTTCAATTTAGTAATCATTTTTAAACCATTACGAGTTTCTCCATATTTTTTCCAGAATTCTCCGGGTATTCCATCAAATCCCACCGCTTTACATTTTTTGTATCCTTATTCGTTGTTTATACTTCTACTATTTTGACTTTACCATCCAGTTCTTCGTTTTCTATTCCTCCAAATCTTACCTCTTTTGCCATGTCTCAAGTCCCTCTTGTTTTCCCAATCAGTCCTCTAAAATCCAAACCATTAATTTTTCTTCCCTTCCCTCCTACTTATCTCTTATTTTCTTTTGTCTATCAAACTATTTATCTTATTTTGTCACTCTTTTCTCTTCTCTTCCAATAAACATTTATATCCCCATTTGTGTATATATATTGTCTGATATAGTACCTTAAATTCTTTCATCTGTGAATATGTTATGTTTAAAAATCATGTCCCAGCCACCGCCTGCGGTGCCGTAGTACTAAAAGCGGCCGTTAAACACTACAAAAACACTTCCCATCTTATTTGGTAGACCACTTGCTGTGTAAGGGGTACCGGTTTCGATTCCTGGCTGGGTAGTGGGAATTTTTCTCTAGCCAAGATTATTTTCTATCCTTCCCAGAGGCTGGAGGTATAAATGAGAATGTGAATGTGATCTAATGTACAAACAAACCAAAGCCCCAAAACCTGAGGGATCCTTTCCCTCCCCTGAAATTTCTTCTTTCCTGTAAATAATTTGATACGAAAAGGCAATCGCAAACATTTAAGCTAGAAAAAGTCCCAGCGAAAAGTATATTTATTTTTTCAAAGAGAACATTTTGAAGACAGCCTAGCAACATGGGAAGCTTTAAACACACAATTTCTTTGGTTGACTTCTCCTTCTCAAGATATTAACCAGCTTGAATGTTTCCACTACTTCTACAGAAAAAAAATATTTTTCCATGGAAAGATTTTATTGGACATGCTTGATAAACACAACAGCTAGACTTACCTAGCTCTCAGTTCATGTTGATATTCCTGTATCTGTTTAAGAAACTGCAAGTATGCTAGTGTTCCAAGAAGATTGATTTTTAATATGAACATGTTTCACACTTGTTAAAAAAATTGGTTAAAATCCACTTTGTAGGAATCTATTTAATAGACACGCCGCTTTGCCTCAGAACCCAAAGACTATGTTTGTTTAAAATAACTCTTGATCAGTGGCGTATCCTGAAAATTTGACAAAGGAATACAACATAAATACAGAAATTATATACTATACACACAAATGCCTCCGATCTTTATTGCTCCAAGGAAATGCATCCTTCCCGAACAACAGACACGTGCAGCAGCAGAGTTTCAGAACCATACGGTTCAAACTTCTTTCTATAAAGTACAACACACAAAAAGTTCTTCAATTGGTTCTCCGTCTTTAAGTTTTTCAAATTGGATGTAACTCTCGCTTTTTAACTAACTCTAACTTATCACCAGGGAGCGGGGTTTTAGTAAATAAACATAAGAATAATATTAACAGCATGGAGTAAGGAGCCGGCAGGTAGCGTGAGGGCTCTACTGCCTTCCAGAGCACTGCAAGGTCACTGGCGCTTCCACTTCCCGCTGTAGGCGCACGGTTAACTTAATGGATTTCTTAATAAAATCCCACTCCCTGCTTATCACAGAGTGAATCTGATTGCAAAAGTATATTAAATACGCTTAATGCAACATCAGTTTCAACATCATTTACACTTTGATACACAGCCATAAACTTCACTGAAATGAGCTCAACAAACACTGTTTGCACCTTGAATGCACTGAAACCTGGTGCATGCATTTCTCCGTATCTCACAGGATGCTGTTATGACGTCATGATGGCAGGTTATGTGGTGAGAATACTTCAGCACCTCACCTAGGCTGTTAGAAGAACTAATAAGCAATCACCTGCACAAGCACGCCATCTGTTATTCAGCCTAGTAAATACTACGTTTTCGAACAAAATTCATGATTTTCTCTCTTAGGCTCGTGGGTTATTATTTATTCCTTTGCCATTTCAATTGCTATATTTAATTACTGATTAATGTTAGGCATTTCATTATTTACAATGCATACTGCTTTCATGGAGAATAGGCCACTGCCTTGTGTGTGTGTGTGTGTGTGTGTGTGTATACACACACACATGCAAAACATTCGTTTTGGTATCTTAAGGCATAGCGCATCATTACATAATACTTTATAGACTCTTTCATAGGAAAGAAAGTCAATGAATAATTCATTGACTTGAAAGTGGATTTACCTATAAATACGAAGTTCTAGTCGTTATTTAGTTCGTCTGTTCCTAATGCACTTTGTAAACTCTTAGAACAATTAACGAACTTCGTATTTATAGGTAAATCCACTTTCTAGTGCATTCAGAAGGAGCAGATGATTTGCAGAACGTTCTCAAAACATAAACAGAAATTAATAAAAGCTTTATTTATTCTCAAGCGTGTTTTGAACTAATCAGTGGGTTGGTGAATGCGGTGTCAGCACCTGCAATTCGCATCGTCCTTAAAATGGAGGGTTGTCTAGTTATCAATCCGCAGGATATATACTGGAAAATATATATCGGGTGAGTCAGCTGCCCCTTATTTTCCAGTTGTGTGCAATCCGCATCAACATCTACATGTTAAACTGAATGTTTATTTCTGAAGTTCTGTTTAGCTCAGTTGGAACGGGCACACCATTGGTACGTAATCCGTCTGATGTAGAGCCAGTTCGAATCCCCTGCACACACTAATTCTTTTTACTATGTAATATTCACCATTAACATTGGTTAAACAATTCTTGTGTTTAAAGTGGTTATTATTTTAATTCGTAATTGTTTTGTTTACACTTTATGGTATTGTGATTGTCTACTAGGATATCTTTCCCGGTAGAGATGCTTAGCCGATTGTGCATTGGCTCTTGCTTCTCCGTAGATTAAAAGCATAACAACGTACTCATCTATTGAATACATCTTGAACAAATGGCACAAAATATGTAAGGAGTCGGCATTGCATCATGCCAGTCCAATGGGACAAAACTCATTCTACCTATTCTATTACAAAATGGAGACAGCCAAAAACGATTTAAATTATAATGTCCTAAAGCCTCAGGAATTTTAAAATTAGATTGTGAATTCCGTTTCCAAGTTTTGATGAGCAGCAAAAAAGTTGTACAACGCCGAGACACGAACCCCTGTCCCTGAGGTTAGCGCACAGTACACCGTAATAATTCTATTCAGCTATTTGGACGCTTGAGTGAAAGCGCCTTCCACGTTGAAGCATAGAATGTGTATGCCAGGTGCTATGATATTGCCAATTCGCGACTTTTCCTGAATAATTTAGTCTTAGAAGACAACATTAATCCTTTCCAAGACGTTTTAATATTATTACCTGAATGGTAAAACGTTATTTGAGATGTACGAGTTCTAGTTTACGGCAAAATTTAAATAAACGATTATTTAATAATATATGCGCTTTGACACTATGAGTCAATGGTGGATAAGGCGTGCATGTAATTTTTTGCAACCAATCCCGGCTCTAAATACAAGAGTCCGCAATTTTCTTTTTAGTTGACGTTGTTAGTGTAGTCATATAATAGGTCCATTTTATCAGAGGCGTTCACTAAATTGCGTTGTTATGCATACTCTAATAAAAAGTTTGTAAAATCGACTGAAAACCGCAAGTCACTCTTAGTAAAAGAGTCGTATGTTTTTGAGGTGTACTTTAGCGAGGAGTACGTTCTGTCCATTAAACCGCTGTTCCTCTGAATTTTGTGTATTCATCTCTTTAACAACGTCAAGCAATTCGTTTTAGTAAGCAGAAAACTGGACTAAAGCTCACATGGCGTTTGATGGGAAGTCTACCCTCCAAAAAATAAGGGGCGGCTCACTCACCTGGTATATATGGTACGAGTATATATACATATGTATATTTTTTTATTTTATGACGTTAGTCATTTTCAGCCCTATGCATAATAAAATTCTACATTTTTCCCTGTACTTCCCTGAACTGTACTGTCATTATGGCGTCGCTTAATAGAAAATAAAAGAGGCTCGTTTTTTAAGGGTATATCTTTATGCTTATATAAAGTCGTTATGCAGAAAATCCGTTTTAACATTTAAGTACGCATAGATGTTATATTTCTGTCATATTTACCCAATATACTTTGTATATCTTGTGTAGCAATAATTTAAAACAAGTTTTCTATGTTTTGCAGAGTTTAAAGAAGCCTTTATGCTATTCGATAAGGATGAGGATGGTACCATCACCATGGCGGAACTTGGAGTGGTCATGAGGTCATTGGGTCAACGACCTACAGGTAGGTCATACACTGTGTAGTAGAAATTTCCATAATTAAATTTCAACTCTAAGAAAGAAAACAAATGTAAATTTCGTCAAGTTTTAAAAACAAAATTATTTCCAATAATACTAAAGGGTATAAATTGTGCAGAATGATGGGGTTATGATAGGTTATAGGGTATACAAGGAAGGAGACACCTCATGCACTATAACTTATGAGAAATATATTGCATCAACCCGCGGAAGGAAGGGATGAAGTGAAGGAAGCACAGGAGAGCAAGGCCGCATGACACGCGGAAGTCAACGGTTTCTAGCTACCAGAGCTGCCCAGAGAGGGCGAAGTACGATGTCAACAATTTCTTCCTGTTCATCATCTTCATGTTCCGGTCTCTTGCTTGCTGTGTCCATCTTTTCCTCGGTCTGCCAATGTTTCCTTTACCTACGGTTTTATAATTTGGTAGCAATTTTGGAATGCGGTTATCTTCCGTTCTATCCACATGTTCTTTCCAGTTGGTTTTTTATTGGTGTATGTTCTTAATTAACTTAAAAATTCCTACTTCTTCCCGGCCCCGTCATTTCTGTCTCTCTCTCTCTGTCTCTCTTTCTCTCTCCAGATTAAAATAGCAGTCTTTAATTGTACAAAAAAGACTTGAGTATTCTAGTAATTCAATACGTATGTTCATTTTAAGCTTCTGCCTTTTCATCATTTTAAGGAATTAAGCCTCGAAAGAACTGATGAATTAATATTTGTTGTCTTCATCTTTTGTTCTATTTTTCTATGTTTTTCGTAGTAGCAATTTTTGGAAGCAATAAGCTTCCATTCTATCCACGTATTTCCTGTTAGTTCTCTACCTATAGGTGTATTTTCTCAATTAACCTAAAAATGCAGAATTTCCTTCTGATCGCATCATTTTTCTTTAACAGAGTGTAGTCTGCGAATGCTCCTTAATAATCTTGTATCTGCGGCTTCTATGTTTCTTTCCTCAAAAGCTTCTGCTTTTCTAGGAATTTTGAACTCTCAGTTGCTGATTCAGAAAAGGACAAACATTTTAAACCATGATACTGTAACAAATGAGAAAACATCAGTTACCGCTAATCACACTTTATTGCGTTCTAGTCAGCGTAGTGCTAACGTTACACTTTGATCACTTTTGTACAAACTCAGAGCAAAAGAACAACCGTCGAATCGAATTACAATAAAGAACTGTCAGATTACAACTCGCACTAAACTGCACTAAACTGCACTTGGCACGATTCACAGTCGCTGTCCAATGAACGCTTCATAAACGTGTGACTGACTCGCTCGACTCTCAGCAGCTCCTTATATAGGTATTTTAGACAGTGGAAAACTTCTGGAAGTAGAATGGTCGAGAGGGAATCTGGGAGAACAGTCTAGACACCGCATCACCACACAATAGCCATTGCTTCCGTAGGCTCTATTGTCCTTCTGGAGGACGGGTCATTAAGGCAGGTAAATGCCTTCAACCCGTTCCTACTATTTCCTAATGAAGCTTTTAAACTCAGGATGGTGTAGTTTGTAAAATGGTATATTGGTATGTATCATCATTTCACACAGATCTTCAAAGAACTTCGATTGTAGTGGCGAACTTTGTTCGCCTGCCTTCTTACTACCAGACGATTCAACAAGTGAATTATATGTATTTTGTTTCTATTATGTATTGTTTTAACAATTATCTTTACAATTTCCTATTTCTGAATGACACAACTTACGTTGTATGTTTTCTCCAGTCACAGTGAAATTGTATCAAATTCTTCCACTAACTTTTTTTTCTACCAAATACAAACAATGGTGTATTTCTCATCTGCTAGTTTGCTTAACAATATGCAACCTGTTCATCCTTCCTCCAAACAGACTTGTAATATAATCTCAATACACTGCTAAAACCACATAAATTCATTTTATGTCAGCAGCTCAATATAAACCATTAAACCACATACATTACAAATGCATTAACTTCTAACACCTCTTATAAAATGTGTACCGGTTGGAAAGTAGGAACTAATTTATGCATTCCAGCCCTGGATCCTGTGTTGAGTACGGCGTCACGTGTATTATACTGCTCGCAAAAGTTAAAGGCATGCGAACGCTGGCCAATGCTGAAGCAGAGCGCTGTTGCCAAGTGTATTGCGTGTACCGACAGAGGTCCTGTACATAAGAGCGTGTGAGATGCATGTACCACATTCGGCAGCGCTGGTAGGAGGGGCTGGCTTAGGATTCGCTGCAGTCTGCAGTACGGCCCGCCTCCATATGCCTTTAACTTTTGCAAAGATTATAGGTAGAATGGTAGTTACGTTAATTTCCCACTCAATGGATATTTGTCCTAGCTCTGATTATATATGGCTATCCAGTTACGAAGACAAGCTATTAAAAACAATGTGTTTCATTATTGCATTTTTATCGTGCATCTCTGGTCCAGATAGCTGCATATTTGAGAAGGCTAACAGATTTAAAAAATCTAGCTAAAAAGAGAGATAAAGATTTCAAAGAATCTTGAAGTTTTAGTTGCTAGAAACTTCGATGTGAATGAGTAGCTATTCTTCTTCTATGTCCTCACATTTCACCTGGATAATTTTTGTACTAAATCTTATCTCCTGTTAAACGTACTGAGATACGAAACTTTGAACTTTCTTAGGAAAGAAGTTTCTTTTAGCAGATACAGACATTAATTTTCACGATGGGAAAATCTTTTCAACACTTAAATGACTGCTCCTTCGAACTCCAATCTAACTTTCAACATGTTTCATTCTATAATCCCCAAACGGACCTGCCTGTTTCTAAGATTTTCCTCTGTGAATGGACCGTAAAATATTTTAAAAATTGAGATCCCTGCAAGTTTCCGTTTGCAACTTCTAATGCCCGTTGTTAAGTTGAGTTAGCTTTGAATTGGACCAAATGTGGGACTTCCGAAAATTAATTTGTATCCTTTTGCATATAATATTTATAAAACCATTATCATTAACATAGTCTTAAGGCTAGTTCATAACTACCGGCACTGGTAATTATAACCAGAACGAGAAAGTTGAAATACATGAAACAAATTAGTAATACAATTAATGTTTGGCTGGCGAAATAGAGCAAAAGGGTAGTAGGAAAAAGTCTTACCCATTACCTAGTTCTTGTACTAAACTAGGTTTAATTATGTACAATTCAAATAAAAATGAATAAAAATATTTCTACATTTCTTCAGACAATCATTACCCATTATTATTATTATTATTATTATTATTATTATTATTATTATTATTATTATTATTATTATTATTATTATTATTATTATTATTATTATTATTATTGTTATTGTTATTGTTATTATTGTTATTGTTATTGTTATTGTTATTGTTATTGTTATTGTTATTGTTATTGTTATTGTTATTGTTGTTATTGTTATTGTTATTGTTATTGTTGTTGTTACTATTGTTATTGTTGTTGTTACTATTGTTATTGTTGTTGTTACTATTGTTATTATTATTGTTGTTATTGTTATTATTATTATTATTATTATTATTATTATTATTATTATTGTTGTTGTTACTATTGTTATTATTATTATTGTTGTTGTTGTTGTTAAAATTATTATTATTGTTGTTAGAATTATTATTATTATTGTTGTTGTTAAAATTATTATTATTATTATTATTATTATTATTATTATTATTATTATTATTATTATTATTATTATTATTATTATTATTATTATTATTATTATTATTATTATTATTATTATTATTATTATTAAAATTATTATTATTAGTGAGAAACTTTAATATAAATATGAATGCATATATTAGGTCAATGATGAAAATTAAATGTTCTTTCACACTAGCCATATGTAGAACAAGGTTAAGACGACAGAAACAGATGAAAAATTCAATACCATAGCCGGGATTTGAAGCACTAATTTCCGGTTTTGTACTTCGGTTTATAAGCGCAGATATTTGTAGTAGTAACTGAGGATAGTGTAATGAATAACATTACAACAATATTTTCTTCATTTGCGGACTAATCATTTTACTTATTAAGAGTGGTATGCTTTTAGGTTGAGTAATACTTCCAAGCAGACGTGGCACACAAAAGCCATAGGTATGTGTATGTTTACCCTGAGAAGCGTAACGCAGATTGGGCAGGCTTCGAGATACAAATGTATCGGAACTGCGTTCGAATGCTATCTGTATTCTACCTCACTAGGCCGGTAGGTCACGCATTGAGGTGTGTACAAGTGGAAGCAAAATGGGTAGTCTATACTAACAGAAGCTGTTCATTTCATGGCGCAGTTACTACAAAACACATCAGGTTGTGAACTATATGACTGGTTTGGGGAAAACTGTTAGAAAAAAACAATTAACACACTGAAGTGGATACACATTAAGGTACCATTTAGCTATGTCCCTAACACTTTCTATACAGAATGTAACAAAAATGTACGGCACAAATTGCAGCACACATTCCTCATACGAAGACCAAGAAATTATGTTATATTAACATGACTGTGGAAACGCCTTGTTTCCATGTTACAACTTTGTTTCTCCAGCTCATTAATCATGGGAAACGTACAAGAATAGGACGTTAGAATCATGGGGAACACGTTAGAGCACCTCATATTAGTATTAATGTCCTTCGGCTTCTAAATAAAGGTTCGCTGACAGATGGATAGGTAGAGCTGGACCAATTGGCTGGCCTCCACGCCCTCCGTACCTTAACCGACTGGACTT
The DNA here is from genome assembly GCA_030765045.1 of Tenodera sinensis. Classification (NCBI taxonomy): domain Eukaryota; kingdom Metazoa; phylum Arthropoda; class Insecta; order Mantodea; family Mantidae; genus Tenodera; species Tenodera sinensis. The sequence goes on from CM060972.1 coordinate 55,222,193, forward strand.
TTATTTTTGGGGCATTTGAAAGCTCCAGTACCAGATGTTCAGTGTCGCCGTGCCCGTATTATGGAAGGCTGCAAAACCATACGCAATACTCCAAGGATACATCAGCGCATCCGGAATTCACTACCACGGCGGGTTGATGGATGTATCAATGCTCATGGAGGGCATATTGAAAATCTGAGAGAGAGAGAGAGAGAGAGAGAGAGAGAGAGAGAGAGAGAGTTACATGTGGTATACTTGTACGTTATATTCTTGTATGGTTCCCATGATTAATGAGTTGGAGAAAATGAGCTGTAAACATGGAAACAAAGCGCTTTCAGACCCATGTTCACGTAACATAATTTCTCGTCTACGTCTGAGGAATGTGTCCTGTAATTCAATCCTAGGACCCGCATGTGGTATTCATGGTGCACAAAGTGGTGTCAGGGTGGATTTTCTCTGGGCTCTCCGGTTTCCTCCACTACTCATTCCACCAATTGCTCCATTATCACCTTTCCAATCACCAATTTTGCCCGTATTTCATATCATCCTCTTCCTCACTATCATACCTGGTGGTTGGTTGACCACCCGCTTCCAGGTCTTCACTCTGCAGAGTCCTCCCCGACAGGCGTCTGGCCCTAGGCAATGGCTTGTAAGTCTTAGGGGGTGTAAGTTCTACATAAGGGGAGGGTAATCAGGGAATGAAGAAAGAAAAAAGAAAATACACTATTTCCACGAGTGTTACATTTTCAATATTTGACTGGCACCTTCCTGCTTGAATAATTCATTTAACGCTGCAATGAGTGCAAACTGCTACACTAATTTTACCCAAATGCTCCAAATTTTTCGAGGAATAGCTTGCTGATATGCTCCCAAGTTTTCACTGTTTCAAACTGAAAGTATTCATTATTCCAAGCAATGTACAAAAAAGGAACACAGAGAATACACACAAAGTTGCCAAGTTTGTAGTTAGCAATAATATTAATTCAAATTCTTCACACTATGAATTTTAAGAATACTATATCAGAAGTTTATTTTTTGGAGTAAATTACTTTACAGAAAGATCTCTTATATGTTTAATATCTTCTTAAACTTTTATAAGAAATAAAAAGCCCCCTCAAAATCAATTGAATCAGGGAATGTTTACATTACACAGTTGACATCGCCTTACTGAATGACAATACTGATCACAGATTCTTCCTCAAGGGATTTCAACTTCCTTCGCAAAACAGGAATCAGACTTTATTTGCCATGTAAATACATTATACAGTGGTTTGTCAAAAGATTACAAAATATGTGTTTAAATTTAGGCTTTAGATTCTACATGTAACAGAGATTTACACATATACATACATACAGCTAAAAGTCATGTTTAAGCAGAATTCAGCAGCATTTGCCATAACACCAAATTAAATTAAATAACAAGTGATAAATGGATGTTACAGAGACTGAACTGAGAGACATGGTGAATGAAGTTGACCAAGATGGAAATGGCACTATTGAATTCAATGAGTTCCTCCAGATGATGTCCAAGAAGATGAAAGGTGCAGATGGAGAAGATGAACTCAGAGAAGCATTCAGGTAAGCTTCTTCAGCGTTCATGTAGAACTCTCTCTAAATATACTTATTACAATGGAGCTTTTTAAAATGTTAACCTTAATTATTTATGAATATGTTTTAAAGACAAGAGTTTCAAAATTGTTACTAGTTTAAATATTAAAAAATCTGATGTGATACACTCATATGACTTTCTCTACTCTTGGACAAACTATTCTTACAAACTCTTATTCCTATATCTTCTTCGTGTTAGTTGAGATAAACATTTGTACAAATTATCTTATTGTTTATTTCCTTGTAGGTGCAAGGGAATGTTAGAATACAGTAGGCTTTGTGCGATAGTCAAATATTTTAAAGTTTTGAGATTCTGTTGTCTTTGCACACTTAACATATAAAAAAAATGAACAACTATGATCCATTTCACGAAAGTTCTAAGTTTTCTGAAACTCACACACATAACAAGGAATATCTCTGAAATGGTTCACCCTACAAGAAAATTTATTCAGACATAAATTATGTATTTTAGCAAGATCTACATTTTTTGTATAGTTTGATTTGGTCTATCTCTAACAGTTTACCAGTTATGCAAAAGTCGTCCAGAGTAAATACGACTACCGAGGCTATAGTCAGAAAACTCAAGATATGCATTTCATTTGTCATAAAAATATCTCAAACATATGGCATTTTAATGAGAATCATTAGAGCCATTTTCAAGAAAATCAAATTTTTTGAAAAATGTTCCATGTAAAAGGTAGTTTTGGGTGGGGTTATTTTCTTCAAAATCTTCGTGTCACATCCTTGAAAGACATTAAACTTAAATACCAACTTTGGTTTTTTAACCAACTTTTCGTTTTTGAGTTATGCTGTCCACAGACTCACACACAGACAGACACATGGACCTTTTTCTAAAAATGCTTTTTTTTTTTATTCAGGGGGCCTCAAAACATATATTTCTGGTGAAATCTCGACATCAAATTTTTGGGTGGAATACAATACTTCCTCTACTTACCAGTAGAGAAAGTAAAAGTAAAGAACTATGTTGGCTGAAAATTTGTTTATCTCAAGCATGCAAATCATTGAAAAATCCCACACAAAATCAAGAATTTAGGAAATCACAGGGTTAACTCTTGATTTTTCTTCCATATTGTATTTTGATCACAGGAAATAAGATGGTCCCATTTTAGGATAGTGTCTTGATGATTTTGAATGATAAAATACTCTTAATTTTCTGGTTTCTCTGATAAAATAGAAGATTAAGTTAAGATAATCCTGTATTGTATATATATTTTCTCTAAAATTTAAGGCATTATATTCCTTCATTAGTTGTAGTGACACTGTGGTGTTCTTGCAAGTCCCACATTGTTGTAGCCATGTATGTAGCATTACTGATGTACTTGGTAGTTTAAAGCCGTTATTGAATTATTTCATTATTAGCAGTTACCCCAGAGATAGAAATAGCAGGGTGTTAGGTCAGGGGACTGAGGGGGCCACAAATCTCTACTAATAATTCTGTCATGAAACGCATTTTCAGTTTGTTCTCGTCAAAAGATTGACCATATGAGCTTCCACAAAGTCTTGTTGAGAAAAGGTAAAATCACGCTTCATGTCTTTTATTCTCTAAAATAAAAGAGGCAAAATTGTATTCTCAGAAGTATGGACATCAACTATTGACTCGAAAGCAATTGGCTCTATAACTATTTCTCCCCTAATGGCGCACCATACACCAACTTTTTCATCATAAAGGGGTACTTCATAAACTATACTACGTTTCTCAGAGCTCCAATAACAATTATTTTGACACACATATCCATGAAGTTGGAACCAAGTTTCATCCATGAAAAATATATGTTGGCTTATTTTTCCATTGTATATACTATTGAGAGTCCACTCACAAAATGTGCACCTAATTACAGGATCACCTAGTTGAAGAGCGTATGCCACAGTTATTTTATATGACTTTAACTTTATCAGCTTGGTATCTCTTTGCACAGAGCCATAAGAAATGCGTACCTGTTGTGAAGGACATCCAAGTGATTTTTGGGGGAATTCTCCAAATGATGACTGATGTCAACTAATGCTTCACCGGTAAGAGTCGTGTATCCTCTTTTAGATTTCCTAGCCTGAACACTTCCTGTGGCCTGAAATTTATTGTGAACTTCATGCATTCTTGTACAGCCTGGAATGTTTACACCTGGCAATCTTTCTGCAAATCGTATTTTCACTTGGCGAGCTGACTGAGTTAACATATATGAATCATAAATAAATACATGTGTGCAGTAGAAAACATATCCTGAGCCACAATACACTTTGTGACTAAGTACAGGACAAAATAATAAGTCATTCGTAATAACTGAACCACATCATATTACCGTCATTTCAATACTGCAGAGCAAAACCATATCAGCAGCATGACCTTGTTTATAGCAGCAATGCATTATCATGTTCCCACACGCCCAGTAGAAAAACACCATGCAGCCAGTTTGGAGCCTTTTTACTCTCCCAATAGATCAGTGCTTGTATAATTTACAAAATCTTTTTTAATATTTCAAAGATCATAAATAATGCTATCCTAGTTGTTTAAGTATTATTTTATTAGTAATTCTGTAGTAACTGCAGATTGTATTTTTCTATGATGAAGCCATGAAATTACAAAAAAATTCCAAAATGCAAATAAATAAGCAATTTATGGATACTATTAAATTAAGGATATCATGTATCACTCAAATGTTCATGTACAGTATAATAGAACAGTTTTACAAGCAACTTGACTACCTTTGAGAATTTTTAACTTTCATCCAGTCTTAAAGTTGGATGGCAGTTCATGGTACAATGAAACCAACATGCAAAACATGCTTTTGCGACATATAGATATATATAATATATGCATGTACCAACAGTTGTTGCTCAAGTCAAAGCCGCAATGTGACCAAAGAACTCCACTTAACATATACATACACATACAAGGGTGATTCAAATATAAACGGTAATTTTGTTAAAAATATTTATTGATTAAATATATACACAAGTGACTACATCAACATTTTTCTATATAGCTTCCCTCACACTGTACACATTTTTGCCAACGTTTTGGAAGCTTGAACATTCCTTCTTCAAAAAAAGTTTGAGGGCACATTGCCAACCAATTGCGCACATGCTCCTTGACGTCATCGTTGCTTTCGAAATGTTTCCCTCCAAGCGATTCTTTCAGGGGTGCAAACAAAAAATAGTCTGGCAGGGACAAGTCTGGACAATAGGGAGGGTGTTCAAGGGTTTCCCAGTGCATGTCCGCCATTGTGTCCATTGTTAAATTGGCGGTGTGAGGCATTGCATTGTCTTGGAGAAAGATGACATCTCTGATGGGCATACGTCTTTTGCTTCAGTAGGTTGCTTTTACAGGCCTTAACAATTGGCAATAGTAAACTGCAGTCACTGTACGTCGATCATGAAGAAAATCAACCAACTTCTGATATGATTTCTTCAACAGTGGAGCAGTGATCACCTTCAATAAGCTCTCGAACAGCACGGATCTTGTCATCTGTGAGATTTGACCCTGGGCATCGAGCATGACTTTCGTTTTCCACAAATTCTTGGCCACTATTAAATTGTCTGGCCAAAATAAACTCTTGATTCCGTGACAGTGTAGTGTCCCCAAACTGTGCCCTTAAACGAGTTAAAATCTCTTAAGGTTTAACCACTTCATTGGTTAAAAACTTGATAATAATGCGTTGCGCAACAGACGAAGGAACCTCTTACTCACTCATGGCTGTACTGATGCCAGAACCTAGTGAAGCAGCTAACAAAGCTAGTTCCCCTTTCCTAACACCAACCTTCAACCCCCCACTCCACTGCCCTGCTCTGAACCGCTTCCTCCGTGATATGCAACAATTACCATTTATATTTTAATTACTCTCGTAAAGTGATATAAATAGTGAAACCTTTCCAATGATTTGTAGAAGTATTTGAGTTGACTTACAGACATTTTTACTTTCACTTAACTTACTTTTTATCCGGATGTGTTTTGGAGACTATTGTCCTCATTATCAGTAGTTTCTTGACTGATGTTTGAAGGGGAAGAATCTGTTGTGATTGTGATTGTATTGCCATCTGTTTGCTGGATGTAAACTTCATCTACTTGTAGTATTTAAAAATTCATGTCTAGGTGAACATTATCCTTTATGTATATGTCCCAAATTATCAGTTCAGCTGTATGTTTGGAATAAAATATTTTCCAGACTTGTAGGCTGTGGTTTACATGTAGGAACTGCTCCTGATGTTTCGCTCAAGTCTGTGTTGATCATCATCAGAGAACCCAGCAATGAGTGGAAATATTTTATTCCAAATGGACACCGGCCGTGAAAGCCTAAGCACATACATAGTTCAGCTGTAGTTTTTACATGTTTTAATAATTCGATATCCTGTTTCATGGTGTGCTGAGTTTACCAGTAATTATGACAAATCAGCCATAGCTCATCATTTCTGGTCGACTCAACACACCATAAAACAGGATATCAAATTATTAAAACAGTAATAACTGCAGTTGAACTGATAATTTGGGAAAAAATACACATAAAGAATGTTCATCTAGATATGAATTTTGAAATACCACAAGCAGATGACATCCCGAAATTTACATCCATCAAACAGATAGTAGCACAATCACAAGCAGAACAGATTCTTCCTCTTCAAATGTCAGTCGAGAAACTGTTAATAATACAGACAATGGCCTTAAACGCATCCAGATAAAAAGCAAGTTAAGTGAAACTAAAAGTGTCTATAGGTCGACTCAAATACTTCTGCAAATCATGCTAAAGAACTTAAAAGGTGCTATACCAATGAAACAATTTTTAAAAAAAGTCAATATACATGCTTATTCTGCAGTTATGCAATAATGTTCTTTTATTTTGGTTATATTGTATTGCACTGTTTATTCATCCTTGTATCTTCTACAACCGGGGTCTCCAAACTACGGCCTGCGGGCCAAATATGGCCCGCCAGTGTCTTCAATCCGGCCTGCGACTGCTTATGGTTTGTTATTGTTGTTTTTTTAAGTTAACTGTGTCATGAATCACAAATTTATTTATTTAAGTTAATGTATCAATTAATTATAAAATAAATTCTTACAATATTATTTGAGTCAGTTGCATATTATTACAAATCACCGGAAACATTAACACACACATATAATACAATAATATTTACAATAATATATGGTTACAAGAATTCTGTTGCTGTGATAAGTTAGATTGAAAAAAAAAAAAACTTAATGTTAGTTTGTTTTACTTAGTGTTTTATTTACTTGCTAGGTAAAGCTTAATGACAAGTATGATAATCAGTAAATTAAATTTAAATATTATAACTAACAGATAGTTGAAATGAATCTCGTTAACATTAGTGAACATTTTGTGGTTTCACCCTCGGTAGTTATGTTGGGGTAAAGATATCATATGTGAATGTAAACCGAAGTTTGGAATGTACATATATATCCTAAATATCACACATTTTTATCCTGAAAATCCCGCAGGGATGGAAAAGCTAAATTAACGCTAATGAAACTGTGGGGTGTCCCCTTCTGAAAAATACTAATGAGATTTATGTAACTGTGACTTACCACTAACAATATTTTGCAGTTGTGTACCAATTTTACTTGTACCAATTATAAAGAGAGATTTAAGATGATCATCGGTTAACTTAGATCTGTAAACATTCTTGGTGTACTTCATTTTGGAGAATGTTTTTTCACACAAGTAAGTCACACCAAAAACAGAAAACAGCCCACGAGCAAATTTATGCAAATTATCAAATTGTACCAGTGGAAGACATAAAATTCCAACAAAGATGAGTTTTGGTATTTGCTTTTAATTATATCACTGCACTGTAAATCAATTTCCATTTGAAGTTCTGGGGCTAGAGTTTCAATGTCAGTATCAAAAAGATTTTGAAAAATCTTAATTGCATTCACAATGTCATCAAAGTCTGAGAAATGGGTATCAAAATTTATCTTCAAAGCACCCAAAGCTTCGATTGCAAAATGGACAGGAAACTCAGTCTTCAGTAGTGTGGCTGAATATTTCATATGTTTTAAAATGTTCATATGTTCAATGTTCATAAAATGTTCAGTTCGTTCATGTTCTGCCAAATCTACACAGAATGCTAACTTCCACAGCCATTTGCTATTTTGTAATTCAGTAAGAGGGCAATGCTTTCCATTCAAAAAAATTTTGATCTCTGTTCGTAGTTCAAAAAAGTGCTGAAAAACGTTTCTGCAACTAAGCCAGCATATGGCAGCATGATATGGTAAGTCATTTTCTCCAATCTCTTGAATAAACTCGTGGAATTGTCGGTGATTCAGCCCAGTGGATCTGATGAAATTAACAGCTGATATGATTGGTTATATTACCTCAGACATATCCAAACATTTTCCGCACAAGAACTGCTGATGAATGATACAATGTAAGACTAATGGTTTTGAACCATTGTCAATTTCTACAACCTTTGACACAAGTGCAATCACTTCTTTATTTTTACCACACATGTTTTTGCCTCCATCAGTTGTAATAGATTTCAAGTTTTTCTATCGAAGGTTCTTAGTATTAATGGCATTTTCAACCCCCTTAACATTATCTTCCCCAGCAGTTGTGCTGTGAATACTATCAATATCAAGAAGTTCTTCATACACTGCATAGCTTTTATCTGCTCCTTGAATAAAAATCAACACCTGAGTACTGTCTGTCACATCCGTTGACTCAGCCAAGGCTCAAGAAAATCACTCAAGATGTCCATTTTTGTCACACAGTTGACATGATAATATATTTTCTGTGATGTCCTGTACTCTCCAAGTCACGGTGTTTGCCGACAAACTGACAGTTTTAAATAAATGTATCTGTTCGGGACACATTTCTTCGGCTGCTGCAATTATGCATTCTTTGATCATTTCTCCATCGGTGAATGGTTTTCCACATCTTGCGATTTCAAGAGCCACATGAAAGTTAACACGAGTTGCAGCCTCTTGTTCACTGTTGACTTTTGTTAAGGATTGCTGCGATTTCAATCTGCGCTTCAAAGTTTCAAATTTTTCTGTCCACAAACTTCCTGAATATTTTGAGTAATTTTGCAAATTTTTTGTTTCATAATGAAGTTTAATGTTATATTCTTTGAAAATGGCTATGGTTTCATTGCAAAAGAAACATAGTGCCTTATTACAGTACTCAATCACAAAATACTGATAGTTCCATTGATTTTTTAATGTTCTGCACTCACTATGTACTTTTCTTTTCCATTCTAGTAAATCACACACAGAAACAAGTCAAATCAAAATACTGTTAAGTATGGGCATTGGTCACTTCGAAAATGTCTTTTAAACGGGGTTACACACTATGTGTACTTTATTTCACGATAGTTTCTGCCTTCTCAAGGCAGACTGACTGGGGGATCTTGTTGCCAGCTGCTAGCCATCTCGAAGTGAGTGGAATACACCAGAACGTTCTCGAAAGTACTACTAGCACCATCTGTTAGCAAAAGAGGGTTCTATCACTACCTATTTCCGCTTTTGACAACTAGATGTCATCAAATGTCACGGTTGTAACAATAATACACAATTTAACTAGTCTAGAAATTACAGATAATGGCAGGAAAAATTGAAATGGTTCTGGCCCTCGGAACTTTCTGGAATAATAAATACGGCCCTAAGGCTGGAAAGTTTGGAGACCCCTGTTCTACAAGATAATGGACATATGTCAAGCCAATATTTGCAGAATAATATTGACATAATAGTGGATACAAAATGTACAAAACATAGTAATTGCAGAAAACAAAATATACAAAGAGAATACAAACTTTTTTAGACAATGGTAATATTGAAAAGGAGAAAACATGGTAATAAAACTAACTAAAAACTCTTGTATAGAATAAAAACATTTCTCAACTAAGAATTTCTGCAATTGGGTTTTAAAAGACTATATTTTCTACCTGTTTCATGTGAAGTGGAACTTGTTATACAATTTTATACCATTATAGGTGAAGGAATGTTTGTACAAAGTAGTATTATGAATAATTATTGACAGATTTGAGCTTCCTCTTGTGTCATATTTATGTGTCGTTTGGTAAGTTAGGAAGTTATTTATACATATATACATACATGGAAGTGTCATTATTCTAAGTTCTTTAAAATATGCTCTACAGCTCACATAAGTGAGTTGATTAACAATTATTTATAAAACTCTCTTTTTGCAATTTGAAAACTTTTTCTGCCATCTTTGAGTTCCCCAGAAGATGATGCCATAATTTAAAAGCATATGAAAGTATGCAAAATATGCTACTCTTACTGCAACCACATCTGACATCATTTTTAATCTTTTTATAGCATAATATTGTTTACTTAACTTTTTGGTCAGATCTTCTATACTTACGGTCCAATTCAAGTTTTGATTTAACTGCACACCTAAAAATTTAGATTCTGTTACATACCATTTAGATGAAAATCTGGAAAAGTGATACTGACACATGCCATTCAGATGTTTTGTTTACAACTGAGGCAGTGCTGGCCTGGAAGCTAGACGTCGGTCTGGTACAGCCACACAGGTGGCTGACATGTGCGTGGACAGCACAGCATTGCCATTTACATTGGCAAAAAAATTGAATTTTTACAAAACAATTAAACCTACCTTGATACTTGTATTTACTTTATGCCGAAAACCTATTACTACTGTTTTTTCTTTATTTATACTTAGCCTGTTTTGAGCAAACCATGGTACAATTTTTTCGTTTACTTTGTTCACATTCTGAAGTAGATGATCTTTGTCAATACCAGTAATGAGTATAATTGTATCATATACAAAGATTGTAAGTTTAACATTATCATTATCTATGCTATGGGTTACATTATTAATATATACTAGGAATAAAAGGGGACCTAAGATAGAACCTTGCGGAACTCCACATTTTAGCACTCTCATTTCTGAGCATTGGTTTTGAAGTATACTGGTTTGTGTCTAAAAGTTCTAATTCTACCATCTGTTTCCTAACTTTTAAATATGAGGCAAAACGTTTATTTACAACCCCTCTAATACCATATGAATATAGTTTAGATAACAATATATCATATAGGCAATCAAATTATCTATGACTGTACACTTTAAAGTTCATCTTTGATTTGTTCACTACCATAATCTTATACTAACCTTATAACCAATCTTTCTAATCCTCTTTTACTTATGGTGATGTTGAGTATCTAAGGCAAGTCCATCAAAATAAATTCCGGGCTTCCTGACGAGTCACAAGTCATCTTGAAGTTTCATGTAAGCCCCACATTAGTCACAAGATATCACATAACTTGACTTAATGGGAAAGTGTTAATATATAACTAAGGTCAACAGCTTAAAATGATATTATTTTATAAAATGAATACAAATACAAGTCATATTTGGGTACTTGGATACTTCAGGACCCATTGACACTTGTCCACTTGTCCCCCCTGTCCCTAGTTGTAGCAACCTGTCCCAGTAATGTAATGGAGCCATATGCGTCAAAACTGCTCAAGGTCAAGCACCTCACACCACTAGTTGCTAGGCAATGCATGGCCAGTAAACAAGCCAACAATGGATAGATCAGAACAATGACTGATTCTAGACTGTTTGCAAAACATTCGACTGCTGGCTTGTTTATGAGAAGTATCGAGAAAAGGTGTACTTGGCCTGGACTAAAAAAGTGAGTGACCAAGCAGTTCTTCAGAGTTGAGTATTATCAATAGTCAGTTTTAAGTATGTATTGTGTACAGATAGTGTTGAGAGACCTTGATTGTGTATCATCAGAGACAGTTCTGGACATTTAATCATCACATTGGAGTTGTTCGCTGTGTGAAGCAGGTTTTAGTGTTTATATCATCAAAGCCAGGTGTTAGAGAGAGTAGAACTGAAAGACAGTGAAGTATGTGTCAAGGTAGCACTCGGACAGAACAGCTGTAAGTTGCAAGTTCATGACAAATTGCAGATTCTGTTAATGAAAAAATAGAGAACTATGTTTTATGGTTCAACTTAGAAAAATAAAGTGAAAGAATAAGTAACTGAAAGTGTCATATGTCACACTGGTGTCAGGAATGGGATTTATCACATTGAATTTGTCACAGTATGTTGCCTATATAACTTAGCATATTTGGTTGTAAAGTAATCAGAAGTAAGGCAAATGTAATTGCACTAATTGGCTTTTAACACCCCAAAAATATAAGTATGCATTAATATTATTTTTCAGCTGTAGGAAAATCAAATCATAATAAAAACTCAGCTGATATACTGCATTATAACAAGTAAAGTAGCAAAATAATCAGTTTTATGTTACAAAAATCTTCTCCTGCTCCAGTAAATTGTCATTGCATGTTATTGAATCACTTATAGACACTTTTCTGTATTTCTGAATTTTTTAGAACTTCATAAAGTTGCTTATAAATTTTTTATTTAACTTTACAGGGTGTTTGACAAGAATAATGATGGTCTGATATCTTCTACGGAGTTGCGTCATGTGATGACCAATCTTGGTGAGAAGTTATCAGATGAAGAAGTAGACGACATGATCAGAGAGGCAGACTTGGATGGAGACGGCATGGTCAACTATGAAGGTAATATTAGTTTATAGCTATTCATATTAGCTACCAAAATATCTCAGATTTATTTATATCTCTTAGCCGGAATGAAAGCCCTAATTAATAGACCTTAGTTAATTCCATAGACTTTCCTTACCTTGATTGTATGAATGCAAAGTCAGCATACTAAACTTTACTGAAAGCACTCAGACTAAATTAACAATAAAATTAATAGTTACTAAAGAGATGAGTGACTGTTAACTCTAGGGTTGCCAACTCTCCCATATTATAAGGGACATAGCTTTTATTTATTGCAATTCAATACAGTGAGACTCACAAATGAATCATGTCAATACTATATACATTGGATTGCATTGCAGCTTAAAACACAAATAAAATAGAACAATCAAACAACTATTTACAATAAATACTCTTCAATAGTATAATAGGTTCTATTTATGAGGAAATTTTGCAAAGCTTTTGTAAATTTACAAACATTTTTTCAAGTTTATTTTCTTTTGGTAAAGCGTTATAGAATTTTACCCCCATAAAACTAGGCATCTTCTCATAAAGGTGCAGCCTGTTACCCTAAATGTAGAAATCATTCTTTTTTCTTGTATTGTAATTATAATTATCAGAGTTAACTGACATTTGTATTTTGAACTTATTTAATTATAAGATGGTTTTATTTATGTAAAGATTGGGAAGTGTTAGGAGCTTTAACTGTCTGAAGGAGTGCCTACAAGATTCATTGCTAGCAAGATTAGCGAGGTACCTAACGGCCCTTTTTGCAATGAGAGAGTTTTATTGAAATTTGCTTTACTAGTACTGCCCCATAATTCAATAGCATAGGTAATGTGTGCTTGAACAAGGGAAAAATAAACTGTCCTGGCAGTGCTATCAGTTACAAACTTTCCTAAATATCTAAGAACAAATAAGGTCTTACTAATCTTGGATGCAAGTATATCAACATGTGTATCATAGATAAATATTCTGTCTAAGTTTACACCTAGGAGTTTTGTAGCTTTTACGCTATTAACTATTGTATGGTTAATAGTGAGCTGAGTTAAAGAGTCCATGTGTTTGAAGCCAAAATTAACTACTTCACTTTTAATTGGGTTCACAAATAGATTTAGATCTCCAAAATATTCTACCACTAATTTGACTGTGTCTTTAATGTTGGAGTTCAACTGAGATATACTGGTACTGTTGACAACAATTATTGTAGTATTGTCTGCAATATGTGTTATGCTAGAATTGTTAGAGATTATTTCATTTAAACATGAATGTATAGAATAAATAGTAATGGTCCTAGTATTGAACCCTGGGGTACTTTGTATGTTGTATTGTATATTGTTGAATTACATTCGTAGCCATTTGAATTTATAACTACAAATTGTTTCCTATTTGTAGTAAAGGATTTTAGTAGGCTATGAGCTACTCCCCTAATGCCTAACATATTTAATTTATCCATTAACATTACTGAATCAACACAATCAAATGCTTTAGTAAGATCTAGCATAATACCTGCGCTGTAATGGCCAGAATCAATATTAACAATTATGTTTTCAATAAGATCTGCCAGTGCTGTTATGGTGGACTTATTTTTCACAAAGCCATTTTGTTGTTTAGGGATTAGGTCAAATTTATGCAGGAAATTTATTAGGCCATTGTAAATTAATCTAGCAAAAAATTTTTGAAATTGCTGGCAAAATAGATATTGGTCTATAAATATTTGTCTTTCTTATTGCCTTTTTTGTACAATGGAATAACTTTATTTTCAATTTGTCTGGGAATATGCCAGGTTTGAAAGCATTTATAATATTTACGAGTGGCTTAACTATTTCACTACTGCACTTTTTTATCAATGCAATTGGTATACTGTCTACACCAGTACTACTTTTGGATTTCAGTATTTTAATTATACTCATAATTTCCTTGTTATCTGTAGGGTAAAGAAATACAGTACTGTTTATTTTGGATTTACCTGGTGAATGATTTTTTCTTAAGGTTAGACTGCCCTGTTGGACTTTTAAGTTGCTGCCAATCGAAGCGAAGTGATTATTAAAAATATTTGACTACCTTATTTTCATGAAGTTTTTTAGCTTGCATTTTAATTTAGCCCGGGAGCTCAAATCTACTGTATTTCAAAAAATGATACTAGGTTGACACTTAAACCTGCTGCACATTTTTTAAAAACATTACTTCCGGTTATTTTGTACACTATCAATTTGTACTAGTAGTAACAGCATACAAATCGATATTGTATTGTAATATTGATAGCATGACTTCATAAAAATGAGACATTATCTGCAATGCCATTTCTGTTTGTTGATTTCTGCCTGTGCATCAATTGAAATCAGGTTAAGTTGAAGCCTTGCATTTATTTGCTGTAGTAAATTCATTAAGCAGTGAATCATGGGGATAGACACAAAACTCTCTCTAAAAACAAAGGGAAATATATGCGTTTGCACCAGAAGTGCAAAGAAACTTATTCATGGATTAATCCAGTAAAAAATAATAATTATAAAGTGCATTGTTCACTTTGTAAGTGTGACTTCAGCATTACACATGGTGGCAATTCAGATTGTGTGCAGCATAAAAATTGTGATGGACACTAACATCAAGTTCAGGGAGTTAACTCTTCTAGTACGATATCCAGTTATTTTCAGTCTCAGTAGTGAATCTGAGAAAACTGCAGTGAGCAAGTTAGCGCTGGTCTATCGTACAGTGAAACACAACCTAAGTTACAGTAACATGGACTGTGCAAACCAGCTAGAAAAAACTATACACTGTGATTCAGATGTAGCCAAAAATGCATTGCTTAACTACTCTCTCTTATTTTGAAAAGAAAAGTTAACTTCTTCAAGGGACTTACCTGCATACTGCTGGTGATGTTATTGGAATAAGAGATCATTATCTCTAGAGCTCTCTCACATGATAGGGAGTGTATATTGTAGACTTTCTAATGTGACAGATAAAAAATGATAGTACCCCTTCTATTGGATGACTATTTTATGCACTTCCAGCATTTCGGGCTATAATATAGTGAAATGTTCATTCAGGTTGAATTATGGGAAGTCAGTTGAGAAAAACTTCAGGTACTTACAGTACTTAGGCACTCACATAAGTATCTTAATGTTTCCACACCATACTCCATTTTCTGACCTAGAAAACAAAAGAAGAAAAAGTAACAAACCGATAACAATTACACTGCTATGATATAAGCAAGTTCAATATGCTTCAATGCCATGTCGGGCAATGCTCAACATAGGTTTATATTGTCATGTGTAGTGCAGAAATGGAAAACAGAAAAGGGAATTGTTGACTTCACACAGCCACATATCCACTCATATTTTGTGTAAACGTCAGGACTGAAACACTTACTATATTGCTTTTGGCATGTAAAATGTTTAACACTGAATTTGATCTTCCACACAAATATCACATTTTTCTTGCAGTGTTAAGTAGCCAAAACAAAGAGACTTTAAGTACTCAACTGAATTAGGGAAACGAGGGGCAAAAAGGGGAGGTGGGCTAAGATGGTGAAGTGGTATATTTCATATTTAGAATGCTGCCATCTTCAAGAAACTATGTCAACTTCATCAGTAGACAGAAGTCATTGTTTCAACATTGCACAACTTCATTCTCACATCGGATCCCGTGATATTTGTAAAGTATGCATAATTATTACTGATGTGTAATATTTTGCTACTTTTAAGGTGCTAATAATTGTGCTATATACTGACAACTGTTGAAATAAGAGAGCAGCTACAACGTAAAGCTATTGCAATTTATAAACGTCCCCACAATTTCATCCTGTTATTGAAGGCAAGAAACGGCACAAAACAGGAAAAATTCAAATGAACCAATCAGGAGGAAACAACACCTTGGTCGAAGCCCCCACCCTCCCTCCTGCTGTATGCCATCCGGACCATTCATGGAGGCCACTCGAGGGATAAATACAGTAGCTCAAACAGTCCACACCTCAGATGCCATGTTAACTTCTCCGAGGAGACTACGATCGGGCCACTGAAGATGTCCGCCACAGTTGTGCACAAAACGTCTCGGTACTTAAACTCCAGCAGACCACGGCATAACAGCCCGGAAATAGATCTTAGATATAAAACTGTTGAAATGTTATGTATACCTCTGATTAGTATATTTTACTATATATAGCTACAAAATGGTATGTTCACCCAAAATTTCTGCACCAAAACAAAAATTGTTCACAAAGGGCACTAATCAAATGAAGAAATAGAAAAAGCACCTTACTACCTAGGAAAAAGTGAAGAGCTGTATGATTTCTCCTTCTTCTTGGATATGTGGGCGCTGGGCCCAGGACTCCTGTGCAGAGACAGAAGGTGATGAAGATGAAGCAATTCACATTTATGTGTTGTACAGAAATTATAAATAGGATAAGATCCTAAATGAGATGTAAAATACTTGACTAAAGTTCACAAATTCATGTTTTTAAGGCTTTTAATTGTTTCACTACCGACTGTGCCAGAAATATTTATTTGTCTAAGCTACAAAATGGTACGTATTATTGTTGGTTCTCCATCTTACCCCACATATGGGACAAAACAGGGAAAATTTACTTTTTTCAATACTAAATTTATCACTAAAGGCCGGAGGCGTGTCCATAGGTATACCACACATGGACTTTACTGTTATCGCTCGCACATGTAAACAACTGCAGGTAGGTACAGCCTGACCATGAAAGAACACTATCACTCCACATCTGCAGCTCACTGTGAGAAGCAACAAAACAGTAGCGTTATTCCGCATCTGCATACTCTTGCAAGGCAATGCTTCACTAGTTCACAGAGTACTATGTTGCATTGTTTTTGACTCTTGCTAGTAGTAGTTATTTGCACATTTGATGGCCGTGCTGTATTTCTGATGTCATTCATACTCTGTGTCCAGCTAACCTGTATTGCATGTGAGTGTACATCCCTCTGGCCTTTATTTATCACATTTTTAAGTTTCTTTGCATGTATTATTGTAGTTTAATAGTTGAATAAAGAAATTATGATTAAACTGCTTTTATTTGTTTATTTTTACCCGCTTTGTAAGGGGTTAAAGTTACCTACCTCATCATGCCCCACCTTCCCCTACTCATTGTTATAGGTAGACATCGGATTTATATGCACTAAAAACGTTTAAAATATGCATGCATTTATACTGTAAAAAATCTTTAAAATATGCTCTAAAAATGCTAATAAACACTACACTACATATATATAGGTAAATAATTTGATAATCTACTCACATTGAACCTTTTTCCTTATATTACGTCATCCTGTAGGCCACACTTTGATTTGCAGTACACAATCATCATTTTTCCCAAATGTTGTTGTTGTTGTTTTCTAGTGCCTTGCATCTGGCAATGAAGCCATTAGCATTCGTGCTTTCCAATACTTTTGAACTGTAGTTTCTTCTGATCTTAATGCTTCACAGGTCTTCAAGTGGTCTTCATTCATTTCTGCTGGATCGTTACACAGGACACATATTGGTGAGGATGAGATACCTATTCTTTTGGCTTTCATGTAACTGTTTTCTTAACGGGCACCAGTTTTACAATGTGGCAGTTACATCACCCGACTTAAACCCCCATTTTGCAAGGGGGACCACACCTATCGTTGGTCAACGGGTCCATCGGACCTAGCCGGGAGGACTAAATAGATGATATTTAGATCCACCGACCTTCCCCTCATGTGCCTCTGAGGGACGCTGTTGTGCTGTGATAGGCCAGCACAAATGTCCAGGAGTAAATTTATGACATTTATCAGATAATATGAGTTTGTATGCAGAGAAGGATCTCTCTCAACATCTACAGGTGTGATTGGACAATGTTTATAAGCACTAACAAGCTCTGGAGGAATTTCCCCTGGAAACCCCACACTGTCATCTTGGAAATATTTGCTAGCAGAGCACAAAATATTAAAATCAGAATTTCTTTGTAATACACTGCACAGTTTTGCACTCAATATTTCTTTATACTTTGATGGGGCACACTGAAGTTCACTCTTCTCTTCCTCAAAGATTGATATAGATGCATGAAGGGACAAACCATGTGTTTCTAGTTTTTGTATTGCTTTTGTATTGCTGTATTTGAAATGCACCTTTATAATAGCCAAGTCTCTCTGCAATGCTTCATTTCTAAAATGTTCTGAGAATATTGAATTGCCAAAGCATCAATTAGATTTAGACTGCAGACAAGTTCTTTAACTACACTGAATGTCAGCATAAAGGAGAGCAGCGTTTATCCACGTACCCCAGCAGGTAAGAATTAGTTCCGGGGATAAAGAATGTTCTGGGAGTTGTTCTCTATAAGCAGCTACTCAGCCTGGGGCTTTTACAAATACTTTCTTTGTAGTAGAAATTAAGGTATTTACTTCAGGAAACTGCTGCTGTATGACTTCTGCTACCCAGTGAAGTCCATGCACAATACATGTAACTTGGATTAAATGGGGATAAAATACTTTCAGACGTGAAGCCACTCGCAGCATGTAGGCTGCAGCATCTGAAAGCAAAACCCAAAATTTATATTCATTATCTGCTTCTGGCCACAATATTCTTAAAGCATTATTGACAAAGCGAGCAATGGTGGAATTATTAATTTTCTCTAACACCCTAGAAGTGATCAAATATGGCTTTCCTGGCTCATCTTCACTGAGTTTACCAACTAGAAAATTTTCCATATGAGGTCCACAAGAGTCAGTAGTTTTGTCCACCACACTCCACATAAGACACTCTTTCAAATCATCTTGGATTTCTTAAATTGCTGTTCGGTAACAGTCATCAAGATAGTTTTTCCTGAGGGTTGATTTATTTGGAATGGTATGATTACAATATTTATCTAAGAAATTCCAGAACATGGGATTGCTAAGTGAGTTCTATGGGATATTTGCTGCAATTAGCACGTGGCATAAATAACTGGAAAATTTGTTTCTCAAATTGGATGAAGAGGGCTTTTGTTGTGTCAGTAACGTTTGCTTCAGGGAAGTTTGTTTCTTTTTAGCTGCAAGATGTTGATTTGTTGTTGAATGTTGGCTTAACTGAAACTTTTTCACACATGCAATTTGTTTATTACACACTTTACAAAAAACTACTTTTCTGTCTTTAGTATAATCCCAGTGATAGTCCTTAACCCACTGTTTTAAAAGTTCACTTTTTGTACCTCTGAATTTTGGCATTACAACTTGCACATGGGACAAATAACAAACCACTGATTAACAGCAGAAAGAAACTACCTTCTGGTGCTGATAGTAAAGCGGGAAGTCCTCAAAGGTGAATCCTGCAAACATCTACTTGTTTCACGTGAAGCTGAGTCATATACACACACAAGAGGCTCGATATGTGTTGCCTCACTTGTACGGAGAGGCTCGATATGCCTTCCTTATATGAGAGCGGCATGTTACTTATATCATACAAATTAGAAAGTATTTAAATTATTAATTTATAAAATAGTAGTCAATACTGTAAAAATGTTTGATATATGCACGAACTTGCCATAAACATGAAATATGCAACTATATGCACCACAAAACTTTAGATTCGGAAAGAGGTGAACTTCAAATGTACTCCGAACTTTGTTTCCATATCATATATAAAAACAGAAAAAACAGCATTTGCATATAAATCTGATGTCTAGTTATAAGTATATCAATGTGTAAAGTCACATTTTATTATCCTTTAGTGTCAGAAAACACAAATATATTGAATTGCCTGAAAATATTCACAAAGATTTCATGAAAATGCGTACAAAATTGAACTTAACACCCCTTTTGGGACTGTAAAAATTGCAGTCCAGCGAGTTCACTGTTTAGTGGGATGCACAGTAAGGTAAAACATGTAGCACGGCTAGCAGAGAGGGAAATGGAAGCAATACGCAAGTTAGCGCGTTGTATTGGCAGTCCTCTGAGAGAGAAGCAGCTTCACATATGAGCTTCCCATGCGGTCTGATATGAACAAGTTGTAATGAATTACAATATAAATTGTAAAGCTGTGATTAACTGTAAACAATGAGATGTTTGTGTTTTGTTTATGTGTTCTGTGTTTGTTTATTGAATTAAGATTGTGTGTCTTACTAAGATAAATATGTACAGTACTAATTTGCATCATTTTTTTTGCTGTAAGTAGTTAAACTGGGTGGGAGGCAGTAATCTATGACATTAGCTCGTCTAGCACTTAAACGAAGCACCATAGCAAGAAACTTTCCTTAACAAAAAGTGTTTAAAATAATGTTATCTATCAGCTCCCCAAGTTTGTTGGTCTAATTTTGGGACACCTGTATATCAATCTGTGTAAAAATGATATGGTATCTAACAACTGTTTTATCTATTTTTCAGAATTTGTAACAATTCTGACTTCAAAGAATTAGTTGCACTACCAATGAGTTCATAAAATACAGAAGGCATATAGAAAGACAACTGATGGCACTGAAGAGTTTATGTGAGGAACAGATGAGTATGAGAGTCCAGTTTTGGTTGATGGTGATGAAAATGAGAAGAGAGACTCAGCTACGATGGACGCTCGGCAGGGATATCCTTGCCACAAAAACATACTGTGTTTCTCATTCATTCAGCATTATGCTAATATTATATACTGCATCTGTCTTAATCAAATGAATGATACAACACAAAGATTTTGAGTACTCATGAATTTTTCTTTCCACAAATAAATATATGACATTCTCTCCTCCACATTATTTTTTTTATATTATTTCAAATCTCACAGCACTTAAAATGTAAGTACATTTTTAAGGTGCTGATTTTATACATTTGCAATATTATACATGCATTCACAGTATGAACCACATTTGTACACAAATGTTAATACACAAGACAAGTATAATTTTAATATAAAAGATTATTTCTGAGAAGATATTGATATTGAAGACTTCATTATAATATAATGTATCTTAAGTTACTGTGAGTATATTTAAAGCAAATGAAGGAATAATTGTTGATAGATAGACAATAATGTTGTTGACTTTGTTAAAATGTTTTGTTGATGAAAGATTCAACAGGACTTTGTTATTTGCTAGAAAACATACCATATACTTTCATCATTTTAATATCTGTAAATTAAATATGTTCATATTCTTTCATGGCATGAAACTTATGCTTCAGAATTTATTTGAATGCAGGCTTAATTTTTGCATTAAGGATATCAATAGGAGAGCTATTTTTATTCTTTAATAATTATTTTTGAGATAAAACAAACAACTTAAGTAGGCTTTATGATGATAAAATCCTACCCACCAAGTTATTGGTGCAAATAAATCTATATTAAATGTTGCAAATGACAGTTTTTCCCAAAGAAATATTATGACAAAAGCAGTTAAAATTATGCGTAAAGCTTTTTACAGTTTAGCTTTTAGTTTAAGGTTTATTTGCTTAGCTTATTAATGCAGAAGTTTCTAATGTCAAACACATGGACATGGTTGTGACATTTGGGAAAAGCTGTTATAAAGCACTGTGCGAGACACCAATGTTTGTGTTGTGAATGTCGTGTACTTGTAGAAGCTTTTGCTGATTTCTGGCTCTATTAAATGCTGCCCAAAGCTTCTTGTCATAGCATTAGGTGCATCATTTCTCTAGCTATCACTAAACGAAAGCAATTACTATGTGAAGTATTTTGACTATCACAAAATGATTTACTTAAAGTACAACATCTACTGAAAATATTAACAACTTGCAGATGATAACTAAATCTGTGATTTCTTTGACAAATCTGAAGTATGTATTGTGCTTTAAGCTGAGAACGATCATGTCTTTGTTGCCAACCTCTAGCTACCTCTATTAGCTAGTGTCTTTTAGAGAACTATTGATTGTTTGCTCTCTTATAAATGAAGTGTCATTGAAAGTTTTGGGATATTTATTCATAGAGATCTTCTTCTGTTTTAGATTTTGTAATGGCAACAAGTTATGAAATCATCATCTAGCTTCAGGTGAACAATACTAATATAACTTATCAGCTACAGAGAAATGCTGCACTTCAAAACAAATGAGTATTGTGCTAAGAGTTATTTTAAATGATACAAAACGCTGGGACATCTCTTAGAAATGAGCATTTATCCCAAATTATTGTATGTAGGGTTTATGTTAGGACGTCATACTGTTAGTGGTTACTGTACTTCTACGCTGAGTGCTCCATCTAAATCTTCTGCTACTTTGTACACTACTAAGTCATACAGACTATGTTGAAGAAAGCAGGTGTATTTTAAGAAGGCATTTTAATTTCAGCTTTCAGCAAAATTTAGCAAATGTTATACTGATGCAAGCACAATGTGACATTGCAACTGAGATTGTGCTGAAGGCTTGGGCTTTAAGTTACTCCAGATTGTGGGCAATTGCACTGAAGTCATTTTGTTGATGAAAAGTTAAAAGTTCTGATATGAGATTACAAGTGAAATTATTTTTTAGGATTGATGTAAATACCTTTGATTAAGCCATTGTATATATTCAAAATGAATAGATGGAAACTCTGAACCTCTTTTAGCACCTTGCTTTGCATTGTTAAATATTTTTATACATTTATCACACTTTCTTCATGCTTATCAAGTGCACTCAGTGATTTTATGATGGAAATCTTTCATATTCACAAAACAAAAAACACTGTAAGATTATAAGATATTTTATATATTTTTTGGCTTCTCATATTCCTACAAAAATTTAAGAGCACAAGTTTTGCAAAATACAATTTTTAGTGCTGCATTCATATCTTATTATTTTACTCCTTTTTTAATACTTCAGTCCCTCACACTAATAAAGACACCTGTTCTGCTTAGACAGGAAAAGAAAACAGAAATTAAAAGTTGACTTTGAAGGGAATAGTTGCTACAGTATTCTTTAGGATTAGAGCAGAATGAGAATTCCATACACATCTTCCAGTAACTTTTTGATTACACTCTGTATATTAGTTTCTTTAGCAAGTATCATCCTGTTTTGGAAATTCTTAGCATAATTTGAATGTTCACTGAGTGCCATATGCTAGCAATTTATGTCTGGCCATGGATCTTTGAGTTACAAAATACATTTTTATATGGCCAACATTATATTTGTATGAAGACTATCATTTTATGAAAATATTTTTTGTTACATTTTTGTATTTTTCTATCAGAAAACAAATGTTGTGCAAGGTACAACTGAGGGAGTGTGTTTATTTTCTTCTTATGGAACAATGAACAGATGTGAGAGAAACTTTGAGCTTAGTGAAAGAAAGAACTGTTTCCTGCCAGAATGCTCGTTATTCTTGAACATGGTACAAGCCATTTCTATACAAAAAGTCATACATTCAGGGTACTCCAAAGATCTAGGGAATGGTGCTGTTGTATTTTTAGAAAGAGAGACTTTAAAATGAATGCAAATATTGAAAGAAATTTGATGTTTTCTGAATGTTTGTATGATCTTGCTAAGTCTTTTGGCCAGTCTGGCTTTCTTGGTGAGCCAAAATTTGTATGAAGTTCTTGTAACACCAATGTTTGTAATGATAAGTATATTTAGTTATAAATCCTTACAAAGCAAAACATATTTTGTTGGATTTGGGTAATATGAAACAACTGGAATGGAAGATCATGCTCACTGGCTAAAGAAGCAGTGCAACAAAGCATTTATTGAAATTGAATACGGGTTAGATAAATGCAAACTGCAAAACAAATAGAGAAAATTGCCAAACAAATAGAGAAAATTGCCAAACAAATAGAGAAATTCATTCTGTGCTCTAATATCTCTCAAATGATAAGGTTTAATGAGATTGTTATCAACATCTCTTCATAATTCATGAGCTTCTTCAAAAGTGATTTCAAGTTTGAAACTCATTTCGATGTAGGGTACATTTTCCCATATTGTTTATCAGTGTCTTGCCAAACCTGTACAAAGGATACAGAATTATGTGATGTTAGATATTTTCTCCATGGATCTATAATTACATAGGTAACTTTCAAATCTTGATGGACTGCATATCTTAAAGGATGCTATATACACTGCAGATTTAAAAATGCCCCAAAAGAAAATTATATGTGAAATTTATCAGAACTTGTTTCTCACCCTCTCCCTCCCCTCTCCCCTCCTCCTCTCTCTCTCTCTAATATCTTGTATTCCTTTGTTTCTCCTTGCTAAAATTCATTCAATATGTATATGGCAAATTCTGCGTTTTCCATGCAGTCCTAGCTAAGTTGGTATTGCCCCTTTAACCATTGCATCCATGGAGAAGATATAGTTAAAAACCCTCATAGGTATAATTTTACTTAATAGCCTTGTTTCTCTAGAAAAAAAATGTGCTGCATTACGTTTTGTCAGAACAAATGAGCCAGAGAAAAACTGGATATTTTCCTATCCATGTTTCTCACTTTTCATTTCAGTTCAGTGATAATGCAGTGAGATTATTTGCTTGCAGTGGGTGGCTCTATGTTTGAAAAATAGATGCAATATATGACCTACAAAGGCTTTTATTGTTCTTACTGACATTTCTTCAAAGAATCCTGTAGTTAACTCTTCAATCCAAGCTGGGTCCTTGTAATATGTAATAGATATCCTAATAGTTCCTATAGACACATTTTTATGCACTTATGACATGCCCAGTACAAGTATGGGTTTCATAACCTATACCAGCTCATTCTTAAGCTGATATTCAGGTGAACCTTTAAGCAACGTTGCAAGCTGCGTCACTGCTGGTACATAACCTCATTACACTTTGTAAAGTACCTATTATATTTTTGCCACAAAGTTATGGTCAGGACTATACTACACCTGCTGTTTCTCATACTACATAGACAAGTTTATCAACCGTGTTCATGATTTGCTTCTCACTGATGCCAATCTTGGAATACAATAATATTGAGGATTAAATCATAAAAACTGATACAGTACATGTTCTACAGCTATTCAACAAAACAGCAGCCTTGTGGAATGTATACCAACTTGCTTTTTTTAATATATTTTCATAATCAAATCAAACCATAAGCTTAATATCCTGGGAACAGGAATTGATGGCAAGCATCCATTTTCTAATAATTGAATGCAAACATATTTTTTCTTACTATAAATCTGTATAAATGCTATATTTCAAATAATGATTATGATTAATTATATTTTTAATAACTCTTGCATTGATGAATGATTACAAAATAATAAGTTCCTTATTTTCTACACAGATTTAACTCAAATAATTTACTATGACATGGCCCATACCTAGAAGCAGTTAATGTAGAAAGTTTTCATAACTATTTAAAGAATTTACAAATTCCTATTGTGGTTTATATACACTTTGAATTTTCCAGAAATCCCTTAACCATTTGTTTCTTTTTTACAATGTAATATTTAAATTATATTTCTTATTAGTTTTACCAACAGAAAGCTTTCACTATTAAAGGTACAATAGATATTGCTGGGAACTTATATTCTTACATGGCCTTAACCTCTTT
Source organism: Tenodera sinensis (assembly GCA_030765045.1). Classification (NCBI taxonomy): domain Eukaryota; kingdom Metazoa; phylum Arthropoda; class Insecta; order Mantodea; family Mantidae; genus Tenodera; species Tenodera sinensis. Next base: position 55,247,731 of record CM060972.1, read on the forward strand.
GTTACTTAGCTTTGTCAATTTGTCTTAATGCAGGCTTTCTCTGACCCATTTCTTTTCAAAGCAGAGTGCATTACCTTTTAAATATAAGGCCTATTAAATAGAAAAATAAGTATTGTTTTGTAGTTAATATGCTATTGCAAAATGAAGATGGGCTGGACCCTGTACTCTTTTTTAATTAACTTTTGAAAATATTTGTTAGGAGTATTAGCAATGATATGCTGCGTTTGATCAAGTCTCCCTCTTGGCTTATTCGCTACAACTGTATTTTAGATGCTAATATACTATATGTATATATAAGTACACACATAGAGACAATGTGCATTTGGACATCGCGCTCTCTATATTATGTTAAACATAAAATTATCATAAGATAAATAAACTTCTTAAAATTAAATTTAAAACTGATGTTTACATATAACATTTAAAAGTCGCAAAAATTGCTTTTAAGTAGTCTGTAAAAATGTCAAAATGAATGTTTTAAACATGTTAGTTTAAAAACAAGCAAAATAAATTCATAAATAATATAATACATAACAACTAAGTCAGTGTTAATATATGTCAGAAAAATTGTTGATACCAAATAACCTGCAAAAAAGAAATATAGACAAGAATATGTTTTGTAAATGTGACGAATGTTTTGTTGAATATGAAATATAGAGCATATATATATATATCTATATACATCAATAAATGAAACCACCTGTAATGTTGTGATAGAAAATTCCTTTTGAAAAGAGAATATTCTGTGAAATACATTGTAATAGACATTATTCCTATGGGAAAAAATATAGCCTGTTCTTTTTTTTTCCAAAAATGGGAACAAGATGTACCCTGCAAATGTGCCTTTCATTTCACACCTTAACTGACCCTTAATTTTCAGGCAGCACCAGAATGGAGACATTCCAGCATGGGAGTATTTATATTTGATGGCTTACACTACAGCCCAAAGTAGTATATTTATCATAGTTCTTTTGTTTATAGTAATGTAGTAACTTTTGTTGTTCCCAGAATTTCTCATTTATGTTGATACAGTAAAGAAATGAATGAAAGCATGGTTAGAGAACATTAATAATAAATACCTCTTATGTCTCACACATAGAAGTCCAATATATAAATAGCTGTGAATGATAGAATCAGAAATGAAAAATTCAATGCTATAGCTGGGATTTGGACCACATGACTTATGTTCTATGTGCAGCTGTTCTTAATCACCATGGCAACATGTCAGCACAGCCTAAAATTCTTCATCTGAGTCACATTTTCCCGGTAGCTCGCAAGTGAATCTTGTATTCGAGATGCTTACCCCAATGGCAACTCACAATCCTAAGTACTAACCTCCCAGACTTTAAGAGTTTTTAATTAATAGTTTCCATATATCAGGCCAATCAAGGAAATTGATTGTTCTAACACACACAAGCCATGTATAGGTAAACTTTGAATGATAGAACCAGAAATGAAAAATTGAATGCCTTACCCAGGATTTGAACCATGAATCTTCTGCTCCAGCGTTGCTGTTCTTAATCACTGAGCTACCATGGCAACATGCCGGCAGAGCCTTAAATTCTTCATCTGATTCGCATTTTCTTAACATTACATGAGGCATGTTTTTTTAAGTAAGTACTGTTTAAATATGTTGCCGCTCCAGCACTGTACTCAATATTTTGAGCATGCCGATCTCTTCCTACATCCATTGGGAAGATAGCATAGATGTGAGTAACCGTCACTTTGTGTTTTCCTTTTGTTTGAGCATTTGAAAATGTTCAAAACAAACGGCCTGCTGACTGTGAAGTCAGATAAGTGATTTAGTTTTTGAATACAACAAATATTATGTTAGTAAATATTCATCTGCAACTGTGTGAAATTTATGGGACAACAATGAGTGACAATGCCCAGCTTCACACAGCCTAACTCAAGATCTGATCAATCATTTGGTTGATAAAAATTGGATCATCCTCCATACAATTCGATTAGGCGCCAAGCGATGTTCATCTGTTTCTTCATCTGAAGAAATTCCTTGGTGGAAAACATTTCAACCATGATGATGTTAAAAAAGAAGTGCAGAGTTGGCGTTTATTACAGCCGGCATCATTCTTTAACAAAGGCTAACAAAAACTGGTTTCCCATTAAAATAAGTGACTAATTAAGGATGGTAACTAAATGTAGAAGTAGTGAAAGGTGTAAGGTGAAGTATGATAATAAAGTATTCAGAAAATAATGTTCTGTTGTTTGTTAAAATATTATCAGTACTTACTTTAATAATATGCCTTGTATTTTAGTTAAAATGAGTTGATTTATGCTAAATTTATTTTTAATCTGTTATATACATTTTGACTTGGCAGATAGTCCTTTCTATGCTTTTTGGTAGAGGTAAGTAAACTTCTTTGGTAGTTTAGGTGAATGTAGATTAGATCTATGCTCTGATAACTTCTGATGTAAGTTTGGAAATAAGTAATTGGTGCTTCATGTACACTTCTGTAGTTCATGATTATTAATACCACTGTCTTTTATACCCATGCACATTTTTTTAAAATGTATAGGCTCTTGTCCTTACTACATAATTCTGTATATCTTCATTTTGTGGAGAAGCCATTATGAATTAGACAAGAAAATTCAAACCTAGCAGGTTCTTATTAAAATTAATACACATTTAAAGGCAGGTTTCCATCTAAACCCAAGTTCTAACTATGCAGTGAGCATGTCCCTGTTGTGTATCTACTATGTTTTATAGTTGCCAAGGACCACCTTCGAAATAATTTATGAAGAGAGCTTTGTGTTCATTTTCACAAGACTTGTACACCCTAATGTATCCCTACCAAACACCAACTATAATTTTGACCATCAGTCATGAGATTAATTTAATGAAAATGTTGACATATGATTGCAATATTAGTAATATGGTGGAAATGACCAAAGGACATTTTTTGTAACAGTACAAATACATTTAATCTGCATTATATTTAAGAGGTGGAATCAGGACTGAAAAATTCAATACCATAGCCAGGATTTGAACCACGGATCTTCTGCTTATCGAGTGACTACTTTAACCACTAAGCTACCATGGCCAACTTGCCAGTATGCCATTAAATTCCTCAGCTGATTCTTACTTTTTCCCGTAGACCACAAGGGAATCTCACATCAGATAAATACCCTAAGGGCGACTTACAAATTGTAAGTACTTCATGTCCCGGGTTTAAGTAACCTTTAGATGCTAATTATTATTTATTAATGCCAACAAACTTGATGTTGGTGTTTTTAAACATGCAAGCGTGTGTGGGCAATGTTTAAGAGGTAAAATCAGGTAAGTCGCCCTTGGGGATATTTGTCTCTGATGTGAGATTCCCTTGTGGTATACCGGGAAAAGTACGAATCAGCTGGGGAGTTTAATGTCGTACTGGCAAGTTGGCCATGGTAGCTTAGTGATTAAAGCAGCCACTGAATAAGCGGAAGATCTATGGTTCAAATCCCGGCTATGGCATTGAAGTTTTCAGTCCTGATTCCACTTCTTAAACATTGTCCACACACAGCTTGTGTGTTTTAAAACACCAGCATCAAGTTTGTTGGCATAAGTAAATGATAAGTGCATTATATTGTTCAGGGAAGTCTTCCACTGGTTTGATAGCACCTGAAGCTATAATAGATATTGTCTAGATATTGTCTCTTTTCAGTAAAACCAAATAAGTACCACAGACTATGGCAATTCTTTTCTTTTTGATCCATTGCTTATTGAAGTGTAAATGACAAAACAAGCAGATTGAATCAGAACTTTTAGTTCCTTTTGGGGCAGCTAACACATTTTTAAAGATACTTTACCAATGAGGAGGGACAATTTTCTGGTGTATCACAATAACATAAAATTTGTTAATATGCAGAAAAAATGTTTCAAAATTAATTTTATAGCAATTGTTTGCATAATTGTCAACATTTATTCTTGCATTATACAAGAGTTTTAACAAAACTCACAAAATGAGTATTTACTTATGATTTACCACAAACTTAATCATTTATTGCAATATTTACATGCAAAATTGAAATTTACTTATGATTTACCATGAAATTAATAATTCATTTTAATGCTTCTGCAACACTGGTGTTAAAGATTTATTTCAAGAAGAAAACAAGGTTTGTTTCACCTTATGTAACGTAGAAATCCAGATGAGAGGTCAAGAGTTCAAGCTTTGTGTGGCTGGAAGGAATGCGACTATGTGTAATGACAAGCAGGAAATATAGGTTAGCAGATAACCTATGGCATACGTGAGTGATCAATGAATGCATAGAATGATATACCTACAATGCTACAGCACCACCACTGGAGCAATTTACTGGAGACAACATGCATACTTCTCCCCCCAACCCCTCTACTACTTTCCCTACACTTTGCAAACACACAAAGCTTACACTTGTACTATATTGACACAATTGGGACACATCAGTGCACAGTCAGTACTTGGTATGTTTTGTGAAAATCCATCTTTAAACTTACGGGAACCAAAAGATGAGAACCATACAAGTTTCTATCATTTAAAGACAAATTGAAACTATTCACCTTATGTGTTGAGTTTTTATATGCAGTCATCTGTCTTTAGATATGCTCTGGATCTATAGTGAATAATATAAGGGTTGTACATAAAATAAGGTTCCCAAAGATCTGCAGTTACAAGGAACACTGTTACAGGAGATCCGGCAACACTGGCGTGTAGCTTGGTTCTCCCTCTTCCAGTCCCCCAGCCTGCAAGCTGTCTGCAATGCTCAATCTTGTCTTGGCAGCCGTTGGAAATGGAGCTTCCACTCACTTCTCCTGCCAGGTGCAAATTGCACTTTGTGGTGCAAAAAGCCTGCACCGATGGACATTCATTCCCAATTGTGTAAAGTGTATGGAGAGCAGTATATGAGCATACAACACGTGCACAAATGATGCAGAGAGTTCAAAGATGGACATACAGATGTCCATGATGACTAGCGTTCTGGACGGCCATCAGTTTCGGACGAAACATTTGTGAAACTGAAAGAAGCAATGCTGAAAGATTGAAGGGTGACAGTTCCGGAGATCTGCAAGATGATCCCTGATGTCAGTAAGACCTACATTCACAAAATTTTGACAGACCAGTTAGGGTATACCAAGGGGGTCCCCAGAATGCTTACGAAGGACCACAGACGAAAACGTGTAATTTCTTCAGGCCTTCGACCAATCTCATCAACAAATTTGGATGGATACTGTGAAACACCCTCCTTACACCCTTCTACAATGCAGGCATACAAAAGATGGTACATCACATGCAAAAATGCATTGATCAGAACAGCGATTATGTCAAACAAAATAGGAAAAAGTCCAATTTTTCCAAAAATGTATTATTCAATGTCAATAAATATGTTTTTTATTGTGAAAAAAAAATGGGAACCTTATTTTACAGACAACCCTTGTAGTATTTGCACCAGCTAATAGTGCCAACAGAGTGATTTTATGAGAGTAATGAGTGCATGAAATTGATTTCACTATTATGTAAGAGTGGCTGTTTAGAGAGACAAGCTATGGTATGATTTTCTTAACTGTAGGATTAGAGCTTCAGGAAATGTTATATTGTTAGCTTGGTCTTCTTTCACTAACTGCAAATCATAGCATTTAAAATTGAGTAATGAATGTATACATTACACTAAATTGCTTCATGTAGTTTGTCATTACTGCAATCACTACCACCAGTAATTTACAACGGTACATTGTTGCTGCATGGAATGCAGCTAGTGTTATCATTTTTCAAAGCTGTTATTAGATGGCTACTATTATTGTAGTAATTTAGCTTATTGTTTGTAATCATTTTGTAGAGTTATTTCTCATTGATTCCATGTAGTTCTTTCTTGGTTCTGTTAGTTACGTTTACATGTGCACTTCCCAATCTACACTCATAGGTGTGCTATGAAGACATAAACTAGCAACATGTCTCTTCCACATTAATATGCTAACCCTAAAGTTAAGAAAACCAGATCATAATGTAAAAAATATTCATTAATAATATGCCAAATGTACTTTTTTGAAGGTTAGAATACAATGAACAACAAAATAACTACTTTATATACTCTCTGATATCTAAAAATTAGAAGGCAGAATGAAGAACAGTGGCATGTGTAGGGGATCAATCTATAGTATGGAAGTAATAAGTTAAGAAGAGTAGACCAGCCCAATAAAATAACTTGGCTCAACTTTTACCACCTCTATACCATACATTTTTTTGTTAAAATGTTGCAAACAAGTTTTGATTTTTTTTTCAAATTCTCTAGCAATGGAGTTTCTCCAACTTTCTCGATGATTTCTTTCTTCTTTGCATAGGTAAATTGAAGAAACAGCAAATGAATAATGTGCATGTAATGAAAAGCAACATAGCCCACATAATCTTAAAAATGCATTCTGTGAAGAAAGAAAAGAAAGTTAATGGCTCATTGTAAAAGCTTGTAGTGGCTATAAACATTCTTTTCTTCATTCAATTGTTTTTACTAATTACATCTTGTTTACAATTCTATGCTTTGTGTATATTGTGTTTGACGAACTAAAAATGATATATAGGCATTAACACTTACACCTAACAATCTTAATATTCATTTAGATTAAAATGTAATTATAGTAGAAATCTACACTGGTGCCCACCTGACATGTCATTAGAAACAACAGAAACTGATTCTGTTAATTAGGAATTATGAGTCAATTAATAACACTAAACAACACTCACTTTTAAAATTTCCTGGTACATGTTTCAGAGGCTAGCTTTCCTCCATTATCAACCAGACATGACAATGGAGGAAAGCTAACCTCCGAAACATGTACCAGGAAATTTTAAAACTTGAGTGTTGTTTAGTGTTATTAATCGACTCATAAGTCCTACTTGAGTATGATCCAACAACACTGTCATCAACTTCCAGTATTTATTATTAACGGAAACTGAAATTAAACAAGGTTGTTCCATAACATGCATAAGTATAAAAGTGCTGCCATTTTGGAAGCCTGATCCTAAAATCTGGTTCCCAAAAACTAGAGGTCCTCCTGTTTTTTGCCAAGATGAGGAGACTTGTGCCCAAAAAGTTAAAATCAGCATGACAAGAATTTGAGTACATATTGCAACAGAGGCTTTGCAGACCTTCAAAGAGCAACTGTCCAACCCATTACATCTAGCACAAAAGTCTAGTGACTGGAGACCTTGTGGTGACAATGCCCTCAATTATGTCTCTATTCCTGACAGGTATTTTCTACCTTTTCTGACTGATTGCTGTCACACATTGTCAGGAGCAAAGATATTCTAATCTGTAGATCTGATGTGTGCTTGCCAGCATATACCTGTTCATGAAACCGACATTCACAACTCCATTTGAACTACTAGAGTTTCCATACATGATGTTTGGACTGAAAAATGCCACTCAAACTTTCCAGAGGTTCATAAATGCTCTGCTGGTAGAACTTGATTTTGATTTTTGTTTGGTCAACTTGCTTATTGCTTAAACCAATGCAGATATGCACCAGTACCATCTACAAAGTGTTTTTGAGAGACTCAATGAATATGATCTTTGCATTAATGTTGCAAAATGTCTTTGGCATAAAAGAAATTAAGTTGTTAGGTTATTTAATAAATTCATGTGGCCTAAAACATTTCCAGGCAAGGTGGAAGCCATTAAGAACTACCCACAGCCACAGTAATTCACTTCTATGAGACATTTCTTTGACATACTCAAATTCTACTATGTATAGATTCATTCTCGAATGTGCCAGGTTGCAGCAACCCTTAACCACCATGTTAGGGGGACACAGAAAGAACAGCACCAAGCAACTGGATTGGACAGATGGAAGAAGAACTGCTTTTACTGTGGTCGAGGAAGCTCTTTGCAATGCAACCTCCTTTCTCATGAGGAACTTGAAGCCCCTTCTCCCTGGTTACTGATGCATCAGACAGCACTATTGGGGCAGTACTTCAGCAGGAAGTAAACAGTGTGAAACAACCACTTAGTATCTTCTCCAGAAGCCTAACCAGAAGCTGGATGTTCTTACATTTATGAACTTGAAGCCATCTACAGCTCCGTCAAGCATTTTAAATGTTTATTAGAAGGACAGAACTTCACAGTCTTCACAGATCATAAACCACTAATCTATGCATTTCAGCAGGATTTGGACAAAGCAGCCCCTAGAAGAGCCCTGCAGCTACACCATGTCACCGAGTTCACTACTGAACGCAGACACATTACTGAAGTAGAGAATGTAGTCGCAGATGCACTTTCATGCATAAGTAAAATTGACTCCCCCAACCCCATTGATTATGACATCGTCACGGACATGCAGGAAGACACAGAAGGGTACCTCTTTAAGGAGTGTAAAGCTCCAGCTGCCAAACTCTACAAAGAAATATGATTTGAAGCTTTCCTGGCGACGAACATATTCAAGATGCTCTCGGGCTTCGAGCCAGGTGTAGTGATGAAAAGACATCAACGTTTCGGGAGTGTACATCTCTCCCATCTTCAGGATGAATGACTAGCAAGAGTGAAGGGACCAGTACTGTAAGCCAGTATGTACCGAGTAGAAAACACCCAGTCTAGTGTGGAGGTGGTTCACCGCTCCGTTGGAATCTGTGTTTTCTGAGTCGGTCAATTTCCAATTTTAAGGCTGGTTTCCAAGATGGACTAAACTGCAATCCAGCGTCCCGGTTCAGTGTACTCTTCTTGGAGGAGATGGCCAGAGCCTCCTTAACCCTCCGTTCCCATAAACCGCTACATTTTGCCACAATGGTCGCTTCTATTTGAATGCTCGCAGTTTCCATCATAAGTCACAACGGGTCGGAGTTCTCAACACTCTGTTCCACAGAGCTCTGTCGATCTCCGATCCCAGCCACCTAAAACAAAAGCTACAGCACCTGAGGCACACATTCTGCCAAAACGGCTACTCTGTAGAGGATATTGAAGCCTCATCCTCCAAGGCCAAGAGAGGAAAACCACAAACTCAGCAAACACCAGACCAGCCGACCGCCACTGCCTGCATCCCATACACTGGCAATCTTTCCGGCAGAATCAGTAGAATTCTCGCTAAACACAACATCAGAACCATCCACAAGCCACCTTTGAAGATCCAACACCTAGTGAGGCCGGTTAAGGACAAACTGCTCCTTAATGTACCAGGGGTATACCGTATCCCCTGTGAATGCGGGACGCTGTACATAGGGCAAATCGCCAGGACCATTTCCACCAGAGTCAAGGAGCACAAACGGTCCATACGATTAATGCAGCCTGAAAAGTCAGGGCTGGCGGAGCACTGCTTTGAAAAAGACCACAGAGCTAACTTCAAAGAAACGACCATTGTGGCAAAATGTAGCGGTTTATGGGAACGGAGGGTTAAGGAGGCTCTGGCCCTCTCCTCCGAGAAGAGTACACTGAACCGGGATGCTGGATTGCAGTTTAGTCCATCTTGGAAACCAGCCTTAAAATTGGAAATCGACTGACTCGGAAAACACAGATTCCAACGGAGCGGTGAACCACCTCCACACTAGACTGGGTGTTTTCTACTCGGTACGTACTGGCTGACAGTACTGGTCCCTTCACTCTTGCTAGTCATTCATCATGAAGATGGGAGAGATGTACACTCCCGAAACGTTGATGTCTTTTCATCACTACACCTGGCTCGAAGCCCGAGAGCATCTTGAATATCTACAAAGAAAGTCTACTGTGGCATATCAACAGCTCACATTTGCCGTAAATACCTCAGAAATCCATAACCTGTCTCATCCTGGGATTCATATGATAACAGAGATGGCCTCAAAAAGATTTATGTGGCCGAACATCAAGAAGGATTACCAAACTTGGGCTAAAGCCTCTCTGGAATGTCACAAGTGTAAGTTCAGAAGCCAAAAAATCAGTTCTAGCAGAATTACCAGGTGAGCTATTTCAGTACATCAATTTAGATATTGTTGGTCCCTACCTCCAGTAAAAGATTTTCATTACCTTTTGACTACTGTTGACAGATTCTCTTGCTGGATAAAAGAAGTAGCTTTAGAAGATCAAAGAGCCAAAACTGTAGATAAGAGCTTAATCTCCTGTTGGTTCTTAAGAAGTAGTAGCAAACATCACAACAGATCAAGGTGTCAATTCGAAAGTCAGCTGCATGGGCGTCGCGAACGGGGGGCAAGGGGGGGCCACGGCCCCCCCTTGGAAGTTGGTGAGCTCAATGTGCAATCAATTACTGACTATTAAACTATTATTTTAATTAAGAACAATTGTTATTTAGCATAAATCAATACGGTTATGTGCAACAAATATAAATTTTGACAATAAAATAATTAATTAATAATATACGATTGCAAATTTCCAACATGTGCCCCCCCCCCCCCCTGGAAAAAAGTCTGCCGACGCTCATGGTCAGCTGTATAGGACCATGGTCAAATATCTAGGTTCACAGAGTAGCTCCACAACTGTCTACCACCCACAATCAAGTGGATTAATTGAACGCTAACACAGGACCTTGAAAATATCATCTGCTTAATGTGCATTTTTGGTTGGAATCTCTTCCTGTGGTGCAGTTAGGTATTAGCACTGCAAACAAAGAAGACTTATGTTGTTCATCGGCTGAATTAGACTACAGCACTGCTATTCATCTTCCAGATGAACCACTTGTTCAGTCCCCTGATATCTCCCAAGACTTTGTGAGACGTTTGCAGGATATTATCTGCTCAATGAAATCAGTCCCAACTTTTAAGCACGGGCACAGAACTGTTTTTGTCTTGAAGGAACTTGCAACATCTTCACATGTCTTTGTATGCCAAGGTGCTACAACATCACCGCTTAAACCTACTTACTCAGGAACCTCTCAAATACATGAAACGATCTCCATAGATCGATCCATAGACAGACTGACAGACAGACACACACACATGGACCTTTTCTAAAAATTCTTTTTTGGATTCAGGGGGTTTCCAAACATATATTTCCAGTGAAATATTGACATCAAATTTTTGGGTGGAATACAGTAGAGAAAGTAAAAATATACTATAATGGTATTGCAATGTCTATTACATGTGCTTACTGCTGGGTTTGTCTGTTGGACTTGGAAATTTGTCTGCCATTAAGCATGAATCCACTCATTCATGGATCATTGCATATATATGGAGATAAAAGTTTTATACATAAATAATGTAATGAGTCTGAATAACATTTGTTGAAATTTGTTGAAATTATTCAATCTCACCAAAGGGGTCAGGGTTTGATCCCAGGCAACCACAGTGGGATTCATGTTGGACGAAGCGGTGCTGGGGCAGGTTTCCTCCAGGTTCTCTGGTTACCCCCACCATCTCATTCCACCGGTGTTCCATTTTAATTCCATGTATCATCAGTATTGGCACCTGTGGTGTCATAGAAGTAAAACAGGGCATTAAACACTAAAAAAAAAAACAGACTATTCAAATTAAGTTAAAATCAGACGAACTTATGGTTTACTTTCTAAAAATTTCAGATTTCTAGACAAGCCACAACAAGCATGAAGCCGAATGTTATATATCAAAGTTAGAAGAATATTTCTTATCTTTCTTTTAATTTTCCTGTAATCAGTACAGAATGAAGGTTAGTTTACACAGAGTCTCATTAAAACTTATAACTTTTAGGTACCCTAGTGCATCATATAGACTTGAAAAGTTATATATAGAAATCAGTTAAACATTTGTCAATAGATTTTGAATTTGTGAGAAATTGGAATAGACTTGAATATATGTATAATGAGTCACTTCCAAGTCACTTTAAATCAGTACATAATTAGATTTACTTGTAGAAATGCATGACTTTTAGGCAACTTGCTGCATGTAATAAGTTAATACTTTGTCACTTTAATATTAGGTACCAAAGCTTTAAAATTTGACTGAAATCTATTAAATATAATAGTAGTTGTATGGAATGTCTCCTAAAAGAATATTTATAATTGTTAAAATTATTTTCCAAAATAATCAAAATAAGTTTGACAATGCTACTGCAATCAACCATGATATGAATACCTTAAAACTTAGAACTATGCATACATTTATAAACATATTTAAAACTTACTGTAACTTATTCTTGTTTGCCTCAATGGTCTCCATATGGTTTCTTGGTTCAGTACCAAAGCACTTGAAGCTAAGAGTGCTAGATGACTGTCTTCTGTAGTTCAGGAGGGAAGTGGAAGGAGGCACTGTAGTTAGCCTTGTCTCAACATGTGAACATCAGTCACAGTAGGGTATAAAATGGCGGCGCCGTGGCCGAGCGGTTAGCGCACTCGCCTACCACCTAGGCGGCCCGGGTTCGATCCCAGGGACCCGCATGTGGTATTCGTGGTGGACGAAGCGGCATCAGGGCGGGTTTTCTCCGGGTGCTCCGGTTTCCCCCGCCATCTCATTCCACTGGTGCTCCATCTTCATGTATCATCAGTGCCACCGCCTGCAGTGCCGTAGTAGTAAAAGCGGGCGTTAAACACTACAACAACAACCACAGGGTATAATGATTTTCCAATACAGATCTAGTAATTGCCTAAAATGCTTGTAGTATATACATATACTGGGTGTACAAAAAAAAAAACACTGACAATGCTTAGTATGTTGTGCGGGATGGCAAACTGACTGGTTTTCAGATAGCAACCGCTGTCCAGAAATGCATGGTTTGGACGTTGTAGGAAGTCGGAGTGTGAGATGGGTGTGTGTTCCCATTTCGTCAATAAATCCAACATCGAGCTGTCTACATTACAAACTGGCTTTGAACTGTGTACCTTGTACATCATTTCAGAGCCTATATTGGCAGTGGTGAGCCCCATGCACATGACAACCTGTGGTTATCTTTGAAGATTTTCGATCGCTCTGTGGACTTGAGCCATAAGATCCGCTGCTGACATTACAGGAGTGTCATACATCATACCTCCACAGAAAATAGTTGCGAGGTCTCAGATCTGCCAACCAAGCTGGCCATGGAACTGGCCACCTTTACCAGATATTGATTGATTTGTATATGTGACGTTGAGATGATTCCGCACATTTACATCAAAGAGAGCTGGAACCCATGTCAGCTAATTCAGCAGCTGTGTACTTGTATGTGTCACACTGCTGTTAAAAATGTTACTGTACTGGAAACTACACACGTAACACAGTAGGATATGCACCAAGGACTCTATGGATGAATTTAGCGCATGTGCAATAATGTTATTATGCTTAGATTGTTCATCTGAGTACACAGACGGCTAAAGGGTAGCATAACTTCCATATTAAGATACCAAAATGAATGCTAAAACACTTATTCAAGCTGTTCTCGGGCTTCGAGCCAGGTGAAGTGATGAAGAGCCATCGACGTTTCGGGAGCGTACATCTCTCCCATCATCAGGATGATGAATGGCTACCTTTTTTTTTTTTTTTTTTTTTTTTTATTTTTTTTATTTTTTTTTTTTTTTTTTTTGAAAGGGGAGACAGAAGTAGAGTTGGAGGGAAAAAGAGTTGGCTTATCTCGCCGGGATGGGAGCAGGGAAGGGGAAAACTTAGCAACTAAAGACTTAAGACGAGGGAAGTAAGTAGAGGGTGGGTGTGATGGAGTCCCGCAATAAGCACCTCCGTTAGTTTAGGTGACAATGAGGCTTCCGCGGGTTGGCGGGAGCAGGTAAGGATATGTCCAGGTCATGACCATGACCTAGGGCCCTGGCCAAGACACATGGGGAAGTAGAAGGTGAGAGTGGTTTGGAAGTTGGAGTGAGTTCTTTATTTCAGTAGGTGCGCACTTTTGTGCTTTGTGTGTAGTCACTGCAGGTGCTCCCATGGAATTTTGCCAAGTATGTATGGTATGATTTGTTCATTCGTTATTCCTGAACTGTCGCAGAGTCCATAACTGCACTTCTCGGTGCATGGGCTGTCGTAGTGATTGGAGTAGCCTCCCCTACGGAGACGTTTGAGATCCTGATGTGTCAATCTGCGTTGAATTGGTTTTGGTTTCACTGGCTGAGGAGTATCTGTTTGTGTTGCAGCGTCTGATGTGGCATATACGGCGATGGTGTTCTCTATCCGATACAGCTTGCGCTGTATGGACTCGAGAACTTCACTGTTTTCCAGCTCAATGACGGCTGCTCGGAGTTGATGTAGGAGCCGGGCTGCCGCGTTGAACCCAGTGGTGTGATGAGTGAGTTGTCGGGCGACCGCAGCGTGGCGCTTGCGACTCTCCCGAATGTGCTTCTTGGTGTTAGCGTGTAGTGTCGAGACGGTCTGAGAGAGAGCTGTGACACTCTCTATGGCAATTTCTCTGAATTCCTGGACTGCTGAAGTGGTGTTTTGCAGGTCGTTGTTAGAGTGTTGTGACAGGGCGGTAACTGCTGATGTCAGTGAAGTGACGGCTAAAGTAAGTTCCTTGTAGGTGTCCTCTATGTGGCGTAGTCGTTCGTCAAGGCCGGAGACTGAGGAATGCAACTCCCTGGCCTCGGTGCTGCGTTGCTCCACTCTTGATGTTGCAACTGCGTAAGAAGTGGTGCTGCGTGGTGCAGGTGCGTCGGCCGAGGTTGGTGTGGGTGTTTGATGTGGCTGTGAGGCTGCGCTGGGTGGTGTTGTCTGCCTGTTGAGTTCCTTAGGGTAAAGCGGGCACTGCGCCTGACCTGTAAAGTGGCCAAAGCCATTACAGGTGGCGCAGAACCGGCGACGGCGGCGTAGATCGTGACTGGTGCACACACTAGTGAGGCAGTAGGCCCCACAGTAATGGCACCGGGGTGCGGCGCTGCAGGTGGTGGCGTCGTGCCCATATCTGCAACATCTGCGACAGGGCACTTGTCGTGTAGTCCGGGCGGGCTCAGCAGGGAGGCGTCGTCCGAGTAAGGGCAAGCCCGTCCTTATGGCGGCTTCTCGGTCTGCTGAGTCGGCGAAGATGATCCTTATCATGTGTGTTGGTCCCCGAGATGTGATGATACGAGTGGCCCTCATTGCTGACGGCCACTCGTGTTGTGCTGTGCTGAGTAGATGCCTCGCTGGAAAGTCGCGAGGAACTCCTCGGATAATAACACTGGCTCCCGAGGGGGAACCAGTGTGTGCTGGCGGCGGTGGTGTGTTGGCCGGGAGACGTTCTGAGGGCGCTGGTGGTGGAGACGGCAGCTCCAGGATTGGCACTGCCACTGCCTCTCCCGGGGAGCTAGCCTCCTGCCTGACTGGCAGCGGCCGCTCGACTGGCTGCCTCTCTGACTGCGGTGAAGTGATGTCAGTGGCGCTCGGCGCGGCGGTGGCCGCAACTACGGCGGCTGTGTTGGTTGTCTCGGCGGTGACGATTTCTCTAGCTGTCTTGGCGCTGGTGATGCTTTTGGGATCCGGGGCCGATGTGGTTCCAGATCCCGGCGTTGGCGGCGGTTTCCTGCGTAGTTTTCTTCTTCCCATATCCGGCGAGTCGTATCACCCGGCACAACATATACACGATGCATGTATTGCATGCTAATACATACGCCACACTGCCGGGGTGCTACGCGGAACCCGACAACATACTTACACTACTCTAGCACCCTGTCCCCCTGCTTGTGCATGCGCATGTGCATGGGGAGGCGATGTAGCTCCTCTGGATGATCGCCACCGAGGACGGCGGGTTGGGGCCATCCTTATTAAAAAAAAAAAAAAAAAAAAAGGCTACGCTGGAATCTGTGTTTTCTCAGGCGGTCAATCTCTAACCTTAAAGCTGGTTTCCAGGCAGGACTGAACTGCAAACCTGCGTCCCGGTTCAGTGTGTTCCTCTCGGAGGAGATGCACAGAGCCTCCTTAACCTTGCGTTCCCAGACACCGCTGCATTTTGCCACAATGGTCGTACCTTTGAAGTTAGCTCTGTGGTCTTTTTCAAAGCAATGTTCCGCCAACCCTGACTTTTCAGGCTGCATTAAGCGTATGGACCGTTCATGTTCCTGGATCCTGGTGGCAATGGTCCTGCCGGTTTGCCCTATGTATGGCGTCCCACATTCACAGGGGATGCGGTATACCCCTGGTACCTTAAGGTCCAGTTTGTCCTTAACCGATCTCACAAGATGTTTGATTTTCAGAGGCGGACTGTGAATGGTTATGATGTTATGTTTGGCGAGAATTCTACTGATCCTGCCAGATAGATTGCCAGTGTATGGGATGCAGGCAGTGGCGGTCGGCTTATCTGGTGTTTGTTGTGGTTGTGGTTTTCCTTTCTTGGCCTTGGAGATAGAGGACTCAATGTCATCTACGGAGTAGCCGTTCTGGCGGAATGTGTACCTCAGGTGTTGTAGTTCTTGCTTGAGGTGGCTGGGATCGGAGATAGACACAGCTCTGTGGGCCAAAGTGTTTAGAACTCCAACTCGTTGGGACTTGTGATGGAAACTGTTGGCATTTAGATAGAGGTCGGTGTGTGTAGGTTTGCGATACACTGCATGCCCCAGAGTGCCGTTGTTATTTCTGGAGACCAGAATGTCCAAAAATGGGAGAGTTCCATCTTTCTCCACTTCCATGGTGAACTGGATTTGGGGTCGGAGACTGTTGAGGTGTGTGAGGAAGCTAGGCAAAGTGTCTAGTCCATGTGGCCATATAACAAAAGTGTCGTCCACGTACCGGAAGAAATGGGATGGCTTGAGTGGAGCGGTGGCAAGCATTTCGTGTTCCAGGTGTTCCATATAGAAATTAGCTATTGCAGGTGACAAAGGAGAGCCCATTGCCACACCGTCTACTTGCTCATAGAACCTTCCACCAAACAGGAAGAAAGTGGACGTCAAAGTGTGCCGGAAGAGCTCGGTGATGTCAGCCGGAAAGTGTTCCATCAGAAGCTGGATGGTTTCTTGCAACGGTACTCTTGTGAAAAGAGATACTACGTCGAAGCTGACGAGAAGATCAGAAGGCCCAATGGTTATGTTATCCAACGAGTGTACGAAGCGTGTGGAGTTCGTCACGTGGTGTTCACAACTCCCTACCAGAGGTACGCTCCCGAAACGTCGATGGCTCTTCATCACTTCACCTGGCTCGAACCCCGAGAACAGCTTGAATATGTTCGTCGCCAGGAAAGCTTCAGTTCTTATTTTATTTTGCTAAAACACTGTCACAACTGTTCATTCTTAAACTTCGATGCTCTCCAGCGTACAAATCATACATTTCCAGACAGGGCTTCCTATCTGAAAATCAATCAGCTTGCCATCCTGTACAACATACTAAGCCTTGTCAGTATTTTTGGGACACCCAGTATGTGTATATCACAAAATACATTTCTTCATAAATTAATTACACAATATAGGTGTATCAATTAATAAAGAAAGAAATTATTAAACTAAATAATTAAAACGAATACAATATACTTGTTTACAAATCATTGCCCTATATTACAATGTGCATTTGCAATGTATCAAAAGAAATCCACCTTTTATTTTTACTAAATACAAATCTGAATCTAAAGAAGCTTTGTTCTACGTCACATGACATAACAGGTGTGTAATGGAAGAATGACATATACAAATCATAAATCATTATTTCAACCCAATAAAACGTTCTTTATGTTGCACATATGTTTTACACCAGAACATTTTTTAATTAGCCAATAACAGAATCTGAGTCTGATTCATCCAGTTTTTGCAATATTTCAATTACAAAATGAACTGAAGAGCCCTAGGGACTTCTATATGATGCCTGCAGATGTGATATGGTTTTAGAGAAATATTAAAACATACTTGAATGAATGGAAGAAAAAAAAACTCCATTAGTCATTCTAAAATAAGAGATTTTACAGTACATTTCTCTAAATCAATGTATTTATTAAGTGTATGACTTATAGAGCAGCAGTACTACCAACAACCTGTACTTATGAAGTGCTACCTCTCCCCAAAGGTCAGGCTATCAACTCAACACTGTGTGCTTCCAACTTAGACTTGGTAAAGGAAATGGCATCATGTGCTACTATTGACTGTATAGCTGCTGATGAGTCGCTAAGTATGGCTGCCTTTTGATATTCTTTTGTTCTATATAAGAGCTGTGTAAGTGCCACATCTATAGCTAACAGTTCTCCATCAAAGTGTATTGAAAGTGGTCCTGTGGAAACATACTGGCTGAAGAGCTTGCAGTGTACTCCTGCCCCAGCATTTTCCTGTTTATTAAGCAAGGAGCCATCTGTATATATGTGGATCCATTCATTTTGGGGATACAGTGTATGGATTGAATTTAAAGCTGCTAATTTTAACTGTTCTGGGATACAGTCTGATTTCTTTGAGCTGCTTAAAAGTTCAGTTCTGTATGAGATATCTTGGTACATAGGTCAATGATTACCTTGGAGGGTTGTAGTTTTCCAGCTTTAGCTTTGCTGAGTTATATTGGCCTTAGTGTTTCTATATGTTGCATTTATCCTCTCTGTTTTTTTAGATTTCTTTTGGTTGTTTGATATTGTAATGATCATATCGGTTGTGAATACCATGCTAGGGTTACATCAGACATCATAAAGTGTTGAAAGCTAATCCAGGTCAAGTATCCATAACATCAGAATGCTGACAAAGCAGGTAGGGGCTTTATTAACATGGGCAATTGACACCCCCATGGTCTGTATGTTGGGGCTGTCATGCCTGTCTGTTAGGCCTGTGATGCCTGTTACATCTGCTACGTCGATCACAGCTAAAACACCCATGGTTGAAAAGGTAAGTCTGTGTGATCTTAAGATTCTGGCCTGGGGCTCCGCCCACCTGCACCAAACATATAAAGCCCGTGAAGCCAAAAGGCTCCGTGTCAGTCATCGCCGAGACTAAGAGAGTGTTAAGGCAACGCCACTGAGGATGTTCGACGCAGCTTCAGAAGAAACGTCTGGAAGGAGTTTCCTGACTAGACCACGGCCCACAAGCCCGGATAATCAGTTTCTACATTATGACACCGGCCATGAAAGCTTACACAGTTTGATCACATCCCTAGGTACTTACAATTATCCTGTTAACTTAATTTTCCCCCATTATTATTAGGGTGATATGTGCAAGTGTGAATGCCTTGTGTGATGTTTGAATTGTGTTTATCAACATCTTATCTATTTTGCACCATTTTCCCAATATGTCTAAGACTTTGTTCATTTTGTCCAATATTTGATCTTGTCTTGTTGGCTCTACCATCTATATGAATAAATGCATTTATTAAATGGTCCTTCAAGGCTATTATGGCTGCCATCACTGCAATTAGAACTAATATAACTACACTGGTTTATTTTGTTGTAATTATAAATCTATCACCTTGAACCTCTAACAGTGTGCTAGTCACCGATTAAGTTGTCAGAATAAAGGCTCTGTTCTTTTTGCATTCCACCCAAACATTAGATATCGAGATTGCAATTGAAACATACGATTTAAAATCCCTTGTATCCGAAAACACTATTTAAAAAATGTCTGTGCATGCGTGTGTGTATGTATGTGTCTGTAAAGTGAAAAGCCAAAACTTAAATACCAAACTTGGTATTTAAGTTCAGTATGTTTCAAGGATGCCACATGAGAACACAATACTGCTCTGGGACTAAATGGAATCATAATACACATTTTTACTTTCTCTACTGGTAAGTAGGGGAAGTATTGTATGCCACCCAAAAATTCGATGTCGAGATTTCACCGGAAATATATGTTTTGAGGCCCCCTAAATAAAAAAAAAAAGCATTTTTAGAAAAAGGTTCGTGTGTGTGTGTCTGTGTGTCTGTCAGTCTGTGGACAGCATAACTCAAAAACGAAAAGTCAGTTAAAAGCCAAACTTGGTATTTAAGTTTAATGTCTTTCAAGGATGCGCCACGAAGATTTTGAAGAAAATAGCCCCCCCCCCCTACACTACCCTTTACATGGAAGATTTTTCGAAAATTTTGATTTTCTTGAAAATGGCTCTAATGATTTTGATTAAAATGTCATATGTTTGAGATATTTTGATGACAAATGAAATGTATATCTTGAATTTTTTGTCTATAGCACCTGTAGTCGTATTTACTTTGGACAACTTTTGCATAACTGGTAAACCGTTAGAGATAGACCAAATTATACTATACAAAATATGTAGATCTTGCTAAAATACACAATTTATGTCTCAATAAATTTTCTTGTAGGGTGAACCATTTCCTTGTTATGTGTGTGAGTTTCGGAAAACTTAGAACTTTAGGGAAATGCAACAATGTTGTTCATTTTTTTTATATGTTAATCGAGCAAAGAGAACGGAATCTCAAAGGTCAAAAAGATTTGACTGTCACACAAAGCCTTCTGTATTCTAATATTCCCCTTGTACCTACAAGGACATAAGCAGTAAGATAATTTGTACGAATGTTTATCTTAACTAACTTGGAGATATAGGAGTAAGAGTTTGTTAGAATGGTTAGTACAAGAGTAGAGAAAGTCATGTGAGTGCAACACATCAGATTTTTATGATTAAGAATCATTATTACTTCAGATATTATATATCTCAAGTTTTCAGGGAATGTCTTGAGAAATCTTCTTCATCGGATGACTTTTGCACCTATGTGATAGAAAAATACTACATAATATATAGAGCTGTTAAAACAAACAATTTATGTCAAATACAATTTTTATGGAGTGAACCATTTTCAAGACATTCCTTTTTACTTTCTTTACTGCTAAGTAGGGGAAGTATTGTATTCCACCCAAAAATTCGATGTCGAGATTTCACCGGAAACATGTTTTGGGACCCCCTAAATCCAAGAAAAGCATTGTTAGAAAAAGGTCTGTGTATGTCTGTCTCTGTGTGTGTGTGAGTGTCTGTGTATGTGTCTGTGTGCTTGTGGACAGTATAACTCAAAAACGAAAAGTAGGTTAAAAACCAAAGTTGGTATTTAAGTTTAATGACTTTCAAGGATGCGACACGAAGATTTTGAAGAAAATAACCCCACCCTAAACTATCCATTACATGGGAAATTTTTTTGAAAATTTTGATTTTCTTGAAAATGGCTCTAACGACTTTGATTTAAAATGTCATATGTTTGAGGTATTTTTATGACAAATGAAATGTATATTTTGAATTTTCTGGCTACAGCCTATGTAGTCCTGTGTAGTCTGGATGAGTTTTGCATAACTGGTAAACCGTAAGAGATAGACAAAATCTTACTGTACAAGAAATGTAGATCTTGCTAAAATATGCAATTTATGTCTCAATTTTTTTATAGAGTGAACCATTTCGGAGAGATATTCCTTGTTTTGTGGTCAGTTTCAGAAAACAGAACTTTCGTGCAATGGAACATCGTTGTTCATTTTTATATGTTAAGCGTGCAAACAAAACGGGATCTCAAAGCTTTAAAAGATTTGACTATCGCTCAAAGCCTACTGTATTCTAATACTCCCCTTGCACCTACAAGGAAATAAGCAACAAGATCATTTGTACAAATGTTTATCTCTACCAACACGAAGAAGATATAGGAATAAGAGTTTGTAAGAATTGTTAGTACAAGAGTAGAGAAAGTTATGTGAGTGCAACACATCAGATTTTTTTTTTTTTTAAATTTTCGAATACTAGTATAGTATTCTCAAATATGAATAATACGTCATTAATTTTTTATCTCTTGGTCATGCAAAAAGAATGGAATTTCAAAGCCATCACATAGCAACAGCTTTAAAAGGATTTATTATCGCTTAAAGCCTACCTTATTCCCATAGTGTTTGTGTCGATTAAGTTGTAGTAGATATAGGAATAAGTGTCTGTAAGAACAGTTTGTACAAGAGTAGAGAAAGTCAGATGAATCCAACATAGTAGAATTTTTAGGTTATTATCGTGCTACTCTAATGGTTAACGTGCGACTTGTCAAGCGGCTTTAAGCAAGAAGATGAAGGTATTCGCAAAAAGCAACATTGTCACATTTCCTCCATGCAAATGTTGACGCTCCACGCGTGGAAATGGCGGATTTGGCAGCAAAGGCGGCTACAGAACCCAGCGTTACCATCTCTCGTGTTACTTCGGAAGATTTTAGGCTTGAAGTGCGGAGAGCGGTGCTGTCGTCCTGGCAGAGTACTCTGTGGTAACAGGCTTAGAGAAGTGAAAGAACTTCCGATAAACTGGGTAACTTCCTCTCGCATATCTCTTCACGAGGAGGTTAGCTTGGCTCGGTTGCAAATTGGTCACCGCAATTTTTCGCATAGTTACCTATTTAAACGGGATCCTGCTGCTCTTTGTCCGCTGTGCGACAACCTTTTGTCAGTCCGCCACGTGCTGCTAGTGTTCCTCTCTAACGCACCTTCGAGACTCTCTGCAGCTGCCTGCCTGACTTGCAGAGGTCTTGGCGGACAACAAACATACGGTTGAAAGAGTTTTTAAGTTTTAGCGGAAAGTAACATGAGTTTGAGGATTTTAAACTAGTTTTTATATTCCTTTGACATCTTTATCACTTTATTATAATTTTGGCTTTTGCCACTCTATTTGATATATTTCTGTATATTGATTTTCCTTTCTACTACTAATTTTATTTTTTGTTGAAGTTTATATCTGACTTTTGGCACGAAATGCTTTTAAGGGTACTGATGACCATGAAGTTGAGCACCCTTAAACCTGTCTCTCTCTACGCATGGACATTTAGTTCTAGAAAGATCAACTTCAAGAGAAAAAGAACAGAATGATTCAGCGATTTCCAAGAACACACAATGCATGCGGTGTGTGTTACACGAGAGGCTTCTGCTGATCAAAGGTAAAGCGCAGTTAACCATTAGAGCAGCACGATAATACATTCAGACTGACCACAAGAAGAAGAGCTGAGGTCACTACTTTTTTATCAAGTAGCTCCTCAATTCTCCCCTCAGAGACCTAACGAGGCTGAGTGCACCCCGTGCCAGACCTCTCAGCGGGGGAAAGACCCCACACCGGTACCGAAGATCGAACCCGGGTCCTCCGCACCAGAAGCAGGCGCGCTACGGAGCCAGTTCTTATGAGTGAATACAGAGCATTAAATACTTCCGGCAACGCTAGCATCCTAGCACAAATGCGTATGTTTCTAAATGGCTTAAGCCTTGTTGATATTGTAACAAATGACAAAATCCAGTTATTTATTCTGTCACTTTATTTCTCTCCTAAAACTGAATCACAAAACTCTTCTCTGTTTTATCATTGACACAATCTACAATTCGCCATAACCTTTTAACTCATAGTTGTTCTGTTCGATCGTAAACCTAGACACACATTTAACTAATACTCTCTGTCTCACAATTAACTGTTACAGACTCGCTAAAACTGGCTTAACTCTGCACTTAAAAACAAGCTGCTCCTTTGTCCGTACTCTCTCGCTTTTATAATCCAGATGGAGTACCGGCGCTTTCTCTGGAGAATGCACATTTTCTCGAAACATTCCGTAAGCAAGAACGTGATAGGCTTCTAGAACTGCGTGCAATCGAGTCTTGGTTCTGGGCACTTCATTGTCATTGGGCCACGTGTTTACTGGTAGTTGTGTGAGGTATCTAACACCGAATTTATCTTTGAAAGTCTAGCCGTAATCTTTTTCAGATAACTCTAGAGTTGTGAAGCAGGTTCTTCCTAAGCCCTCTAAAATAATGTCAGGCAAAACAGAGGCATCAGGGAGCGGGCTTACTTGTTTATTCAGCAACTACAATGAAACATGGATTTAATGGGAATTCATCAGTTTTCAGTTGTGAGATATGATTGCCTTTTGAAAACTCATAATTTACTTGCTAACTTGTCTTAATAGACTCGAGCATTTTTGATGCACATGACTTAATGTGTTATTGCGGTTACTATATTACTGAAATTCTTCTCAATGTATGAAAGACCTTCAAACAAGGCTGGTGTAATTATTTGCTTCACTACACGTATTGCGATATTACAGACTTTTATTATGTTTACAATTCTGTGGTAATATTGAGTATAATATACTGCAGCCTGTAGCCATGTCCCCCCACCAAGTTACATTTGGTTATGGAGGCAAGGGAATTCCAGGTTTCATCTGTTTAAGTATCTTGATTTTGGAGGGTGTTTTGGGAAATATCTTTTCGTGTTGGCTATAAAAGCATTTACATCCGGAAAAGAGGATATAATTTCTTCCGCAACTCGGTGGAGACTGTGCTAGACAAGTTTTGGTTTTGGAAATACTTACTGTATTGCTGTGGCAGCTTTCTTCATATAGGAAGTCCCGTCCGTATCAGGTAGTAAACCATTTGTGTTATTGGACAGGCACAATAGAGAGAAGGAAAAAAGAAAACAATTTTATTTTGGCCTTAATTTCTCTGTTAATGGGCCATTTCAACAAACAAGCCAGGATATTAAAGGTATCGTCAAGAGCTTTCAGAAAACCTAAAGAAGGTTGATTTCGCTATCTTAGTCTACGCGTAATAGACACAATTAATCGAAACCTTATTTTAGCCATAATTTCTCGGTTAATGGGCCAATTTCAACAAACCAGCCAGGGTATTAAAGGTGTCGTCACGGAAATGGCTCCAACAATTAGGATGAAAATTTATATTCAGTTAACATTTTGCTTTTCAAGTTTATCTAAATAGGTATCTTCTTCACCCCCCCCCCAAAAAAAGAAAACACGATTAAAGAGCAGATAAGAAAGCCGAGCGAAGCTCAGTCCCCCAGGTACTTTGAGCAACGGTCTGTAAATAGATCGCTTATATTTAGGTTCATATTTTCAACATTAGAATTGCTTACAGTGACACATTCTCTGTGTGGTGCAATAATACAACCTTTATCAACAGTTTATTATACTACAGGAAGTTGAGAGGGAAACGAAACGAGGAAAAATCTGATGTGTTGCACTCACATGACTTTCTCTACTCTTGAACTAACCATTCTTACAAACTCTTATTCCTATATCTTCTTTCTTGTTAGTTGAGATAAACATTTGCACAAATTATCTTATTGCTTATTTCCTTGTAGGTGCAAGGGGAATGTTAGAATACAGTAGACTTTGTGCGATAGTCAAATGTTTGAGATTCTGTTGTCTTTGCACATTTAACATATAAAAAAAATGAACAGCGATGACCCATTTTACGAAAGTTCTAAGTTTTCCGAAACTCAACACACATAACAAGGTATATCTCCGAAATGGTTCACCCTACAAGAAAATTTATTGAGACATAAATTGTGTATTTAGATCTACATTTTTGTATAGTATGATTTGGTCCATCTCTAACGGTTTACCAGTTATGCAAAATTCATCCAGAGTAAATGCGACTACAGGGACAATAGCCAGAAAATTCAAGATATACATTTCATTTGTCATAAAAATATCTCAAACATATGGCATTTTAATCAAAATCGTTAGAGCCATTTTCAAGAAAATCAAAATTTTCGAAAAATCTTCCATGTAAAGGATAGTTTAGAGTGGGGCTATTTTCTTCAAAATCTTCGTGTCACATCCTTGAAAGACATTAAACGTAAATACCAACTTTGGTTTTTAACCGACTTTTCGTTTTTGAGTTATGCTGTCCACAGACTGACAGACTGACAGACTGACACACACAGACTGACACACACGGACCTTTTTCTAAAAATGCTTTTTTTTTGGATTCAGGGGGTCTCAAAACATGTATTTCCGGTGAAATCTCGACACCGAATTTTTGGATGGAATACAATACTTCCCCTACTTACCAGTAGAGAAAGTAAAAAAAAAACAATATGATTTCACAGGCACTGCCGTCATTTGCGCCTTATTATTTTAAACTAATAAACCTACACAATATTCTAGTTTTTAAGAGACAATGATGTGTTGGCATAATCAGATAACCTCAATGATGACAAATGTGGTCAAAATAACTCTTGAGAATTCATATAAACTAAGTAAAAAAATATCTGTAGCGGTCTGTTGGCTGTTAGTCCATGGACCAAGGACTATTCTATAGGACTGAGTTTACATGGGGCAAACAAACGACAGTGTAGCCCAACGAAACCAAAATTGCACCCGCTTTTAGAACCTCCAAAGGTTTGCTTGCTTGAATCCTCCTATAAGATCTGCTTTACGCATACAACTGCCACTCTGAACCCCTTTATTCTACAACCATAATATCATAGTAGATTTCACAGCGCGGGAGTTTATGTATTTCTACACTACTTTTACTTTCTCTACTACCATAGTAAGCAGGCGAAGCATTGTATTCCACCCAAAAATTCAATGTTGAGATTTCATCGGAAATATATCTTTTGAGGCCCCCTGAATCCAATAAAAGCATTTTTAGGAAAAGGTTCCTGTGTGTGTGTGTCTATATTTCTGTGAACAGCATACTCAAAACCGAAATGTCGGTTAAAAACCAAAGTTGGTATTTAAGTGTAATATGCTTCAAGGATGCGACACAAAAATTTTGGGGAAAATTCCTCCACCCTAAGCTACCCTTTACGTGGAAAATTTATCGAACATTTTTATTTTCTTGAAAGTGGCTCTAAGAATTTGGATTAAAATGTCGTATGATTAAGATATTTTTGTCACAAATGAAATATATATTTTGAATTTTCTGGCTATAGTCCAGAAGTAGTCCCGTTTATTCTTGATGAAATTTGCATTACTGGTAAACCGTAAGAGATAGACTAAATCTTACCACACAAAAATGTAGATCAAAACTCCGAGCCAAACCATGCACTAATCCATGAAATTCGACTTTTATGTCACAATATAAATGAGACCAATAAAAAGGTATGGACTCCCTCTCACGTTGGCATAACAGGCAATGAAACTGCAGATGAAGCTGCAAAAGAGGCAGCTAAAAATCCCGTCAGTGATGCCTCGATCGCTTCTCCACATCAAGGCATCATCAACGGTACTAAACATATGTACATGCAAAAATGGATACAGACATGGTCATCAGTTAGCAGTAAACTCCATGAAGCTCGCTCAGGCTGTACAAAACCTTTTCTGCAGCTCCAAAGACTGAAAAGAAGAGATCAAGTTAACATCACTCTGACACTCCAAGCTAACACACAGTCATCTTCTCACCAAGGACCAACCTCCAAATTGTACCAACTGTGATATTCGTCTAACCATCCACCACATCCTTATAGATTGCCCACAATACAACAAATATAGACAGCAAGACATTTCCAATCTTCATCATGCAGTCAATACGCCGAATATGATCAGCAAGACTCTACATTTTATGAAGAACATAAAACTTTCAAATTTACTGTAAATGTCAACATAATGTAATATGTGTACATATAATTGTAAATTAATATCCACAATGTATTACTATGTATGGTCGTGATAAGACCGTGCTGTCAAAACGACCTTAAATAAATATTTACAAAAAAAAATGTAGATCTCGTTAAAACACACAATTTATATCCAAATGAATGTGGAGTGAACTATTTTGGATATATTCCTTGTTTTTGTGTGAGTTTTGCATCACCTACACTTTTCTACAATGGAAGGTTTTCTGAGACTATCGCTCAAAGCCCAATGTATTCCCATACTCCCCTTGCATATACAAGAAAATTAGATCATTTCTACAAATGTTTAACTCAGCTAACTTAAAAAAAAAGGAGATGGATTAAGAGATAATTTATACACAAGAAGAGGGAATCATGTGAGTGCAACACGCGCTGAATCAGGAAAATCCCGATTCCGCTAAAAAAATTACTTGTTGTGTGAAAGTAGACGCCGAGGACCGGGCACCAATGAGAACCATTTCCATATGATCTTATATGCCTTTACGGACAAGTTACGCTTATATATTTAGTTATAGTTGATTAAAGAAAAGACAGTACTTTCAGTCAACACTACCACTATTTTGAAAACTAAAATCCAAGTATGTAAGGCTAACTTTAGTTGATCTCCCTTATTGCACGCTGTATTCCTGATTTTTTTTCCAAAAATCAAACCAACAAATACTCTTACTGACATCTATTATACTTATATGAATCACGCCCAATGTGCCAAGAAGATTACTCTTAGTCGCTTAGAATTGCACCAATGACTGATGTCATCTTACAGTGTAGCACATGATGGTCGTCGCATCTTATACACACACAATCTGGGCCGGGTTCGTGGAATATCTGCTGCGTAGCTTGTGGAATCCATGCAGAGAAA
The DNA here is from genome assembly GCA_030765045.1 of Tenodera sinensis. Classification (NCBI taxonomy): domain Eukaryota; kingdom Metazoa; phylum Arthropoda; class Insecta; order Mantodea; family Mantidae; genus Tenodera; species Tenodera sinensis. Next base: position 55,275,670 of record CM060972.1, read on the forward strand.
GTCTTGTCACTGTATGACGTAGTTCGTATCCTCCCTGTGTCCATTCACGTGAGGCTTGTCACGGCGTCAGTAGCACAGAATTCGTCCTATATTTTGCATTTCTTCTCGTGTAGTTCACGCAGCAGGTTCTGATAGGCTGGGGTCGTTGGCAGTAGGAGCTTCAGTCGCAGATCTATGTAGAAAGGTTCTCTGGCCAGCTCATATGCGAGTCCTGAGGGCGTGTACTTGGAGAGACAAAACACTCAAGTATGTGGCCTTTAACTTCTCTATTTTCTCCAGAATTTTCTTCTGTAGATGTACCCGTATGTTGCAACGTGGTCAATTTTAAGTACAAACAGTTGTAAGGCGTTTTCCAAGGAGTTTCCCTATTGAATTTATGTCGCTTATGACTCTTATAGCAGCGTTTACTCTGTCATTTATATGTCGTGTGAATACGTTTCCCTGTGTCTGGAGAATAACTCCTAGGTACGTGAAGTTGGTGACGATTTTAGTGGTGTTTCCCCCATGTAGAAGATACTTTATTTACCCCCTCTTCTGAAGGTCATGCACAGCTACAGCTTTTTATCTGGAATGGAGAATCGGATGAAGACAAACTGCTAGAAATTTAGTTTAATAGATGGGGACATGGCAACATTGCGTAATACTTGGAAATAAACGACATGGCAACCTTGCTAGGTGCAAAGGTTGCTTCCGCTGAAGTAATCTACACCTACATTCTGTTCTGTTTAATGTATCACAAATTACATTATTCCCTGGCATCCACATCTTGCAACAAGGAATTTTATGAGCATTAAAAGCGTATTTCACGCACTTATATATTTTAATATGATGACACTCTACGAAATTTATAGAGATGCCTTTCAATGTGAATATCTAAAGGTAAATATTACTTTCCGGAGGCATGATTGACAGTTGAGATAGGCGCGTTCCCTGATTTATTTTCAGCAATTGCAATTAATATCTTATAAAGCATTCCGTTTTTAAATTGCAATCGTACTGCAGCATTCATAGGACGGCGGGAAAGTTAGAATGCTATGCGGAATAAAATTATGTAAAGAAATAGATTTCATTAGTTTGCATAATGCTATATTTCACACGGGTTATATAAATAATGATCTTCCCGTTAAGAAAGAAACATGGAAAAGGGAAATAAAAAAAATTATGCTGAGTAGGATTCGAACTGATGTTAAACCACCACTGTCGGTTTAAACGAACACGCCTTAACCAGTTGCGCTATATGCAATACAGAAGCTGCAACTCGCTGATTAAAATCATGTCTCTAAGTCTAGCAACCAACACTGAAATCATTTTAATAAAATTAATGAAACACCATAAGAACACATTTTCTGCATGTGCACTGAAGCTAAATTTGCAAGCTTTGCCCGTTAATGTAGAAGGATTGCTGAAATATTGCTTTCTAAAACTATGAGATGAGTGAGATAAGAGCTGACATGGCTGCCACTTCCTTTGAACAACAAGGGAAGCACATGAATAATTTACATCTCATACCATCTATTGCAAGCACGCCTGAGAATTAAGGTGACCCTTCGCGCAGGTTTAGCTGAAGGTGGGTATTTACTTTTGTGAAACATAGTACATCAAGAGTAACATTTGATTTGTTCGCTGGAAAAGGAGTTTCATTATTACCATGGCCAGCTATAAGACAAGATCTTAATCATATGGAACTTCATCATCCTCACGGTAGCTACCTGCCAGCAAAGAAACGTCCACGAACCCTGTGAGAAGATCTCGCAATTCTGCAACGAAATATCGCATAATCTTATCTTCAATGTAAACAGCAAACTGCCACTCGTCCAACGCAATGTCATATCGGACACTGAAACGATGCCCAAATGAACCCGAGGTCCATAGAGCTTTAAGTTACCCGATATCCGTCTCCTCAGGATAAGGGAAAACCTCGAAAGAAATCATTATTATCATAACCCACACTAGGCGAGATTCAAACCCGCGATCTCCTGAACCTGCGTTAAAAGGCTAACCATCACGCTAAATAGACGGGCACAACTTGTAGTTTACCACCACCACTCCCAACCTCACCACCGCAACCAACACCAGCAATAACACCACCAACACCACCACAACCACCCACATCACCACCACCCCACCAACACCAACAACACCACCACAACCACCAACATCACCACCACCCCTCTAAGACCACCACCAACACCACCACAACCACCAATATCACCACCAACACCACCACCAACAAAAACTCCATCACTACCATTGACAACACCACCAACACCACCACCATCACCAACATCAAAAACACCACCACCCCCAGGACCACCCTCTACACCACCAGCAACACCAACACCACCAACTACACCACCACCACCAACACCACCAATACCATTACCAAAACCACCACCAACACCACCACCAACAACACCACCACGAAACCCAACACCAACACTACCACCAACAACACCACCTTCCCACACAACCCCCAACAACACCACCAGCACCACCACCAACACCACCACCACAATACCACCAACACCACCTCCAACACCACCACCGACAACACAACCACCAACGCCACCAACACCAACACCAACATCAACACCATCACCACCAACACCACCACCAACAACACCACCAACACCACCACCAACACCACCACCAACACCATTACCACCAAAACCACCACCAACACCAACAACACATCCAACACCAACACCACCACACCCAACACCTCCCTAAACACCACCAACACCATCACCACCAACACCACCACCAACACAACCGCCACAAACACCACCACCATCAACACCAGCACCACCAACACCACCACCAACAACACCACTACCAACACCACCACCAACACCACCAACACCGCCACGAACACCAAAACCACCACCAAAACCAACACCAACAATAACACCACCTCCCCAAAACCACCATCAACACCACCACCACAACACCAACACCAACACCCTAAACACCTTAATCAACACCACCACCAACACCGACAACACCACCACCAACACCTCCACTACCAACACCAACACCACCAACAACACCACCAACAACACCAACACCAACACACACACCACCAACTCCAACACCACCACCAACACCATCACCAAAACCACCACCAACACCACCACCAAATCCAACTCCACCACCACAACCAACAACACCACCTCCCCCAAAACCACCACCAACATCACCACCAACACCACCACTTACACCACCACCAACACCACCACCGAAAAAACAACCACCAACACCACCCACACCAACCCCACCAACACCAACAACACCACCAACACCAAACCAACTCCACTACCACATTTACCACCGCCAACACCACCAACGACATGAACACCAATACCACCACAGACACCAACACCAACACCACTAACACCACCAACAACACCACCACCAACACCACCACCACGCCCAACACCACCACCAACACCACCACCGATAACACCACCACCCACAACATCACCATAACCAACACCACCAACACCTCCAACACCAATCCCCCCACCACCAACACCACCAACACCACCACCAACACCACCACCCCCAACACCACCACCAACACCACCACCAACACCATCAAATCCAACACCACCAACACCACCACCAAACCCAACACCACTAACAACACCACCAACACCAAAACCAACACCAACACCGACAACCCCACCATTACCATTACCAAAACCACCACCAACACCACCACCAACAACACCACCACGCAAACCAACACCAACACTACCACCAACAACACCACCTCCCCACACAACCCCCAACACCACAACCAACACCACCACCAAAATACCACAAACACCACCACCTAAACCACCACCAACACCACCTTTAACAACACCACCAACACCAACACCACCAACACAACCATCAAGACCAACACCGATCAAACAATCACCAACACCACCAACACCAACACCACCAACACAACCATCAAGACCAACACCACCAACACCACCACCACCAACACCACCACCAACAACACCACCAACACCACCACCGACAACACCACCACCAAAAACATCACCACCAAACCGACCACCAACAACACATCCAACACCAACACCACCACACCCAACACCACCCTAAAAACCACCACCAACACCATCACCACCAACACCACCACCAACACAACCGCCACAAACACCACCACCAACACCAGCACCAACACCGCCACCACCAAAACCACCACCATCACCACCACCAACACCACCAACAACACCGCCACGAACACCAAAACCACCACCAAAGCCAACACCCACAATAACACCACCTCCCCAACACCACCACCAACACCACCACAACACCACCACCAACAGCAACACCACAACACCACCACCAACACCGACACTGACACCACCACCAACACCACCACTACCAACACCAACACCACCAACACAACCAACAACACACACACCACCAACCCCAACACCACCCTAAACACCACCACAAATACCATCACCAAAACCACCACCAACAACACCACCACCACCTCCCCAACACCACCCCTAACACCACTACCAACAACACCACCAACATCACCACCAACACCACCACTTACACCACCACCAACACCACCACCGAAAACACCACCACCAACACCACCACCGACAACACCACCACCAAAACCACCCACACCAACACCACCAACACCAACACCAACAAAACCACCATACCAAAACCAACTCCACTACCACCAACACCACCGACAACACCACCACAAACACCACCACCAACACCACCAACAACATAAACACCAACACCACCACAGACACCACCACCAACACCAACAACAACATAAACACCAACACCACCACAGACACCACCACCAACACCAACAACACCAACACCACCAACACTAACACCACCAACAACAACACTACCAACACCACCACGCCCAACACCACCACCACCAACACCACCACCAACACCATCAAATCCAACACCACCACCAAAACCAACACCACCAACAACAACAACACCAAAACCAACACCACCACCAACACTAACACCGACAACACCACCACCAACACCACCACCAACAACATCAACACCAACATCACCACCACCAACACCACGAGCAACACCATGACAACCAACAACATAACCAACACCACCACAACCAACACCACCGCGCCCAACACCAACACCACCACCAACACCACCACCAACACCACCACCGACAACACCACCTATACCACCAAGACATACACCACCACCACCAACACCATCACCACATACACCACCAACAACACCACCACCAACAACACCACCACCAACAACACCAGCACCAATACCACCACCAACAACACCACCAACAACAAAACCAACACCAACACCACCATCAACACAATCAACACCACCACCACCAACACCACCAACACATCCACCAACACCACCAACACCACCAACACCAAAACCAACCCCACCATCACCAACACCACCACGCCCAAAACCACCCTAAGCACCAACACCATCACCATCAACACCACCGCCAACACCACCGCCCCAAACACCACCACTACCAACACCACCAACACCACCACCACTAATACCACCACAAACACCACAAACACCACCACCACAAACACCAGCACCACCAACACCATCACCAACAACAGCACCAATACCAACACCATCACCAGCATCACCGCCACCAACACCACCACCAGCACCACCAAGACTTCCACCACCAACACCACCACCAAAACCACCTCCAACACCACCAACAACAGGACCACAAACACAACCACTACCATCAACACCACCACCAACACCACCACCAACAACACCACTACCAACACCACCACCAACACCAACACCAACACCACCACCAACACCACCACCAACAACACCACCACCAACGCCAACACGCCACCAAAACCACCATCAACACCACCAACACCACCCCCAATACCACTCTCAGCACCGACATCACCACCAACACCACCAACAACACCACCACCCCAACACCAGTCTTAACACCACCAAAAACACCAACACCACCACGACCAACACCACCATCAACACCATCACAAGCAACACCATTAGCACCAACATCACCACCAACACCACCACCAACACCACCAACGCCACCACCAACATCAAAACCAACACCACTAGCAACACCACCACCCCAACACCACTCTAAACACCACCACCAACACTACCATCGTCAACACCACCATCAACACCACCACCAACATTACCACCAACACCACCATCAACACCACCAACACCACGACCAACACCACCACCCATACCACGAACACCACCATCACTGCCAACACCAACACCACAACTAACACCAGCACCAACACCACCACCATTTTAACCACCACCAATACCACCTCCATTAACAGTAGCACCTGCAACACCAACACCATCACGAACACAACCACCAACACCAACACCACCACAACCTATATCACCAACACTATCACCACCAACACCAAAACCTCCACAACCAACACCACCACCACGAACACCAACACCCCCACGGATACAAAACCTACACCACCACCAACACCACCAACACCACCAGCAACACCACTACCAACACCACAAACATCACCAACACCACCCACACCATAACCAACACCACCACGAAAACCACCACCAACACAACGAACACCACCACCATCACTACAAACACCAACACCACCGCCAACTCCAGCACCAACACCACCAGCACCATAACCACCACCAAGACCATCACCACCAACACCACCACAACTAACACCACCACAACCAACACAACCACAAACACCACGACCAACACCATCACCTACAACAGCACCAAATCAGCACCATCACCAGCATCACCACCTCCAACACCACCACCAGCACCACCAAGACTTCCACCACCAATACCACCACCAACACCACCACCAACACCACCAACAACAGGACCACCAACACAACCGCTACCATCAACACCACCACCACCAACACCACCGCCAACACCACCAAAACCACCACCAACACCACCACCGACAGCACCACTAACACCACCACCAACACCACCAGCAACACCATTACCACCAACACCACCCACACCACAACCAATACCATCACCAACACCACCACCAATACCACCACCAACACCACCGTCACAAACACCACCAATATCAGCACCAACACCACCACAAGAACCACCAGCAATACCACCACCAACAACAGCACCACCACCAACACCGCCACCACTAACAGCACCAACGCCACCATGAGCAACACCAACGCCACCACTAACACAATCACCAACACCAACACCACCAGAACCTACACCACCAACACCACCACAACCTACACCACCAACACCATCACCAACACCAACACCACCAACAACACCACTCAAAACACCACCAACAACAACACCAACACCACCATCACCAACACCACCATCAGCATCACCAACCACACCACCAACACCATCACCACCAACACCACCACCAACACCATCATCACCACCAACACCACGACTAACACCACCAAAAACCACCACCAACACCAACACCCACATCACGAACACCACCATCACTGCCAACACCAACACCACAACTAACACCAGCACCAACACCACCACCACTTTAACCACCACCAATACCACCACCAACAATATCACCACCAGTAACAGCAGCACCTGCAACACCAACACCACCACTAACACAACCACCAACACCAACACCACCACAACCTACACAACCTACACCACCAGCACTATCACCACCAACACCAAAACCACCACAACCAACACCACCACCAGGAACACCAACACCCCCACGGACACAATTACCAACACCACCACCAACACCATCAGCAACACCAAAACCAACACCATCACCAACACCACGAGCACCACTACAAGCATCACTACCAACACCAACACCACCGCCTTCAGCAGCACCAACACCACCAACACTGTAACCACCACCAACACCACCACCAACACCATCACCAACACCATCACCACCAACTCCATCACCACCAACTCCATCACCACCAACATCACCAACACCGCAACATCCACCAACACCACCACCAACAACGAAATAAGCGACATGGCAACCTTGCTAGGTGCCAAGGCTACTTCCGCTGATGTAATCTAGAACTGCATTTTGTTCTGTTTAATGTATCACTAATAACATTATTCCCTGGCATCCACATCTTGTACCAACACATTCTGACGATAAAAGCCGTATTGTACACTATTACATGCTTATATATTCTAATACGTTGACAGTCTACGAGATTTAAAGAGCTGCCTGTGAATGTGAATATTTAATGGGAAATATTACTTCTGGGAGGCATGACTGACAGTTGAGGTAGGCGCGTTCCCTGATTTATTTTCAGCAATTGCAATTAATATCTTATAAAGCATTCCGTTTTAAAATTGCAATCGTACTGCAGCATTCATAGGACGGCGGGAAAGTTACAATGCTATGCGGAATAAAAATATATAAAGAAATAGATTTCATTAGTTTGTATAATGCTATATTTCACACGGGTTATATAAATAATGATCTTCCCGTTAAGAAAGAAACATGGGAAAGGGAAATAAAAAAAGATTATGCTGAGTAGGATTCGAACTGATGTTAAACCACCACTGTCGGTTTAAACGAACATGCCTTAGCCAGTTGCGCTATAGGCCATACCGAAACTGCAACTCTCTGATTAAAATCATGTCTCTAAGTCTAGCAACCAACACTGAAATCATTTTAATAAAATTAATGAAACACCATAAGAACACATTTTCTGCATGTGCACTGAAGCTAAATTTGCAAGCTTGGCCCGTTAATGTAGAAGGATTGCTGAAATATTGCTTAATAAAACTATGAGATGAGTGAGCTAAGAGCTGACATGGCTGTGGCTTCCTATGAACAACAAGGGAAGCACATGAATAATTTACATCTCATACCATCTATTGCAAGCACAACTGAGAATTAGGTGACCCTTCGCGCAGGTTTAGCTGAAGGTGGGTATTTACTTTTGTGAAACATAGTACATCAAGAGTAACATTTGATTTGTTCGCTGGAAAAGGAGTTTCATTATTACCATGGCCAGCTAGAAGTCCAGATCTTAATCGTATGGAACTTCATCATCCTCACGGTAGCTACCTGCCAGCAAACAAACGTCCACGAACTCTGTGAGAACATCTCGCAATTCTGCAACGAAATATCGCATAATCTTATCTTCAATGTAAACAGCAAACTGCCACTCGTCCAACGCAATGTCATATCGGACAGTGAAACGATGCCCAAATGAACCCGAGGTCCATAGAGCTTTAAGTTACCCGATATCCGTCTCCTCAGGATAAGGGAAAACCCAGAAGGAAATCATTATTATCATACCTCACACTAGGCGAGATTCAAACCCGCGATCTCCTGAACCTGCGTTAAAAGGCTAACCGTCACGCTAAAGAGACGGGCACAACTTGTAGTTTACCACCACCACTCCCAGCCTCACCACCGCAACCAACACCAGCAATAACACCACCAACACCACCACAACCACCCACATCACCACCACCCCTCTAAGACCACCACCACCAACACACCACCACAACCACCAACACCACCACCAACAACACCAATACCAACAACACCACCACAGTACCACTGACAACACCACCACCATCACCAACACCAAAAACACCACCACCCCCAAGACCACCCTCAAAACCACCAGCAAGACCAACACCACCAACTACACCACCACCAACACCACCAATACCATCACCAAAACCACCACCAACACCACCACCAACAACACCACCACGAAAACCAACACCACCACCAACACCACCTCCCACAACACCAGCCCCAACACCACCAGCAAAACCACCACCTACACCACCATCTCAATACCACCAACACCAACACCACCACCAACATCACCACCAACACCACCAACACCACCAAAACCAACACAGCCAACACCACCGCCAACGCCACCACCACCAACACCACCACCAACACACCACAAACAACATCAACACCAAAACCACCACCAACACCACCAACACCAAAACCAACACCACCACCACCAACACCACCACGCCAAACACCACCACCATCACCACCAACACCATCACGACCAACACCACCACCAGCACCACCGCCACAACACCGTCCACCACCAACACCAGCACCAACACCACCAACACCACCACCACCAAACTCCCACCATCACCATCAAGAACACCACCACGAACACCAAAACCACCACCAAAACCACCACCACCAATAACATCACCACCTACCCCAAAACCACAACCAACACCACCACCAACACCACCACCACAACACCACCAACAGCACCATCACCACCAACACCACCAGCACCAACTACACCACCAACACCACCACTGCCAACACCAACACAACCACTACCAACACCAACACTACCAACAACACCACCAACAACACCAAAACTTACACACACACCACCAACCCCAACACCACCCTAAACACCACCAATACCATCACCAAAACCACCACCAACACCACCACCAACGACACCACCACGAAAACCTACACCAACTCGAGCACCAACATCACCACCTCCCCAGCAAAATTCCCAATACCACTACCAACACCACCATCTTCACCACCACCAACACCACCACCGACAACACCACCACGAACACCACCGACACCAACACCACCACCACCACCACCATCACCACCAATACCACCACCAACACCACCAACACAACAACACCAACAACACCACCAACACCACCACCAATACCACCACCGACAACACCACCAACAACACCACAACCACCAACACCACCATCACCACCACCAACAACACCACCAACACCGAAACAAACACCACCTCGCCCCACACCAACCTAAACACCACCACCAAGACCACCATCACCACCAAGACCACCACCAACACAAACACCACCTCCACCAACACCAGCACCAACACCACCAACACCACCAAAATCACCACCAACACCACCACCAACAATAACATCACCACCAACACCATCACCTCCAACACCTACAGTTCCAACTACACCACCACCATCACCACCACTACCAACACCAACACCATCAACAACACCACCAACTACACCAAAACCATCACACACACCACCAACCCTAACACCACCCTAAACAGGACCAACACCATCACCACCAACACCACCACCAAAACCACTATAAACACCACCAACACCACCACCAAAACCACTATAAACACCACCAACACCAACACCACCAACACCACCAAAACCAACACAGCCAACACCACCGCCAACGCCACCACCAACACCACCACCAACACACCACAAACAACATCAACACCAAAACCACCACCAACACCAACACCACCAACACCAAAACCAACACCACCACCACCAACACCACCACGCCAAACACCACCACCATCACCACCAACACCATCACGACCAACACCACCACCAGCACCACCGCCACAACACCGTCCACCACCAACACCAGCACCAACACCACCAACACCACCACCACCAAACTCCCACCATCACCATCAAGAACACCACCACGAACACCAAAACCACCACCAAAACCACCACCACCAATAACATCACCACCTACCCCAAAACCACAACCAACACCACCACCAACACCACCACCACAACACCACCAACAGCACCATCACCACCAACACCACCAGCACCAACTACACCACCAACACCACCACTGCCAACACCAACACAACCACTACCAACACCAACACTACCAACAACACCACCAACAACACCAAAACTTACACACACACCACCAACCCCAACACCACCCTAAACACCACCAATACCATCACCAAAACCACCACCAACACCACCACCAACGACACCACCACGAAAACCTACACCAACTCGAGCACCAACATCACCACCTCCCCAGCAAAATTCCCAATACCACTACCAACACCACCATCTTCACCACCACCAACACCACCACCGACAACACCACCACGAACACCACCGACACCAACACCACCACCACCATCACCACCAATACCACCACCAACACCACCAACACAACAACACCAACAACACCACCAACACCACCACCAATACCACCACCGACAACACCACCAACAACACCACAACCACCAACACCACCATCACCACCACCAACAACACCACCAACACCGAAACAAACACCACCTCGCCCCACACCAACCTAAACACCACCACCAACACCACCATCACCACCAAGACCACCACCAACACAAACACCACCTCCACCAACACCAGCACCAACACCACCAACACCACCACCAAAATCACCACCAACACCACCACAACACCACCAATAATAACATCACCACCAACACCATCACCTCCAACACCTACAGTTCCAACTACACCACCACCATCACCACCACTACCAACACCAACACCATCAACAACACCACCAACTACACCAAAACCATCACACACACCACCAACCCTAACACCACCCTAAACAGGACCAACACCATCACCACCAACACCACCACCAAAACCACTATAAACACCACCAACACCAACAACACCAATACCACCCACACCACCACCAATACCACCACCACCGCAAGAACAACCACCAACACCACCAACAACACCACTAACAACACCACCGCCAATACCAACACCACCACCCACACCACAACGCCACTAGCACCACACCACCAATACCACCAATTCCACCACCAACACCATCACCACCAGCACCAACACCACCACCAACACCAACACCGCCAATACCAAAACCAACAACAACACCACCAACCCCAACACCACCCAAAACACTACCACCAACACCATCTCCACCAACAACACCACCACCACAAACACCAACGCCAGCACCAACACCACCACCACCAAAACCACCACGAACACCACCACCACTAACACCACCACCAGAACCAACACCACCACCACCAACATCACCTCCCCCAAAACTACCACCAACACCACCACCAAAACCACCACCAACACCACCGACAACACCAACACCACCAACACCACCGGCTTATACTAAACCACCAACACCACCACCAACACCACCACAAGTAACACCACCAACACCACCACGAAAACACCAACGCCACCAACAACACCACCAACACCAAAATCAACGCCACCAGCACCAAAATCAACACCTAACCAACACCACCCGTAACACCACCACAACAACTTCACCAACACCATCACCACTAACACCAAGACCACCAACACCACAACCAATACCACTTATACCACCACTACCGCCAATACAACCACCAACACCACCAACAACACCACTACCAACACCACCAATAAAAGCACCAACAACACCACAACCAACACCAAAACCATCACCAACATTTCCACCCCCAACACCACACTAAACACCACCACCAACACCACTATCACCATCATCACCACCACAGGCACAAACACCAGCACCAACACCACCAATACCACCACCAACACCACAACGCCACCACTAACTCCACCACCAACTACATCACCTCCAGCACCAACACCACCACCAACACCAATACCACCCCCTCCAACACCAACACCACCACCAACACCAAAACCAACACCAACATATCCACCCCCAACACCACACTTAACACCGCCACCAACACCACCGACACCACCACCACAGCCACAAACACCACCAACAACGCCACAAACACCAGCACCAACACCACCAACACTAAGACCAACAGCACCACCACCAATACCACAACCCGCAATACAACCACCAACACCACCAACAACACCACTGTCAACACCATCACACCCCACACCACAACACCACCAACACCATCAACACCACCACCAGCGGCACCAACAAAACCACCAACACCATTGCCCCAATGGCACCCTCAACACCACCAGCAACAACACCAACACCATCACTACCACCAACACCACCAACAACACCACCCTCAACACAACCAACAACACCACCAATGCCACCACCAACACCACCACCGCCATTACCAACACCACCAACACCAGCACCCACACCACGAACACCACCATCACCGTTACTACCAACACCAACACCACAACCAACACCAGCAACAACACCACCTTTTTAACCACCACCAACATAACTAATACAACCACCAACAACACCACCGCCAACAGCATCAACACCAGCACCAGCAACACCAAAACCACCACTAACACCAACACCACCACAACCTAAAGCACAAACACCACCACAACGTACACCACCAACACCAAAACCACCACAACCAACACCACCACCAGGAACACCAACACCACCAGCACAATTACCAAAACAACCTCCAACAGCACCACCAGCATCAACACCATCACCACCAGCACAATTACCAAAACAACCTCCAACACCACCACCAGCATCACCACCACCACCATCAACACCACCCACACCACAACCAACACCATCTACAACACCACCACCAAAACCACCGCCACCAGCGCCAACAACATTAAGACCACCAACACCAAAATAAACACCAACACCAGCCCTAACACCACCCTAACACCACCCTAAACACCACAACTTCACCAACACCCAGACCACCAACACCAAGACCACAAATAACACCAACACCCCCAATACAACCACCAATACCACCAACAACACCACTACCAGCACCAACACCACTACCAATACCAACACCATAACACCGCCAACACCACAAAGCCACCACCAACTCCAAAACCAACACCATCACCTCCAGCATCCAACACCACCACCAACACCAAAACCACCCCCACCAACACCACCACCAAGAACACCACCAACAACACCACCAACACCAACATATCCACCCCCAACACCACCCTGAACAACGCCACCAACACCACCACCACCATAGTCACAAACACCACCAACACCGCCACAAACACCAGCAACAACAACAGAACCAACACCAGCACCAACACCAAGACAAGCAGCACCACCACCAACACCACCAATACCACCAACCCCAATACAACAACCAACACCAACAACACCACTATCAACAGCATCACCACCACCAATACCAACACCTCCAACACCACAGCAGCACGAACACCACCACACCACCAACACTATCAACTCCACCAACACCAATAAAACCACCAACACCATTACCCCAATACCACCCTCAACACCACCAGCATCAACACCACCACCAACACCACCACCCTCAACACCACCAAGACCACCCATGCCACCACCAACACCAACACCGCTACACCAACACCACCAACGCCACCAAAAGCCACCACTAGCACCACCACCCACATCACGAACACCACCATCACCATCACTACCAACAACACAACCAACACCAGCACAAATACCACCACCACTTTAACCACCACCAACGTAACTAATATCACCACCAACAGTACCACCACCACCAAAACCACCACCACCAACAGCACCAACACCAGCACCAGCAACACCAAAACCACCACTAACACAACCACCAACACCACCACAACCTACATCACGAACACCACCACAACCAACACCACCAACACCAAATCCACCACAACCAACAACACCACCACCAGGAACACCAACATCACCAGCACAATTACCAACACCACCAACACACCCACCAGCATCACCACCACTAGCACCACCAGCAACACCACCCACACCACAACCAACACCATCACCAACACCACCACCAACACCACCACCAAAACCACCACCAATACCACCACCAACAATAACACCACCACCAACACCCCCCACCAACAGCACTAACACCACCAACAGCAACACCAACACCACCACTAACATAATCACCATTACCAACACCACCACAACATACACCACCAACACCACCACAACCTACACCACAAACACCATCACCACCAACACCAAAACCACCACAACAAAAACCACCACCACCAGGAACACCAACACCACCAACACAATTACCTACACCATCACCAACACCACCTGCATCACCACCAGCAACACCACCAACACCACCCACACCACAACCAACACCACCACGAAAACCACCACCACCACCAAAAGCACCAACACCACCAAAAGCAACACCAACAGCATCACTAACACAATCACCAACACCAACACCACCACAACCTACACCACAAACACCAGCACAGCATACACCATCAATACCAACACCAACACTACCACAACCAAATCCACCACCTTCGGGATCACCAATACCACCAACACAATTACCTACACCATCACCAACACCACATGCATCACCACCAGCAACACAACCACCACCAACACAACCACGAAAACTACCACCAACACCACCAACACCAATAGCACCACCAACACCACCATCACCATCACTACCACCACCATCACAACCAACACCAACACCACCGCCAACACCAGCACCAACACCACCAGCACTTTAACCACCACCAACATCATCAACACCAACACCACCACAGCCAACACAAGCACCAACACCACAACCAACACCATAACCAGCAACACCACCAACACCACCAAAACCACCACCAAAAACACGACCACCAACACCATCACCAACACCAACACCACCACCAGCACCACCAATACTTTCACCACCAATACCACCACCAACACCACTACCACCAGAACCACCTCCAACACCACCAACAACACGACCACCAACACGACCACCAACACAACCACCACCAACACCACCACCAACACCACCACCACCATCACCACCACCACCAAAACCACCACCACCAACACCACCAAAAGCGCTACCAACATCACCTACACCACCACCGACAACACAACCAACACCAACACCACCACCCCCAATACCACTCTGAACCCCAACACCACCACCAACACCATCACCAGCAACACCACCAGCACCAACATCACCACCAACACCACCACCAACAACACCAACAACACCACCAACACCAAAATCTACACAACCACCAACACCACTCTAAACACGACCAACAACACCAACACCACCACCAACACCACCATCAACACTACCACCACCAACACCACCAACACCATCTACACCATCACCACCAACACCACCACCAACACCACGACCAACACCACCAAAAACCACCACCACCAACACCACCACCCTTGCCACGAACACCACCATCACCACCAACACCAACACCACAACCAACACCAGCACCAACACCACTACCACTTTAACCACCACCAACACCAGCAAAACCACCAGCAACAACACCACCCGCACCAACAGCAGCACCAGCAACACCACCACTAACACAACCACCAACACCAGCACAACCTACACCACCAACACCAAAACCACCGCAGCCAACAACAGCACCAGGAACACCAACACCACCACCGAAACAATTACCAACACCACCACCAACACCAACAGCATCACCACTACCAACACCACCAGCAACACCGCCTCCAACACCACCACCAACACCACCAACAACACCACCAACAACACCGCCAACACCACCATCACTACCAACACCAGCACCACCACCAACACCAACACCACCAATACCATCACCACCAACACCATCACCACCAACACCACCACCAACACAACACCAACAACAACACCATCAACACCACCACCGACAAGACCACCACCAACACCAACACCACCAACACCACCACCAACACCACCAACACAAACACCATCACCACGCCCAACACCAACCTAAACACCACCACCAACACCACCATCACCATCACCATCAGAACCACCACCAACACCAGCACCAACAGCAGCACCAACACCACAAACATCAGCAGCACAAACACGAACCAACACCATCACCAACAACTGCACCAATATCACCACCAACACCATCACCAGCAACACCGCCAGCACCGACATCACCACCAACACCACCACCAACACCACCAACAACACCACCCCAACACCACTCTAAACACCACCAACAACACCAACACCACCACGACCAACACCACCATCAACACCATCACCAGTAACACCATTAGCACCAACATCACCAACAACACCACCAACGCCACCACCAACACCAAAACCAACACCACCAACAACACCACCCCAACACCACTCTAAACACCACCACCAACAACACCAACACTACCATCACCAACACCACCATCAACACCACCACCAACATTACCACCAACACCACCATCAACACCAAGACCACCACCAACACCACCAACACCACCATACAAACCACGAACACCACCATCACTGCCAACACCAACACCACAACTAACACCAGCACCAATACCACCAGCATTTTAACCACCACCAATACCACCTCCATTAACAGCAGCACCTGCAACACCAACACCATCGCTAACACAACCACGAACACCAACACCACCACAACCTACACCAACAACACCAAAACCACCACAACCAACACCACCACCAGGAACACCAACACCCCCACGGACACAATTACCAACACCACCACAACCACCACCACCAACACTACTAGCAACACCACCCACACAATAACCAACACCACCACGAAAACCACCACCACCAACATCACCAACACAACGAACACCACCACCATCACTACAAACACCAACACCACCGCCAACTCCAGCACCAACACCACCAGCACCTTAACCACCAGCAAGACCATCACCACCAACACTACCACAACCAACACCACCACAACCAACACAACCACCAACACCACAACCAACACCATAACCAGCAACACAACCAACACCACAAACACAACCACCACAAACACCACGACCAACACCATCACCTACAACAGCACCAATATCAACACCATCACCAGCATCACCACCTCCAACATCACCACCAGCACCACCAAGACTTCCACCACCAATAGCACCACCAACACCACCACCAAAACCACGAACAACAGGACCACCAACACAACCGCTACCATCATCACCACCACCAACACCACCCCCAACACCACCGCCAACACCACCACCAAAACCACCACCAACACCACCACCGACAGCACCACTTACACCACCAGCAACATCATTACCGCCAACACCACCCACACCACAACCAACACCATCACCAACACCAGCACCAATACCACCACCAACACCACCGCCAAAAACACGCCAACATCAGCACCAACACCACCACCAGAACCACCACCAATACCACTACCAACAACAGCACCACCACCAACACCGCCACCACCAATAGCACCAACGCCACCACCAGCAACACCAACGGCACCACTAACACAATCACCAACACCAACACCACCAGAACCTACACCACCAACACCACCACAACCTACACCACCAACACCATCACCAACACCAAAACCAACACCACCAACAACACCACTCTAAACACCACCACCAACAACACCGCCATCACCTACACTATCATCAGCACCACCAACCACACGACCAACGCCATCACCAACACCACGAGCACCACCACCATCACTACCAACACCAACATCACCATCAACAGCGGCACCAACACCACCAACACTGTAACCACCACCAACACCATCATCACCAACTCCATCACCAACACCGCAACATCCACCAACACCACCACCAACAACGAAATAAGCGACATGGCAACCTTGCTAGGTGCCAAGGCTACTTCCGCTGATGTAATCTAGAACTGCATTTTGTTCTGTTTAATGTATCACTAATAACATTATTCCCTGGCATCCACATCTTGTACCAACACATTCTGACGATAAAAGCCGTATTGTACACTATTACATGCTTATATATTCTAATACGTTGACAGTCTACGAGATTTAAAGAGCTGCCTGTGAATGTGAATATTTAATGGGAAATATTACTTCTGGGAGGCATGACTGACAGTTGAGATAGGCGCGTTCCCTGATTTATTTTCAGCAATTGCAATTAATATCTTATAAAGCATTCCGTTTTAAAATTGCAATCGTACTGCAGCATTCATAGGACGGCGGGAAAGTTACAACGCTATGCGGAATAAAAATATATAAAGAAATAGATTTCATTAGTTTGTATAATGCTATATTTCACACGGGTTATATAAATAATGATCTTCCCGTTAAGAAAGAAACATGGGAAAGGGAAATAAAAAAAGATTATGCTGAGTAGGATTCGAACTGATGTTAAACCACCACTGTTGGTTTAAACGAACATGCCTTAGCCAGTTGCGCTATAGGCCATACAGAAACTGCAACTCGCTGATTAAAATCATGTCTCTAAGTCTAGCAACCAACACTGAAATCATTTTAATAAAATTAATGAAACACCATAAGAACACATTTTCTGCATGTGCACTGAAGCTAAATTTGCAAGCTTGGCCCTTTAATGTAGAAGGATTGCTGAAATATTGCTTAATAAAACTATGAGTGAGGTAAGAGGTGACATGGCTGCCACTTGCTATGAACAACAAGGGAAGCACATGAATAATTTACATCTCATACCATCTATTGCAAGCACGCCTGAGAATTAGGTGACCCTTCGCGCAGGTTTAGCTGAAGGTGGGTATTTACTTTTGTGAAACATAGTACATCAAGAGTAACATTTGATTTGTTCGCTGGATAAGGAGTTTCATTATTACCATGACCAGCTAGAAGTCCAGATCTTAATCGTATGGAACTTCATCATCCTCACGGTAGCTACCTGCCAGCAAAGAAATGTCCACGAACTCTGTGAGAACATCTCGCAATTCTGCAACGAAATATCGCATAATCTTATCTTCAATGTAAACAGCAAACTGCCACTCGTCCAACGCAATGTCATATCGGACAGTGAAACGATGCCCAAATGAACCCGAGGTCCATAGAGCTTTAAGTTACCCGATATCCGTCTCCTCAGGATAAGGGAAAACCTAGAAAGAAATCCTTATTGTCATACCTCACACTAGGCGAGATTCAAACCCGCGATCTCCTGAACCTGCGTTAAAAGGCTAACCATCACGCTAAAGAGACGGGCACAACTTGTAGTTTACCACCACCACTCCCAGCCTCACCACCGCAACCAACACCAGCAATAACACCACCAACACCACCACAACCACCCACATCACCACCACCCCTCTAAGACCACCACCAACACACCACCACAACCACCAACACCACCACCAACAACACCAATACCAACAACACCACCACAGTACCTCTGACAACACCACCACCATCACCAACACCAAAAACACCACCACCCCCAAGACCACCCTCAACACCACCAGCAAGACCAACACCACCAACTACACCACCACCAACACCACCAATACCATCACCAAAACCACCACCAACACCACCACCAACAACACCACCACGAAAACCAACACCACCACCCACAACACCACCTCCCACAACAACAGCCCCAGCACCACCACCAACACCACCACCGACAACACCTCCACCGACACCAATACCTCCACCGACACCAACACCACCACCAACACCACCACCATCAACATCACCACCAACACCACCAACACCAAAACCAACACAGCCAACACCACCGCCGACACCACCAACAGACCACCAACACCAAAACCACCACCAAAACTAACACCACCACCAACACCACCAACACCAAAACCAACACCAACACCAACACCACCGCCACAACACCGTCCACCACCAACACCAGCACCAACACCACCAACACCACCACCACCAAAACCCCCACCATCACCATCAACAACACCACCACGAACACCAAAACCACCACCAAAAGCACCACCACCACAAATAACATCACCACCTCCCCAAAACCACAACCAACATCACCACCAACACCACCACCACAACACCACAGACAACACCATCACCACCAACACCACCAGCACCAACTGCACCACCAACACCACCACTACCAACACCAACACTACCAACAACACCAAAACTTACACACACACCACCAACCCCAACACCACCCTAAACACCACCTCGAATACCATCACCAAAACCACCATAAACACCACCACCAACGACACCACCACGAAAACCAACACCAACTCTAGCACCAACAACACCACCTCCCTAGCACAACTCCCAACACCACTACCAACACCACCACCTTCACCACCACCAACACCACCACCGACAACACCACCACCGACAACACCACTACCGACAACACCACCACGAACTCCACCAACACCACCATCACCACCAACACCAACACCACCAACACCACCAACACAACAACACCACCAACACCACCAACACCACCACCAACACCACCACCGAAAACACCACCACCAACACCACCACCAACACCACCAACACCAAAACAAACACCACCATCACGCCCAACACCAACCTAAACACCACCACCACCAACACCACCATCACCATCACCACCAAGACCACCACCAACACAAACACCACCTCCACCAACACCAGCACCAACACCACCAACACCACCACCACAACACCTACAGTACCAAATACACCACCACCATCGCCACCACTACCAACACCAACACCATCAACAACACCACCAACTACACCAAAACCATCACACACACCACCAACCCTAACACCACCCTAAACAGCACCAACACCATCACCACCAACACCACCAGCAAAACCACCATAAACACCACAAACACCAACAACACCAATACCACCGACACCACCACCAACACCACCAATAGTAGGATTCGAACTGATGTTAAACCACCACTGTCGGTTTAAACGAACACGCCTTAGCCAGTTGCGCTATAGGCCATACAGAAACTGCAACTCGCTGATTAAAATCATGTCTCTAAGTCTAGCAACCAACACTGAAATCATTTTAATAAAATTAATAAATCACCATAAGAACACATTTTCTGCATGTGCACTGAAGCTATATTTGCAAGCTTGGCCCGTTAATGTAGAAGGATTGCTGAAATATTGCTTAATAAAACTATGAGATGAGTGAGGTAAGAGGTGACATGGCTGCCACTTCCTTTGAACAACAAGGGAAGTATATGAATAATTTACATCTCATACCATCTATTGCAAGCACAACTGAGAATTAGGTGACCCTTCGCGCAGGTTTAGCTGAAGGTGGGTATTTAGTTTTGCGAAACATAGTACATCAAGAGTAACATTTGATTTGTTCGCTGGAAAAGGAGTTTCATTATTACCATGGCCAGCTATAAGACAAGATCTTAATCATATGGAACTTCATCATCCTCACGGTAGCTACCTGCCAGCAAACAAACGTCCACGAACTCTGTGAGAAGATCTCGCTATTCTGCAACGAAATATCGCATAATCTTATCTTCAATGTAAACAGCAAACTGCCACTCGTCCAACGCAATGTCATATCGGACAGTGAAACGATGCCCAAATGAACCCGAGGTCCATAGAGCTTTAAGTTACCCGATATTCGTCTCCTCAGGATAAGGGAAAACCTCGAAAGAAATCCTTATTGTCATAACTCACACTAGGCGAGAGTCAAACCCGCGATCTCCTGAACCTGCAGTAACACGCTAACCATCACGCTAAAGAGACAGGCAGAAAAAGTAGTTTACCCCCACCACCACAACCAACACCACCACCAACACCACCAAGACCACCACCACAAACAACAACACCACCACCACAACCACCCACATCACCACCACCCACCAAGACCACCACCAACACCATCACCACCAACACCCAAACACCACTAACACCAAAACACCACCTCCAAAATACCACCACCAACACCACCCCCAACAACACCACCAACACTACCACCGACAACACCACCAACACCACCACCATCACCAACACCAGCCCCAACACCAACCTCAACACCAACTACAACACCACCAACACCACCAACACCACCAACAACACCACCACCAACACCACCAATACCTTCACCAACACCACCAACACCGCCACCAACACCGCCACCTACGCCACCAACACCCCCACCAACACCACCAACACCACCAACACCGCCAACACCACCAACACCACCAACACCACCATCAACGGCACCACCATGAAGACCACCACCAACATCACCACCAACACCACCACCACCAACACCACAAACACCACCAACAACACCACCAGCAACAAGAATACCACCAACACCAACACCACCATCAACCACAACAACACCACCAACACCATCGACACCACCACCAAAACCACCACCATCAACACCAAAACCACCACCAACACCACCACCAAATACACCCTCACAAACACCACCAACACAAAGACCACCAACACCACCACGAACACCACCATTACCACCACCAGCAACACCACAAACACCACCGCCAACACCACCACCAAAACCAACCTCAACACCACCAACACCACCACCTTCACCATCACCACCACCAACATCACCAACAACACCACCAATGCCACAACCAACACCACCGCCAACACCAACACCGCTATGACCAGCACCCCACCACTCCCACACCCACCACCAACACCACCACCGCTACCAACACCACAACCAACACTACCACCATCAACACCGCAACCAACACCACTACCAAGACCACCACCGCAACCAACACCACCGCCACCACCAACACCACAACCAACACCACGACCAACACCACCGACACCACTAGCAAGACAACACCGCATCCAACACCACCACCACCAACACCACCGCTACAACACTACAACCAACACCACCACCATCAACACCGCAACCAGCACTACTACCAACACCACCACCTCAACCAACACCACCACCTCAACCAACACCACCGCCACCACCAACACCGAAACCAACACCACCATCAACACCACCGACACCACTAACACAGCAACCAGCACCGCAACCAACTCCACCACCGCAACCAACACCGCATCCAACACCACCACAACCAACACCACCACCACCAGCACCAACATCACCACCATCACCACCAGCACCAACATGACCACCAACAACACCACCAACACCAAAACCACCAACACCGTCACCAACAACACCACCAACATAAACACCACCCCCAACACCGCCAGTACCAACACCACCACCAACACCACCACCAACACCACCAAGACTTCTACCACTAACACCACCACAGACACCACCACCAACACCACCACCAACAGCACCAACACGACCAACTCCATCACCACCAAAACCAACACAACCACAACAAACACCACCAGCCACACCAACAGCACCACCACCAACAGAGCTACCAACGCCACCACCAACACCATCACCAGCATCATAACTACCAACATCACCAGCAACACCACCACCACTACCAACACCACCAACAGCACCAGCACCACCATCACCAACACCAAAACCACCACCAATACCAACACCACGAACACCACCACCATTATTACCAACACCAACACCACCGCCAACACCACCACTTTAACCAACACCAACAGCACCACAAACGCCATCACCAGCAACGCCACCAAAAACAACACCACTAACACCACCACAACTAACACCACGAACACCGCCACCCGCAACACCCCCAACACAACCACCCACACCACCAACACCACCGACACCATAACCAGCAACACCACCAACACAACCACCACAAACACCACCACCACCAACACTACCACCAACAACAGCACCAACACCAACAACACCACCACCATCACCACCACAACATCACTAACAGCACCTGCAAGACTTCCACCACCAACACCACCACCACCAAGACTACCTCCAACACCATTAACAACAACACGACAACCAACACCACCAGCACAAACAGCACCACCAACACCACCAACAACATCACCACCAACACCACCACCAACATAACCAACACCACCACCAACGTCACCACCACCAACGCCAACACCACCACCTACGCCACCGCCAACACCAACACCACCACCAAAACCACTAATACTTCCACCAACGCCAACACCACCACCTTAAGAACCAGCACTAACACGACCACCACCAACACCACTTCCAACATCACCACCATAACGACCACCAAAACCATCACCAACACCACCAGCAACAGCACCATCACAAACATCCCTACCAACAACACCTACCAACAACAC
Source organism: Tenodera sinensis (assembly GCA_030765045.1). NCBI lineage: Eukaryota > Metazoa > Arthropoda > Insecta > Mantodea > Mantidae > Tenodera > Tenodera sinensis. The sequence continues at coordinate 55,301,639 of CM060972.1, forward strand.
CAACACAACATACACCACAACTCCATCACCACCAACACCAACACCGCCACCAACACCAGCTACAGCACCACCAACACCAACAGCATCACCACCAACACCACCACAAACAACACCAATACCACCACCAACACCATTACTAACACCAACACCAGTTCCAGCAACACCAACAACACCACCAACATCACCAACGCCACCACAACACCACCAACACCACCACCAACATCATCACCACCAACACCACCACAAACAACAGCACCAACACTACCACCGAAAAACACCACTACAAACACCAACACCAAAACCACCACCAAAACCACCACCCTCAACACCACCAACACTACCAACAACAATACCACCAACACCACCACCACCAACACCATCAATACCTCCACCAACGCACCACCACCACTAACACCGCCAACACCACCAACTCCAACACCAGCACCACCAACAGCACCACCACCACAACCACCAACACCACCACTAGCAACACCAACACCACCAACACAGCCACCAACAGCACCACCAGCAACACCACCGCCAACACCAACACAACCACCAACACCACCACCAACACCACCACCATCACTTACACCTCAAATACCATCACCAACACTACCACCATCAACACCGCCAACACCAACACCACCACCAACACCACGACCACCACCATGAATACCAACAAAACCACCAATACCACCATAATTAACACCAACAACACCACCAACACCACCAGTAACACGAACACCACCACCCCCACCACCACCCTCAACAACACCACCAACACCACCAGTACCACCATCAACATAACCACCAATACCGCCAACACCACCAACAACACCGCCACCAACACCACCAATACCAGCACTAAAACCACCATGAAAACGGCCAACATCTTTAACAGCACCACCAACACCACACACACACCACCACCAACACCGCCAAGACCGCCAACACCACCCCCAACACTACCACCACAACAACAACCAACACCACCTCCACCAACACCTACAAAACCACCAACACTACCACCAAAACCAACAGGACCAACACCACCACCAATACCATCACCAATACCACCACCATCACCACCACCAACTCAGCCACAAACACCACGTCCACCAACACCAAAACCACCTCCACTAACACCACCACCAGCAACCAGCAACATCACCAGTTCCAGCAACACCAACAACACCACAACACCAGCAACACAACCACCAACACTACCACCAGCAACACCACCACCAATATCACCAACATCGCCAGCTAGACTTACACCGCCAACGCCACCAACACCAATACCTCCAACACAACCACCAACACCACCACCAACACCACCAAGACTTACACCACCAGTGCCACCAACACTATTACCATCAATACCACAAACACCAACAACACCAACACAAAGACCACCACCATCAACACCACCACCAATACCACCACCAACACCACCACCAACACCACCTCCACCAACACCACCAGCACCAACACCACCAACTCCACCACCACTAAACCGCCAACACTACAAGCACCAACACCACCAACAACAACACGACCACCAACACCACCACCAATATCACCACCACCAACACCACCACCAACACCACCACCCCAACACCACCACCAACACAACACCAACACCACCACCAATACAAACAACACCAGCACTACACCAGCAACAACACCACAACAGCACCACCAACAACACCACCAACATATTCTCCACCAACACCAACACCACCGCAGACAGCATCACCACCACCACCACCAAGACCAACACGACCAAGACCACCACCAATACCACCACCATTACCACCGCATTCAACACCACCAACACAACCACCATCACTGCCACCAGCAACACCACCAACATATGCAGCAGCAACACCACCACAACCACCACCAACACCACCAAGACTTACTCCACAAACGCCACCATTACGAGCACCACATACACCACCAACACCACCAGCAACACCACCAACACCACAAAAAACAACACGACGAACAACACCACCAACACCACCCTCAACACCACCACCAACACCACCACCAACACCACCACCAACACCACCACAACTAAAACCGCCAACACCACAACCACCAAAACCACCAACAACACCAACACCACCAAACCCAACAAGACCAAATCCGCCAGCAATACCACCACCATTATCACCGTGCCCAACACCACAAAAATATACATAACCACCAGCAACACCAACACTATCACCAACACCAAGACCAACAACACCACCACCAACACCACCAAGACTTACGCCACCAACGCCACCAACACCATCTCCACCAACACCACCAACACCACAACGACCAACACCACCACCAACAACACCACCACCATCAACACCACCACCAAGACCACCAACAACACCACCATGTCTTCTACCACTAACACCACGAACACGAGCACCACCAACACCACCTACACCATCACAAAACCACCAACACCACCACCAACATCACCAATACCAACACCAACTCCAACACCACCACCAATACAACAAACACACCACACCACTACCAACACCACCACCACCAACACCACATACACCACCATCAACACCACTATCAACATCACCACTACCACCAACACAACCACCACCACCAACAACCCCACTAACACTACCACTGACAACACCACCAACACCACCAACATCACCAACATCACCAACAATATCACCAACACCAGCACCAACCTCAACACCTCCACCAACACCACCAACACCACCAAAACCGCCATCACCAAGACCACCACCACCAACACCGCCACCAACACCACCTCCACCAACAGCACCACCAATACCACCACCAACACCACCACCAACACCACACTCAACACCTCCACCAACACCAACAACACCACCAACACCACCAATACCACCAAAACCACCATCACCAACACCACCACCAACACTGCCACCAACACCATCTCTACCAACAACACCACCAACATTAACACAATCAACACCACCACCACTAAAACCGCCAACACCACAACCAGCAACAACACCACAACAAACACCACCAACACCACCAATACCAACACGACTAACACCACCACCAATACCACCACCATTTCCACCACAACCAACACCACAACAATCAACACCACCACCAGCAACACCAACACCACCAACACAATCACCAACACTACCACCACCCCCAACAAGACCAACAACACCACCACCAGCACCACCAACAGCACAACCAACAGCACCATCAGCACCATCAGCACCACCACTAACATCAACACCACCCCAGACAGCTCCACCACCACCATCACCACCAAAACCAACACGACCAAGACCACCACCAATACCACCACCATTACCACCACATTCAACACCACCAACACCACCACCAGGAACACAAGCACCACGACCAACACCACCAGCACAACCACCAACACTGCCACCAGCAACACCACCAACATCGCCAGCACCAACACCACCGCAAACAACACCACCACCAACACCTCCAAGACTTACTCCACAAACGCCACCATTTGGAGCACCACCTACACCACCATAACTACAAGCAATACCACCAACACCACCACCAACACCACAAACAATAACACGACCAACAACACCACCATCGCTAACACCACCACCAACACAACCACCAACAATATCAACACCAACAACACCACCACCAACACCATCAACACCAACACCAACACCTCCACCACCAACACCACCAAGAACACTACCGCCACCAACACCAGCACCAACACCACCAACACAACCACCACTAAAGCCATCACCACCAATACCACCAACACCACCACCAACACCACGAACACCAACATCACCAGCACTACCAACACCAACACCAGCACAAACACCACCATCAAAAACACCACAACACCACCACCAACACCAGCACCACCAACAACACACCAACAACACCACCAACAACACCACCAACAACACCACCAACACCACCAGCCCCACCACCACCCTCAGCAGCACCACCAACACCAACACCACCACCAACACCACCTACACCACCACCGAATACACCGCCGACACCACCACAAACACCACACACAGCAACACGACCACCAACAACCTCACCAATATCACCACCACCAACACCAACACCCCCAACACCATCCTCAACACCACCACCAATACAACCAACACCGCCACCACACCACCAACACCACCACCAACACCACTACCAATACCAGCACCACCAGCATCACCACCAACACCACCACCAACAACAAGACCAACAACACCACCAATTGCACCAACACTACCACTAACACCGCCACCAACACCACCATCACCAACACCACCAACACCACCACCAACACCACCACCAACACCACCCTCAACACCACCACCAACACCACCACAACTAAAACCGCCAACACCACAACCACCAACAACACCAACACGACCAACTCCGTCACCAATACCACCACCATTACCGCCGTACCCAACACCACACAAATATACATAACCACCAGCAACACCAACTCCACCACCAACACCACCACCAACAACACCACCACCAAAACCACCAAAACTTACCCCAGCAACGCCACCAACACAATTACCACCATTACCTGCAACACCATCAACACCATCAAGACCTCCACCTGGACCACCACCAACATAACCAACAACAGCACCAACAACACCACCACCATCAACACTACCACCAACACCACCAACAATATCACCACCAAAAACACCAACACCCCAACAACACCACCAACGCCATCACCACCAACACCAGTACCACCACAAACACCATTAACACCACTACCACCTCCAACACCACCATCAACACTACCACCACCAACACCGGCACAAACATCACCATCACCACCACCAGCAACACCACCATCACAAACACCCCTACCACCAACACCAACAGAACCAAGACCACCACCAACTAAACCACCACCACCAACACAACCACGAACTCCACCACGAACACCAACACCACCACCAAGATCACCACCACCATAAACACTACCACCAGCACCACCACCAACACCACCACCAACACAACAACACCACCACTAGCACCACCACTAACACCAACACCACCAAAACCACCACCACAACACTTCCAACACCTCCAGCAACACCACCTGCTACACCAACATCACCAGCAACACAAGCACCACCACAAACACCACCACCAATACCACCACCAACACAACCACCAACACCACCACCAACAGCACCACCAACTCCACCACCAACTCCACCACCACCACCAACACCACCACAACCAATAGCACCAACACTACCACCAGCAACACCAACACCACCAACACAACCCACACCACTAACACAAAGACCACCACCAACACTACCAGCAACACCAACACCACCACCAACACCAACACCACCACCAACACCACCACCACCATCAACACCACCACTAAGACCATAAGCAACACCACCAAGTCCTCTACCACTAACACCACGAACACCAGCACCCCAACACCACCTACACCATCACAAAACCGCCAACACTACCACCAACACCACCAAAACCACCACCACAACACTTCCAACACCTCCAGCAACACCACCACCTACACCAACACCACCACCAACACAAGCACCAACACCACCACTTTTAACCACCATCAACACCACCACCAATACCTCAACCAAGAACACTACCACCACCAACACCACCACCAACAGCACCACCAACAGCACCACCTTCAACACCACAGCCACCAACAGCACTAACACCACCACCAGCAACACACACACCACCACCAACACAACCACCAATACCACCACCAACACGACCACCAGCACCACCAACACCATTACCACCAGCACCACCAACAATACCACTACCTACATCACTACAGCCAACACAACCTACACCACCAACAGCAACACCAATACCACCACTACCAACACCACCAACACAACCACCAACACCACCACCGGCCAAACCACCACCAACACCACCAGCAACAACACCACCAACATCAACACCACCAACACACCCACCAAAACCACCACCAAAACCACCAAGACTTCACCACCAACACCACCACTAACAACACCATCACCAACACCACCAATACCACCAACAACACAATCTACACCACCACCGACAACACCACTGACAACACCACCAACACCAGCACCCCCAATACCACGCTCAACACCACCACCACCACCCTCCAACACTAACAACACCACCAATACCACCAACACCACCACCACCATCCGCCACCAACACAAACACCACCACCAACACCACCACCATCAACACCACCACCAACACCACCATCAACAACACCTACACCACCACCGACAACACCACCGACAGCACCACCACCAAAACCACCGCCCCCAATATCACTCTCAACACCACCACTAACACTACCTAAAACACCACCACCACCAACACCACCAACACCGTCACCAACACCGCCGACACCTCACCAACAACACCACCACCAACAGCACCCAAAACACCACCTCCAAAACCAACACGACCAACACCACTACCAACACTACCACCACCGACACCAGCACCGAAACCAGCAGCAACACCACCTCCACCAACACCACCACCAACACCAACACCACCAGCATCACCACCAACACCACCACCAACAACAAGACCAACAATACCACCACCATCAACACTACCACCAACGCCACCAACAACGCCAACAGTATCAACAAGAAACAAAACCACAACCCCCAACAACACCACCAACACCATCCCAACCCAAGCCACCACCAACACCTACACCACCAACACCTACATCACCAACACCTCCACCACCAACACCACCAACACTACAACCACCAACACCAGCACCAACACCGGCACCAACACTGCGAACACCACCACCACAAACACCGTAACCAAGACCACCATCAGCACCACAGTTACAAACACCCCTACCACAAACACCACCACTTCCAAGACCACCACCAACAAAATTACCACCAACACCACCAACACAACCACGGATACCATCACCACCACCACAAACACCTACTCCAACAACACCACCACCACCAACACAAACAACACCACCACAACACCACCATCACCTCCAACACTACAACCACCAACACCACAACCACCAACACCACCAACAGCAACACCATCAACACCACCACCAAGACCACGGACAACACGAACACCAACACCACCACCAACACCACCACCCCAACAGCACCACCCATATAACCAACACCACCACCACATCACCACCATTACCACCACCAACACCACCACCACCAAGACCACCACCAAGACCACTACCAACACCACCACCAACAACACCACCAACACTATCACCGACAACACCACCAACACCAACACCACAACCCCCAACACCACCCTCAAGACCATCAACACCAACATCACCAACAACACCAGCACCAACACCAAAAATACCAACAAAAACCACCACGACCACCAACAATACCACCACCAACACCACCATCAACACCACCACCAACACCAACAATACCATCACCAACACTAAAGCCGCCAACAACAACCCCAACACAACCACCAACACAACCACCAAAACCGCCACCAACACCACCACCAACACCAACACCACCAACAACACCATCACCAGCAACACCACCAACAATACAACCACCTACACCACCACAGCCAACACCACCACAGCCATCACCACCAACACCACCACCAGCAACACCAACTCCGCCACCACCACTACTTCCAACACAACCACCAGAACCACCACCAGCAAAACCACCACCAACACCACCACTACTTCCAACACAACCACCAGAACCACCACCAGCAAAACGACCACCAACACCACCAGCAGCAAAATCTCCACCACCAGCACCACCAACACCACCACCAAAACCACCACCAACACCACCAACACTTCACCACCAACACCACCAACACCAGCACCACCCCGAACTCCAACAACAATACCACCAACAGCACCGCAACAACACCGCCACCAACACCACCATTACCACCAACACCAACAGCACCACCAAAACCACCATCAACACCACCACCAACACCAACAATACCACCATCAACACCACCGCCAACACCATCAGCACCACCACCAACACCACCGCCAACAACACCACCGCCAGCAACACCACGTACACCACCACCGACATAACCCCCGGCAACACCACCAACACCACAACAAACACCAATACCAACACCACCACACCCTATACCACCCTCAACACCACCAAAACCACCAACAACACCACCACCATCACCACCAATACCATCGCCAACACAACCAGCACCAATACCGCCAACACCACCACCCCTCCACCATCCTCAACAGCACCACCACCACCATCACCAACAATACCACCACCAACACCACCACCAACAACACCGCCACCAACACCACTACCAAAACCACCACCAACACCACCTACACCACCACCGACACCATTAACACAACACCACCCCCAATACCACTCTCAACACCAACACCGCCAACAACACCATCACCACTTACACCTCAAATACCATCACCAACACTACCATCAACACCGACCGCACCAACATCACCACCAACACCACCAATAGCACCACCACCAACACCACCTCCACCAACACCACCTCCACCAGCACCAACACCACCACAAGCACCACCATCAACACCACCAACACCACTAACACCACCACCTCCACACCCGCCCACATGACCACCACTCCCACCACCACTAACGGCACCACCACCGCCGCCTCCAGCGCCACCATCACCAGCACCATCAACACCACACCCCCAGCACCACCAACACTATCACCACCAACACCACTACCAGCAACATCACCACCAACACCACCACCCCCACCACCACCCGCAACGCCAACACTACCACGCCCACCATCACCACCACCACAAATACCACCTTCCCCACCAACACCACCACCACATCCACCCACATCACCACCATCACCACCAACAGCAGCACCACCAACACCACCACCCACACCAACACCTCCACCACACCCACCACCACAACAATCCACATCACCACCACCCCCACCAGCACCGCCACCAACCTCACCACCACAGTCACCCACATCGCCACCACCACCTCCACCATCCCCACCACTACCACACCCACCCACATCACCACCACCCCCACCACCAACACCACCACAACCATCACCACCAACACCACTAACACCACCAACACCGACGTCACCACCGCCGACACAACCACCACCAACACCGACAACACTAACACAACCACCACCAACTCCACCAGCATCAAAACTATCGCCAACACAAGCACCACCAACACCACCACCCCCAGCACCACCACCAACACCACCACCAACACCACTACCAACACCACCACCACACCCAACAACACCAGCACCACCATCACCACCAGCACCACTGCTCTCACCACCAACACAACCACCACCAACACCACCAGCACCTAAAGCAACATCACCACCACAATCACCACTAACACCATCACCACCAGCATCAAAACCATCGCCAACACAACCACCACCAACACCACCGCCCCCAACACCAACACCTCCACCAACACCATCACACCCACCAGCACCACCATCACCAACAGCACCACTACCTTCACCACCAATACCAAAAAAACACCACCATCACCTAAACCAACATCACCACCACAAACACCACTAACACCCCCAACAAAACCAACACATCCTCCGCGAACAGAACCACCACCAACACCACCACCAACACCAACACCACCAACACCATCACCAGCAACACCACCAACAATTCAACCACCTACACCACCACAGCGAACACCACCACAACCATCACCACCAACACCACCACAACCAACACCACCACCCCCACCACCACCAACACAATCAATACCAACGCCGCCAACTCCACCACCACCACCAACACAACCACCACCAACACCATCGCCACCACCATCACAACCACCACCAAAACCACCAACACCACCACAAAAAACACCAACACCACCACCATTAACGGATCCTTCCACACCACCACCAAAACCAACAACACCACCCAGGTCACCACCACCCACACCATCAACAGTAGCACGACCACCACTCCCCCACCACCACACACCACTTCCTCTACATCCACAGTCAATACATTACCACCACTAACATAACCATCACCTCTACCACCACTAACACCACCACCCCCACCACCAGCATCACGCTCAACACCACCACCCGCACCACCAACACCAACACCACCACCCCACCATAACACCAACACCATATCCACCACCACTAACACCACCCCCACCAAAAGCACCATACTCAACATCACAACCCGCACCACCAACACTAACACCCACACCACCACCCCACCACTACCACCACTACCAATACCACCATCACCAGCAACGCCAATACCACCATAACCAACCCCACCACCACCCCCAGCACCACCTCCACCACCATCAACAACACCACCACCAACTCTACCACCAACAACACCACCGCCATCACCACCAGCACCACCTCCAACACCAACACTACCAATATCACCACCACCAACACCGCCACCCCCACCAACAACACCCCACCACCAACGCCTACCACCACTCCCAATACCACCAACATCACCACCAACACCACCACCATCACCAACACCACCACCCCCGACACCTCCATCACCACCTCCACCACCACGACCCCCAATAAAGCCACCACCAACACCACCACCTACACCACCAACACCACTAACATTGCGAACTCCAAAACCACGACCGCCAACAAAACCGCCGCCAACACCGCAACACCAACACAACCACAACTAACACCACCATCACCACCACCATCAAAACTTCCGTCAACACAACCAATACCAACACCACCACGCCCACCACCACCAGCATCACCCCTAACAGCACCACCCGCACCTCCATCATCAACTACAATACCACCACCAACACCACCACCAACACCACCACCCCACCATTACCACCATAACCCGTTCCACCAATACCACCACCAACACGAATACCACCAGCTACCCCACCACCCCCACTATCACCTCCATCATCACCACCAATTCAAACACCACCACCACCACCATCACCACCAGCACCATCCCCACCACCAACACCACCCCCGCACCACCACCATCACACACATCAACACGACCACACCCATGAACACCGCCACCCACACCACCACCACTCACGCCACCAACACCAACACCACCACCACCATCACAACCAGAACCTCCATCACCACCACCAACACCATCACCACCAGAGCCACCGTCACCACCAACCCCAACACCACCACCGACAACCCCACCACAACGACCACCAACACCACCACCACGACCACCACCAAAACCACCACCACCACTACTAATACCACCAACACCAACAGCACTATCATTATCCCCACAACCACGAATACAATGATCACCGCCACTAGCACCACCACCAACACCACGATCCCCACCACCAATACATACACCACCAACACCACCACCAACACCACCACACCAACCACCACCGGTTCCACCACTACCAACACCACCACCCCACCACCAGCACGAACACTAACATCATCACCAACACCACCATCACCAACACCACAGCAACCACCACCAACAATACCACCACCATCACAACGAGAACCACCATCACCACCACCAACACCACCACTACCAACACCACCAACACCACCACTAACAGCACCACCACCATCCCTTCCACCACCACAACCAACACCACCACCCATACCACCACCCATACCACCACCACCACCCGCACCGTCAACATCAACACCACCACCAACACCATCACCCTCACCACTACCAACACCACCACCTCCACCAGCACCAACACCACCACCAACCCCACCACCACCACCCTCACCACCACCACCCTCACCACCACCCTCACCACCACCACCCTCACCACCACCACCAACACCACCACCCCACCACTACCAATACCACCAACACCAACATCAACAACACCAATACCAGCACCAGCAACACCACCAGCCCCACCACCACCCCAACGACCACCTCCACCACTAATACCAACATCACTACCAACACCACCACCAGCATCAGCACCAGCACAACCACCCGCACCACCAACACCACCACTCCAACCACCACCCCCACCACCAACACCACCACTCCCACAACCACCCCCACCACCAACACCACCACCAGCAACACCAACACCACCACTGGCTCTGCCACCCCCACCACCAACACCACTAACATCACCACCCCCACCACTACCGCCACCACCCTTACCACCACCTACACCACCAGCCCCACCACCACCATCACCACCACCAACACCACCACCCAGACGACCACCAACACCACCACCAACAACACCACAACCCTCACCACCACCAACACCACCACCCCACCACTACCAATACCACCAACACCAACATCAACACCAACACCACCAACACCACCACCACCAACAACACCACAACTACCACCCCACCACCACCAACACCATCACCACCAAGACCACTACCCCCACCAGCACCCCCACCAAGACCACCACCCCCACCACCACCACCACCACCAACAACACTACCACCCCCACCACTATCACCAACACCACCACCACCAACACCACCACCCCCACCATCACCACCACCAACAACACCATCCCCACCAGCACCAAAACCACCATCATGGCCACCAACACCACCACCCGCATTACCAGCTACCCTGCAATGTACGTAAAATAAACACTTTCAACTTGCTTAACAGTAGCTACCAAACTTTAATATTGGTGTTTTGTGGCTAATATCTTCTTGATGCGCATCAACAAAGAATAGTCGACACAGAAGTCAGACTATTTCGTCACTACTCCGGAGTAGTAAGTGTAGTATTTCCCAAGCAGTGTTGCCAGGTTGACTCATTTCCCCCTGAATTAAGGGATTTTTCAAGTAAAATTTTGAAATTCAGGAATTAATATTCATTTACGTGTGCATGTCTGGTTTTAACTGAGAATTATTCATTAGACCCTTTCAGCACTAAAAGTATTACTTCATTAACTGTTTCTGCAATATACATAATTAAACAGCATTGAGTAACAATCACGGACAAGTAAATGCTACCGTTTCATAGAACGCCACATCTACAAATTATCGCAAAGCAACAATGAGTCGTTAGTTTGTTGTTCACCTCTGTGTTGGCTGTTAAGGCTTGCAAGTATGCGCGTGCTAGTTAATCACAAGCTGAGTGTGCGCGAATTTCAGCCTTAGACTAAATTACATAACTCTTCACATTTTTAAAAATTTTGAGGAACTGATTTGAAATTAAGTATCTGATTTATATCAAGTTGACCGTGCCGATTTCGAATCTGTCATTCATTTTCTCCACCACACCCAGTTCTTTTGTTATGATAACCTTTCCTATCAAGGGAAGTTCTCAATCAGTATCTCAAGAATTCTGTACTAGTGCAGATGGTTCATTAAGACAATCATTTTGTTTATTTTATTCAGTCTGTGTCATCAGAACGAAGTACCAGACTTGAAAAGAATGCATAAAGATCCTGTAAAAATATCAGATCTCTGTATCTCGTATAATCTGAAGTAGTGGCTTATTAGTAAGGCATGTCTTGATGAATTCCCTAATTTTATTACATCAAGGATTTGGTTGGATGCACTTGACAGAATTCCGACAAAATTTGGAAATTTGAAGTTCCTTTCCTCTATAACAAAAAAGAAAGATAACAATAACAACAACAATAATAATAATAATAATAATAATAATAATAATAATAACAACAACAATAATAATAATAATAATAATAATAATAATAGTAATAATAATAATAATAATAATAATAATAATAATAATAATAATAATAATAATAATAATAATAATAATAATAATAATAATAATAATAATAATAATAATAATAATAATAATAATAATAATAACAACAATAATACAGGCGGAATTTACTAGCACGTCACCTTTAGACCCCATACCCTAAACCAGTTGGGAAGCTTTTTCTATGGGATTTACTTTTAGGCTGAAGGAATCAACAATAGTTGCTCATGAGGGAGGGATTTCATCTACCTTCATAGCTACTTTCCATATGTAGTACATCTTGGTGAAAACCATCGCGTTGCTCATCGCCAACTGCACCCAAAATTCTCAGGAAAGATGTCCGAAGTACGAATGTAGAAAATGCATTTTCAACGACAGCCTATATTCTAAGTTTCTGTAGTTATTTAAAGATCATTGATAAGTACCTATTCCTTACTTCTTTGAATGACAACCGCGCGGCAAGTTCAGCGGGATTCAGTTTAGCATAAAACTGTGACTTCTGAAGCAATTGTGTGGACCAATGAAAATTCCTTCTTTTATGTTGGCTCACTTATACTGGGAAATAGTTCTCTCAGGTGTTTCAAACATTCCCGTATTTTAATTAAGGAAATTGAAGCTATTAACAGTGTAGCAACAATATTCTAACAAATTTGTTCGTATAGCTTTGAGAATGAGTTGGTGTCAACTCGAAATTTTAGTCAGCTTTGCACCAAGAACTTGCAATATTACTAAGATAAGTGAAGTTTAGTTTCTAATTTGTTCTTACTTTAAAATTCCTCTATTTTGCCCATTCCCTTCACAAAGCGTTTCATAAGCCCCAGATTTATATTTATGGGCAGAATATCACATTTAAAAGATTCACCAATAGTTTGTGTTTTATGTTCTGCTTCCATGATTCGAATTCTTTTCTCTTGGACCATTCTTTGATAATGTAGAGCTGTGCAATAGCTTCGCTGATGACCTAGAAGTTGAGCGCCCTTAAACCAAACAAACTGTGCAATAGCTTGACTATCCCATAGGCACTGGAAGTAACAGATCTGTAATCCTAGGAGAAGTCCAATAATTTTTAAATCACCACAAATACACCATCACTGCAATATTTTTAGGTCTTCCACTGCGTTTTGCATCCAATACAGAGCCTGTTTTCGGAGTTTTGGGAGATTGGCTTCACTGGGAGCTGCTTTATTGAAACGAAGAAAGAAGCTTTGGTAAGATAACGTGTATTTCCACCCGAATGCCAGTCATGCATACGTTGCTGTACATATTTAAGCTGTTGAATAACAGTTATAATACTAAATCTTAGGTTGGCAATTACCCCTCCATCGCTTCGACTAGCCGATCCACGCATGCGCCAATACTTCGTTGTTTCGCGTTCAAGTTCAAGTTCAAGTTATTTATTGTAAAAGTATTGGCCTGGTGCCGGTACATTGGGCCCGGCTTACAGGCTATATTTACATTGATTTACAGTTGACTTTGTTCATATTTACAGTTTTCGCTATATACAAAAACCCATACGGTGACCATCTGTAGGTCACGAAGAATAGTTTTCTTTTGTCTTTTGTCTGTTTCGTCTTTGGGTTATATATACATATGCACATATTTACAAATTATATACAGACACATACACGCACGCATTCACCCACACACACACTCGTACACACATACACACACATCTTCACTGGGCACACCAGAAATATGCGTCCCAGCGCACTACACTATTTACAGTTTTGACACTATATACATTGTCCCGCGGTGGCAGCTCCTGAATATTTTCCGAGGCGAGGGCCTCTGCCGGAACATGTATCTGGCTTAGGGACGAGGTTGCGTGGACGCGCATTAGTCGGCGAGCCGAGCCGCTTCTAGAACATTTTTATCCTAGTATGCTTGCGGTGCTTCGGCTCGCCTTTGCCGATGTTAGCGATCACGTCATTTTCGTGGTTCCTAATGCGCGTCCATGCCGCCATTGCTCTTTTGTCTATTGCCTCCGGGATGAACGGGATATGAGTTTCGAGGTGAAGAGTTTGGGTGGTGGTGAGGAGTGGAGCAGAGAGGATTTTTCTGAGGGAGAGATTTTGGAGGGTTTGGAGTTGTTTGAGGGCAGTTTTGGAGGCATTAGCCCAGGCCACACATGCATACAGGACCACCGAGAGAATAAATGACCTATATAGTATCAGTTTTGACTTTAGTCGCAACTGTTTACTACGGAAGATGGGGGCGCACAACTTTAGCCGCTGTCTGCCTTTATTGGCGCTATTTTTTATGTGGGTGGACCAACACATTGTTCGGTCCAAGGTGACACCTAAGTATTTAACTTGCTGACGGCAGTGCAATATCTGACCACCGACCGTTAGGTCCGTTGCCAAAGTGTGACGCCGCTTAGAGAAATGAATCAGCTGGCATTTGTCGGGATTAATTTTGATTTTCCAGTCATGTTGCCATGAGAGGAAGTTGTTAACATAACGTTGCATTTCTGCAAGGCCCAAACGTGGATTTCTATGGTGGTTGTATATTGCAGTGTCGTCAGCATACATGGCGACCTTGCATCTGGCGTCCACTGGGAAATAATTGGTGAATAATATATACAGAAAAGGGGACATTATTGCCCCTTGTGGGACGCCAGCCCGCATACACGGCCAGGTACAAACGACCTACACTTACCGAAGTTTTCACTGATTTCTTAGTACGTTTCGCCAGTTCGTTCTTTGTCATGAACCCACACAATAACAATGAGACGTTCCTCAATGGTATATTTGCTTGTATCAGCAAGTGCTTACAATACAAATAGCGTTTCACATTGACATCAACTAATAATTCGCGAAAAAATCTGCCTTACCGCTACAACATAACAATGCCCTCGCTCTATCGGAGAATTGGCAAACCAATGCAGCAAAAAGTATATGAAGCCCTCGCAACCCATCAATAGCTTTTATTTTTCGGCTTCGGAAAGCGAGTTATTTCAATATAAACATTACACGATCACGACTTTTGGCCCACCCCAGTCTTTCACATGATGAAATTATTGTTTTTGATTGTGTTTGCCATTGTCTTAATTTACATCGGAATGTCCCCCCAAAAATGTTACGTCACTGCTACATGTCATTTTTATTTTCTCTATTGGTAAGTAGGGGAAGTATTGTATTCCACCCAAAAATTCGATGTCGAGATTTCACCAGAAATATATGTTTTGAGACCCCCTAAATCCTAAAAAAGCATTTTTAGAAAAAGGTCCGTGTGTGTCTGTGTGTCAGTATGTCAGTCTGTGGACAGCATAGCTCAAAAACGAAAAGTCGGTTAAAAACCAAAGTTGGCATTTAAGTTTAATGTCTTTCAAGGATGTGACACGAGGATTTTGAAGAAAATAGCCCCACGCTAAACTGCCCTTTACATGGAAAATGTTTTGAAAATTTTGATTTTCTTGAAAATAGCTCCAACTATTTTTATTAAAATGTCATACGTTTGAGATATTTTTATGACAAATGAAATGTATATCTTGAATTTTCTGGTCATAGCCCCTGTAGTCGTATTTACTCTGGACGACTTTTGCATAACTGGTAAGCCATTAGAGATAGACCAAATTATACTATACAGAAATGTAGATCTTGCTAAAATACACAATTTATGTCTCAATAAATTTTCTTTTAGGGTGAACCATTTCGGAGATATTCCTTGTTATGTGTGTGAGTTTCGGAAAACTTAGAACTTTCGTGAAATGGATCATCGTTGTTCATTTTTTTATGTTAGTGTGCAAAGAGAACAGAATCTCAAACATTTGACTATCGCAAAAGCCTACTGTATTCTAACATTCCCCTTGCACCTACAAGGAAATAAGCAATAAGTTGTACAAATGTTTATCTTAACTAACACGAAGAAGATTAGGAACAAGAGTTTGTAAGAATGGTTAGTACAAGAGTAGAGAAAGTCATCTTCCCATATTTGGAAGTACATCCTTGAACTTATTCCGACTGCAGAGTGATGGAATTACTTCCGATAAAGTGACGCACTCAAATGACACGCTGAATCCGACTCATTTACATAGCCCGATCCGCTTCAAAAATTCCGTTAACCCGATACTACACCCTGGACATGTGATCCCTCATTTTTTTCCAACCTTATATTTCAGTATAAGGCCTTTACGGACAAGTTACGGTTATATATTTGGTTATAATTGCTTACAATGACACTATCATTTATTCCTTTTCACCACTATTTAAAAATCTAAAATATAAGTAGATATGCTAACTTTAATTGATATTCTTTACTGCACGCTGTATTCCTGGTTCTTTTTCCAAAATACCAACCAACTAAATCCTTTTGCTGACATCTGCTGTTGACAGTTTATTGTTTAGTGTGCATTCTATTACGGAAATCAAGCTGCTAGATGGCAGTAGTGTTGCACCGGAGTGTCAGTGCCATCTAGCGAATTTATTGATGCTAACAACAAAAGTGAACGAACGTATTTAATCTCTGAAAATAAGGTATTCAGTAGAGGAAAATGTGTGATTATTATTTTGTTGTTTAACGACGCTGTCAATTGCCAGGATCCCATCTGCGTCGCCGGTGTGCCGGATTTTCGTCCCACTAGAGTTCTTTTAAATACCAGTAAATCTACTGACATGGAGCTGTCGTTTTTAAGCATACCTAAAAATCAGTCTGGGCCGGATTGGAACCCGTGACCTTAGGATCAGTAGGCCAGCGTCTAACCAACTAAGCCACCCAGACCGACGGAAAATTTGTGGAAGAGTGTTTCAACGTAATAGCGGTTTAGTGAAATAATCTTTTATATTTTTAACATTTGCAATTTCTTTAACTGGCTTCTGTAATTTCATGTTTTCTCAGCATTGTAATTATATGCATAACATATCGTTAGTATTTCACTACACGTTCTCATTTTTACTTTCTCTACCATGTTTACCATATTCCAGCCAAAAACTCAATTTCAAGCAAATATGTTATATATTGTGACGCCGGCCTACAGCTGCAACATCAAAGGACGGTTGCAGCCAAGCTTTTCCACTCCACTCACGCAAACACGTGACAACAAAGAGCGCAGCGTGTAACAAGGGATTGCTACAATCTTCATGAATTTTCTAGATGCCGGCATGTTTGAAGGATTCCAGAAATATCTGTGTGACGTCATCCCCAGTAGAAAAGGACGCGAGGCCGCAGCAAAGTCAGTCTGTTGCGGTTCAGTCAGTCAGTGCAATCAGTCAGTTTACTTTTAGAGTTAGAGCTACAGTCATAAGTCGGTCAATGTGTCCTCGAGTGTGAGCCAGCTATGCGTGTGTGTTGCCGTGTGTGCGTCGTAAGAAGATCGACGAGCCTCGAGGACGTCGTAGTTAGTGTATGAGAGACAGTGAAAGTGAAGAAAGGCAGTAAAGGGACTGAGTAAGGTTATGAGAAGAACAGTTGTAGGTTGTGATAGCCTGACAGTAGACTGTGTTAACGACAAGAAGAAAACTGTATTTGTGGTAATATTTTAGAAGATAATAAAATGATAGAAAAGGTAACCGGACTGGATTTTGTCGTTTTGTAACAATATATTTTAAGGCCCCTCTGAACCCCAAAATAACATCTTTGAAAAAATCCGTGTGTGTATATGTGTGTCTGTCTCTGTGAACCGCAAAACTCAAACGAAAATTCGCTTAAATATTAAACTTGATCCTTAGGTTCTCCATCTTCCAAGAATGCAACACGAATGTTTTCAAGAAAATTCTCCAGCCCCAAACCACCCTTTATATGGAACGTTTTTTTTTTTTTTTTTTTTTTTTTTTTTGGGAATTTTGATTTCCTGAAAGAAAGTAGCTCTGACCTTTTTAGTAGAATATCATACGTCTTATGATATATAACTCTGGGTTTTTCAACAGGATTCTGCACCAGCTAATAAGGCTAAACACGTGCAACAATGGCTTAATGTTCCCGAGTTTATAACGTACCAAGATTTGCCATCGGGAAGTAGACATCTGAATCCGCTGGATTACCAACTATGGAACATCATCGAGAGTAACGCTTACTCGACACAACACAGAAGTTTCAAAGCCTTAAAACGAGATTTGAAGCTAAAGTGCAGAATTTGGACATAAATGTCATAATTGGATGATTGGCCACATGGTTTGAAAGCCTGTGTGGCCTCCAAATCAATATATTTTGAGTAAATGTCTATTGTTTGTATTCAGTACATTGTAACCAATAAATGGTATGAAAATATTTTGGATAGGTTCATTCTTTGTTGTGTAACCCACGTTTATTGTTCTGACAGAATAGGTAAATGAGTCTGATTCAGTGCGTTGTTATTAATTAAAAGTGAATATTTGAGGACTGCATCCCACTCATGACGCCTAGGGAGGTGGGGGACGCAGCGGCTGGGTGGTAGGGCTTGGCCCGGATAGCGCTGTTGCGCCGTGGGGTTAATTTTAGTTTTAGAATATTTGAGAAGAGTTGATCGCGTTACTTTACTGGAACTACTCCCACAACTTCGAGGTCGGAGTCGTTAGAAGGAAATAGTTCCGAACTTGGGAAGTAACAAGAGAGTCAAGAAATTACGAACCAACTGCGCGGTGTTTTGACTGCCGCGTCCTCGGCGTCCTTGCCGTCTGCCGCTATCATAGAAAGGCGCGGATCAAATCATACATTTTTAAAACTACTTTTAAACGCTTTACTTACCAACTTTATGAAAGGAGACGCTAAAACTGGCCACCGTCGTTGTCCATACATTTTTCGCACCTCACGTTGAGAAATGCTGGCAATTTCCTGGCAGATATTTTGTTTTAATTCTTCCAGGGTGAGTGGGTTTGTCTTGTGCACTTTATTTTTTAAGTTACCGCAGTGGGAAATGTGAAATCTCGACATCGAACTTTTGGGTAGAATACAATACCTCCTCTACTTACTATACGTAGTAGAGAAAGTAAAAACGTTTTCAAAAACCTTAAATTTAAAAACTAAAAAGAAATATTCTGAATCTTTAACCTACATTATATAAACATAGGTATTTATAATATAAAGAGTAAAAACCGTTTTAAATGTATGATCTCCAAGTATTTTTAAGTCATGGAAATAAAATGCCAATTCTTGCAAGATTTTTACTAACTTTTAGTGGTGAATTCCCTTGAATTTTCAAAGGATTGCTCGTCAACGTACGCTTTAAAGTCACGTGGTTATGGATCATTGAACCATGACATATAGAGATTGTGAAACTATAAGGTTCAAGATTCAGTGTAGGCCCAAAACACATTAAGTGTGTTTGTGAGTTTTCATCAATTTTCACCAATGCGTCCCTTTAACACTAGAATATCCAGCCATGCTTAGCAGCCTTGAATGCCCATTGGAGTCATTTTGTCCCCTTATTATTATAATTAATAATAATAATATTTATTATTATTATTATTATTATTATTAGTATTAGTATTAGTATTAGTATTATTAGTATTATTGTTATAATAGCAGGAGAGAGACGAGATTCTATCTCGTCAACTGTCCTCTGGGTGAACACCAGTGTTCAAAATCGAATGCCCGAGCCATAAATTTACCAACCGGGATCACCTTCTGAAAAACAGCCATCTAAGGATTTTCATTTTCAATGATGACGATGCGCAAGATCGGGGTCCCTAGCGATTCTAGAATTACACCAATCCTGACGCCAGCACCATCAATCCAAGGTTAGCGAGCACCCAGAAAGGGGCACCAGCCAGCAGTCAGAAGTCTCTACACAGAGCATATTACAGCGTCCCGCTGCAATGCACCAAGAACCATCGCCTGGTCCTACAACGCTGAGCCACATGGAAGGAAATGATAGGGACAGCAAGTTTGTAGGTGAGGAACTGTTCCAGCAAAACCCCTAGTTCCGCGTGGCCCTACAATGCCTATACCGATGAAAGGAAATGATAAGAAAAATGGAAGGTAAGGACGGCAACCCAGCAATGACTGCTGTGAGTTGTTAAAATAGTGACTCTACCCCTTTGGGATTATTACCTTGAAGGTGGTACCTATTTCATATCCTATCCCGTAGTTACACCAATCCCAAAGAAGAGGTCTACCTTGGTAGCGCCGCCAGCGATCTAGAACACTAGCTACCAGCTCTCCAGATAGTATCGGAGGACATTGAGGCGTCCCATAACTGCCTGAACGTGATTCGGCACCCGGATATACCCAATGTCCCATGAGTATCGGGGACCACTGCCTCATCGAGCCCAACCCAATCTGAACAACTGTGAGTGCTAAGGGACAGCAGCGTCCGCATCACAGCAGCTGAAAGGGTCGGATACACCAAGAAATTCATAGGAGAGGAACCACCCCAGCATTGGTCTACCTATTCTGGAAAATCATGAGTCAGGCTGGCTCCCAGAGGAATCTATCATTTCATCCCTGCCTCCTGGAGGTGGTAGCCGCAGTAGATCTGTCTCCGCCCCACGTTGAGCTATTCAGAGATGAAGGTTTTGATGTTACCGACTTAAAATTGCCATTCCAGAGCCCGGAATTGACCACGGGTCCTAGCAAAACAGCTGCCAATGAAACCACGAAGCTACATATTATGGCGCCTCAGTTGCTATACCAAATCGCGAATTTCCTGTCCAGAAAAGAACAGCGTAATATGACGTATATGTAAAATTGTACGTAATACTCGTACTACGATAAGTCTGGACTACAAAGTTCAATAACATGTATCTTTGATAAAGTCTTGAGTGATACAGATAATTTCAGCAAGAAGCTCTCTGATACAAGGTTTCATGGCAATGTTGATATTTATAATTCGCGCATTTATTCTTCAGCAATGACCTTGGTCGGTAATACAGTGAGCGAGCCTAGATATTGCCCTTTTCACTCCTGTATTCGGCAAACATATGTCTCATCTTACTTTATGCAATAGGTGGCGTGAACCATCTGCCCTTCTGTAAAGTTAACTCCGAGTATTGTCACACGGGTATTAGTTTGTATATATTGAGTTAACCAGTCCTACAAACTCTTATTCCACTATCCTCTTCATGTTAGTCCAGATATACATTTACAAAAATTATCTTACTGTTCATTTTCTTGTAGGTGCAACGGGAATATGGGAATACAGTAGGGTTTGAGCGATAGTCAAATCTTCTAAAGCTTTGAGATTCCGTTTATTTTTGCACGACTGAGATATAAAAAATGAATAACGATTTTCTATTTGTGGAACGTGTGAATATTGCAAAACACACATGTGACAAGGAATATCTCAGAAATGGTTTACTCCGAAAAAAATTGCACAGACGTTTGTGTTGTCCAATTTATAAATGCAGCACCCGCACCTGTTGGGGTAACGAAACCGTTGATAAAGATGTGGATAAAAGTTTGTCACCGACGTCGAGTGTTGGGCCAAGAAATGGAGGAACCGTTGTGGTCTAAATGATAGATCGGAAGCCTAAAGAGTCGTCTCCGGTTGATGGACAAAGTAGTTCACCAAACAGAGCGGCAGCCTGGGAAAACTGACCATGCCCTCCAAAGCTCGACATTTCCGAAAAACCAATAGGTAAAGCAAAAGATAACGAACAGAAACAATTACTGGGGTACAACGGCGTTTCTCGAAATTGGAATACTTTCACAATGAATAAGACTGTGAGGTGCACCTACCGTAGCAGAAGAAACTGCAAGCCCAGCTCACCCTAAGTAAGGCTTTGCCTGTGCGATAAAAACGGAGTCAAGCTTCCTCTGCCACACCTTAGGGAAATGAGTGATAACTATCAAACCGTAATCTAACTTAGCCCGACATAGAGAAGTATATATGGTATAAGCTCTGGGAGTGAGCCCCCACCTACGCCCTTGCAAATAACGGAAGACGGTTGCTACCAGCTAAGAGGGACGAATGAAAGTGAACGCCTACGATTTGCATCCCAGGTTATGGTCTAAGTGCAAACCAAGAAATTTGACGGATCGAGCCAAAAGAAGAGGACATTCCCCATGCAGCAGAGGCGGTCCACGTTTAAAAACTACCGGTATATGTACATTTGTTGGGGTTAACCGTCACGCTTGGGTCATTAAACGTCCCAAGTAGGAGGTCCAAATCGGTCCGAAAGGTGGTCGGAGACATGCAGAGTCTGTAAAGTGGTTCGGGAGTATAAAACTAAATTGTCATCATATAAAAGGAGTTGACTGTGCTGAAACGATAATTGAATCATTACATGAATGTACAGGGTAAAAAGGAGAGGACTATGGGAAGTACCCTGAGGGAGGCCTTGGGAACTAAGACATGCGGAGTATTCTTGTCTGCTTATCAGAAACCAATCAGAACTTAATGTTGCAAAGAAAAGGGAAGACATCTACTTTCAGAAGCAGTCAGGTTCATTCATCACCTTTTTGCTCGTGATTATTCGTTGTTCTCTTTGAGTTTCACACTGTGTTAACTTTTCTCTGGAAGACGTTAATGAAACAAAAGAGGCATCACGCAAAGTTAGTTAACTTTATGTTAGAGCATTTTTAACATCCGTTGATGAAATGTGCCTGGATTGGAGGCGATGTTATTTTGTTTACATGGCGGCGCACGCGCAGTTCTTCCGATGGCCGCAAAAGAACAAATGCAATTCAAGCATTCGTGGACTTCAAATTTTTGACTTTGCCCTTGACTCTTCACGAACCTCAACAATGAAGTTCACCATCGAAATGTTATTCTATACAGATAAAGCCAAGGACCTTTTGTAGTGGATAATTATCTCAAATACGTTAATTAAGATAATATTATTTACGTAAGAGCAGCAGATATCTTGAAGTATCAGATTGATTGTAATAAACGATGATTTCCGCATACAGTAGTACCCAGTTCAAAGTACTAACTGGTACAAAACAAAGCTTTTAAAGGTGTCCCGACAAAAGTCTTGTTTATGTACATAAAATGTCCTCTTCTCAGTGAGTACTGGAATGAAAATGCCGAACACAGTAAGAGTTGCATTAAATTAACTTAAGCTTTTAAAGAATCTGATGCGTTGCACTCACATGACTTTCTCTACTCTTGCACGAATTATTCTTACAAACACTTATCCCTCAATCTACTTCATGTTAATGAAGATAAACACTTGTAGAAATGATTGCTAATTTTCTTGTAGGTGCAAAGGGAATACAGTGGACTTTAAGCGATAGTCAAATGTTTTAAGAGTGGTAGCTTGTGATTTTGAAATTACGTTCTCTTTGCATTACCAAGAGAGAAAACAATTGAATAACGACTTCCCATTTGAGAATGGTCTATAACTATTGCAAAATACAAATAACAAGGAATATCTTCGAAATGGTTAACTTCACAAAAAATCCTTAAACATAAATTGCGGGTTAACGAGACTTAGATTTTTTGTGCCGTAGTAAGAGTTGTTCTATCTCTTGCAGTTTACCAGTTATGCAAAAGTCATCAAATCATGGGCTATAGCCAGAAAATTCAAAATATAAATTTAATTATTTTTTCGAAAAATGCTCCATGTAAAGCGTAGTTTAAGGTGGAGAAACCTTCTTCAAATCTCGCTGTCGCATCTTTAAAAGATATTAAACTTAAATACCAACTTTGCCACACTGGAAAGTCGTCCTTTAATTCATAATATAATCTTATAATTTTAATAAATGCAACTTGTGATAGTCTCTACACCATTCGTTCGGTCTGGTTGGCTCAGTTAGACGCTGGCCTTTTGATCCCAAGGTCGCGGGTTCAAATCCGGCTCAGACCAATGTTTTAAAGTGTGCTTAAAAACGACAGTTCTATGTTAGTAGATTTACTGGCATGTAAAAGAACTCCTGTGGGACAAAATTCTGGCATACCGGCGACACTGATGTGATCCTGGCAACTGATAGCATCGTTAATAATGTAATCTAGACTACTCCACTCCTGCTACCCCTTGGTGGTGGTATTATCACTTTGGTTATAACATCTGCTCCTTTTCATATGTCTCTGAACATCCCAAGTATCCATGCGCAGTAAAAAATAATTAGCGGACAGTTAAAAAATGGCAGACAAAAGATTTGACGAATATTCTAATGAGGATATTTTAATTGAAGAGGCGAAATCAAACAGCTATAATTTTAAATATAACAGACCTGCCTTAATTGATAGCCTGCTAACGCAAATTCGTTCATTTATATTCATAATATGAGCAATTCCTCATTTCCCTGGATTAAAAGCTAAAATTATTATTGTCGTTGCTCTCACTGCCTATTGGATTAGTCGTAGTGCCAACTGTGACAGTAAATCTTAATTAAAATGTTATTATAAGTTGTTTACTTTTAAATCACTGTTAATATTAAGTATTCTTAAATAAATTAAATATTTCGTGGAATACTCTAAATAATTACCATTCGAGATTTTTATAAGTATTTGAGAATTTTTCTCGTTTTTCGCGCTCACAAAATTATCGTCATATGAAAACTTCTTGTGGTATTGCTACAGATAAATTGACAATCACTCGTGGCATTATTTATCACTAAATGCGATACTTTCATGCACTATAAAATCCCTAAATATGCATGCATTCATGCACTATGAAACTATGGAACATGCACGATCAAAGGAAAAATACACTAAAATATGCACTGTCATTCTCGTGTCAGTTTCATTACATCATTTTACTTGTTTTAGCACACTTAACTAAGAATATTTCTACATCGTTTTCTGTGAGGTTTCAGCATTTGTAGGTCAACACTTTTTTTTTTTTGGCAGTACATTGCAAGACGTTATGGTGTCAGGTTGAATTGTTCATTTGAATGTTCGCCACAAAGAAGCTTTTTCACTGAGCACAAGAATGCACTTATGACCCTCCCAGTTTCTTCTCTGGCACTACACCCACTTTGCCAGGGGCAGAACTGAGGGATCTTTAAAATTCCTCAACAATTGGCATTCAGTCTACCAATGGCAGGCATGTGGCTTCTAATTGTTTAATCAAGAGGGTAGATTAGAGAAGTTGGTTTTAATGTAACTCAAACCTCACACTCTAAAGGACACTGACCAGCACGAGCTGTGGCAATGAGTCAACTGGGTGCGTTTCCCTGCTTTCGAAGGTTAAATTCCTCGCCTCTCTCATATAACTGGTTTGCGCTGGACTTGTGAAAGTACATCTCAATTCACAAAAGAGCCAGGAGACTGGAAATAAAATTCCGAGAATGGGAAATTATGCAAGGATATATATTTTTACTTTCTCTACTGCGTATAGTAGAGGAAGTATTGTATTCCACCCAAAAATTCGAAGTCGATATTTCAGCGGAAATATGTTTTGAGGCCCCCTGCATCGAAAAACAAAATTTTTATAAAGAGTTCCGTGTGTGTGTGTGTGTGTGTGTGTGTGTGTGTGTGTGTGTGTGTGTGTGTGTGTGTGTGTGTGTGTGTGGACAGCATAACTCAAAAATGAAAAGTCAGTTAAAAAACCAAAGTTGGTATAAGTTTAATGTCTTTCAGAGGTGAGACACTAAGATTTTGAAGAACATTCCTTCACGCTAAACTACCTTTCATACGGAAAATTTTTTAAAAATTTTGATTTTCTTCAAAGTGGCTCTCACGATTTTGCTTTAAATGCCATATGTTTGAGATATTTTTATAACAAATATATCTTGAATTTTATGACTATAGTCCATGAAGCCCTATTTACTCTGGATGACTTTCGCATAACTGGTAAACCGTAAGAGATAGACCAAATTTTACTATACAAAAAACGTAGTTCTTGCTCAAGCACAGATAATTTTTTTTTTTTTACAGAGTGAACTATTTCGGAGATGTTCCTTGTTATTTGTGTGAGTATTGAAGAACTCAAAAAGCTTTAAAAGATTTGATTATCAGTCAAAGCCTACTGTATTCCCATATTCCTCTTGCATCTACAAGGAAATAAGCAATTAGATAATTTGTACAAAAGTTTATCTCAACTAATACGAAGAAATAGAGGAATTGTAAGGATGGTTAGTACAAGAGTAGAGAAAGTCATGTGAGTGCAACATATCAGAGTTTTTAAAGTGAGGAACACGAGTAAAATAATTAGCACAAAAGTTGAGAAGTTGAGAAGTTCACTCAGTCATTAAAACATATGTTTAAAATGAATATAATGTATATTATATGCACGATAAAACCTAAAATTCCTTAAATATGTTTTTATCCCCAAAATGCCAAAACATGCACGGAAAAAGTAGACATATTTGTAACCGGAAAGTAATGAAAATGGGTAGGCAGAAAGTTTGAGCAATGGCATATGTTCTTATAAAAAATGCATTTGTATGAAGATCTGGTGTTTACCCATCACAATTACGCAACTTGCAGTATTATACTTAAATGTCATGCTTTGCATACAGGGGCAAAGTATGATTTAGTCAGGTGATAGAGGGCAAGGACTTTCGGAGGTGTTTATAAAATATGCATGTTGAGGACATAATTAGGCATACACATTTGGACACTCCATAATCTATATTACACATAAAGCAAACATTACACCGATTGGTAACACTATTAAATCCACTGGGTTCACTATACTATGTTTAAACAGGACTACATGGGCTATAGCCAGAAAATTCAGAATAAACATTTAATTTGTCTTGTAAATATCTTTAACGCATGGCATTTTAATCAAAATCGTTAGAGCCATTTTCGATAAAATAAACGTTTTGGAAAAATTTTCCATGCTCTTTTTTTTTTTTTTTTTTTTTTTTTTTTTGATTCGAGGGCCTCCGATGAAACTTCGACGTGAATTTTTGGGTGGAATACAGTACTTCCTCACACTCCAGACTTAAAATATCTAGGCGCAACGTTACAAACTAATGCTAAATGTTTAATAAAAGATGTAAGACAAGGCAACTCACTCAATAATGGCGTCAGAACGCTCTGCCTAGAGACAGCTATGTCAATATGTTGTTGTTTTCTAGTGCCTTGCATCTGGCAATGAAGCCATTAGCTTTCGTGCTTTCCAATACTTTTGAACTGTAGTTTCTTCTGATCTTAATGCTTCACAGGTCTTCAAGTGGTCTTCGTTCATTTCTGCTGGATCGTTACACAGGACACATATTGGTGAAGCTGAGATACCTATTCTGTAGAGATGACTTGCTAAGCAGTCGTGATTTGTCAATAGTCGGAAGGCTGCAACCGCTGTTTTCCTTGGTCTCTGGGGGATTATATCTGGATTGGAAAGTAGTGTAATCCATTTTTTATCTTTGGCATTTGTTTCTATTTCTTGTAGGTATGAATGACAAAAATTTTTAATGATCAAGCGTTTTATTGAGGAATATGAGAAATTGAATTTAGACTTTTGTTTTATTGTTGTGCCTTTCTTTGCAAGTGAGTCTGCAGCTTCATTCCCCATGACTCCACAGTGTGCTGGAATCCATTGGAGATGAACAGTCTTATTAACTTTTTGGAGTTGTGTTAACATTTTGTAGCATTCTCTAATTTTTGTTGACTTCTTTGTAATATTTGAACATATGCAGCTTTAGAATCTGAAAGAATTACTGCCGTGTTAAATTTATTTAAGGGAAGATTTAATAATTGTCGGAGAGCAATGTGTATAGCCTCTATTTCTCCATCATAATTTGTTGTATCTCTGCCAACAGAATGATAAAAGGAAAAATGTGAACACGTAACTCCAGCTCCAGTAAGGTTTTCCGTGGAGGATCCATCAGTATATATGTGCAGCCATTCTTCTGTGGGATACCTAGTACTGATTGTTTCCAGAGCTAGAAGTTTTTGTGTGTCTGATTTACTTATTTCCTCTATTAATTCCAAATTGAAGGTAGGTTGCAACAATGCCAATGGATTTTCTCTTATAAGTGCTATGTCAATATTCAGAGCAGCAATACTGACATCTTCATTCTTTCCCCTCGTATCCTCCCCTTATGTAGGATTTACAAGCCAGTGTCTAGGGTCAGACGCCTGTCGGGGAGCAGAGGGACCTCTGGACCAGACAGAGTGAAGACCTGGAAGCGGGTGGTCAGCCAAGCACCAGGTATGATAGTGAGGATGAGGGTGATATGAAATGCAGGCGAAATGGGTGATTGGAAGGGTGATGAAGGAGCAATTGGTGCGATGAATGGCGGGGGAAACTGGATAACCAGGAGAAAAACCGCCCAGACGCCGCTTCGTCCACCATGAATACCACACGCGGGTCCCGCCTAGGTGGAGCGGTCTAACCACTCAGCCACGGCGCCACCATTATACTTCCAGACTCAGGGAAGGATGAGGAATAATCCTGGCTGGTGAACAATTCCTACCCCCCTGCTGGGAATCGAACCCGGAACCCCTCGCACAGTAGGCAGGTGCTGTACCAACTGAGCTACGGGGCCAGCCCAATACTGACATATGGGATTGAAATCAATTGATCACATCTCACACTTATCTACATTAAAAAGTTATTGGAGTGTCTACGAACACAAGATCCAGACTGTGTACCTTCTGGCGAGCCAACTAACTTTACGTCATAGGGATCATGATCGACCGGAAATTTTGAGGCCAGACACGTGTTCAGATGTTAAAGGTGTTTTTTTTCCTGAGCCACAGTCAGCATATCGTGTTAGTGCTGAAGATGCAACATTTGTATCTCGCGTTGTTCATCATACAAATCCATTGAAACAATATCATCATATGTTCCAGACAGGAGTAGTAGACTTTATTAGTATTAGGAATAATGTATATATATAATTTAATGGTGTTCAAATTTACATTATACTGAAAATCTACAGCACGTTCAATAATAAGTAAATAATATAAATTTTATTCTTGCATTTTGAGTTTAATTGCTCAATCCAGAGCTAACCGTCAGCTCTCCATAGAATGAACTAAATATCACATTTTGATGGGTGATCAGAAAGAGTTACAATAGCAAATTACATACATTTGAAAGTTTTCAAAAAGGAATGATCTTCTATTTGCACGCAACATTTACTTGTGGTGGGGAAAAGACCTTTCAACATCGCATGATGTTATTGGGGCATATTTGAAATAAGTCATATCAGAGTTCAATTGAGGTTCAACTTCATCCAAACTCGGCACAAATATTTGCAATTTTTCACTTATCAAACTCTTGGCTTTAGGCATGACCAACTGAGGGTGTTGGCAATCTCAGGCATACACACACACGAACACATACAGGCACACACAGACAGACATACACAGACACACACAGACAGAGACACACAGACACAAACACACACAGATTGCTGATTTGCAATTGTTTTTCAGTCACTTCCCGCAACAGCCAGACCAAAAGTGGTTATGGATAGACTTCGAGGAATGCTCCTAGAATAAGCTGCACACGTGATTGACGGTCCGTTTCAAGGACCCAAGACCTGCCGTGGGCCGAGTATTATACAACACTTGGAACCACCGTTGAGAGCCGGTCGTCATCTTCTCTGGAATTACCCAGTGTGTCAGTGTAATGGAATTTTTGTCTTGTGTTATGTCAATGTAAATAGAATAACACTTTCTAACCAATACAAATTTTGCGTTTACTGAAACTGATATCGTCAAAACAATGGACCAAATACCGAGCGCAATGGCTAAGGCGGTAACATCTGTGGGCCACATCCGGGAGATCGCGGGTTCGATTCCCATGGCCGATCTACTTGACCCATAGGTTTTCTCGGAGGTTTCTCCGCGTCGCCAGGCGAACGCTGGGAATGATTTCCATATCCTCCGAATTTCCTCTCCCTCCATTTCGTTACATTAATTATTATTTCATTTCACCTTTCTTCCCGTTAGGTTTCTTTCAGGGTTGGAAGCGTCGGCGAGCGCCCAGAAAGCAGCACGTTAGAGGGAAATCTTGTCCCCCGGATTAGAAGTTGAGCCACTGGTGCAAGTCCGAGGGTGGAGGGGGCTGAGCAAGCCTCCACCGGGGTGCTTCTAACTGGGAAAATGTAGGGACTCAACGTTCCGGCCGCCTTTAGGATCCGTTCGCCTCATCCATGGTCCCAGGAGGTGCTCCGTGAGGGACATAGGCACAAAAGATCGCCTTTCAGTCGAGATGCTAGGTCCCCCTTCGCAAGTTGTCATTGAGTCATGGATCAAATGGAAGACTTCACTTCAGATCGCTTGGAAATGATGGAAACTATATTTTAGCCTACACATACAGAAATTGCACCTTAACGTAACCCCGTGGCACAATAGCCCATCCGGGCTAAAGCCTACCGCCCGACTGCTACGTCTCCCACCTCTGCTCACCACAGACCTCATGTGTGGGGTGCAGTTCTAGAGGTGGGACGTCGTGAGCGACCCGGTCCCTCTCGGCTCATTATAGATACGGTCTTCATGACCAGGAGCCACTTACTTTTCAGTCAAGTAGCTCCTCAATTGGTCCATCAGGGACCTAACGAGGCTGAGTGCACCCCGTGCCAGATCTCTCAGCGGGAGAAAAATCCCTACGCGAAATTACACATAAGTGAGTTAAATTACCAAGTTCTGAATTGTTTTTCCTTAAGTTTTTATGAATAGTTCTCTAAATAATGTCAATTATTTCAAGTGGTTATCCGCATTTAAAGCTTACATGTTTGAGTCTACAATAATTAATTTATCCATCAGCAAAAAATAACATTTTACTCTTAAAAAACGTAAATTCACGTACCTTAAATACAGAATCACACTTTTGCAGGCTTGTTCTTGGTATAATCAGGTGTCTTCTGAACCTCAGTTATTTACTTATGTGTATCAGTTTACTGGAAATTAAAAAAATGATGTGTTACACTCACATGACTTTCTCTACTCTTATACTGACCATTCTTACAAACTCTTATTCCTATATATTCTTCGTGTTAGTTAAGATAAACATTTGTACAAATTATCTTATTGCTTTTTTCCTTGTAGGTGCAAGGGGAATATTAGAATACAGTAGGTTTTGAGCTATAGTGAAATATTTTAAAACTTTGAGGTCCCGTTCTCTTTGCACGCTCAACATACAAAAAATGAACAACGATGTTCCATTTCACGAAAGCTTCTGTTTTTCGAAACTCGCACAAATAACAAGGAATATCTCCGAAATGGCTTACTACAAAATAATTTATTCGGTCATAAATTGTGTTTTAGCAAGACCTACATTTTTGTATAGTAAGATTTTGTCTATTTCTTACGGTTTACCAGTTATTCAAAAGTCATCCAGAGTAAACAGGACTACATAGGCTATAGCCAGAAAATTCAAAATATATATTTCTTTTGTTATACAAATATCTTAAACATATGACACTTTTATCAAAATCGTTGGAGCCATTTTCAAGAAAATTATAATTTTCGAAAAATTTTCTATGTAAAGGGTAGTTTATGGTGGGGCTATTTTCTTCAAAACCTTCGTGTTGCATCATTGAAAGACATTAAACTTAAATACCAACTTTGGTTTTTAACTCACTTTTCGTTTAAGAGTTATGCTGTCCACAGACAGACAGACACACACATACACACACACGCACACACACACACACACACACACGCACACACACACGCACACACACGGGCCTTTTTCTAAACATGCTTCTTTTTTGGATTCAGGGGGTCTCAAAACATATATTTCCGGTGAAATCTGGACATCGAATTTTTGGGAGGAATACAATACTTCCTCTACTTACCAGTAGAGAAAGTAACAATGTTTCCAAAGTTGGCAAATTATCCTCTTTGACTGCCAGGTCGCAACAAATTTCTTGCCGACCAGCTTATGAAGAAGAAATGGATCTAGACTTTATATTCACCCTGCAGTTAAATAATATAAGTAACGAGTGTCTCTGTATTTCGAATATATATATTTTTAAGGTTACCGTCGCACAAATCATGACTTGTATGTCCTACTAGATATCTGTGAATTTCCTTCACCAGCCGATACCTTTGTACATGGAATTTTCTGCAGTGACCCCTTTCATCAGAATTACATAATCGTTTATATTAACAGGAAGTGTTTCTTGGTCCTCCTACGTAAGCTTCTTTGAGAATATGTGTGACGTTATTAGACGTTATTCGTACTTGAAATTGACGCATGAACAACACATCACTCAGGTGTTGTTTGCTTTCTGTAGTCCAATGTAAGCCGTGCTCTGTTAGCAAACGATAATTTCTTGAGAAATCTAAACCTCATGTATATGGACAATTGATCTTCACCATGCCACGTAAACAAACACGCCTATTTTTCTATCTGGGGCGATTTAAATTTTGTTGCGCTTACATATTCATAAACTTGTTCATTTTACATCCATCCACGTTTAACAAACCCAATAGGATATTGATTTTAAATAACGGAAATATAAGTGACAATTTGGTAAATTAAATAACAACTGAGACTCACGTGATATTCCACCGATAACGTCCATACGCTTTCTAAACTCTATCCGTGATTTTCTTAATTTGCTTTAACTTGTTATTTACTAATATATTCAAAGTAGATAATTTGCAAGAGTCTAAATAAATTTAAAATACATCAATTTCCAGGTGTATTTCACACATAATATTTAATGGCCATATTCTGGACACGTTGAAGACATTTCTTCAAGAAAATGTTTTCTGAAAAAATCGCATTTTTTAGCATTTAGGTACCAGAGTAACCCTTAACTGTAAACAATGAGATGTTTGTGTTTTGTTTATGTGTTCTGTGTTTGTTTCTTGGATTAAGATTGTGTGCCTTAATAAGATAAATGCACTACTAATTTGCATTGTTGATTTTCCGTAAATACTATGACATTAACTGGTCTAGCGTTTAAACAAAGCACCGCACCAAAAAACTTTCCTTAACAAAAAGTGTTTAAAATGATGTTATCTATCAATTCTCAAAGTTTGTCGGTCTAATTTTCGGACAGCTTGTATATATAATGTGGTTGTAACAAACATGTATGTCAAAATTTGTGAAACTTTTCTTGCGGATAGAGGATAAAAGAAGTTATATGAACATAGGTCCAGAAATTGTTTATTTCCTTTCTAGGTCACTTTTTCTACAGTCAAACCCCATACAAGAATACTCGATGAGAGAACCATTTGGAAACCGGAAACCACAGCACATGTTCAAAATGACTGCAATTCTTCCGTCAACCCGCCGTCGCATGGGCTCGCTAATTTGCTGAGTTAGGCCTGAAGAGTTTTGTGTTTTATGTCAGCCTTCCACAACACGAGCATGAACAGTCTAATCTGGAAGTGGAGTTAGATGAACAAGAGATTTCAAATGTGCACACAAATAACAATCTAGTGGGTTTAAGTCAGGTGAAAGTGGAGGCCACGGAATTGGTCCACCTCTCCCTTTCCATCTACCAGGAAACCTGCTATTCAGAACTCAACGGATAGAAAGACTGAAATGAGGAGGAGCTCTATCGTGCATTAAGTACATGTCTCATCGTGTTGCTAATGGAGCATCTTGCAACAGATCAGTACTGCATTGTAGCAAAATGACTTCATCATCTCCACCCGATTTAACCAGATGTAAAAGCAAATGTTCACTACTGTACAATTAAACAACAGTTTTGTTGTGGGGTTATTGCCACAGGACAGTCAGTATTACATATCTCACCGTATCAACAGAGTTGTAGAGAAAGAGATGGAAATAAACTATTTTCGGACCTATATAACCTCTATATGAAAGTAATGTTTTCCCAAAGTTTTGATACACCTTTTTGTTACATCCTGTGTATAGGACATAAGAAGTGTTGTGTAATCAAACATGAGATCAGCTCCTGTCGGCAATATTTAAAATGGTAGGTCACGGCCAAATCTAAGCACCATGATTATACACCAGGTAGCGTAAAACCTCAAATCAGAATCCTATGTGGTTCAAAACCTGGCAATGCCTGAAGAAAGAAATGCAGAACTACTCCTCTTGCAATGCAAGATAGCGCAATGCGTGGTTATGTGACCAAGGGTGCAAACTCTTGCGATAATGCTGCAACTGAGCTTGGTTTTTGTTTGTGAATGGGAGCTTTTTAGGAATGCCTGGATGTGAAAATATTACTGTGGCAAAATGACAAAATCAGTCCAGTTATTTCTCTATCACTTTTATTTTTCTTCAAAAATGTTGCATAAAAACACAATTCTCTTTTGCTGACGTTAACACAGTCTACAGTCATTCGTGATATAGGAAACTCACAGCTGTTTACTTCTCGTAACCTTTACTCTGTCCTTTCACTGTCTCTTCACTTCCTCTGTCTTTCATACGTCATAAACGGCAAGTCTGCTTGTTTAAGAATTTTGTTTTGCTTGTTATCCATATAATCCCGGATTTTCGGAATTGGCCGTGGTCCCAGTTAGTCCGGATAAGCAAGATTCTAATTAGCTCGCTACAACTGCTTTTTCTTCCTTCCTCATTTCATTTCATTTCCCTTGTCATCTTTCAGGTCGATTGTCAGCTCGGTGGTTCGGGTGGTTGGAGACAGATGGTGCAGTTGCTTGCTCTTGGTAAATCCTTCTCCCCGGCCCCGATGTGGTAGCTGTGTGCCGCTGCCAGGGCCCTAAAGTCGCTTCGACGTCCTCTCTGGGTAACGGTGAAGAGTTTCAGGTCGTGTGTCCGGTGGCCCTATGTCAACAATTAGAGACTTCCACTCGTCTCTGTGATGCTGTCTTCAGGGGGCGATAGCCCTAGTAGATTCAAAAATAAACTGGATGACCCAGTGAACTTCGTACCACCTAAAATTGACGTGATTTTAACTCTTCGTAAGTGATTATCAATGCTAATCAACCTTCCAACTCCAATTCATTGAGATCAATAATAATATGGTTCGAGTATTGTTTCGCTAAAACACATTTTGCGGTTGTATCTAAGCCTGCCCTAATTCTTCGAGTATAGCTAAAACAAAATTGAACTAATCTTTTGTTTATTCCTAAGCCTGCAAAGAGTGGAATGGCTGATGAAAATGAATGTTCTCAAAAAGTAATTAAATTCAGTTTAATCAAATCTATTCTCAAAATACTTATATACAAGCTACGAGAGATGTAGAAAGAGTTGCATGGACCTTAGATCAGTTTGCTGGTTTGTGTTTGTCTAGGATGGGTTTGCCACATGTTTCCATGTTTTTACCTAAATTTGGCAGTAGGTGAACTGATTCTAGCCACGGGTTTAAGGCCAATATAGGGTATCGCGCACTTTTGTGACACGACAGGGTAGTTAGAACATTTAGGCATTCTCAAAACAGCTTTGATTTTACTTGGTCTGAGGAGAGTGTTCTAAAACCAATTTGGCTGCATCTAAGGATGAGATTTGGTTTATCATGATAACCTTTCTCATGGTCTCTTAGAGCTCAGCTCAAGATAGCAAATAGTTCTGTCTGAAAAACTGTGCAGTATTTCCCAAGGTATATACTAATTGTTGTCCTTGGAGAGAGGCCATGTAAGCCTGTGCACGATTTTCTCCCTATACGGCATCCATTTGTAAACCACACAAGTTGGTTACATTCTTTACCAGGCGTTCTTCCCTCGATCCAGTCTTCTCGGGATCCCAGAGTTACCTTAAGTGGACGAAAACAAGACAATTGAGTATTGACCAGGTCAGACCTCATACTCCATACTGGAATATCCAGGAAATTTAGGATATAGATCCACAACTACGAAGCAAACTTCTGTGGTCTAACGAGGCAAATGCATTCTGTGCGGCACCGGGAAGTGCTTTTATTAATAAATATGTACAACATATCCAAAAATAATTAAAATCGGTTTCCTCCCTAGAGAGTTGCAATCTAATAGTAAACGACCAGCTGTTCACAAAGCCTTCAGCTAGCATTTCGATGGAGGATACCCAGTTTGTAAGTGCAGTTAGAAATCAGCGAAGTTGTTTGTGGTGTACAATCATTTCTGATCACAAATTTGGAGCTTTAAAAAGTGGAAATTCTACTACATCAGTACGTGATAGTACACAACTGGTGTAGATATGCACTGACACTATTTACAGAATCATTAAGGAGTAGTCTGAAGACAGGGTCGCTGGAAAGAAGTGACTGTCTGGATGTCCCAGAAGACAGTTGGAAATTCATTTACCCTGCAGCCATAACAACTGTATATTATCGCAGTTATACGCTGTTTAACTGATATAAGGGGATCTTTATTAAAATAAGATATCTTTTACGTAAGCAGTGGATTTCACGCCAAGTATAAAGAATGCACTAAAACTTGGCAATCTGGTTGATTATAAACGCCACAAATGTTTAATGGGATTTAAGATATTTACATTTTCTTGGGACACTGAAGAACCTATGATTCTCGGGCACAGCAGGAAGCTGGTGTATTTACAGAGTTTACAAAGTATTTTCCTCCTAGTATATTCTATATAACCTGTAACACAGGTACGCATTTAGGCGGAACACTTTCGTTGCTATTATCGTTGAAAATATGTTTCACAATGACGTGTAAAAATCACTATTGAAAATTGGTTAAACACTTGCGAAAATGCAAAGAAAGTGGAAAAGTATTATTGGAAGAAAGGTGATTTAGTAGGATTGGATTGAACGCGGACGTGATTCCACACTGAGTCTTACATTCGGGCTATTGTGTGTCAGACCCCTGAGAGGAAGGGATGAGATGGGATGAGATGGTCAAGCCAATCAATTTTGTTTTTCATAAACCCGATCCACTGTCTATTGCACAGTGGACCTTTACATTCTTACAGAATAAATAGAACGTGTTTTAATACTAGCTGAGCGATTTTCAATACCACTTTTCTTCAGAACGTAATTATCCTTGCTGGATTTGCGCCAGGTGTAAAAAACTTCTCTTCGACAAATCGTGCCCCCCGCAAGTGAAAAAATTCAAATTGGAGCAAACGGAGCAGCGAAACCTCTTACATGAATATTTTCGAGACATGTAGAAATAATATACATAAATTCCAGATATAGCATTTTGTGGCAATTATTGTAAACACTCTTTAAATAAACTCGGAATTTTAAAACAAAACATGGAGTAATATATAACAGCTCATACATAAATATTTTCATAATATTTGGGTGA
This sequence comes from Tenodera sinensis, assembly GCA_030765045.1. Taxonomy (NCBI): domain Eukaryota; kingdom Metazoa; phylum Arthropoda; class Insecta; order Mantodea; family Mantidae; genus Tenodera; species Tenodera sinensis. The sequence goes on from CM060972.1 coordinate 55,340,323, forward strand.
CAATGGCACACATTTAAAGCGTATACCTTTAGCTTCAACTTCCATAACTAGAGCACACAAAAAAGTCACCACACTTCAGCGTTCACTGCGACAAACTAATGTTTGATGTTTCTGCTATGCAGAAGTTCGGAGCCACTATCAAGCTATTGTTGTTTATGGTAAGTATAAACTACGTGTATTGCTCAAATTAATTAAGAAAAGTGCTACAAGATGGTTTAGAGCAGTGCTGTCCAACTTTCTTAAGTGCCCGGGCACATTTAACTCATGCCTAAGCAGACACGGGCAAGTACCCTTCCTTAGAGGGGAAAAAAGGAAAGCACTGGTTGGGGAAGTAATGAATACAGCTTTAGGTGTAGTAGGGAGATATTCGGAAGGAAATAGTTTTGTTTTGAAATTTTAACTAATATTAGAAATCGTCGGAGAAATACATCACAGGCGCCGAGTTGGGTAGCGCTGGTTTAGAGTGTCTGCTGTAAAATATTTACATTCCTAACTTAATGAGGTGAATGGATCTGAAGGGAGGCCGGGAGGTTTTCCAATAGAGCAGAGGACAGAGCCTCTACCTTTTTTCCAGGTAGAAACACCCCGGCGGAGAATGGTTCAGTCCGGTTCCTCTCCGAAGATGGGGGCGTGGGACTTGGAAATCGCCTCCACTACCCCCTTGGGCTTGTATCATCCCAATAGACACGTCTGTCGTGCTGCTGCCGCGACGCTCGCCGACGCTTCCAACCCTGAAAGAAACCTAACAGGATGAAGGCTGAAATGAAATAATTAATGTAACTAAATGGAGGGACATGAAATTTGGAGGATAATAAAATCCTTCCCAGAGTTCACTTGGCGTCCCGGGGAAACCTTCGAAAAAACCTATGGGTTAGGAAGGTCGGCCATAGGGACTGCACCCGTGACCCTGCGAATGTGGACCACAGACATTATGGCTTGAGCCATCTGTCTCGTTTTTGAGGTACTAACGCACCCCGTATACAGTCTAGGGTAGATAATTAATCTTTACTGTTAGTGCCTATCTTAATGAGTATTTTGAACTTGTAGTACCTGTTCACCACTCCATTTTAGGCGTTTAGTGGCCATTGCACTGAGAGTCACGAGAGAACAGCGTGATCGCGGTTGTGTAAATACTTGGACATCCTTGTAGATAATACATACTCCACGTGTATATAGCACTTAGAATGCTGAAAATCCCAAGAGCGATAATTGCTAACAAAAGCTATTATTTCATTTCTTATTTTATGCTCGACCATACCCAAATTTATTAATTATAAGTCTGATGGCGATCCTTTAATGGACCTCCTTAAGTTCAAATTTTCATTAAAGGACTGGTCTTCATCCAATCGGACCATTCAATTTTCATTAAAGGACAGGTGTTCCACCAATAAGAGAATTTCCATGCAGCAACGGCAAAGAGCAATATGGATTAATTCTCGAAACGCAGCCAGCGCGAGTTTAGAAAACACTAAAATGTCGGACAGTGAGATGCAACTTTCACAAAACACACAAATTAACTTCAATACAGCATCAAATTCCAAGAATAGTTACGTTTAGTTAGTACTAAGTGTTATAGGAATAAAGGTTTGTAAGAATGGTTAGTACAGGAGTAGAGAAAGTCATGTGAGTGCAACACTTCAGATTTTTTTCTTAGATTTCGAGGTTCTATAGCAAGTGAAGAAAGCTTTAATATGTTTTGATGATTTAAAATAACTATGTTGCTCCTCAATTATCTTTTAATAATTTCTTTATTTCCTATTTTTATAACAGATATGGCCTCACATACACGAATTCACATCAATACACTTAAAAGCTCTTTTTACTTAAAATTCGCAAGTGGCATTCAAAACTGCTCAAAGTTACTCAGCCTCCTAGCAAGGTGACATCAGCCACAGAACATCAAATGCACGAGATGCTTCCCGCACGGAAGCTCGACGCACAGCGTTGCATAAGTACTCCATGTCAATGTGCCAATACATATTGAGCCATAAGGAGTTCACATAATTCAGTATTGCAACGTACACTTTAACCACTTTCTGCCATATTTACTTAAATGTTCATAATATGGTTATAAAGATTTCACTGCGAATGCTTTATGTAAATGTATCCATCACATTCATGACCAGTTAGTGTATTTTCAAGGAATTTCTAAAACTCTTCAATTATTAAGCTCCTTAAATGTGGTGTAAATAATTCCATTAATGTTTGCTTATAGCACAGGAAGGGAAGAATAAAATGTTGCTGAATTTGTGTGTGGCTATTTGCGTGAAATTACCTTCCGTTTAAGACTCTAAGTCACATCATATATATAGTGAAAGAAATATAATAAAATATATATTATAGATCCAGCACTGACTTGAAATAATGTAATGATTGCTTTTTAAAAATAAATATTACAGAAACGCTGCAGGAAGAATGGTGGTATAATGGATATATACATTACAAAACGCTACAATTTCTTAAGTAAACAAATGTATTGAAAAATATCAAAACAGGCGCATGAAAGTAATTTCATTTCATTGGAGACTTGGAGAGAATAAAATAGCCTGAGCCAACATGCATATGTTTTACTGTCAGTGGTCAATGCAGACTGGCTAAGTTAGAAAGAGACATTTTGTACACCTATAATAGGAATAGGAGAGATACGGAGGGGTTCGGTACTAAGCTACGTTTATTGTACCCATACACCCGCGGGGGAAGGATGAGGTGAGAGGAGATATCGGGCGGCCAGATCCAGGCTAGCGGCATAGGCATTGGCAGAGTACCCTATAGTTTCCCCAGTTTGGCGGCACCTCGAGGTCTTTAGGTCTTCCGAGGCCATCTGAGGTGGATGTCGGCTCGGGATCCAAGGCCCCTAGATGCCGCCCCCCCCCCTAACTGGATCCCATACACGACGAGAGACGGAAAGAGTTCCTCTGCTAAGCTGTACCTAACGCCTTTGCTGACTGTTAGGATCCTGACAAAACCAATTGAATGAAGGATGAATGAAATGATTAATGAAACGAAATGAAATGAAAGGACAGGAGGAATGTAATTATCCTTCCCAGCATTCGCCTAGCGACTCGGGGAAACCCCGAAAAAAGTCATGAGTCAGGAACATCGGCCGTGGGAATCGAAACCACGACCTCTCGAACGCGAGAAACACACGCTACCGCGGTGCCATCTTGCTGGTACACCCTGGACTAGGTTCTTACAAAACAGCATTACCCAAAGTCGTAAGTATGCTGGGCCGAACATTTCAGCCCCTTTCGATTGGGTTGGACTCGGTGGGACAGTGGTTCCATATACCATAGAGGATTGGGTATATCAGGGCGATGCTCAGGCGGGTTGTTTACCGCCTCAACGTTCTCCGGCACTAACCTGGAGAGCTAGTAGACGTGTGCTAGCTACCGTCGATTCCATCAAGGTCTCGGTAGTCTTCCCTAATGCTTAGACACGCGTAAGTGGCGTATTCACTTCCGTCCTGGCAAGAACTGAGAGGATGGTATATAAAATAGGCACCATCCCTAATGGAAAAGGTCGACGGGCCCTTAAACTCCTAATGGAAAAGGCCTATGAAGTTTCAGCTCCCTGGGTTCCGAGGACGGAACCTTACTATCTAAAAAAACAAGTGAAAGAAAGAGCCAGAATTAATCAAAAAATCTATTACATCTATACTTGAGGATGTATTACAAGAGGTAAACGAGAATATACATTTTTTGAAAGAGATAAGCCGTACAACCAACTTGTAATATATGTTTACCTGTTTTCCTCATTTTTAAAGCGAGTGTCTGTATTTAATAACAAATCTGATAAGCTATAGCACGCAGAGCGCACTTGAACTTCGTTAAACAATAGCAACTTATCTGCTCTGAAGCACCTGGTTCAAGTACATACTCACTTAGGCGGCATTCTCTCTTTTCTTTCCTTGTTCATTTGTTTAATTTTAGCGTTTATCTGATGGGAGGAAAAAAAGAAAAACAGAAACTGCACAGGTTGAGTGGCGAGAGGAGGAGTTAAGGTGGGGGTGAGGAGGAGGGGGTCAGTGTCACTTTATAGCGGAGAGATTTCTTTATAGACCAGGACAGAGTGCTGCAAACACCACGCTGAGGAACATGACGTGCGAATTTAGGACCTTGCTCGCGCTCGCGAGTTTCATTGTTATGATGTGTGCTGCCCAGTCATGCGGTAAGTCCACACTTTATTCTGTCTCAGGCCTGAAGGACTTCTGCTACTGACAGCATGAAAAGCTTGCTCCTGAGGTTAATTACTGAAAAAATAAAAGAAAACCAACACCGAATTTAGTGGACTTTAAAGCAGCGCACTTGTGAAAAACCTAAAATATCGTTTTTGTTTTAGATCTAATTAATTTAATTGTATTAATTAGGATGTCACACGTGGCATCCTACAAATGATTTTATTTTGCCTTTAAGGTGGAACTTAATTGAATTAGTAGCCAAAAACAGTCAAAATTCGCAATGTGGATACCCTATTCCTTCCTTCACGTGGTGACACAATTTTATTTTAATTTCCTTTTACTTTCTCTACTACGTATAGCAAGTAGAGGAAGTGTTGTATCCCACACAAATTCAATGTTGAGATTTCACCGGAAATACATGTTTTGAGACCCCTGAATAAAAAAAAAAACATTTTTAGAAAAAGGTGCGCGCATGTGTTTGGCTTTCTGCGAGCAAACGAAAAGTGGGTTAAAAACCAAATTTGGTATTTATTATCTTCAAGGATGCGACACGAAGATTTTGAGAAAATTCCTTCACCCTAAACTACCTTTACATGGACAATTTTTCGAAAATGTCATTTTCTTGAAAATGGCTCCAAAGATTTTGATTAAAGCGCCACATATTTAAAATATTATTATGGAAAATGAAATGTATATTTTGGATTTTCTGGCTATAGCCCACGTGGCCACTATTTACTCTAAACGACTTTTGCATAACTGGTAAAAAGTAAGAGATAGACCACATCTTGCTACACAAAAATGTAGATATTGTTAAAATACACAACTTATGTCTAAATGCTTTTTTTAGGTGAACTGTTTCAGAGAGATTCTTTGTTATTGTCTGAGTTTTGGAATACGTAAATATTTCGTCAAATGGAAGATCATTATTCAGTTTTTATATCCTAGCCGTGCCAAGAGAACGGAATGTCAAAGCTTTAAAATATTTGACTATCGCTCAAAGCTTACTGTATTCTCATATTCCCCTTGTACCTATAAGATATTTTCTGCAATTGTGTATCTCATCTAACACGAAGAAGATATAGGAATAAGTGTTTTAAGAATGGTTAGTACAAGAATAAAGAAAGCCATGTGAGTGCAACACATAAGATTTTTTTAATATTCCATTTATACGCAGCCTTTAACACCTGAGGTTATATCGGTGGCTTTTAACCTCTTGGAACAATTGCTCAAGAGCAATGGGGTCCACTTGCTTAGCGGTGGTTTTGATCTTTGGGTTTCTATTATTTTGCTTTTGTTTTAATTAATGAGATTAAATTCACACACGAGTTTACACTCCTTTTCATACTAACAGACAGGGAGCATGGGAAATAATCCTAGTGGAAGAAAAATCCCCAACCTCCCAGCCGGAAATCGAACCCGGGACCCCTTGGACAGCAGGCAGGTGCTCTACTTACTGTGCTACGGGGCCAGCCGTGTTATAATTATTTTTTATGCGCGGCCATTTTTAAAAGTCCTCCATGAGCGCTGCATGGCAATAGGCTACACACAGCCACTGAAGTTATGGTGAATTGTTTATTTGGAAGTTTGAATAATTTCGCTATGTGACCGAAAAGGCATTGAAATCTATTGGGTGTTACCGTCTTCCGTGTAGGTATATATTGCTGACAATTCTGATGTTGCTAAAACCTAGTAAATCTTAGGATTTTACATAAAATAGCTTTCCCTCAAAACATTTTACCATTCCAAATGCTCCATTCGCGCAATTTAATTGAAAGCGCCGTCAAACTTTGATATACGAAAAATTTGCTATGGTCACAAAAATCTATGCATGTCTACAACAAAAAATTGCGTCAAAACCTAAAGGTGGGGTATTTTTCTTCAAAATCTTCGTGTCGCATCCTTGAAAGAACAACTTTGGTTTTTAACCAACATTTCGTTTTTGAGTTACGTTGTCCATAGTCTGACACACACACACACACACACACACACACACACACACATACACAGGGACCTTTTTCTAAAAATGGCTTTTCTCAAAACATATTTCCAGTGAAATCTTGACATCAAATTTTTGGGTGGAATGCAATACTTACTCTGCTTACCAGTAGAGTGAGTAGGTAAGTGAGTGAGTAAGTGGGTGGGTGGGTGAGTGGGTGAGTGAGTGAGTGTGTGAATGCAAGTGTGAGTGAGTGAGTGTGTGAATGCAAGTGTGAGTGAGTGAGTGAGCGAGTGAGTGTTGTTTAAGGGCCCGTCGACAACTAGGTCATTAGGGCCCGTTACCAGTAAGCCCTTTGCATTTTGGTATGTCTTGATTTTATAAATATCAGACTATTAATCTAATTATTAAATAATAAAGTGATTACAAAATTTAAAGAATGGCTATGTAAGTGTCTTAAGGAACATTCAAAAAGGGGTGTTGAAAATAGAAGTTGATCCGTCAAACAATTTTAACACGTAGAGCATTTTAAGTAATGAAAAATACTGCAAAAAAATTTTATAAAAACATTTAAAATGGAAATGTGCATTATAGTACTGTGATCAGTGGTGTTTTAGAGGCCACACAGTGATAAATACAATCAATCAATAGATAAATCAAAGGCCCCAAGTGAAAGTATTAGTATAAACACAGTAAAACGTAAAAAATTAAATTTCAGCATTTGTTTTCAGATTTTCATTGAATTTCACAGGTGCGTTGTCTTAATATACCGACATATAAAATATATGACCTAAGCGTCACATGTATTTCCCTACTCAGTATTCTTCCTAAAGTTTATTCTTCTATTTTTGTTGATATAGCTACTCGTACATCTTCATTACACGTTTCGTTGTATATATAAGAATACAATAAACCAAAACGAAGGTTAAATCTTCTTGCTCGCTCTGTGATGACCTTCAAACTCCGTTCTCCTTTCATGGCAAAGAAAAACGACGCTTCCTATTTGAGAAAGGTGTACGTATTTTAAAATGCAAATCATAATAAAGTATACTCAATTTTCACACGACTATTTATGCTCGACGACGAGTCAAATTCAAAACATTTATAATTTTTTTTTTAATATTCTGTGCTGTATGTTATTGTCACTGATGTCCGACATTTTAATACTGTATTTGTTATTCGATTGTACATTAGGCAATAGTTGCACTTTTAACTTTTATTTTTATGTTGACCTTGATACAGTGCTATAACCTTTAAAAAAGTATACCTTAAAAAACAAACTGTATTTATTAGAATATTATTTACAACATTAGCACTAATTACTAAATAAAGTAGCTTTAATTCATACACAAGAATAGATAATTTCACTTTCAGCTGCGTGGGAAGGTGCGCAGACGGCGAAGCATTGCTTCCTACATGTGGATGTTTTGATTGGTGGTTACCAGTATCGTTATGAACAGGCGCGCTTCTAATTGGTGGATTATCAGTGTCGTTATGAACTGGTGTACCTTTGATTGGTGAATAGCAATATCATTATGAAGAGGTGAATACAGCCATGGAAAAAGTATTTACACAGCATTGTTTATGTAGAATAACTTCATTTATAAATTTAAAGGTCAAAAGTAAGTTTGTTAAACTTACAGTATGGGGTTTCTTCCTGATTCAGTATGTACTCTAAAAGGATTAAAAAATGAGTCTTTTGCAAAAAGTAAATAAACATTTTGTACCAGATGGCTTCACACAATGGGGAAAAGGTTGCCCAATACCAGATGTAGGTATAAGTTCCCATAACATAACTTCTCCACCACCGGGCTTCACTGCGGCTTGAATAGTTTGGATTCAAGCTCAGTATTTGAACTTTTCCACACCAAAATCCTGCCATCATTTACAAATATCTTAAATTTACTTTCATCTGTAAACAGTGCTTTGTCACAGAAATGTGTATTCTTGCTTATATGCTTCGAGCAAATTTAAGTCTCAGTTCCTTGTTCTTGCTGTGTATTATTTTCTTCTAGGTACCCTAGCTCCATAATTACTCATGTATGTCTGCTTCCTATTTCTTTCAAGAGATTAGTAATTACAATACAGCATTTAAATAACATTTGATAAGCTATATCGTCCTTTAATTCCTGAAATAGCCTTAATAAATGCAGCTCGTGACAGTCCAATTCTCCAGACGAATTCTTTCGTCACTTGTTGACTCGATGGGCCCAAAGGACCTGTCGTCGGGTCCTTAAAACTCACTCACTCATTCTCACTCACACTCATTAACTCATCAAGTCATCACTCACTCACTCATGACTCGCGAATTTACCGTTAATTTGACAATCACTCGTAGCATTATGATAATTTCACCAAGGACTACCTCTGGAGTTCAGAGGTAAGAGTTCTAGCGTCTGAACCCCGAGGTCCGGAGTTCGATTCCCGTCTGATATTGGGAATTTTTCTTTAACCACAATAATCCGCTATCTTCCACAGAGTCTGGAAGTATGAAAATCGTAACGAATATGAGTGTGTTAAATGTTGGATGATAAACATCAACATTAAGAAACCATACAGTTCAGCGAGTAATAACACCGTCATTTGTTTCTCAAGTCAAAGCCACCGGTATGACTAAAGAAGTTAAAGGGGCCTACACCAATGAAACATTTAAAAATTCACGAAGGGGAATTAAGATAATAAAATAGTAATAAACGTTTAACAGGAAACTGAAAACCATAAGTACTTGGCTTAGAAATAAATTTTATTAATTAAAAAGCAAGATGAAGTGTCGAGTTGTTCTGTAAATTAATTAAAATTTTATTTGCAAATCATGTAATAAGTTTACACCTGAAAAGATATATATGAAACAAAAATTGAAGTTAGATTCGTAAATTTTTAAAAATGCACCACAAGAACAATGAGATTAAAATTTTTACTCTCACAAATTATATGAACTTGTGAAAGCTTGTTAGTAAACATTTAGTAAATATTTGGTAAAAACGTCAAACTATTTGCTTAAGAAATGCAGCATTTCCAATTTTGTTTCTCCATAACTACTTTGTAGCATAATTCCCACAATTTATCAAGTGATTAATATATTTTATATGGTCTAGTACTACCGAAGAGGTGTATATGACGTGTGTCGTAGAAGTTGCCTAGCCAATAAGACGTTCAGGTCTGAACATCAGAATCTTTCACGTCTCAGCAACAAACGGCAAGGAGAGGTTCCAAAACCTCTCTCAAACTGTATTCTGTGTTCTGTTTGAAGATGTGTGAAACCTATAAGCTGGGTGATTGTTATGTTCTTATATCGCTAGCCTAAGACAACCTGTATTTGTCAACAGTCTGTTGCGTTTCCCTGAGAATGTAAATAAAAACAGTACTTGTGTGAAATGTAGGGACGTTGATATAGTTATGTAATAAGATTAGCACTTCAATTTTTACTTTCTCTATTACGTATAGCAAAGTAGAGGAAGTATTGTATTCCATCCAAAAATTCGATGTGGAGATTTCACCGGAAATATATGCCTTGTGGACCCTAAATCCAAAAAAGCATTTTTAGAAAAAGGTCTGTGTGTGTATTTGTGTGTGTGTGTGTGTGTGTGTGTGTGTGTGTGTGTGTGTGTGTGTGTGTGTGTGTGTGTGTGTGTGTGTGTCAGTCTGTGGACAGCTTAACTTAAAAACGAAAAGTTGGTTAAAAACCGAAGTTGGTATTTGAGTTTAGTGTCTTTCAAGGATGCGACACGAAGATTTTGAAGAAAATTGCTGCCTTTATAGGGAAAATATTTCGATTTTCTAATGATTTTGATTAAAATGCCTTATGTTTGAGATATTTTATGGCAAATGAAATGTATATCTTGAATTTTCTGACTGTAGCCCATGCAGTCATGATTACTCTGGATGACTTTTGAATAACTCGAAAGCCGTAAGAGACAGACAAAATCTAACTCTACAAAAATGTAGATCTCCCTAAAACACACAATTTGTGTCTGAATAATTTTTTTTATATAGTGAACCATTTCGGAGATATTCCTTGTATAAGTATTTGTATAAGTTTAGGAGAACTACTGTGAAATGGAACATCGCTATTCATTTTTTTTAATTTCTCTACTGATAAGTAGAGAAGTACCTATGTATTCCACCCAAAAATTAGATGTCGAGATTTTACCGGAAATATATGTTTTGAGACCCCCTGAATCCAAGGAAAAAAAAGCATTTTTAGAAAAGGGTCCATGTGTGTGTGTGTGTGTGTGTGTGTGTGTGTGTGTGTGTGTGTGTGTGTGTGTGTGTGTGTGTGTGTGTGTGTGTGTGTGTGTGTGTGTGTGTGTGTGTGTCGTCTGTGGGCAGCACAACTAAAAAACGAAAAGTCGGTTAAAAACCAAAGATGGTATTTAAGTTTAAAGTCTTTCAAGGATGCGACACGAAGATTTTGAAGAAAATAACCTCACCCTAAGCTACCCTTTACATGGAAACTTGTTCAAAAATTTTGATTTTCTTGAAATTGATTCTAACGATTTTGATTAAAATGTTATATGTTTGAGACATTTTTATGACAAATGAAATGTATATCTTGAATTTTCTGGCTATAGCCCCTGTACTCGTATTTACTCTGGACGACTTTTGCATAACTGGTAAACCGTTAGAGATAGACCAAATCTTACTATACAAAAAATATAGATCTTGCTAAAATACACAATTTATGTTCAAATACATTTTCTTGTAGGGTGAACCATTTCGGAGATATTCCTAGTTATGTGTGTGCGTTTCGGAAAACGAAACTTTCGTGAAATGGAACATCGTTGTTCAATTTTGTTTACATGTTAAGTGTGCAAAGAGAACGGAATCTCAAAGCTTTAAAACATTTGACTATCGCTCAAAGACTACTGTATTCTCATATTCCCTTTGCACATGCAAGAAAACAAGTAATACGATAATTTCTGCAAATGTTTATCTCAACTAACACGAAGAAGATAGAATAGGAGTTTGTAATAATAGTTAGAACAAGAGTAGAGAAGTCATGTGAGTGAAACATATCAGATTTTTTATTTTAATTTACAAACTAGTGAAATTGCAAGACACATTTCGGATTGAATGCTGAGCTGCCTAGGGAACTTCCCCACCACACGTTTTGTGTTACATCGTTATCCTCGCTTCAAAAAACAAATAAATAACGTTATGACACACTTTGAAATGACAGGGTGTATATGCAAACATTTGCTTCAGGAAAACTTTCATCGAAATAGTTTTGTATATAGATATTTCATTTCTTTCTTTGCGTAATAATACAACATTGAGTGTTTGTCTACAAATTGCATGCATCAAATAACTTCTTGCTCAATTTGAAATCCTTTATAAGCAAACATATTGTGAGAAATCTAACGTAGTTAGAAGTAAAAACGGATGTTATAATGATGAACCAATAAAACTGTGTGAATTACCAAATAGCCGTATTTTGCTTCCTTGTTTTAATGGTAATTTATTCAGAATAGTATACAGTGCTAGGAACCTGAAACTTTTAGCCGTTTCCTTTGAAAGCTATGATTAAAAATCTACTATGCCCTATTTTAGATAAATGAGCATTTCAGAATTTCAAAATCTGTGCCACCTATATACAAAAAGCTCATTTTTCTACGACCGATGGATTTATTTTCGAGTTTGTCACACATTTAGTTCCTAAATAAGCGACTCTGCTCTTAATTTATGTGCATTTACCACTTGTAAATCAGGCATACTTTAGCTATAGGGATAGGAGAGATACGGAGGGGGTTCCGCACCTAAGTCTGAGGCTATTTCACCTTTGACCCCAAGCGGCACCCCAGGGGAAAGGATGAAGTGAGGGGAGACACCAGGCGGCCAGATCCAGGCTTGACAGAGGTTCCTGAAGTTTCCCAACACATCACATTTATTATTGTTATTATTATTATTATTATTATTATTATTATTATTATTATTATTATTATTATTATTATTATTATTATTATTATTATTATTATTATTATTATTATTATTATTATCATCATCATCATCATCATCATCATTATCATGATCACTATCATCATTATCATCATTATTATCATTATCATTATCATTATTATTATTATTATTATTATTATTATTATTATTATTATTATTATTATTATTATTATTATTATTATTATTATTATTATTATTATTATTATTATTATTATTATTATTATTAATGTTTTGCTTCTATTATGCCCCACACTTCTTGTCTTTCTACATCCCCTGTTAAGTATATTCCTTACTTCTTTCCAACAACCCCCACCTCTCACTTTTTGCCCTCTAGTCTCCATACATCCCCATTCCTATCCTGTCCAAAGCTTTTCGTATATCTATGTCAATTTATTCTAAAAAAAATAGCAATCTGCAATGTCTGCAGTATTTTTATGGAGAGTAACTGTGTATTTATACGGATCATTTTAAGGGTTTAGCAATAGATAAAAAATGACGCAATTTGGGTAATAACTGCATTACAGGAAGTTTTTTCAGCACGTATCACACGCACAGTTGATTTGTGCAGGGCGCATTACTGCATTTATGTTATCTGTAACAGCTACAGGTTCTTTTCTGAAAGACTGTCTCCTATTGTCTTAAAAGTTCTATCTACTAAATGGCTATATCTGGCCAGTTATTGAATTGGTATTTGATTTCTGATCATTGCTTTTTACACGTTTGCCTCACATACGTCAGGATATATGTCACGACCTGGCAAATGCTTGATAATCCCTTGGTCCTATAAGCACGCCAGGTTGTATAGCCTATCCAAAGTAGATACAATTGTTTCATATCGTAAAACACCTATTATCACCGTAAATGAAGCCTTACCTGTGCTAATAAACAGCGCAAAATGAACACACAAAAACCCATCAAAATCTGCACACGGAATGGAAGAAATATTATGAATTATGTACTTATATTTATCCAAGTACACAATAGTAATATTGTAATACCTTCAGAGACAAAACATTTTATATATATATATATATATATATATTTTAAGCTTGAGCAGAACAGATCACCACAATGATTACGAAAAAGGGAAGCTTAGTAATATTTGTAAAATTGACTTTGACTCATGAGGAACTTTTTTTGGTAGTGTTTAACGCTCGCTTTTAGTACTACGGCACCGCAGGCGGTGGCACTGATACGTGGAATGAAGATGGAGCACCGGTGGAATGAGGAGGCGGGAGAAATCGGACAACCCGGAGGAAACCCGCCCCAACGCCGCTTCATCCACTACCAATCCCACATGCGGTTGCCTGGGATCGAACCCGGGCCGCTTTAGTCAGAAGGGAATGGTCTAACCACTCGGCTACGACACGGCCGCTCATGAGGAATTAATACCAGAACACTAATAAGTAAAGGTCGGAGACGTGTGCGCTTTCCCATAGGTATACTGCACATGGACTTCACTGTTATCGCTCGCGCATGTAAGCAACTGTAGGTAGGTACAGTCTGACTATGAAAACTGCAGGAGAACCTGCAAGTATCATATGAACACTAAAGAACACTATCACTCCACGTCTGTAGCTCACTGCAAGAAGAAACAAAACAGTCGCGTTATACTACACCTTGACCTTGGGTCTGCATATAGTTGCTTCACTAGCTTGCAGAGTCGTACGTTACGTGGTGTTCGCCTCTTGCTTCTAGTGGCAGTTGTTTACACATTTGATGGCCGTGCTGTACTTCTGACGTCATTCATACTGTGCGTCTACCTAACCTGTATCGCATGCAAGCGCACATCCCTCCGGCCAAGGCCTACCCTGGCCGCTGCGTTCCCTACCTCTGTTCACTACAGGCGTCATGAGTGGGGTGCAGTACTGGAGGTGGGATGTGGTCAGCGCCCCGATCCCTCCTGCCCGCTACTTTTCAATAAAGTAGTTCTCAATTGGCCCCTCAGGAACCTAACGAGGCTGAGTGAACTCAGACCAGGTCTCCCAGTGGGAAAAAATCCCCACGCAGGTACAGGAAATAGAACCCGGGTCTCCCGCTTGGTAAGCAGCGCTACCACCGTGCTAAGGATACGACTCTTTAAACTTAAATACCAAGTTTGGTATGTACTTGTCTGTGACTTATGCTGTTCACACACATGGGCTCGTGTTCTGTTTGTTTTTATCTATTTATTCAGGAGACCTCAAAATATGCCTCTGAGTCGTAGTTTGGGAAGAGTCCTTGTATTTTAGAACGTGCTCTAAAACAGTTTTAACTACACCTTGTAGGGAAAACACCCAATATAAGCGTCCATAGCAGAAAGCAAAACATGTCATGAGAAACCTTGTAGTTCAGTTGTTAGCAGTTTCACCTTAATCAGCACATATTGGTGAAAATCCATACGAGTTCAAGGTAACCACTACAACTTGAGTCTCAAGGTTACATAAAGTAGACCGGTAAGGAAACTTGCCAGCTATTCCTGAAGCTTGCTTTGTATTTCATTGATGTTTATGTGCTAAGAGAAGTAAACCTATCGTGTAACATTCGCTCGGCTTTTTGAACCAATTACCAGTACTCAACTGTTCCTTTCATAAGTAATGCCACAAGTGATAGTCAATTTATATAGAGAATTTGACATTTATTAAGACTATTTCACGAATTAAATGCTGGTACAACCTATGAAATGTTATTTAAATACGTTATTGTAATTATTAACCTCTTAAAAGAAAAATGTAGCAGGCATATATACATCAGCATCCATTGGCACGGCTTACGAAATTCTCATATTGATGCTCTAATTTTTTTAACATGTCAGAAGTTGAAGTATTTGCTGTTAATTTATAATTTCGTTTAATACAAAATTTATCAAACTGATTCCAAACATATTTCCTGTTGTATTCAGTGTTCTGAGGTTTCCCTCTTCGAATTATTTCCTCTATGTCAGCATTTCATATTTCACCGAAGCAAGGGTCTGCCATTTTTGACATTTGAATAGCGGCTCAATTTACGTCAGCTGTTGTGCATCCGTAGCTAGATTTTCTAACCTGATCATAACATAAGAAAAACAGAGGAGGTAACTAAAATTCACAGGATATGATAATGAAATGTGATAATATTTTTCGCGAATGAAGGCTGTCATTGGTTGAAATTTGAAAGTGTTATGCACATGATTGGTTGATTTCAACCAAGTCACATCTGATTGTGAGTGGAATAGTAAGTTAATACCTTCAACTGATAAGGCTCTTTCGACAGAGAATATGCATACAGTTTATTATGCTTCGGCATGCCTAAATGTAATTTATTAAAGGCCGGAGGGATGTGTGCTCGCATGCGATACAGGTTAGCTGGACGCAGAGTATGAATGACGTCAGAAGTACAGCACGGCAGTCAAATGTGCAAAGAACTGCCACTAGAAGCCAGAGTCGAACACCACGTAACGTACTACTCTGCAAGCTAGTGAAGCATTGCCTTGCAAGTGTATGCAGACGCAAGGTCAAGGTGTAGTATAACGCGACAGTTTTGTTTCTTCTCGCAGTGAGCTGCAGACGTGGAGTGATAGTGTTCTTTAGTGTTCTTGTGATGCTTGTAGTTTCTGCAGTGAGGTGGTGTTCATAGGTTGTCTGCAGTTGTTTACATGCGCGAGCGATAACTGGTCCATGTGCACTATACCTATAGAAAAACGCACATGCCTCCGGCCTTTAGTAATTATATATCTGGTAGCTGCACTCTAATGGAGCTCATTAAAATACACCTCTTCATTAAAGTGCAGGTTTCTAGCAATCAGTGTGTTAATAATAGTTCAAAACTTTTGAGTAACACAAAATAGTAAATAATATGAATAATAAGACTAAAGAAGATACTATTGGAATCTTTAGTAACGCGCATGGATTGGTGGCGCTGTTATCGTGTTTAAACACATATAGAGATATTTTTAAACATGGCGAATGGCAAAAACTTGCGCAGTGGTTTATGGTCGAGTTCACTTGTGCATTTAAAACACCATAGAGGTGTTAGGTCAACATCGTGGGAGTGTATGCTCAAGTACAGAGCCTGTTCGCATTATCAGCAATCTCTTATGAAATCCAGTCGTTACCCCCACCATCAATTTGCATGACGTCAGATCCTGGCAAGGTCATTCGCCATGTCTATAAATACCTCTGTACTTAGTAAAGCGGTTAGGTAGAGCACTCGTAGTTCCTCCGTTGGCCGCAAATAAACAAACGCAACCCTGTCTGTCCTGAGTAATATTAGTTTCAGTTTAATTCCGTGTAGTGTTGTTCATCTCTTTTCTATATGCGTACGATAATAGTGCAGTTTGTTTGTCACATACCTTAGGCTAACGAGGAAGAATTAATGCTTTGTTTATGTTAAGTCCAGTTCTACGGCTGGATTGACTATAGTGAGCTAACTGTTTTTGATCGCGTTTTCTTAGTGTTTTTCTTGCCAGATTTTGTTTAAAATGTCTGATTAATAACCTCACTCAAACCTTCCCATTTTGATGTTATTTCTCCCCATTTATCTTCCTGTTTACAATGTTTCTTCGGACAATGTTCCATTTATTACTCTGATATTGTTCTGGTATCCTGAATGCGAGCATATTTTTAAAATTCTCCTGGAGGTGGCCATGATCATGTTAGACGGTTGATGCGCCCTCTACAAGCAGTTGGCACCTATGTATTTCAGTCTTTTGTCAGCAATAGCCATAACGTATAACGAATTTAATGCTGATTCAGTATTCTGTACTTAACTGCTTCTGTCTACAGTGTTTCGCAACCATGAAGTGGCAACACTTGCGCCGTAAGAACTTCCTTCTAACTCGAATCTGTCCTTGACACATCGTAAAAGTACTTGGTATTGCTTCAACTCTATTGGTGTATGAAAGTGTATTGGAGCACGTGGTACCTGAAGTCAAAAGAAACCCTAGAAATGATGTACTTGAACAGTGGTGTTTCCCACCAGAGAGTGTTATACCTTTCCCCCCACTTCGTTTGAACTTGTCTATTGCATACTTATAGAAATGGACGAACTATTGCGTTTACACACGTGGACCACAAAAATCTTGATTGATTATATGGATTAGTAATATTTACAATTGGAACTTGTCACAAGTTTGTGCTGCTACACAATTGTATCGCGGACGGTGTAAACAAGGCGCTGTGCCGGACTTGGACGAATTTGGCGTTCCTTTTGTCCACGAATGTACGGCCTTCATCCCCATGCGACTGATTTATTTAATTTATGTAATAAATACAACTTATACTGTAGTATTTAACGCCCTTTCTATCTACATATACACCACCGGCGGTGGACCCGATGATACATGAAATAATTTCTGGGAAAACAAATTTGGGGAGGAAGCATTTGTTAATTATGAGGACTGAGGAAAACCTGGAAAAACCAGTCAGCGTGGACTGACCTGGCAGGATTTGAATTGCAAATTTCTCGTTGATGAGTGCATTTCTTTACGACCTCGGCTACCCGTGTCAATGAACTCCACTTGGTCTGTTATTTACTTTCTACTGATATTGCACCACGAGTATCAACGTGAACGTTTTCGATAGTCAGAGTTCTCTGATATAACACCGCACCATTCAAAAGTTCGTGCCAAATCCAAATGTTTTTATCACAGTTTCTAGGTATCCCTGATACAACTGGGACCCAAGCCACTATTATAAAATTGTAAGTAAACTCACTTAGGAGAGAACTTCAAAATTACTGCTAATAGTAGTCACAATAACTTAGTGCTACCACCTACACCAAAATCACCACCACTACCACCAATATTACATACAATAACTGCTGCTTATAACTACTGAAACAATATTTTATGGCGTTAAATAAAAGTGTTTAAACAAAATAATTAAGACATATCGAACAGAAGATTCAAAGAAATTTAAAAAAGCAATTATCAAAGGAAGAAAAATTTAACATTGCGGGAACAATGTTACTCGAATACATTTTTAGAACGCACGTTACCCAAGAAATAATTTAAAATAAATAATTGTAAGATTATTGTTAAAATGTATCGCTCCAACTGGGCGATAACACACACAGCAAACTCTTTTTCATATCTGCGAATTGCTTACCAACTGTATTTAAAAAAAAGAAGCTCTGTTTTGTGAGTTTTATTACATTTAAGTTACATTAATAATTATAATAATAATAATAATAATAATAATAATAATAATAATAATAATAATAATAATAATAATAATAATAATAATAATAGTAATAATAATAATAAATAACCTTTAACCCTCTAACACACACTGTTGCCACTTGGCAACAAAGATGTTTAGTCAAAGCTTTAGACAATTGTAACAGCATTTCTTGTTATTTTCTGTTATATTGGCACTTAATAAAGTAAAGAGGTTGTATCCATTTATTACAGTATTATTGTAGTTTATTTTATTTTATTTTATTTTTCAAAAATAAAAATCCGTGCAATTGTAGTCTAGTATACCCCGTCATTATCCACAGGTATCAGCTCACCGGTTATTTTATGTGGGCCCTCCCCATCCTTTACTACAGCCACACAGCCCGACACCCAATTTTTGCTTCGAATACAATACTTCCCCTACTGATATACGTAGCAGAGAAAGTAACATTTCTTCTTCGGGAAGTCTTAAATTAAGTATTTCCTGTGAAATTTTGATATTGAATGACTGGGTGAAATAGTAGTAGAGAAAGTGAAAATCTGATGTGTTACACTCACATGACTTTCTCTACTCTTATACTAATCATTCGTACAAACTCTTATTTCTATGTCTTCTTCGTGTTACTCAAGATAAACATGTGTACAAATTATCTTATTACTTATTTCCTTGTGGGTGCAGGGGGAATATGAGAATACAGTAGGCTTTAAGCCATTGCCAAATATTTTAAAGGTCTCAAATTCCATTCTCTTTGCACGGTTAACACAAAAAAATTAATAACGATGTTCCATTTGACAGAAGTATAAATTCTCCAAAACTCACACAAATAACAAGGAATATCTCTGAAGTGGCTCACTCTACAAATATATATATTCAGACGAAAATTGTGTGATTTAGCAAGATCTACATTTTTGTATAGTAAGATTTGGTCTATCTCTTAGGGTTTACCAGTTATGCAAAAGTCGTCCAGAGTAAACAGGACTGCAGGGGCTATGGCCAGAAAATTCAAGATATACATTTAATTTGCTATAAATATATCTCAAACATACGGCATTTTAATCAAAATCGTAAAGGGTAGTTTAGGGTGGAGGAATCTTTTTTCAAAAGCTTCGTCTCGCATCTTTGAAAGAAATTAATCTAAAATACCAACTTTGATTTTTGACCGACTTTTCGTTTTTGAGTTATGCTGTCCACAGACTGACACACACACACACACACACACACACACACACACACACACACACACACACACACACACACACACACACACATCACATTGAGCCTTTTCTAAAAATTCTGTTTTTGGATTTAGGGGGTCTCAAAACATATCTCCGGTGAAATTTCGACATCGAATTTTTGGGTGGAATACCAAATTTGGACTGTTGATTGTTTGTCCAAAGTTTTGTATCTAAGTCAGAAGAGGCGGAATTGGTACGATGGTTGTAATAATGTATAAACCGAGCTGTCGTTTTTATATGCAGCATTGTTTCTTTTGTGCATCATGCAATGGACTACTTTGTGATTAATGAACTAAGGGTGGTATGACCGCAGTGAACCAGATTAGTTGGAGAAACCTGTCCTTCGTCTTGCACATCTGGTTCAAGAATCGCTACTGGACACTCCAAGTGCAAGGCCATTAGTCTAACAACTCATCTTGGATGAATAAATAAACTCTTCTTCAACATGACGTCCACATTTAACAACGGAATTGCAATGACTGTCCACTACGTAACAGTGGCAGAATTAAAGTAACTGGTTTTGATGTGCTTTTTTTTTCCCCCTACTTGTGTACTATAGGCCATTTCTGGCTGGCTAACTAGATTATTATGTTAGTGTGTTATATAAGCGCACAGAACATTTATTTCAGTTCTTTGACTACCCAGATACACCTACAAGAGAAATAATCTAAGTAACATCTGATTTTCCTGACACAAACAGTGACTATCAGACTGGGGTATACAACACTTCGAATATTGTAAAATTCGTTAAAATATGGCCCAACTTAAACAGAATTGTCCTTCCTTCCTTTTATCATCGTCTGGAAGAAATATTCCACAATATTGAGAGCAGGATTAAAAGCAGAATCTGTCAGAAGTTATATCTACTATTCATGAAACAAAGAAGGCATCAGAAATGTATTTCTTAATTCCATCTGCTATGGCAGCGCTCGTTTGAAATTAAGTAGCCTTCAACTTTTCCAAGTTCACTTTCACTGAGACATCAAACATTGCTGATTCATTTAAATACTCAATACAATTGCCTTTGTTTCAAGATCCTTCATCGCTATTGTAACCGTCAAAAGCAAGTGCCTGTTTTCCTAGGAAACATACAGCCCGTGCAAAATAAGGAAGTAAAGTTCTGTTTTTTTCCACGTCATTGTTATGCTTATAGGTACTGATTATTCAATGAAACTTCTAGTTGTTTTTCGCATACAATGTGATTACAAAAGTAGTTGCTTTTTTGGCTGGCTTATAAATGTTATTTAAATCTTCATAACCGCTGGTATTCCAATTCATAACATGTGTTTAAAGTGTTATAACAGTCAGGATTCACTTTCATACACTTTGATGATGAAATTTCATATACATTTCTACTTCCTCTACGTCTACTACGTATAGTCAAGTAGAAGAAGTATTATACCTATTCCATCCAAAAATTCGATGTCGAGATTTCACCGGAAATATATGTTTTAAAGTCCCCTGAATCCAAAAAAGCATTTTTGGAAAAAGGTCTGTGTATCTGCCTGTGCACAGCATAAATCAAAAACGAAAAGTCGGTTAGAAACCAAAGTTAATATCTAAGTTTAATGTCTTTCAAGGATGCGACACAAAGATTTTGAAGAAAATTCATCCACCCTAAACTACCCATTACATAGAAAACATTTCGAACATTTTGATTTTCTTGAAATTGGCTCTAACGATTTTGATTAAAATGACGCATATTTAATATATTTTTATGACAAATGAAATGTATATCTTGAATTTTCTGGCTATGGCCCATATAGTCCTATTTACTCTGTATTCCTTTTGCATAACTGGTAAACCGTAGAAACAGACCAAATCTTACTATACAAAACATGTAGATCTTGCTAAAACACATAATTTATGTCTGAATAATTTTTTTGTGGGGTGAACCATTTCAGAGATATTCCTTGTTGTTTGTGTGAATTGTGGAAAACTTCAACTTTCGTCAAATGCAACATCGTTGTTCATTTTATATATGCTAACCTGCAAAGAGAACGGAATCCCAAAGCTTTAGAAGATATGACTGTCGCACACAGCCTACTGTATTCTAATATTCCCCTTGCACCTACAAGGAAATAAGCAATAAGATAATTTGTGTAAATGTTTATCTCAACTAACATGAAGAAAATATAGGAATAAGAGTTTGTAAGAATGGTTAGTACAAGAGTAGAGAAAGTCATGTGAGTGCAACACATCAGATTTTTTAATCTCCGTCGTAATTCTGAGTGCGGGCTTTGGAGGATTCCACATACAGGGTAGTTTAGGGTGGAGCAATTTTCTTCAGGAATTTTTGCATCCTTGAAGGATATTAAACTTTGGTTTTAAGTAACATTTCGTTTTTGAGTTATGCTGTACACACACGCGCGCGCCCGGACATTTTTTTTTTAAGTAGTTTCTAAAATCACATATTTCTGGTGAATCTTCACATCGAAATTTGGCTAGAATACAATACTTCCCCACTTACTATGTATACATAGTAGAGAAAGTAAAGAGGGTCGTTTCCTTAATTTAGTTATACCTTTATACTTTGACTCATGTTGTTACCTCCATATTCATTCTTCCTTCAATTCTCGCGAAAATTTGAGTTAAAAACGTACACTATTAACATCATCCTCATCATTGCAGTTCTGATAATTCTTCTGTATGGAAAATGGATTATCAGAACTTCTGCAATAACAGAACGGTTGTTGCATGTAATCACCACGTCTTACGTGAGGTGAAAGAAGTGAATGTTGATTAAGTGAGTACTGAGAATCATAAGCTTAGTTATTATCAAATTTGTTATCCTTTCTACAGTATTAACCCAAAATATAATATGTTTCATGCAGCAAAATTACATCTGGTACAGACAAGACGAACCAACAGTGCTAGAAGGAAACCTACCAATGTCGTACAACAAAGGGGGACACCTCAAGCACTTAGGCCTACATAGATTTATTGGAGCCTGTGAAGGTGCTCGAAGAAAAATGAATAGGGAAAATCGTGTGAATGTAGTACGTTGCATTTCGACTTCAATCATACAACTCTATAAATTATATACTGAAGTAGAGAAATAAGTGTGATTGTGTTTTGTAAAAGAAAAGTGAGTGGAGAAAACCCTGTGAATGTAATACGTTGCGTTTGTACTTCAATCACAGAGACAATTGTATAAATTATATACTGAAGAGCAAGTAGAGAATGAGGTGTAATTGTGTTTCGTAAAAGAAAAGCGGGTAGAGAAAAACGTGTGAAAGTAATGCGTTGCATTTCTATTTCAATCACAGAAGATTGTATGAATTCTATGTTAAAGGGAGAGGAGAGTAGTATATCTGAATGTGTTACGTAAAAGAAAAGCGACCATGTGAGTGTAATACGGCGCCCAGTAAAATGGAGTGCATAAAAGCCTCATGTGTGAAAAACACTTAGACATTCCAATTTTCATGTTGATCTTTCAATAGGTTTTGGAGTTTATCAACTTTATACATACCCACATCCATTTATACATTTATAGATAGTCATTTGTTGAAGCTACTTGCGTTGTAGTTACTGTAAAATGGTTTGAATTGAGCTTTTTCTAAAAAATTGTAAGCGTATGTGACAATAAACCATGTAACTCACAAACCTTCGCGGCAATGTACTGTCACCGCGCCCGCCGCATCTAATTGCCGACAGCCGCAATTGTCACCCATCGCATTATTGTCGGCACTACCGCAAAGGAGCCGAAGGAAAGAGACAGAGAATGGCCGCATTGTTGGGGCGCTTGCCGAAAGAGAGAAAAGGATAGAGGCTACTGGAACCTTCTACTTTGTGTTTCACCGCTAAATAAGTGAACGTTCCGGAAGCTTCCAGAATAGTGCCTGGGAGATATAAATAGCGGTAAAGTGTGAGAAGAGGGGGTCAGACGTATGTGAAGGTTGAGTAGTCGTGCCGACGGAGACGGACAGACGATGTGGAGAGTTGTGCCGACGGAGAAGAGACAGTTCTTTGTGTTACGAATTCGGAGCCGTGCTGTTGGAGAATCGGAAAAGACTTTCTTGTTGTTGCAACGAGTGTACAAACTCACTGTTTACGGAAATAAAAGTGTTTCTTTATCTCGACTGCATTTGTCTTCTTACTTTACACCCACACCAAAGTCACACTGGTGTCAGAAGTGGGATTCGTCGAATTGCTTCTAGTTTCGTTACGTCGTCGCTAGAAGTTGCAACGTTAGAACCAAGATGGAGGGAGATTCGGAAACCAGGATGATAGCAATGATGAAAGAATTATTCGCCGAAATGAAGACGGAAATGGCTGAAATGAAGACAGAAATGTCCAAGATGAAGACGGCAACCAACAACCTCGCTGCCAAAATGAAAACGAGAAACGACAACCTCGTTGCCGAGCTGAAAGAAGAAATAAAGACGAGAAACAACCTCGTTGCCGAGCTGAAAGAGATGAAGACGGAGCTATCGGCGAAAATTGACGGCGAACTGATTGGCGTGACGGAAGACGTGGAAGAACTCGGCGAAAAGGTGGAAGACCTCTGCCAGCACGTGGACGTCGTGGAGGACGACGGGGAACGTCTTGGCGCCCTGGTAGTAAGAGTTGACGAGAGCGTCAAAGTACTGGATGCCAGGGGCAGACGGAATAGCGCGGAGCCGGGGAGGGAGCACCTAGTGGCCGAGGCGACAGTTGCGCCCGTTTCAGATGATGAAAGTGTACGTCTCGGGGAAGACAAAGGGGCAGTTCAGGGACGTCGTCGAGGATCCTCTGTAGGAGTGTGTCGGGTACGTAACCAACCAGGATACGACGTGGAGGACGATCAGCAGGGAAGCGCACAAGCAAACGAGCATCACGCGAGAACCGACTTGGCGTGTGACATGGGGGGACCGTCGGAGCCATCCAATCACCTGACGCATAGTGCCGTGAACGGAAGAATGGTGGACATCATCGTGGACGGCAGGATACAGGAGAGGCCGTGCCGAGCACGAGTGAACACGAGTGCAGCGGTGGACGCAACTCGCGCGGATGTGGTGGGGTTTGTTGCCGGACCCATCGGAAGCAAGGTGGCTGCGAAGGTGCGCCAGAGAGGTCGGCGGACATGGTACCCAGTGAGCCGTTTCCAAGTGCGCAGGATGGCCCGTCAACACACCAGGAAGAAGGGCAACTGGACGAGGGACCGTCAAGACCGGTGGTACCGTTGCAGAATTTCGAAGCAGGATGGCATACATCGTCCTACCCGGACCAAGGGACACTATCCAACAGCGATACCTAGGATCGTGCCTCCTGGAGAAGAGGTTCGATGGGTTAGTCCACCGGGGCGCAAGGGAGATGCCGCAGTGATAGTGCTGGTCGGGACGACCAGCTCTGAGGAGGGAGCAGTGTCACCGCGCCCGCCGCATCTAATTGCCGACAGCCGCAATTGTCACCCATCGCATTATTGTCGGCACTACCGCAAAGGAGCCGAAGGAAAGAGACAGAGAATGGCCGCATTGTTGGGGCGCTTGCCGAAAGAGAGAAAAGGATAGAGGCTACTGGAACCTTCTACTTTGTGTTTCACCGCTAAATAAGTGAACGTTCCGGAAGCTTCCAGAATAGTGCCTGGGAGATATAAATAGCGGTAAAGTGTGAGAAGAGGGGGTCAGACGTATGTGAAGGTTGAGTAGTCGTGCCGACGGAGACGGACAGACGATGTGGAGAGTTGTGCCGACGGAGAAGAGACAGTTCTTTGTGTTACGAATTCGGAGCCGTGCTGTTGGAGAATCGGAAAAGACTTTCTTGTTGTTGCAACGAGTGTACAAACTCACTGTTTACGGAAATAAAAGTGTTTCTTTATCTCGACTGCATTTGTCTTCTTACTTTACACCCACACCCAAAGTCACAGTACACAACAATTGCAACGCAATCGGATAGAAACCTATACGGGACAAGCAAAGAAACTTCCTTATTTATAAAATGTAAACAATTCAGATTACTTAGTAGATTACTTTGGTTTCTGGAAAATTCGCAGTATAGTGGCCTTAAATAAGGTATTTGAAATAATGAGCAGTTTCAGCAACTTTCATGTTTTACAATTGTCTTGATTGGTATACTACTGCTTAAACTTCCAGCCCTAAATATGGAAAAATGTATGGTCTTACACAAAGCTTTCCACTCACCTCAATTTTGAATCTGTTGAGTTGAGATTTTTCGCAATCACTTCTGAAATGTTGGTTTACATTTACACACACTTTTGAGAACATTATTGTAGTATGCAGTTTTAAAAAAAAATTTGAATTGTTAAATTTTTATTTTTAAATTTTAATTTTCCACTTTCAGATTATTTTTGACACCAAATTACTATCACATACCAATTTTGCTTTCGCCTATCAATTAATCATTATATTATTTGTAAAATTACAAATTTTGAAACTCCTATGTTTAAAATTGTTGAAATGAACAGGGTTAATTATATGAACTGCAATTTAGAGTTTTTTCTTGGCGAACACCATTGAACACTTATCTTCCAAACAGCTTCATGTTCATGGATAATGACATTTTGTCAGTTGGTATCCAGATCATCTTCATCCTGATCTGTGGCATTTCCTGCACGAGACTGCGCAGAACACACATGATTGTTTATTTAGTTTATGTCACTCATCATCATAAGAGAAATATCACTACAGCTGTCACTTTCCAGCAATGTTGCCGCAATTTTGTCTTCAATCAAAGAATTTTTATTCCAGTATGCCATTCTTTAATGGTCACTAAGCAAAAGCCACGAGAAATCACTGTGTATAGAATAAATAATTATACTCTGCACGCAACAACCTACAACACATGTTTACCGCCCTCTTCTTCTAGCGCACTAAAATGCCCGACGCCTGACAACCTCAGAAAGAAAAATTAATTGTACAGGAAATGCAGAGATTAACAAACAAACAATGATGCCAATACACAGTTTACATATAGTGTATTAGATAAAGGTGGTCACATACGCCATCTGTTGCATAATTTGTAAATTATTTGAACGTGAAAAACAAACCTCGGCGGATCGGATTGGATCGGATCATGGCAGCTAAAGGGTTAATTTTTATGTTTTAAAATCTTACAGGACAGTTTAATAGCAGCTATTACTTCTGCAATACCAGTGTGCGTCATAAGATTAACGTTTTCTGTTTTTTATTCCAGAGGACTGTGATATGCATCCGAAGGTATCCCCAAGAATTGCACGGAGCAGCTTACCAAAGGGCCAAGAAAGTAAGTAGAAACTGCACAACACTGCATTTATTCTCAAACACTCCCTATTGAGGTTTTAACCAAAAATGGTCAAAAATGCTAAATTTGGATTCTGTCATAAGAGCATGCCTCAATTTTCCCCCACACAATGATATAGTTTTTTTTTCATGAGCAGCTATTTTTAAATGTCCTACACAGGACCACACATGATGTTAGAGAAGGAATGTAACTTCTTTGTTTTTCGGATTTTTATGTCTGAATTTTACTGCTAGTGTGATCAGTTTGGCATCTAGTAGGGTTTAGCATCTTCGGTATGTATATTGCTGGAAAATTTAATGCACTTAGCAAATCTTAGTTTTACAGACAAAAAATAGCTTTTTCTCAAAACAACATTCTGCCCTCGGGTCTCGCTGGAGAAAGGTCATGGAACTTGAAGGGGATTATGTAGAAAAATACAGTGACCAGAAAAAAAATCATTATTCTTTCCTAATTATGTAAAGTTCAGCTTTGTGGAAAAAATACTTTTGGAGAGAAAAAATATGGGGTATTATTTATTGGGCAACCCTCGTATGAAACAAAGTTTTCCAAAATTCAGGCCCCCTTAATATATTTACCTGTTGTTTCTTTTTGACAGGCGCCGATTACTGGATAAAGGCAGCACAAAATAGGCTGCGAGAGAATTTGAACCGGCGTCCCAACGTCGGAAAGGCTAAGAATGTCATCATGTTCCTCGGAGATGGTATGTCCTTCCCTACATTAGCTGCATCTAGAATAGTCCTGGGACAGTCCGTAGGCAACCAAGGCGAGGAAAGTACACTCTACTTCGAGAAGTTCCCGTATTCTGGACTTTCAAAGGTGAGAGAGAATACTTCAAATCTTGAGAATTGATCTCCTAGACTGCCAACTGGCGGTTAGCGTGCAGGCTTTCAAATGCAAAGTATTCATTCGATTCCGGTCGGAGGATGGGAATTTTTCTTTACATAGGATTATTTCCCATCCTCCATAGAGTCTGAACGTATGAGTGGAAATGTAAATGTTTGTAAACAAAAACTATCGTAAATAAACCAAAGTTACACGAATGGTTAACGAGTGAACATCATTGTCGATGAGCAATTGAGTATACCATGCAACAATGAGAAGTAAGAAAACAACAGAGCTATAACATTTCAAAAGATCACATTTCAATAACGATTGGTAACAAATTAAGCGATATTTTTAAAGTTTAAATAAGAGTTAAAAAAGGGGATCCTTGTTTATCATAATAATCGACTCAATCTCACAATTGGAGTCCGAGGAAATATAAGCACAAGATACAAACAATGTTTGGTATATGCCGACGATGTTTTATTAACAGAGAGAAGTAAAGCTATCCTGTTTGAAACATTTAAAAAACTGGTATAACTCTCTAAGCAATATGGCCTAATGACGAATATAGTTAAAACTAAACGTTTAAAGTGCACTGCAAAGAAAGAAAATACTAAAGATATAATAATAGAAAATGCAAAATTGGGAGTGGATTCTTTTGAATGCCTTGTGTCTATAATCAATAACAATGATATAAAGAATGAAGTAAAAGAAAGAATTACTCTAGGTAATAGAGCATTCTATGCTAACAAATTTCTATTTAGGAGTAAGTCAAAAATAAGATTCCTATACAAATCTATCATCAGATATATGCGTGGGTCCTTAACGAAACAAATAAACAAAAGTTAATGGTATTTGAAAGAAGGATATAACGTACTTTTTTGGAGCAGTGAAACAAAATGATAATACATGAAGAATACGTCACAATAACGCATTAATTGAATTAATAAAAATGAAAATATCATTAACACATAAAAACTTTAAGATTAGGATGGTTTGGACACATAAATTGGACCCCGGGTGATAGAATGGTGAAAAGAGTATATAAATGGAACCCAATGAAACCAAGATTAAGGAGCCGTCCCAAAAATAGATGGTTAGATGATGTACGTGACGACATTAAGCATATGAAAATAAAAAATTGTCGTGTTTGCGTACAAAATATAGAAGAAGAAGAAGAAGAAGAAGAAGAAGAAGAAAATAATAATAATAATAATAATAATAATAATAATAATAATAATAATAATAATAATAATAATAATAATAATAATAATAATAATAATAATAATAATAAGAAGAAGAAGAAGAAGAAGAAGAAGAAGAAGAAGAAGAAGAAGAAGAAGAAGAAGAAGAAGAAGAAGAAGAAGAAGAAGAAGAAATTTCAATAATGGCTGACTGCAATATCTTGAAACCTGATGGGTTCGCCTACAGGACTTCCGGTCAAGGCCAGGGGCCAAGATGATGCGTCCAGCTGTACACGCTGCAGTGAAAGCTTTCCATTCAGCCGTGACAGGATATTCAGTTCGTGAGCAGGCAGATATGATTTTTTATGGCTTATCTACAATGACAGGTGGATAGATAGAGGCGGACCAGTTTCATGGCCTGCACGTTCCTCCAACCTCAATCATTTGGATTTTTATCTGTGGGGACAGTGTAAACAATTGGCTTATGCAGCACACAAACCGATAAAGTAAATCCTCAACGTGTCATGGAAGCCTACGAAACCAGTTGACACTGTCAGGGAGTGTTTAACAAGGTGCAACAGTCCATGGTTCGACGACTGCAGGCGTGTCTAGATGCAAAAGGACGGCATTTGATATGAGTTCATGTACTGAACACTTCCTAACAAGCTGACGTCAAAGATAGTGTCACTAAACTGGCATTTTGGTCTTCAATGAATCGAAAACGAAGGGTTTAGGAACACATGCTTATGTGAACTTTTTTCTTGGATTTGGTGTAAGTAACCTCTGTTATATAACATATAGCACTAAAGTGGTTACTATAATCAGTAATATTTTAATGCTCCAATAAACTTCTCAATGATTATAAATAAATATTTTGATTTCTTACAGACTTATTGCGTCAATAGTCAGGTAGCAGATTCTGCTTGCTCCGCCACCGCTTATCTGGGTGGCGTAAAGGCTAATATTGGAACAATAGGAGTGACTGCTGCGGTTCCAAGGGAGGACTGCAATGCCATGCTGAACCAGAGTAATCACGTGAGCTCCATCCTGAAGTGGTCACAGGTGAGAACTGCTTCTAGCATTACTTCCAAAAACAAAGGCTCATCAGGATTTTGTTGATCAGTAGTTATAGAATCTGGATTCCTTGCTAATGGCTTAATACAGATCTCAGGTGGTGTGATGATCGAAACTAATGCGGATTAATAATTAATTTATGTCTAGATTAGATAAGTAATAGCTTTTGGTTGACGCGAAACTGTCGAGATCTTCAGCGCCACGCTCAATTATACAGGGTGTTTAAAAATGAGTACGATATTGCAACAATAAATGTCCCTGTAAACATATGCCGGGGAACAAATATGTGTTACGATATGAGCCCCTTTATAAAAATATGCAAACATATATGGCCTCCCCGTTTGCCGGACCTCAATTCATTGTATTTCTGTCTATAAGGACATTTAAAGGCCTATCCACTTACTGACACAATTTGAAGGAGTGACCAGTTCTCAGAGGTAGACGGACAATAGTGGGAGGCGTGGCCTGGTAGCAATCCCTGTGAGACACAGGACGGGGTTAAAACTACGATATAGGAGAAGTGACTCATTGAGTCAGTTCTCCCCATCTGTGGTCTAACCACCTTATCACGGCACGGCCACGAAGATAGCAGCGAATCCTAGGTTTCCAACAAGAAATGGTGACATTGTTTTCCCTTCTACACTATTTTCTTGATTCCTAATATTATAATATTCATAACCAGGGCCCGGATGTTTATCACCTAAAAATGTTAGAAATATGCAAGCCTTTCTGACCGAAAAATTAGAAAATATGGTGATAATGTGACCTAAAATGTTTTGGGTGCATATTCGAAATCTTCAAGAATCTAATGCTGTTTAAATTAACATTACATTGAAAATTTACTTTAAAAATCTTGCACACTCAATAACAAATAAATAATACTAATTTTATTCATGCCACATTTTGAAGAATTACAGCAGCAAATTACATATATTTTAAATTTTTTAAAAGGAACGATCTATTTTCACGCAACATTGTAACGGGAAAAAGGCATCGTGACATTATAGAAAAGAATTAAACTAAACCCCTAACGCAAAAGCCCATGAAGGGCCAACGCTTGCCGCCCAGCCGCTGCGTCCCGCACCTCTGCCCACTACAGATGACATTGGTGTGGTGCAGTACTGGAGGGTGGCACGTGGTCAGCGCACCGAGCCCTCCTGGCCAGTTATATGGTCTTCTTGACCTGGGGCCGCAAGCAGCTCCTCAATTGGTCCCTCTGGGACCTAACGAGGCTGAGTGCACCCCGTGCCAGACCTCCCAAGGGGTTAAAATCCCCATGCTGGTACCGGGGATCGAACCCGGGTCCTCCACGCCAGAGGCAAGATAGACAAGAATTAAATGTGAAAAATCGTATTTGGAACGACTTCAAGCACATATGGGAAATTGGAATAGAAACATAAAAACATGACAAAAATACGAAAATTTAAGAGAAAATATGACTATAATGTGAAAAATTACAAGAAAATGACAACAAGCTTTAAAATATGACTTTATATGACCCATGAGAGCGAATGCCAAAGTGCATCGTTCCATAGCACGGTTTCCTTTCCATCATTTCCCTTATCATCTTTCAGGTGTATTTTAGGCGTGTAGCGTTGGCAGTGCCTGTCAGATGGCGCGGATGCTTCAAAAAGGAGTAATTTGCTACTTTATTAATATAAAAAAATACTCATATAAGGTGAGACAGTATTCTAAAGAGTAATTTATTCAGTAAACATATTTATCTTAATGATATGCTGTATAAATAAGAAATTAGAGCCACTTTTGTTTGGGGTGTTAGGAACACCCCGCGCGACTAGTAAGGCTATAATAGACGCGACTATGTATATAAACTTTTTGATTAAGGGAGTCTCAAAGCACGTATCTGGCATCGAATTTTTAGTGGGATAGAATACTTATCTAGTTGCTATAGATTAGTAGAGACAGTAAACATGTGTGTTCGAGCCAAGATCTTCCGTTATACGAACACTCTGAGTATACAATTTTAAACAGGAAGTGAGTTCACAAATGACAATGCTCACCTCTTACCAAGGCTGTCTGGATTTGCTCCCAGGAGAAGGTATTGGGATTTGTCTTGGACAAAGCAACACCTGAGCGGCTTTTCTTTGGTTTCCTCCGCCATTCATTGGACCAACTGCTCCATAATCCACTTTCCTTTCATACATTTCATGTACTTCTACACTCTCATACCAGGCTTCGGGCTGATCAGCCATAGATCACAGTTACTCTGCTTCCCGACAGACATTTGACCTCAGAACCCACGTGTAAGCTATGGAGGGTGTAAGTCTTCACACGAAGAGCTAATAAGAGAAAAAAAGTTAAAATTAAATGAGATTTTACTTATGGGTGCACTTTAACTGCTATGGTTCTAAGCATCCCATTTCATTTTGGGCGTAAAAGACACCTTCAGAGGCATCTTTATCACTCTTGGAGTTCCTTTACGTGCCATAAATTTACGATACAACACCATCGACTTCACTTCCCTTCAGAAGAAAGCCATACAACGATTTTTACGTCCGTAAAAGATTACTGCTTGAATGTGATCTCTGTTTTTATTAATGATATTTTGCAGGATGCAGGAAAATCTACAGGCGTCGTGACAACTTCCCGTATCACACATGCATCCCCAGCTGGCACGTATGCCCATGTGGCAGAGCGTGAATGGGAAGCTGACAGCGATATTATCGACTCCCAACAGGATCCAGTCAAGTGTGATGACATCGCAGAGCAATTGATCCTTAGGGAACCAGGCAGAAATATTAAGGTGAGAATAGAACTTGGGTTGTAAAAGGCTTGAAGGTGTATGTTATGACTAAGGACTACTATAGACTGTTTATGTTGAAGGAGAGAGAGTCCACATGTAAACAACGGGCGCGTGCCTGCAGTGCTCGTACAGGTTGTATCAAAAGAATATTGTACATAGCGACTGTTAATGTTTTGATTTGCTTAATATTTAGGCATACTTCTTCCCCTATGCTTGGCCTATATAACTCAGATGTTTCTAAGGAAGCTATTATATTGGATAAGCAACAAAAGTTACCCTGTATGAAATTTAAACCACTCAAAAGATCCACTGAAATTAGGGACTTTGCAGTTTGAATTGCACGGCAGTTTGGAGTATGAAGTATTGTGCACGGCATATTTATTTATCCAGTCTGTCTGCACCTAGGGAATACGTGCCAAAACAGTATGCCTACCGCATTAGTAACTTTAACTTGAAATCAAGAATCAGGTCACTCCAACCCGCCCTGTAATTATCAAGTACCATTGCAGACGACTACACACGAAAATGGCCGTATTTATCCCCGAAGGCCTGCTACGGGGAATGAGTGAGGTTGCTATGACGTACTGGCTATCGTCCTTCTCCGCCTC
Source organism: Tenodera sinensis (assembly GCA_030765045.1). NCBI lineage: Eukaryota > Metazoa > Arthropoda > Insecta > Mantodea > Mantidae > Tenodera > Tenodera sinensis. The sequence goes on from CM060972.1 coordinate 55,373,439, forward strand.
CCTCCATAGCCGTGCTCCGCGCAACGTTGCTGCGTACTCACGTGTACTCATGCTCAAACTCGTGGATTTGAAACGGCCTGTAATAAGCAATCACAAGTACAAGGACACTATCCGTTATTCAGTCTTATAAACGCTTCCTTGGAGCGAACTCATATTTTTTTCTTGTAGTTCGTGGACTATTGTTGATTCTGTGCACTTTTAATTATAGATGAACGTTAGTCATTTGATTACTCTACAATATATTCATTACACCGAGCGAGGTAACGTGGCAACGTGTGACTCGCAAGTCGGGAAGTCCTGGACTTGATCCTCGGCGACCGCGCATTTTGATTTGGTGTCTTTTGTGGTTTCCTTTTATCGAATGCTGGGGTCTAGTTGTCAGCGTGGTTGTTCGGGCGGCTGCGGGCAGATGGTGCGGTTGCTTGTGCTTGGTAAACCCTTCTCCCTGGCCTCATTTGTGGTAGCTGCGTGCCGTTGCCTGGATTATTAGGCTCCCTTCGATGCCCTTTCTGGGTAGCTGTGATGAGTTTCAGGTGATGTGCCTGCTGACTTTGTCATTTATTAGGGACTTCCACACGTCTCTGTGTCGCTGGTTTCACTGTCCTGTGCCGTGGTTGTGGTCTCCCTTCATCTCCTCTCTCCTCTCAGGGGATGGCAGCCTGCAATAGATCCGTGTAGAGTCGCAGTAGGCGCCCCCCTCCACTACCTCACATTATTCCGCTACTCTAATGGTTAACATGTGGCGGATCAAACCCGGATGAGATGAAAGTATTTAGTGTCACGAAAAGGAACGTTACCACGTTTTCTCCCAGTAAGCATTCCACTCCATGCGTGAATATTTGCTTCTTAGAAGACAATGTCACGAGAGAACTAATAGAAGGAAAGAGAAAACGGGAAATGTTGCAACGTTGTGTTTCCCTCCACGTAGAGCTAACAACTATCTTTAGTTTCATTGGAAGTGACATACTCATTGGTACAATGTGAATCTTCAGTGACTTCCGAGAACAAACAATACTTGCGGTGTGTGTTCGCTGGGAGGTTTCTGATGATCAATGATAAAGCGCATATTAACCATTAGATAGCACAATACTACTTTATACATCCATTGCATTCATGTAGAATAAGGATATGGGGTACTAAAGACATGAATCATCCTCACAGGTGATCATGGGAGGAGGACGTCGGGAGTTCCGTCCCAAGACCATCAAGGATGAGGAAGGACATAAGGGCAAGAGGAAGGATGGAGCTGATTTGATAGACACATGGGTAAAGGACAAGATCGCCAGGAACGTAAACTATTCCTATGTATGGAACAAGCAAGGCTTGCAAGGAGTGAATCCTGCCTCAACGGAGTATCTGCTGGGTAAGCTAAAGTTTAATTGCGGACACAAATTAGAGCAGTTATGTTGCAGTAAGCACAGACAGAGCTTTTAGACGTGGCGAATGGCTTGAAGTAGTGTAATCTTTATGGTCAAGTTCAATTTTGCATTTATAAGACTACAGAGATGCCAGGGTAGTATCTCTCCAACGTTCGTGTAGTAAACATCGCGGGACAGTGACTAATCAACTGCAGTGCCCGCTCACATTATCAGCAGTCTCCTGTTTACTTCAAGTAGGAAACAGATGTTACTCCTACCATCAATTTGCATGACGTCACTCATGCAGAACCGAGTAAGGTCATTCGCCACGTCTAAAAGATCTACCGGCATGTTATAAAAAATAAATATTTTGTTTTTTAAGGACCTGTCAATTGCCAGGATCATATCGGTGCCACCAACGTGCCGGAATTGTCCCGCAGGAGTTCTTTTACATATCAGCAAATCTAATGAGATGGGGATGTAGCGTTAACGTACAGTTAAAACCCATAGGTTATTCAGTGCTTGACCTTGTCCTAATATCCGTGTGATCGTAATCTGCAGTGCTCTTGTGGGACCGGAAAGGTACTAAAATGTCCCGCCCTGGTCATAACGAATGGTGTACCGGAGCCAAGTTCCAACACTTTCTGCAAGGCCACTGATCTCGCAAATGATCTCTTTGCATACATACAAACATGCATGACACATAGACAGTTAGACATACCTACTTGTTGAAAACTGCAAGTTATTTGGTACTCGTGGTGTTGAACTCTGCCGTTAAAGTAGTCTGTCGTTCCAGACAACTTAGTTTTTGCTCACGGGGGTACATCGCAGAGGGTTGTAACATTATAGGATATCATCAGTTCACCAGAAATCCTCTGTACAATCCAATGGAACTGATATTCTAATTGTCTGCAAAACTCATAAGCTGCTACCAACTCATTGTCTAGTTACGTCTCCCATCGGTCAGGTCGGATCGGCTGACGGGGGAGGGCAGTACAGCTATTTTCATAAAAAACCACATCACACACATCCCTTTTCCCCTCCCGCTACTATAGCACGGGCTGGACACGGTGCTGGTAGTGGCATGCGGTTCTTCTGACAACCGCTTCTACGAGGTAGATTTCAATACACTCCTCCCAGTGGCATGCATCGCAGGAGACCTCAACGTGAAGCATGCCCGTTGGCATAGCCGCCTTAGTAATGCAAAGGGGCGCGGGTTTTATCAACTTATCAGTGGTAACCCGAGCGTACTTACGCATGGACCGAGTGAGGTCGGATGTGCTGGACATCATGCTTACCAAAAACATACCTTTTTATCTAGACCTCTCGGCAGTCAACTAACTGGATTTTAACCATGACTCAGTCCTGGTGGATTTCAATGTTGACGTGCTAGCGCTGGTACCTCGACTGGACATATGAGGTAGACTGGGATGTAGCCGTTCTTAAACTTAACCAGTTCGTGAATATGCGTCCACGCATCGATACTATCGATGCACTGGAGGCGGCAGCCACGGCGCTCTCCCAACATATCTGGAATGTGGTACGTGCACATACACACTGAATTCCATCAGACATATGTAGCTAGCCCAAGAACCATACCTAATGAACTCCGACATTTCCTCAAATCCAAAGCAACCGTTCGCAAGCTATGGCAGTGTTTCCGTCATCCCAGGATACAGACGGTCTACGAGCAATTCAAGTCCCTGACAAGGCGCCTGCTGCGGACACTGCGGCCTGGGGAAACACAATTAAAAACGTCGATCTCACAGGAAACAATCCTGGCAGATAATTAGATCCCTCAGAAAGGATAAAAATGCATACAGTTTCCCCTCTATAGCACTCGCGGGAGACTCCTTCGGGCCCCAAGAGAAAGTCGCGGATTTCGCAGACCATTTGCAGTCTCAGTTCGAATCTCGGGAAGACGTTCAGGACAAAGACTTTACTGAACTCGTGGAGGTGACGGTGGACTACCTCTATAAGGAACCCCCGCCGCCGCACGAAGCGATCCATATCCGCATAGTCACCCTAAGACAGGTATCAATAAATCCACTGTGCATGACGGCGTCACGACGTTCATGCTTTACCTCCTCTCCCAAAAGGCCGTCGTCCACTTGACGCGGATTTGTAAGCCTGTCTACATCTTCGTCACTTTCCAACCTGTTGGAAAGAGGCAAGATGGTCTGCATTCTGAAGCCCGGCAAGAGCTCGGTCTTTCCCTCTAGTTACCATCATCCTACTTCCAATCGTTTCAAAGATCTTTGAACGATTGCTCCTAACCTGCCTCATTTTGAGGAACGGCAACTCATCCCGAATCATCAGTTCGGTTTTCGTGGTGGACACTCCACTACCCTATACCAACTGCAACTGACAGAGAAGGCTACCCTGGGTTTCTAGGAAAACTTCAAAACTGTCGCGGTGCTTTTGAATCTGGAAAAGGCCTTTGCAACCATATGGCAACCTACCGTACAAACTCAGAGAGGCCGAAATCCCTCCCCCTAGCTCACCCTGATTGGTAGCTTCCTAAGGCTTTCCGGTTGTGGTTGGAGGGGAGGTTATCCTCAATCAGACCCATAGCGCCTGGAGTACCGGAAGGTAGCGTGCTGTCGCCGCTGCTTTTCACTGCCTACAAGTCGGACCTCCCCCGTATGTCCTCATACTGGCACAGAACAAAAATATTCGCTATTGCCTCCCTCCACTACAGAGACAGCTTCCCGCCATTGGAGAATGATCATCAGCCCACAGAAGAGCCAAGGACATAAAAGCTTGCAGAAAAAGTCATCATCTATTACCTATATAATACGGGTAAATCTGTGCTAAACGGATAGGTGCCGTGGCGATTTACCCTCCGCCCGAGTTAACCCGGGCGACCTGGTTTTGCGCTTCATTTTGCTCTAGGCAAAAATCTTCTATGGAATTCAATTGTAATGTTCGAAAACATAACAAAGAGAAACGTTTAAGACAATAATTTATTCAGAGCTTCAAAAGCATTTGTTATAGAGAATCTTTCTTTCTTGCTTTCTTTCTCCCTTCCTCCCTCCCTCTCTCTTTCTCTTCCCCTCTGTTTCTTTCTCTCTCTTTTTCTTTCTTTCAACGAGATTGGAACTAGGGGCATGCATGATATCCCCAGAGGTAAACTAATACAGAACATTGTTCTCCTGCTTTATTGCACCAGCCAGTTTGTTGAAAATTACCTGAAAAATGGGAGTAATCTTTGTCATATCTGTAAAATGTGCTGTTTTCTTTTACTCACGTAGGACTTTTCTCAAATACTCATATGCCTTACCATTTGGAGCCAGAAGCCAAGGACAAACCTACTCTCCCAGAAATGACAGAGATGGCTATCAAAATGTTGCAGAAAGACCCAAATGGATTCTTCCTTTTTGTTGAGGGTAAGTCATCACTAGTCATTTTCAGCTTGTAATTCGTGTATCAAATTAGAATCTATCTTGTTTGATATCAGGACAGGTACATATAAAGATGTGTTACGAAGGGGCAAAGCATCACACGTTGACCATCAGGCCCTTTGTACTTCCATGCTGTGGAATCACACTTTTAAATACAAAGTGTAATTCAATGTTGCTGTCATATGACTTTCTCTTCTCTTGTACTAACTATTGTTGCAAACTCTTTAGCTCTATCTTCTTTATTTTAGTCGACATAAACATTTGCAGAGATTGTCTTTACTACTGATTTCCTTATAGATGCAAGGGGAATATGGGAACATACAGTAGGCTTTAAGCGATTGTCAAATCTTTTAAAGCTTTCAAATTTCGTTCTCCTTGCACGACCAAACAGATAAAGAAGTGAATAACTACCTTACATTTGAGAAAAGCTAAGTACTGCAGAGCTCGCACAAATAACAAGGAATATCACTGAAATGGTTCACTCTACAGAATAAAAAAATGTATTTGGACATAAATTGTGTGTTTTAGCAAAATCTACATTTTTGTATAGTAATATTTGGTCTATGTTTTATGGTTTAGGGGCTCTAATGACCTAGCTGTCGATGGGTCCTTAAACCCTACTCACTCACTCACTCTTATTGTTTACCAGTTATGGGTTGGGTTGGGTTTAAGGGCCCATCGACAACTAGGTCATTAGGGACCAGTTATGCAAAAGTCATCCAGAGTAAACAGGGCTACATGGGCTATAAGCAGAACATTCAAAATACACATTTCATTTGTCATAAAAATATCTTAAACACATGGTATTTTGATCAAAATTGTTACAGAGCCATTTTCAAGAAAATAAAAATGTTCGAAAAATGCTCTATGTAAAGGTGATTTAGGGTGAAGGATTTTTCTATAAAATCTTCGTGTCGCATCCTTGAGAGATATTAAGTTTAAATGTGAACTTAGGTTCTTAAATCACTTTTTGATTTTGACTTGCACTGTTCAGACACACACACAAACATACACACACACTGATTTTTTTGGATTCAAGGGGCCTCAAAACATATTTCTGTTGAAATCCTGACATCGAATTTTTGGGTGGAATGTAATACTTGCCCTACTTACTATACGCAGTAGAGAAAGTAATAAGCTATAGACACTGAAGCAATGTAAATCAATAGTAATAAATATATTAATATATATATATATATACAGAGTGTTAATGAACTTTACCAAAATAACATGAGAGACCATAGATGTGACTGATGTATTTGAGACAGATAATGTATGGTCTGCGGCTAAGCATAACACAGTTATATGATGTTAAGCGTATAGATACCGGATGCTGATAAGTCGGTGTTAAAGCAAATCTTGGTGAGAAACTGTGGTAGAATGTCTTTGAAACTGCTGTCGGAGTATAGAAATATCGATTTTCAACAGCTCATTATTAGCACTTTGAAGATTTAATGTCACAAAATCTTGAATTAATCTCCTGACAGTGCGACACTGAGCATCGATTAACTGCCTTCTTGCATTATGTAGCCCACTCTAGAGGCGTTAGTTTAACTGCTCTGCTGGCGTAGTCCATAACGCCAAAAACTGATGTTCAGATGATCAATGATTCGGTTCCCATCATGCTATTTTTTTCTTCTTTTTAATATGTAAATTCCATATAAGAATTGCTATGGTTTGTGACTCAGGATGCGATTCTGATTGGACAGTGCAATAACACTACTATAATTCGTGACACTGCAGTCAGCATGCTGATGATTGTCTGTGGGACAACATGGAGAACGTATATAGCTTTTCTGAACTTGCAGATATGCACCTATTTACGGCGAATCAAGGAGTACTGAGTTAGTTGCTGGAGTACTACACAGGGACGAGTATCCCGATAGGTGCAAACCACATCACACAACGTTTCAGTCCATGGATGTTCTGATGGACCTATGCGAGAGAGAGAGAGAAATATTTCAGGCCAATAGACACGATACGAACTTTCCGCACAGTGCAATTTGAAACGAATGTTTTGCAAAGCATTGCAGAAGAGCCATCTACCAGCACACGCGCTATTACACGTTCACTGGACACTAATCATGTTAGGGTATGACAAGCCATTCATGAAGAATACTTCACCCATTTCACTGTCAGAAGGTGCAAACATTAAGACCAAAAGAACTGTCCTCGGCTTCAATTTTATAACTGGATTTTAATTCAGCAGTCTTATGTCTTTTCATCGGTAGCCATGCCTAGTTCTCAATTCAAGAAACAGCCATGTGTGGGACTATGTCAATCCACATAATGTCGTGGACAAGAGTCACCAGCAGATATTTTCAGTGAACATATGGGTTGGAATTACTTCAGACCATGCCATTGGCTCCGTCAGTTAAATGGACATATTAATCTTCATGAGTTACAGAAAATTTTAGAGATGCACCTCTTCATATTCATTATTGAATGTGGCCACAACATTACGAAGCTCTGCTCCATTTCTCCCTGGCTGTGCTAGAGTATTTGAACCATGTTTATGATGCGAAGGGGAAGTCCAACTGTAGCTTGGCCAGCACGCTCTCCCCTCAACTTAATTGACCTCAATTCTATGGTGTATGAAATGCCTATTACCTCAGAAGAGGACTTAACTGCCCAAATAACAGCAGCATGTGAGGTTATTGGACACACATTTTGGATAGAGTATGACAATCTTTCCCTCACCGCTGTCAACTTTGCAATGAAAATGCAGGTCACCATTTCGAGCAGTTCCTATAAGATGTAAAGACTTGCATTTAGTATTTGTTATTTTATTTAAGTTCCTTCATTCTTTAAACTTCTTTCCATTTTGAAGTACAGCGTTTGAAAGTTGTATTAGTCAGGATTCAACCTTTGTGAGAAAGAACTGTAATTAATTGTACTGATACATTGTACTATTTGAAATAAAATGCATACATTTGAACAAGAATTAAAAGCTCATACAAAACATAAGCAAAAAAAGTGAATGAGACTCGAACCTTGAAAAGGTAAGCGCTCCCTTTCATTTCTGTGACTTACAGCCACGACTGTTTACATTTTGTGTGACCGATCTAATACTTTTTGTATAGACAACCTGAAGCAAACTGCTTGCAAAATGTGTAGCCTATTCATGACAGTAGTTTTAAATATGGTTGCATCTGTGTCATTCTACGATAGACAGAGACAGCAATAAGTGCCAGTCACACAAACAGGAAAAACACTGCGCAGCCGGTTCACATTACATGGCTCTCCCGGTACTCTTCCTATTGTCCCACATTTAATGCTCGTTCTTTATCTGGTTTGTTATTAGCTCTGATACATAACATTTTACTATATTTTCTAGCTAAGAAAGCACTCTTCTCTAAAGAGATTATTCCTCTTGATTGCCCGCGACATGTTGGTGAGTGCCAGTCCCTTGGCCTGGGTCTTACATTGTGCTCAGTTTTAGGCAACGACCCAGTAGCTGTAAATACAGTGCTGTGGTTTGTTGCCAATATTGATTTTGGTAAGCAAGTGTAAGGTGTATCTTATTTCGGAGATTTTAGCATTTTAGGGAATTTTAGTTCTTTTCTGGGGGTAGGGGTTAACATTTTAATTCTTCCGTTTTAACTTTTAGCAATTTTAAGTTTCACTCTTTTTAAATGGGAAGTTTTAATAGTTGAGATTATTTTAACCTTCAGTTTTTAGCTTCCTATGGGTAAGGTTTTAACATTTGAACTTTGGTACATTTATCTTTGGACTTGGGGCCCTAATGACCAAGTTGTCGACGGGCCCTTAAGGGATGCAGCCTCATACAAAATTTAGCATAACTTCACTTCTGTTTGAGATAGAATTACCAAATTTTGCACCTAGTTAGAAGGCCACATGTAGAATATGTCCAGAAAGTTTAAAAATAAATGGTTAATTTATATTTAATTTATGTTGATTAAAATATGTAAAATACAGGATCAAATTTGGGTACAGTTTCTTTGAAAACTACTGAAGCAATCCTCTTCAGTTTTTTTTCAGACATTAAATAGAGATAAATAAGAAATGCTGTGGAACAGAATTTTTTTAAACATCTTGGTTATTTTTTTAAAAATATTTTATTATTTTGATAATTTTTAGGATTATTTTTATCACATGTATTTCTCAGTAGCTTAACTTCTAAACCCTTTAGCAAAATTCTGTTCCACAGGAAAATGCATTGTGGTATCTTGAATAACTGTGCAAAATTTCAGTGCAGTAACTTTAATACTTTTGGAGAAACATGTACCTTACATAATGGAAACGTAAGTTTCGGCAAACTGAAAAAGAAAAATGAGAACATTATGTACCTGAGAAAAATTGTTTAATGTTGGCCATAACCATACTCTTGTTCACTGTCTGCATCCTCTGTAGCCTTCCTCTTAAGTAGCTTCTGCTGTCTAATCTTCTTTGCCTGAAAATCCATGGAGACATCACCTGCAGCGATTCGTTGGTCATCAATTTTCTTGAGTGCCTGTGTGGTAAATATGCCAGCACTGAATCCCAGTCTTTCAAGAGTCTTGATTCTTCCTATGTTACCATCATTGAATATCAAACAAGCATCAAACACAGAAATCTTGACAACAATGGAAGATACAAAGGTTGTTTTAGGACATCTTTTCCAAATTAATTGATTGAAACTTTCGTTCGGATTCTGTGTTCTCCCATGTGTGCACTTACTCAATAAATCTGGGTGAGCCAAGAACCGGAATGTTGGTTTTATTTTATCCAGCACACATTCAGGAAGACTATGCTTATGAGAGTATGTTTTATTTTCTGCTTGTGCCTTTTTATATTTGCACGACGATACATCACAGAGCTCATGAATTGGTCTCTTATCAGTGGAGAGCTTATGGAAATAAATAGCCCAAACTGCTTGTTTCATTTTTTTTAAACTACCAGTGTTGTCTCGAATGGCCTTTCCATAATAAATTTGAAGGTTATGAATTTCTTTATCTGTTAATCTGTTCTGCCCATCTATTGGTTTTCCATCTGCAAGTTTCTGACCTTTCAATTCTCTCTTTAGTTTCATTAATCTTCCACCCATTCTCTTTTGAATGTGGCCTACACATTCCAATTTTTGTATTATACAGTCTGGACCATATGGTTTACTTTCCATGACTGTTTTAAATGCACTGGAATCACCATTTCCAAGATATCTGGTATACCTAGCACCATATAGCATCTGACTCCGATGAAATATGAGCTTCATTCCAGCTGCCTCCTTAGATCCACTTGAACCAGAATGATTTCTAGAACAGACCATTTTATGCCTTTGTATCCAGCTCTTCTCTTCATCTTCATACTTTGTCCTTATGGCACAGGTACTACAATATTTACTCATTACTTGTAAATCTATTATTTTTCCTGTGTCAATACTTATAACTGATGAAACTCCATATAAAGATGTATGGCCCCTCTTCATCCAAGTATTGTCACATGAAACAGCTATGTCAGTATCAGGAGATTTGTCTGATTCTTCTTTCAGATCACTGTTCATTTTTATGGCTTCACTAGCTGCATTTGACATGCTATTTCTGCATTCTACCTCTAATGCATTCATAATATGATTGTTCAAATATGTGTACCTGCTTGAAGGTGAAGGCATGTTCATTAACCCACAAAATAAATTGGTTCCTTCCCTACCAACTCCAACACACCTCATAGCATAACATAACCTAATATTAGCCTCATAAATATTGTTTTTATTGGCAGATGTTGTAAATATTTTGTCACTTTTGCAGTTTTTACAATAAAGATGCATTTTAGACACAATGCCAATTTTTTCTTCACTTGGTTTATCACAAAGTATCAACGATTGGGATTCACAAGTAGCACATAAACAAGATGAACTAATAATATCATTTAAAATCTTAATATCTATTAATCTGAAGCCACTAGCTTCTTTGTTTTTTGAATCTCCATTATCTGAAATTCCATTACCAATTTTTTGTTTTGAAGCACTTTGTTTTACATTTTTCATTTCATTATAGGCACTGGTTTCTTCAGCACATTTCTTTCTAAGTCGTTCAACACGGTTTTTACTAACCTTTTGGTAAACTCTCACACGCTGTCTAGGCATTTTCGGTAATTATACAATAACCACAAACTGTAATTTTCACCAAAAAACTCAAGTTTAAAGTATTAAAAACTATAAAAGCTTGTAGCAGATCTGTTTACAAACAAAACACGCAAGTTGCCATCTTGCCACAGCCTTCATGAACCAGGTATCTATACTTCCTGAAACTGTGCCTGCCCAAATAGGAAAGAAAGTAGAATTTGTTGGTAGTGAGTGATCTCTGACAGAAAGGGGGCGTAACCTCATGCAGCCCTTTAAACAAACACATTTTTAACACAGTTCTAGATGGAATATATGCTTGAAACTTTTGGATAATACTCTCAAGGTATCCAACTAATTTATAAGCTCATAAAGAGAAAATTGATTTCTTGACCCCAACCGCATAAATCCCCCCTTAAACACGACACACTCACTCTAAAGAGATGGAAAGAATAAATAAATGAACTAAAAATTTCCTTAACTGCAAGTGATGTATTTATTTCAGGTGCCAGGATCGACATGGGCCACCATTCGACAAAAGCACACAAGGCGCTGGATGAAACGATAGAGTTGCAGAAAGCTGTGGAAGTTGCCAGTAGATTGACAAATGAGCAGGATACTCTGATCGTGGTGACTGCCGATCATGCCCATACAATGACATTTAGTGGCTATCCCATCCGTGGGAACGACATTTACGGTATGTGCAAGACAAAAATGTTGGGCAATATTGGAGTTCTGGGGCCCATGGAATTTCCCCTCACACTGTAACCTCCCACCACAACTCTGTGCAATAACATGTGACCACCCCCCACCGTGACCGCACATCATGTGACCACCGACATCCTTCTTGCAAGCTCCCACCACAGATCCCACCGTGACTGCTCTCTGAAATGACATACTTACCCTGCTCTTGCATATACAATTAATATAATTTCATATAAGTTATATATTATTAAACATGACATATCTTTTCCCTTGGCTCTTGAATATCCTATTCATATAATGCCAGTAAAACCGGTACAAATTGGCCTTAATATCTTCAATTTTCTTGAAGTGTTTTATGTGTTTTGGAACAAAATGCGTTTGACTCCTGTACTTTTCTTTCATAAAAAATTATTTTGACAGATATTAATTTTTGGGGCATTTCAAAAATTAATATCTGCCAAAATAATTTTTGCAAGGGGTATACGGGAATACAGTAGGCTTTAAGTGATAGTGAAATGTTTTAAGAGCTGCTTGCTATGCGATGCCTTTGAAATTCCGTTATCTTTGCAAGGCCAAGAGATGAAAAAGGAACAACTATTTCTATTTGGAAAATGTATAAGTATTGGCAAATTCAAACAATTGAGAAAGAATATCTCTGAAATAGTTCACTCAAAAGAAACACAAAGTATTTGACATAAATTCTGTTTTAATGAGAACCATATTTTTTATTTAGTAACATTTTGTCTTACTGTTTACCATTTATGCAAAAATCATCCAGAATAAAGAAATCTGAGGACCTTTCCAGAAAATTAAAGGTACGACTTAGAAACGACCGTGGAATCGCCTGTTTGTCTGTGACTGGATTTTGACTGGATTGAGTGGAGTGGGGTATAGCTGCTCATTACATAAGGCTCTCCAAAGAGATAAGGTTGAACATCCCTGGTGTAAATTGTCCCTAACATTAAAAATTATTCTCATGGACCATGTGTACCATAACCAACAATACTTGTTTTTATGTTCTGTAACTCCTTTGTTAGCTTGAATAGTTTCAGAAGATCCTGTACATAGAATAGGCCATCACTGAGTTGAACATGTTACAGGTCTTGCGGGTGTCTCTGGAGTGGACAAGCTACCGTATTCTACATTGGGTTATGCCAATGGTCCTGGCTACAAACATCCCAAGGCTGACGGATCCCGCTACGATCTCTCTGGTGACAACTTGCGTAAGTATCATTTGGTTATGTCATTTGTTTTGGAGTATTTCAGACATGCTTGGTGGGACTGCTTGCCCTGGAGACCTTGGGCTTCATTACCCCCGTGGACCAGAGCACCAGAGGACTAGCTTTTACAAGGTCTTTGCCCTCGTACTTATTCATGTTTGTTATGTCTAATTTTTACATAGGTATAACTGATGTGACCACCTCGTAGTGCAGTGGTAGTGCACCTGCCTCTGGTGCGGCAAACTTGGGTTCGATCCCCAGAACCGCCGTGGGGATTTTTCCCCTGCTTAGAGGTCTGGCACGGGGTGCACTCAGCCTCGTTAGGTCCCAAAGGAGCCAATTGAGGAACTACTTGAAGAAGTGGCAACCCCAGGTTGCGAAGGCTGCATAACCGGGAGGATTTGGGTGCTGACCACGTCCCACACTCCAGTAATGCACCTTATTCATGACGCCTATAGTGGCAGAGGGAGGGATGCAGCGTCCAGACAGTATGCCCTAGGGGTTTAGGCTTTTTTTAATAACTGATGCAGTGTGCATACGTTTGACGCCCTCTCTAATATCTGGTCTTCAATGAATGTGCTGTCAGCTACTCTGGAGCTGAACTGTGGCATTGTGACAAAATGACAATGTCCAGTTACATTTTCTATCACTTTATTTCTCATCTAAAACTGAAGCACAAAAACACAGCCCTCCTTTTAGCATTAAAAATTGACTATAAGGCTACACAGCAGAAGAAATTCAGTCTGAAGGGTCCCCTGGTTTGGGGGGGCGGACATAGGTGAACATAGCATCAAATTTCAGGATATCAGAATACTTTCAACTGTCTCAGACTACCATGTTCTACTACAACGTGAGGCTTTCAAAATTTTTAAGCACCCCAACTTCAACAGGAAGGAAGAAACTCTCAAACTCAATAGAACTTGGCATCAAATCATCCAAAACATCAAATGACAACACAGGCAGTGTAACAATCTTAATCCTTCAGTATGCAGCAGCAATCGAGAGGCAACTAGACTCTACCCATCAGCCATACAGTTCAGCTATCCCTGAGCCAATCAGAGAGGACCCCCTCCTGCTTAAATATCGCAACATGGGCACTCAACGCTGCAGACGCAACTAAACCTTCATCAAGAAAACTTTGACGGCGCCACTGGTGATGTCCACTGCAGTTGTGGGCAAAACATCTGGACCTTCTTACTCCAGCACAGCAAATGAGCCTGAAGGTTTTTCTAGCATTACTAACTCGGGCTGTGAAAGCCTACACTTATTTTTTAACAGATGTTTTTTGAGAAGGTATACTTGAGAGCATAAGAAATCACTAAGAAAAGGATAAATAAGTTGCAGATCTGGTTTATCACCTATGCTTGTACATGAGTTAACATTTAGCCAGTATTCAAATAATATAGTCTTATTGTGTTGCAGATGATATTGAGTACGAGTTCCCGGCCATATCACCACTCTCGAGTGAGACACATGGTGGTGATGATGTAGGAGTGTTTGCTCAAGGACCATGGTCTCATCTACTGACTGGTTCCTTTGAACAGAACCTTATTCCCCACGTGATGGCTTATGCTTCCTGTGTAGGCAAAGGACTTACTTACTGCACCAGATATGATACTTCTGCATATCAAGTGGACAATATAAGAAGGATTTTATACACTCCTTTTTATGGACATGCTTGATTGCATCAAATGGCCTATAAGATGTGGAGTGACAAATTTTGAACACTGTGATAGTACAACTATGCCAATGTACAGTTCCTTATTCATACCATGTTGTAATAATTTAAATTCTTTAAATAATATTGTCATGGGCATACACTAATTAAGCCAGTGTCCCACGGTCCAACTTTTGTATCCAATGGATACAAACCTTTTGTATCCAATGGAATTGCACACAAAAGAAATTGTGTCTGTCACACTGTGATACGGTCCAAAACAAATGACAGTTCACATAGCAAGCATGAGAAATAGACATGGCAGACGCAAATATTCATTTAGCTATTGTTATACTAAGTATAGGTTTGTGATTTTTCACAAGTCTGAGTAAGAAGAAAAGATGTATTAGAAGTAAAAGACATTATCATGGTTACAAAGAAGAGAATAGGGCATGGGCCAAGCTATATTGGGTCTTCTACAAAATGAATAGAGGTTAATGACCTGGAAAACTACCTCAATTTTATACAAATTGATGAAGATTTATTTGTAAACATTTTACATTGTGTTAAAGGCAAAATTGCACACCAAGACACAAATATAAGACAATGTATTAGCATGAAAGAGATAAGGAACAATTGTAATAGTTTTAATCTTAGTATGGATGGACAGAGATTTTAACTCATTTCACAAAAACAAGAGATCAAAGCATTCAAATGCTTAGATGAGAGACACAATGGTCTCCTGAGTCCAGTTTTTCATTTCTAGAATGCTGCATGTTCTGTAAAAACCACAAATACAAAGCTGTACATACACAACAGCTTACTACACATTGCATGTACAGTCTGCCATATTGTTACGTTACTGACTCTTATTGGCTATTTTCATGTTGTTAGATGAAAAAATTAGATGTAACTCAATTGCATTGGATACAAACAGGTTGGATACAAAAAATAGGATAGAAAATGCACACAACAAAATTGTATCCAGCTCTCGATGTCTCACGATGCATTTTTGTTGTACTCAATGCTTTGAACCAGAAAGTTTGACTGTGGGGCATCGCCATTAAGGAGATTTTCTAGATTTTCCATAATAATGGCAACTAAGGGAGATATAGTGTCAGAGAGCATGCATGACTAAAGAGGAATTTAGAATTTATATCAGGGAGTTTCACATAATGGATAACCAAGTCACAACCCTTCATCACGATGAGAACTGGCAAGCACACACATTACATTCCTTAAACTTCTATGGTTTACAACTACAGAGAGTACTGTACAAGATGCAACAGTTTAGCACCCCTTAGCTCTGCCTTTCTTTCTGGATTCAACCCTTTTGTATGTTACTAAAAGGAATTCTTGCTGCCAGGCTTGGGAAGTAGCCTACCTATCCAAGGCTACCACACTTAGACTCAAAGGCTAGCTTCAAGTCAAGCCTACAATCCTAAATCCCTGTGTGTTTGTGCTTCTTATAAATTCAAAGACCTTTTACACAAATAACTCAATATGTAATGTATTAAGAACTGATTTTGTGAATATTGATTCAAACCACTAAAATAAAGAGGTATATCATGAATGATACACTAATATAATTAATTCACAAATTATGGATTGCTTAAGTATATTAGATAACAATATGCATTTCATTGTACTAACATTTAGATAAATGAAAAAACTGTGGTATTTATCTAAGTAAAGTCAAGGCAAATCATTTTTAATGACGTTTAGACAACATAACCAATTTTATTAGATACTTACTACTTGGCAAAGCAACGAGGCATGCTGATCTTGGTTGTCAAGCGCTGCAATCACTTCTTATCTTATTTATTGGAACAGCAAAATACTAGAAACTTGGCGTACAGTCAATAATGCAACACATAAATGATCTCTCGTGCCTGCCGATATATGAGATATTGCTGTCCTAAAGACATGGTTGCATCTGAACAGAGTGAACATACACTGTCTCACCATGTATGTATGATAAGCTTGCGTAAACAACTGGGCACTTGCACATTCTTTCTGATACACCTCATGGTTTTGCCAGGTAGTACACTACATTTTCAATTTGTACTAAAATAAATGTACCTGTTATTTTGTTGCATTTGTATTTAAAAGTATGTGTAGCATAGCACTAAAGGATTATTTTTAGTGTGAAACAATTTCTTAAATAAAAGAAAAAAGCATTACATTTTTTATGTGTTTTCTTTATATACTAGGGGTTGTTTACGTAAAATATTTTGCATTTGAATTTGGTCTACTTGTTTTTTAGTCTGCATTCTATAAAATTTCTAAATCTTTTATTTAAAATTAAAAAGCAATTGTGAAACATTCAGCTTGTGTCTTTGCCAATGAAGATAAGGAAAATATGCCTTTAGTTTCTTTTTGAGATAATGCACACCATATGCCCATTATAATTATGTAAAATTCAGTTATCTTTTACTGAAATTTAATACGTGAAACAGCAAATTATGTATAAATGCATTACATATAAATAAGGTTCTATTAAAATTTTACCAGGACCTCCAAAAATGTATGTATCAATACGAATTACTTAGAACTGGGTTATATATAAAGCGGGTTCGACTTTCATGTACAAAATTATTATGATACTTTAAGAAAGGGCAGCTGACCATTTTGGAATACATTTATACAATGTAGTGAAGCATTTGTCGCAGGCTTTTACTGAAACATGTATGCAAAGATCCATGCAAATTATGAAAAGGCAGTGTATAATGAAAAGGTTTGAAAGTACTCGCATATGCTCTACTGCTGTTGCTCATGAAAGATGGATGCATAATGTAACTTTTTTCTATACACCACATCTTTAGTCCTCTAGCTTTCTCTTTCATGCTGTTTCTTCTTTTTTTTCTTCTTTTTTTCTTCTTTTATTTGGGGAGGGGGAGGTTCTTGTGGTGGTATAAGTAGAGATCCAAAGTTGTTTAATGGTGTTATTTTTATTCCAACCCTTTTCAGTGTTTGTTACTTTAAACTTCATTGTGTATTGCAAGACATTTGAATTCTGTTCAGCTATTTAAACAACCTAAATATTTATTTATGTGTTCAAAGACAGGGATAAAATTAATGGGGGGATTTTCCCCTCTCATTAAATAATTTTCCCAGCTCGTCAAAGAAGAATTCCTTCCCTGCCAGGGAAGTATTTTTTCTTTTTACTGTAAGTAGATATTTTCCATTACCACACTTTGAAAATACAAGAAGACACTGAACAATTTCGATGCAGACTGCACATGGTATGAATGTGAGCTGTGAGTAAGCAAACGTATCATATCACAAGTACGCTAAACAATAAACAATTCTCAGATTCATTATTTGATTCATCATTCAGGATCACAATTCTAGCAATGACGATGACAAAAGTAATGACAGTATGATATATTCCAGTTTAAATGTTAGGCTTAAACTTCAAGTAACATTAATATTACAGCTTTACAGAAGTAGTAGCATTGGAAGTGACGTCTGTTATCAAAAGTAGTGAAACGCAGTGCATTACACTAATCGGGGGATGTCTAGGCAAAACAATGGAAAATAAATCACCCTGACTTTCATCAACCAGTTTTAGAAGAGTTATATTATTCCTGTACTGCTCAGAAATACAAAATGACAGTGCTTCTAAGTACAGTAAAATGCATACTGCTGCTGCCACTGCTGGTGCATTTTATGTATAGCAATGCTCCTACTACTGGTATTATTACCATTATTGTCATAAATATAACACAAACTTAAGTTTCCCTCTCTCGTCAGAAAGTCTGATTCAAACACTGTACAAACATAAAGCTTTAATGTTATGTTTGCTATGCAGCTGTGCAGGGGATGACTATTCTCTATTTCTGGTGCTTTGAACATCATAAGTTCAAGTATATGGAAAAAGTGGCAGCCTGTCAGGGAAACACACTGAATTGCACAGGACAGGAATGACTTCAGGAACTGACTGAAGAAACCCAATGCCTAAAGGCATAAGAGATAGACAAGGAAGAAGTAGAAAGAAGGAGAAGAAGGAAGAAGTAGGAAGAAGAAGGAGAAGAAGTAGAAGGAGAAGAAGTAGGAAGAAGAAGGAGAAGAAGTAGGAAGAACAAGGAGAAGAAGAAGAAGTAGGAAGAAGAAGGAGAAGAAGTAGAAGGAGAAGAAGTAGGAAGAAGAAGGAGAAGTAGGAAGAAGGAGAAGAAGTAGGAAGAAGAAGAAGAAGGAGAAGAAGGAGAAGAAGAAGAAGAAGAAGAAGGAGAAGAAGAAGAAGGAGAAGAAGAAGGGAGAAGGAAGAGGAAGAAAGAAGAGGAAGAAGTAGAAGAAGAAGAGGAAGAAGGAAGGAGGAAGGAGAAGAAGAAGAACAAGAAGGAGGAGAAGGAGAAGAAGGAGGAGAAGGAGAAGCAGGAGCAGGAGGAGAAGGAGCAGGAGCAGAAGCAGAAGGAGAAGACGAAGAAGGAAGAGAAGGAGAAGCAGGAGAAGGAGAAACAGAAGCAGGAGCAGAAGGAGAAGGAGGAGGAGGAGAAGAAGGAGGAGCAGGTGCAGGAGCAGAAGCAGAAGAAGAAGCAGAAGCAGAAGAGGAAGGAGGAGAAGGAGAAGGAGGAGCAGGAGAAGAACAAGGAGAAGCAGGAGCAGAAGAAGAAGAAGTAAAGATTCACAGCTTTTGTTTAATAAGATTTTGTCTATCTTTTACAGTTTACCAGTTATGCCAAAGTCATCCATAGTGAAAAGGACTTTTGAGACTATCCCAAGAAAATTCAAGATATACACTTCATTTCTTATGAAAATATCTTAAACATATGGTATTTTAATGGAAATCATTAGAGCCATGTTTGAGAAAATCAAAAACTCGTCCATATAAAGAGTAATTTGGGGCAGGAGGGATTTTCTTAACCTTCCGGCGGGCGCGCCTAATTTTGTCACATGAGCAGGCGCATGTTGTAAAATTTACAACATGGACATTTTTAAATGATAGCAAGCATATGATAAACAAACTGGTTAATATTTTGAATAAAACAGTTCAATCACATCCTATAACAAAAACTTCGCCCTTTTAGTTCTCTATGATACCATTTTATCCAGCTATTCTGAAACACATTCACTTTCATAACACCTTTCACATACAATTTGTTTCTTAATATGACTTTTACAAGCAAAGTTTCCGCATCTATAACATTTAATCGAAGTTGAGAAATTTTTTGATATCCACAAAGGATACATGTCCCACGTTTCTTTGACGGGAGTTCAAGGATCTTATCTTCAGAAGACAATGCTTCTCCACGGAACTGCACAAGGAATATGGTGAGATCGGTTGGCAGTGATTTGAGTTGGGTTCTAGATGCGAGTTGTTCTTTCATAAGACTTTCTGCTAGCTTCTTGAGGTAAATACGTCTTCGTGAAGTTGCCTCTGGCTTTGTAAAGGAGAACAATACTTGCAAATTTATACCAGCAATGTTCAAAAGGGTAAAGAATATAGCCAATGGCCATCTTCTAGTAATTCTTGAAATGGAGCATTAGATACGCAGTAATGCCCTTCTGGCTGCGTGCCGCAATAAACCTCCAGATTACTGCAATAAAATGTTTTTGCATCGCATAATGCAAACATTTTTATTCCATATTTAGCTGGTTTGCTGGGAATGTACTGTATCCATCCACACCGACCTCTAAAGGGATGAGGCATTTCATCTACTGTGGTGAATTCACCTAGGGTATAAGAATTTTGACAATTAGCAACAAAAGCTTCCAACACTGTACGAATTGCAGCCAACTTATCAGTTTTTCTCCTATCATTTCTCGTTTCCATGTCATCAAACCTCATACAACGTAGAAGAAACAGAAACCTTTTGTAACTCATTGCAGCCCTAAGCAGTTGCATTTCTCTTCCATCTGCCGCCCAAAGTTCCTTTACATTAGCATGATGACCCTTTCTTGTACCAATCAAGAAAAGAATCCCTAACACTGCCATTATTTCGTGTCTTGATGTTACTTTATTATCCCTTTCATGCGAGAATTTATGAGTTCCTCGCTGTCTAGTTATATACATACTTGTTTAGTTTAGAATTTCATCAATAATGTCAAGGTCAATTATTTTCAGAAAAGCATCGACTTCATCAGTTATGTCCATCATATTTCTCTTGGAGCCTGGCAGAATTTTCACAATGTTTTTTCTTTTGGTTTTTGAAAGTTTAGCACACTCACTTTTACACCAACGCGTAACTTGATCTTTTCCAATAAAGAATTCCAGATCTTCCATGGGCTGTACGAAATCATCACCATCCACAGCTTCCAGTTCAGATTCACTGTCATGGTCCTCAGGTTCAATGTTTTCATCACTCAAATCCTCACTTCATCACTTTCCTCCAGTTCTGAAAGGTCTGAATATACTTCATCATTGCTCTCTAAGAGTAACTTGTGAATTTCCTCTTCTGATAAACCTTTTGGAACTGAAATAAAATAACAAAAGAAACGTGCCAATATAACAAAATCAACATTTAATATGTAGCTATTGAAAATAAAAAAACTGTGAATAACTGTTTAGTTTACTCACCTCTGCATATTGACTGTTAGAGACAAAGCTTGTAACTGTTACAAGAGCAAGCGCGCGTTGTACTTATCAACATTCAACACCTCATAGCTTACAATGCAGAAAAAAAACTGACAAAGCTGAACAAGGAAACTGAAACCATAGTAACACTGTCGAGTAAACAACAGTAGAGGAATACATTGTAGCGACAGCATATTAGCTCAAGGTTAAGGCATTGATAAAGCATAAAAACAGCTGCTGTTGTACTTTTTACAACAGTACACCCACTGGTGGGCTAAAAATCTTTAAATTGCATCCTTGGAAGATGTTGAGCTTAAATATCAAGTTTGGTACAATGAAAAAACTGTAGATATTTATAATGGAGCAATATAAAACAATAAATATTAATAAATATTAATGATCAAGCCTTCATTTATCTTTGATGCTTACATTTCAAATATGCATTGTAAATCATTTCTTTGCATCCTCGGTGTGTTGAATATTTCTATTGTTATTATTGATATGGCCATGAGGTGACAGATTATTTCCTATTGTATTACCAACTACTGGAAGGAAAATAAATGTATTCACAAAATCAATTAGCAGTATTTCAATATGTGTTATGATGGGTGTAATGATAACAACCAAACAAACATTCAACACACTAACAATGCAAAGAATTGATTTGCAAAATGTTTGGAATATAATACATAATTACAAAAGATAGTGAAGCTTCAGTTGCTAATATTGATGAATGCTTGTTGACCAGTGGTGGCGCTGTGGCCAAGCAGTTGGACTAGATGGCCTGGGTTCGATCCCAGGGACTTGCATGTGGTATTTGTGGTGGACAAAGAGGCACCTGGGCAGGTTTTCTCTGGGTTCTCCAGTTTCCCTCACGACTCATTCTGCCAATTGCTCCACCATCATCTTTCCATTCATCAATTTCACCTGCATTTCATATCACCCTCTTCCTCACTTCCATACCCTGGGCTAACCACCCGTTTCCAGGTCTTTACTCTGTTTGCTCTTTAAGTTCCTCTGCTCCCAGACAGGCATCTGACCCTGGGCACAGACTTGTAATTCCTAGGGGGTGTAAGTCCTACATAAGGAGAGGGTAATCACGTAAAGAAGAAGATGCTTGTTGACCAACTTTGGTATTTAATCGACTATTCATTTTGGAGTTGTACTGTTCTCAATGCACATAGAGGACCTTTTTCTAAAATACTTTCTTTTTTGTGGCTTCAGAGATTCTCATTGGCAAATGTGTATTTATCAATGAAATCTTAATACCAAATTTTTGGATGGAATGCAATACCTTATGTATGTGGTAGAGAAAATAAAAGTTGCCAGTATACTTACAGCTGTTAAGAATAACTCAGAAGGTCTCTGTTTTGAGAACATCCAGTTGTTGCTTGTAGAAGCTTCTCTGATAAACCAAAAATAGTTATTGCTGAAATAAAATGCTGAAAGGTTGTGAAAGAAAGAAGATAAGGAAATCAGTTTATTAATAATAGCTACTTTGTTTTAAATAATGAAATATTACAAAAAGAGCTTAGGTATATATATTTCTCTTTTATCTATTGCTGTTATTAGGAATATGTAGTACATATTGGTGTATGTCCAAAGGGCAGAAATATATTCACAATAGTTGCCAACAGGAACATTTCACATGTTTAATCCTTGGTTTGCACTTTTTTCACAACACGTTTAACAGATGAGCTTCCTTAATGATTGAAAGCAAATATAAATAACAGAAGGATATGTTTTAATGTGTTATGCTTAAGTTCTATAACAGCTTTGGTGAAAAATTACAAAAATCACTACCTTTTGCGACTATTGCCAAAAAAGTGGCCCCATGTACGTATCTCTGAAATTGTGTTTCAATTTTTTCTAGACAGTGTATTTTACTTTAATGTGGTTACACATAAAATCAGCATTACAAAACAAATGATGTTCATAAAGCTGTTCAGTTACATAAATGAAAATTATTATACAAGGACATGGTACATTGGGCTTTTAACAATATTTGAAAACAAAATGTCCACCAAGATATTTATAGATCTTTCAGTTGGTTTACAGAAGGATTTCTTGCATGTAGTTTTTTAATTAAATATGTAATCTTAGGTTACAACATTTCAAAATCTGCTTAAGTCTCTAGATAAATGCTATAATACAAAAGCTAAGATTTAAGAAATCATAGCTGAAATTTGGTTCTGTTGAATAATCCCTATGGGGTCGATTGGAATATGCATGGCAATCAACCATAACCTCAACAGGCAGTATGTAGATGAGTATCTTGTTTTCCAACTGGAGCAGTAAAAGGTACAAAATATGGGTAAAGGTTTTCTTTTTTTTGTTTGTTTTTGGTTTTATTTATTTATTTATTTTAATCACCATTCTCCATAGCATGCAGCTATATGGTTTATATTAAGTTATTTATTGTATTATTATATTTTTGTTTGTATCCAATTGTCTTTTGTTGGTTAGTGGAAAGGTTGTCAGTCATCATAATTTCAAACAAAATTAAACATTCCAAGCGTCAGCTTTGATACATTGGGAACATCCCACACTAATATGGAATTAGACTTGGAATTATCATCCTGGAAATTGTTATTTACATGAGTAGCAAATATGTGTCTTTTATTTATGGTTTTTGTAATTTCACACACTCTTGTAGTCATTGTGGTAAAAGGAATATCAGAATGCTTTCTGTATGCATTGGAGGTATTTAGACACTGTCCAGTAATGTAAGGAAATAGTTTTACAAGCATAACTTTCATTGTTTACAAATTTACCAGAATAACATTGAAAAACCAAATGGCAAACCCAAAAATAAATGTTGTTAGCCACTTAATATCCAACGTCTTTCTTGAATGTTAATTCTGCTTTCTAACTAAACAAGAGTTTTCCGATAATATTTATTGTTACTTAAAGTTTACTGATGCATTAAATTGAGTAATAATACTATAAAAGTATAAACATTTTAAAATACACAATGAACAAACATGTGGTATTCAGAGATCAGAGTCACAAGAGTCCCAATGCTTTACTATGGAAGACTCATAATATGCTTTTATATAACTCATTTTAATGTTTCCAGCAAAGATACTATTATCCACTTTCAGATTCTATATACTTAGTGCAGTGGTAGTGCCGCTGCATACCGGGCAGGAGACCCAGGTTCTGGCACAGGGATTTTCTGTCATTGGGAGACCTGGTTTGGGGTGCACTAAGCCTTGTTAGGTCCCTGAGGGGCCAATTGAGAAATGAGACCTGCTAATTGCAAAGACTGCATATACTAGCCAGGAGAGATTGGGGCACTGACCATGTTCCACCCTACACTGCTGAACTCCAAGGGCAGAGGTGGGGGATGAGTGGCCAGGCATAGGCCTTGTCATGTAAAGGGCTTTTACACCATGGGTAAAAATGAAATTGAGTTTTTACTTATGCTTTTATTTAACTGCTATGGTTCTCGTGTCCCTTTGTATTTGGGGTGTGAAAGACCTTTAATTTTTCTCGAGATGACTATCAGGCTTGAGGCTTTTTTATGTGTCATAAATCTACAACATGGGACCAATGGCTTTACTCCTCTTCCAAAGAAAACCATGCTGTGGTTTATTAAGCCCATAAAAAAATCAATCACCCTCAGCTGTCACCTGCAACACTTTGGGAACCAATTGGGGTAAGTTAGTTCAACTGATTCATCGTACTTCCTAAAATTATTAGCACAATCATATCATAAACTTCTGTAAAAAGGATAATTATTTTCTGTTCTTTGTTTAAATATTTATTATTGTGGCAGTTATCAGGATGTAGTGATTAAAGACCATCCATTTATGTGAATTCTAAATATACCTCTAAATTGGATAATAGTTAGGTTTAAATTAATATTTCTACTATTAGGTAGCAAGTGGACTGTTAAATAATGTAGACAGTGTTCTTTTGTTTGTTACCATAAAATGTCAGCTTACTTTAAGTTACCACCAAATTTATAAAATGGATGCCTACTTTGTTCCTTATTTTAAAAAGGCAATACTGGTTCCTTTTTGAATACCTGTTATGTTTATTTTAGTGACTAACATCTGATCTCTAGTAAGTAACACCTGTTATGCTCAGAATTGGATAGAAAAAGGAAAAATGTAATGTCCCTAATATATAATAACGAAACAATCAATTTTTGTGTACATAGGTACCATCAATCAGTGTTCCACTGCAGTCATTTCTAGCTTTAATAAGCGTGCTCTTATCAAATGCTTCATTGACGTGAAGTGCCTGTTTTGATGTTTTATACAATTGCAAAATACAAGGATAGGCATGAAGATCAAAATTCCAGGTGCATGTGCTACATTGAAATACTATTACATTTTAACAAATGTTTATAAAAAAGAAACCTTTAAAACTTTGGACCTATATTTTAGCTATAGAAAATTATAGAAAGGCACAAAAATGGTAAAATATTGCTTGAGAGCATCCCCCTGCTATGCTGTTTCTAGCTGGATACCATAGATTTGTTTTCCCAAAGTGGGTAAAAAGGATCAGAATATCCAATTCTAATATAAAGCATTCAGAAATTTTAGCAAGTTGTATCATGCATATCTTTACTCAACGCATTCTCTGCAGCTACAGAGGAGTTACAGTAAAATGAGCATCAATATAGTATGTTTTTGTCTTAAAAAGTCTAAAGGCCAATGATATTATGAAGAGGTCATAAAAAACATTTTAATTGTGCTAGGAGCCATTAAAATTGTATCTTTTGATAACAGTGCAATCCAAGGTTGAACAAGGTATAAACAAAGTATAAAAACATTCAACAACAAAAATTTTCACTCAAATGCTGATCACATTTTCACAAAAAAACCATCTTTTCAAACTTTTAGAAATCCTTTCATACTCCCTGCATGTGCAACAACAAGTAGGTATCAACAAACTGTATGTGTAAGTATAACAGAATGTTTAACATAACCTCATTTCTGTAAATACAGAGCCATTTATATGTATATCTCTTATACAAGCTAGACCACGCTATTTATATATATATATTTACAGTTCATTCAATAAACACTGTGTAGTATAAAAATGTAACCAAATATTTAGACAACAAACAATAAGTGCACACCAGAAAACATTTTGTAACCCGTATGATGTAAGAGAAAATGAAGAATGACCATTTACAAGTTTTATTTGGCACTTTTAATAACTGTATGTTCAAGATAATACTTGTAATCTTGGAAATGTGATTTTCATAGTTGCATGCTTTAAAAATATGTAAGCAGCTGTTACTTTCAAAACATTATAGAGTTGGCAAGGACCGGAAGTTTTTTTAATGAACCTAAATGTTGGTGATATTTACATTCAGAAATGGAACTCGAAGGAATACCTACCCTTAAACAATATCTGAAGTTACTGATGGACACCAAATCTTATAAATTTGAGCTTTTCCTAATTATTTCATATAAATTCAGCATGAGTTTTATAACACAGTTAAAAGACAAAGTATAAGAGTCTTAAAACAAAAGTTTTTCTTCTTCTTCTGAGCTTGATGGCCATGGCATAGGTACATAAAATTCACAAGATTCTGCATATTCCAGAAAATTGCATTCTGCATCTTTAAGAGGGCAACTGGCAGTGGCTGGAATGGCACTGCAACTTCATCTTCTGTGCAGTACACAAATGCCATAGTCTTCAGACTCCTAACATTCTAATAGGCCGCATTGTAGCCGAGTGGAGAGACCATTTGCTTCTCACCAAAGCGGCCTAGGTTGGATCCCAGGCAACTGCATTTGGGATTCGTGGTGGACGAAGGGGCACTGGGGTGGGTTTCCTCCGGGTTCTCCAGTTTTCCCCACCATCTCATTCCACCGGTGCTCCTACTTCATTCCATGTATCATCAGTGTCACTGTGTCACTGCCTGCTGTGCCATAGTAGTAAGAGCAGACATTAAACACTACAAAAAAAAATTTGAATGCCGACTGCTTTGCCTACAGTGCTCTCAAGATCCTATCAGTCTAACTTCTGATGCCCCTCTTTATGGTTGAAATTACAGTTCGAAAGATTCTACAGTACTGGTGCAGGCCATGAAAGCCTCATCAGTAGGCTGCAAATTTCGCAAGCAGTTTGCTTCAGGTAGTCTACACACAAAGCATTAAATCCACTGCGCAAAATGTAAACAGTCATGACTATGAGTTACAGATATGGAAGGGGTACGATCTGGTGACCACTACAAGCGTAGAGTCAGGCAAATAAACAACTACAGCATGGCAATGCTATCAACTGCAAAACATGCTGCCTCATGTTTACATGTTTCCTTTTCCTATTACTATATGCAATATATACACTGCAAACAATGTATACTACACTGATCTACTGTATGCAATAATAATAACCCCTAGCGCAATAGCCCTTTGTAGGCCAAGGCTTACCACCCAGCTGCTGTGTCCCTCCCCCTCTGTCCACTACAGGCGTCATTAGTGGGGTGCAGTACTGGAGGGTGGGACGTGGTCAGCGCCCCGATCCCTCCCAGCCAGTTATGCGGCCTTTGCAACCTGGGGTCACTAGTTCTTTATTCAAGTAGCTCCTTAATTGCCCCCCCCCCCTCTCCTGGTACCTAACGAGCCTGAGTGCACACTGTGCCAGACCTCCCAGTTGGGGATAAAATCCCTGTGTAGATGATCGCATACGTCTTGCTATGGTATAAAATAAACACACTTGATCATCACTTGCTTATTTGGTTAGCTATAATCAAAATGTAGTTAGTACCCAAGTTAACTGACACCAATTTATGAGCACAGCTCAGCAATGTAACAAATAAATAATAAATAAATAAAGCTTAAGGTTCATTGTTGCCAACTGTGTTAATTACATTTTTGTATTCATCATTGTCCAACAGTGCAGAGGCTGCTTGCAAAACTTTTTGAGTGCCCCTCATAATATTCAGATACCTATTGGAATTCTTCCATATGCTTCCTGCTTCCCAGTGGCATAGTGAGAGATCTGCAGCTGTTAAATTTTGACGCTTCTGGGGATGAGTCATATTCAATGTAGAATCCTCCTCTCTACAAAATACAGCATTTCGAGTAGAAAAAGTGTTTAGTTTACATAGATGGGTAATCAAAAGTTATGTCCATGTGTACCAGAATAGCTGGTAATTATAGATACTCTGGAATTTTGTTCTTCTTTTAGCAAGGTTTATTCACTTCTCTTAATTATTAAACTGCCAACTATTTTTTGTTGGATGTTTTTCTAAATTATTAGTTTTTATTAGTGAAACAATATACATGGGTTTCTAATTTGGTGATTAATTGTCTTGTGTTGCTAAGGCATTTACATTTTCATTACCAAGGATTCTAGAATGTGAAGGAATCCACTGCAGAACTACAAATTTATAGAGAGATTGTAAGTGTAAATACCTTGGTAGATTCCAGCAGTTCTGTTTGTTGTGTACACACAGGTATACATGGTTTTGTATTTTATGATTTATGGGGATGTTTAGAACAGTGAAATTTGTGAAATTGATTAAACTTTATGAGTAGGATGATTACACTTAGTTTCACATCTAGGTTATGTTAATTGGTTAACATTTATGAGTAGAATGATCATACTTTAGTCCCATGTACTAGGTTTTAACATAACTATTATGATATCATACTCGTAAATAGGTTATGTTATAACCTAGTAAGTGGAATCATCCTACTCATAAATGTTAATCAACTATAAATGTCTTGTAAAGCAGATTTAGAACCATTAGAGATGACTGTTTTATTGAAGACATTAATGTGGGAGAAAAGCTACTTCAGAGCAGAATTGATTGCCATAAGGTTACTGTCAAAATATATATATTGTACCATATACTCCATGTGCAGTTAGGGAATTTGTATGTTAATAAAATTCAAAATAAGTAAAATTAGTTAACCAGTATGGTTTGTCTGAATATTTAACAATCTTTTACACTTCTATGCATTTTTTTCAAACATTGTTGCTAGAGTGTAAATAAATTTTATTTTTCATAATTATTTACATATTTTAGCTTGCAGCTAAAATGAAAACCACATCTCCAATAACTTGTTTGTGAGCTATAAATTTTTATGTATACTGAGCTTGTTGTTGGCAAAGATGGACCCTTAAGCCCAAACTCACAGGGAAGGATTATGGGGAACACTTTATTTTGGTTTGACAAAGGAACATACAGTTTCATCTGCTAGCTTCCATACTGGATTTTCACCTTTTAACATTGTAACATAGGCTCATATGAAAATTGGCAAATGTAAATTTATAAATACTGTATTTCATTGTACAACCATCACACCTTTTATGCTTTTTTATTGAAGCAAAAATACACAGTGTAGCCATTATGTATGTGTAACCATCTTGCAAAGAATAAATTATTTAACCTGGCAGCGTAACTTTCAACAACTGGAATATGGTAATGGGAGTAAGAGTCTGAGCATATTGGAGTATGGTCACATTACACCTAGTGTTTATAGTTGAAAAGAAAGAAAAGGAAAAACAAAAGTGACAGTGACACTGCAATGTAAACCTCTACCCCAGTAAATAGATAAAAATAAATAATTAAAAAAGTAAGGGAAAAAATAAAAATAAACACAATTGAAAAACAAGATGTTATTGAATTAATGTGTGCTAACCAAATGGCTCACACACCTTGTCATTGCATTTGCTTATCGCTTAGTCACGTCTGCTAATTTCCACACTTTATGTACTTAAACCAGTCATACTCACTGATGGGCATCTTGTAGTTGGTAAACAATGAGGACTATATCACAATATGCCACATACTCTGTACCCTGTCCCGTCAACCTAACAGATTGCAATGGTGGCACATTACTTTTCATTATTTCTCAATTGTGAACACCTGGAATATTAATGCGATGATTATGTGGTGAAATCAGGGCTTTAGTTGGAAAATTATAACTTCCGTATTCACCTAACCCTTCAAAATTTTCCACACAGACTTGAAAAGAGTTGCTCTGCAGTCAGTTTTCTTTTACGACAGACTTCCTCTGCTGATTGCCTCATTAACACAAAACATAGATTAAATCTTTATTTTGGTGGTAAGCAGTAAGGTATTGTTATTTATTTATGCCAACAAACTTACTGTTGGTGTTTTTAAACACACAAGCCGTGTGTGGGCAAAGTTTAAGAGGTAGAACTGGAACTTAAAAATTCAATGCCACAACTGGGATTTGAACCACAGACCTTCCGCTTGCCGGGCAGATGCTCTAACCACTGAGAAATATGAACTGGCTTGAGAATTTAATGCCATTCTGGCAGTTTGTCACAATAGCTCAGTGGTTAGAGCGTCCGCCCGGCAAGCGGAAGGTCTGTGGTTCAAATCCCAGTTGTGGCATTGAATTTTTAAGTTCCAGTTCTACCTCTTAAGTAAGGTATTGTATTGGCTGTTACCAATTAACATTTAACTTGGTTTGGTGCAAGCAGTTGACAATTGTTAATGTCAGACGAACTTATTGTTGAAGTGTGTCTTTCTTTCTTGTCATTTGTAATGTGTGACAAAAAGAAATATCTTTCTGCAACATTATTGTCTCACCATTATTAGGTATATCATATGAGATTATGTTCAGTCAATTAGATGCTGGATTCAGTAAATTTATAACATTTTTAAACAACCTGGTATTTTAAGGGCCAGTCCATACCACCATTTAGAACTTCTGGTATTCTATTCCGGCAGTTCTATAACTAACAGTACTCAGTGCTGGTGAGTACCAACCCGACTAAAGCCCTGTGTGAAATACTTAAGTCCAGATTGCTTGTCTATAAATCAAGGTGTGATGATTATACGATGAAATACAGCAATACCTATTGCAAAAGCTGCTACATATGAGAAAAACCAGTGCAGAATAGGTAGGAAAGTAGGTTTCTACTTCCCTTACCTAACTTAAAGCATGCAGTTTGCTGTGATTTACATTTTAATGGCCTTTAATTAGTCTTTCTGCAAAATTCTGCATGTAAAACAGCTTCAAGCTGACACCATATTACACAGGATGGAAGGACTACAAATATCCATAGCTGAAATATGATAGAATGTCTTTTTCTGAACCAAAATTGTTGTAATATATTGCTTTTTTTTCTAAGCACTAGATTAACCATAAACAGTTAGTTTTTATCCAAATATCATCACGTTTTTACTATGCTATTATGCAACTTAGTACCAGAGCACATATAAGACTCATTTTTAAAAAAAGTGACAGTGTGGTTTTGTTTGAGCTCTCATGCCGAGGATCCGTGGTGGGATCTGGTGCTGAAAACCAGAATGCACTAACAGAGATGTGTTTGGATCCTATAACTAAATTTATTAGTAAGACTTCTTATTTTGTTGGACTATTACACTCTGGTTCAATATAGTAAATGTATCAGGAGAAAGGATAATACAGAGAGATCCAAATACATGTGAACCGCTACGTAGTGTTTTTCCACTACGCATGTGGAAACAAGTCGCCAGCAGCTGACATACACAAGGTCACAAGCATCACTTGTTTTTCTCTGCTTGGCTCACAATCAGTATTGAGTTGACACGATATTGTGCGACTACATTATTGCCACTGTCTTTATTATTTAGTCCGGTACATAGTCACAAAGTGTATTATGGCTCAGCATTTGTTTTCTACCGCACAGCATGTATTTAGTTATTTGCATTTATATCAAGTTACTTCTGTGGACAGCATGTATAGGGCTATCACACATTCACATTTTCCTTTTCTTGACTCAGGGGTCTCCGTCTAGGGGATATGTGAATAGCAACCACAAGGTACCCAAGCTGAGCAGAACATTACTTCCACTTACTGGTGTTTTGCTCCTCACTGTAACTTTTCTATCTGACCTTACCTTGGTCATCTCTTGTTCTCTTCTGACCCCAATGCTATTAGGGTTCCCGAGGGCTAGGGAGTCTTTATTTTTCCAACATCTCCATTTCTCTATAAAATCTTAACCCCAACATGCTGACCTGTCATGGCATGTAATACGTCCTGTGATTGGTGATCAGAGGATGTGGTCGGTGAATTTATTTTGATAATTCTCCCGGTCAGGTCGGTGAGACCCGTAAACCAACGACAGGTGTGGTCCTCCAGACATTCTGGGGGTTGTGAGAGAGCGATGTGACCGCCAAAACATAAAAATATGGTGCTCTCTAAAAAGCGGTTACTATTACTGCTATTGCTCTCTTCAATATCATCAGTGAAAAATATTGGAGAGCAAGAGGATTAATGACTTCATTGTCAGAAATCCAGCATTAGCCAACAACAGTTATGATTTGTGTGTATTAACTCAGTCAGCTTGCCAGGTGTATGGTGCACCATTAGTGGAGAAAGAGTTATGGGCCCAATTTTTATCGAGCCAATTGTTGATGCCCGTACATACGTGAATGCAATTTTGTGCCCTTTTTTAGAGAATTAAACAACAGGGAGCGTCATTTTGCTTTTTTTCAACAAGACTCTGCAACAGCTCGTACAGCCAATCTTTTGATGAGAACAATTGAAGGTGTGTTTCAGGACAGAATTATTAGTAGAAATTTGTGCCCCCCCACCCCCCCCCCCCCCCCCCCACCTGACCTAACCCCTTGGGGTAACTTAAAGCATAAAGTGTACAAGACAAACCCACACACCCTGGAAGAATTAAAACAAAATATCCGTCACAAAATTGCCAGCATTTCTCAATGTGAACGATGGCGAGTGATGGATAATTTCCTAAAGAGGTGCCAAAAATGTATGGACAACGACAGTGGCCAGTTTCAGCATCTGCTATAATTATATTGGTAAGTAAAGCCTTTAAAAGTAGTTTTAAAAATGCTGTATGGTTTTATCCGTGCTGTTCTATGACAGTGGCAGTCAGTGATGAGTGCAGCCGATTCACAGTCTTTTAGATCACCCGCTAGAATAAACTTATTTGTTTTGAACAAATATGCTTTGCCTTTCTTTACTAGTGTATTAATATCTCAATGAAAGACATTTTGAGCCACAAATGAAATTTTATCTCTGGATGCTACACCATGGGGGCCAGATATTGAGGACATTTTAGGTGTTTATATAACAGTTTCCATACAGAGAGAAACCAGGTATAGTTAAACTTTGAAAGGTAAAATCAAAACTTAAAATTTCACTCTCACAACCAGGATTTGATACAAAGGTCTTCTGAATGTGAGAATAAAAACCTTCAAAAAAAGTCAAAGGCTTAAGTATTCATGATTTGAGTCACCGTTGGGGTAAGTTTCTCAAACATGAGATTCCTTTTGGTCTACTGGGAAAATGCAGAATCTGAAATTGTGCTGGTATGTTACCATGGTAGCTCAGTGGTTAAGAGCAGCCATATGTAGAGTGGAAGATTCATGATTCAAATCCTGGCTATTACATTAAATTTTTCATTTAGATATGTTGTGGAAAATGCATTATAATTAAAGAACTACTTATTTACCAATAAACTGTAGTTTTATGCAAACTTTTAGAAGTTACATAATTGGAGATGGTTCTTGACGTGTAAAATACATTGCCCATTTTCTAAAACGTGTATTAAATTTGGAAACCTTTATATCAGTGTATTATAATACATCTGATTATATGTAGTAAATTTTAATATAATGTTCTTTCTCCCGTTTTGTTCTTGTTTTCTCAGAAGTTAATATAGTAAAATCTTTCTAAACTGGACCCCCTATATACCAGAAACCTGGACAACTGGAAAATGAATCTTGGTACGAAGCTATTTTCTATGTGAAATAACACTCCAAAGCGAAAAACTGCTTAACACAGAAATGGAATAGTTTTTCTGGAACCGTTTGCTTAAATAATCTAAGACAGATTTTCATTTTGCTTAATACATGTTATGTGCTCTGATAACAAACTTGCCATGACTGAAGACATTCAAAGTGCAGCAGATATTGCTGCTGGAAACAGCAGTTGTGAAGTCTTGGAAGGAATAGGCAATGACAACGATAAAGCCAATTAAAGGGAGTCAAAAATATGCACTTTTAGAGAAGCATTATCTGTTGTGAGTGACCTTCAGGAATTTGCAGCTTCCAAGAATGTTCCAGAACTCCTGGAGCTGATGCAGGATCATAGAACATTCTCTTGAAGAAAATGCGACAGTGTACTTTGACGGATATGTGAGGTAGCAGAAACTAATGGAGAAACTACAATTATGTATGACATGTAAGTTTAAAATACAGCAAAACATACAATTGAATCTGTTTTTTACTTACAGAATTTTATTTTAAATTATTCCTTCAGTTTAATTCTATACAATTATATTTTTTGTACTTTGTTTTACTAAAATATTGTAACAAATGAAGAAAACACCAGTTACTGCTATTGACACGTTATTGCCTTTTAGTCAGTTAGCATAGTGCTAACGTTACACTCAGATTACTTTTGTACCAGTTCAGAGCAACAGAACAACTGCCGAATCACAAATAAGAACTGTCAGATTGAACTGCTAGTCGGCACGACTCCTCAACGCTTCGTATACGTCTGTTTTCTCTCCTCGCCCGGTGCTTGGCAGCGACTTATATAGGTCCTTAGACAGAGGGAAAGTTCTGGAAGTAGAATATTCGGGAGTGCCTGTGGCGGAACGGTCCAGAAACCGCACCGCCATGTAATAGCTATTGTCTCTTACGCTCCTATTGTTGTCGGCGGCCTGTGGTGGAACGGTCCAGAAAACGCACCGCCATGTAATAGCTATTGTCTCGTACGCTCCTATTGTTATCGGCAATTAGATGCGGCGGGTGCGGTGACAATATGTACAACCTTTTGAAAGATGGAAACCCTTGAAAATGGACAAATATTACTGGAACAATCATGTTCCATTTTAGGCAGGTTTTACTGTGTTAGGAAATGGGGAACCATGGCAAGCTACATGAGAATGTTCTTGGCAAATAATGTGTGTGGCAGGTTAGAAATCTGTACTTGTTGCATGTACGGTGATTTTATTGTCTTGAACCTGCTTAGCTATATGCCCACTAGCTGGACTAGTCTATTATCTTCTGGGAGAGGTTTTGGGTCAGTAGTAGCTAAGTAGTGGGCATGTGCACAATGTGGGTAAAAAACACGGGTAAGGAGAATACACCAACCTTGCTCCCCCACCCTTAGACTACCTTCTTCTCCTTTGCATGTCTGCAGGGTCAGGTCTATAATCAAGCTGCACCACACTTTCAAATACTGGACTTATGTAAAATGTTGCAACTTAGTCATAACTTATTTCACAAATTTTAAATATGCAGGAAAATTGATAAAATAATTCTATTTTCTTCTAAAAGTGATTTCTTAAAATCTTTAAAAGCATATGCTCCTTCCACCCTGTATAGTGTAAGCAAAATCAACACAACATACCGACATAGTTTAGTTTTTCTTTCTTTCTTGTAGAAAATGTTCTGAATTTTTGTAATACAAAGATACAATCATTCCATTTGTGTTAAGTAACAAAAAATGTTTTATTGTTGCCTTATAAATATAAATGACCAATGATGAACTCTTAATCTTAGGTAGCCATCTATTTTTATCACAGAAACCATTGTTACCTTCTGAGTATACTTTCTTTTCTGCTAGGAATGAAACTATAATGACTTTTTTAATGCTGGTACTTTCAATATGTTCAGTATGCCAGATTAATTCTAAGTGACTATAAAAACCACAGATGGTATACATTTGTGTTTAACAAGAAACTGAGTAGTTTAAACTTATTTTTCATTGTACTAACCAACAGCACTCTTTAAAATTATTATTTTTATTTAAACCACAAAAGGCAAGCCCCATGGTACTATTAAACTGTGAAGAATGCAGCCATAAATGAGCATTTCAAATTAAATTATTGTAAGTTTCAAATATTGTTTTCTAACAACATGTGATTTTTGCATTTCATTCTTGCTACTCTGAGGAAAGGGCCTTCAAACAGTATTTATTGCCTCCATGGGCCTTGTTGCTCAAACTTTTTAAAATACAGTAGAGTTTCGCTAAGTCAAGGGTGTGAGGGTAATTTAAGATAACTCAGAATATACAGTGTGCCATAAGAAAAATTGTAAAAGACGAACTGAAACAATTCTGCATCCTAATAATGAAGTTCAGTTATTGCTAAACAATAGTTAACCATGTTCACTGTAGAATAAGAATGGGTACTTATCACAGAATTAATAACTTGAGTAATTTGTTGTATACCAGCTTAGGGGTTATGTAACACAGGATACAAATGTAGGGTAGATAGCCATAAGATATGAGTATATTTCATAATGTATGTTTATGAAATAAATACAAAGTTTTATGACTGTTACAAGTGATAAATGATTGAAAAATATAATGCTTTAAACAAAGGATTTTACTGGAAACAATTGTTGCACACTACTGGTGAATACTGATAATTCTCCTTTATTTATATTCTCTCCATAATAATGTTTCAGTTTTGCTTCCATTCCTCTTTGCTAACATTACTCCACTATTTAGTTTGTGTTTCCATTCCATTGTTTCAGTTTTATATTGCACTTCCATTCCATTACCCATGTTCCTCTCAGATTCATAATTGCCAACTTCTTTATCCCACAAGCAATGTAGCGAATTTCTTCATGTCAAAGCTTGCATAGTTCAGTGAGATTGCACATCAGTAACCTTCTATATAGCAACATTAGCAAACTTTTAGCACAAAAAATTACAGTTGGTTTACAAGAATAACCATAGAATGTGTCAGTCTGAACCAGACTGTTTTACGTAGAGGATGTGATGACATGTCAAGCAGGAAAATGAGTAGTTCACCCACCAGCCAAGCAAGAGCTTCCTTGCTATGTTGTTTTATTTACAACTCCCTTAAACTTACAGTGAAACCACTTTAAGTTCTGTGAAAAAAAAATATATATAGTTGGTTGGCAGGCTCTGGTCTGATATGGACTGTATTGCCACGGGTTTATGTATATATTCTTCACCACTCTGTCCTCTATGTGATCTGCAAGAGGAAATGGACCGAGACCACCTTCAAATATGCCCGGCCACTTCTAGCGCCCCATCCATCAGTGAAAATATTGGTGAGCAAGAGGATTAATGACTTCACTGTCAGAAAACCAGCATTAGCAAACAACAACATATATATCCCTTAATATATACAAAGTGATATAGACGGTGAGACTTTTCAAATGTTTTAGAACATTTGAGTGGAACTATAGACACTTATAGTCTCACTTACACTTACTAACAGATTCAACCTGAGAAACCTGCTAAACTACCCATTAAAGGGCACAATAACAACAGACTCAAAAACTAGTGTTTGCTAGATAAAATGTGAGAATTGCCCAAAAATATACATTGGTAAAACTAAAAGGAGTCTTAAAACATGACTAAAGGAGCCCATTATAAGCATAACACTCAAACAGATCAACAAATCAGCTGCAGCCCATCACTTCTGGTCAATTCAGCACAACATAGAACAAGATATTAAATTACTAAACCATGCAAAACCAACAGCGGAACTGATAATTTGGGAGAAAATACATATTATGAAGAATGTTCACACAGACATGAATTTTGATATATCACAAGCAGACTACATAATGAAGTTTATATCGAGCAACCGAGATAGCAGCACAGTCACTACCACAACAGATGTTTCTCTTTAACCACCAGTCGGGAAACCATTGAGAATGAAGACACTTGTCTTCGAATCACATCCGGACTAAACTAAGTGTCTATAGGTCACCTCATATA
This sequence comes from Tenodera sinensis, assembly GCA_030765045.1. Lineage (NCBI taxonomy): Eukaryota > Metazoa > Arthropoda > Insecta > Mantodea > Mantidae > Tenodera > Tenodera sinensis. The sequence goes on from CM060972.1 coordinate 55,411,031, forward strand.
CTTATAAACCATATATATACATATATATTTTGTTGTTTAGCAATGCTGTCAATTGCCAGGATCATATCAGCATTCCAGTTTGCCAGAATTTTGTCCCACAAGAGTTCTTTTACATGTCAGTAAATCTACTAACATGGAGCTGCAATTTTTAAGCAAACTTAAAAAGCATCAGCCTGGGCTGGATTTGAACCCGCAACCTTGGGTTCAGTAGGTCAGCATCTAATCAACTGAGCCACCCAGACCAAACAGTTCTGTGAATATACCTTTCTCTCTTTAAAAGTTCCTGCACAGTTTAGGACAGAGGTGGGGAGGCACAAAAATGTGTAATAAACTAGTCGAGTATTATAGAAACTAACAGTGAAACACATAAAATTGGCCTTAAAAAAAAAGAGAAAAGAAATTATGTTTTGAAATGCTCAGATTTAAGAGAGCCTCAGATTTGCGAGACTTGGATTTGCGAGACTCTACTGTAATTATTTTAAATCAGGAAAAAATTGTAAAAGATGGAAATTTGAAAAAAAGGTAACAATCTGTTTGCTTCCTAATTCTAAACTTAGCTACAAGTTAGCACATTATTTATAACTTCACTTTACTTTTCCAAACTTTGTTGTGATTCCTTGTGGCTAATACCTCTTCACTTTTTCATAATATTTTTATTTCTGAATTTTTATATAAAGCAAATTTAATTTATTAACAACGTTCATTCAACTGGGGTGAAAGTTGATACACACATTCAGAAATGCACAATAAAAACAAATATATTCTTTTCTTGATATTATAACATAATGTTTTATGATTATAACAAGCAATAATTTCTCAGGAGCATGTTTTAAAACAAAAATTCCAACAACTGCATTAGATTCCATAATTCTCATTAAATATGGAAATTATAGGCATCTACTTTAGTTTTAAATTGCCTTCTAATGTATGTATAAGCTTTCAAAAGGGCCCTTTTACAAAAACTTCTTTCATTATTAGAATTTGAATATTGCTAAATTATATATTTATAAAAAGTATTGTTACATGGTTTAAACTTAGTATGTTCACTTCTCTTATATTCTCAAAAATGTAATTAATATACAGGTTTCCTTCATTAAAATTTATAGATGTTTCAAATTTCAGTGGTGTAATCCTAATACAAAACAAAATAATTGCTAGAATCTCTCAAAGCGAATTTAAATCTTATGAAAACTTATTAAAGCTTTGGAACATTTTCAGAAGTTTTTGTCTCCATCCTTAGCATGGTGTGAATAAATGTTATCTTTTCCTACTCTTTCCTAAGCCTAAGCAACTAACTACTACTGTCTGGTGGTAAATTTAATAATATTGCTGTAGGTGGGCTATCAAGATTTAACAATCTTTTGGAATTTTTTAAAATGAAGATTTTTTTGTCACACGATGAATTCTAGTGTGATTGAGAAAAGTTTTAATAATTTAGTCTCTTTATCACTATTATGGTTATTAATCCAAAAATGCTATGTTACTACCAATTTGTTAATTTAAGTTTTGGGTATCTTTTACACTCTTTCAATCTGATATTTATGTTCCTCTTGATCATTCCTGTATAAGATTTGCCACAATCATTATATTTTCACTAGAGGCAAGTAAGTAATAGTAAACCCAGCGCAACAACCCACGAAGGGCTAAGGCTTGCCACCCAGCAGCTGTGTCCCCCATCTCTGCCTACCAAAGGCGCCATTGACGTGGTGCAGTATCGGAGGGTAGTACGTGGTCAGTGTGCTGACCTCTCCCAGTCAGTTATGCGGCCTTCTTGATCTGGGACCACTACTTCTCCATCAAGTAGCTCCTCAATTAGCCCTTCTGGGACCTAACGAGGCTGAGTGCACCCCATGCCAGGCCTCCCAGCAGGTGAAAAATCCCATAGAACCAGGGTCCTCCATGTCAGAGGCAAGTGCGCTACCAACTGCACTACAGAGGCAGTCTCTTCACTAGAGGCCTGTGTGATAATCCACAAATTTAGTGCCCATGGGTTCTACAGTCGCTACTCGTACATGTACGCAGCTGCAGGTGTCTGGTGATGTGTGCATATATGATAGCTGCATCATTCATTCTCCATGTCCAACTAACCCACATCACATATGACTGCACATGATTTTGGTTCTAGTCATCACCATACTGAGGATGTAGACAAATGTCTTCAAAAACTTGGTGTTTACATCAGCTCAGTTACACTTTTAAATTAAACTAAAATGAAAATAGCTTCACAGTTAGTACTGCTTGTGTTTTTCATATTTATTAAAGCCTTTTAAAGTGTTTCTTATTTCATGATATAGGTCCTCAAGAAATTAGCGTAATGGAATAATGAAATAAATTGTGAACATTATTTAAGAAATGGCTGTAAGTTTTGAAGATTAAAAGCGATACTTCACGAGTATTTACAGAAACAGTAATTTTTTACCTGAGACTGCTGTGTGTGTAAGCATTTGCACTTAATTTGACACCTTACTCCTTTGTTCATATTAGTACTGAAGCATACAATGTAGCATGTGTAAATTTGTTAAATTTTTCCAAATCAAGGATTGGTTAAGTCCTATTCTGAGAGAACAATGAAAGGAAATAAAATGCGGTCTCCTTCATTCCTTTTATTAGCATAGAAGTACCCATTTGTATCACAAAGAGGTTTTAAAACAGAGATTGTGGGAATATACTTTACATATGATGACAGTTTATAACTCAGCACTTTCATCTAGACTACCTGTAATCTTAAGCACACATTCTGCTAAATTAACAAAATGGATAAACTGGGCCACAGCAAGATTTCTTTGTGAGAAAATGATTCTATTTTCAGCTACAACTCACTAATCTTTATATTGTCCACTCTGTGGCTCAGGCACTAAGTGTGTGCTTGTTAGCTGTTAGCCCAGGATTGATTCCTGGTTGGGAATTCCCTTAATTTTAAAAGATAACTTCAGATGCTAACAGATCTTGGGCTTGTCTATGCCATTCATATTTCATCGGCGCATTAGATCAATGGACGTAATGCATACATACATGTAAAATAGAGCAAAAGTTAAAGAAAATAGCATTGTATTTATTTTAAAAGCATATTCTAAAAAGAGGACTTTAAATGTAGCTATATAAAGCTGTTTCATACATTATATTTCAGAGTTGAAAAATTGACTGAAATAATAAAATAATCTCCCTTCTCCTACAAGAAATCGAATAAAATAAATAAAATTAATAATAACAACAATATATAACCTCCAAGCAACTTTTTCCCAGGGAAACTAATGCCAAGTTGTTATATGAAATATTTTCAATTAAATATTAAAAATAAAAGATTCTTTCAAATTGATTGGTACTAAAATGAATTATTGATATTTCAAACAAATCTATAGCATGAACTTTATATTTTTGCAACTAATAATCACAATTATTTAATCTGAAATCAGTGTGAAAATAAATACTAATATTCTTGCAGCTACACTACAACTATTTGTCTATGAACATGTGTTGGATTTATTTATAAATTATTTTATACAAGAATGATATCGATGAGAATTGTAACTTTTAATATATTGCTGTTAATAGGTGCAAGACCAGAAAAAAAATGTACCTATACTTGAGTCTATGTTGTGAAATAGGCTCTTAATACAAAGAAAATGGTGACGAATGAGGCAAATAGGTAATATTCAGCAGTCTATTTTGAATAAAGTACATAAAAAGATAATGCTTTCTTACATGAAGGAAAGAGTCTTTAGGAAAATTTATTGTGTTCTAAGCAGTTTGACTCTCAGCAATATAACTGCTTATGTTTTTGGCTTAAATAAAACATCTTTGCATAAACTTTTCAGTGTTGTGATACAAATAAAAAGTAGATTTTTGCAGCTTGTGACTTAAAATTTTTGACAGTGTGTTTATGAAAATCTTGGTAAGGAAGAAATTATTAAGCTGGCTTATTTTCATATTACAATTTTTTACTGTATTTTTATGAAAATCTTAATAAGATAAAAATTAAGAGGCATATTTTCAGATTAAATAATCTATAAATATAATCTGTTCCTGTGGCAAGAATCTCTCAACTACATTTGTTAAGCAATATGAGAAAGTATCAATTTCAATATATGCTTTGTTCACAGAGAAATATGAAATACAGCTTTGGTTTTAAATATTTTAAAACTGTAAATTCTTGGGCATTCTTTACAGTTAAGGTGCTTAACTGTATATGAAGGATTGAGAAATGGGGCAACCATGCAATATCATATTATACAGTACATGAGAAATAAAATATATGCATTGTTACAAAAGATAACTAAGTTAAATATACTGAAAATTTTAAAGCATATAAAAATAGAGTGATATTAAAATAAATGTATATGCTTCAATATTTTAAAATAATTATTACATTTCTAAATAACATTTAATTCACTTTTGAATGTGTATATAGTAAAAGAAAATGCTATGATAAGATTTATCTTTATTTTGTGAAGGCTCCTACAGATGGTGTGCAAGTTGAGATCTTCTGATTTGACTTTATAGATCAGATCAGATAATGAACAGCCAATACCTATATATATCAAAAGATAGCATTCTGAGTATTAGAAGACAATTATTTAATTTGGCTATGTTCAAATGCTTGCATATAGGATAGAAAAGTTATTTTTGATAGCCAATATGAAGCCATATATTTAAGTATATTAAATTTTGGAACTGTGTATTTTCGTTCATAGGCAAGTTTCAAAATAAGGTTTGGTTGCCTTGATTTACTATTAAAAAAATATGCAATTTAAGAACACAAGCTTCTGTTCTTTATTTTGGAACAGATGTTCCATGTGATTTTGTTATTTTGTTCCTGAATATTAACCTATAACCCCATGTCATTAGCTAGCTCGTTTCCTGGAGCATAATGACTTGAAAAACAGAGGCAGTCCATTTTGAAAATCTCAAAAACATTTCTCTTCTATTGATATAGTCTAATTACTCCCATCATAGAAGAAGTATTCAGATATCACGCAGTCCGATACTGTAAATCTCTACAGTTGTTTATAAGGCAATCTCACATATAGATTTAAAATATTATACTAATGATGTATCTGAGAATTCTGCAGAAGATGTGTTTAAAAAGTTTAACAAGGTTAACTTTATTTTCTTTTTTGCACAGCATTGATATCAATAAATTCAAATCACTGAGGCTTTCTTCATTACCACCTAATAACTATATGAAAAATCTTTTGTACTATGAATACTATTTTTAATTTCACTTAATGGGATAAGAAAAGATGAGTTTTCATCTTTACAAAGTAAGTTATTTTTTTTAAAGAGGTAAACATTTCTAGATTATTTGAAAATGGAAGATCAACAATATTTTTCTTGATTTAAAATGTAACCAACATCGTTGGCCCATTGAAAGTTCTGTAGGCCTTTCAGTTCACTATACATGAATAGTTACCTCTATTTCTACATCTAAGAGAAACTTTAGTTCAGAAAATTATGAAAATGTACTCAAATCTTGTAGTTAACATAATAAATATCTAAGGTAGACCATTTCCAAAGAAATGTATTGCATTTTCATTTAATTTTAGCTAAGAAACAAAAACAGTTTCAGTAAAATTAGAGATAATATTTCAATTGAGCCACCTACATTGAAGAAACATTGGTTTTGATATAGTATCTTCATGTGTTTCATCATAATTTTAAAATGTTATCTTGCTTTTCAGAAAGAAATGGGTGGTAGTGTAGAGTTGAGAAGGATAGAGGGGAATTTTGCTGTTTCTTCCCAAGACTTGATAAGTAGAGTTGCCTTATTGTTTGCACTATCCCACTTACTGTCAGCATTTCAAAATCAATATTTCTCCTTGAGAGAGAGTGAGACTGCCTCTCAAATTTTGCATTCCCTCACCTGTGGGGAACAGAGATGACCTCCAGATGTTCCATTGTTCAGGTGTGGTAAAAAGGAGTCCCCAAAAGAAGGGAATGTGAAATATTAGTGCAATAAAAATGTTACATCACTGTTCACTCGCCTCCTGTCCCACCATTGCGTAAACCAGCTTTCAGATCAGGGGGAACTTGCTTCCTGAAACAGTCGTCCAGGAAGTTGGCCATAGAGCGGTAAAGATGTCTCTTCACTCCTGCTAAACTGTGACTCTCATCTGGATACACCTATGGGCAAAAGAAGAAATTGTGAGCAATGTCGGTTGATTAGGACTGTCATTCAAAGACATCTATTCTAATGAACTAAGGGCCATCTGTGCTGTGTTTTTCCACTGGGTGTGTGGACACATGATTCCACACTCCTGCTGTAAACAAGGTCATGCTTGAGGGGTAGAACTGGAACTTAAAAATTCAATGCCACAACTGGGATTTGAACCACAGACCTTCCGCTTACCGGGCGGATGCTCTACCACTGAGCTATTGTGACAAACTGCCAGAATGGCATTAAATTCTCAAACCAGTTCATATTTCTCCTGGTAAACCACAAAGGCAGTCTCACATCAGAGACAAATTACCCCAATGGTGACTTATTATTGTAAGTACTTTATATCCCAGGATTAAATAACCTTATTTATGCCAACAAACTTACTGTTGGTGTTTTTAAACACACAAGCCGTGTGTGGGCAAAGTTTGAGAGGTAGAATTGGAACTTAAAAATTCAATGCCACAACTGGGATTTGAACCACAGACCTTCCGCTTACCGGGCGGATGCTCTACCACTGAGCTATTGTGACAAACTGCCAGAATGGCATTAAATTCTCAAACCAGTTCGTATTTCTCCTGGTAAGTTTGTTGGCATAAATAAATAATAATTACCATCTGAAGGTTATTTAATCCTGGGATATAAAGTACTTACAATAGTAAGTCACCATTGGGGTAATTTGTCTCAAAATCTCATTCCTGAGACTCGGGTTTTGCTTTTGTCCTTTAGTTATAGTATGTCAAAATATATAGCTTTATAAAATAATGCAAACATATTACCTGCTGCCTGAAAAGAACTCCTTTAGTTGCTAATGCTTTAGCCAGGGTCATACTTTGCTGAAAATGCACGTTATCATCAGCAGTCCCATGAACCAGATAAAACATTTTATCCTTTAGATTTTCCACTCTACGGCTCACATCTGCTTCCTCGTAGCCCTTGTAGTTACCCGTAACATTAGGCAGGCCCATATACCTCTCCGTGTAAGCAGAATCTGAAGCAAGAATAAAATACCTTTGTTGTGTAATGAGTCATCAGAACAATAGACTTTTTTCTATAGTAGAGAAATTTGGATGTTTTGTATTTATCAAATCACTTTAAATGGATTTTTGCACAATTTTAACACCATGTAGCACTTTTTTACTGCACAAGGATTAAGAATAGACCTTTAGAAATAATAATTGTGGTAAGTGTTGGGCTATTGGGTCAAAAATATGTGGCACGAAACAATGAAACATTCAGGAAAATGCTACAATCTTAGTTTCAAACAATCGTGGTTTGTGGAATTTCCATGGTTGTGCTCCTCCCCAACTCTGCAGAAATTGTTTTGTTGGCCATGCTTGCTTTTTAGCAATAAAAGCAATGTTTGGATTAGAGAAGGATTTGATGCTTTGTTGAATATAACATGATCATTACGCAAACACTTGGATTCGACAGAGCATTTAAAATGCCGTTTAATTTGAAAACTTTTGAAAGAAATCGAAATACAATTTCAGATGCACCAAAGGAGAATGCTAGACTGTATAATGTGCAGTTAAATGAAAATGTACATTTGTCGGTGAATTCATTTTGATAATTTTCCCGGTCAGGTCAGTGAGACCCGCAAACCAACGACAGGTGCGGTCCTCCAGACATTCTGGGGGTTGTGAGGGAGCGATGTGACTGCCAAAACATAAAAATATGGTGCTCTCTAAAAAGCGGTTACTATTACTGCTATTGCTCTCTTCAATATCATCAGTGAAAAATATTGGAGAGCAAGAGGATTAATGACTTCATTGTCAGAAATCCAGCATTAGCTAACAACAACAATCACCACCACCACCACCACCACCACCACCACCACCACCACCACCACCACCACCACCACAACAACAACAACATTTGAATAGGCTTTTCCTGCAGTACTCTATTTAAGCAAGCAAGAATTAGCATTCCGCGGTGACGATGAAATAACAGGCGTCTCTTAAGTGTAGCTCAACAGGCTCAATTAATCGTGGAAATGTTAAGGAACTGTTGACGCTCCACAACAGATCCTTCAGAATTAATGTACCTCACTATTACAGAACACTGAGTAACTGCGTAATATCTGTTGTATCATCTACCCAGACAAAAAAAAAAAAAATATATCTAAGCTACCTGAAAATATGAAATTGATAAAAAATGCTGACCTAAAGATGAAAGAAATAAAGTGACTACATAATAGAAAATGTTTTTTATAGTCAAGAGGAATTTGAGCGTGGAGTTTTAATAAAGAACTGTAACTAAATTGTGTTTGTAAACATTGTGTCTGCAAATATAGTATTTTGTAAATAATTATTATACTGCGAGTCCACATGTAGATGTTCACATGGATGAAATAAATTGAACTTTAATGACTTATACATAGTTCTCAACAAGCCACCTTCCATCAGGTAATAAACACACTTCTTGAAGTCTAGTTAGTGGAACTGGAGACTTTAAAGAGTAACTTACACACTTGCCCCCAAACCTCCTTTACAAACAGATGAAGAAGAAGAGATCTCTAGAGTGGACTATGGGGTAGTCCATAGTGCCTCATTTATCATGAAACCTGACAGTCTTTGCAGTGAATTTACCTTGGCAGTTACTGCCCTCACTGAGTAAGTGGGCTAGCAAACTAATACCACATATGGAGGGACTTATTACCAAGGTGTATAGCTGTCTGACAATCTTTAGTTTTAGTCCCCACTTCAATCAATGGCTCTCCTACAGGTCCACAAAGCATTTTGGGTGTTCATTACTTTATATTCCCCATGATTTCTGTAGCTCAACCCAATGTCTAGAATAATTCTTACATACTTTACAGATCCCTATAACTTCAACTTCTTCTAAAATAGAAGAGGTGATATGATTTCCATTATTGATCCAGATGCTCTTGAATCTTGATCTAATTATATTAAAGCCAATTCATTATGCCTGTAACATTTTCCAAGAAGTGTCTTAACACATACAGTTTTTAATTCTTCTGGTTCTAAAAATATTTCCCCAAAATGAATATTTCTCACTTAAGCTAAATCCTCACAGAAGCATAAATTGTGTTGGGCTGTTTCAGTTTCTTCCCTGTATAATCTGCAATCTAAGTTACTCTGAAACACTCCCACTTTGTTAAGATGCTTTTACGTAGGAGCATGTCCTATGAGACATGAGGTAATTCTTCTCAGCTGAAGTGTGTTGTTATACTGTGATGCTGGGCTCGGCACACAACAAAGCACAGATGGGGCCAAGCTACTTCAAACCACATACCAGGCCGGTAAGCAAAGAAAGGTGCAAGGTCAAGCTTTGTCATACCACTCACGTGAGCAGACATGTGACTAACAACAATAAAGCAGCAACACAAAGAGGTGTTCTCCAGTGCTTCTGAGAAATATCTGGCTGCATCATCGGCGGTGCATTTGTGGAGGTTGAGAACGGTCCACGTGACATCATATAAGGAGGCATGGAAACAGCAGAGAAGAGAGTTGCAGTTACAGTTACAGTTTTGAGTTTGTCAATGGTACAGTCATGGAGAAGATTTAACAGTGTCGAGTGATTGTATTGTCAGAGGTACTGCATGACAGGGAATGAGAAAGTGAAGAAAGACACTGAAAGAATTGAGTCAAAGTTACGAGAAGTAAATATTTGTGAACTGTGATATCACAAAAGATAGCAAGAAGGAAACTGTGTATTTGTGTAAAAGTTTAGAAGACAAAGTGATAGAAAAGTAGCTGGACTGGATTTTGTCACAATACATTTAAGTAAGCACTTTTTTACATGGTTTTCTAACAAATAGTTTGCCATGTTTGACTGTTTTATGTTATGCACACCATGAATAATTTCTACAATGAATAATTAGCACACCATGCATCTAATATGCTGTGGCCAACAATGAGAATGTTAAAACTTGATCTGAGAAAGCCTTGCAGTAATTGTGAATGCTCACATTATAATTTATGTGTTTTAACTTTGTCACTCCATTCTAGTTACCATTTTCATTTGTTGTGAACCAGACTAAGTTACTTTGAAGTATAACATCTTTAGCTGAATTCAGTGGCAGTTTCTGGATGATCACTTACTCACAACGGTACACCCACTAATTTTTTCCTTTATGTGAATGTTTATTTACCTTGACAAGCGTGCATATGAGAAAGTCGATTGTCAAACTTTCTTCTATATGAATTTACATGTTTAATTTTTCCACGCTCTCTTTACGAAATGCCAGTGCATTCAGTCAACAAGTTGTAGAGATGTATAAACTGGATTGTGCAACTGGTGAAGGAAGTTTTGGGGTGAAGGGTCGCAAGGAGCAGTGAAAAGTTTGCATTTAGGAGTACTGCAAGTTAAAGAAGCATAATCGACAAGGTCCAGAGATGCAATTCTTACCATGCAAGCGCACTGCGTTCTCATACAAGTCTTCCCCATTTTTCTTGCTATGAGCATTTCCCTCCCTCTCATTTAGCAGAAGTTGCAATCAACCTGCTAGGCAGTTAGCCAACTTGACGCTTCTAAATATAATGTAGCCATTTTCTATATTAAAATGACAGTTATGTTAATATTGTGAACACAATTACATCTTAGATTTTTATTGAACCATTATAAATGCGTATAACTACTCCTCATGTTATGATTTACTGAGGCCAATACTTCAGTTTGGAATAGTTATTTTGTTGCGGCATTATTATTGTTTGTTATATTTCTGGCATCAAATTGTATGCAATTGTGTCTGCTGATAGCAGGAAATTTGAATCTAAGAAAGTGTGGAAATTAATAGCATGGTGAAACTGAAGTAGATAAATCTTTTGGGTTTATTCTTAGAAGAGAAGTTGTTTTCTGTGCTTATTGTTTGCAAGTGAGAGAAACAGCATCCCGATAAGTAATGGCTGTTGTGATATTGGTCATTTAAAACAAGAAAATAGCAAAACATAAGAGCTCAGTTGCCCATATGAATTGCAAATTAGAATTATGTGGTGTGTGTCAGAGAGAGAGAGAGAGAGAGAGAGAGAGAGAGAGAGAGAGAGAGAGAGAGAGAGAGAGAAAGGGATTAAAGGTGGAGAGGATGTAATTATACTGCACACCCATTGCGACAAATCATGAGCTGGCATTGGCTGAATTATGAAAAGGATATGTACGCATTTAATCTGCAGGAATAGGCATTCAAACTATTTAAATACATCTTCAATATGTTCATAAAGGATTCATACTTTAGTTACTGACCATATAATCTCCAAGTTGTTACTGGTGCCACTGATATCCCACAATGGAAGACATTCTGGTCCCTAGCTAAAGCCATTGCAGCTACAAATCCTCCATAGCTCCAACCCCACACTGCCACACGACGTTTATCCACAAAATGGAGAGAATCTCTTAAGTACCTGTGTATTATAAAGCATAGCTCAATTAGAATATAATAAAAACTCAAAGAATAATTCTGAATAGAGAGATTTAATTTATAGTGTAAATAGGAATTATATGTATACAATTATAAAAATTTAAATTAAACAAATAGAATGATAGTAAGACATTCTTTATTTTACAATAAATATATTAGCTTAAGGTAATGCACCTGTGAAACTGGATGAAAATCAGGAAAAAGTGCAAATATTGACTTTTTGATTTTACTGTGTTTATAATCCATACTTTCATATGATGTCTTTGATTTAATAATATAGGCACTATTTATCACTTTGTTTGGCCTTTGAAACACTCCTGAACACACTTCTGTAATAGAAATTCCAATTTTAAATGGTTTTCTCAAAACTACTTTTCAGTATGTAACTTAAAATGCACCATGCATCAAAGTATTTGATTGGTTAGCTTTTAATTTTTAGTCCAACTTCATGAATGATTGCTTAGTGTGACCCCTTTTTAATGAATTTCAGGGGATCAAATATGTTTTTCCTATGTAACTGCCGGACTAAGGCATCTAATATTACACCTTACTCAACTGTTTGCTGGAATGACAACCTGATCTGTTTATTTCTTCAGCTCCAAGAATGACTTATTGACGGTTAATGTCTCAGAAGTCAAACAAATCTGTATGCCTACTCTCATTACATATAACTGGCATATGTTTTTTCCTTGTTAGTTGTGCAAAATTGCTTTGTCATTCCAAGTAGTATGTTACTACTTCTTACAAAGAGGCATAACAGATATGATCTACATTACAGATATGATTCCAATTCTGAAGATACACTGAAAATGAGACCTTTAGAATCAGAAACTGATCATAAAGAAAAGGATGAAAGCAACCTGTATCGTAATTACATGTATTTTGTAGGTAACTTCATATTGCTTGTCAAAGATAGCATTATAATCATCGTCGTTATTGTTGTCACCGCCATCACCATCGTCACCATCACTGTCACTGTTACCGTTACCATTACTTCTTTTATCCACCTGGTGTATTTAAACTATCAGTTAGCTGAACTAACTTCAGGATTACCTGTTCATTTATAACTGTTATATAAATGGACAGGTGATTGCCTTTTTATGGTCATGGCGTTTTTGCTCCCAAATTATTTTTAGCACTCTTCTATACTCATTTTGCTCCACACAATGCAATGTTTTGCTAATTTGTTTTTAAAATTGCCATACTGACTCTCTAAAGTAATAAAATAAAATTATCTTATAATTTAAGAGGTAGAACTGGAACTTAAAAATTCAATGCCACAACTGGGATTTGAACCACAGACCTTCCGCTTGCTGGGCGGATGCTCTACCTCTTAAACTTTGCCCACACACGGCTTGTGTGTTTAAAAACACCAGCAGTAAGTTTTTTGGCATAAATAAATAATAATTATCTTATAATGTTTAAAATTAATGTTCCAATACTGATAGATTAATTATTAACATTTTCTTATTTCTGAGAGCAATCCCTTAGAGATATAATGTGGCACTTCTTTCCTCGGCTTACTAATGCCCTGGATATTAAACAAGGTTATGAAGACCCACATTACAGATTTTCATCTAGTATAATTATGTTATATTGCAAGGAATGCTTGCAAAGTAAAAATACAGCTTTGCTGTACAGAATTTGTGAAACAAAAATGTGGTGCCAAAAAGGTGTGCCAGAGAACTTGCCACTGGTACTTACATGGAATGGGCTCATCTAAAAAGAGCGACAAAAACAACTAGGAGAAGAAAAGATTGTGCATCTTACAAAATAATCAGGGTAGATTAAAAAAGGAAACAAACAAGAATGTAAAGTAACAAAGGTTCCTCTCTAAGTGCTCTGTATGTGTACATTAATTGTGAAGGGTGACATGAAACTTACTCTGTGACTTCAAGTTGGTCTGCCACTTCCACTGTTCCAAGTCTCATGTATACTTCATGGAGCATCTGGTAACCCTGACCACCAGAACCTCGTCCATCAATTTGAGCTACGATGAAGTCTCGGTTGCCAGACAAATATGTATTCCAGTCCAACTTCCACCTTTCTGTAACTAACTGTGTACCTGGTCCACCATAACTGCAACAAATTATTTGGAGGATACATTCCCAAGTTACCTTGATTTCAGATTGAGATACGGGGAGGGCAAAATGCTTACAACCGTGTCCTTGGTACTTGTCATCTGCCACTATCATAGAAAGATGCTGATGAAACCATAGAACAGTTTTAAAACTACTTTTAAAGGCTTTGCTTACCAATGAAAGGAGATACTGAAACCATTGTTGTCCATACATTTTTGGCACCTCTTTAGGAAACTATTCATCACTCATCATAGTTTATGCTGAGAAATGCTGGCAATTTCCTGGCAGATATTTTATTTTAATTGTGTGGGTTTGTCTTGTACACTATGTTTTAAGCTATCCCAGAAATAGAAATTGCTTATTGGAGCTCTGAGAAGCCTTTCTGTGTTAATGGCACATCACATACTAATTTTTTCATCATGAAGGGGTACTTCATGAACAATATTAGGTTCTGAGTTATAGGGCCAATTTTTTTTCAAGTCAACAGTTCATGCCCATACATACATGAATACAATTTTCACCTTTTATTAGAGAATTAACATAGAGCATGATTTTGTCTTTTTTCAACAGGACTCTTGAGCAGCTCATATGGCCAATCTTTTGATAAGAACAATTGAGAGTAATTAGTAGAGATTTGTGGCCTCCTCTGGGATAACTTAAAACATAGTGCAAGTGTGCAAGAAAACCCACCCACCCTGGAAAAATTAAAACAAAATATCCGGCAAGACATTGGCAGCATTTCTCAACATGAAGTGTAGCCAGTGATTGATAGTTCCTTAAAGAGGTGCCAAAAATGTATGGACAATGACAGTGGGCAGTTTCAGCATCTCCTTTCATAAAGTTGAAAAGTATGGACAATGACAGTGGGCAGTTTCAGCATCTCCTTTCATAAAGTTGAAAAGTATGGACAATGACAGTGGGCAGTTTCAGCATCTCCTTTCATAAAGTTGAAAAGTAAGGACTTTAAAAGTAGTTTTAAAAATGCTGTACAGTTTCATCTGCACCTTTCTATGATGGCAACGAGTGTCGAGGACATGGGCAGGCAAAATACTGTGCAGCTGGTTCATAACTTTCTGACTTGGTAGTACAGTAATTAACAAATGTATGCTAAATTATACTTGTGGGTTTCTGAAAACAGACACTGTATGTGCGATACATAACTATACAAATATATGAATATATAACCTAACTCCATAGCACAACAGCCCTATCCGAGCCAAGGCCTACCACCCAGTCACTGCATACCCCACCTGTGCCCAATACATGCATCATGAGTGGAGTACAATACTGGAGGGTTGTATGTGGTCAGCGCTCCGATCCCTCCCGGCCGGTTATGCGGTCTCCACGACCTGGAACTGCTACTTCTTTTTTCAAGTAGCCCCTCAACTGGTCCCTCAGAGACCTAACAAGGCTGAGTGCACCCATGAATCAGACCTCCCAGTGGGGAAAAATCCTATGCCATTACTGGGGATCGAACCCGGGTCCCCTGTGCCAAAGGCAGGTGTGCTACCACTGTGCTGCAGGGGCAGTCATATGCATATATACTTCAGCATATAATTTGAGAAACATAGTAAACTTTGCAGAGAACTTACTTAGGATGTACAAATTGCATTATGGTATTTTGATGAACCAAATTGGCTATTGTTGTGGCAAATAATGACTAAAAAGACATTATACTCCACTCATTACAGATAATAAAAAATATACACAGTTGAGTGCAACGAAATATGCTTCTGATTTCCATTATGTTTTTTATTTAATGCTAATATAATCTCCCTATCATCTGTGTATCATACCAGTCCTCCGTGAGCCAATCTCTCATTGGTTTGAATTCAAGTCTGACTAAAACACATGAACAGAGGTCTGACTTAGTGTGTGATAAAATGAGAGGAAGTAAAGGAAATATTTCACCTGAGTGGTCAGAAGGCAAACTTTGCCATGACTGTTCACAACAGCCCCAGAGTGAGTCTCTCTGATTTGGGGCCTGTATTACGATCTCTGGTTACTAGCCACGGTTTGTTACCTCTCAGTTATCGCTAACTGTTAGTTAGGCTCGGTGCCTCGTATTACGAACTCAATTTAACTGTAGGTTTGTTACCCTGAAGATTATGATGCCCTGAGAGCAGTTGGTAACATTTTTCACTAGGCTTTGCTGTGTTTGCAACGCTATCTCGTGGGTAAAGCACATCACAGATGTGTGGGATGGTTTGAAGATTTGTACACATTGCTTAACCTAAAAATAGCTTCTGTTTTATTCACTATTCATTCAGAGCCTTGAAGTGCTTTGAAGAAGCGCAAAATCGTTGTGTCCACAATGAATATAATGCAACGTTTACTATTTAAAAGGTAATCGTTCTGCCCACAATGAATAACATGCAACGTTAGTTAAAGATAATGATCTTATTCCACGTGTTTTTGAACTTGTGTACCTACATATTGTATAGTTTTCCGTGTATTTTCTGTTCGCAAAATGTGTAATTTGCCATGCTACGTTTATTACATTTGCGTTAGTTAAAACGTGGTGCCGATGTAATGAAAATCGCACAAAACATCGTATTGTTTGTGTCAATCCACTACACTTTCTGGGCTCTAGAATTATATTTCCCTAACCTAATGCCCATCAAGAAATACTTACAATTTATGTTGGTTTAATTTATTTCATTTTAAGAATGTCGGGAATATACAAATATGATGGTATAATGTTATATACTTGCTGAAAACTGCCATTCTGTCATAAATTCTATTCGATGCCTTATTTCCGCTAAAATTCCAGATGTTGAAGCTTTTGATCACCTGTATATTTGTTGGAACTCTTCCACGTTCACTCCTCGAAATTATCTTTGCGCATTCTGAATCTCTTCGCTCTTGTATTAAATAATGAGCCAGCATTTCATCTTCAGAGTCGCTGTGGACATACAATTGTGATAGGAGGTACGCCAGTTTTGTGTGTGAAACACGAGTAAACTCCAAGTTAACGCACTAACCCCTACTTGAGGTTGCGGTTAGTATACCTCCAGAAATAACTCTCAGTCAGCCCTTAACCGAAGGTCGTAATACTGACATCTGGGTGTAACTTCAAGTTAACTGTTAACCGAAACCTTAACCGGAGATCGTAATACAGGCCCTTGAAGTTGAAATTATGGCACTCAAACCATAGCCAAGGAACAAAGGATGGTGTTAGGCTCAGGATAAAGTAGAACAGGGGGAGCATAGGATAAACATTAATTGAAATGCTAGAAGCAGATAATGGGGGCTAGTCTTGGGAAGTAGTTTAATATTTCCTTACCAACATAAACCAATATTATATCTGTAGGATTTTATGCACTCAGCTGTACAGGACTCTAAAGCAGCAGCATTAATTTTTGAAGAAAATATAATACTGCCTTACTAAGCTAGGAGTAAGACACGCATACAGTATGTCTGTGATGGTTTTGATATTTATGATAATTATATAGACAAAATGTTTTAGATTATTTAATATAGGATTCCAATTAAAGAGAGTTTAACATGGAACTTTTCTTTGCTAATAACCAAGTAGTAGCAGCTAACTCAGAAAATAACTTAATGGTGATCAGCACATTAATGTGCTAAAATAAACCTGTGGAAAAGCAAAGTAAATCAGAAGTAAACTCCTCACTTTTTATGGAATAGAATATTGAAGATAAAAATAGTAATAAGAAATTATAACATAGAACAAAAACAAACAGTTAAATGTAAACTACTTTGTTGGAAGATTTTGCTTACAGTGATGTGTAATAATATCTATATAGTAAAGGAATGAAATTTAGTGATATTATATCATTTTTAGTAAAATACACTTTTGGGCTAAGAGGCTGTGGTTCAATGGGCTCCTTTATTCCTCTCTCAGTCGTTGCTACTGAGAGACTGAGAGACCTAGGAGAGTTATACATTGCCGCTGATGATGCTTGCCATAGCTGCAAGCGAAACATCTGGGAGAGGAATGTAGGAGTCCATTGGACCACAGCCTCTTAGCCTGGAAGCATATTTGAGTAAGTATGACTCCGGCTGTGAAAGCCTTCATTTATTTATCACATCTTTTACTTATTAAAATGGGACATATTTGAAGAGCTCACTTGCTCTCATTCTCAACCTGATGCAGACTGCTGCCAACACAATGACACCAATTCCAGCATCAGGATGAGAATGAGAGTAAATGAGCTCTCAAAAAATTTCCCATTTTAATAAGTGGGGTAGTGTCAGTAAATGTGATTCACTTTACTATCTAAACAGTTAAATATTTATGATACATCAATTAGTGGAGAAAAACGAGGATGAAATGGAGAAAATATTTAAACAAAACAGTAAGTTGACATTGGAGGATAAAATTAGGAGGAATACCAAATTAAAGTTTGGTAAGTAGCAGGACTCATACTGTTCTATGGCTACTAGTTGAACATTTAAAAAAGGTACTACAAACAGATGAAATGAAATTCTTATAAGCAATATCATAGCACAGAATACAGTAAAATCTGTAATAAGCTGTTGCAGTTTCTTAATACCTGTACCAAGAGTGCATTCCAACTTGTATTATTTATTTACACTTTAAATTATTTTTAAAAATCATAATTTTACAGATTAATTTATAACAAAGTAAGATACGAGAGAAACTGATGAAATTTAAAAAAAAAAGGTAAACTAACACTAATAACAGTACAAAGAATAAAATGGATCATTAAAACACTGCATAAATTATCAATATATCAATCTTTGACCAATTTAAGTAAAATTCTACAAAGGCCTTCCCTCAAAGTTGGCAAATCTAGTGTGGTGGTATCTGTTAAGGTTGTTTAAGGGTGGCAAATCAAGGTTCATGAGAAGATCAGATTTGTCAATTTGTACTTTATGGCTCTTATGTGTTCTTTCAATCTGATGCTTAGGTGTCTGTTTGTTGATTTCCATTCCATAAATACTAAGATGACAAGTTGAAAAATCCTCTGTAGCCTATTATTCCTGGTCTAGCAATCATGAAATTGCACCAAACATTAAATTACTGAAAGTCATCAGATTCCCAGCTGAACTAAATGCATGGGAAAACTTATTAAGCACAAAAATTACCTCATGAACTTTGATTTACCACCTCTGAACAACCTTTGGAAGTGCATTACTCCATCAATAGATGCCACCACTCCAGATTCCCCAGATTCTACTTAAGTGCAATGAAAAATATAGTTTGTAAGGAAAAGTAATTTCAACTAAATATCTCCTAAACTTACAACTAATAACTGCTATTTGCCGGAAGTCTATAAAATCAACTGGCTTTCAACTGTTGAGTTACACTCTATATTCTAAGAATACTAATATCTATAGATTTATGCATTTCATTAAAGTAGTATATTGAAGAAAAGAGTAGTGTACAGGAGAATAGATTAAAAGGAACATGGGAATATTTGAAACAAATTAAATACACCTAATTAAAGTCAAAGAATAAGAGAGCAGAGAGCCCTAAAGTGAAAAGAATGGAAAATAATCGGATACCTATTCTTGGAAAATCAACAAATGGGAAGAAAAACTATTCGAATAAGAATTAAAAAGAACAAATCATGTTTACTGCTGCATTAATAATGATGATTTTTAAAGAAGGAGAAGAAAAAGAAGCAAGAGAAATAATAACAGTGATATGTTAATGATGAAGATACTTACACCTGCACCACCAATGGGTAGCGAGTTATTTCTTCTTCCCTGAGTCCAGGGGGCAAATGCAATCTCACTTGCGCATGGTATCCTCCTGATATCTGGACTGGAAATGTCTTCACTTGAGGCAGCGCCATTTTGGATGCTTTCTCTAAAAGTCTTGTATTATTCTGTAGAGTTGCCAGCAGTTTTGGTGCTGGTCCCTTTGTAGCATAGAGCTGAACTGTTGGTACCCCAGGTCCAAGACATTCCAGAACAAAGTAGTTTAACCCAGGACTAAATATAACATTGTGGTATAGGCAAGGTCTCACCAAAATGTCCATGGCATCCCAACGCTGTCGCTGTTTTCCTGCAACATAAACAGTTTAACTTTACTCTTAAGTGCCTTTATCCAAAACAGGGTTGCCAACCCTTGGCTGGCCAAGTGGTTAGACCATTTGTTTCTCACCAAAGCAGCCCAGGTTCGATCCCAGGCAACTGCATGTGGGATTTGTGGTGGACAAAGTGGTGCTGGGGTGGTTTTCCTCTGGGTTCTCTGGTTTTCCCTGCCATCTCATTCCACCAATGCTCCATCTTCATTCCATGCAACATCAGTGTCACACTGTCTGCAGTGCCGTATGCAGTAAAAAGTGGTCATTAAACACTAAAAAAAAAAAAAAAAGAAGGAAACCATCCTTGTCTGTGAGCCTATTTATTGCTACAAACTATCTCTTTTGAATGATTCACTGTAATCTCTAATGCTCCCTATGTTAAGGTCCTACACCTACGAGAGTACCTCATTCCACCAATAGATGGCAGGATCCATTTCTGAGGTGGAGGCACCCATTCTTTACAGTGTTAGAATGTTGCTGAGGATGATTGTGGAATGAGAGGATCTACAGCTTTTACCAAGATACCTTAGGGTCTTCGAGATTCTTTACATGATCTAGTCAAAGACAAAGGACCAACTTAAAATCACCACTTCAGAGACGGGAGTCAAACCATGAACCCTCAGCAAGAGAACCAGGAACAAACCACTGAGCTATCCTGATGCCTTCAAAACTAAATTATAACTTCAGTTTACATTTCAGATTTTGAAATCTATAAATATTTTCCAATCTTGTAAATGAGAATAGTAGAAATATCAACTACTTATGACTTTGTGCATAATTTAAAAAGTATTTTGGAACAATCACTACTTCTAATTTGATTGAATTTTGGAGCTCTGTCCCTTCACACCAGTTTCCTGAAATTCATAATCTTGCTCTAAGGCTCACAGGGAGATTCGGCTCTGTATAAATTTTTGAGCAAACTTTTTCTGCTATGAATGTAATTAAAAATAAATTAATTTCAGCTATCACAGATGCACATTCTACTGATATACTTGTTTTGTGCAGATACAGAACTAACCTAATTTTGAGAAATGAAAAGGAGATTGGAGAGTTAGATAGAATTATAGGTATTGAAAACTTATTGGAATGTCTCCATTAGAATTTAATGTATTTCATTTTGTGAGTAGGGGAAGTATTGTATTCCACCCAAAAATTTGATGTCCAGATTTCCCCAGAAATATATGTTTTGAGGTCCCCTGAATCCAAAAAAAGCATTTTTAGAAAAAGGTCTGTGTGTGTGTCTGTGTGTGAGTCTGTCAGTCTATGTGTCAGTCTGTCAGTCTGTGGACAGACTAACTCAAAAACGAAAATTCGGTTAAAAACCAAAGTTGGTATTTAAGTTTAATGTCTTTCAGGGATGCGACACGAAGATTTTAAAGAAAATAGCCCCACCCTAAACTACCCTTTACATGGACAATTGTTCGAAAATTTGGATTTTCTTGAAAATGGCTCTAACGATTTTGATTAAAATGTCATATGATTGAGATATTTTTATGACAAATGGAATGTATATCTTGAATTTTCTGGCTATAGCCCCTGTAGTCGTATTTACTCTGGATGACTTTTACATAACTGGTAAACCGTTAGAGATAGACCAAATCATACTTCACAAAAAATGTAGATCTTGTTAAAATACACAACCTATGTCCAAATAAATTTTCTTCTAGGGTGAACCATTTCGGAGATATTCCTTGTTATGTGTGTGAGTTTCAGAAAACTTAGAACTTTCGTGAAATGGATCATCGTTAT
Organism: Tenodera sinensis; assembly: GCA_030765045.1. Lineage (NCBI taxonomy): Eukaryota > Metazoa > Arthropoda > Insecta > Mantodea > Mantidae > Tenodera > Tenodera sinensis. The sequence continues at coordinate 55,432,418 of CM060972.1, forward strand.
TTATTTTTTTATATGTTAACTGTGCAAGGACAACAGAATCTCAAAGCTTTAAAAGATTTGACTATTGCACAAAGCCTACTGTATTCTAATATTTCCCTTGCACCTACAAGGAAATTAGCAATAAGTTGTACAAATGTTTATCTTAACTAACACGAAGAAGATATAGGAATAAGAGTTTGTAAGAATGGTTAGTACAAGAGTAGAGAAACTCATGTGTGTGCAACACATCAGATTTTTTTCTTTTGAAATAAAAGAGTGAATAATATGAATTACCTTTAAGGCCTTATGTTTTAAATATCGACCTTAGCTCCACTTACCTGAATACCTCAGCAATGCTTATATACCTGTACTTAGTTCAGGTTCAGATTGGTAATTGATATAAATTTAGTTAGATAGCCCTTAAAAATACTCTGTCAATTTACTGCATCCCTGACCCAAAAAGTTTGATTTTATAGAAGTCTTAACTCAAATTACCGATTTCGAGTTATTGATGATGACATTGGACTAGGTACCTAGTGAAAAAATTGATGATACATACAATATACATTCAAGTGTATGGAATTGTGCCAATATAATGCTCAGTGATTTATGTTGGCAATCCTTTGTTTGTCTTATTCCCCCCCCCCCCCCCCCCCCCCCCCTTTCTTTTGCTCCTTAGCCAGAAACAAGCCTGAGGTTAATGTTTAAATACTAGACTTGACAGTAAACCAGCATGAGATGAACAATCAGGGAGATGAACAGGAGGGACCTGACCCCTACCTACCTGCACTCAAACCTGAGTTTATTCTGCAGTTGCCTCCCTGCTTACTCTAAACATTCCCTTCTTAACCTCTACTAAGTTGAAGGAGTCTCTGGTTTACATTTTTACTAGATACAATCTCATTTGTGTCTAATGTCTCAAATTGGTTGTATCTGTTCACTTCTAGTACTTCACACTGGAATATTAGATGTGAGGCTGTTTCTTTTCTATTCCACACCTCCTGCATGTTGGGTCTTTAGACAGAAACGTTGTAGGTGCTTTTGGAAATTCCCATGATCAATCATTAGACCCACTATGGGTCATTTGATTCCTGGTTAACTTGAGAATTTCACAACTTCTTTTAAGACATGGCTGTTGCATCATTTTGTTTCTGGATTGATTCCAGTATTCTATGTGCTGTCCTTGAATCCTGTTTAATAGGATATGCCTTACTATTACCATTAATTTTGTAACACCCAAGACAGGTTCTGGACCTGTATATGGGATCTGTGCTCCCATTTTGGCCAGTCTATCTGAATTTACATTTCCATTCACCCAGAGTGGCCAGGAACCATGTTAGAGTGAGTCTATTGTATTCCCCTAGTTTTTCTAGTCTTTCTATGTTTTAAATAATAGCTTATTTTATGCTTGACCATATCAGGATCCTTTAATGGATCTCCTTAAGTTCAAACCTTCATTAAAGGAGTAGTCTTCATCCAATTGAACAGCACAATTTTCATTAAAGGACAGGTGTTCCACCAATCAGAGAATTCCTATGCAGCAATGGCAAAGTGCATTATATCGATTAATTCTCAAAATGCAACTAGCGCGAGTTTAGAAAACTCTAAAATGTCAGACACTACTGACAGTGAGATGCAATTTACTCCACCTAAGTAAGATGCAACTTACACAAAACACACAAATTAACCTCAATAAAGCTTCAACTTCCAAGAATATTACACTAACCACAGTCCCACAAATTAATTTCACTAATTGTACATTAAATAACTTATACATGAAATAAAGTTTCATCTGAAAACCAATATATTCAATTTGCCTTCTATTTTTCAATGTAGCATTCCAAGGTTATTATTTTCATCATGCAGCTGTGATGTGCTGGAAATGAATCAATCATTTAGCACCTGCTCAGAACTCTTGGTTCAATGCAAATGGTTTGCAACTAAATGTTAATAAAACAAATATTGTAAAATTTACTACCATTAATGCCGCACAGCATAACTTTGCAATAGACATACATGGTAACTCTGTTCAAGATTCAAATGCTTCTAAATTTTTAGGTATACAAATTGACAAGCACCTAAATTTGAAAACCCACATAGATGAAATTGCCCCTAAACTGAGCTCCGCATGCTATGCATTACGACTTCTGTCCTCCTTCAGTGATGCTCATACATTAAAATTAGCTTACTTTGCATACTTCCACTCGGTAATGAAATATGGTATACTCTTTTGGGGAGATTCAACAAATTCAAAGAGAATTTTCATCTTACAAAAAAAGGCCATCAGAATTATATCACACTCTCATCCAAGAACATCGTGTAGAAGCATTTTCAAAAACCTAGAAATATTAACCCTTACCGGAGAATACATATATTCACTGATGAACTTCTACATAAAAAATAAAAACTACTTCACTACTAATTCTGACATCCACAATATCAATACAAGATCTAGATCTGAACTTCATATACCATCAACTAACCTCACATGTGTCCAAAAAGGAGTGCATTACCAATGTATAAAAATATTTAATATGCTACCTAATGAGTTAAGGACCTGTAATGATAAGGTATTCAAAATTAAGCTAAAGGAATATCTTCTTAAGCATTCATGCTATACCATAAATGAATTTAACAACATCTAATGTAACCATTAGATCATTTTATGTTTATAATATTAATCCTGTTTATTGTAAATATTGTATAACATATTGACATGTTCCACATCCTGTTGCCAAGGCAAATTGTAGGATCTATGGAATGCAAATAAATGTATGTATGTACTCCAAATATCAGTTGATGCGATATGTAGGTCATTGTCTCTGGTGAGTATACACCATTTTACAATATTTCAATTAAAAAAAGAGGTATATGGTCGAGCATAAATTGTTGTATGAAACTTAACTATAATGGTAGTTAAGACGCTTATATGAAAACTAGGAAACAAGTGAAGCAAATTTCCTAATATATACTCACATCTTAATTACTACCATTATAGTCTCATTACATAATTTACTATTATGCAACACAAGGGTGTGTACGACTCAACTTAGCTAGTTTTGATTTTAATTCTGTGCTTCATTATGAATATTCCTAAATACTCTAATCAAATGACTGTCACTGGTAATGCTGCAAAGTAATGGGTACTACACACCTTTCTTTTTCTTTGGGGGTGGCTGTGTTGGTGTTGGTGTTGTTTCAGATTCTTCATCTCCCCAGTCATCCTCAGCTTCCCCTTCTGTAGTTGCAGTTCTTCCTCCTGCCATACTTGCATAATATGATGAATATGAGTGATTAGGAGGCTGTTCAGGGTGACACGTGATACAAGTGGGAGAGTTCATTGAAATACCAACACGCGGTACTATTGAAGTTGTTCTGTAGAGATGCATTTGGCCAGGGCGTGCTTCTGGAATTCCCAAGTAATATCTGAAATAGGAATGCTTTTTTAACCAAATAACTAGCAAATTTCTTCCAGGTCAAAGCCTTAAGACTTCTTAATGTATACTCCTTACAGAAGATAAACAAGTAAAAAGTTGTTTTCAGTTTTTGGAGCTTTAATATTGAGAAGGCAGAACCAAAATATGTATTCTTTTGGTACACTGGACTTAGCTGCTAATTTTTTTCCATTTTCTTTTAGTTCACTGTACACAGATATGAGGTAAACACAATGTTGATTATGTTAACAACAAAATGCTTTTTAGTACTTCGTAAAACACGTGAATGCAAATCACAGGAGTTTATAAATATTTTTTTTCTCTGAAATTGTTTTGAGAGCTTTAGATATGATGGACCTGTAATTGATCACATATATTATCAGAACAAATAAATAAATCATCCACATCGTATGCAGAAGAACATAATCTCAAAGCCATATTTCACTATTGCCCAAAACAGAAAGGATCTTTAGATTGATGGGCCCAAAGGAACTATAGTTGTTGACAGTCCCTTAAACCTACCTATCTACCCACCCACCCTCCCTCCCTCCCTCCCTCCCTCCCTCCCTCCCTCCCTCTTTAGTTCATCCAAGAAAACTGAGATTGTAGGAAGCCACAGGGCCAAATACTTAAAAGGAAGAAGAGTAAAAGATTTGTATTGTATTGCTATCAATTTCTGTTATATTTGTTTCTGTATGTCCAAACAAAATATTGATGTACTGGGTGATCAACATAGAGCAGAACAGTTTTCACACCTCTCAGCTGGCTGCTTGTACTGTGCCCCAAAAATGGCCAGAAATGGCAGCACTTTCTTGATGAATGCTATTTTTAAGTTCCTATAAAGTGTTTGGATTTGTTTGGTAAACCTTCTCTTTTAATCCCTTTAACATATGAATCGCCAGTGAGTGCTTTTAGGGAACAGAATGGTGGTACCTGAAAAGCCATTTCACTTAATACGCATTGTATTGAGTCAACTAACAAACACGTGCTACATTTGCAAGAGTTCAACTCCCATTGAAGCCTTGTACTTTACCATCAGCTTCATGGCTGTGATTGTGTCATCAGTAAGCACTTTTGAGAATGTGGCCTCTGCAATCTCCAGATCTCAAACCAGCCAACTTTGAGTTGTGGGGTTACCTTAAAGAACAAGTTTTCCGGACACATCCCAAAGCTCAACTTTAATTGAAAGATGCCACATCATAAAACATTGCCAATATTCTAAGACATTATCTGCAAAATGCTGGACATGGTGTCACAGTCAGAATGATGTTGAGTAAGAGAACGGTGGAGATCTCCCCAAGGTCTTGTAAACCAAATTATTTCACAAAGCTGTGAGGTGTTTTCTTTTTACTATCTCAAATATTAGATATATATTTAAAAAGGTGTAATGTTCAAACTTACTTTTAAAAATTCTCACATTCTATGGTAATGAATATCAGTGCTTATATCAAGGAAAATTGAAGCTATTAACAGTGAAGAAACAGAATCTAAAAGCAGAACAAATTAGAAACTGAAAGCTCCACTTAGTAATATTGCAAGTTCTTTAAATGCTGACTAGTTTTAAGTTATATCCAACTTGTTTTCAAAGCTATCCAAACAAGTTACCATAGTTACCGATGCTCAACTTAAAAGAGCTATTTGTCGCTAACCTCTGGAAATAAAAACCTATAAATACAATCTATTGTGGTACTTCAAAATTCATAACGCAGTTCCTATTTTTTAAAATGAGTATCTTTTCCAAAACCATTAAATCTATAGGTCCATTTAATTGTTTTAATAATTTAACTTCTGGATTTATTTCATGATTAAATGACTAAAAATGATCCACAACAGCTGATTTATAAATTTGTTTGTATTTAATATTTCTAATATTCTCCTTCATTCTGGTTTCTAAATGATGTTTAGTTTCACCATTATAAACTCTATCACAATCCAAATAACTAAACCGATAAATGTCACATTTTTTATAATTTGGAATTTTATTCTTTTTTGAAAAAATTAGTACACTATGTATATTAAGCTTATTTTGAGGGACTTTATTTTGGTAAAGCTAAATGTCATTTAGAAACCAGAATGAAGGAGCATTGAAATACTACCAATAAATTGTATTTATAGGTGTTTGTTTTCAGAGGTTGGCGACAAATAGTGCTTTTAAGTTGGGAGTCGCTAACTATGTTAACTAGTTTGGATAGCTTTGAAAATTAATTGGATACAACTTGAAACTAGTCAGCATTTGAAGAACTTGCAATATTACTAAGATATGTGGAGCTTTTAGTTTCTAATTTGTTCTTATTTTAAATCAGTGCTTATTTTGGAATACAAGCTTAAATATACAAAAATAGAAAAGATGGAGAGAGGGAGATGGAGAGAAGGATAGAGAGATTGAGAGGGGGAGAGAGGGGGAGGGAGAAGGAGGGAGGGAGGGAGGGAGAGAGAGAAGTAAGACAAGACCTCAGCAAATAGAGGTAAAATATGGGCATAACTGCAGTTTCTACCAATATTTATTATTTCTGAACAACACATTTTATTTTATTAAAAATTACTTACACAACATTTTCATTGTGGTCCCATGCTAATATTCTTGCTACATCAAACTTTCCATGTGTGAGAGGGAGCACTCTCTTTTTTGGAATGTTGACAGAGACAATATGTCTGAAATATCCTGCAGGCCCATCTCGCAGGGGGGTTATGGTAACATAATTATTACCATCAGGTGAGAAAAGTGGCGCCTCTTGAGCATCCACCCAGCCATGACCTTCTCCAGTCACTCTTTGTGTCTATAAACAAGCAGAATTAAAGTTGAGTTAGGTTTACATACATTTAAAATCTAATGTACACTATTTATACAATAAATGTTTCATTTGAATTATACCTCAAATGAATATTTAGTATATGAGCAAAACCGATTATGCTACATTTTGTGAGTGACATAAAAGGATATACATAAGGGCATTTAGGAAGGCTTCCATGGCCAGAGTCCATTATTTTTGCTAGGTCTTCTGGTGTAGGCCACCAACACTTACATGAGGCGTGGTAGTGGTGAGTGCTGTTTAAGGGCCTGTCGACAACTAGGTCATTAGAGCCTGTCAACAACTAGGTCATTAGGGCCCGATTACATGAGGCGGCCTACACCGAAAGACCTAGCACAAGTATATTTAAGGGTGTTTAACTGCTAGGTCATCAGCATCCTTATAAAACGAACCATGGCAAAAGTCAGATATAAATATCAATACAAAATAAAAATGCTGGCAGAAGTCACAAATATATATCAATATACAAAATGAATCATCGTAAAAGCCAGAAATAAAATGGAATTCGTGAAAAGGGGGGCAAAAGGTATGAAATTTCAATATCTATTAATACTAAATCCTTAATTGGAAGTTTTACCTTTGATAAAAATTTTAAGATTCTTAGTTTAGTTATCGTCTGTCAGGACCTCTACAAGACTCATCGACAGTTGCAGGGATTGAGGAGCAGGATCTACCCTTAAAAGGGTAACAGTGTGTAAAATTGCAGTGGCCAATATGCAACCGAGCCCAGACCATCCATTCGTGAGGAGATACACGAGAGGAGGTTACCCAGTATATCGGAATTTCCTTCACTGCTCTAAGCTTATTTCCGTGCAGCGCTGACCACTCTTCATACCAGCATGACAGCATCACACTCCACACTATAGTCTTCCAAAGTAACACAGAGCACTATAACACTGGGTTCTGTGATTGCCGCCAAAACAATCCATGTGTAAAAGATACTATCGCCTTGAAGCACAAGTATAATATGAAAAACAAATGAAAGATAAAATGCTGTCGAAGACTATCGAATAATTCTGTTGTTGGCAAATGTGGAAACATTCTATACTTTTCCGCGGTCTTCCTTAGTCACCAAGCGAAAGTTGTTGTTGTTAGCTAATGCTGGATTTCTGACAATGAAGTCATTAATCCTCTTGCTCTCCAATATTTTTCAGTGATGGATGGGGCGCTAGAAGTGGCCGGGCATATTTGAAGGTGGTCTCGGTCCATTTCCTCTTGCAGATCACATAGAGGGCAGAGTGATGAAGAATATATCTAATTCTGTTTAAATATTTTGCCAGACAGTCATGTCCTGTAATCAACCTGAAGGTTGCAACTGCTGTTTTTCGAGGATACTCAGGAATTGCTGTTTGAATGTTTGGTAGTTCCCATCTTTTATTTTTTGATTTTTCATAGTACTATTTTACAATAACTTTTTTGAATTCAGAGTTGACTAATCTTTTAGCTGCATAAAATGGTAGATTAACTATAGATTTCTGGACATTGCCGGTACCCTTTTTAGCAAGAAAATCAGCTTTCTCATTACCACTCAGTCCACAGTGAGCTGGTATCCATTGGAAGACTAGGTATTTTTGAAGTGCTGTTAGATGGGTAAGGATTTTCCAACATTCTATAATTGTTTGGTTTTTTAGTGACAACTTAGAAGTAATTGCTATAATTGCTGCCCTGGAATCTGAGAGAATAACTGCTTGATTAAAATGTGAAATTCTATACAAGAGATTTTGTAGGGCCATTCGAATTGCTTCAATTTCTCCATCAAAGTTTGTAGTTCCATGACTTAAAGATTTGTAATAGGAAAAGAGGTGACATGTGACTCCAGCCCCTGCTCTGTCTCGGTTTGATATCAATGATCCATCAGTATAAATATGGAGCCATTCGTGTTCTGGAAATCTAGTATGGATTGTCTCTAATGCCAATAATTTTAGAACACTAGATGGAGTATCACTTTTCTTAACTTCTTCTGTCATGTGTAAGTAATATGTGATGTTTAATGTTTGTGTCGGATTGACTTTAGATATGAAGTTTTCCTTTGAGTTAGGAAGGTGTACATTCTTCTTGATGTCTTGAATTTTGGAAAGAAAGCTCTCCTGAGTTTTTATGTGTGTGTAAAATTTCTCTTGTGCCATGTATTGAATGGGAGTCTGATCAACTTTTCGTGTTGAATAAGAGCCGCTTTTTCTATTTCATATTCAATGGGGTATTGGTTGGTTAGTATTTCCATAGCTGCTATTGGTGTGGTTGTGACAGCACCTGTAATTAGTCTCAGACTTTGGTTTTGAAAGATTTGAATTTTTTTTTGTGTTTGCTGTTACAAGAACTTCGCTGCATCTCCAATGTGGGTACGAAAGTGTCATGCGATGGTGCTGGGAGCTGGTGGTGATTGCGCTTAATAATTGTTGTTCTCAGCGTTGGGACAGCGTTGTGGTCGCTGTCCTTGTGGTGGGGGACGTTTGTCGAGACTAGGGATCCGTGGGACTCGCATGAAGAACTTTCAGCACCTGTTAGTGACCCACCATATCTTGCGACTAATTTGCGACACATCCCTTGGGTGCTCTCATCTTCTCCCTCCCTCTTGAGGTTTGACGTACAATAGCTTGTAGAAGATTCCATGTGGTACCCCTCCGTTGTCTCCCCTTTTTATGATAAAAAGGAATAGAGAAATTGGGGAAAAGTGTTAATTATATCTCATGAGTCTGTTTTGCTACCTAGGCCTGACATTTATTATTAGTTTCAAAACCGGATAAGCCTAATGATTTCATAAAGCTGCAAATTTGAATGCAGGTACAAACATGTGTTAAATATTACAGGAATATAATATAAAACGAGGGCTGTGAAATTAATGTAAAAGTTTTAGTTACATACCTCTTGACAATACCACATTGGACTCTTGCATACAGTAACCAGAGATATGTTCTGTGGTCTATTCATCCACTCCACACACACTTCTGTCACACTCACCCAAGCAACGGCTGTGAAGTAATAATCACTGAAACAAATTACCAAATTCTATTTTAGGCAAATCAAACAATCATATATCTTGCTCGGATAGAAAAATTAATGTTGGTTTTGTTCAAGGGGATATTCAGGAGCTTTAGCATACTGAATCATATAAAACAAATATCTAACAATATGAGAACAGTTAAATATCCTGTATCACTTAAACATTTTCTTAAGCAAGATTTTCATTTAGCTATAAACTTATGTGTAAGGTGAAATATACTCGCTGCCAACCAAGAAGGGGATTGACAGTTCCCAACCACATGGCAGAAACGTCTAAATGAGCGGAAGGGGATTGACAGTTCCCAACCACATGGCAGAAACGTCTAAATGAGCGGAAGGGGATTGGCAGTTCCTAACCACATGGCGGAAACGTCTACAGGAACGGAACGGAATGGATACGTCATAGCGGTCATCATAGCAACGAAAAGATGAACCAATTAGAGTTAAGACATTTTCCTAGCAACAATAGATGCGAAACGCTGTTGCCGGTATTTAACATGTGATTGGCGTGTGCTTGACGAACGCTTCAGTAGTAACACAAACTGTGCGTCTTATCTTGTTTTCACTGCAATATATACAATACCTTCCTGTAACACCAGATTGCAATGCTTGCATCAAATTACAGATTCCCTGTGTGCTAACAAGCTAGTTTGCATTATTTTATTTATGTGGTTATTTGCCTTGTATGTGTCACACTTTGCTGCATGTCTGATTCTGGTATCTGTGCGTGCGTTGTGAGCATTTGCAATCTGTTTTACACTTTTAATGAGTATTTAGCTATGTCCAAAAACACTGACAAAGATAGTGCAACCGAACGAAACCTGCGTGTTCTCTGGAAGCGAATTAAATTGTATTTTGTGAAGGAACATATCCCAGTTAAAGCATTATGCAGGTGTTGGATTACCTGCAGAACTTGGTCACAGAATAGTTTGACTTCCCCCTTTGCTCCATGTGGTCGCGATAAGTGGCAACGTCGCCTCATTCTCGCTGCGAACTGTCAATCCCCTTCTTGATTGGCGACGATTATAAATAATAACTCAAATGTGACACTGTTTTGTGAGTAGAGATATTATTGAGGAGTACAAGAATATGCAGAACAGTTCAAGGTGCGTTACTCTTTAGTTATCTGAAATTTATATACCCAAGTTAAGAAAAAATGTAGAAGGTACCTTAAGGTAAATTTCACCAACCAGGATTCAAATTGTGGCCTTCTAGAGTGTGAAGCAGGCATTCAAATTGTCCAAATGTCTTATTTTAAATGGAATATTCTAAATATTTGCACAATGACATACTCAAGGAGCTGTTGCAGATCTACAGAGCTTATCAACAGTTGAGCATGCATCAAATACGAAAATAATCCAGGAAGTAACGACCGTTTGCGCACCTCTATTGCACAGATTGTTGTTGGGCTTCTATCTAAGGTTCAACGGTTTCCTCAACGTCTTTTCTCAGTGTTATCTGAGTCCCGGATGAAAAAAAAAAAATATATTGTGCCGTCTGTGATCAAATACCCCTCTGTGGGAGATATATTGGATTGTTCAGTGTTCGGATGTTGAACCCCAGGGAGCAAAATCCTGGGAGGGGGATGGGTAGGATTTCCCCCACCAATGATTTTATACCCAGAATTTCCCTCTCCCCGCACAAAAATCTCCCACTGGGTGATTTATATAACTAGACAAACGGCGAAACACACTACTAAAATGCTTTCCCCCACCAACTTTTAATGATTTCGCATCCTGTTAAACCCTGCAGATATTTACAATCAACTAAAGGAAGTATATGGTGATACAATAATAAATGAACAAATCTGAAAAAGTGGTGTTAAATGTTTGACAATGGATAAAAAGATGTGCTTGATGAAACTCGACTTGGACATCCATCACCCATCACGTGTGATTTGAGGAATCAAATGGTGAACAAAATCGTAAAAGACAGACATTTATCCGTAGATGAGTTACAGATCTATATCTAAAATATTTCTCGATCATTTCTTGGTGAAACTGTATTCGAATACATTGATTTAATCGACTGGCGACAGTCAACTAAAATAAGGGACTTTAATATCTAGTTTATAGATATGCCAAATGTTTAAATAACAGAACTTATTATGTGAAGAAACTGTAAGCTTCAATTTTGTTAGCGACATGTTTTTTAATAAAAGCATATGCATCTGGATGTATCAAAGCCAAACGGTCAGTACTTCCTGGATGTCCCTCGTATATTTCTAATATTTTAAGAAAAGGAGAAGCGGGTTCACATATACAGCATGAAATTACCCGGAATTTTGTCTCTCAAGTACTTGACTACGAACTACCAGATATTAATGTTTAACTAACTGAATGCTTCCAATAATATTAGGTGAAACCAGACCGTTGTAAAAATCTATAAAATGTAAGAAAACCATCTAGTTCTTATACCAGGTGAATCAGCCGCCCCTTATGTTTTGGAAGGTAGGCCACCCATCAAACGTCATGCACGCTTTAGTCCAGTTTTATGTTTACTAAAACGTATTACTTGACGTTCTTAGAGACACGACTGCGAAAAATTTAGAGGAACAGTGGTTTAAGGCACATAACGTACTCCTCGCTAAAGTACATCTCAAAAACATGCGAGTCGTTTACTGAGAGCGAATTCCGAGTTTCCAGCTGATTTTACAAACTTTTTATTAAAGTATACATAGCAACGCAATTCAGTAAACGCCTCTGAAAACGAATCAATCATATGAGTACACTAACTCAACTAAAAAGAAAATGGCGGATTCTTGTACTTACAGCCCGAATTGGTTACAACAAATTACAGACACGCTTTGTGCACCATGGACCGGTACAGTCAAAACGCACATAATAAGTAACGTTTATTTAAATTTTGGCGTAAACTACGTATGCATATCTTAAATAACATGCATAATAGCTTTTGCCATTTAAGTAACAATACTCAAGCACCTAGCAAAGCATTAAAGCTGTCTTAAAAGGCTAAATTAGGCACGCAAAGTCGCGAAGTGGCAATGGCATAGCGCCTGGCATACAGGTTCTACGGCTCAACTCGGAATGCACTTCCAGTTAAGCGTCCAAATAGCTGAATATAATTATAACTGTGTCCTGTGCACTAACCTCAGGGACACGGGTTTGCGTCTCGGCGTTGTGCAATTTTTTTCTGCTTATAAAAACTTGGAAACCGAATTCACAATAATCTAATTTTGAAGACTCTGGGAGTTTAGAACATTATAATTTAGACTTTTTGGTTGTCTGCATTTTGTAATACAATAGGTATAATGACTTCTGCCCCATTGGGCTGGCATGATGCAGTGTTATTACTAAACTTAATAGGTCAGCTACCAAAAGAATGAAGTTATGCATGTTTTGTCTGTACAGCAGACGGACAGAACCGTTTCCCCACACTGTGTCGTCACATGCACTACGAACGCGGATAACTTGATTCCTCTTTAATGTAGCTGGATTACTAAGCCTAGTTATTATGAATTCCGTTCTCTTTGCACGGCGAACAGATAAAAAGTGAATAATTACCTTCTATTTGAGAAAGTGTATTACAAAACTCATACAATTAACAAGGAATATCTCCGAAATGGTTCACTCAAAGAAGGGAAAAAGAACAGAAAAAGATAGAATAAAGAAAAAAATATTTGGGCATAAATATTGTGTTTTAACGATATCTACGTTCTTTTGTAGTAAGATTTTGTCTATCTCTTACAATTTACTAGTTATACGAAGGTCATGAAGTGTAAAGCGAACAGTCTGGGTTATAGCCAGAAAATTCAAAATATACATTTCATTTGCCATCAAAATATCTTAAAACTATGGCATTTTAATCAAACCCGTTAGAGGAATTTTCGAGAAAATAAAAATTGTCGAAAAATATTGCAAGTAAAGGGTAATTTAAAGTGGAGGACTTTATTTCAAAATCTTTGCGTCGCATCCCTAAAATATATTAAACTTAAATACCAACTTTGGTTTTTAACCGACTTTTCGTTTTTGAGGTATTTTCACACACACACACACACACACACACACACACACACACACACACACACACACACACACACACACACATTCACGGAACTTTTTCTAAAAATTATTTTTCTTATTGATTTAGGGATCCTAAAACATATTTTCGATGAAATCTCGAACGTCTCTAAAATACGTAGTAGAGAAAGTGAAAACATTAGGTGGTGTGGGAGTTTAAAGTAACCCTGTGTAACAACTGTAATCTATGGTGATTACATATTACCTATAGTAACCCATGGTACTTCATTAATATGATTATGATCTTTAGATTCACTAAGCTCAAATGAGCTCAAATGATTAAATGTTAGTATAAGTGAAGACTTACTTTGTGTGCTGAAAAGCTATTGGCGGCTTGAGATCTCTTGTGCGTATATTTTTGGGATCAGCCAAATCTGCTACCCAGAGAGAAATTTGTGGGTTTGGTGTTCCAGGCTGGAAAAAGTAATATACACTATAATACACTGGTAAAGATGATATATTATGATACATAAAATATTACTTCATAAAGAAGTAACGAAATTAAGCTTAATAATAATTGTTTTAATCTTTATAATGCAAAATTTCCACCAATCAAACTGCAGAAGAATACAAGAATTGTGACCGTTATTTGTAGTTTTATAGTAGAGCAGAATAAATGTCTACCTCTGAAGATTATTAAAGGAGACCACGAAATCTCATGTTTACAAAGTAAAATTTATTTTAATAAGTATAAATATAAATTTGTACACTTAAAGGGGCATTGGGAAGTTATTTTATTCCAATAAGGCTAAATTACTCCTATAATTAAAAACGTAACAACTGATCATTACAATAAATTGAAATTTGGAGGGAGTGCAGTGTAATTATTGTGTGTTAGATTGTAGTGTAATAAATACAGTGCCTTATTTTCGACCTTGATCCGCGGGAGGGGGCAGAGTGCCTGCCGGCAGCATACCGGTTCTTTCCCACTTCATATTTCACCTGCTGCCTGCCAGTTGTGCGAGTTGCTATATTGCGAGCCCACGTGTTCCAGTTTTAAAGTGTGTTAGTACTGTAATAATGCCAAAAAGTGAGTTTACTTTAGAGGACAAAACCTTCATGTATGATTCGTAAGTCGGAACAAACCTTTCTAGACAAGTGTCACAGCTATTTAGAGACAGTTTTCTTGTCTGTGCGCCTCACAGAGGCATCGTTCGTAATCTTGTGAACAGATTTAAACAAAACGGGTTCTGTTCTTGATCAGACACCGAAATCAAAGCGCAGAGGACGAATTCGAGGAAATAGGACAAAAGTTACAACGAAGCCCAAGAAAATCTCTTGGTAGGCTAGCGCAGGAATCGGCGGTTTCACAGTTCTCAGCTTGGAAAGCCACTAAACTGTTAAAATCAAAACCCTATAGGATAACTGTAGTTCAAGAATTACGATGACGCGATGTCAGTGCAGTAAATTTCTGCAATTGGGTGTTAAAAGTTAATGATCGCACAACTGATCCACATTTAATTTTCTTTACAGACGAAGCATGGTTTTATTTAAATGGCCATATATCGACACAAAACAACAGATACTGCAGTGCAGAAATACCAGATCTTATATACCAAATGCCAATGCATGACCAAAAAACATTGGTGTTTCATGTGCTGTGAATGCATACAGCATTATAGGGCCTATGAAACAGTTAATGGGCAGATATATAGGGAAAACATTGTCACGCCATTCCTGGGAGAATTGTGTGACATTGAATGTAAACAGGCGTATTTTCAACAAGATTCGCCTACAGCACATGCAGCTGATCTCTCGTTGCAATTAACTGAATAAGTTTTTGAAGATTGAGTGATCATTAAAGGAATATGGCCAGCGTGATCCCCAGAAATTGCCAAATGTGGTTTTGATTTATGGGGGAACGTAAGGAATAAAGTGTATCGGAACAACCCTCATGCGTTAGAAGAACTGAAAGACATACGAAGAGAAATTGCCGCAATTACAGAAGATGAATTTATATGAGTGAACGCCAATTTGCTTGAAAGGTGTGAGAGATGTGTGGCGGCACAGGGACATCATTTCCAAAACCTTCTGCGACAAATATATGCGGTTGTTGTAATTATCATTTGCACGATAAATCTGTACGCTTGACTTTAAAGTCCTGTGAACAGTTGACTCCGGCGGCAAGCAGCTGCCCGCCCGCCGCTAGAACCCTCCGTCAGCAGCGCGGATCACAGTCGAAAATATGGCACTGTATATTACATTCACATACTTCGTGCAAAAGGAGTATAAGAATTATAAAAAACTGTTGCATCTCAAACTTTTAGCGGATTTTCCTTGCAAGAGTCTGATGTTACAAACACTTTTTGTTATAACACAATGTTAGATCAATCAATTTGAATAAAAATCCCAAATTGTTTGTGTTTTGAACAAAAAATGATTGTATTGTATGTCAAAAGATGTGATACAATATTAAAGCATTTTCATTTGTTGTGTCCATATTATAATTCATATTCATAAAAGATTAGTTCACTGACTTTAGGCCGCATTAACGAATACGCAGCAACATTTTCATATCAATACCTTTAATAGTTTTGGAGTAAACTGTACGTGTAATATGAAAAAAATCAATGATACGGAAAATTGAGACAGGATAAGCTGTCACTTTTTATCCTACAAAACAAAAATACTATGTAAACATACATTCTTGGTTTAACTGTATTACACTCGAAAACGAAAAGAGATCTTGATTACAAACACATTCGTCTGTTTTTTTGTAATCCTCGGTCAACAGAAAGGATTTCTGAACTGATCCTTTTTATTAAAAAACGACACTTTAGCCATACGATAATCCTACTAGGAGTTTAACATTTGGAAATCTAAAATCTAAAACAAGATTTTATATGTGTATAATATAGAAACATTCACCATCGAACACTTTTTCATGAACACAAAATATTGTGACTCAGTTATGGACCCCACTTATTGCGTGGAAGACGAGGGCCTTCAGCGCCGACCAACTGGCCGTTTGAAGAGATAAGGAGACGGAGGAGCTCTCCCCCCGATGTACGCTTCAGAAATGGTATCGAGAGATCGGGATTTTTCAGCATGATTCTGCCACGCCTACCTAGAACTCTGAAAACTCCAATGGCTATATACCGGTGAGCATGCTTGTTACTAATACTGAACTATTGTTCTTTATGTGACAAAGTGCTGGTTGCTCAGCGTGCTATACGAATGAGCTATAATCTTCGCAAAAGTTAAAGGCATATAGAGGCGGGCCGTACTGCAGACTCCAGCGAATTCTAAGCTTGCCCCTCCTACCAGCGCTGCCGAATGTGGTACGTGCTCTTATGTACAGAACCCCTGCCGGTACACGCACTACGCTTGGCAACAGTGCTCCGCTTGAGCATTGGCCAGCGTTCACATGCCTTTAACTTTTGCGAGCAGTATAGTGGCAGTTGCGACATGCAATGAATGCTATTACTGCGAGAGATTAGAAAGGTCCAATGTTTGACGCCCCAGCGAGTGAAGCTGCTTCACACGTGTTTCATTACGCCGCTACGTGTGAGAAAGTGTAGCAACAGTAAAAGCGAAACATTTTCATAATATACTTATGAGGACAAACTTCCACCAGATCATACTAACAGAACTCTGCTATCAAAGTATAGATACACACATTGCTGTAAACCTGATATTGAGCATATAATAAGTAACCTGGTCAAAGATTATACCAGTCAGTCTATCTATATTCATTGTGGTTGCACAATATACTATTTCTGCTCTGTTCTCCACTAATCAAAGAGTTTTTATAAATAATAAAAGAGAGTTTGGCCTACAACCTCAATACTACAACACATCGCTATACATATGTCAAATTGTATGTATGTACATGTTCCTGAAATGTTCTATTTTATGGATCGCAATGGCCATTAGTGAATTCACCGAATGCAATCTACTCCAGCATTCAATATTTTCAAAGAATGTAACTGACATATAAAAAATAAAGTGATAATTACCTTAGGGTAACGAAGACTACGTATTTCAGGATATAGTTTACCCTCGTCTTGAACACCAAACCAGGGAAAGCGCTGCTCCTCAACCATCGAATCGTTAAATGTTGCATATAACAAAAGATGACCATCATCTGACATCCATAGTGCTTGGTTGCTTCCTAGAACCTCTTCTATAACACAAGGAAAAATACATTCAATTAGGTAGATGAGTATATATACTACTCTGTAAATGTTACATTTGTGCTATACTCTGGTATTTCAGGGATATTGTATTATCTTAGCCTATTCACGTATACAGGTTCTTCATTTATAAGCTAACGGGTGCACGGCATTTCGCTCATGCACGATTTTATGTGCCACAGCCGGCTTCGCTCCTACATAAACTCCGTGCGTAAAGCAAGTGTAACACTCTTGCCTTATAGAAGACGCTGGAAATGTCGTCTACCCTCGGCTAAACAAGCATTACAACATTCTGGTTCACACGATCAAGTTTGGCCACCGTAATGTCCCCGATTTCATTTCTAATATTTTGTTCCAGTTCTTCCAATGTATGAGGATTTGTCTCGTAAACTTTGTCTTAAGGTTGTCCCACAAGTAAAAACCACACACTGTTTGATCGGGGAGCGAGAGAGCCATAATCTATCTTCAAACACTTCCCTAATTTTATTCAAGGACCTCTCTGCTGTATGGACAGTAGCAGAATCTTGTTGAAGCCACTCATATGAGTTCTCTTCTGTCAGTTCATGATAAAATGGGGTCAAATGTCATTTCGCTACCTCTCTGCATTTAAAGTCTGCTCGTAGTATATTGGAACGATTATGCGTCTAGCGCTAATAGCACACCAAGACCCAATTCTCCGATCATAATGAGGGGCTTCTTGAACGCGATGTGGATTTTCAGAGGCCCAGTACCGACTGTTATGAGTGTTGACACGATCATTTAGGTGGAACCACGCCTTGTCGGAAAAGAACAGAAGCTGTGAATATATTAAACCTTCATTCACTGATGAAAGAAACACTTCACAATAATTCATTCGTGATACTGGGTTACCTTGTTTTACAGTTGTACACTTAAGCGGCTTTAGTTTTAGACATATCCTCATACATTGGAAGAACTAAAACAAGATAATAGAAGTCAAATTGGAAACATTACAGTGGCCTAACTTAATCGTGTGAATAGAATGTGTTCTCCCAATATAAGAGAATTCTTCCACACTAAACTACCCTTTACAGAAAAATTGTTCGAAAATTTTGATGTCGAAAATTACTCCAACGATTTTGATTAAAATTCCATATGTTTTTATGGCAGATGAAATGTGTATTTTGAATTTTGTGGCTATAGCCCATGTAGTCCTGTTTACTCTTGATGACTTTTGCATAGCTGGGAAGTCTTAAGAGATAGACCAAATCTTACTATACAAAA
Organism: Tenodera sinensis; assembly: GCA_030765045.1. NCBI lineage: Eukaryota > Metazoa > Arthropoda > Insecta > Mantodea > Mantidae > Tenodera > Tenodera sinensis. The sequence continues at coordinate 55,451,059 of CM060972.1, forward strand.
AATGTAGGTCTCGTTAAAACACACAATATATGTCAAAATGCATTTTCTTGTGGAGTGAACCATTTCGGAGATATTCCTTGTTATTGGTGTGTTTTGCAATACTTATACTTCTCTCAAATGGAACGTCGTCATTCACTTTTTATCTATTGCTGTGTAAAGAGAATGGAATTTCAAAGCGTTCATATAGCGACCAGCTTTAAAAGTTTTGGCTGTCGCTCAAAGCCTACTGTATTCCCATTTTCCCTTGCACCTACAGGAAACTTACCAACAAGATAATTTCTGCAAATGTTTACCTCGACTAACATGAAGAAGATAGAAGAACACGAGCTTGTAAGGATAGTTAGTACAAGAGTAGAGAAAGTTTTATGAGGGCAACACATCAGATTTTTATAGCTATATTCACATTAAAGAACCTGTAAAACGGGAGGAACTATGCTACTTCATAGGTAGGGTAGGCAACAACTTTAAATTCTATGGAGCTAGAAGAAGGGGCCTATGGGGCACAGAACGCGTAGGCCATAGTGGGTCCTCTGTACTCCCAACGTGACCCCTGAGGGGGAAGATTTGAACGGGAGATTCCGAAGGGCGTCTAGATAATGACGATGATGGGCGTTAGCAAGGACGGGGCAACTACTGCTGACACAAACTTTAATGGCAGGTGGCAAAAGGAGCAGGTGAACACAGAATCCAATCAGATGCTTATATTGCCTTGCGGTATTGTTTATCTAAACACGCTGTAAAACCAGTGCGTCCACAAAATTTATTTGCACAGAAGAAAATAGAATAGTGTGGTCAGGTATCATCCACCATTAAATTTTGTGTCTGTCATAATGATTCAAAATAACATCAATCCTAATACAGGCCAGCCCTGTCTTAGCCAACTGCAAACCTGCTTTAGACGAGAGTCTCCCAGAAAGAAAGCGTGGCCCAGCAGTCGTGCCAAGCACCAGGGACACATTTTTCCATAGCGCAAGTTTCACCGTCTTGCTGTAACACGCCAACCGCCGTCACCTGGTCCTACAATCCTTACACAGATGAGGTCAAACTATGAAAGGCAATGATGGCCAGGAAACTCATAGCAGAATGCGAAGTACAACAGCAATGACCTACCGACCTGGTGACACCTGAAAACTATTCAATGTGGCAGGCCCGACGTAGTCTACTCCGGACTGTAGGTTACCATACATCCAGAGAACGTATTCGATGAAAACTGCCATTAAAATCGTTTCTATCTTTTCTCACGCTTTTACAGCGATAAAAACAAGCAAGTTTTAAGTATGTGCTTTCTTTTAGTTTCTTTGTACCTCTGAAGAGCTCCGGCTTCTATGCTTTTCTTGAACCTCATTAACTTGCAATGGGCGAAACTTCCGCTGCTTTAAAGGCAGTCGTTGTCGACACAAAGTATAACTATCTCTAGCATTCGAGCTAGACGGCTGAGATTGTTCTCAGTTCCTTTTCCAGTTCCCATTAATCACCACATCATCAAATCTCGCGGCTGTTCATTACGTAAGAATTGTAGGACTTTCGGAGCATGCTTTTTTATTTGTTATTTTCTTTGGCTTCCATATTCTTCTCGGTATAGTTTTAGTTGGTGGTTGCTTTCAAACTGAAAAGAATAGACAGGAAATAATGTAGGTATATACCAGAGTAACAAGAAATGCTTGTGAGGTATTCCGTATTTTCAGTATAGAAGCAACTCTGATTTCTTAAACCTATTTAATGATATACCCTATACTGGAGTGCATGGAATCGTGCCAATTTAATGTCCAGTGGTTTATGTTGGTAAGCAACTACTAAATTGCCTCTGTTATGCCCAACCGCCACCCCTTATATGGTCTAGCACTTTACTTAAGATTTATCTTACGCCCTCTGTTTACTTTCCCTACTACATATAGTAAGTAGAGGATATATTGTATTCCACCCAAAAATTCGATGTCGAAATTTCACCGAAAATATATGTTTTGAGGCCCCCTGTATCCAAAAAAGCATTTTTAGAAAAAGTTCCGTGTGTGTGTGCGTGTGTGTGTATGTGTGTATGTCAGTCTCTGGACAGCATAACTCAAAAACGGAAAGTCGGTCAAAAACCAAAGTTGTTATTTAAGTTTAATGTCTTTCAAGGATGCGCGACGAAGATTTTGAAGAAAATCCCTCCAACTTAAGCTACTCTTAACATTGAATATTTTTCGAAAATTTTGATTTTCTTGAAAATGGCTCTAACGATTTTGATTAAAATGTTTGAGATCTGTTTATGGCAAATGAAATGTACATTTTGAATTTTCTGGCTATAGCCCATGTAGTTCTGTTTACTCTGGGTGACTTTTGCATAACTGGTAAACCGTATGAGATAGGCCAAATCTTACTATACAAACAATGTAGATCTTGCCAAAACGCAAGTTATATTCAAATAATTTTTTTTGTGGAGTGAGCCATTTCGGAGATATTCCTTGTCATTTGGGTGAGTTTTGGAAAAGAAACTTTCGTCAAATGGAACATCGTTATTGATTTCTTTATATCTCAGCCGTGCAAAAAGAACGGAATCTCAAAAGATTTGACTATCGCTCAAAGCCTACCGTATTCCCATATTCCCCTTGCACCTACAAGGAAATAAGCAACAAGATAATTTCTACAAATGTTTATGTCAGGTAACACGAAGAAGATATAGGAATAAGAGTTTGTAAGAATGGTTAGTACAAGAGTAGAGGAAGTCAGTGAGTGCAACACATCAGATTTTTTTTCCTTTGCTCCTGACTCTGAAACCAACCTATTCATAGGTTAATGCTTAAGATAATATTATTCACATCAAACCAACACGTCGTTGCGAAGCATGCCTTCCAGTCACGCAGGTAAAACGTTTCTCTTTTGCCGCTCATCTCAGCCTAACCTTTGAACATGGGCTACTGTGTATGTGCCAGACAGTGATTCAGACCAATTCAGATGCACAGCTGGCGTGAAACACAGATAAGGCAATTCTGCCAACATTAAATAAAGAAAAACACTATAGGGAACCAAAATCAGCACGTTTGTATGCACTCGGCTATGCTTGCGTGGATGGTCTAGAGCTCCTACTCTTTTGTTACTGTATATGGTAACTATAGTCGCCGTCACGAACGAAGGCGGTTGAGCAGAAGTCAAATATCCAACGACGTCACAGTCATGTGTTTTCTAGCCAATCAGGTCTAGTCTGTTTCAGAGCGCGTATGAGAGTACTACAGTTTAACAGTGAAATCAAATAATTCCAAACAATAATTCCACTTCATTGTGTAATAGTAAGTTCGTTAAGAGCTCCAGCGATGGCAGAAGCAAAACGTTTCGTTATTCACAGTTAAGCCAGGGAAATGGTGTATAAGGTATACAAATACTTCCCTTGAAAGATGGGAAACAGTTGCAACGCAGCACTTCCCCTCTTACTCCTACCTGCGCACTATATGTCATTTACCGCCATCGTTCCTGACGTCTACTCTAGTTATTTTAGCGATGTAACTACTCACTTTGTTATTTGAGATTTTTATGCTTACAAATGTTTAAAGTGATATATTATATATTATATAGCCTAAATAGTATGAAGGTTTAAAACAGTTGATTAATTCCTTGAATATGTCTATATAAATACACTTATATTTATTAGAATGAAAGCAAACTATTTCATTGTGTGGCCGAAATGCAACTTGGGATCCTTAAAATTTAATTTCACTTGATAAACAAACAAAAGAAAGGTTATAATTAAATGTTATATTATAACAGGTTTGTTCAACATTAAGATATATTACAAGAGGTCGGTGAAAATCAAGCACAGTGTCCCATTTTTTCCATCTCTTCTGTAATAATTTGAGTGCAACATAGTCATTGGCTGCGAGTGAGCAGAATCCTTTCAGCGAGGTATTTCACAGATGGAACAACTAAGCACAAAGAAAAATGAGGCTCATTCAGGATGAATGAATACTACTGCTTCCAACAAAGAGAGAGGATGGCAAGAAAATAGCTCTTTAAAGCTGTTTTGCTTTAGACTATATACACTGTGACTACGAATACCATTCCTGTCTGGATAATTCCTGATAAAATTGCATAAAATATAGGTTTTAAACAAATGGAATTAAAACTAGAACTTTTACAAGACACATGCATTTAAAATAGCTTTTTATGCCAGTACATTGGTAGAAGTTTTGGTTTCACGTCCACGTGCTGCGTCCCCCACCTCTTCTCACCAAAGGCGTCATGAGTAGGGTACAGTAATGGAGGTGGGACGTGGTGAACGCCTCCCTCCCGACCGGTTATGCGATCTTCTCGACCAGGGGCTTCGATCAACCTTGGTCAGTAGACCAAGGGGCTACTTCAATCAAGTAGCTACTGAATTGGCCCCTCAGAGGCCTAACGAGGCTGAGTGCACCCCGGACCAGGTCTCCCAGCGGGAGAAAATCTCCATCCCGGTACCGGGAATCGAACCCGGGCCCCCCACTTTGTAAGCAGCAGCGCTACCACCGCGCTGAAATAGCTTAATCATATTATAATTCCTTAAATATCTCCTCGATATCGAGTCGCACACTGGGACCACCATATCATTAAACTGGAAAGGTAGAATTAGGCTGAAAAATACAATGTCATAGCCGGGATTTGAACCAAAAATCTGCCGGTCTCCACCCGGTTGCTCTAATCACTGAGCTACCATGGCAGCATGCAGGCACCACTCTAAATTTTCCGACTGACTCGCATTTTCCCCGGTAAATCACTAGATCTCAATGCATATGGGATAATATAATCCTAATGGCAACTACAACGTATAAGCAGTGTGACAAATTCCACTCCTGATACCAGTGTGACAAAATGCCAGTTCAGTTACTTTTTGTGTCAGTTTATTTGCCTTCTAAACTGAATGACAAAAAAACAGCCTTCTTTCATCGTTAACACAATCTACAGCTCATGGTGACCTTGCAAATCACAGCTGTTCTGTCTTATTGCAATCTTGATACATACTTTATAGCCTTTCAGTTCTACTCTGTCTGGCTCACAAACTGCTGGTTTCGACAATCACACTCACTAAAACAAAACTCCGCCGCGACGATTTAATGTCGCAAAACGACACACGCACACAAATATAAACACACACAAACTGCTAATAGCTGTCTCGTCCAACACTCATGACTACATCACAAGAACCTGCTTCTCTCACCTTCTCGACTCTTTTAAATAGACGAGAATGACGCAGCACGGATTTTTCTCTAAAGTCACATTTTCTCGAGCCTCACACAAGCGAGCCGGCAGTAGAAAGTTGCAAACATTTGGAAACGATTTGTTCTGCCAATCCATTGTCGTCGGCCACGTATTTACAAGTCACGCAGTGGTGTGAGGTAGCTTGACCTCAAGTGTGTCTGACGTGCTGCTGCCGGCGTCACAGTACTTTAAGTTCGGGGCTTCATAGTTTAACCATCTATAACGTCAATCAATAGATATTAATTGTTCTTTCGTACTAGCCGTGTGTAGAACAAAAGTTAGAACCATACCAGGGATTTGAATTACGCATTAAACTGTAGTTAAACGGAACAATGGTTCCACTAAAGTTAAACTGAGGTTAAACTGAAGTTTAGGGTTTATAAAACGAAGTAAAACTAAAACTATAGTTCAAATTTAACAGAAAGTTTAAGCATCCTTTATAATGTGGGCCTAAGTTTCATATAAACCGAAATCTATTCAGCAGAGAGGTAGAGTATGGACGAAGAGGATTCTACACTGAGCCAACTGTTGAAGCTATTATATGTCAGACCCCGGGAGGAAGGGATGGAGTGAGAGTACTCTACAGGCGTGCACGAGGGTCCTTCCTGGAGATTCTTCGTATCGACACCAGTGTTCTCCAAGTCTCACCGGTCAGGTGACTACAACGTCACCCATCAGCAGTTACAATTCGCAAAGCCGCACACAGCAGCACCAGACTCGTCCATCGCCAGCACTTCCGATTCGGAAAGACCAGATTGAAATGAAATGGAGGGACGGGAAATTCGGGAACGTAATTATCCTTCCGAGCATTTGCCTGCTGACCCGGAAAAACACAGGAGTCAGGAGGTCGGCCCCGGTAATCGAACCCACGACCTCCCAAATACTAGCCTTACATATTACCGCGCAGTCACCTTGCTTGGTAAAATAGTGTTATTTTATTGTTAGTTTACAAATTTCAGGACTGTCTAAAAATACTGTATGCATGCATGTTAAAAGTGCTTTTATTTTGCTCGTAGAATTTCTACACTGCCCTTGTTTTGCAAACATTGCTCTATTTTTAGCATGTTATTCATAAATATTTTGTGTAAATTGTGCATATATTCCCTGCGGATGGGCACAGCAGGCACGCAGATAAACGCCAGATTCCTCTAATTCCACAAATATTAAGCACACGAATACCATCGTAAATATAAGTGCAGCTCTTTTCTGTGACACCCTGCAAATTCGTTTCGCAAGAGTTTCTATCTCGGTAAGCCATTGTTCTTTGTCAACACGTTTGCTTTTGTGTACTGTCTAATGGAGGTTGCCACGTTGCATTTCTGGGCACATTGTTAGAATGCGGCAGGTTGCTAGCTTACCAAAAGAATGACGTCAGTTGGTATGAAAGTTACTGGAACAAAGATGAACTCCCAAAGTTTTCCTAATTGAGTACAGTGTAATGGAAAAGATTACATCAATATTTGCTGCTTTGTGCACCTATGATTTTACTGTCTTCAGGTTGGTTAGTTCCTCCAAGTAAGCGTAGCACAGAAAACACGATGCAGAGAGGGTAGGCCTCGCGGTAACGAATGTTATACCGGAACTGAGTTCGAATGCTTTCTGCAAGGATAATGACCGCACATTACTTAGGCCAGCAAGTCCCGCCTTGAGGTGTTAAAACGTAGAAGCAAAGTGGATAGTCTATTCTGATAGGTGTTGTTTATTTCGCAGCGTAGTTACAACCATACAAAATCATCAGGTAGTGAACTACGTGATTGGTTTGTAGGAAAACTGCCAGGGAAAGAGAAAAACCCCACACAAATACACAGAAATGGATAGATACATATTGTGACAAAATTACAAAAACAATTGTCCAGTCGAGTTATTTTTTCTGTCTCTTCAATCTCCTTCAAAATTTTTGCGCAGATACAAAATTCTCTTTTACTGACATGAGCAAAGTTTTAGTTCTTCGCGATATTACATTTCACAACTTTTTCATATCGTATCCTTAACTGTTTTTCAGTTTGGTATATTTATATATAGGGATCGAACCTTCATCCAGGAAACGAAAAGTTGCGGAGTTTGAACTATAGAAAGTGGGAGATCAGTCTGTCACATGATCACAGCACACAGAAGGCGAGGCACAGTCGACGCACAAACGTTGTAGGTAACATTGCTGCATAACTTACATTCAATTCTGTCACCATTTACAGTAAAATATCAACCCCCAAAATAATTGCACAAATTCAGCAACACGTGAGTATTTCCATTTTTGTACTGGAAACATTTTACTCGGTGAACACATTCGAGAAACACTATGCATTGTAGGCAATAAGCTCAGTTGTGTTTTGTGCTGTCACTGTACTCGCGCATGTGGCAGGTAACTTCCGATCGCGTCATTTCGCGATAGCTGTAGAAAGGCATGAAACCTATTTATGTATATTTGTTTTCTTACTAGTATATTTATTTTATATTGAAATTTATCTCTGGCTTTTGGCATAATGCTTCTTATAAGGGCGCTGATGACCAAGTAGTTGATCGCCCTTAAAACCACATCACTCTCTCACTACCTTTCAGTTCTCTATCTGTCTAACAAAAACTAACTCTGACGACACGATCACTCAACACTCATTAACTTCTTCGCAATCTTTCTTCACGAAGCGCCGGTTCCCTCATGACGATCGTACACATGCAACTTACACACACACACACACACACACACACACACACACACACACACAAACACACACAAACACACACACACACACTAAAAACTGCCTCACTCGCACGTTCCGCAATCTATACCGGGGATGACATAGCCAGGATTTTCTCGAAGTTCGCCTTTTCTGTATCTTGCCAGCAGCCAGAAAATTCACGAACAAACTAGAAAACCGCTTTTGGTTCTGCCGCTCTGATTGTTTTCACGTGTTCACTCACATGAGTGGTGCGGAGCAGGTGAGCGCCTTTGGCACGCGCCGCGCCTGGTATGTGGTGTGATGTAGTTTGATCAGGAACGTTCTTTGTTGTGCGCCGCGTCGGCGTCACAATATTAAGGTGTTATTTATCAAAATAATTGTATTTAATACCTCTAACGCCATACATAAAGGAGGCAAGGCATTTTGTTTTCTGTTTCAGTAGTTACAAGCGGATAGGCACTTTATTTCAGCGAAAAAAATCAAGTGCGAAGATAATTATTTCTTGATTATTTAAATGAATTGTGAGCAAGTTTGTTGGTACCTCACTAGAGACGGAAAATATCATACTAACTCTACTGAATTTATAGATGCGAAGAACTAGGCCAGCAGTAGTTTGTGGTGCTAGTGAGAATTATGAGAGACATTGCTTCCAGTGTTAGTTCTACTTTACACAACTTAGACTGGATCTGTTTACGCTAATGTCCTTCAGAACTTAGTGCATTTGTGAGAGAACTTTAAAGTTTTGAGTAACTCCTGGAGACCTGTGAAACTCGGATATAACATAGCATCACTTCTACCGATCCAAACTCTTAGGAAGTTAAAAAGCTCTTCCACATTCGCTGATTTCGTAAGGGGAAGTCTTTGTTAGCTGCAAACACTGCTTATACATAATTCATTAGCTAGTTTCTGGCGCGAAAAATTGCGAGCTAAAAGGGTGACCAGAAAATCTGGACATAAAACTATGGTGGAATGAAACGCATCTTTTATTTGTGTTCCTTCTTCTTTACTTGTTTGTGCGTAGTTTGGTATTAAAGTTCAACGTCTTCCACAGATGCAACAAGATTTTCAAAAGAATCTGATGTGTTGCAGTCACATGACTTTCTCTACTCTTGTACTAACCATTATTACAAACTCTTATTCCTGTATCTTCTTCGTGTTAGTTGACATAAACCTTTGAAGAAATTATCTTATTGTTTAAGGTACAAGGAAAATATGGGAATACAGTAAACTTTGAGCGATAGTCAAATTTTTTAAGCTTTCAAATTCCGTTCTCTTTGCACTGTTACCATATACAAATGAATAACGATGTTCCATTTAACTGAAGTATAAGTTCTCCAAAACTTACACAAGTAACCAAGAATATCTCCGAAATGGTTCACTCTACCAAAAAATTGTTAGACAATTGTGTGTTTTAGCAAGACCTACATTTTTGTGTACAGTAAGATTTGCTCTATCGTTTACGGTTTACCAGTTATACAAAAGTCATCCAGAGTAAATAGGACTACATGGGCTATAGCTAGAAAATTCAAGATATACGTTTAATTTTCCATAAAAATCTCTCAAGCATATGGCATTTTAATCAAAACCATTAGAGCCATTTTCAAGAAAATAAACATTTTCGAAAAATTTTCCATGTAAAGGGTAGTTTAGGGTGGAGCAACTTTCTTTAAAAATCGTGTCGCATTCTTGAAAGCCATTAAACTTGAATATCAACTTTGATTTTTAACTGACTTTTCGTTTTTGAGTTATGCTGTCCACAGACTAACAGACACACAGACAGATAGGCAGACAACAGACAGACAGACAGACACACACACTTTTTCTAAAAATGCTTTTGTTGGATTCAGGTGGCCTCAAAACATATATTTTCGATGAAATCTCGACATCGAATTTTTGGGTGGAATACAATACTTCCTCGACTTTACGTAGTAGAGAAAGTAAAAATCTGCTGTGTTGCATTAACATGGTACTCTTGTACTATTCTTACAAACTCTTACTCCTATATCTTCTTCATCTTAGTCGAGATAAACATTTGCAGAAATTATCTTATTGCTAATTTACTTGTAGATACAAGGGAAATACAGTACGCTATGAGCCAATGTCAAATCTTCTAAAGCTGGACGCTCTATGAACTATTTGAAATTCTATTCTCTTTGCACGGCCAAGAGATAACAATATGAATAACGACCTTGCATTTGAGAAAAGTTCTAAGTATTGTAATAATCACACAAATAACAAGGAATATCTCCGAAATGGTTCACACTAAAAATGCATTTGGACATAACTTGTGTGATTATTGGGATCTAGTAAGATTTGGTCTTTCTCTGACGGTTCACCAGTTATGCAAAAGTCATAAGTAAACAGGACTACATGGGCTATAGCCAGAAAATTTAAAATATATGTTTCATTTGCCATAATATCTTAAACATCTAAAACGTTAGTCATTTTTGAGAAAATCAATATTTTCGAAACGTTTTTCATGTACTGAGTAGTTTAGGGTGGAGGAATTTTCTTCAAAATCTTCGTGTCGTATACTTGAAAGTAGTAAACTTAAGTACTAACTTTGGTTATAAACGAACTTTTCGTCTTCGTTACTGTTCACAGACACACACACAATCGCACTCACACTCGCAGGCGAGCGCGCGCGGTCCTTTTTCTAAAGTGCTTTGTATTTGGGCTCATAGAAACTCAAAATGTGGTAAAAATGGTTACAGATTTTGCAATGAAGATTCTCTGTTCCGTGTAAAACTTATTATTTGACTAAAATATTTTATATTCCTTCTTTGGAAGGTCACTGAGCCGCATGGTCAATGCTGTAGAAGTTTTTCAATCATGAATACAATTGTAATACTCACCTTCATACAGCCAATCGGGAACACCATTGCTGACAACTCCAGGCACAGCATTATTGGTCACTCTATAAGACTGACCTCCTCTTGGACTCAAGAGGTAGTATATGTCATAGTTATACACCATAACAAGGGAGTGACCTCGAGGTGCCCAATCCGCATACAACAGGAATGGATGACCCTCTTCATCTGGTGTTGGTGTAAGCGGAAACGTATCCCTGTTGGAAAACAATATCATTCACTTGTTATATTCAAATTCTCCATTACTGTGTGTGTTCATGTATGTATGTTATTTTTATATTTATGCTTGACCATGCCATATTGCCGTACTTATACGCCACTGTAATAAACCTCATTAAATCCACGTCTTCATAATGATACCGCTATCCACCAATCAAAGGTGTGCACATGTTCATAACCATACTGCTATTCACCAATCAAAATATCCGCGTGTAACACTCAACACCTTGACATTCCCGTGTGGCTAGAAGCGAAACTATTGATTCTGGTATGTTCAATTGAATAACAGCTAGTTAGAAAACTAAAAACTTTGGACACAAGTCGAAATAATTTTATATGAAATAATGCTACTTAGTTTATTTAATAATTAGTGTTAATATTGTAAATAACATTTTAATAAATTCAATTAGTCATCTCATTTTTGAAAGTCAACTTTTTAAAAGCTTATATACTATCTGCATCATTGTGTCAAAGCCAATATAACAATGGAGTCAATAATTTCGCAGTTGAAGGTGCAAGTATCGATTCTCATATGTAACTTTTAATCTAATAACCAATATATGATTAAAATAACCGGTGACAATAACATGTATTAAAAACATTTTATAAATAGTTTAACTTAGGCGCAGGGTCAAGCATAAATAATCGTATGAAACTTTATATAATGGCAATTAATATGTTCATATGAATATTGTAACTTTTTTGTGTGGGTGTGAAGTAAAGTAGACAGACGTAGTCGAGATAAACACTTTTATTTCCGTAAACAGCAACTTGTACACTCGTTCCAACAACAAGAAAGTCTTTTTCGATTCTCCAACAGCACGGCTCCGAACTCGTAACACAAAGAACTGTCCCTTCTCCGTCGGCACAACGCTTCACATCGTCCGTCGGCACGACTACTCAACCTTCACTGACTGACTGTTCTCCGTCGGCACTACTCAACGCTTCACATGCGTCTGACTGTCCCTTTGTTTGTTTATTTCAATTTTGTCTGGTGCTGGTACAGCAGGCCCAGCTAACAGACTTACATTTACATTTATTTACAATTCTTTTTTTTTGTTTTTACATTTTATATACAACGGGTTTTCCAGGAAACCCATACAGTGGCCGTCCTTGGGCCACCGAGAACAGTTCCCTGTTGTATTGTCTTTGGGTTTTGTTTCTAGTTTTTTTTTCTTTATATACATATATACACTTTATTTACACACATGCACTCCCGCATTCGCTCTGGCATATCGTGAGACGTCCCTGTCGCACTTTACCGCTATTTATATCTCCCAGGCACTATTCTGGAAAGTTCAGTTATTCGGTGGAATACAAAGAGGAAGATTCCAGAAGCTTCTATCCTTTTCTCTCTTTCGGCAAGCGCCCCAACAATGCGGCCATTCTCTGTCTCTTTCCTTCGGCTCCTTTGCGGTAGTGCCGACAATAATGCGATGGGTGACACTGCTGCTGTCGGCAATTAGATGCGGCGGGCGCGGTGACACTGCTCCCTCCTCAGAGCTGGTCGTCCCGACCAGCACTATCACTGCGGCAACTCCCTTGCGCCCTGGTGGACTAACCCATCGAACCTCTTCTCCAGGAGGCACGATCCTAGGTATCGCTGTTGGATAGTGTCCCTTGGTCCGGGTAGGACGATGTATGCCATCCTGCTTCGAAATTCTGCAACAGTACCGCCGGTCTTGACGGTCCCTCGTCCAGTTGCCCTTCTTCCTGGTGTGTTGACGGGCCATCCTGCGCACTTGGAAACGGCTCACTGGGTACCATGTCCGCCGACCTCTCTGGCGCAACTTCGCAGCCACCTTGCTTCCGATGGGTCCGGCAACAAACCCCACCACATCCGCGCGAGTCGCGTCCACCGCTGCACTCGTGTTCACTCGTGCTCGGCACGGCCTCTCCTGTATCCTGCCGTCCACGATGATGTCCACCATTCTTCCGTTCACGGCACTATGCGTCAGGTGATTGGATGGCTCCGACGGTCCCCCCATGTCACACGCCAAGTCGGTTCTCGCGTGATGCTCGTTTGCTTGTGCGCTTCCCTGCTGATCGTCCTCCACGTCGTATCCTGGTTGGTTACGTACCCGACACACTCCTCCAGAGGATCCCCGACGACGTCCCTGAACTGCCCCTTTGTCTTCCCCGAGACGTACACTTTCGTTATCTGAAACGGGCGCAACTGTCGCCTCGGCCACTAGGTGCTTCCTCCCCGGGTCCGCGCTATTCCGTCTGCCCCTGGCATCCAGTACTTTGACGCTCTCGTCAACTCTTACTACCAGGGCGCCAAGACGTTCCCCGTCGTCCTCCACGACGTCCACATGCTGGCAGAGGTCTTCCACCTTTTCGCCGAGTTCTTCCACGTCTTCCGTCATGCCAATCAGTTCGCCGAGTTGTTCCACGCCTTCCGTCTCGCCAATCAGTTCGCCGAGTTGTTCCACGTCTTCCGTCTCGCCAATCAGTTCGCCGAGTTGTTCCACGTCTTCCGTCTCGCCAATCAGTTCGCCGAGTTGTTCCACGCCTTCCGTCTCGCCAATCAGTTCGCCGAGTTGTTCCACGTCTTCCGTCTCGCCAATCAGTTCGCCGAGTTGTTCCACGTCTTCCGTCACGCCAATCAGTTCGCCGAGTTGTTCCACGTCTTCCGTCACGCCAATCAGTTCGCCGAGTTGTTTCACGTCTTCCCTCACATCATCTGAAACGGGCGCAACTATCGCCTCGGCCACTAGGTGCTCCCTCCCCGGCTCCGCGCTATTCCGTCTGCCCCTGGCATCCAGTACTTTGACGCTCTCGTCAACTCTTACTACCAGGGCGCCAAGACGTTCCCCGTCGTCCTCCACGACGTCCACGTGCTGGCAGAGGTCTTCCACCTTTTCGCCGAGTTCTTCCACGTCTTCCGTCACGCCAGTCAATTCGCCGTCAATTTTCACCAATAGCTCCATCTTCATCTCTTTCAGCTCGGCAGCGAGGTTGTTGTTTGACGTTTCCATTTTGGCAGCGAGGTTGTCGTTTGCCTTCTTCATTTCGGCGAATAATTCTTTCATCATTGCCATCATCCTGGTTTCCGAATCTCCCTCCATCTTGGTTCTAACGTTGCAACTTCTAACGACGATGTAACGAAACTAGAAGCAATTCGACGGATCCCACTTCTGACACCAGTGTAACTTTTTTTTTGGTTGTGTGTAAAGTAGACAGACGTAGTCGAGATAAACACTTTTATTTCCGTAAACAGTAACTTGTACACTCGTTCCAACAACAAGAAAGTCTTTTTCGATTCTCCAACAGCACGGCTCCGAACTCGTAACACAAAGAACTGTCCCTTCTCCGTCGGCACAACGCTTCACGTCGCACTTTACCGCTATTTATATCTCCCAGGCACTATTCTGGAAAGTTCAGTTATTCGGTGGAATACAAAGAGGAAGATTCCAGAAGCTTCTATCCTTTTCTCTCTTTCGGCAAGCGCCCCAACAATGCGGCCATTCTCTGTCTCTTTCCTTCGGCTCCTTTGCGGTAGTGCCGACAATAATGCGATGGGTGACACTGCTGCTGTCGGCAATTAGATGCGGCGGGCGCGGTGACAATATTATAAAACACATTCACATCTTAATTTCTGCCATTATGCTCTAGTCGCATTAACAAATTCTGTATGCGTGCGCAAACTGGTATTTCATCTAGCAAGCCATGCCAATGGATGCCGATGTATGCCCGCTTAAAGTTTCCTTTAAGAGGTTAATACTAGTTGGTAAAGCGATGGCTGTCGAGCACTACGATTGCTTCTTATCTTGTTTATTAGTACAGCGAAATAATAGTAACTGGCATATAGTCAGTGATAAAACACAAATAGATGATTTCTCGCGTCTACCGCTATATGAGACGTTGCTGTCCTGAAGATAAGAGTGTACACACCCGTCTCACCGTGTTTGTACGATAAGCTCACGTAAACAACTCGGCAGTTTCACATTCTTTCCGATACGCCTCAAGGCTTTGCTAAGTAGTAGTTACAATGCAACATTTAAATAACATTTCATGAACTGTATCATCCTTTAATTCGTGAAATAGTCCTAATATGCAATCGTGGTAGGCAAATTATAAAGTATCGTCACTTTGTGACTCGAGAATTTATCGATAGTTCCACAATCATTACTTATGATAATTCTTCAAAGAAAACTACAAATATGTTATTTCTAGCTTTTCTCCAGTCCACGAACTGCCCATTTAATAATTTTTCCTGACACATTCTTCTTGATTCCGGAAAAAAGTTGTCGAACATTCAATGCTTCCATCACAATTTTTGGTGGTGGTGCAGATTCAGAATCAGTCACACGCGCCTGCCATTTTAAATTACCGCTTTCTAAGACTTGCAGGTCGTTGCGCGTATGATATTATTACATATGCTTGCTTAACTAGAAGTAGATTGTACTGTTTTGGATAACTTAGAGTTATGAGAATGTCATTAAATCTTAAGGTTGAATATATAGGGTGTCCCAAAACCGTCTACAACGCTTAACATGTTGTGCGGGACGGCAAACTGATCGCTTTCCAGATAGGAATTCTATACGGAAAGGCACGGTTTGGACGCTATAGCGCATCCAAGTGTAAGATGGGTGTACGTTCACATTTCGTCAATAAACCCAACATCGAGCTGTCTACACTGTAAATGGCCTTTCTACATCATTGCAAAACCTACATCGGCGGTGTCGAGGCTCATGCAAATGACCCAATACGTGCGATTGTTTTTGAAGATTTTCAATCGTGGACTCGAGCCATAAGGTCCTCCACTGACGTTGGACGTGGTGCCATACACCATACTCTTCACACGACTCCACAGAAAATAGTCGAGAGGGTCAGTTCTGGCGACTGTGCTGGCCATGGAACTGGTCCATCTCTACCATTCCATCGATTTACATATGCGATGTTGAGGTGATTCCGCACATTTACACCAATGTGTGCTCAAGTTAGCCATTTCAGCAGCTGAATACTGGTATATGTCACAATGTTGTTAAGAAATTAGCGCATGCATAGGAATATTATTATGCTTAGGTCGTTCATTCCAATACAAGTGTGGCTAAAGTATTGAATATCTTCCGTATTAAGACACCAAAACGAATGTTAACAAATTGTCACAACCATTCGTTCTCAAATTTTGACCCTTTCCAGCGTCCAAACCGTGCATTTCCGGACTGGGGTTCCTATTTGAAAATTGATCAGTTTGCCATCCCGCACAGCATACTATAGTTTTTTTCTTTTTTTGAGGGGATACCCCATATATCAAGCTTCTGAGTATCATGTGGTTAGGACCATTAACAATTTATGCAGTTCTTTATTTTCGGAGGGCCTAGTCAATCGACACATGAAACCTTGCTATTACAAGGAACATTTAAATAATATTACCCTTTTAGTCAGCCTGGAGAGCAGTATTCCAAAGGTATCAAGCCATTGCCTTACTTACTCTCCCTTTGTGACCGCCAAAACGGAAAACCAGTAGGGAAAACCGGTTCCATTTAATGTGTTTATTAGCTACCGCAAATAAGGAGGGGAGGGACTACTCTATTCACACTTGCGAAATACTCCTCCGAGAGTTATGCTAGACCTACGTCAACCAATTTCTTTTAAAGCTTTCTGAACTTTCATTTGGTAAGGTGGAAGGTTTAGTAAATACACCTGAGTATTTGCATTTACAAATATTTACATAATGACTAGCTGAAGAGGTAAGTATTTTTCTGCCAAAAGTGCTGTTCTTTATAAGATTGTAACTTGAGGGTTAGATACACCGCGCAAGACGACGGCTTCACCGTCGTTGAGCGCAGGAGGAAGAGAAAATCCTCCAATACAAGTCTGCATCCCCCACAAGGGGCCGAACAACCACCCTTAACTGAGAAGGGCCCTAAGATTCCGCCTATAATAGCGGATTCTTTCAAGAACCATATCAGGGTCATGAAGCTACTTGCGGCCAAACTGGTCAAGGGCTTCGAGGCTCAAAGAAAGCCAAGAAAGGTTCATATCCGAACCTACACGTCCGAGGACTTCGAAAGGGAAAGTGCTGTTCTTTACAAGATTGTAACTTGAGGGTTAGATAAACAGGAGAATCTATGTAGGTAATAACATCTGCTACACTAATCTATTAAAATTTAAGGAACATATCAATACTTACATAGTGGCGATATCGTAGATTGTGTATTGTGCTAGATATGAGTATCGGAAGAGCTGAAAAAGAAGCAAAACTTGATGTTAAAGAATTTCCTCCGTAATCAATGAGTGAATTTCTCAATTCTTGAATAGTTTCAAGCTCAAATCATATAAACAAAGCATATCAGAAAGCCTGGGGCCTGGTAAAACATTTTATTTATTCCTGCAAAGAATCCTTAATAATGTAACTCAAAAACGCGTTGATAAAGTGAAACTTCGAAACTACACTGATTAAGTTATACCCACATTAAATCTTAATTATTATTTCTAGAGCTTCGTTGAAATATTGCATCATTCTGCTGATATAAATAATACTAAAATGCTGACTGCACAGAAGGTTAATATGTTTTGTGTATTTCACACTTAAATAAGCCAATAAGTAGATAACCTAGAAATATCAATCTCTATGACAATATTACCTAGTTGAAAGTTAAAAAGTTTAAAATCATTGGAAACATAATCTAATTTAATCGGTACTTACTTTTATATGATTCAGGCGTTTGTGTATGAACATAAATTAAACATGCACTGACATTACTCCAAATATTCAAGGGGACTGAAATTTAAGACAAGGCGAAGTTTCCAAATTAGCAGAACACTTAGAAGCTGTATAAACTACTTTACGAGCTTCTTATATTATAATTTGGAGTGTACATTTTCATAAAATAGGCCAAATAATTATTAACAAGAATAAAATTAGCACTAGTAGGTCTCCGAAATAGATATACAGCGTGTCCCAAAATTAGATCGACAAACTTTGGGAGCTGATAGATAACAATATTTTAAACACTTTTTGTTAAGGAAAGTTTTTTGCTGCAGTGCTTCGTTTAGGCACTAGACTAGTTAATGCCATAGATTACTGTCTCCACCCAGTTTAAGTATTTAGGCAAAATCAACAATGCAAATTAGTATTGCATTTATCTTAATAAGTCACACAATCCTAATCCAAGAAACAGATACAGAACACATAAACAAAACACAAACATCTTATTGTTTACAGTTAATCTCGGCTTTACTATTCAAAATTAGACCAACAAACTTTTAAACCACAGAAATGACTGGTGTCTTTGCGAGAGTACGGCAGAATGGGGCACGCCGATACACTCTTTGTGGTATTCGCAATGGATGTACATGTGACTTGAATAATAACCAACCAACCCAACCAACCCAACCCAACCCAACCCAACCCAACCCAACCCAACCCAACCAACCCAACCAACCCAACCCAACCCAACCCAACCCAACCAACCCAACCAACCCAACCAAACCAACCCAACCAACCCAACCAACCCAACCCAAACCAAACCAAACCAAACCAAACCAACCAAACCAACCAAACCAACCAAACCAACCAAACCAACCAAACCAACCAAACCAACCAAACCAACCAAACCAACCAAACCAAACAACCCAACCAACCCACCAACCAACCAACCGTCCACCTCGATAGCGTGATGGTTAGCGCGTCTGCCTCACGTTCAAGAGGTCGCGAGTTCGAATCTCGCTTAGGGTAAGTTGTCCGGGTAAGGTTCTTTCCGAGGTTTTCCCTACCCTGAGGAGACGAATGTCGGGTAACTTAAAGCTCCATGGACCTCGGACTCATTTGAACATCATTTCACCCATTTCATTCATTCGTCCGATATTACACAATGTTGGAGGACGTTAAAAAAAAACCCCAACCAAAACCAACCAACCAACCAACCAACCAACCAACCAACCAACCAACCAACCAACCAACCAAACCAAACCAAACCAAACACCATTCCATGCATTCTACTGTACGTTACTAAAGTTAGTTTTTGCGACACTCTCTTAAATAACCAACATTTCAAACATGTTACATTCCGGCATGCAACCACAAGACAATTTCCTCACGCCACAAGGCTACATTTTGGATGTCCTTACCTTCTGCACGTTGTGGGCCAGGAGAATGAAGCGATGGTCAGGTGACATCACAAACCTCGCTGGGTTTAATCGTTTCTGTAACAGGTCAGTAAACTAGATATTAGCATCCAAACTAGACCCTCTGTGAGCTGAGTTCAGCTGTAATTACATTGATGGTATGCTCTAGGCGTATTTATCATCTACTGCTGTGCAGCTATTAACGTAAATTTGTATTTAATTTTGTGCACAAACCTCTGTAGTTTAATGCTGCATGAAAATGCGAATGTACATAACATTTCACACCTCTCTGGCGAACGGGTAAATTACTGTCGTTTTCCACGCATTTGGAGTTGAAATGAAGATTCAATATTTGGTTTTCAAGTCCCCATGCTCATTACGCTGGGCACACGAGGGACCGTTTGTCACTTTGGGTTGTATTCATAGATTTCACGTTGGGGTGCGCTTTGCTGCTCGGAACTTTAAATTTCTAACAGAACATTATCTTTCCTGCCTTATCTGCCTGACCTACCTAAGAGTGACTACTGAGCTTTTCAAATTCTTTACTTTTAATCCAATTTGGCACCACATTTTCAAAATTTATTAGTGGATCAGTGGATATGGGTGATGTATTGCATACCCTGCCAGTTTTTCTTCATTAACTTTTTCTATTATCTACATACTAATCCAATTGGCGTAATGCTTGCTGAGGAGTATGTTTCGAACAATCTGCTATGAATAAGTTGTCAGCGTATCACGCCAAGCATTGAAACAGAGCGGCTGGTGGTAGTGCTTGCCTTACGCCAGTCACGTCAAACGATGTGCGCGCGCAGTGGATGTAACACAGAGAAGTGCATCTCCCTTGTTAATATTAATGAGGTTTAAAGCTAAGTTTTCACCATTTTGTTTGGTAGTAAAGGTTAATTGCATATTTTAACCTCTTCTATACGTATCAGAACACAATAAGCAGCATTTTGAACAGTAATGTGTGTGAACGTGCAAGAGAAAAATACGCCAGGAAACCGAAGGCAGGGTATGCACATTGCTCATGTGCATCTGCATGGTTCACTACGAAGAAAACACGTGTTGAAAGAGAACGCTGAAACCTCCTGCTACGAGTGCTTGTAATAAAAAAACTGGGAATGCAGAAAAAATAGTGGGAGTCATTTTTCTGTAATTTTAATATTTACCAGTTGGTGAATTATAGAGATGTATGGAAATTATAAAAATAGTGAAAAATTATTTGTTCAAAGTTAATAATTTTTATTGAATAAACCAAAGCATTACAAAATGTCCTGTTCCCAACATCTTTTGATAGCACTCATATATAACAGAATAATATTTAAAATTATTAACATTTTAAAATCTTCATCGTGTGGAGCATTTCAGGCACGCTGCCAAAGAAATAGCTAGAAAATATAATAAATTCAAAGATATTAAAGATATGCAATGAAAATTTGAATATACATTATTCCTCACATCTTTTATGTCCGTTAAGAGCTCAACAAAATCCGATATAATTTTAGAATTTAGAAATGTGACCTATGCGTGCGCTTAGCAGGAGTTGAAAGGGCATATCCAAGGCCACTGTTTCTGATACATATTTTAATTATTTTAATTAAGCAAAATAAATTCAGTTAGGTATTTTTAAAAACGCTTTGCATCACAATATTTAAGTAATTTCTCCGAAACTTTTTAAATATATGGATTATGGGTATATAAACAAAATTTCATATGTGCAATATTCATGACTTTAGGGCATGCAATATATCTTACCATAGTAAAAATCTTGATATTTTCAGTTTTTAGAGCTTGACACACATTTTTTAAATTTAAATAACACACATTTTTATGGCCGTAGAAACTTTTAATGCCAAATATAGATGTTAACATTTATACAAACTTTCAAGGAGATGTGAATTAAATTGCAACGTTTTGAATGGTAAAAAATATTTCGAAAAAAGCAACTTTTATGTAAAAAACTAATATTTACTAAGCAGTGGGAACTGGGTTTGATGCTCGGTATTGGGGTGAGGATTTTTCCTCACTGGGAGGTCTGGTACGGGGTGCACTTAGCCTCGTGATGGCAACTAGTAGCTATTTAATGGAAAGGTAGCATTTCCAATAAGGTCAAGCAGTCGAGGTAAAGGAACACCGAAGTGATATTTTAGCTTGTTTGGTTAAAAAAAATTATTTTTGGATTTTTACTACAAAAAATGCACCTTACAAAAATCTAGCTAGAGAACTGAAATTTTTTTCCAATATATTTCAGAATATAGGTAATAAAATTTCCGTTTGGAATTTTGATATTGCTTATACCTTTAAAAAAATTAATATAATAATTCGCTGTTTGACATTCTTACATTTTACGGTATTACAAATTTTTTTTAATGAAAAACTGTTCACTACGTGAAAATTTCCTTCCTTTAATTTGTTAAAAAGGTAACAAGAGATACAATTTTTAAAAATCAACTCTGTTATTCAGCATCTCTTGCAGGAGATAGATTTTGATTATACCCAATAAAATTGATATAAATTGATTAATATATCAGAAATGTGATTAGATATTGGAATGAAATTTGGTGCACACATTTCTGCAGTCGCTAGTAACACCTGTGCAAAAAATTAAGTCTCTAACTTTAATACTTTAGAAAATCATATTTTTCATTTCGGTGTACCCTTAAAGCCCCCACCGTCCTTTATGGCATTGGCTGCGACTGGAGGACGCAGCGGCCTAGTTACAAGGGTAAGTCTGTGATTGGGAGACACCCTAGGGATTACTATTACTGGGTCAGGATTAATATTTTATGTTATCAAACACAGCTATGTTTACTCTTTTAATGGAGCTGAAGACAGAGGAACATTTAAACCTTAAATTCTCTTAGTAATATTCTTGATGCGGAATTCTGCATGTTCCACTCAAACGAGCCACTACAGTATGGCATTTAGAAAGTCACTTTTCTCAGGAAATAAGAAACAAACTCCTTTGAGACGCGGATAAAGCGAGTTAGCAAAGAAGTGCGGAAGCGCGTTTCTGTTCAAGTGGAACATAAACGGCAAAAGAGGAGGGGGAGCCGGGGGTAAGCGAGCAAGGGAAAGAGATGTATCCCAAATTGTAATATAGGGAGGTAAGCATGCACATTCCGGATCGATAGGACCCGTATTTGCCCCTTAATACAGACTTTCCATTTCAAGCTGACCTTCCTTGCAACGTTTAAACAAATGAACATCTACCGGGATGTTTATCGATAGCTTAATCCTTGTTGCTATGGAAAATCAACACTCAAGAAAAGTTTTCGAGTCTCCGTTCACGAAAACTATTAAACTCCAGGCTGGTGCATCAATTCAAAATCAGTAATGCTGTTTCGACAGCATTTGTGAAGATTCACAACCCACCACAATGACTACAAACTAAAAGTGAGTAAATTTGATGTAATTTTATGTTTAAATTGAAAACTAAAGCAGTATCTTAAATAATTCTAAGACTACTCGTACTCCCAGATAGAAACAAGGAATTCACTTCTCGCCTAATTTAACTTATGGTTTTCAATAATTTTGTTTCAACTAAACTAAAAAGAATAATCATATTTAGATATTTAAGAACGAATTCCCAGGTAGATTCAAGAATAGAAGTTGGTGATTTAGTTCAGGTGTATTGATTAAACTGTAAACCTTTTAAATCATGCATTTTCCTCTTTGTGCATTAATATTTGTTCTAGATTGTAAATCTTTCAAAGTTGGTTTATGCAGTTTTGTACCAAAATTATCTACTTAGGCAGGAGGTGAATAATTTCACATACTTAATGTGCACTAATACCCTAATGATTTGAGAGTTTTTTTTGGTACTACGTCATTCCAGAGGGTGGTCACGGGAACCATAAAATTCCTCTACTACCGCTTAATTTCAGAAATCTGAAATCGAGAATCCAACGTGATTTCACTTTCCCTACAGATGGCACTATATCCTCAAGGTTTTCTGCAAATGCACTTCAAGCGACCAATTTATGAATTTTATTTATTGTATCTACAGCTACTCTGAACTTATAATGGTGATGTTAGAGTTGGATTTGCTCTAATAAGCAATTTTAGGAAAACTATGGTTTTATTTATTGCTACCATAACAACCTAAGCAGCATCGCTAGCAACGGTTATGCTGAACTCGTAGAGCAAATTGGAAGCGAGGCTAAGGTTTAGATTAGCTCTATAAAGCTGTGGTTTCAGTTTATGCTTTCGCTAATACCAGTATCTTTAGCGCTATACACATAGTAATCAACGGGAGGTGAGCAAAAATTGTAAGAAAAAGAACATCGCCAATCCAGCGCTTTTTGCTTCCTAAATAAGTTGGCAGTTTTCATTGCGCATGCTCTATAGCGGGAACATAATCACATTAACGGAAGGATGGCCTTGTTTGTTGATATTACGCGATCACTTTTGCTGCAAAAGAAAATTTGTTAAAAAGAGAGGATGAGTAGGTTTAGGCCTTTGTACAGACATCAGATGCATAAGCCGTTTATAGGATAAGAAGTTTCTTTTTTTTTACTATCACAGTTTTCATCGGGATGGTAACTAGTTAAAAATAGCCAAATTTAAAACCTCATTGCACCCTTACGCATTCTTTCCTTCGTTTACCCCTCCTTGCCTTAACCCCTTTCTTCTCATTCTTATTTTGATATTTGCAGCTTATTCCTGCCTTCTTAAGAGGGGCATGTCACCTAGAGAGATATAAAAAATAAAAATCGTCGATTCGGTCCCCGGTAATTATTTTAGCATCCATCTCCCCAGTTTGTTTCAGATTTACTTTAGTATGTGCTAAATAATACTCCAAAGTTTTGAGGATGTTTTTTGAGGGCAAAAGCTTAGTTTTGAAGAAAAAAGGCGTTTATGATTTTCGACCCAAATTAAAACAGTGATAAAAGTGAAAACAATTTTGTAATTGCTCTAGAAGTGTTATTAGGAGTCTTATGTTGTCACTTTAGAGCCCGGAACCCAATCATTCCTTCAGGAGGTTTTCTTTTATGGGACTGCCAACTTAAGAAGTGAAACCAGCAGGACTGGCAATGTTTTTATCTTTTATTATAGTTGGTATTTACTTATTTTACTTCAGCTCTTTAGTCCCAATTACAGAATGGTTAAACAAGCAATCAGTAATTCCTCTAGTATATCATTTTTTTAAGAAAACTATTTTTGTGTAAGGAGCACTTGAGAGAAAATCAAGATGACTTGCTAATGGTATTCTGTTGTATATTGAACACCTCAATACAGCTTTTAGACAAGCTTCCGTACACAGCGGGTGCAAATGAAGTCTTTCCTCCCTCGGACATCAGCTTGTTTATAGCAAGCAATGTTGCAGGTCACTCCACCGGCATAGTTGCCAATATCAGACTAACAAACACCGCCATCTCAACTGGACAGATGCCAATATTTCATCAACAAAGCGCGCAAGATAGAGATTGAGTTTTTATTTATGGATACTACTTAACTTCTATGGTCCTCAGCGTCCCATTCTATATGTGGTGTGAAAGACCGCTTACTTTTGCTCAGAGTTCTCTTTAAGCTTGCGGCTCTTTTACATGCCGTAAATCTACCACATGGGATAGCTAGCTTTACTTCCCTTCCGGCGGAATCTATACTAAGGAATTTTACAGCCGAATTTGCTCTCCGCCGGTTTGAACCCGCGATCTCGGGAAGCATAAGGCAGCACGTTACCCCTAGACCACGGAGGACAACAAAGCACGCAAGCTAAGCGAGCATGTGTTCTCAAACAATGTTTGTGTTTTATCATTTAAATAAGTTGTAGCATTATGTTGAATGTTCCACGATGAAGTTGGCCAGCTTTGTTGGCGTAGGATGTTATGCGAGGATTGTGATCTGAGGGTCCACATATGACTTCCAGGACTTTATGATTTGGTTGTGGGTGTTCATTTGGTAGGGATCAGAAGGATTAAGGTTCACACTTTGAATAACACTCGCACATTCTGTAGAAATAACACCGTAAATTAATGAGAATTCTACAAGTTGCTTTTGTTTCCACGTAATTATCTTTACATTCGTTATACTTTAAACACTTGAAGTAATATTTTCTTCTTGTGAAAATAGTTCACATTCAGAGACTATAATCCCTTAAACGCACTGCTTTTCTAACTATTCACTTTATGTGTGACCTATAACTATCTTCCTTGGAGAACGGGTTACATGTTCCCCTGGCAAATGGCTTCAGAATGCTTCTAACGTTAGTTATTTATTAATAAATATACATGGCCTGATACCACACACGGGACCCGACATTCAGGGTACAATTTTACATGTAGGATCCTATACAGATTAGATACAGGATGGAAGTGAAATGATCCGCCAGACTTAAACAGTAAATTTCTCATGTTGTGAATAACAAGAAAGTCTAATACCAAAATGATGAAAAGTTTATAGTTTTCTAGGAAAAAATATTTTTATAAAAAAAAAATTATCATCACCTGGCTGAAGGTTCTTGATTTATGGCTATATTCATAGAAAATTGAATAAACAAAAACTTTTTCCTTTGGAATTCAACGGTTTTTGTGTAAATTAAATTTAAAAGAACCCACAACTTGTTGCCTTTTTGTTGCAATAAATTGAGGGTTTTTTAAATTTAATTTACACAAAAATAGTCGAATCTATTGAAATACGCTAAAGGAAAAAGTTGTTTATTCACTTTCACTTTTCTATGAATACAGCCATTAATCAAGAACCTTCAATGAATAATTTTTTCAGCCAGGTGATAATTTTTTTTGATAAAAATATTTTTTTCTAAAAAACTATAAACTTTTCAGCATTTTGGTATTAGAATTTCTTGTTATTCACAATATGAGAAATTCGCTGTTAAAGTCTGGTGGATAATTTCACTTCCATGCTGTATATTATATTATAGGTCATATATAGATTATCTTATTTACAATGGTTTTTGTCTGTCTAGTTTGTCCCAAACACATACAGAAACGTACTTTGGTTTACCAGAACAGCTTGGTGAGGTAGATTAACTTTTCTGTCTATTTTAACTGTTTTAACAATGATATTTTGTTTTTATATGCATACTTACAATTTATATACATATTCAAAATTTATACCCATTTATTCAAACATGCAAACCTATACACACACTCACGCACACAGACACACACCCGTACAAACACATAGTACAACATTTACACCATACACTACTATTTCCACTATTTTGCTGTGTGGACAGCGTTGCTTCGGAGTTATTTTGAAATTAATACATATTGTGGGATAACCTACGTCATATTTCCCCTACTAGTGACTTAGGTCTTCTAATTGGTCCTCTATACGATACTAAAGTCTCATTGGTTCAGAATTAATATTTTACAATCTAAATAATATCCGTTGGAAAAAGTTTATCTTTGCGATGAATGGCGTCTATTTGATATATCCAAAGGACTTAAATTTGTATCTCCTACTAATCTTACAGGATTCTCTTTATAACTGTGTTGTTATTTATTTACAAATATTCATGAACATTAAACTATAGATACACAAATTCAATCACCTTTTATAATGACAAATCTCTATATACCTTTACATATTTATAAATCTGATAATCGAAAATAATTAATACATTTATATTTCACATTGATCTTCTCTGAGGGGAGTAGTTGGAAATAACGCTACAAAGTTTAGGCGGTTTCCGATTCACGAGAGGTTAGGTTAGCTTTAGTTTATAGATACATTTATTACAACAAACAAAAATGTAAACGTCATTTTATTAACTGCACTTCTCCGTTAAACTACGCATTACTTTAAGCATTTCTCAAAACGACAAGAAGACAACAGCTGTCTGCTATAACTAGCGAATATTACTCCCTCTCTTAGGTTGGCACTCCCGTCCACGCATGCGCAATATCCTAAACATCGTGTTTACCATCTGCACGCCATGATTTAGCTATGAGGCAAAACATAAAACGGCGGGCAGGTGAGTTACAGCAATGGTATTCAACCTTTTTGCTCCACGTACCCCCTAAAGACATATTTCCATTCAAGTCTGTACCCCTAGGCCTAGCTCTAGAGTTATTCTTAATTCAAATTATACATAACCATATGTAAAATTGATTTAAAATGCTATAATTTATTAAATGCTACAAATATACATCAAACAAATAGGGGAACTACATACGTTACAGATAGAACATACACAAGAAGTATATACATTTATATACTTATGTTAATGAGATGGCTGTTTTCTGGACACTAGCTCGTCTATTTGTGGCTGAATCCTGCTTAGTGCGAGTATTAATGGTCATGTTGTCTTCAGACGATTTCTTTATTTAATTTTGATTGCTTTATGTTGAAAAACTGTTGTCATAAATAAGTAGAAGAGAATGGAAGAAGGTGTCTCACTAAGCTCAGTGTACACTTTGCGTGCATAACACCAGAAATCTCAGTGACATGTTTTCGGTTTATATTTTCAGTAACTGTGAACAATATTTCCAAAAGAATTTCTTTTAATTTTATTGGAAGACTAGTGGACCCAACAGACGTGTCCTGTTCAAACGTTGTATATCCAAAAATGATACAATTGTGTCGAAAAACTAAAATGTCACTGTGAAATAAACATCAAAACATCGCTAATCCCGCGAATTTCGCTTCTCTTGTGGGTTGGAAGTCTCCATTGCGCATACTCTGTAGCGGGAAGATGGCCATGTTTGTTGTAGTCACGTGATTATATTACTGTATATGAATAGGGTGGGTGGGCTCCAGGTTGTATCTACAATGGACAACATCACAACACCCCTAAGTAATTACTTCATTCTCTTTAATCTGACTTTAGCTTATGTTATGAACATTGAATCATAAGCATCTTGAGAACGCACGCTCGCTTCGCTGAAGTGATTTTTTATGATCAGTATGTACAAATTAAACGCAAGAGGGCCATGTCCAGATGTGTTTGTGCTTTACTTTGATGGGAAATGGTACATTACGCAGGAAAATAGCTTATTTATCTACCTTTGTCATCTATTTCCTTTGCTTTTATAATGGTTACCATCATTTGTTGTATGGTGTTCCAATGGCTGTTGGCTTTCTAGCACAGTTAATTTGATATTTCCAAAAGCCTATCAGCAATACTAATTAACGGTAGAGTAAGCAAAATGGATCCTTGAACAGAGAGTAATTCAAATCTGTCTGGCTGAAATACTTTTTCGTTATTTGTGATTATTCAGGAAACATATTATACTGGTTGTATGCGTATGTACCCGCTAAGAAGTCTTTGCGTTCCCCTGGGATGTATGCGTACAGTGGGTTTAATATTTCTGAGTTACAGAACTCCAGAAGCAAGTTCTTAAGCCACTACCATTAATATTACTAGCTTTTATTACATTTCATTTCAACCGCTGAATACGGAAGCTTGTCTCACTTTTTATAGTATAAGAACCTAGGAATCTATTCACCCATCCTGGTCCCTCTGTATGATCAACTCTGATTACGAAGAACACGTATACTAGCCGAGAGGGCTTGCAGCGCTGACCGCGTCCCACTCTCCACCACTGGACCCCGCTCATGACGCCTGTAGTGGGCAGAGGTGGGGAATTCAGTGGCCGGGCGGTAGGCCAAGGCTACACTCAAAGGGCTGTAGTGAAACAGGACAGACAGGAATCTATTCTTTTTGTTTGCTTCCCGTTCATATAAACAGAAATGCTTAGGCAGCAATTGTCAATTGGTGATATTAATACCTACGTTTGAAACCATTTCCTCACCATACTGTATGGAATTGAGCTACATAGGTATTAATTCTACACCCTTCATTCCTCCTCTTACAAAAACATCCCTCGGCTACACTTTATGGCATAAGACTCTCAATCTCTTGGCCACATTTTGTGGTTTAGGATCCTTAATCCCTCGGATACGATAAAGCAGCCGTTGGTGATGTCTTATTAGTTATATATTGGCAACTTTTCATCTGCATTTGCAAAACGCATGAAAACTGATGGATGGCATCTGTAGGGAAACGTAGGAATCATTTTGGGACTAAAATATTATAGGTTATCCTAGGGATGTCCAACTTTGTCTCTTTGGAGAAACTTACGCAGTGAGCTGTATACCCCACTCCACTCAGTTGGAAGGACGGACAGTCAGTATCCAGTGACGGATACAAACAGGCGATTCCATGGCAGTTTCTAAGTAATAATTTGAATTTTCTCGGAATATTCTCGGAAGACCTCTTCATTCTGGATGATATTTGCATAAATGGTAAGCAGTCAGAAGCTTACTAAACAAGAAATGTGGATCTCGTTAAAACACACAATTTATGTCAAATACTTTTTTCTTCTTTTGAGTAAACTATTTCCGAGATATTTTTTCTCACTTGTTTGAATTTGCCAATACTTATACATTTTTACAAATAGCGATATGTTTTTCGTTTTTTCATTTCTTGACTTGCAAGGAGAATGGTATTTCAAAGGTATCGCATAGAAACCAACTCTTAAAACATTTCACTGTCGCTTAAAGCCTAATATATTCCCATATTCCCCTTGCATCTACAAGAAAATTCGCAGTGAGGTAATTTCTGAAAATGTTTGTCGATAAAAATGTAATATATAGGAAAATAAGCATTTGCAAGAATATTGTGTACAAAGGTGAACAGAGTTTCTGCAAATTGAACTATATTAAAAGTCTGTATCGCAGTATGTTACGCGACGATCACTTGGTGTATCTTCTAAGGCTATGCCAAATATTGATTGCCTTGATAATATTTGAAGGCGATTTCGTGAATCAAACCCAATGTGCATGTAACCAATCCGCCACTGTAACATAATGCACAGCTGTGGCTTAAAGAGTGGCAAAGTTCGCGTGTAGTGGAAGGAGGTAAACTCAACATTAAAAGTTGGACATCGCTGGGTTTTTCTCCCCTTCATCTCTTGCCTGCCCTCTTGCATTATCCTTTGTCTGCTTGCCGCTTACCACTGTTCAATGAAAGCCTTTCTAGTGTCAACTTGCTCTGCCGTTTTATTGCTTGGAATTCTAACACCCTGTATTCATGTTCAACCGCGCGTCCATTAAATCTTTTTTTTTCCTTAGTATTGCTTCCACGCTTCGATATCAAGGTTTCACTGAAAATATAGGTTTTGGGACGCCCTGAATCTAACAAACAAAACGTTTTAGAAGTTCAGTGTATGTGCACCTGTGGGTAGCATAACTCAAAAACGAAAAGTCGGTTAAAAACCAAACCTGGTGTTTTAAGTTCAACATTTTCCAAGAATGCGACACGATATTTCAAGAAAATCCTTACCCCAAATGGAAAAATATTCGATAATCTTAATGTTCTCAAAAATGATTCTAGCAATTTTTATTAAAATACCAGTTTGTTATTTTCATACACATTAAATATAAATCTTAAATTTTCTGGAACTAGCCCGTGAAGTCTGCTTTATTCTGGCTGACTTTTGCATAACTGCAAGGGACAAATGTAGATCTTGTTACGATACAATTTATGTCAATTTTTTGTGGAGATAAGCATTTTCGAGACATTCTTTGTTATTGGTATGACTTTTCAAGTACTTATACTTTTCTCACGTTGTTTTTAGATGCCCTGGTCATGCAAAGAGAATAAATGTCAAAGACATCGCATAGCGACCAGCTGTTAAAGTATTTGGCTATCGCTTAAACCTATTGAATGCTCCTATTTCCATTGTACTCATGGGGAAATATGTTAAAATTATTTCTGCAAACTATTATCTTGAATAACATGAATTAGATACATAGAAGCTTAAGCGTTTTTAAGAATTGTTTGTATAAGAGGGAGTAGAGAAAGTCATGTGAGAGCATATATGAGATTTTCTTGTTGGAGGTGCTATTTTATGAAGTAATAGTAATTATTAAATTTATAGTGCTTTGTTACGCTTATATTAGAAAACATTAATTTTAAACATACAATTTGTATAAAGAAAACGCGAAGTTATACACTCGTTTGAAAAACGACACAACCTTGGCACTAATATAGTTGATTTCTGCTGTTCATTTATTATAAACAAAATTAAGTTGCTATTCGTGTGAAATATATTTCACTGAGACTTCACGTAAGCTTTTACAATCTTTAAACATAACATCATGAATGTATTGTTTACTTTTTACTGTGAACTAAACATATTGTTTTGTGATGTGTAAATGCTTATTTATAGGTAATGTGACGTCCAGATACGATCAATGTATGTCTAAATCTCCTTGCTGCTATATTTCGCTTCATTCTTGAACGTAAATTATTTGTTTGCACTTCATTTATTGATATTTTCCATGCCCTTAAAATTTGGTTATAAACAGTTTAGTTGCCTTTACAAACATTAGAATTAAATCAACAGTGTTCAGCAGAATGGTTTGAGAGATATCTTCCAGAATAAACACATCAGCTTCAACTGTAATTCCTGTATATCATCTACACAAATTAAATAGTAATGCTGCTTTAACCAGGCTGGTCATATCAGAATGTGAAAGGAATGAGTTTCCAGTTTGTCCAGATCGTCGTGACACTCCCCCACTCCTGAAGCATAGATGCGCAATAGAAGAGACGTGCCCACATGCATAATAGGAAAGGTGGGGATCAGTGTATCACTAGCTCTCACTGTGATAACTTCACAATACGTAAACATACACTGCTTGTGTATGTGACTGACATTATTCGCTTGTTTCCCACCACTCCAGTCACTTCTCCTTAATTTCTCCCCTCTTGCGCATGTGGAGTGTTACCACGATCTGGACAAACTGCAATGATCTTGAAACGAGCCGTAGTCTATAGAATTTAGTTATCCGAAATTCATCTGCTAAAATGAAGAAAGCTCCGAAAGAAGTCATAACTAGGCAACGTAGGTAACTCAGCCCATCCGAGGTTCAAACTCAAGAGGGGAATAGTGCTCTTCTTATTGCACTAGATGCGGAGATTCTTCTTTTCTCCCTCATTTCCTCTCTGTTTTCGTCTATCCTCCTTATTCATGTATTTCCTTTTCTCTCCCTCTGTCGTTCCTCTTCTGTTATTTTCACTACTCTCTCTCCTTCACTTTGTGCAAGTTAGATATGATGTGACCTTTTGAAAAAAGTAACGAAAATACTTCTTCTGGGGTGCCAATAAAACAACCTTCACTGCCTTCCGGCGGTTAGCATGCTAACTTCTAAACTCATAGTCCCGGATTGAATCAGTGGTTGAAGAAAGAGGGTTTTCATTAGGAAGAATTACTCCCAGTCCTCTCTGGAATCTGTCGTGCTGGCACGAAGAGGGGTCAGCTGTCCGCAGTAATAAGCTTAGAGAAGTGAAACAACTTCCGATAAACTGGGTAACTTCCTGTCGCATATCTCATCGCGAGGAGGTGAGCTTGGCTCGATTGCGAATAGGCCACTGCAGCTTTTCGCATTGTTACCTATTTAAAAGGAACACTGCCCCCTCTATGTCCGCTGTATGACAACCTTTTGTCAGTCCGTCACGTGCTGCTAGAGTGTTCCCCTCTCTGCAGCTGCTTGTCAGACTTGCAGAGGTCTTAGCGGATAACAAAACAGCGGTTGATAAGAGTTCTTAAGTTTTTAGCGGAGTGTAATATCTATCAGTTAGAGGGTTTAAAATTTTAGATATCCCTTTTTATGCTTTTTGACATATCATCTTGTTTTATATCTGGCTATTGCCACTGTTTCTTTATGTTTATGTGTATAATATCTTTGTTACTAGTAATTTTATTTTGTTTGAAATTTGTATCTGGCTATTGCCATGCTCTTTTAAGGGCGCTGATGACCACAAAGTTAAGCGCCCTTAAACCTAAAACTAAAACCTAAAACCTTAAACCTTAAACTCTCTCTGGAATCTGGCAGTATAAGCAAGAAATAACCCCAAGCTTTAAAGCACATTAATAGCTGATCATATTTATAAAAAGGGACCTGCAACTTGGAATATTACGAAAACGGCTAATGTTACGAACTGAAAGTTTATATTTTAATGAACGTTACATTTTTCCTGCAGTAACTCTTTTTACATTGTTTATCACGGAATAATATGATAGGAAATGTTATATCGCTCAAAGACTATCGCTCAAAGCCTACTGTATTGTCATATTCCCCTTGCACCTACAAGGAAATAAGCAATAAGATAATTTGTACAAATGTTTATCTCAATTAACACGAAGAAGATACAGGAATAAGAGTCTGTAAGAATGGTTAGTACAAGAGTAGAGAAAGTCATGTGAGTGCACCTCATCAGATTTTTTCATATGTTAACCGTACAAAGAGAACGGAGCTTCAAAGCTTTAAAAAGATTTGACTATCGCTCAAAGCCTTCTGTATTCTCATATTCTCCTTGTGCCTACAAGAAGCTAAACAATAAGGCAATTTGTGCAAATGTTTATCTCAACTAACATGAAGAAGATATGAATAAGAGATGTAAGAATGGTTAGTACAAGAGTAGAGATAGTCATGTGAGTGCAACACATCATATATTTTATTTCAATCAATTTACAATTATGTACAAGCTGTGGAGTTAATTTTCTTACTCTAAGTGCCTATTTATTGTAATTTTTGTTTATGGTGTTTATAAATGGTCTAGAATACCCTTACTCGCTATCATTGAAACCATCAGGTGCGTTATCAATCTTCGTTGATGTGTTACTGAATTGGTCCACTACAATGTCACATTGAAACCGGGCTTTCGACATCCATACTCATTCCAGCAATAACAGACCATCCCTTGAATGATAACTACAAACACTAACTCCTTGTGCAGATATTTGTACTGGTAATTGGAGACAGGGTAATGAACAATGTTATATCAATATTTGATACACTTCCGGACTAATAACTTTATTAAAAGCAGCACGTTGTTTGGTTAGTCCTTCAAGTAGGCGTGCCACAGAAAGTATGACGCAAAACGGGCGAATACTATAACGCGGTAATAAATGCTCCATCAGAACTAGTTTAAAAGCTTTCTACAAGGGTAAAGACCCCCACATTGTCTAGGCCAGGCTGTTACAAATCCACGAGTTTGAGTTTGGGTACACGCGAGTACGCAGCACCGTTGCGCGGAGCACGTTTACAGAGGGAGTGGCGGCGAAGAATGATAGCAAATATGTCACTAGGCGAAGCAACCCCAATGGTTCCCCGCTGCAGGTCTCCGCCAGCACTCCGCGCGCCATGACGGCAGCTTACCTCAAAGCACAGCTGTGCTGCGTGTTGCAGGATTACACAAGGCGGCGAGTACGCCGTTGCTCACTGGCGAGCAACTCGGCTGGAACACATTAATATAGTTAGTGGACAGCTCATTGAGCTGTAAAGCAGTACAGTTTGTCTACACCAGAGGCGTTGTTCATTTCGCGAAGGAGTTACGACCATGTAAAAAATATCAGGTAATCAACTATATGGTTGGTTTGTAGGAAAACCGTTAGACGCAGAGAAAAAAAAAAGCACTAGCACACCGAAGTTGATGAAATATTAAGGTACCGTTTATTAAAATATCTGCAATTATACCGCCAACACTTTGTAGATTGACATAATTATAATTTTAATATGTTTAAACGATATAGAGCAATAGGTATAGTAGTAAGGGGAATTCGGAGATCTCTAGATAAGTTGTACCCCTACATGAGATAGACATCTGGTGCATGATTAAGTTATTGTAGTAATTTCTTCTGACTCTGCTCTGGTTTTGGCCTTCTGACTGAGCTAATACAAGAAAACTGTTGTAAACCTCTCTTGTTCATTGTGGCGGCAGCTGATGCGAAGAACTTCCAAGTTTTGTTTAGTTAACAAAATGCATAATGTGGACCATGCTGAAGCACCATGCAACATACTTGACTTGCATTGTTCACAGTAGCTCACGTGCTGCGGTTTGTTCTCTAGAACAATTACTGCTCTTGACATTGTGTGGTGTATTACCAACTGCTTGATCATTTGACCCCCTTTGGTGCATTGCAGTTGGCCATCAACACACAGTTTCGAAACTTTTCCCTGCGGTAATAAATGTGTTCCATATTCGTGGTTTGGGCTATTACATTTATTACTATTACTATTATTACTATTACTATTATTACTATTATTATTACTGTTATTACTACTATTACTATTATTATCATTATTATCATTAATTATTATTTTTAATAATTAAGGCCATCCATTTTTACTTTCTCTAATACGTTAATTATTATAATCCACCACAGAATTCGATGTCGAGATTTTACGGAAATAAATACAGGGTGTCTCAATTGAATCGCTCTATTGTCATATTTTCATATCCTTCGTGTGACTGGTTGGGCAAATGTGGAAGTGATATGACTTTCTTGATTGTTGTATACGAACTTGATGAGTCATACGTATTAGTAAAGTTTAGTTCATTTCGATATCTCAAATACAGAAATACTGAAGCGAAAATAGTGTGATTCAATTGGGACACCTGTATTTTGAGGACCCCGGAAGTCCCCTAAGAAAGCATGTTTACTTCCTCTGTCTAGTATAGTAAGTAAGAGACGTATCGTACTCCACCCAAAAATTTGAGTCCAGATGTCACCTGAAATATATGTTTTGATGCCCCCTGAATCCAGAAAATCATTTTTAGAAAAATATCCCTGTGTGTGTGTGTGTGTGTGTGTGTGTGTGTGTGTGTGTGTGTGTGTGTGTGTGTGTGTGTGTGTGTGTGTGTGTGTGTGTGTGTGTGTGTGTGTGTGTGTAAGATCGATTTTTAATATCTTTAAAGCATGCGACACTAAGATTTTGAAGAAAATTTCTCTACCCTAAACTTCCCTTTAAATGGAAATTTTTTCACAAGGTGTTTTAGACATTTTTGTGACAAATGAAATGTACTTATTAAATTTTCCGGAATTATCCTCGTAAGTACTCTTTATTCTAAATAACTTTTCCATAAATGGTAAAACGTAAGAGATAGACAGAATCTTAATTCATAAAAATGCAGATCTCGTTTAAGCACACCTTATTTATCTCAAAGAGTTTAGTAGTGTTAACCATTTTAGATATTCTACATGCGTTTGAGGAAAAAGCCATTAAAAGAAACATTAACACAGTTTTATCAGAGACACATGCAGCTAAATACCTGACAGTAATATTTGATACTAAACTTACATGGAAAGAACTCCTAAAAAACATAAAACAAAGAGCCGCGAAACGTCTATCCTTATTGAAAAGATTATCGGGAAAGAAATGGGAATGTTCAGGAGACACATTGAACAATATGATAGGTACATAGAACCTGTATTTACTGCGGTGAAATACTTATAACAGCAAATCTCAACACAATTCAGTGATTCCAGATCCAAAGCCTCAAGCTAATCACAGATGCTGTGACGTCTACACCAATGGCCATAATGGAGATGTTAACAAATCAAAAACCTGTCCGATATGAGCAATAGAAGGCTGCTGTTACACAGTAAGGAAAACCTATCAGACCACTACCCAGTAGTTGGCAAACAAGGAATTTATATCCTATCTCAAAACTCAGCAAAGCTTTCTTTCTAAAATCCATGATCTAAAAAACAACTAACCCTTCCTTCTAACAAACTTTACTTCCAAAGATCAACCCCACACAAACTCCATATAGATTATTGCAGAAAGTTAAAAAAATATGCCACCTCAAATGAGATATTGAAATCATTAGGCATTAAACATTAAACCATTGATACAAGATTCCCTGAACAACAATGGTTTCATATTTTTACTGATGGTTCTTTGTTGGCAAACCAAAACGGAGCAGGTGTTGGAGCTACGTATCACCTCTTCTCCTTCTACAAGAAATGACTTCTCCATCTACATCTTGGATTTGGTACCACAAATTTTGATTCAGAGGTCGAAGCTATATGAACAACACTTTAAAATCTTCTGTACAGAATAACACAATTCCAGAATGCAGTGATGCTTTCTGATTCAATAGCAGCCATTTTAACTACAACATCCAGTTTAACACCAAAAAGTCAACTAATTTCCGAGCGTGGGACAAGTCTATTTCATGTTACCAAATTAAAGAATAGCTTTTCGGTTGGTACCATCACATTGTGGACTGTCCGGCAATGACAACGCAGATGATCTAGCCAAAAAGGGGTGCAGTAATATACAAAAGCCTGTTACACAACT
Organism: Tenodera sinensis; assembly: GCA_030765045.1. NCBI lineage: Eukaryota > Metazoa > Arthropoda > Insecta > Mantodea > Mantidae > Tenodera > Tenodera sinensis. Next base: position 55,488,173 of record CM060972.1, read on the forward strand.
ATCATTCCACAAAAGATCTAACCTTAAATTCCAGGAAATGGCTACACAATATCACTCTAAATTTAAAAAGATAAAGGATGGGAATCTATCACAAATCAAAACATCCCTGCACACCCAAGAAAAAAAGTAGTTGGGATCTTTAAAATATACATAGGCCAAGACTGTCAAGCTAAGCACCTCCATAGGATTGGGTCCATCTGGGTGTCCCGGTTAGACGCTAGCCTACTGATATCAAGGTCGCGGGTTCAAATCTGGCCCAGATCAATGGTTTTTAAGTGTGCTTAAAAACGACAGCTCCATGTCAGTAGATTTACTGGCATGTAAAAGAACTCCTGCGGGACAAACTTCCGGCACACCAGCGTCGCTGATGTGATCCTGGCAACTGATAGCGTCGTTAAACAACAAAATAATTTTAAATTTTTAAATAGAATTGGGATTTATTCTTCACCACTTTGCCCCTTATATGATCTTCAAGAGGAAATAGATCAAGATCAATGCTGTCCAGCAATCATCAATGTGGCATCATTAAGTGAAAAATACTGGAGAGCAAGAGGATTAATAGCTCATTATCAGAAATTCAGCATTAGCCACAACAACAATGTTATTATACCTTTCTCAATCTGAAATCGCTACACCATTAAGAAGAAATCTGATTTGTTGCACTCACATGACTCTACTCCTAAACAAACTATGCTTACAAACGCTTACTCCCCTACTTCAGTTTAATTGGTATACACATTTGCAAAAATTACGAATGCTTATTGCTAATTTTATTGTCGGTGCAAGAAGAATATGAAAATATAGTAGGCTTTAACTGACGGTCAAATCTTTTAAAGCTGGTGGGGCCTTTGAAATTCATTCTCTTTAGGAGGGGTTCTGAGAACATTTCCAGAAAATTCAACACATACATTTCATTTGTCGTACAAATATCTTGATTATATGTCAAGTTAGTCAAAGTCGTTCAAAATTTTTGAAAATAATTCCATGTAAACAGTAGTCTGTGGTGTTGGTGGTGGAGGGGGGGGGGTTCTTGAAGGTCTTGGTGTCGCATCCTTGAAAGATGCTGAACATAATACCAATTTCTATATTCAATCGATTTGTTTTTTGGGTTGTGCTGTTCAAAGACACACATGGACGGACGCATGTAGGGTATTTTTTCTAATCCTTTTTGGATTCTGGGTACCTCAAAATATATATTTCAGTTAAAATATCGTATCAAGTTTCCCCTACGTAATACAGAAGGTAAAAATTGATATTTACATGACTTTCTCATCCTGTTATATATTAATGGGTACATAAGGTATACTTATTAAATATGTTTTATCTATTCCACCTTAATCGAGATAAGCATTGGCAGAAAAAATTACATTATTTATTTCATTATAGATTGAGAGGGAATAGTAATATTCAATGTTTAAGAACTGGGTGCTACGTCTTCTTGTTCTGCTCCTCCACCTTCTCCTCCTCCTCCTCCTCCTCCTCCTCCTTCTCCTCATCCCTTCTCCTCATCCTTCTCCTCCTCATCCTACTTCTCCATCTCCTCCATCTCCTTCTCCTCCTCCTTGTATTTCTTCTTCTCGTTATGTTAGGCGTTCGGCTGTGTTATACACGAATCAGTTCATCTTTTTAGCTCTATTTCGGTCGCCCCGGACTACTTCTTTCTAGAATTTTGCCTCGCTATTTTCACTGATTGTTAATCTGACATCCTGGATATATGTGCATTCCATTCCTTCGACCTCCTTTCTACCCATTCAATTACTGGTTGGATCTTACATATTTTTTATTTCATTGCTTACTTTATCGTACATTGTCTTTCCAGCTATCTTCCTTTGATTTCCGTTGTTTCCATCTATCGTTGTGTTCTTGTGGCCTCTGTTCTTGTTTCTAGTGCATAAGTTATTACTGATCAGACTAGTGCTTTATACATTTTAATTTGTTTCTTCCCTTGTGTATTAATTTCTCCAAACTAGCTCATTAATACATCGAAATATTTTTGTTGCTGTTACAATTTGATTCGTTCTTAATTTCTTGGGCTATATTTCCTCCACTAGTAATATTAACACCCAGGTAGTTGAAATGCATTACCTTCTCTATAATGTTGTTTTCAATTTCTAATTTACATCTCAACGTTTATTTACTAACTGCTAAAACTTTTGATTTAATTATGAAGATTGAACTTTTTAATTTTTTATAAAATCCCCATAAAAGTCTTTATAGGTTATCCTCCGTCTCACAAGTACATAATCTGCATAACATACCATACTAATCTTTTGACTTCCTTACTATACCCCAATTCTTCTCTAATTTGTTTAATTATTGCATCCATCATGATGCTAGATAGGAATGGACTTAAAGAATCGCCTTGCCTTACCCCTGTTTTACTGAATTTTTCTGTCAATAGTCCCGTAATTTTTGACTAAAATTATTAGAATATATATTTTGTATTAGTTTAATAGTTTCATTCAGCACATTGCTATTTTCTAAAATTTGTAAAATGTAATGCAGCTCTAATCTATCGAATGCCTTTTCGAGAAATACAAAGCACATATGTGCTGGTCTGTTAAATTCTAACACTTTTTTCTGAGATCTGTTTAGGATGCTATGTGCTGGCCTTAAAATACTGTACTCTTCCTACGCAATTGGAACATACAACTAAAGTGAACTGTGCTTAAAAAACTAGAAAGTTTGAAGAATTTGATTCATTAATAAGGGATTTATGCCTTATGCCATAAAACGTTAGTTGAAGTATGTTTATATGTTTGCATGTTTGGGTAGTATGTTTCGATATCATTTAATGTTTACAAACATTACACAAGATTATATAAAATTCCTTCCGAATGAATTGACTTCACTCACTATTCACAGAAAATTTAGGATATAAATTTCATTTATCAAGCAAATTCTCCAGAGGACTTGTTCCACGCACCCAATCAACTTTGGTCCACAAAGTGTTTGACCAACTACCGGCTAACTCCCGAGGGAAACCGTTGCGTGGGACAGTTGCGGAAGTTGCAGGGGTGGTTGGGTAACGCGTAATTCCCAGCCTTGAGTATCAAGTAAAATGTTTTAGTATCCGCTTATGGGCAGACCCGGGGTGTGGGGGAGGCATTACATGTGCTATTGTACTCCTGAAGGCCACTGAGTCCCTCTGTATTTATGTTGGAAGTTGAGATCCTAAGGTAAGTAAGGTTCAGGCCCAGACTCTCATCTATGTCAATGAGCAAACTATCAGCTATTTTTTCAATGGTGGAGGATTTAATTGCCCTGGAGAAAAAACAGTTATAGCACCAAACAAGGATCGTACGTATGTAGTTATAATCCTCAAGCCAAAACAGATGTTGGACGCCCAAGGGATAAGTGCAAATTATTGAGTGAACATGAAACAGGCTATTAGCCCAATTCCGGGAATGTAGGTGCAGAAGTGTTCAAATAAAATTCAAAAAGGTCTCCATAAAATTATCATGGATTAAAGTTCTCAATGACACACTCTGGTTAGATATTAATAAATGTTTTATTTATTGACGACGCTGTCAGTTGTTAGGACGACACGCTCTGATTGAAGCACAGTGAGCATCCTAGGCAATGAGAATACTAAGAGTAGATGTGTTAGCCACATATTGTGTGCGAATTGAGATGTACAGGAACCTGAAACACTCGCACAGTGTGGTATTAAAACCCATGTATTGGACGACATGACCATGATATTAAAGATCAAGAGTTGCGTCTGTTATCTGAAAGAAAGAAGTGAATTCGTGCTCACCCGTATTCTGTTCCTATCCAATGGATCTCCCTCAGGGATTAAGGAAAGGTATAAGCCATCAAATTTAGGTCATTCATCTTGAACCCTCTTAGATGTTATAAGAATCAGCATTTGGACACAGCAATGATTTTTTGTAACAGCGAATCTAAGTTGACTGTGTAGAAGTTTTGCATGATGGAGCATATACGTCAGCTTCAAATTGAGTTAACTGCAGTGGTGAATATTCATGAAGTTCTCGAGAATGCACCATCGCATTTTATAGAGGGAGAGACTCAAGAAGTTTGGGTTAGAGAGAAGATGTCCACGGAGTCCGAAAACTCCTGTGTGATCCCAAAGCCTGTGTTCTCAGACCGGTACCTACAGATCAGTTGCGGCTGACTCGTTATCAAGTCAGAAAATAGAAGCTTTGAACAGCGATATTAACGGAGCTACCACTGCAGAAGTGATTCTAGTGTATTCTCTCCTACATTCTGGATCACTTCCAAAGCCTTCAGTATCAACATCTGCCAAGTCCATTACTGAAAAGAACACTTCAGTAAAATCACCAAAACCGTCGACCTCAATAAGACTGGTAAGCCTGTAACGTATAATCCATTACCAACTAACAGAAAGTAAGTAAAACATTTGCTACCAGAACATGAGAAGGAAATAAAATAATAGAGTATCTCCTCTGAGATCCTCTTGTATTCTAAGGAATCTTCTGGGAAGAACTCGGATAGGCTATGTTTGTCTTCGCCAATTTCCCTTTTCATCGATTCCAGGTTCTAGGGCATAAGTTTACCATTCAAAAAGGGATCTCTTTCGTTTAGCAGATGGAACATAAAGCTTTAGCCACACTGTCAAAATGACAGTGAAAAACAGGCAGTGGGATGTTAACCCACACTAAAGAAAAAGCGTAAATTGATTCGACCACCATTGTCTTCAACATAGTCTTTCAATCATTCAGGACTTATACCATTACAATTACTATGGCTATCCTAAAATGAATTTTATTTCAATTTTCAATTTCAATATTTGTATTTTATTTCAATAAGAATCAACCTTTGGTTGTATGTTTACAAGAGAGTAAGCATCGGCTCAAGAATGCTTTCAAAGCCGGCAATACATTCCAGTACGATGTGAACTCACACCGAAAGAGAGCATTCCTGCGGACGGGGTCACTGTAATGCTTGTTAGAGATGGTATATTCGTGGAATCCGTACTCTTACGCTTGACATTCACGCAGTCACTGTAAGGATAAAATTGCCATCCACCCAATTTACCATTTGTAATAGTTACGTCTCCATTTGTGAACCTCTCGCTGAAGCTAATCTAGTTTCTCAGTTATCACAAATTTTTATGTTCTTGGGAGACCTCAATACCCGTCACTCCCTTAGGGCCTCATCCTGGATTGTGCTATAGGCGAACTTCAATAAATTTCACATCTTGGTTTAGCATTTTGTTCACTATAGTTAGCACTTTCGTTACATTGGGATGTTATCTCTGATTTACATTCTAATAAACACATTCCATGTCTTGACGTTCTCCCAACACATGATATACATAGGTCCCACACGTTTACCTAGATGGCGCTGGAATCAAGTCAACTGGAACTCTTAAGCTGTGTTTGATTACAATGAGCACGATTCTCTTAATGTTTTAACTAACCGAATATTCTCTGCTGCTGAGCAATATATCTCCAATCGATTGTCCACGCCAGTAGAGCTACTATCTCTTAGTAGACGGGGGAATGTTGGTATGCCATTGTGTGCTGTTAGGGTTTTCCAGCATCATCCTGCACTGAATAACCTGATCCAATACAAGAAAATAGGCACCTAGGTCAGAGAAGTTATTAAGGAAAGCAGACATAAAACAATGTGGTAACTTCATTTAATCAGCATACAACTTCTGTCGTATGGTACGAGTGGCGTATGGCAGCAAATATGACTCCACATGCCAAATGCTGATCTTAAAACCGCCGCAGAAGCTGTTGTTGATAGGTTTGACGTGGCAAGCACGGAACCCAATGTTACAATATTTCGTATAACGTCGGAAGACTATGTATGTTGATTAGGTAGTGGCGCTAGCGCGAAGAGTTGTCAGCTTTCCACAGAAATTAGCTTAAGTGAAATAAATAAATAAATAAATAAATAAATAAATAAATAAATAAATAAATAAATAAATAAATAAATAAATAAATAAATAAATAAATAAATAAATAAATAAATAAATAAATAAATAAATAAATAAATAAATAAATAAATAAATAAATAAATAAATAAATAAATAAATAAATAAATAAATAAATAAATAAATAAATAAATAAATAAATAAATAAATAAATAAATAAATAAATAAATAAATAAATAAATAAATAAATAAATAAATAAATAAATAAATAAATAAATAAATAAATAAATAAATAAATAAATAAATAAATAAATAAATAAATAAATAAATAAATAAATAAATAAATAAATAAATAAATAAATAAATAAATAAATAAATAAATAAATAAATAAATAAATAAATAAATAAATAAATAAATAAATAAATAAATAAATAAATAAATAAATAAATAAATAAATAAATAAATAAATAAATAAATAAATAAATAAATAAATAAATAAATAAATAAATAAATAAATAAATAAATAAATAAATAAATAAATAAATAAATAAATAAATAAATAAATAAATAAATAAATAAATAAATAAATAAATAAATAAATAAATAAATAAATAAATAAATAAATAAATAAATAAATAAATAAATAAATAAATAAATAAATAAATAAATAAATAAATAAATAAATAAATAAATAAATAAATAAATAAATAAATAAATAAATAAATAAATAAATAAATAAATAAATAAATAAATAAATAAATAAATAAATAAATAAATAAATAAATAAATAAATAAATAAATAAATAAATAAATAAATAAATAAATAAATAAATAAATAAATAAATAAATAAATAAATAAATAAATAAATAAATAAATAAATAAATAAATAAATAAATAAATAAATAAATAAATAAATAAATAAATAAATAAATAAATAAATAAATACATAAATAAATACATAAATAAATACATAAATAAATACATAAATAAATACATAAATAAATACATAAATAAATAAATACATAAATACATAAATACATAAATACATAAATACATAAATAAATAAATAAATAAATTAATAAATTTGGTATATTATCTTAATAAATATGTGTGCGTGGCTTTCAAATGACCTTTTCTGCTCACATTTGGACAAGCTATCCAAAAAAGCTTATTTCCCTATACTTACTGTTAACCCAGATGAATTTCCAATTCACATTTACCATTTCATGTTACAAAGATACGAGTACTAGGTAAGCCAAAAGTTAGATGTTTAAAAACTGTGTCGCTCTATGATATCTGTGAAATTCCACATTCTTTGCATGACCACGAGAGAAAGAAGAAACGGAAAAGTGTGTGAATTCTTAGTTGACAAAAGTATAACAATTTCAAAATTAAAACTAATGATGGGGAAAGTCTCGGAAATAATTTATCCCAAAATAACTTATATAAATTGTGTGCTTTAACGAGATATACGTTTTTATGGGGAGGGGGGTGATTGTACGGTTTTGTCTCCCTTACGTTTTATCAGTTACGCAAAAGTTTTGCAGAATGAAGAGGACTTCAGAGGTCATTCATAGAAAATTCAAGATATACCGTCATTTATCATGTAGATATCTGAAACATGGGGCCATTGCTGAGAAAATTACAATTTTTGACAATTTTTCCATTAAAGGACAATACGGCATTGGGGGATATTTATTGAATATTTTCGTGTTGCATCCTTGGAAGATTGTGAACTTAAGTACAAGTTTGGCCTTTAACTCAATTTTCATTTTTGATTTATGTTCACAAACACACACGCATATGGACATTAATTTTGGAATTAGGGACCTCAAATCTTTTATTTCCGATCGAATTGTTGAGGGGTACACAGACACACTTGCAGTTATGCCCAATCTTACACGAAAGAGGGAAGGGCAGATTTGTCCTTATCTTCTTCACGAGCTATGACGCATTCGTGGAACTAAACAATAAACCTCTTTAATGCTTGGTTACCTGAGTGAGTGAAAGGGAAATATTTCATGTACAGAACGAAGTAGGTGGGATAGATCGACAAGGTGACGTCATTAGCTTATAGGAGCCAAGGTTGGGCACCGCTCCACACAATGAATATCAGAACGTGTTCACGTCGAATACGATCAAGAGCCTCTAGTTAATGCCGACACTCCGGGCTCTCCTCGTGTTGCTCTTCACACTTTGTGATGCAGCGACTGTCTAAGATTATTGGGAGGTCGGCGCCGATCGATCGCAACCGTCAAAAACATAAGGTTTGTACTCACAGCTCATAACAAGATATGGCGCGCACCTGCCCAATGTAAACGTATCAGTTGCAGAATATTTTAATGACTTTTTACGACGAAAACACTTGTTGGTAATATTTACTTTAGGAATAGCCCTCATTAACAAATGAGGCTAATTATATACAGTGTTCCGTCCATACCTTAACGTTACAAGCTCTTATAACTTAGTTTTATCAGATCCAAATAAAAACGTCATCAGATTAGTGGGTGTCTTGTCATTTAGGACTGCAAAAATACAATAACTACAATCATATTATTAGATTAGAATGTACAAAGATAGTGAAGAGAACATCACAATTGAAAGTTTTTTTGGTTTTTGGACTGGCTGAAACAGGATGAGTGAAGCGTGCACAACGAAATTTTCCTCGTGAAATTAACCTTGGCCGCGACGACGGTGTAACTTCCCAGAGGACCTGGTAGACGATAACTAGACGGTTGAAAGAGTTTTAAACTTTAATCAAAAGTAGACTTTCAACTAAGGATTTAGTATTTTACATATCGAGATTTCACAACCTTTGAAATTATGCTTTTTTTTAAGTGTTCCATTTATATCCCACCTTTAACTGCTGAGGTCATCTCGGCGGCCTTGCCTATTGGCAATGGTGTTACTCGTTGAACAGTGGGTTTTTCGTTCTTTGGGATTTTTATTCATTGAATTCACACACACACACACATTCACACTTTCATTCATACTTCCAGATTCAGGGAAGGATGAGAAATAATCTTGGCTGGAGAAAAGTTCCTACCCCCTGCCGGGAATTGAACCCGGGACACCTTGTGTGCTTTTTTTCTTTATTTCAGAATTTTGACGTGATTAGTTTTGTGTATTAGGCCATGTGACTTTTGATAGGATTTTTATTTTGTATTATTCTTTATCTTTGGCGTTTGGCATGATTCATTTTATAAGGGCGTTGATAATAGGGCATTTGGTTCGTCCTGTCTCATATATAAAGAAAAAGAGATGTTCAAAAGAGATGGAGATAATCTTCTGCCTCTGTTATGGGGAAGGAGGGAGAATGTTCAGCTCCTTCTATACAATCAGGGACTTAAGAGGCAAGTATCAATAAATGTACTTTCTGCCTATTTTATACTCCTTGCTTCTAACTTGCGTGGTGGGATGAACCTTCCACTTTTATGGTCTTAGAGACAAGCTAAGCCACCGCAACTATACTTGAGCGCTCTTCAATATACATAATCACATTTCTATGTGAAAGCAAACAGCAGTTTCTCATAACTGTCTTCCTATTTCTTATGGTGCCCATGTCCCATCTTTGCACATTCTAATCTAGCCTAAGAGTGCACTGATCATATGCCAACTTTTTTTTTTTCTGGATCTGGTACAACTAAAGTTATAAACGTTTGTAATTTTAAATAAAGTAGTCGGATAGCCTATATTTTGTTAAAAAACTACTCTAATGTCTCTGCTTTACACGGACACGAATAATTCGACTTTCCTACAATAAAGCAGCCTGTTAAATCAAAGTAATTCCGTATACACCCCACCATTTGATTAATACCATTTTAGAATTTTACTGGTGTTAATGCCATACACAAAGCACGGTAAAGGTGTACAGTTCGAGCCTGACAAATGTCGCGTCTTCTGGTTGAGTTTACAATACTACACAGTTGTACTTCTTCTGAGAAGTGTGCAAATAAAACGAAGACTATATTTCCACAAGAAACTTTGATCATCATGGAAATGGTAAGCAAAGCTCTTTTCATTTTGTTAATGCGATTAGATCACATGTTCGTACTTTAAAATGCACTGTTTGTTATGCAATAGTTACACTGTTCATTTGCAGAAAGAAAGAAATAGAATTTTAGATTTAGTATAGTAAAATAATTTAAAATCAAATAGTAGAACTTGAAAAATGACTGGATATAAACAGGGAACAGGGATTAACGTACAGTAAAATAAGTTTAAAAACTGGAATAAAGTCTGATGTGTTGGACTCGCATGATATTCTCTACTAACACTGTACAATTGTATAAACATTTATTCTATCTACTTCATGTTAATCGAGATAAACGTTCCTATTACATCTCCTTGTAGATATAAAAGAAATAGAATTCAGTAGGTTTAAGCGATACTGAAATCTTTTAATAACTGATCGCTGTGTTGTGGGTAATGGCTTTAAAATTCCAGACTCTTTGCATGGCCAAAACATAGAAAATGACTGCAAATCAGTACCAGGAAATATCTCTGAAATGATTATATCCACAAAAAGTTATTTGACATAAATTGTGTACTTTAACAAGATCTATATTTTTGTGTAGCTAGATTTTGTTTATCTCTTAGGTTTACCAGTTATGCGAAAGTCATCTAGAGTAAGAAGACTTAGTAGTCTATTGCCAGAAAATTAAATGTATACATTTCATTTGTTGTGAAAATATCTTAAACATGCGTTATTTTAATAAAAATCGTTAGAGCAATTATTGAGACAGTTGGAAATTTTAACAAAATGTTATATGTAAAGGCTAGTTTTGGGGTGGGGGTTTTACTGAAAAGTTTTGAGTCACTTTTTCGGTAATGTGAACTTAAATACACCAACCAATTTTTCACTTCTGCATAATGCTACTCACCGAGTCACACGCACACACACACCTTTTTCTAAAATTGTTTACAGTGAAATCTCGATATAGAATTTTTGGGTGCAATACAATACTTCCCCTACTAACTATACAGAGGGTAATTAAGATCATGATAAGTGGAATAAAATTAAAATTCAATTTCTAGGTTCCAGTTAAGTAAAAATAATGCCTTATATATTTTTTTCAGTTATTTTTTCTCGTATTTTGTTAAAAATTGTATTACTCGTTTAAATGATGTATAAACATCAAACACATTAGTATTCGTGAGAAAGAAAAGGAGAAAGATATTGCTAATTTTTATTCTGGAATAGTAAAAAATAGTGTTTTCTGTGATGGTTACTTCCTACAACCTCTTTAACCTTCTTTCTAGGTTCCTCTTCATTTTTCTTTGCAACTCAATCGCACCATGATGTCCAGCTGAACAAGTATGGAGTGGATTCAAATGAAAATGCTGCGTTTGTAGATTTTTATTCTGATGACAGTCTGAAAGATTCCGAACAACAGCTAGAATAAGAGAAGTTTACTAAAACCATTCAAAATTTCTCTATGCCATATTGAAACCTATTAGTCATGGAAAGGAAACTGTGGATGATACCAAAGTGGTGAGCAATAACGGAAAAAATTAGTTTGACAATCGTGAAACAAATAGTCCTGTTAAGAGCAAAAAGAGTTGTAAGGATAGAGAAGTTGCGAGAAAATTCAAAAATAAAACAAATACTACATATGAGAAAAATGGAGTAAGGACAAGAGAAATTCCTCTTAAATAGTGTAGAACGAAATGCTTGGAAAAATGTAAGGAGGAAGACCGCAAAAATGGGTTGAAAATTACTAGCTATTGGTAATCTTGATAACAGGGTTAGACATATCTTCCTTAGTAACGATCAGTAGATCAAAAGCTCACCATGTGGTCGAAGAAATAACTGAAGAATATCGTTTGCAAACATGAGCAACCACCAGCCAATCTGCAGGAATGTTTTCACAGAACATTTGCTGAAACAACTGGTTTATTGAATGTATAGCCAACAAGAAGAAAAATTATGAACTGGAGCAATTGCATCTGGTGGTAGAAGATTTGTTCTTGCAAAGAAACCGTCTGAGAAAAAATTACATATTGGAAAAGTTCACATTTTCTCATTTCCTTCTATGAGAGTCATTATTGTCAAAACAGAACTAGAGTGAAAATTGAATGAAAATTGTACGATTTGTCATAAACAATGTTAAGAAAATACTTATTTATTCCAGATGCTTTCAGGAGCTTCATCTGGCACTCAAACAGCCAAAACTGGACACCTGCCACAACTATGACATACTACTGAAAATATAGATGAATGCTTTGGGAGGAGAAATCCAAGATTTGGCAATTCAGGAACAAAAAACACCATTCTGAAAGCATGTGAGGGTATAACAGAAAGTGTTTTGGTGAGTGGACATACCCACACAGAACGTGATTATGTCATAGAAAGGAAGAGAAAGAGAACGTCAATGAAAATAATTGTAACTAGCTCAGTGATGTAAACTCCTGAAACCATTAAAAGTTTTCGTGATGGAACAAACGCGTTTCTTAAACTTCAGCTCCATTACAACAAACGATGGACTTTTTCTGATGAAGAAAACAGAAGGTTAACAAATTCCTTTAAATGAAACCTCACCAGCTTAAATACACCCTATAGTATGTGTTCAATCATTCCTTTTCTCAGAAAAAACACTTCCAAGATATTTCTATCAGAAGGCATGGAAAACCCCCATCAGTGGTTCTAATCCAAATGCTGAAAAGAAGGCATTTTGGACCCATTACGACTGATGGGCAGCATTTTCCGTAACTACTGTAAGAAATTGAGAATAGGCAATATTCCCAATATTGAACTGACATAAGGAAGTAAACGAAAATGTATGAAATGTAAAAATTAATATATAATGAAATTAATATGGCTAATACTCTGTTTTTCTAATTTTTCGAAGAGTTACTCTACTAGGCATATTACCTAGGGAAAGTATTGCATTCAATCCAAAAATGAATGTTGCGATTTTACTCGAGATATGTGTTTTGAGGCTCCCATTTTTGGAAAAAAAGTCCGCGCGCGCGTATGTGTCTCAGAACAGCACATAATACCCTTATGCACAGCACTTATCGAAAGATTTACGTTTTCTTAAATATAGTGTTAGATTTTTATTAACATATATGTATTTAAGATACTTTAATGACAATTGACACGTATATCTTGAGCTTTCTGAGTATATCCTCTGGTTTTTCTTAATTCTGATGATTTTTACAGAACCAAGAAGCCGTAATATAGGAAAAATATTATTAAAAATAATGCAGATCTCATGAAAGGGCATACAACATATATCTAATCATTATTTCTTTTTTGCAGTTGACCATTACCAAGGTATTTATTGTTACTTTAAATTTTCAAACACTTCTCAAATGTTCAGTCGTTGTTCGTTTTTTTCTTCTGTTCATGTAAAGAGAATGCCATCAACCAGATCTTTACAGATCGATTATAGCTTGTCTACCGCATTCTCCTACACCCATTGTATCTACAGGGAAATATACAATTAAGTCAAATTCACACATGTTTGTCCCGATTAATACGAAGTGGAGAGAAAAATAAGGCTTTGTAAGGAATATTTATTGAAGAATGGGTAGAGAAGGTTAAGTGAAAGTCAGATCTTTTGCCTTCTGTATTGCTTACCTATAGTAAGTGGAGGAAGTATACTTGCAGCCGAAAATTCGATACCGGAAATACAGGAAAAATGAAAAGTCGGTTAAACACCAAACTTGGTATTCAATTATTAGTATCTCACAGAAATGCATTAAGATTTTCAGAAAAATGGTCCCCCGCCGCTAAAATGCCTTTTTACATAGAAGATGTTTGCAAATTTTCGACTCTCAAAAGCGGTACTAATGATTCTAATTAACATATCGTTACGTTAAACATATTTACAAGAAAAATAAAACATATCTTTATTTATAGTAATACCTTATGAAACTCTTTAATTCAGAAGGAATTTTGTATGATCTAGTATAACTGGTAGGTATACTTAAGCGATAGATAAAAACATACTTCATAAGGTATGTAGATCTCTTTAAAACACACACTTCATTTATCTTGAACATTTTTTACCATCAGCCATTTCAAAAGTGTTGTTATTAATGCTTTAAATTGTTTTGTAGTTCTTTTAAAATGCTGTCGATACTCAGGTTTTTTCCCCTCGCGACTGCATACAAATACTACGCATTTTTAAGCGGCCAGCTCTTAACCTTTCCAGCCCAAATTGTCTTCTTCTGATTCATAATACCGGTTTTCATTACGCACAAGGGACCGCCTCGTGCATCTCACTTGAATAGCCAAGATCGTTACGGCGAGACAAATGGACTGGCCAACCATTGAAAGCTACGGGTCGCGGATTCGAGTCTCAGCAACCGCAGTCGTATGTGCCTGTGGTAAAGGGCCCACGTAAATAATCGGTGTAATGACACACGTAGATGATAGGTTATCTTTTGACTGTGGTTGCATGGGTTTTACTTCTTTCTATTAAAAAACACACTACATTGAAAATTGTAAAGATATATTTTACAATCAAAAGCATCTGAAATACATATATTTTAACGGTACAAGCAAGTATAACAAGAACATAAAAGAAACAAACATTAAAACACTTTGAAAGGTTCATAGCATATGAGTGACTCAATATGGAATCATTGGGTCTGAAAGGTTTGAACATACGATTGACACTGTTCGCTTTGACACAAAATACGAAATACGTGATGTAGAAAGATGGAAGTAGAATGTGAAAGGAGGGGATTCCACACAGAGCCAACTGTTGCGGCTATTGCATGACGGACTCCGAAAAGAAGGGATGAAGTGAGAGCGCCGTACGAGCGGTTAGAACCCGGATGAGCAGCGCGAGTCAGCGTAAGGGGTCCCTAACGTGCATATGTAATGCAGCTGTTTCTGCAAAGGTTTATTTTATTTGAAATATATGTAACACATGAAAAAATAAGCTTTCTTAAGGACATTTTAATTCTATAAAATAATTTAGATATTTCTGAATGCGAAAAATGTATCATTTTCCTTCAGATACCTTTTTAAAATACCTTACTACGTGTCTAAATGTTCTGTGGATCTTAATGTGAGCTTCAAATCCTTTAACGCTGTTTTGATGCTATTGATATTTTCAACGTTTTTCTTACTGTAAAATGTTCCCTGCAGAGCAGTTTTTGCATTGAACTAATGAAATTTGCTACACGTATTCACAGAAGCATAAAAATGAGAATTACCTTAGGTTTTATTGTCAAAAGTTTTTAAGCATATCTTTTTAATTTTCAAACACAAGAACTATAATTTTTTAGACAGATATTTATAAGTTTAGAAATTCTGGAGCCTAAATTCAAGGGGAGACAGAAAAATTACGGCAGTTTTACAGATTAGATGTGTTTGGAACCTAGGCTTAAAACATTAGATCGAAATTGATATTTTTTTTTGGTCGCCAGGAACCTTTTTAGCAAATTTACACGTAAACTGTTAAAGCAAAATACTGTTAAAGCAAAATGGGTGGAACTTGAGCTGTAATGCTTTTGCATTACGTTACATCTATGGTTACATTTTAAAAAGCTAGCACTATGAAGTACTTTCAAATATTCAGTCGTATGCATCCTTAAGAATATTTTGTATGCACACTAATTAGCCATGGAGGGTAATAAAAGTAGTTTGATTGTAATGCACAATATTTTTCAATTCCTTTTGAATACAAATTGGCGTATGCTCCTGAACGTGCGATTCAAGAATTGCCTATAATTAAATGCGGGTAAATACTTATACTGCAATACTCGGTGCACCTTTGAAACTTTCCCAAATAGCATAAGTAGACCCTTCCATTCTGCAACTTATACATGAAAATGTAGATCTCCTAAAACATTCAAGACTGAATTATGTGAAATCAATTGTTGTGGCACTAAGCATTCCCGGGTTACTCACTGCTGGTGTTTAAAGTGTTTAAAAAGATTAAATTTTTGCGTCGGCCTGCTTGTATCCAAGAAAGGAATGTATAATAAAACATTTTCTGCAACCTTTTCTCTCGATTGACATAAACCATTTGGAAGAATAGCCTTTTATATTAATATTTTGAAGAAAAATTGGTAGAGAAAGTGTCGTGGACATCCAGGTTTTTTAGTGAAACATCAGTGTATGTGTCTGAAAGCAGTAGAACTCAAAAACGAAACACCGGATAAATACCAACCTTGGCATTTAGTTCAGCTTCTCCTAAGTTTGCAAAACAAAATTCCTCAAAAACCTCATCAGTTCAAACTATAACAGTTATCTAACAATGCGTAAATCACGGCGATGATTCTTTTGATTAAACTTCTACGAGTATTTGCATGCTAATAAAATGGTATTGCTATCTTGAATTAGCGCTGAATATCCTATGAAGTCCTGTTGTTTAAGTCCTGTATAATTGTTTAAAGGATAAGAGATATACTACAACTTATTAATAGATTTATAAATGCGTTATAAAATCACTGATTCCTTTGATATTAATCCTGGTCAAAAATAATAGTAAGTAAACGTGGTAACATATTTTATGTGAATAAAATATAACATATCTATTAATATTGTAACTCCGGTCGCGGCGAACAGCAAAGGGCGGTCGGGCCGGGCTACCCCACTGGCGGTGCATGTATCAAAGGCGCTAAAGGTCAGGCTGCCTCGCGTGATCGTGAACACGTTACAACCAGAGGGGCAGAACAAAAGGGGGATTTCTAGATCATTCGAGAAGTGTCCGGGGACCCGTATTTGTAGAAGTTCGAGAAAGGTCCGTGTTACGTCATCCTCGCATATAAAGAGGCGAGGCGAGGCGAGGCGAGGCGAGGCGAGGCGACGAGACGAGTGAGCACTTAGTTACAGATATGAGTCGTAGAAAGTGGTGTGTGTGCGCGTCAGCTGCGTGTGTCGCCACGTCAAAAGGAAGATAGCGAACCAGTTAATGAGTGTTAAGTGATTGTGTCGTCAAAGTCAGCTGTTTGAGAAACAGAGAACTGAAAGACAAAAAGTAGGCGTTGTAGTTATGAGAAGACAACAGCTGTGCTGCAATATCACGAAGGGCTGTAGACTGTGTAGTAAACAGACTATGTAGAGTAATGGACTCTCAGTAGAAGAGAACTGTATTGTTATACATTCAGTTAGAAGAAAATAAAGCAAGACAAAAAGTAATTGGAGCTAGACTTTTGTTGCTTTGTCACACTGGTGTCAGATGTGGGATTTGTCGGCTTTTGTCGTTTTGTCACAATATATAAGGTCATTCAAATTTATGGTAACCCATTCGCGGATTCTCTCCATTGCACCAAAGAGCCAGGAAATAATGTGAATAGAGGTGCACTAAAATCCTTTCATTCTCCTGGTGCTTATCACACACCGCACTACAATTTCCAGTTTATTGCGAGACATTTCATGCAATAGCACAGTATTTTCTGAATTCCAATATCGATTGTGTACGCGCTAGCTTGTTGAGCTGGTTTGTTTACAATTTTCGAGAAGACTTTAAACTGACATCAATTTCGTCTAGTTTATTTTCTCTTAATGCTTCAAATATGTTAGTGGTCGTGCGAAAAGGATCACTGTAATCTGAAGATTGGAATGTAGTATTCAATAAGAGCTAGAAAAAACAATACGATTCATTTTATTATTATATTTATGCCAACAAACTTACTGTTGGTGATTTTTAACACACAAGCCCTGTGTGCGCAATGTTTGAGAGGCAGAACTGGAACTTAAAAATTCAATGCCACAGCTGGGATTTGAACCGCAGACCCTCCGCTAACCACACCCGCTTAGTAAGCGGAGGGTCGTGGTTCAAATTCCAGCTGTGGCATTGAATTTTTAAGTTCCAGTTCTACCTCTCAAACGATTCATTTCGTGTAACTTTTTTGTTTGTTTTTGATAAGTCCTCCAACGTAATGTCATATCGGACGGTGAATGAAATGGGTGAAATGATGCTCAAATGAGCCCGAGGCTCATAGAGCTTTAAGTACCCTACATTCGTCTTCTCAGGATAAGGGAAAACCTCGGAAAAATACCTTACCCGGATAACCTAAGCGAGATTCGAACTCGCGACCTCATGAACGTGAACCATCACGCTACCGAGGCGGGCATTTAACGTAACAATGAACGATATGCTGCTTGTTTGTAAGGTAAGGATTTTAGGGTCCCTCTGCTGACATTTCGCCGGCAACCCCCCACGCATAGCAGAGAGCCTGTAAATTGGTTGTCATAGGTTTTAAAGACCCCCATATCTGGCAGAGAAATTCATGCAAATCTATCACGTCAGATTTTTTTAAAATTCTATCCAAAACAAACAGTCTGCTCTCGAAAATATGTTTTATTAATATCTTACTCTAGATATTATGCTCAAAATTTAAACTGCAGAAAATATTATAGCACCAAATGATCTATAAACAACCATTTCTCACTCTTTAACTATATTAAGAACAGGAATTATTCTGTTCCATCCTTTCATTTAATACTAAGATATCATCCGAAATAAAATGTTTGAGACTGCATAGATACCCCCGTCCCTCAAAAAATAATTTATAGAATGTGTCTGTGTACAGCACGGCTCAAAAAAAAAAAAAAAAAAAAAAAAAAAAAAAAAAAAAAAAAAATACGGAAGGGCAGTTACACGTCAAAATTGGTTAAATCAGATTCAAGAAAATGCCTCCTCCAAACTTCACTTTATTTGATTTTTTAAAATTTTGATTTTATCATAAATGACTAACGATTTTTGTTAAAAGTTGCATTTAAATTATTTTCATAAAAATGAAATGTATGTCTTGAATTTTCTGGGTTTTCTTTATTAATTGCTTCTCCATAACTGGTAAACCGTATGAGGTAGACAAATACTCTTCTTTATCTAATTACCCTCACCGTATGGAGAACTGACGACTCCTAGGACGGACTTACAAGTCTATGACTAGGATCAGATAGTCTGGGAGCAGGCGAATCTATGAACCACACAGTCAAGACCGGGAAGTGGGTGGTCAGCCAAGCACCAGGTATGAGAGTGAGGGAAAAGATGATATGAAACGCAGGCGAAATGAATGGAAAGTTGATGAAGTATTGTGTGCTGGAATGTGTGGTGGAGGAAACAGGAGAACACGGAGAAAACCCGCTCAGACGCCGCTTTGTCCATCATGAATACCACATGCGGATCCCTGGAATCGAACCCGGGACGCCTTGGTGATAGGAGAACAGTCTAACCGTTTGGCCAAGGCGCCGCCCCTAGACAAAATCTTGGTGCATATAAATATAGTCTCGTTAAGGTATACAATTTTCGTCAAGTATTTCTTAACTATGCATTTAAACATTTCGGAGGTATTCGTTGTTATTGGTTTGAACTTTCTAAAACGTATAGTTTTCTCGCATGGGAAATCCTTTCGTTCTTCTGTTGGCCATGCAAAGAGAACGAAGGTTCGAAGTCATCTAAAACATTTTACTATCGCTCAAAGCCTACTGTTATTCCCTCCTTGTACGTACAAGAAATTATGCAATGACACAATTTCTGCAAAAATGTTTATCTCGATTTGCATGGAGCAGATGTAGGAATAAACTTTTGTCACAAGAGTTTGTGCAAGATTGGAGAAAGGCATGTGAGTGCCAGACATTAGATATTTGTTTTGTTTTAATGGGTTATATACGGTATGGGTGAATTAAATGGGTGAAGTGATGTTCAAATGAATCCGGAGTCCATAGAGTTTTGAGTTTCCCGACATTATCCTAACCGAGATTCGAACTCGGGACCTCTGGGTTGTGAGACACAGTCGCTACCCCTATACCATGGAGGTGAGCTTAAGGGTACATATGTAGAGTGACGAACAGCCATGTGAATATAAAACAGGAGATTTTATGTACAACTTTCTTTTGAGTTAAAGGATGCTTTCAAAAGACAACGCAATTTATGTTGAACAATTTTTTTATGTAGTCGTTCATGTTGAAATTTACATTATATAATTAAATACTTTTTATGATAGTGGTAAGCAGTATCGAAACATTCGAAAATTGCCTGTTTGGAGTATTGTGTTTTTACTGGGAATAAATATGTTTATTTAATGTTACACTTTCTTTTGCACTTCTTTAATCGTGTCTTTTAATTTTTCTAGGATCTTCATCGTTAGCGTCCCAGAGCTGACATGAGATTCAAAGAAGATACAACATCCAACAGCTCAGCATGGGCAAAGCTTCACCTTCACAAAGAGCAAGATTACATCCAAATTAGACCCCAAAATCGAACATGACTGACTGTCTTCGATCTCGTCACCGATTTAACACCAATTCAGAACCCGGAACGAGGTCTACATCTGAAATTAATTCTGAAGAGAATCCGACTATAATCTACTGCGTAAAGCAAAGCTCAGCCTTAAACCAGTATGTCTGTTTACTCAAATGTTTGCGATACTTGGTGTTAACCATCCTTCGGCACATGATTCGGAGTCTTGAGAGTAAGGAGAAAGACACTGGAGAAGTTAGTTGTTTTGATGACGCTTGTGAAGATAATGAAGTTAGGGGGCATACGCTAAACAAAAGCTACTCGGAAAAAGAAATTTTTGATGGCATTTCTTCCTCAAGAAATAGATTAGAAGGACATTCAAAAGCCGGCAGTGCAATGGATGCACTAAAGCACCGTAGTAACTTGGAGCAAGGAAGTTCAATATTTCTCATCGATTTTGGCTCCTCCGCAGATTCCGATAGTCACATTCTTCCTACAGATTCAAATGCAAGTTGTAAATACTTTAAGGCACAAGAGAGGCGAGTTCAGCATTCACTTGACCAAAGTAGTACTTCCGTCTCTGTGAAACATAATGCCAAAATTAAAGGCGTGTCTGAAGTAGAACAAACAGACCTGGGAAATATGTCAAATAATTCTTCCACCGCAGTCCATGAGCAAGAAATAGATTCAAAACATCCATCTTCTATTGCTATCATGTCAATATACAAAAACGAAGCGATTGATAATGGCTTTCATCAAACTGAAAGCAGTGAGGAGACCGGGTTGGATTTGTACAGTCTTTCAAATGCAGACATGGGCTGCCTAGGCAACGCGTCACTTGAAACAGACGTCACCTGTGGTTGGCAGGAGACAGATAATACTGTAGCATCCATAAGAACAAATCAAAGTTTAGAGAATAAGCTAAAGGAAATTTTCATGTCAACATATAAAAACGAAGCGGTTAACACTCGTGGTGTTCACCAAACTGAAGGCAATGGGGAGACTCGATTGAAATTAGACAGTCTTCCAAATGCAGACAATGACTCCCTAGGCAACGCAGTACTTGAAACGGAGGACACCTTTTGTTGGCAGGAGACAGATGATACTATAGCATCCATTAGAGCAACTGAAAGTTTAGAGAGTAAGCTAAGGGAAATTTTCCAACCTACTAACCTCGCAAACAAATATAGAACTGCGTCATCTGTACAATCTGCAGCTAAGCTGTCAAATTCCGATAACCCTATTAAAAATAATTTCCTTATGCTCACTGAAGAAGACACCAGTGGGAAAGAGGTCGTGCAATTGAGTACTGTCTTAGCAGATAGCTTATCGACAAGGGATGGTAATTCTGATGAATTTTTGAATCATGAATCTATACCTGAGAAAGTTCAAGGGTCAGGCGTTGCTGATAATTATCTCAATTTATCGAGGGGCACATTTGATGATCATTATGATGGAAATAGGAAGCAGTACTTAGAAAGTGGAAATACAGACAATGTGTTTGATGATTTACATGATATGAACTTTGATGCAAGTACGAATCCTGGTGCAGATAAGGCACCAATTACTACCTCTGAGTTCGTTTGTTTAGAAAATACGAATATTGTGTACGATCCAATGCAATTAGAGGAAAAACCAAGCTTTTTGCCTACCCAAAAGATGATGGATGAATATAATGTTGGACTTGGCGTTGTGTCGTTAAAAGGTATACTGGTAGAAACATATCAGGTAGAAGCAGAGGGAGCTCAGGACAAATCACAGGATGTAGTTCCTGATTCGGAAACTGCAGAAATAGCAGACGTTGAAAATGAAGCTGGAGCGGAGGGAGAAGATGTAGGTGGCAATGACACCGAGGGAGAAAATCAGGGAGATGGAGGAGACGGAAAAGGGGGAGGTGAAAAAGGAGGTGAAGGTGGACAAGACGAAGCAAAGGAAGACGAAGGGAATGACTACGTACTGATACTGATGCGAGGTGCCCTTGGGCCTTCCTTTGATGAAGCCATTATTGATATAATGGATGTTGTCAAACGAGTTTTCGAGTTCGTTAAAGGATCCATTTTGCAAGAAGGAAAAGGAGGCAGCAGTGAAGAAAACACTGAGGGAGGAGAGAAGAGCGATGAATCAGGACAAGAAGATGCTGCGGACGCAGGTGCTGATCAAGGAGGTGCAACAAGTGGCGAGGAAGGAGGTGCAGATAGTGGAGAGCAAGGAGTTCAAACAGCTGGTGAGGAAGCAGGCGATGAGGAAGGAGGTACAGAAGGTGGAGAACAAGGAGGTGCGGAAGCTGGTGAAGAAGTAGGTGCAGAAAGTGGTGAGGAAGGAGGTGAAGCAGCTGGCGAGGAAGGTGGACAAGGTGGTGAGGAAGCAACTACTCAAGATTCAGAGCAAGGTGATGAAGCAGGTGATGACGGTGGTGCTGCGGAGGCTGTTGAGCCAGAAAGTTCAGAAAGTGTTGCGGATGGTGGAGCAGATGATCAAAACGAACAAGTAGAAACTGAGGACAAACAAGACCCACCCGAAGATGAAGAAGAGAAAGAAGTTGCAAATGAAAACCTCCAGGAATAGTCGGAGGAACAGAGGATTTGTTATAATTTACCTAGCCCTAAAGAAGCAAATTCACAATACTGCAGCACATATCTGAATTTTTTTACCATGTTATCTAATTACATTACCTTTCTAATTCTTGTTTAGTACCACAAATAGCAAAATTGGTTTTACATCATGAAATAAATTGATGCACCTCCACCAAAATTGTTTGTTTCATTGCAGGACTTATTTGAAAGCTAAACTTAGAGATTTTGTATTCATATTATTCCAAATGGTACTTATTAAAGCGAAGTTGGCTTATTATTGAAATATCCAAATAATAAGCTGTTAAGGCTATAAGCAAGACAGTACTTAGTTAACATGTTAAGCTAAAATGCCCAGCAGAAGCAAATGAACCAATCTGAACACGAATGCAATGTGGGTTATACGGTTTGGCACAAGCAATGGTGTATTTTTAACTGACTATGCACTTAAGGTTAGGGTTTATCCGGTCAATCGTTACTGTGCCACAAGTTTCATGTTAGAGCACTTTGGTGGTGTTTGAAGCTAGTCACGGCGTTGCTAAATGCATGGGACGGGAGAAAAGCTCTGGGCTCTGTTTGTGAGTGTGTCTATATACTTAGAAGTACTGTCTGTCCTAGTGCGGGTCTATCATCCAGGGTAAATGCCTTACAATGTTTTCCTTTTGGAATGGGGCATAATAAATAACAGAATCTTGGTACACTTTTCATGTTACAGCATGAATGCGCTCGTACGGGTATTTTTGTATTAGTCTAGGAATAGCAGAATGACCTGGTTACCGAGCTCGCGGGTTCAAACTCGGCGGAGGATGTTTTAGGAAGTAAAAAGCCATAGCATGGGCTCCTACGAAAGGGAAGCAAAGTTGAAGGTCCCTTGTCGTAGATCTATGGCACGTAAAGGAATTTCAAGTGTGATAAAGATATCTCGGAGCAAAATTAAGCTGTCTTTTACGCCAAATATGGAGTGGGACGCTGAGAACCACACCAGTTAGAGCGCTCATAAATAAAATTTAAAAAAGAATGAAATACATTAGGTAACAGAATACCGAAATAGTTGCTCAGGTTAGCATGGTGGCACAATTCATTAAATTTGTAACCATATATGCCTCACTAAACACTTTACAATTCCAGTGAATAACACACAATCATACATTCGATAGGTACTGAATAACATGTGTATTAAAACAAAAATACTCAAACGAGCGCATCCATGGTATGGTGGAAAGAAAATTTTGCTCCAAATCTATTATGGAATAATTAATCAAAAGGAAATCATTGCAAGACACTTACTCCAGGTACTAGACTCGCACGCCGCTGTAGGCTGGGTACCACTTTCGAGTGGATAGTACGCTCAAAAAAGAAGTCATGAGCTAATAACCTTTTGACTAGCTCCAAACGCGATGAGAGCGCTCTCACATAGAGCTACTTACCCACAAACTACACTGGTTTCATTCTGGCCAGTCCACTCAAGGTCACGCGCGCATATCTCCTCCCTCACTGTATTTTCTGCACTTCTGCACTTCCCCACCTAACACGTTGCTGAGAGGAGGGGGAACGATTGCAAGATGAACAAGTGACCTGGAGTGAACTTGTGGAAATTAAAATACTATATCGCTTGACTGTATGAACACTAACCATAAGTGCGTGGTAATTGAAAAACACACCATTATTTGCACCGAGGTGCATAATCGGCATATGTAACTCTTTCTCCTAAATCAGGCAACAGAAATCAAGGGTAGCATTACACAATACTTTCGAGGCCCGAAGTGTGGAAAAAGTAGCACTTCACAAACCAAGAGATCAAAATGGGTGCGCTGAGGAAAATACTAAACTTGTACCTAAGAGCGCCAATGGAACTGGTCTACAATTTGGAAGTGGCTGCTTTGCCAGAATAACCTAATAGATGCAGGTGTAAGAAATATAAAATACTAAAGTTCGTTTCGGTAAGGTTTAATCGTTAGTAAAAATTGTTCATTTTCAGCAATGTAAATGGCAACGCTAAACTCAATCGCAAGTGTTAGAGGCCTGTATTGTACGCGACCGACGTGTGTTTCGAGGCCAGCATCGTCCTCAGTTGCAAACAAAACACCCGATCGGGTGTGCTTCTACGTAAGCACTGCCTCATGTAAACAAAATACTTGCCCCAATGTATTTACCGTACCGCTGAAGTGGTCACTACCTCAAGCAAATCCACAAAAATCGAAATGTTATGCCTGAGAGATGTAAATGTTGATGAAATGATGTATTTGTTCAAGTAATCATGGTGATTCAGTTTTCCATAGTTAAGGAGGCAAATAAATAATTGTGCTCTTTTGTAGATTAGCAGGATGAAATAAAACTAATGATCCCTTTGTCATAAATTATAGCCGAAGCTGTCATCCCAAACTCCAATGCTTATACCTAATGCACGAGTTTCTCGCCTGCACTTTCTTTCCCCCTCACTTTTACTAAAGCCAGGCGATACCATCCTTAACCTCACCTCCATCCGAAAGTGTCTGCTGTCAATCATCAATGTGAGAACACGCGACGTGACGTCAGATTTCTCCTAGAAATGAAACTTTGCATGACATTTTAACATTGAATTGTGACTAAATTTATTTCGAATGAAGGTAAAAAGCATTACAGCACTGTTCACACAAAGTTTGCGCGACAGTTTAATAGTAGACTATTTATATCCATTCGCCAAGAAGCTAGATGACTCCGCATATTTAACAACTTTTTTCGGCCAAACAGCTCTTTATTCACTACAATTGTATTGGATGTTACAGTCATCAAGTAGAATTTCTGGTTGTTTCTAAGACAGACGTAGCAGTTGTTTACTTTTGTGTTCCAGTAGACCAGTATAGTATATTGCGTACTAAGAATTGGAAGTGATACTGCATTTTGGGAATACGAGGCCCATAGATCCAGGTTTTCCAAGGCACTTGAGATCTGATAACTTACAGGTCATTGTTAGCAATTACTTTTGCAATACTTGAAAAAAAGAAACTTAAAAAGCAATAATAAATCGACATTACTTTTCCATGTTTTATTGGCGATCAAGAAGAAATGAATTCTCAATGTGAACAAATGAAAAGCTCTATCTTGTCTCAGGTATAATAATTTCTACTTTCTCTACTGGTAAGTAGGGGAACTGCTGTATTCCACCCAAAAATTCGATGTCGAGATTTCACCGGAAATATATGTTTTGAGACCCCCTGAATCCAAAAAAGCAGCATTTTTGGAAAAAGGACGGTGTGTGTGTGTGTGTGTGTGTGTGTGTGTGTGTGTGTGTGTGTGTGTGTGTGTGTGTGTGTGTGTGTCTCAGTCTGTCAGTCTGTGTGTGTGTCAGTCTGTGGGCAGCATAACGAAAAGTTGGTTAAAAACCAAAGTTGGTATTTAAGTTTAATGTCTTTCAAGGATGCGACACGAAGATTTTGAAGAAAATTGCTCCACCCTAAACTACCCTTTAAGAAATTTTCTTCAAAATCTTCGTGTCGCATCCTTGAAAGACATTAAACTTAAATACCAACTTTGGTTTTTAACTGACTTTTCATTTTTGAGTTAGGCACACAAACATACCGACCTTTTTCTTTTTGGGATTCAGGGGGCCGCAAAACATATATTTGTATAGGGACGTGTTTTAGTGGAGATATTTATTTTTTAAAACACTGGCGTTCAGTTTTAAATGTTGCGTTATGAACTGCAAATCCTCCTCATACTCATTGAACTAATTCAATACCTAAATAAGGGATTGCAGATAATAAATTTATGTTAACACGAGAAAATTTTGCAATATTTTCGCACAAACAATAAATCAGTGGTTCTTATGATAATTAACTTTGAAATTAATTTCTAAATATAAATGTGGCATTATGCGTAAAATTAAATGAACACTTCGAGTAGTTTGGGCGGGGTTTAACAGAGTATACAAGTTATTTTTAAAAACATATTAATATTTGGTAAGGGACACAACATCACTTATTACTTGGCGCAACTATCTATTTCATGAAACGAAATTGCAATACTCAAGTTAGAGTTTCAGAACAATAAACATCTAATAACTACTAACTACTAATTATAGTGCAAAAACAATATTTTAGATGTTATTTTGGTGATAACGCTTGAGGGTATACGAGAAATCGACCAAACTGGTTCCCTTCAGGTGTACATGCCAATAGAGCATACAGTTCATCAGTTTCTTAATAAACTAATTAAATTATCCATTATTTTGTTGTTTAACGACGCTGTCAATCGCAGCAATCATATCGGCGTCGTCGGTGTGCCGGAGTTTCGTCCCGCAGGAGTTCTTTTACATAGCAGTAAATCTACTGACATAGAGCTGTTATTTTTAGGCACACTTAAAACACATCGGTCTGGGCCGGATTTGGACCCGCGACCCTGGCATCACTAGATCGTCTAACCAACCGACTCTTAATAAACTGATACAAATTTCGAAGTTATAGAATTCAATATGACATAAAAATATCCGATGTGTTGCATTCACATGACTTTCTCTACTCTTGTACTAACCATTCTTACAAAACTCTTATTCCTATATCTTCTTCGTGTTAGTTGAGATAGACATTTGTACAAATTATATTATTGCTTATTTCATTGTAGGTGCAAGGGGAATATTAGAATACAGTAGGCTTTGTGCGATAGTCAAATCTTTTAAAGCTCTGAGGTCCCGTTCTCTTTGCACGCTTCACGTATAAAAAATGAACGACAATGATCCATTTAACGAAAGTTTTAAGTTTTCCGAAACTCACACAAATAATAAGAAATATCTCCGAAACGGATCAGTTTATAAAACAATTATTGAGACATAAATTGTGTATGTCTTTTGTGTAGTATGATTTGGTCTATCTCTAACGGTTTACTCGTTATGCAAAAGTCGTCCAGAGTAAATGCGACTGCAGGGGCTATAGCCAGAAAATTCAAAATATAGATTTCATTTGTCTTAAAAATATTTCCAACATATCACATTTTAATCAAAATCGTTAGAGCCATTTTCAAGAAAATCAAAATGTTCGAAAAATTTTCCATGTAAAGGGTAGTTTTTGAGTTATGCTGTCCACAGACACACAGGCAGACACACACACGGACCTTTTTCTAAAAATGCTGTTTTTGGATTCAGGGGGTCTCAAAACATATTTCCGGTGAAATCTCGACATCGAATTTTTGGGTGAATACAATACTTCCCCTACTTACCAGTAGAGAAAGTGATATGCATTTTCAACCTGCAAGCTTAGGAAATTCTTTAAATATGATTACTTGTTAAATCCAGATTGATACCAGGTTGGCAATTAATCTCCGTTGGCTCAAAATCAATTATCTTGAACACGTCAGATTGGTAATTGATTTTTAAAATGTTACAAATTTTGTGTTTATTAGTAAATAAAGGCTTTGCGAGAAAAAAAAACGAGTAATGCGTGACAGTTAAAAAATCTGATGTGTTGCACTCACATGACTTTCTCTACTCTTGTACTAACCATTCCAACAAACTCTTATTCCTATATCTCCATGTTAGTTAAGATAAACATTCGTACAAATTATCTTACTGCGTATGTCCTTGGAGGTGCAAGGGAGATATTACAATACAGAAGGCTTTGTGCGACAGTCAAATCTTTTTGACCTTTGAGATTCCGTTCTCTTTGCACGATTAACATATAAAAAAATGAACAACGTTGTTGCATTTCGCTAAAGTTCTAAGTTTTCCGAAACTCACACACATAACAAGGAATATCTCCGAAATGGTTCACCCTACAAGAAAATTTATTGAGACATAAATTGTGTCTTTTAGCAAGATCTACATTTTTTGTAGGTATAATTTGGTCTATCGCTAACGGTTTACCAGTTATGCAAAACTCGTCCAGAGTAAATACGACTACAGGGGCTATAGCCAGAAAATTCAAGATATACATTTTATTTGTCATCAAAATAGCTCAAACATATGACATTTTAATCAAAATCGTTAGAGCCATTTTCAAGAAAATCAAAATTTTCCATGTAAAGGGTAGTGTAGGGTGGGGCTATTTTCTTCAAAATCTTCGTGTCGCATCCTTGAAAGACATTAAACTTAAATACCAACTTTGGTTTTTAACTGACTTTTCGTTTTTGAGTTATGCTGTCCACAGACTGACACACTGACAAGACACAGACACACACGGACCTTTTTCTAAAAATGCTTTTTTTTTATTCAGGGGGCCTCAAAACATGTAATTCCGGTGAAATCTCGACATCGAATTTTTGGGTGGAATACAATACTTCCCCTACTTACCAATACAGAAAGTAAAAATTGCAGCTTTCAATTATCTGTATTTATCATCAAACATATAGAAACTTCTAGTTGAAGCAGTAAAACATTTTTTACTTTAGTTATTAAACAAATCTGATGCGATGCACTCTTATTTTTCTCTCTATTGATGTACAAGCTATTCTTAACCCTTTCGCTGCCAAGCTAAATGCTATACTACTGCTTAAACTGCCAGCCCTAAATATGGAAAAATATAAGGTTTTACACAAAGCTTTCCACTCGCCTCAATTTTGAATCTGTTGAGTTGAGATGTTTTTCAGTCACTTCTGAAATGTTGTTTTACTTTATACACACTTTTGAGAACATTACTGTAGCACACATATTTAAATTTTTTTTTTTTTTTTGAATTGTTAAATTTTCATTTTTACGTTTTAATTTTCCACTTTCAGTTATTTTTGACACCATAATTATTATCACATACCTATTTTGCTTTTGCTTCTCAATCATATTGTTTATAAAATTGCAAATTTTGAAACTTCTATGTTTAAAATTGTTGAAATGAGCAGGGTTAATTATATGAACTGCAATTCACAGTTTTTTCTTGGCGAACACCATTATACACTTACGTTCCAAAAAGCTTCATGTTCATGGTTACTTGCATTTTGCCAGTTGGTATCCAGATCATCTTCATCCTGATCTGTGGCATTTCCTGCACGAGACTGCGCAGAACACACATGATTGTTTATTTCGTTTATGTCACTGTCATCACTAAGAGAAATATCACTACAGCTGTCACTTTCCAGCAATGTTGCCGCAATTTCATCTTCCGTCAAAGACTTTTTAATCCAGTATGCCATTCTTTAATGGTCATTTAGCAAAAGCCACGACGACGACGACGCTATCTGGCAGGCTGAGATCAGCCCGAGGTGTGTCATGCGTGTACCTGCCCTTGTAGGGCTTAACCACTTTATGACGGGATGTAGGGTTTTGCAGGGTGGCGGGTGAAGTTTGAGGTAGTAGGTTGTAAGGAGGCAGCAAGATTTTGCTCCTCAGCGGCTGCTTAATCAGTGTGCAACTTCCGTTGGGCACTGCTGGTGTAAAGGTCCAAATATGGACGTTCATTTAATTTTGAAATTAGAATTCAAGCTTATCTTGGAGGACTGTGATGTATTCAGCTTTCGCTGTTGAAGGGATGTCTCCTTCGTTACCGGGGATGCCCGCAAGCCATGCGGGGAACCCGGTGTCCCACACGCGTGCGTTCAGTGGGGTTATAGTCCCCAAGAGACCTAATCAGGGCACTCCTATGTTGAGGAATTTGGTCGTATAATTTGGTTGCCCGGCGCCTAATTTCGTCCTCCACATACGGAAGAGACGAGGCTTCGTGCAGTAGTCTCGAAGGGAATCCGCGGCATACAGAATAGATTATCCGAAGTCCTCTATTCTGTATACGCTGCAGACGCAGGAGATGGGAATCTGCGGCCATGCCCCAGATTTCGCAGGCGTATAGGAGGAGTGGGATTATGAGTGCCCACACACAGCTTACATATCGTAGATTAGATAGAGGTAGACACATACGCCATCGGTTGCATAATTTTTAAATTATTTGAACGCGAAAAACCAACCTCGGCGGATCGGATTGGATCGGATCATGGCATTATTCAAAGGCAATTGGCATGGATTTCATCGGATCTTGGCAGCCAAAGAGTTAAAAAGGCTTAATGCTCTAACTACTTCGTAATTTAGTTCACATTTGCAAAAATTATCTTATTGCTAATTTTCTTGTAGGTGAAGGGAATATGAGAATACAGTAAACTAAACCGTGGTCAAATCTTTCAAGGCTGCTGGCTATGTGACGGCTTTGAAATTCCGTTCTCTTTGCAAGCCCAAGAGATAAAAAATTTAAATGAATTCCCATATGAGACAATAATACGTTTTGGAAAATTCAGACAAACAACAGAGAATATTTAAAAATTGGTTCACTTCACAAAAAATGTATTGTATATAAATTGCGTACTTAACTTAATCTGCATTGTTTTTCTATCTCTTACTATTTACAGGTAACACAAAGTCGTGCAAAATTACCTTTGATGGCATTCTCAGAACATTCAAGCTAAAGATTTCATTTTCCATAAAAATATCTAAAGCATATATTTTAATCAACTTCGTTAGAGGCATTTGATAAAATCAGAGTTTTCTAAAAACGTAACGATAAAGAGTAACTGAGGTAGAGGGGTTTACTTGAAAATGTTCGTGTCGCATTCTTGGAAGATGCTGAACTTAATTTAAGTTTGGTGTTTAAGAGACTCCGTTTTTGAGTTATGCTGTTCACACGCACGCACGGGCATCTCTGTAAAACGCTTTTCTTTTCTTCTAGAATCACGAAGTCCCCAATCTTGTATTTCCGTTGAAATGTGGATGTCAAATTTTTGCGTAGAATGCAATACTGCCCCTAGTATATAGGACAGAAGGCAAAAACATGTTCTTTATAAGTTTATCACTCCAAGCTTAGTCCCACAGCGATGGAAAAATCAGTTCATCTTCCCTGCAGCTTCCATCACACAAGTGTAACGATAATTTTGTTATTTTTGTCGTTCAGCTTCATTTATGGGAACACAGTCTACGCAATGAATATCAACTACAGTGCTTGGATAAGACCTCCACATCACTCATTGTGCTCCTGTTTACATATCTTCAGGAACACATACGCAACGATAAAGGCGCGAAGAATGTAGAATAACTATGGAAATGTTTAAATAATTATAACCTGCAATTTACCATATCTTCACCATAGTTAACTGCCGCTGGGAAAGACGTGAATATTTTAAGAACTTAAAACATTCATTTTTACAAACATAGCACCATTTTGCTACTAGAAAAATTACCAAAAGGTGTTAAAATATACACTGATGATAATTTAGCAACATGGGCGAAATGGGATATCATAGCGAAACCAGAAAAAATTGGTGCGGTTTTTATGCGGTACTTCCGCCAAAAGTTTTTAAAAACCATTTTCACTTTCACTACTGCGTGTAGTAAAGTATTATATTCCACCCAAAAATTCAATGTCGAGATTTCAGCGGAACTATGTTTTGAATCCAAATCAAAGCATTTTTAGAAAAAGGTACGCGCATGTGCGCGCATGTGTGTGTGGTGTGTGTGGTGTGTGTGTGTGTGTGTGTGTGTGTGTGTGTGTGTGTGTGTGTGTGTGTGTGTGTGTGTGTGTGTCAGTCTGTGGACAAAATAACTCCAAAACGAAACGTCGGTTAAAAGTCAAAGTTGGTATTTAAGGTTAATGTCTTTGAAAAATGCGACACAAAGTTTTTGAAGAAAATTCCTCTACCCTCAATTGCCCTTTACATGGAAAAGTTTTTAAAAATGTTAATTTTCTTGAAAATGGTTTTAATAACTTTGATTAAAATGCCATATATTTGAGATATTTTTATGGGAAATGAAATGTATATCCTTAATTCTCTGGCTATAGCCCTGGAGACCTATTTGTTCTGGATGATGTCTGCATAACTGGTAAACCGCAAGAGATAGACCAAATATCACTGTACAAAAACGTAGATATTGCTAAAACATAATTTATGTCTGAATAATTTTTTTTGGAGAATGAACCATTTCGGAGATATTCCTTGTTATTTGTGTAAATTTTGGAGAAGACATTCCTCTCAAATGGAACAGTGTTATTAATTTGTTATATGTTAATCATGCAAAGTGAGTGGAATTTAAGTTTTAAAAGATTTGATTATCGCTCAAAGTCTACTGTATTTCCATATTCTCACTGTACCTACAAGAAGATAAACAATAAGTTAATTTCTGCAAATGTTTATCTCAACTAACAAGAAGATGATATAGGAATAATAATTTGTAAGAATAATTTGTAAGAATTCTCTACAAGAGTAGAGAAAGTCATGTGAGTGCAACACATCAAATTTTTAATCATTCCAATTATACCCCGCCTTTAATTTCAATTGTCACATCATAGACATTTGCTTTAGAATATATGGCTTACACGGAATGGATGGTGTTAACTTGTATAGTGTTTTTTTACATTAGATCTCACACAGGCACAGACACACACACACACACACACACACACACACACACACACACACACACAAATAGAGTTGTACTGAAAAGCATACGCCCAGAGACAAATGCCCAGGAGGCGGTTCACAGATGCACCGCTTGCCAACTGACAGAATAAAAACAAACAAGTTTGGAGAATGAAAGAAAAAAGACATAAAATGAACATAAACAGTAAAACAGGTATAAAAAAATTTGCTAAAACAAAACTTCGCGTTGAGCTAGCACGGTTTCATGGATTCACCTCACTTCCTGCATGTATGGATCCTGTAGCTTCACCGCTAAACTTTTGTATATTGCGTAATCTTGTTCTTCATCTGACTACCCTCCCCGTATTGAGGACTTACAAGCCTGTGCCTAGGTTCAGATGCCTGTAGGGGAGCAGACAAACCTATGGACCTGAAAGAGTTAAGACCGGGAAGGTTTGATCAGCCCAGCAGCAGGCATGAGAGTGAGGAAGATATGAAATGCTGGTGAATTGGATGTATTGATGGAGCAGTTGGTGGAATGAGTTGCGGCGGAGAAAACCCACCCAGACGCCGCTTCGTCCACCAAGAATACCACATACGGGTTCCTGGGATCGAACCCAGATGACAGGCGAACGGTCGGTCACGGCTCATTTTCTATGAGCCTAAATATATTGGTGGTAACCTTGCCGTAAAAGTATCTTTCTTTAACCTTATGAGATACTTGCGACACATTATACTAGCTAACAACATTAGGGACAGTCTTATAGGCTCGTTATACAGCTTCGTAGTGATCTTACGTGTCCCTTTCAGACTGCTGAAAGATCATTGCTAATTATCATTATTGTATCTGAGGAAAATCGTTCTAAGCTCTACAGTATACAAAGAAAAGTTAAGACACGCATGTAAACGTTTAATTAAACAGTACAAATTGGCAGGCTAAACTGATCGCCAACTGCAACTTCCCTGAATTCACATCCCCCCGACTGTGTTGGCCACGATGATAGACTAAATTTAAGATCCTATGTCAAGTGACGGTTCTTCCATCCTGCATTGGACGGGTTAGAGTTATACATAATTGTGGTGATATGTGACACTAGTCAAAATAGAAAGCGCTAAGCTATTGCGCTGTGAATTGGGCCACATTATCTTAAAACCAGTTACTGCGGTGCAGCGAAAGACGAGTATATTTTTACTAACTCTTTGGTAGCCAACAGGCAGTACCTTTGGAGACCGCCGAAGGTCAACAAAATTTCTAAAAGAGGTCAACGACATTGAGAGCATAACTATTACTCTTAGCATAAAGGGCAAAGAAAAAAGGGTCAATAAAATCTACAAAGCAATTCTCCAGGTGCTAAGAACCACTTCCGAAGCCAGGTCACCGCAAGCCGTGCCTTAAGAAGCCTTTGCCAAAGCACAAACCTAACACGACTTGACACTTTATTATCTCCTTATCCATGCTACGCTATTAGATACCCTGCTGGCGGATCTTACCTTTGCGGTCCCCAGATGATCACCAAAATTTGAAAATCATAGTATTTAAACAGTATAGAAAGAAGTGTATGTGGCACAGCAATCTTAAATTTACCAGATCAATTAAGCACAAATGATTACAACTCCGTAATGTATACACTACTGCGAGACAGCCATGCCATCTTCTAATAATTATCGGTACCAAAGTCAAATCACAGCGCTGATGCTTGACAATTCTGGTAAACATTTCCGAAAATACATCGCAAACGTTAGCCTCTGGATCCGCATTCAGGATATAACACATAACGTATTGAACGTGTTTTGTACTTCGCGTCGAAGTAAAACCAGTGAAGCAGTTATAGTAGTGCTGAGTGATTGTATTATCAAAGTCAGCTGTTTGTGAGACAGAGAAGGTGAACAAAGACAGAAAGGAGTGTGTCAAGGTTTCGAAAAGACAATAGCTGTGAGTTGTAACATCACCAAGGACTGTAGTCTGTGTTAACTTCAGTTAACGTCAGTTAGAGAAAAATAAAGTAACAAAAATGTCTGGACTGAGCTTGCCATTTTGTCACAACTTTTTCCGTATTATTCCTTTGACTTTCTCTGATTGTATTCATCTACTCCTGATTTATGACACGGATGTAATGGAAGCGGTGGAGTTTTGTTAGCAACTTCAGTGCTTTATGTGTCTCCTTATAAAATTTTCTATTTATGTCCACTCATATTCTCACGTCCTGGTCATTAGACCCGGTTTGAGCGGTTTCTAGAGGTGTCTTTTATTCATGCTGGTTCAAATGGCTTTTCATTACTCAGGTCTGTGCCTTTAATACATTTGGACAAATCATGCAATTCAAAACAGTCATTTGATGTTAGTGCCCATGGAGGTCAAGTGGCGTCATATGTCAATGCGCTTGTTTTCTTTGATACTTTCTGTCAGTTAAAAGGCGAGAAATTCATAACTTTGTCCGAAAATCACAAATATGTAGCAAGATCATTTTTGGTATACTCTGAAACTCTTGCTGAAAGTTCGAAATTCCGTCCAATTGTGAACGTGATGGTCTCCCCCTCGAGAAAGCAATGTGTGACGGTTGGTGCTTACACACAACATTATGTGCAGTAGAGTACCTAATTCTTGCTATCCTAAATGACCAAATTAAGAACAACGGAAGTCGATAAAGCACGGTTTATTCGCTGTACAAGCTGCAAAAGTTCGATACAGAGATTTCACAGAAGATACAAAATTTCAGAGTACTAAATCCCAGAACCACTTTTAGAAAAATGTGTGTGTGCGTGTGTGCGTGCGTGTGTCTACGGGCACGACTTTGTGATAAGCATAGCTCAAAACGAAGGATCGGGAAATACCAAAATTTACGTCTTCCAAGGAGTTGACACGAAGATTAAGAAAACAATACCTCCATCCCAAACTACCTTTTACATGGAAACTTTTTTGAAAATTCTGGTTCCCTCAAAAATGAATAACGATTTTGATTAAAATGCTATATATTCAAAACGTTATCATGACAAATGAAATGTATGTGTTCAACTTTCTGGGAATATCAGGTCGTCTTCATTTTGAATAGGTTTTACATAACTGAGAAGTTGTAACAGAATTACAAAATCTTACTACACAGAAAACGTCAATCTCATTAAGGTATATAGTTTAGGTCAAATGTATTTATGAGAATAACCGTTTTCAAGCTATTCCTAGTGATTGGTTTCAATTTTCATATACTTCACTTTATCAAACAGAAAGTTGTTTTATATCCTGGCCATGCAAAGAGAATGGAATCAAAACAATCACTTACTGACCAGCCCTTAAAGCACTAGATTATCGCTTAAGCTCCCTGTACTCTCCTATTCGCATTGTACCAATAAGACAATATATAATAAAACCCTTTTACGAAGGTTTAGCTTGATTATCAACGAAATAAAAGAATAAGCGTTTGTAAGAATAGTTTGTAGAAGAGTGAGTAGAGAAAGTGTGTGAGTGGACACATCATTGTTCTCGTATTTAACGTCCTTTAACCCGACTGATCATACAGAATGATGATTGGATCAAATGTGTGAAATGATGTTCCAATGAATCAGGGGCCATGGAACTTTGAATTAGTCGACATTCGACTTTTCCCGGTAAAGGAAAACCTTGGATCAAACTTCACTCAAGTAAATGTTTCTAATGGGGACTCAAACTTACACGTCTTGAATGTTAGCTACCCCTACTCCATGGAGATGGGCTTATCAATGTTTTGTGTAACAGACAGTTGAACGTAAGACATCTGATTTTACGCATACAAGTTTTCGAAAGACGAGGCAATTTTTATAGGTCATCCCTTTACGTGCTAATGTTTGCGTTGATACTTAAATATCATTAAATATACGTAGGTTTTAGGGGCGAGTGAGTGTACGCCAATAACTAGATCACTAGGGGCCACGTAGTATTTACCATTCTCACAAACTCTTAAGGAATATCTTCTTCGCGTTAGTTGAGATAAACATTTGTAGAAGTTATCTAATTATCGTTTTATTGCACGTGCAACGGGAATATGGGAATATAGTAGAATTTGAGCGATAGTCAAATCTTTTAAAGCTTTCAAATTCCGTTCTCTTTGCACGTCTAATGCATATAAACATAAATACCGAATAGTGCTCCAAAAATTATACAAATAACAAGGAATATCTCAGAAATGGTTTCGCTCTACAAAACATTTATTTGGACATAACTTGTGTATTTTAGCAAGACTACATTTTTTGTGTAGTAAGATTTTGTCTATCTATTACAGTTTACGAGTTACTCAAAAGCCATCCAGGGTAAACGGGACTACACGGGCCAGGAAATTCAGGATATAGATTTAATTTGTCATCAAAATATCTCAAACTCATGGCATTTTAGTTAAAATCGTTAGAGCTATTTTCGAGAAAATAAAAATTTTCCATGTGTCGCATCCCTGAAAGACATTAAACTTAAACACCAATTTTGGTTTTTAGCCGACTTTTCGTTTTGGAGTTATGCTATGCACAGACTGACAGACAGACTGACACGTAGACACAAGCAGACACACACACACGCGCGCGCACGCACACGCACGCACGAACCTATGAGGGCAATTCGTGAAGTAAGATCTAAGTTTTGTACACATCAAGACATCGTAAATAGTTACATAACGATTGTTTTATTTAATTCCATATTTCCTTTCTAGATAGCGTTCGACAAGCTTTTATATGCCAAATTTGTAGAAGCCTGCAGTCTGTGAGGATAACCAGTCATTGGATAGCCTGTGGAGAACCACTAGTGGGGATTGTCAATCGCCGATCATCTTCATGGATCCACAATATTGAGCAAATCTCCTGAGCTCATTGATGGCCGGCGTGATCCCGGTTCATTATGGATATTGTCATGTCCGGTCTTGAAATCTCTCACTTATTTGCGCACTTTGTCGTCACTCATCGCATTGGGGCCGTATACTTCACTGATCTGCCGATGAATGTCCACTGCTGAAACCTTCCTTGCAGCCGAAAACCGAATCACAGACCTTACTGATTTCACAGTCGGCGGGCCCATCGAGTGTTTTAAAAGTTTTGAACCGACACTTGCTGCAACGCTACCAATGTAAATGGCGCCATTTTACGCCGAAGGCATGCCGGGAGTCGGTGCGCATACGTATTTCAATGTTTGGGGGAAATTTGATTAGCTACTGACCTTACTTTCCGAAGCACCCTGAAATGTTGTTGTTTTACTGGGAATGGTTATGATCATCAAGTTTTACACCTTGTTTAATATTATTTTAACTGTGCAGAACGTTTCCAAGCAAATATACAATGTGGATATTTAATTTTTCTAGGAGCGTCATCGTTAGCGTCCTAGAGGTGGCATGAGATTCAAAGAAGGTACAGCATCCAACAGTTTAGCACGGACATAACACCCATCCTCCAAAAAAGCAAGATTACATCCAAAGTAGACCTCAAGATCAAACATGGCTGACTGTCCTAAAACTCGTCACCGATTTACCACTAGAACAGAACCTGGAATGGATACAATGGGGAGAGTGAAATCCCGAATTCAGCTTGATGAGAATCTGATTAAAACTGGTTCAGAACAAAGCTCGTTCTTACATCGGTATGTACATATACTCAAATGTTTGATGTGTTTCTTCTTAATCATTCTTCGATGTATGTTTTGGAGCTTTATGTGTAGCACCGGAGCAGTTGCAGCGTTTATTGGTTACCCATGCCAAATTAATAAAGTTAGAGCACATGAGCTAAATGAAAGTTATTTGGAAGAAGAAGCTTGTGGTGGTTCTTATTCTTCAAGAGATACGCCACAAATACATCCAAAAGTCTGTAAAGTGAAGGAACCACTACAGGACTGTAGTAAATTGGAGTCATCAAGCTCAGCATGTCTTAATGATTCTGATACAACTGAATCTTTATGCCTAAACATCACCTCCAGAGATGCTAATAGTATACTTCTTCCTGCAAATTTAAATGAAAGTCATAAATACCAAGAGAGGGAAGTTCAGTATTCTCTTCACCAAAGTAGCATTTTCGGCTCTAAGAAACACAATGCCGAAATTGAACATGCGTCCGAAGTAGCGCAAACAGGGCTGGGAAATACCTCGAATACTCCTTCCACCAATATCTATGGCCAAGAAACAGATTTAAAACACCAATTTTATATAGCCAGCACATCAACATACAAAAATGAAGGGGATAACAAACATGGCGTTCATCATATTGAAGGTGGTAAAGAGAACCTGTTGGGTCTAGACAGTCTTTCTAATACAGACAGTGATTGCATAGGCAACGCATCACTTGGATTACTAAAAGACTGCAGTAACTTAGAGTCAGGCAGCTCAACATGTCTTACCGATTCCGACACAACTGAAACTTTATACTTAAGCAACACCACCAGAAATTCTAATAGTGTAGTTCTTCCTGCAAATTCAAGTGCAAGTCATACATACTTGAAGACACAAGGGAGCGAAGTTCAACATTCACTTCGCCAAAGTAGCTCTACCGGCTCTGTGAAACATAATGCTGAAATTAAGCATGTTTCCAAGGTAGGGCAAACAGGACTGGGAAATGCTCCAAAGACTCCTTCCACCAAGGTATATGGCAAGGAAACAGATTCAGAACATAAATTTTCTATAGCCGCCACGTCAACACACAAAAACAAAGCGGAGATCAAACATGACCTTCGTCATACTGAAGGCAGTAAAGATAAACTGTCGGGTCCAGACAGCTCTCCTAGTGCAGACAGTGGCTGCACAGACAACGCATCACTTGAACCCCCAAAAGACTGTAGCAACTTGGAGTCAGGAAGTTTGACATGTCGTACCTACTCCGACACAACTGAACCTTTATGCTTAAACAGCACCACTAGAGATTCTAATAGTCTAGTTCTTCTTGCAAGTTCAAACGCAAGTCATAAATACTTCAAGACACAGGAGAGCCAAATTCAAGATTCACTTGACCAAAATAGCACAAATAGCCCTGTGAAGCATAATACTGAAACTAAGCATGTGCCCAAAATTGGACAAATAGGACTGGTAAATACCTCGAACATTCCTATCAGCAAGGTCCATCGCGAGGAAACAGATTCAAAACGGCAATTTTCCATAGCCAGCACGTCAACATACGAAAAGGAAACAGACAGCAAACATGGCGTTCATCATACTGAAGGCAGTAAAGAGAAGCTTTTGGGTCTAGACTGTCTTCCTAATACAGATAGTGGCTACATAGGCAATGCCTCATTTGAAACGGACCACACCTTTTATTGGCAGGAGCCAGATGATTCTATAGCTCTCAGAAGATCAAACAAAATGTTAAAGAATAAGCTAAATGAAATTGTCCAACCTTTTAACCTCGTGAACATAAATGAAACAGCTGAAGCGGCATCACTTTCTCAATCGGCTGATAAACTCTGCAATGTTTCCGACAACCCCATTCGAATTGATTCCGTGATGCCCTCAGAACAATATAACAGTATGCAAGAAGTTATGCAAGTAAATACTGCCTTAGGCGATAGCTTCTTGGAAAAGGACTACTATACTGATGAATTATTATATTATGAATTTATACTTAAGAAATGTCCGCTGTCAAGGAGTGTTGCTAATCCACGTTGCCCTAAAATATTCAACGGCACATTTTATAATCATTCGGATGGAAATATGGAGCAGTACTTAGAAAATGCTATTGCAAGTAATGTGTTTAGCGATTTATATGAAATGAACGTTGATGAAAGTACGAATCATTACTATGCAGATAAGGCACCTCCTACTTCTGAGTTTTCTCGCTTGGAAAGTACGAATATTACGTGCGATGGAATCCAATTAAAGAATGAACGAAGCTTTTTGTGTAATCCTAAGATGATGGATGAACACAATGTTGAACTTGATGTGTCAAAAGGTATACTGGCAGAAACATATCAGATAGAAGGAGCGGAAGCCCTAGACAAGCCACAGGATTTGGTTCCTAGCTCAGAACTTGCAGAAACCCCAGAAGCTGAAAATGCAGCGGCGGCGGAGGGAGAAGATGAAGGTGGGAATGAACCCGAAAGTGAAAATCAGGGAGAAGAGGGCGGGAACGAGGGAGGCGGAAGCGGACAAAGAGGTGAAGGTGGACAGGAAGAAGGAGACGCTGGTGAAATAGCCGACTATGTAATGATAATGATGCGAGCGGCCCTTGGGCCTTCCGTAGATGAAGCGGTTTTGGATACAGTGGATGTGGTCAAACGAGTTGGCGAATTCTTTAAAGGGTCCACTCTGCAAGATGAAGGAGGGGAAGGAGAAGGCACCAGTGGAGGAGAAGGCAACAGTGGAGGAAGTACTGAGGGAGGAGAGGATGAAGATAAATCAGCTTAAAAGTAAGGCGGTACTAAAAAGGGTACAGTGGAAGCAGGTGGTGGCCAAGGAGGTGAAATAGACGGTGAGGAAAGAGGTAGTGAAGATTACAAGGCAGGAAGTGAGGAAGGTGGAGCAGAAAACGATAAGCCAAGGCGAAGAAGATGGACAGGGTGGGGGCAAAAAATCACCATCCATAGAAGACAACCAAGTTGCACATGAAAACTTTTGGTGAATACTCTAAAGAACAGATAATTATTCCACTGTTTACATAGTCATAGAGAAGCAAGTTCACAATATTGCAGCATAGTTCTGAAATTATACTATGTTTTAGAATTGCATTATAATTCCAATTGTTTATTGAATAACAAATTCCAAAACTGCTTTTACATCAAGAAATATATTGATGCACCTCCACAGAAAATAGTTTATGGACTGGAGCAAAAGACGATAGGCCAAGGCGAACAAGATGGGCAAAGTGGAGAAGCAGAACCCGTAAAAGAGAACCAAGTTGCAAACTTTTGGTGAATATTCTAAAGAACAGATAATTATTCTACTATTTACATTAGCATTGCATTATAATTCCAATTGTTATTCAGTATCATAAATAGCAAGATTGCTTGTATATCATGAAATAAACTGATGCACCTCCACACAGTGTAGTTTACTTTACCGTAGAACTTGTCCATAGGTTAAGTGGCTAGAAAGTTTCGATTCCCAGTACTACCCTGGCGATTCCTATGGCTTCATATTATTAGCAAAAGTATACTTCATAAAGCGACCTTGAATGCTGAAACATCTATTACTCTTTTTAAGCTATAAACAAGAATCTATGACTAACTAAAGACTTAAATGCCCAACAGGAACTAGTGTACTAATTTGCATGCGAATAACTAAGAGTACTATAGTAAAATATAAAGAGGAACCTAATAGTTTTTGTTTGAATGCACAGTGTGAGCCATATAAAACTGAACCACTTTAATGGGTCACAATTTTGAGCCAATAATAGGACTCATATGCAACTATATAACATAAGTAAAATTGGGAGATGCCATTGTTCACTGTTCCTGACATCCAACGCCACCAATTCATATTTACACTCATTCACCATACTCTGTTACGTTCTACAAAGAATATTCTCCACAATATTGGTTATTTTGTTACTAATGGATTCACGGAGTTAGCAGTTGTCCAAGGTCTATTCTTTACACTCATAAGAAGAACTCCGGTGATGTTAGTGTTATAGTAGGGTAATAGTATGAATTCAAATATTGGTAATGGGAACATAATTGTTATAGCAGAGTAGAATAATAGTCTGAATTCATATATTGGTAATGGAAATATAATTGTTATAGAAGAGTAGAATAAGAGTATGAATTCATATATTGGTAATGGAAATATAATTGTTATAGAAGAGTAGAATAATAGTATGAATTCATATATTGGTAATGGAAATATTATGTGAGAAATAGTTTTAAGCAGACGTATTCTACATAAGTTGGAAAGAAACAGTTGCTATCTGACACTGGTATATGTGACTGTCTGGAAGTTGACCTTCAACCCCAAGGGGGACACGAGGAAGGGTGTAGCATTCCCAGACGCCTGTCACATAACAGTTTATGGTTATTAGGGATAGTGTGCTTACCCAGAGAATATTGTGGAACGATATATAAACCTTAGTCACCATGGAAGGGATGTCTTTTGACCCGCCATTGTCAACGAGTCCACATCGGATGGTGTAACCACTACCCATATTCCTTTAAGCTTGTTCCGTACTGTTTGTAAATAAATCCCTTAACACCAATTGTTGTGTGATTTCGAACGGAATATCCAGGAAACCACCTATTTGTTCCGCTCGGCACTCAACCAGACAATCCCATCAAACCTCACCTACTGGCAGGTGCCAGGTGCGAGAAGGATACAACATTAGGTCAGTTGATCTTGGGGCCACAGACGTGGTTACAAGTTGCATGGGGGAGTTAGATGTATGTCAGTTGCTCCATCTTACTGGAAATAATACTCTATGAACTCGATATCATCAAGTTGTTCCACAAATGTATTGAAGATGCTGGCATAAACTGCAGTGTCTACAGTCGTATCCAAGAAAATGGGGCCAACAATCCTGGAAGCTGACACCGCGCACCATAATCCTTTTCATCATGCAGTGATGCTTCGTAGATGATGTGGGTGTTTACAGCAGCCCAGTATTTGCTGCTTTAAGAGTTAATGTAGCCTGCTAGATGAAACCATGCCTCATCTGCAAGCCATGTTTATGGAGAGAATGCCCGGACATGGAATAAGGAAACCCTGAAAGCATCGAAAATATCGCATTCATTTTTGCATGATCTGGTTCTTTCATTCATTATCAACAAATCCTGCACACAATGGTGGTCTGTTCTCCACTCTCACTAATGGATACACCAATTATCTCAAGCTTTCTTGAAATATCGCACACACTGAATTCCCTTCGAAATTTCCGTTGCGTTGTTATCTATGAATTTGTCTTCTGTAAAGTCTTTACAAACAAAAAAAAAAAAAAAAAAAAAAAAAAAAAAAAAAAAGATGCCCTCGAAATAAGTACTCTACTCTCCTATATTGTCAACAGTGCTCGTAATTGCCATAAAAATCAACAAAATAGGGAACAGTGGACAGTAATACTCATTGTCCCGGAGACACCAAGTTCATTGAAACAAATTTCAAATTTCTGCGACCTTTCAGGGAGGAATTATGGTCCCTTCCACTCTGCGCGTGGCTACTCTTAACCGCTTAGCTACCATGGCAACATTCTAATACGATATTAAACCCATTCACATTTTCTCGGTAAACCACAAGGGATATCAAATACAGGATCGTATACCCAATAGCAAGTTACAATAAAATTCGTAGAGGCTTTTATTATATTCGCATTTTGCCGGTAGACCAAAAGACAATCTCAAGTTCAAGACAACATACTCCAATGACGAGATACAATTCGTCCCAGGCTTTAAGCTTTTTATTATAATTGAAGTTCAGGAATATGAGCAGCTACACTTAGAACGGAAGATCCTTGGTTCAAGTCTTACGTATGGTATTGAATTCTTCAGTTCTGATTCTACTTTTCATAGATTACCTACACACGGTTTGCATGTGTTAGAACTATCAATTG
Organism: Tenodera sinensis; assembly: GCA_030765045.1. Taxonomy (NCBI): domain Eukaryota; kingdom Metazoa; phylum Arthropoda; class Insecta; order Mantodea; family Mantidae; genus Tenodera; species Tenodera sinensis. Next base: position 55,532,514 of record CM060972.1, read on the forward strand.
TAATTGATTGACCTTGTACACATAAACAAAGGATTTCGTACCAAGCATTCCTTCGCTTTCCCGTGCCAGAAAGTAGCTCCTTGTATTGGCGATGCACACTTGATCTTGCTTTAGTATTATATAAACATTGCTGTCTGCATTTTAAACCTGAGCTACGTTATCTAAAGACTGGCCGTTTTAAGGAACACATAGGAGTCATAGGGACCGTCCCTATGTTTTGGCAATTAAGTGTATAGGTAAGTTCAAGTTCTTAATAAAGTCTCGATGTGTTAATACTTACCAGTCCTTGGAATTCTTAAGCAGTTTGCTTCAAGTTAACTACAGTCAGATCTTTATTTCAAAGCAAAGAATGTAACAAACATTGGCGTAAATTATCTATGGGCAGGTAGACGAGAGTTTGGTGAAGGATGTCTGCGATTCCAACGAACAGTTCGATCGATAAGGGGGACTTTGTAACCTGCGACGTCACTGAGTTAACTTCAGTTATAATTCAGTTCATTTCGTTTCTTCTTATCTAATTACCCTCCCCGTATGGAGGTCTGACATATCCTAGGACTCACAAGCCTGTTCCTAGGTTCAGATGCCTGTTGGAGAACAGACGAAGCTATGGTCCGGACAGAGTGAAGTCCTGGAAGCGGGTGGTTAGCTCAGCGCCAGATGTGAAAGTGAGGAAAAGAATGATATGTAATACAGACGATATGGATGAATCGAAAGGTGATGATGGAGCAGTTGGTGGAAGTCGGAGAAGCCGAAGAAAATACACCAGACGCCGCTTCGTCCACCACAATTACCACATGCGGGTCCCTACATCAAGCCTGGACCGCCTTGGTGATAGGCGAGCTGTCTAATCGCTAGGCCACTGCTCCGTCCATTTCCTTTCTTCTAGCTTTAATTCTGAGACATTCCTGTGCATGATAATTACATAGTTGTGCTAACGGAATACGGTGGCTTATTTGCAGATATATCTTGAAATGGTTGTAAATTCCATGTTAAAATGGTACAGCATTCAAACGTTGCGCTTTTTATAGTATTTCAGAGGGAATTCCATGAATTTGTGAATAACTTTAAAGAACCTACACCATTCAATGTGTGTACATTATGGAGCACTTAGCTGCATTATTCTCTCATGCTGGCACAACAAGAATGTAGGATCTTATATACTGCATCTGCATACAGATTATACTCTGCATACAGGTTATGTGAAGTAATTTTTTTTTTTTTTTTTTTTTTTTTTTATTCTCGTATATTTTGTGGAGTTAGTTTTGTTCGTTGAAAGTGTAGACACTATAAGTAAATAAGACATCCATATTATCTGTACATAGAAACCACAACACGTTTTGATAAATAGTGTAATCAAAGACGTAGGGGGTAGATTTAAAATGAAAGTCTAGACTTTAAATAACTGAGGAAAAAGGAGAAGAAATTGTAGATTTTCTTTTCATAAGCGTCCATAACCATATTCTTGATGTTACTCTTATTCTGAGCTATCTCGGGCTGGGTGGCTCAGTTGGTTAGACGCTGACCTACTGATCCCAAGGTCGCGGGTTCAAACCTGGTCCAGATCGATGGTTTTTAAGTGTGCTTAAAATGATAGTTCCATGTCAGTAGATTTACTGGCATGTAAAAGAACTCCTGCGGGATAAAATTCCAGCACACCGGCGACGCTGATATGATCTTGGCAATTGACAGTGTCGTTAAACAGTATAATTTTTAAATTCTTTCCTTATCTATCCTCCTGTTCTATTCCTCTGTGTAGCACTCAAAAACCTTTTAATTTCTCAAAAAGCTTCTGACGATTTTTATTAAAATGGGTACCATATGTTTAAGCTATTTACACGAGACTAAATATTTGTAATTTTCTGGAAATAGCCCGTGAAGTAGTGTGGAAATAATTTTATATAACTGGTAAACCCAAAGAGTGAATCAAAGACATTGCACACCACACTTCAGAGATATTTTTTTGTTTCATTTTTTAACCTCTGGTCATTTTTAGTTTCTCTGCTACGTACAGTAAATAAGAGCATTGTATTTGATACGAGATCTCATGGGAAAAATGTGTTTTGAGATCACCTGATTAAAAAAAAAAGCATTTTTAGAAAAATACCCGTGTGTGTGTGTGTGTGTGTGTGTGTGTGCGCGTGCGCGCGCGCGTTTGTTTGTGTCTATCGACAAAACTCAAAAACGAAAAGTAGTTCGAAACCTAAGTTGGTATTTGAGTTTGATATGTTTCAAGGATGCGGCACGAATATTTTCAAGAAAATTCCTCCATCCTAAGCTACCTTTTACACGGAAATTTTTTCCAAAATTTTGATTTTATAAAAAGATGGCTCTAACGATTTTGATTAAAATGTAACATATTTTGATATTTTAATACATTATTGTAATGTATATTTTGAACTTTCTCGCAATGGCCGATGTAGTTCTGTTTACTCTTGATGACTTTTGCATAACTGGCAAACCGTAAGAGATACACCAAATCTTACTGTACAAAAATGTAGATCTCATTATAACATGCAATTTCTGTCCAAATTAATATTTTTTTAGTGAACCATTTGAGAGATATGCACTGTTATTTGTCAGTTTTGCAGTACTTGTACTTTTCCCAAATAGAAGGTGTTATTCACTGTTTTATCTCTTGGCCGTGTAAAGAGAAAGAAATTTCAAAGCCTGCATATAGTGACCAGGTTTAAAACATTTAACTATTGCTCAAAGCCTACTGTATTCCCGTATTCCTTGTATCTACAAGAAAATTACCAGGTAATTTATACAAATGTGTGTCTCCACTAACATGAATAAGATATAGGAATAACAGCTTGTAAGAATGGTTATATAGGGTGGCCCAAAATTAGACCGACAAACTTTGGAAACTAATAGATAACCTTATCTTAAACACTTTTTGTTAAGGAAAGTTTTTTTGCTGCGGTGCTTTGTTTAAGCACTATATAAGTTAATGACATAGATTACTGCCTCTCACCCAGTTTAAGTATTTACGAAAGTAAAGTATTAGTATTGCATTTATCTTCGTAAGGCACACAATCTTAATTCAAGAAACAAGCACAGAACACAAACAAAGCACAAACATCTTATTGTTAACAGTTACTCACAGCTTGACTTATCAAAATTAGACCGACAAACTTTTAAACCAGAGAAATGGCTGCAGTCTTTGCGAGAATGTGGCACGTCGATGCACTCTTTGTGTTAATCGCAATGGGCGTGCGTTCCAACATTTACTTTGAATAGTAAAGGTGCGATTAACTGTAAAAAACTAGAAGTTTGTGTTTTGCTGATGTGTTCTGTGTTTGTTTCTTGGATTAAGATTGTGTGCCATACTAAGATACATGCAATACTAATTTGCATTGTTGATTTTGCCGTAAATACTTAAACTGGGTGCGAGGCAGTAATCTGTGACATTAACTCTACTGGTACTTAAACGGAGTACCGCAGCAAGAAAAGATTTGTTAACAAAAAGTGTTTAAAATAATGTTATCAGCTACCAAAGTTTGTCGGTCTAATTTTGGGACACTGTATAGTACAAGAGTAGAGAAAGTCATGCAACTGCAATACAGATTTTTAACAATAGTATAGCTATTCAGTTTTTTCTTCCAATGACATTGGACCATTGGTTCGACTTGTCGATTCGCGTGCTTCAGTTGGTTAAGTGCTAACTACTGATCACAGGGTCTTGGGTTCAAACTAGCCCCAGACGGATATTTTTTACGACAGTCCCATCTAGGTAGAATTATCGGCATTTAAAAGAACTTTCAGCACACTGGTGGCGCTGATATGATTCTGGCGATTGGCATTATTAAAAAATAAAATATGTCTTTTCAATACCGATTCGCTTTTCTCTAAGCTTTCTGTACCTGAAAAATGTGTACTGACCCTATTTTTGCAAAGGTTTGTCTCTTATAGAAGTAGATAAAGTATTTCGGTGTGTTACATTCAGATAACATTCTCTTCCTGCTATCGTTTAGTTACATAGTATACCTTTCATAAACCACTCTTACGAAAACTTATTTTTCGGCCACATATATTTCCAGGAAGTTTAAGGTAGACATTTTATTTTTATTTAAATCTCCTAAATATTTTATTTTAATTAAATCAATTTGAACCAAATTTTGCGAAAATCAGTGTTAGTGCTACAGAGACAACATTAAAATTCTTCTTCTTTACCTGATTACCCTCCCCGTATTCAGAACTCTCAACCCCTAGGTCCTACAAGCCAATGCCTAGGGTCAGACAGCTGCCGGGAGCAGACGAACCTACGGACAGGACAGAGTGAAGACCTGGAAGCGGGAGGTTAGCCAAGAGCCAGGTTTGACAGTGAGGAAGAGGATGATATGAAATGCAGGCGAAATCGATGGATGAAAAGGGGATGATGGAGGAATTGGTGGAATGAGTGACGGAGGAAACCAGTGAACCCGGAGGAAACCCACCCAGACGCCGCTTCGTCCACCACAAATACCACATCCTTGGGACCGAACCCGGGGCCGCCTAGGCGGTAGACGAACGTTCTAACCACTCGGTCATGGTGCCGCCAGAGAGACAAAATTCACTGATGAAGTAATGTTACTTGCCAATTCTATCAGCTCCCGTATATGCGTCCCAAGCGTGGCGTATTGGTGACGTATGGGTCTGTTGGCAGTAGAACCAGGTTTAACCTTAAAGTAGCCAGCAGTCTTCGTGGCCACGCAATCGTCTTTTAAATCCCCTCAGCACGCCGCGACAAACTCACGAAGGTTATTCGCTACTTCAAGGTTAAACCTGACAGACGTATGTCCCGTTGTCCCACGTGTCCTGGGAGCTTTCGGAATTGACAAATAACATTAATTCAAATGTTCAACTACTCGTTACAATTTCTATCCACTTTGACATAGCGTTAGGAACGCGCATCAGCGCCTGGTATAGAAGAGGCACACATTCAGTGATGTCCAATGTTACGCGAACGAGGGGAGGGAGGACTTGCCACCACCTATGTTTCGTCGAGTAACAAGCACAGAACGAAGGAGGTGGGGAAGAGCAACAAGCTAGTAAGTGTGGTTCACCAGATGGGCATTGTGCAGTAACTGTAGTCTTCAATATGGCCAACATTGTATAACATCATGATTAAGGCCCGGTTTTTTAGCCACAAGAACAGTACAAGGGTTCTGCAGTGACGGATTTATACGGTACCTGTGTCTCGTAATAATAAGGAAGGAGATTGAGTTGCTTACAGTCGCACACGTAGCAATAAAAATACAAATAAAGAATCTTCATAATAACCCTGGCATCTAATTACTTAAACCAGGGCTAATATGTCATATTTTTTTAACATTTATTCATTCTACACATTCATACATATAACATAATTTACAGATAAATTTATAGAAATAAAAATGCTACTACAAATTTAATGTATATATAACTATACATAATATAACTATAAAGGAAGAGAAATATATAAAACATAAAGGAAAAGAAATAAAGGGAAAAGAAAAATTTTTAAACAAACTTGTCTCCTCAATACCAAAAACAAAAATGCGAATTGTTGCATTTCACACATACAAAGATCACTCTCACAAAACTACTGTTAAACAACAAACAACAAATGTGCACAGTTTAATTATTAATTATAATTATGTACAATTATTATCATTATTGCTCTATTATATTTAATGCAATTCAAATAATTAATTATGTCATTATTCAATTCCGTTATTAATTACTGTTATAATTATATATTTTGTTTTTATTTGATGAACATAGAAGCAAGACAAAGTTTAACTTTCAATCCTAGTAGTGAGCGGGATGGCTCAGGCAGCCCGCATCCGGGAGTTCGCGGTCGGCGCACTTGACCCCATTTTAGGAGTTTCTCCCTATCGCCTGAAGCGTCGATGGGGGTCTCTGTAAACCTTCGTCTTCGGTGGGACGGTCTCCGGTGTCGAAACCCTCTTCGAGACGGAGCTAGGGCGGTACGCCGGTTGTACTACACGGCGCCGGGGTATTTCAATCTGTAAACGCTAGAGACCGCGTCCTCTCCTCTGTGGTGAATCCTTGGGTCGTCCACCCTGTGTCTCCTCTCACCTCAACTTGGGGTGCCCCGCAAGGGGCATACGTACAAAAGACCAGGATTGCACCGCGGTGGTGGTGTAATTAATTCATATAACTAAAAAGAAAGGAAACGAAGGAAATACGGACTCTGACATTGGGGTATCAGCGGGACCAATTCTATGAAAGGAGTACCCCCAAGCATTAGACAGTATACGTTTACTGTAGTAGTGCTTAATAAGCGAATGTAAAAAATAGTGAAATGCCTTTGGCATACAATAAGTAATAAACCCTTTAAGAACTCACACTGAATAATCTTTATAAACACAATCCTGTATTAATATGAAATTGTCACCTGGCTAAACTAAGTAAAGCGTTCCTCCTGCATAATCAGAAAGAGCAATAAAATACAGAATCTTGGCACTCTTGAAAGCCTCCTGACCCGCAGACAAAAATTATCGCCCCATACGAGCTGTACCCAAAACACGATACATAAAAGCTACAGACCAGGTAACTTCATGGCCAGACTCAAAGATAGCTCAAAGGAACTCAGAACTAGACCCAAACATAAAACTCACCCCGAACTATGTATATTTCCACCCTGCGCAGAGGTGAAGCACTCACTCCCCAAGCCAGGACTTGGCAAAGGTCTTACTGTCACCTTCATCTAGTGGAGAACTTATGAGTGAATCGAAACAAAAGAACTGTAATAATTAATAAATATGTGCGGTCGGCACAAGGTCGATTTGTTGAATCCCATACGCGACGTCGTATCCCATTCTATCCTATTCTATCCTATCGTATCCAAATCTAGTGAAATAACGTACACCGCGTCATAGAATATATTCACCTTTATTTGTAAATGATATCAAAATGTTTTACATAATATTATTCAATCATATGTAAAATAATCATTAATATTAACACTGCACACAGTAAACGAAAACGTAAGTCGCTTGGGGCCGTATTATGCGTTGTGTCTGCGCAGCATATGAAGACCAGTATACTTTTTGAACGTTGCAAACAAACCGATCTTCTATTCTTCTCCAAACAGCTCGTATTGGGTATTTCTTGTCTATTGTGGTGTCGGGTGGCACTATTTGACCAATATGTTGTTCTTAGAAGCTGTTTGAAGTAGCGCTTTTCGAGTTCCCAGCATAAATTCCTTCAGAGAAAAATAATAGTAAATATTGTAAACTATAAAAGTTCAATCAAATATAAATAATACCTTAGTGGATGCCTGATCGATATTCGGGATGATACAGTTCTCAGAAGCTATTAATCATAGAAAGATGAAACGTTTTCCAGAAAACGGACTTGGCAAAAATAAGCAAAATAAACATATTTATATTCTATGAATACAAAGTGCCAAATATGTATACAGATTTCAAGCAAAGAAAATGTATGTTAATCTAACAAAACTGAATTGACACAAAGAGAAAATGTTGAGCAGCAGTCATTTGTGACTTTTACATAACAACAGTTGCTCAAAATGTCCACCAGCGATTGCAGCATGTGCCAGCGTAGCTAGTTTTCTAGGATATGCAACATTCTTCAGAGCCACCCAAAGGTAAAGTCCAGCGGAGTTAGATCCGGAGAATGCGGTGGAGACCTCTTCGTCCATGCAGTGCTCTGGAAGATGGTGATCAAGGTACTCAGGTACATCTCGGTGGTGCACCATTCTGTTGGAAGTAAAATTCCTCATTTCCATGGAGTGGTGGTAAGACGAATGTGCGCGTCATGTTCAGATTGGTTCAATTAGACCCCTAAATGACAGCCCACTCCAAAATTAAATTTCAGATAAACTAAGAGTCTTTTCTATAAAAATACAATGGATTGTTTGCACACCAGTAGATAAAGTTATGCTTGTTAACAGCTTTGTTGTACCTCATCGGACCAAACAACTTTCTCTACTAAGGCCTTATCCTGTTGCACCATGTTCCGAAAACACTCACAGTAGTGTATTCTCCAATGATCTAATCTTCATTTAATGCATGCAAAAGTCTTGGGATGGAAGCTTTCAACGTTGCTGTTTTAATGATGCACCGTACGCTGGTTCTGCTAATTCCAATCTCATCTGCACATTGCAGTGAGTACTTTTAGGATTCCAAAACTGTAAACCAGGACATTGGGCTTCCTCTGCGAGGACTCCCGATTCTGCCCTTGAAGACCGCAAATAGTACCAAAAGTCTCAAACTTGTCTCAAATGCATGTAATTGTTACTCGCATTGGTGGTTATGTTCTGTACACACTCTACATTGCGTTGAACTTCTAAACATTCTCGGTTTTGCAATACTACTTCAAAGTTGCTTTCCGCCGTTGCAACGATAATCTTGGCTCCATTTTGTTGCAGCAACGCTTGCATAACGAATCACAACTGTTTACAGAACACCATACGATAATCTTGGCTTCATTTTGTTGTAGCAACACTAGCATAATGATTCAGAACTTCGTACGATAATCTTGGCTTCATTTGTTCATTCTTGACTTACCTGTCATTTAACAACATTAGCATTACGTATGTATGTCATATCTGTTTAAGGGACATCATACTGCACATTGCTGTTGTATTTCTGTCCAAATTTGAAATAATATATTAAATGCATATTTCCTGTCAAAGTACGCACATATATTTGGCTCCCTCTGTATCAAGAAATGGCAGTCAAATAATCGCGTTTTCATGGATTAAAAGTAAAGACGGTCAAATCACGGAAAAAGTCTTAATCTGTTTAGCCAATGTTATAGCCCTTTTTCTTATTGACAGTAATAAACTCACAGAAGTGTTTAGTGTGGGGACTTTTTAAAAAGCTATTAAAGAGTACTTCCAAATTTGTGGATAATCATAGGGTGCACCATTTGCAATACGAAAGCTACAATCACTGCTGGTTAAACTGGAAGTTGCAAAAATCATTGAAATAAGCAAATTCATATTCCATGGATGCAAGAAATGACATTCAAATAAACGTGCTTTCATGGATTAAAACAAAAGACAGTCAAATCACAGAAACAAGAAAGAAACGTTTTATTCTGATAGTACTACGTATTTTTTATTTATCAATAATGAATTTCATAGAAGTATCTAGTTCGCATACTAAAATATATTAAAGAGTACTATCTGAATCTGCCAAATTATTACAGGTGTTCCCTTTAAAAAAAAATATTAGCATAACTTTTCAGTTCCCTGTACAGGACTATCTCCGTACACGAGCTTAGTGTTGATCAGCCGCATGCTGCAAAGTTGTTCAGGTGGTGCGGAACGTTTAGCTATTCTTACCTACCTACTTACCTACCCATCCACACACCTACCTACCCACCTACCCTCCCATGCATCTACCGACCTACCCACCTACCCAACCACCTACCTACCTCCTACCGACCCACCTATCCATTCACCCACTACCTATTTAATATATAAGCCTTAAAGCTTTAGCAGCGAAAGTTCTTGACCGCTCCGACAAATACTTTGATCGATTTATCAAGGATTACATAAAAATCCAATTACATCCATCGAATTTTAACAGAGACTGGACGCAAACTAAGCATGACTTGGGCACCAACCATCAAACATACCATCATAGGCAATTCGAGCAGATAAGAACGGCTGACTGGCATTATAGGAAAGCCCTATCCAAGGAGGTCCACCCTAACTTAAGCTGGTGGCCAATCACTGAGTTCTCCACGCCCAATGCCAAAGACTTATCTGGCCCCGCCCACCTTGTTTGTTTGTGTAAGCATGACTTTTACCCTGGCATTTGTTCCTGATGCCCATCTTATTTATGCATGATTTTTGTCCTGGCATTTGTTGCTGATGAAGACCATGGAGAATCAAATGGTCGAAAGCTTGAATTTTATAAATTTGACGCGGCTAATCACAGAGAATCAATTATTACCTACCTACCTACTCATGCACCTACCCACCCACCTACCTACCTACCCACCCACGTACCCTCCCACCTACCTATCTACCCACCTACCCACCTACCTACCTACCTTCCTACCCACGTACCCTCCCACCTACCTATCTACCCACCCACCCATCGACCCATCCACCCATCTAGCTATCTACCAACCGATCGATCTACGTACCCATTCATCCACCTAGCTACCTACCTACCCACCTACCTACCCACCCACCAACCCACCCACCCACCCACCTATCTACCTGCCTACCTACCTACCTACCTGCCTGCCTGCCTACATACATATACGAGACACAGACACACACACACACACACACACACAAGCACCTTGTCATCTCATCCTATGAAATATTTTTGTACTTGTGCCCCTGAAGGATCAACCCCCAGAAGGGAGGAGTGGATTGAAAAAATACTAAGTGTGACCACATTTAGGAGAGACGACGCAGAGAATATGGTCCCTAATATTTTAGATTTAAACTGTCCGCTGGCAACTCGTGCAGTAGCTTGTGCTTAAGAATCATTGATAACTGTAGGAGCTGCAAGTAGAGTGCAGACAAGGACGTAAGCGCAGGCTATTGCAACCTATAGGAAACTGGTGTAAGAAGGTGAAGTATAAGATTGCTTCATCAAGGTCCACTTGTATGATTCTGAAAAGAGGTCTAAAATAAAAGTAATACATATTGGCAATCAAAGCATTTAACGACAGAAAATGTAAAAAATACTTATGCCTCCGTAGTATGGACCAAATATTCACAATTAAGATAATCGTAGAAAAGACATTGGAACATAATACAGAGATATATCAAATATTTGTGTATTTCCAGAAGGCATATGAAAGCATAGAGAGGGAAAAATATATAATATTATGGAAGAGCTCCAAACCCCAGAGAAATTAGTAAATTTAGTGAAAGTAACAATGGATAATACCATAGCTCAAATTAAAATAGGGAACAACACAACAGATGGCTTTAACATAGAAAATGAACTTAAACAAGGGGATGGGCTGGCACCCACCTTGTTCAACTTAGCACTAGAATTTGTAATCAAGAAATTACCAGTGAATATAGACTCCACAATATACTATAAATCTGTTCAAATGTTAGCATACGAAGATATAGTTGGTAGAACCAAAAATTCAGTCTCAGCAATATACACCAAATTTGAGGAGAGTGCAAAGGAAGTAGGTCTCGTAATAAACAAAGACAAAACAAAAGTCATGATACAAAAAGTAAGAACAAAAGAGAAAGTATCAGCATCAGTGAATACCACCTGGAAGTAGCTGATAGCTTCAAGTATATGGGGACAGTTATAAATAATAGGAATGATGAAAGCGAAGAAATAAAAGCCCGAATAACAGCAGCAAATAGAGCATACAACTCTTTATTTAGGAATAAACTAATATTCCCTAAAACGAAAATAAGACTATACAAAACGCTTATAAAACCAGTGCTATCATATGACAGCGAAACCTGGACTTTGACTCAAGTCATGGAGGAAAAATTGTTAATATTTGAAAGAAAAATACTTCGAAGGGTATACAGACCGATTAAAGTAAATGATATATGGCGAAACAGACATAATAAAGAATTAAGTGATATATACAAAGACAGTAACATAGTATAAGAAATTTAGATTAGACGGTTAAGATGGGCAGAACATGTTCAAAGAATGGAAGAGAAACGGATCCCTAAAAAAATTTTAAATGGGAAATTCTACAATACAGGACTCAAAGGCAGACCAAGAAAGCCGATGGGAATATGTAGTAAGAATAGATGCTTTAAGCATGTTAGGAGTCCGAATGTGGAGACGGAAAGCAGAGGATAGAGACGAATGGAAGAAAAAACAGAGAGGCTGAGGTTCAAAAGGGGTTGTGGAAGTCATGTAGTGATGGAAGACAAATTTTATTACCATATGGAAAATACAAGAAGAAAAATTGGTATAATGAAGTTGATGAAGATAATGAAATACTAACATCTCTATTAGTAGCGTAAATTTGTACCAAATTAGCTTTTTAAGGGAATTACAGATTTTAGAGCGAGTGCATGGGCAGAAAAAGTAAGACAGGCACAGGTAAAAATATACCAAAGAACACAGAGAAGGGCCAACAATCAACATCAACAATGATCTTGTGCGTAACATTAAATATATGGCAGTTGATTTAGCTATTAGATTGAGAACAGCAAACTGTTCATAGAGGAAAACTAACAGGGAACACATAAAAAGAACATCGCAGGGACATACTCTAAAGGTAATGACAGAACTGAAATTAAAATTAACTGAAGAATGGCTAAACGTATAATATGGAACAAGGAAGAACACATGAAATATTTCCTTGTATCAAGGAAAGATTGTGCGTGGAAGATATTGAATAAAACAAAGGTGTGATACATTATCTAACAGGACACGGGCTATACAGAAACTACTTACAAAAGATTGGAAGAAAAGGAATTGCAGTATGGGACATGTGCGACGTAACTGATACATAAGAAAACGTGTTTTTGAACGCCCTAAACATGAAGAAGACTTAAGAGAAATGAAAACAGGATTGGAAAGAAGATCAATATGAGATATAATAAGAGTAAAAGAAAACTGATATTATGAGTGAAATGGCAAGAAATATTTGTGACACCGCAAAGAAGGCACTTATTTTTGGATTCAGGTGGCCTCAAAACATATATTTCTGGTGAAATCTCGACATCGAATTTCTGGGTGGAATACATTACTTCCTCTACTTTACTATACGTAGTAGAGAAAGTAAAAAACGATTTTTAAGCATAGTTTGTGCAAGAGTGGCTAGAGAAAGTCTTGTGAGTGCATCTGTCACATATTTTCTCTTGGCGATGCAAAGAGAACTGGATTTGAAAGCCTTTGTATAGTGACATGCTCTTTAAAAATCTGACTATCGCTTTAACTTTTAGATTTTTAAGTACCATTTGTCTTGTTAGTTCAGAGCTGCTACTGAAGGACAACACCGCGTTTTTGTCCAACACTTTGTGGGTAAGCTGTTTTACGAGTACTCAAATTATATCATTATGTGATGTATTTTTATATGTATAACAACACATTAAAACAGCATGTTGGGAGTTATGTCTTTTTTTGGGAATGTGATATTTTAGCTCTTTAGCACCAATTTGACTGTATACACCATTTCAAACTACTATTATATACAATTCATCTGTTCCGTTCTTTTAGGGTCATCCCAGAATCTAGGATCGTCGCAGTGTCAAATATCATCAAAATTTCAGTGTCACATCAGAATCTACGTTCGTGTTTAGCGTCCCAGAGCTGGCACGAGATTGAAGAAAGCTACAGCACGCTAATTTTACACCAACCTGTAATGAATTCAGTTAAGAGGTTCTAATTTGAAATTCATCTTGAAGAGGACCCTGTTGTGTCTTCTGGAAAACAAAGCTCAGCCCTAAAAGACTGCATTGTTATAGTCAAGTGTTTGTTATGATTGATGTTAACGATACTTCGACATATGTCTCAGAGCTGTGAGTGTAAGGAGAGAGGAGCTAAGGGGTGTGCTGCTAACGTTTGTCAAAACAATACATTTAAAGATCATACACAAAGTAAAAGTTACTTGGAAAACAAACCTTGTGAACATATTTGTTGTGCAAGGAATAGACCAGAAGAACGTTCAGGAGCCTGCAGAGAGACGAAAGAATTCAACAGCTGTAGTTACTCGAAGCCAGGTAGTTCAAAATGTCCTGATTCCTACACGTATGAGCCTTTAGGCTTAACCAATATCGCCTTGGATTCTACTGGTCTAGTTCATTCCACCAGTGTCCAAGACCAGGAAGGAGATTCAAAACAGCCATTTTCAATTGTGGACAGCAAATATAGCGTTTATCAGACTGAAAGTGGTGAAGAGAACCGGTTTGGCCTAGCAACTCTCCCAAATGCAGAATTTGACTCCATAGGCAACGTATCACTTGAAAAGAGCGACACCTTTTGTTGGCAAGAGACAGATGATCCTGTAGCGTCCATAGAAGCAAATATAAATTTAGAAAATAGGCTAAAGGAAATGTTACACTCTGCTGATCTCTTACAAATGTTAGGAACAGCTGAAAGTGCTTCATTTTCGCAATTTAAAAACACCTTATCTAATGATTCCGATAGGCCTATGCGAATTCATTCCCTACTACACTTAGAAAGAGACATAAGTGTGCAAGACGTTGCGCCAATCAACACTGCCTTAGCAGATAGCATCTTGAAAAAGGATGAATAATTTAATCGCGAATTTCTTTCTAAGAAGGACTAACTAACAGGGGATGATCTTAATAACTTGTTATAATGCACTGGGAGACAGATTTGTTGCGGAAAAAGAAGCAGTACTTAGAACACAAGCAATGTGCTTAATGATGTCTCGAAACATCACTGTGCCGAAAAGGCACCACTTATAACTTCTCAATTTGTCTGCTGAGAAAATAGATCATGCACGATAACAAAAGTTTTTTCTAACCCTTTGGTGACCCACGAACATAATGATGGACTTGGTGTGTCCTTAAAGGGTAAATAGGTGGAAACATGTCGGATAGAAGGGATGGGAGATCAAGAAACGACGTAGGATGTGGTTCCTGATACAGAAGCAGAAGATGAAAATGCAGCGGAGGAGGAAGGAGAAGCTAAAAGTGCGAAAACAATTGAAGGATAAAAGCAGGAAGCAGAGGGTGAAAATGGAGGAAGGGGAAGTGAACAAGGGAGCGAAGTGGGAGAGGAAGAGGTGCAGGCTGCTGACAGAAGTGAATCACAATAATAATGACGGTCTTGGGCTTCCCGATACTGAGAAAGGACACAACGATGGTGAATCTGGAGAATCAGAATAAGCGAAAGTCGGAACTGAAATTGATGGTAAGGAAAGGGGTGCTGAAGTTGGTGAGGCAGAAGGTGAAGCTGATGGTAAGGAATTGCAGATGATTGCGAGCAGAAACATAAAACAGACGGCGGGGAAGGAGGAGCAGAATATAATGAGTAATGTAGAGAAGAATATATTAATCCAAAATTCAATCAAGGTGACGTGGAAAACTTTGAGGAATAGTCACAATAATTTACTTAGGATTAAAGAAAATATTTCACAATGATGTCACAGGTTTTAAAATAGATATTCATTTTATAGTTATGTATCATTCTAAATGCTATTGAGTACTATAAATAATAACATTTTTATTACATCAAGAAATAAATTGATCCCACTCCACTAAAGCTTATTTATTTTTCTGTACGTTTTGTATAAAAGCTAAATCTATAGATTTTCGATTTCCAGTAATGCAGTGGTGATTCCGATATGTTTACAGTTGTTATCAAACGTGTAACTCCTAAAGTTAAGTTTATTTATTACTTAAACGTCCGACTGTTAAGCTTTTAAATCGGTAAGAACGCCAGTTCACTCATAGTTTTAAATGCTCTACGAGAAATGCTGACAATTTGAGCACGAATATCCAAGAACACCAATGTTGTTGGGATATACTAAAATAAACGTATAAGTGCAGATATTTTATTGTCAGTTGAGGACAGTGTCATGAACAATATTAATCAATATTTGCTTTATTTACAAACTGGCAGGAAGATGACTTACTCGAGGAAAAGCTGTATATGGAGCTTATCAAGAAAAGCACGGTTTCTGGCTGGCTAATTCCTCTAAGCAGGAGTAGCACAGAAGGTAAGATGCAGAGTGGCCGGTCTTGTGGTAATGAATGGTGTACCGGAATCGAGTTGCAATGTTTTCTGCAAGGCCAACGACCTCACAGTACCTAGTCCAGTGTGTCATACATTGAGGTTGAAACAAAACGGTTAGTGTATGCGTCAGGTTTTGTTCATTTCGCAGCGCAATTAGAACCAAGGGAACAAAAAACATCAAGTAGTAAACATTGTGATTAGTTTATGGGAAAACAGACGAAGAGGAAACCAACTAACACCCCAAAGAGGATACGTTTTAAAATCCCAACTATCGAAATATCTACACTTATACCTCTTACAGAAGGTATAAAGAGCAAATAACTATTTTCTCTACTACGAACGTAGAGGAAGTATTATATTCCATGCAATAGTTTGATACTATATTTCAACGGGAATAGATGTTCTGAGAGTCACCGTACCCAAAAAGCAAAACAAAACAAAAAGAAAGCATGTTTAGAACACGTTCTCTGTGTATGCATATGTCTGTTCTGTGTGTCTAAGTGACTTTAGTAGCATAACTCGAAAACAAAGAGTGGTTCAAGTACCAAACCTAGTACTTAAGCTTAACGTCCTTAAGAAGTCTCAAAAATGTATTTCGCGTGACATCTTCATATGAATTTTTTGGGTGGAATACAATACTTCCCTTACTATATGTGGTAGAAAGCTTCAAAATTCCAGTACCCAGTTATGAATGCTCAAATCGTTAATTTGGTTTATATACTTTAGTGTATGGTTGATGGAATATACGGTGAAGTTTTAGATGAAAAGAGGACACCTTGTGCTCTCAATGGTAGACTAATGTAATGCCATATTAAAATATATACCGTATTTGACTTAATGACTGAAGAAATAATACATCAAAGAACTCCCGCGCTACCTTCCCTTTAGTACTATATAAGTCCGCTGTAATTACATCTAGCCTTCTTACAATTCGTGTTGAAAGTAATACCCATTTGTATTCAGTCATTCCTGGCATTGCTTGTGGTCAAGGGGTTGTAATCTAGACAGGCTTAGCTCAAGCCAAAGTGGGCAGCTGACAGGATCAGCACGTTCTGTGCTAACAAGCGTGCACCATGTGTGTTTCTTCGAGTGCAGCAGTGGTGGGCATGAGTAACTGGTGTGCGGTGTCGACTTGTGAATTAAAGGAATGGCAACTTCTCAAAGATTGGCCATTTCTCAATCCCTCACCCATCATTCGCAAATACTGTTCTCTCTGGAAAAAGCGGTATCTGTTTAGACACAGCTGATGCAGCGAAATGTTTAAGGTGGGGCAAGGTGGTTCAGACAAATAAAAATATAGCTTACACCGACACTACGCTACTCATAGTGAACACTAGGATAATCAAGGAGAAGAACGTGATATGATAGAAAAGCTAGAAAAGCAGACAAACCCACGGCAATCGATTATGTGTGTGTCTGTGTGTCTGTGTGTGTGTGTGTGTGTGTGTGTGTGTGTGTGTGTGTGTGTGTGTGTGTGTGTGTGTGTGTTTCACCGATCTGAATAATTTATTTTTTCTTTTGTTCGCCTGAATACTTGGATTGTTTAGAAAGAAAGAACATTAGAAGAAAACCCAATGGAGCATCCGAAAAATCTAAAAAAATCGAAATTGGTAATTTTGTATGGGAATTATCATTTTGGACTACTTTCAATATATGGTAGGAGTGTTTGTGATGGACCCATAATTTGACAGCTGCATATGTTACATTTAAAATCGGTTTTTCGTAAAACAAATGTGGTGGATTTTGAGCATGGATTTGGTTAAATTTAATTTTATTACATTTTGCGAACATTCATTTTGATAAGCCACTCTATTAAAGTAAATTGACTTTGCAGGCTTAGACATAATCATAAAAATAATGTGTTTTACGGAAACTGGATTAATTAGTTTGAGAATTTTAATATTGTAAAGTTCTCAAGGTAAGCTCAACAAATTTGAGTGACTATGAAAACAATTCTGTGCAATAGAACGTGATTGACTTTCAAAAAGCTTATGGACTAGGTGATTGAGGCGAGGATTATCAAGGGAAAGTACAAAAGAGAGGACGGTTTAATTCCACACATACCGTTGATTCCAACGGATTTGCCATTCGATTTCAAATGGCTGCAATTCTCCGTGGGTTTGGCCTTCACGATAACCATCAACAAAACACAAGGCCAGTCCTTGCAAGTTTGTGGACTCAACTTGGAATGGATAACTGTAAGCCAACACGCACAGCAAAATAAAACGAAGCCTACCAGGAAGCTTCGCATTGAATGATAACTGCTTTTATCTTTCAGATAAATAAGAGAGGTTAAATTAATTTGAATTACAAACGAGTATCATTTAATAACCAAAGAACATTCAAATTGTAACGATGCGTTATCGATCTTCATGAATTGGAACCGGAAGGTTGATTAGAATTGAAAATCACTTATGAAAAGTTACAGTCATATACATTTTAAATGGTACGAAGTTCAGCGGTCCATCTAGTACCTAATAAAAGTGAGTTTCAATTGGAACACATTGACCTGCAATATGATGAAATGAATAAGCATTTCTTCTCAAAACAACCTTGACTGATTTGTACTAAAAATTCCTTCTATCGATATTTCCACGACTACAAAGACTGTATATTAAGCACGTTTGGACTTACTTATCTAAGTGAGCAGTCTTTTTTATTAATGAAACCTATAAACCTGGCCACAGAAGTCAATTAATTGGCAAGTAGCAAAAATTTAAAATGCAGATAATTGCTCAGATAATTAGAGGGAAAAAGGGTACAAAGCTCGATGTGTGAATCAGAATTGTAAATATTGAATGTATGTTGCTGGTGTGCATTTGTAAGTGACGGAAGAGCTACGAAATGAATGTTCATTTGCTCTGTTTAACGCACAGTTGAATGTAAATATAATATAATACAAATAAAATATTTCTAATCCACCTTTATACAGTCAATACTTCAATAAAAGTGCAAGCCTTCTGAATTGCAAGTCCACCAAAAAGCTTTGTATTGAATGTTAACTGCATTTATCTTTCATGTAAACAAGAGATTGTGATTTGTTGTTGGTCATTGCGGAGGCCAGATGCAGGGGGAATTGCAGCCGTTTCAAATTGAATGGTAAGTCCGTTGGAATCGTCAAGATGCGTGGAATCAAAATATTATCTCTTTTGTACTTTCCCTTAATCTTCGCCTCGATGAGGTTGTTCATAAGCAAATAATAAATATACTTCACAACTGCGTTGAATAAACGTTCATGCTTGAGATACACAAAGAACACACGCTCGAACTGAAGATAACTAACTTAGAATAGCACATCTGAAAAACGTAGCCTTGAGCGTGTCATTCACCACAAATGCACTAGCAGAACATACCGAGGGCACTGTAATGAAAGCCAACTACGCATATACACGATCTAAGATTAAGAACTAAATAACTTATAAACTGAGAGCTTTAGCTACAAGTTTATCTGGCAAGTGGTACAGAAGAAGATTTCTTCTTCATTATCCATATTACTATTTACATTTTAAATTAAATCGTAAAGCTGAAGTAAGTAAGTTTACCTGCGTTATATAAATAAATGTATGAAAAATATACGATTATGCTATTTTGAATAAAATAGTACCTACGTTAAAGCAACTTATAGAAAACGTTCACATATGTTGAACCTTTACAAGACTAATCACGCATACTATTAAGAAAATGTGTCATATCGTAACTGGTAACCAAGAGGTGTGGAAGCTATGAAGTTTTTTGGTTTGAAAAACAAAAATATGATTTCTCTTCCAGCAATGCACATAATCAAGCTTAGAAAGATAATTAAAATTTAAAGCAGTTCATCTGTGAAAATCCATAAAATTTGTTAACCTCTAATTTTGAACTGGCTATGAGTACAAAACACATATACCACAAGCAAAGTCTTATATATCTTCGGAGATAAATTCTTAACTTCATAACTTGTACGTTTAGAAAGTATTAAATGTTACTAGCGGCAAATTACTGGACATTTCTGATTTAAAGTGTAATTTTAGGTTTTTAAGCACAAGATATCCAATCTGATTTGGGGTTTTAAGAAATATGTATTAATTTTGTTCATAAAGAACTACAATATCGGGCTATTCACAATCAAACTGAAAGATTAGCTTCATGACGTAAAGGCTATGTATAGTCTTAGCGATATGTTATCATTCAGAACGATAATGGAAACAAACGGCACTCAGTTACAGCCCGTTCAGAACGTCATGACACTCCCCCATTCCTGAAGTATAGATGCGCAATAGAAGAGACGTGCCCATTTACACAATAGGAGAGTTAGGGATTGGTGTATCACTTGCTCTGACTGTAATAATTACACAATAATTGTTTACAATTCGTAAACATACACTGCTTCCGAGTTTTGCTATCACTCCCTTGTTCCCCACCACTCCAGTCACTTCTTAATTTCTCCTCTCTTGCGCTTGCGGAGTGTCACGTTGCTGTGGACAAACTGCACAAGAAAGCTTGAAACAGCTGGGCTAATATGGCCTCCTGCGAAGTGAGCACCGAGAGTATACACAGCGTAAGACAGTTGTGTCATTAAAGGGAAACAGGGCTATTATATTTTCCCCTTCCTAGTTACCCTTCGCTGATGAGGTAATAGATATGAAGGCAGGGAAGAATGCTGGTAGAATTGCGGTTGGAATTTGAAACAGGGCACGTTGACGCCAGACTCTAACTTTGTTATACTGCGAAACTCAAAGGGGTTCAGGCGTATGACAATTACCAATGCCAGTTACCTTTAACCTGCACGGCTACGCCACTAAGGCAAAGCGAGTGGAGTTTGTGCTGCTACGAATTTTATAGACATTTCCGTTATTCAAGGTCCCTAATCTTACACAGAAGAACAGTTAGCAAGTGAATTTATGACGACGAAAATCTGATGAAAGATGGTCAAATAATCTCATGAAAAAGTAATTACTCTCTGAATGGCTAGTTTCTTATTTGTGACGTATAAAATGTATGCAAATATCTAGGTAAGCTTTTAATTGACACTTATTGTGAACATCTCAGAAAATTTACATAAAACTTTAACAAGCATCTTTTTAGCGTTACAAGATGCTAATAAGTAGAAAAAAGGTCTCATTATACAATAGTATTTTCGTTTTCACGAGTCCAGTCTAGGTCACTTCCTTGTCACTTTTAAACGTTTCCCACTCTTATCAGCGAATGAGCAGTGAAGGAAGGACAGCGCAATCAGGCAGGCAAACTGTACAAAGCGACATATGAGAGTGTGGATATAGTGTGTGACCTTGAGTGGACTCGCCAGAGTGAAATCACTATAGTTTATAGAACAATAAAAAGCCTTTTCTGCCCATTTTGATCCAATTTCACAGATGCATTGCTATAGCTGTAGCAGCCTTACTATTACTACTTTTCTTTCTATAAACATTGAACCAGGGTACTTACGAAGGTCTGGTTGGTCATGAGCAGACGAGTGGTAAGATTGGCAGCATTGAGCAAACTGATGCCACCCCATTGGTCCCTAAACACCAGCTCCTGCCCTGTAAATAGAAATCAACATTAATAATAGCTTAAAACGCTTGTAGAAAATGGTTATGATCTACAAACACTGGTTTCTTTATGCTAGTTGCGAACATGATTATTTCCCACTCCTACTGGAGGATATTAATTGATAATACAAATATTAATTCTAAAAATCCAAAGACAAAGTATGTCTTAAATGGAAATCTTAAATTAACATTTTTATATAGGAAGAATTCATTAATTTTGTGATTTTATTTTAATGTTATTAGCAGTTGCGACTGCAGAATTCTTCATTCTGAACGACTATTGAATAACTGGTACACTGTAAAAGACAACATCTACTTACATCAGAATGTAGATCTCGTTAAAATACGGTATATACCAAATATATATATATATTTGTGCAATTAGCTACTTCAGGGATGTTCTTTGACATTGGTCACAATTCGAAAATGCACCCGTTTTGATGAAATTGGAAAGTAAGAGTTTTTTTCCCCTTGTGACCATGCAAAGACAATTGAAAGCCATCATACAGTGACACGCTCTTAAAAATATATCTCTTACCCTACTAGATCATACAAGGAATGTGTAAATATGAATTGAAGGTTCATCTGGAGTGAGTGAACGAGTGAATGAATGAGTGGGGGCAGTTGAGGCCATCGACAACAAGGTCATATGGATCCGAAATCAAAAGATACAATCAGGAACAATTCAGAAACATCCAGCTTCACAGATAAAAAATAAAAGCATTAAAAGAGTAAAAATATAACACGCTGAAAAACTAAAACCTTATAATATTAAAATAGGACAATCACATTCTAAAAGTTTATAAGACTAACAAAGAAGAAAGAAAAAAGAAAAGAAGTAAACGTTAGTTTTCTGGATTAACAAGAATTAATTTGAATAGAAAGCTTTCGTAAGAGTATTTTGTGGAAGAATGAGTAGAGAAATTCATGTGAATGCAATCTATCAGATAGTTTTGAATAATAATTGTATAAGTGTGTGTGTGTGTATGTGTGTGTGTGTGTGTGTGTGTGTGTGTGTGTGTGTGTGTGTGCGTGTGCGTGTGCGCGCGCGCGTGTCTGTATTTGTGAGCGACATAACAAAATCGTGTGAATCGTTTTGGTTTTTAATTAAAATAATAAACTAAAAATTTCTTATTCGATCTAGGGTTGCCAAGTCTCCCGTACTTCTCGGATTCTCCTGTATTTCAGCCTTATTTTATTGAGTGTCCCAGCTCCCGTATTTCATAGACTGCCATGAATTCTGAGTTTTAGAATGATATTTGTAATATGTGATATATCGAAGTGGTAGTTCCTTTTTCGCAATGTTGGCAGCACTGTTTTAAGTAGCTGTTGGTAGTAGCGAGCATTCTTTTCTTATTGGCTGGTAGAGTGTAGCCAATCCTTAAGCGTACCTGTAGTCATGTGATGCATGACGTGGCATGTCTCTCGTTCACTTGCGTGTTTGAGTTGAAGAGAGAAACACGTGTTTTGTTTGTTTGTGGTTCTATAAAGCAAGTAAAATTGTGGAAGGCGATGGCTGCAATGAACTGAAAGAAACTCCATCCAAGAAGAAACCTAACTACATGTGCGTATATCTTCCTGTTTGGGAACATACTTGTTTCTGGGCAGGACCTGTGAAGGGCAATAAGCATTACACACATTGCTCTTTATGGCTTTTTAATGTTGCATTCATAATTTATATAGATGTATAAGTAACCTTTGGTGGGTTACTTTAAGTTACTTTAAGTATCAAAAACATATGCTGACTTTAATACATAGAAACTTCACTTATGTGTACCCTTAAGTAGGAAATAGCAGAATATGTTATTTGTAGAAAAGCAAACAGAGAAAATTATAAAAATGTAACATCAGATTCTTTCTTTCTTTTTTCTTTTTTCTTTTTTTTTTTTTTTTTTCTTTTTTAATCTTTAAATGCAAACTTTCCCTGGCTGAAAAAAGGAAGATTCTCTGAAGTTCTTTAACTTGAAATTAAAGTTCATTTGTATTATTCCGGCGCGTGAGCATGATATTACGTTGCATAATAACCATTCCACACATGTCAGCTGCCCTTTGTGCCAGCGCTTAGCTACTGCTATATTATGCAGATTGAAATGAGACTCTACTGTGAAATTCCGCACATTCTGAGAGGGATTGGAATAACGCCGGCTTTCTCAATATTCGCAACACGCGTGCATACGTACGCACCATTGGAAGGGAACATATTGCTTCATTTCGGCTGCGGGGCACCTAAAAGTGCTCAATTTATTTTATGGAAATGTAAAACAACCAATATTATACAAACAATTTTTACCTTCTCTACTCCATACCCAGTTACTGAGGGAAGTATTGTATTCTATCCAAAAATTCAACATCAAGTTTTCACTGCTAACAATGCTGTGCATTTTGAAACACACAAAAAACTTTTTTAATGTTGAAACCGAAATTATAATGTGAATATATGTAATTGATAATAGAAAGAAACAAAAGGAGATTCTAATCGATAGTTAAGGGGAAGACGTAATAAAGCTGAATAGATTAAAGTCTCAAGAATGGAAGCCTAGGCAGATTTAAATGAGTGATAAGGTTACAAGTGTTGTATGTATGAAACCCGAGCGATTCCGCGGGCTGATTCGTAACTTACCATGACGTGCTCTAAAGTTGGCCAATGGAAATCGCTTCCTTCGTGTTGCTCACGTAAAAACAAATGCAACGCAAGACACACTCGTCTTGAATCGAGCCGAGAGTACACGTGAAATTTGTGATTTGTACGTAAGAAGCGCGTATACATAATTCGGCGGTTGCTAAAGGGTGACAAAGTTCAAATATTATAACGTTGCAGTTGAAGTTACAAAGTTACATTCTATTTAAATATCGTCGGCAGTTCTCTACAAATCTGGAAATTTGCAAATAAAGTTAAATGTTGGTTAATTCTTCGTTTGGTTCCATTCCTACCACAACTCACGCATACCCTGCAGATTAGGACCTCTTGCTAGAGCTAGTCCGGACACCAAACACAGGATAGGAGATATCCTGGCGACGAGATCTTATAGGTCTTCTAGGTCTTCGACTTAGAGGAACGTTTGCGTCAATGTTTTAGTTTCGAATGTTGACTCCAACTAATTTTATGGTACTGATTCCAAATATTTTATCCATATACCAGATATAAAAATGAAAACATCTTTTCATATTGACTCATTACCAATATACAAATAGTCCCCCCCACACGCCCCAAAAATACACCGATAACGCTTAGTATGTTGTGCAGGATGGCAAAATTTCAAATAGGAACCCCTGTCCAGAAATGCACGTTTTTAACGCTGCAGAGCGTCGAAGTTTGAGAACAAATAATTGTGGCAATTTGTTGCGATACATTTTAATATCTTAATACGGAAGGTATGCAACCTTTTAGTCATCTTGCACTGCGGATGAAGGACCTGGGCCTAATACTATTCTTGCGCATGCACTAAATTCCTTGGTGTGCATTCTACTGCGTTACTTGTGTGACTTTCAGTATAGTGACGTTTTTAACAGCAGTACGAGAAGTTCCAGCACACAGCTGCGGAAATGGCCGACATGAGTTCCAGCACATTTTGATGTAAATGTGCGGAATCACTTCAACGTCGCATATTCAAATCGGTGTATTGGTAGAGGTGAACCAGTTCCACGGCCTGCACGGTTGACTATTTTCTGTGGAGCTGTATAGAAAGTGTGGTGTATGGCACTCCTATAATGTCAGTGGAGGATCTTATTGCTCGAGTCCACGGTGCGATTGAAAATCTTCAAAACCAGCACGTATTGGGTCATGAGGCTCACCACCGCCGAATATGCTCTGCAATGACGTAGGAGGTATCCAATTTGAAGCCCGTTTGTAATGTACACTGTTCGATGTTCTGCTCATATTGGGTTTATTGACGAAATGTGAACGCACACCCATCTCACATTTTCACGCCCTATAGCACCCAAACCGTGCATTTCCGGAAAGGGATCCCTTCTTGAAGGCCGATCAGATTGACATCCCGCACCAAGTGTTCACTGTTTTTCTGGACACCTGTATATTTTTATTCCTCTACAATATAATCGTATGCTTCAGAACGTGATGTGTATTAGAACTATGTAATTGTAAATGTAATGTACGTGCATTTCACAAGAATGCCAACAGTTGAAAGAACTGACATTCTTTTACAGGAAGAAATTATCTCCTTTTCACACTTTTTCAACAAGCATGAGAAGTACTTTCCCTTTTCAGGTATAACTGTAGTCTGCATTCATGTTAACTCTTCAACCACCATGGTGTCTTTTTTCAATGTCTTTCAAATCTTGGCGAAAACATTGTGTAACATGTATAAAATTTAGATATTCAGTACATAATTTAATAAAATTCGGAAATGTGATTTTCTGTTCGCAAAGGTGAGTAATTTCCCTTAAGATCACGTTGCAGGAACACATGGTTAAGTCATGCTACGGTCCTACACGAGCAGTCAGCTTTGCTGACGCGTGCTGACACGTGTGGGCGAATTATTGGCTAAGCTAGTTCGTCGTATTTAAACCCCAAATTTCTATCAAGCGGGGGGGGGGGGGATCAATTTTCATGTGTTAACACGAATCTGGGCCACTTTGATCTTAGAAGGTTTCTCTCAAGATGGCGCTTACCCCGCCAGGAGTCTCCGCCTAGGCAATAACAACAGTTGTCTTACTCTCACTACGATTTCACCTCTTAACATTATAAAGTAAATCAATAATTCATTGTCATCGTCACCATCACCAATCAAAGATTGAGCTTTCATAAACTGATTCCGGTTTCATCTTCGGTGTGGTCGTCCAACGTTTCTTCTTCTTAGAAGTCTATAGGTTATTATAATTTTGGAAATCTTTCTTCTAGCATTCTATTAAATTGTCATTTCCAGGTGTTTCTGTACTATTTAATTCGATATACTCCTTAGAAGTGTCAGTTCTGTTGCTTCTTATCTATGTTCTTATCTTTACGTCCAACATTCTGATCCATATACCAAAACAGGAAAAGTCATTACTTTACAGGCCTTCATTCTGGTTTCTTTTAATGTATTTTTAAAGCTATTTTATGATAACATACATCTGATTAAATGTATTAATTTTATCATTAATGCCACCACATTTTATGTAAGATAGGTTATAAACTAAATATTTAAAAGCATTTATCTGTTCTAAAATGTATTACAGCTTCACGGGTGGTCAGCCGAGTAAGATTTAAAAACATTGAGCTTTCGGCCATTGTAGACTTTATGGCCTTCATCAGAATGAAAAATGACCTAAAATTGTATTATCAATTACGATTTCTGCTTTTAAGTTGTCGCATACTTTAAATGCCAATATTTTAGATTTTCTTTTTGACCTTTTTAAATGATATGTTGCTTTAATTTTATTTAAATTAAATGGCTCTTTGTAGATCGTCCTCTGAGTTACAAATCACTTCTTGATCAATAATCCTATTTATGTAAATGAAACCTTCTTGAAAATAGAATTATATGTCGACTTCTGGTATTAATCCTTCAGCACATTTCTAGCCCCCCTTAGGAAATAGTATTCTGCATCTCCTGTACACCTTTCCAGCCATGGTGGGTTACCCTTTAGCGAGACACCCAGCGTCCATTTTAACACGACAATAGGTGGGGACACTAAAAAAGGCTTCACCCATGAATGTCACAACGTGGTAATAGGCGCCTTTGTTACGTCCCATCTGGTTGAGCCACCCATTTACTCTGACGTTTCCTAACTTTATTACAACCTGGTTGAGGCGCCCTTCTTAACATCACAACTTGGTGAGCGGTGCTGTCGTGAGAACTTGAAGTCAGCAAAATCGGTCACGTTTAGTGGAGGTGAAATGCCTAGCTTACAACTTTACGATGGGTCCAAAGTCCTCCACCACAAAACGGTTGCTCTTTATTAGTTTTGCAACAATTTTATTAAATGGAACATGTATCCACAAATGCTTGTTCAAAATCTTGTAGATAAATAAATCTGGCAACTCCACACGTACATTGGCTTCTGTAAGAATTTAAAATTTACAGCACGTTCTCTGTTTAAAGCACACTTAACTTTGTGCGGTTTAAGCCAAATTTGAGATTTATGGAGTCGTTTAAACTCTTACGTATTGTGACGTCGGGCTCGCCGCACAACGGGGGACGGACGGGGCTGGGCTGTTTCGCGCCGCGTGGCGTGCCGGCAAAGAGGTTCAAAGCCGGGCTGCCTCACGGGACTGCTGTGTGTACGTGATTGTTATCAATCGAGGCGGCAGAAACAAAAGGGGTTTCGGGAACGTTCTCGAGACTTCTAGCGGAATCATTTCCGGGGCGTGTGTGTGGAATTGAGAAAGGTTCGAGTGACGTCATCCCCAGTGTATAAGGGGGCCAGGGAAGAACAGAGTAGAGTTGTTGAGTTACGGACATGAGTCGGTGAGTGTCAGTAAGTGTGAGACAAGTGTGTGTGTGTGTGTGTGTGTGTGTGTGTGTGTGTGTGTGTGTGTGTGTGTGTGTTTGTTGTCGTGATAGATACGTCTTTCGTCGTAACAATATTCACTGAGCGTCGCGATTGATATTAACGTCGTAATTAGGGTATGAGAGACAGAGGAAGTGAAGAAAGACACTAAAAGGACTGAGCACGGTTATGAGAAGTAAAAATTATGAGTTGTGATTGCCCGAAAGACTGGAGACTGTGTTAACGACGAGAAGAATACCATGTATTTGTGGTAACATTCTAGAAGATAATAAAGTGATAGAGATGTAACCGGACTGGATTTTGTCGTCTTTGTCACTTTGTCACAGTATAAAGTTTCAGCCTATAACAGCAATTCCGTCTATGGAATTTGTGTGCCCTCAAATGACCTTCTCTGCTTGTTCTTCTACAAATTGCTCTTAAAAATGCTTATTCTTCTGTTTCATGTTAACCGAGATAAACATTTGTATAAATGGTTTTATCAGCTATTTATTTATAGAGGAGATAGTCATATGTTTTAAGAACTGATCGCTACTAATGGCTTTGACATTCTGTTCTCTTTGCATGGCCAAGACATAAAATGACGAATTAGAACTTCCTAATTGAGAAAACTACAAGCATCTGAAATTAAAAAAAAAATAACAAGGAATATCTTGATGGTGGTTATTTCAACAAAGAACTTCGACATAAATCGTGCTTTTTAACGAGATCTACAGTTTTTGTGTAGTACAATGCGTGCTTTTACGGTCTTTTATGCTTTCCCAATAACGTGATTGTCTCCAGAATGGAGAGGATTTCAGACACTATTTCCGAAAAACCAGCATATGCATTTCATTTGTCACAAACATATTTTAAACATATAGTATTTTAATAAATGTGCCTCGGCCGAGCGGTTAGACCATTCGTCCATCACCAAGGCGGCTTGGGTTCGATTCCAGGGACCCGGATGTGGTGACGAAGAGGCGTCTGGACAGGTTTTCTTCGGGTTTTTGGTTTCCCCGCCATTCATTCTACAAATTACTCCATTATCATCTGTCATTCATTCATTTCGCCTGCATTTAGTTCATTTTCCTCACTCTCATCCTGGTGCTTGGCTGACTATCCGCTCCCAGGTCTTCACCCTGTCGGGGAGCAGAAGAATCTGTGAACCTAGGCACAGGCTTCTAAGTCCTAGGGAGTGTAAGTCCTATATAAGGGGAGGGTAATCAGTTAAAGAGGAAGTTTCAAAAACAAAATCATTAGTCATTTTTGAGAAAATAAAAAAAAAATTATGATACATTTTCCATATGATGGTGCGGAGATTTTCCTAAACCTAAATATCAAGTTTGATATTGAACCGCGGGTTCATTTTTAAGTTTCGTTGTTCACAGACAGAGAGACAGACAGGTATACACACCTGTGTAGACAGACACAGACGCACACATACATAAACACAAGGAATTTTTTTTTCTAAAAACTTTTTTTTTTAACATTCAGCATACTTCAAAATAAAATTTCCAGTGAAATCTCGATATCGAATTTTTGGATGGAATGCAGTACCTTTTTTACCTATTATATACACAGTAGGGAAGATACAAAAATATAGGAGACACGCCATCTAAATTACTGTTAATTTTTAACTATATATAATGTTCTACTTGTTGCTACTTGCATACGGAAGAGCGGATAGACGCACAAAGGGGCGCTAATGCGCAATCTGCAGTAGTTTACGCGCCCAAAACATCAATGGATTTCTAATTTTCATTTCAGATGTCTTTGCAAAGTTTATATTTCTTTTGTGTTTATTCTTTTGCCAGTGTTTCAGTACCTCCACTGTTCCTTGTTGGGTTTTTAATTTGTCTGGAAGTTACAAACGCCTTTTCCTTTGTGATGTTTCCGTAAGGAATATCTGCCTGATACTTGAGAGGCTTGGGCAATATTAAATTCTTGGCTAGGTTGCCAGTCTCTCAATTAATGTAACAGAAACTTGTCAAAGCTCTTGTCTACACTGAGGCTTTCTTTTAGCTTCTAGCTGTATGATGTCATTAAACACTTGAAGATAGAGATAAGAACACGGAGGAGGATTCTGCTGTGTTGCCAACTAGGCTTACTGTGTTTGCTAAACCTCCGCATGGATGGTAGGTGACGACAGAATATGAAGGGAAATGTGATCTGTGGTAGCAGGCACACGGCAGCGGGGTGCTTAATGTTTCCAGACGGAGCATTCTCGGCCGCCTCTTCTATGCCATCCTATGGGCAAGTTATAGAATGAGGTTCAATTCTAAGAAAGAAAATGTTCTGTTCTGAAAGACTCACCATAGTATGTTGCAAACCACCGTATCTGTGCATGTCCCCCTTTCGCCTACAGATTAGGAGGATGAAATGTGGCATAGGACAATTGGTACATTCATCTACGACTTGAGAAAACCACCAAAATAAACCAAGCAGCTGGTTCAGTGAGAATCTAACCCTATTCCCCCGTTCCCATTGTACATTACAAGAAGATATGTACCCAATAAAACCATTTCTATAAATGTAATAAGTGGTCTACTCTTGTACTAACTATTCTTACGAACTCTTCTCCCTCTATCTTCATGTTAGTCAAGATCAACATTTACATAATTATATTATCTTATTGCTCATTTTCTTGTAGGTGCCAGGGGAATAAGGGAAGGGAATACAGTAGGCTTTGTGCGATAGTCAAATCTTTTAAAGCTTTGAAATTACGTTCTCTTTACACGGCTAAGATATAAAAAAAAAAAATCTGATGTGTTACACTCACATGACTTTCTCTACTCTTGTGCTAATCATTCGTACACACTCTTATTCTCCTATCTTCTTCGTGTTAGTTGAGATAAATATTTGCAGAAATTATCCTAGTGCTAGTTTTCTTGCACGTGCAACGGGAATATGGGAATACAGTAGGCTTTGAACGATAGTCAAATATTTTAAAGCTCTGAGATTACGTTCTCTTTGCACAACATATAAAAAATGAACACGATGTTCCATTTTCCGAAAGCTTTTAAGTTTTCCGAAACTCACACACATAACAAGGAATATCTCCAAAATGGTTCACCCTATAAGAAAATTTATTCGGACATAAATTGCATATTTTAGCAAGATGTACATTTTTTGTAGATTATGATTTGGTGTATCTCTAACGGTTTACCAGTTATGCAAAAGTCGTTCAGAGTAAATACGACTAAATGGGCTATAGCTAGAAAATTCAAGATATACATTTCATTTTTCATAAACATATATTTTAATCAAAATCGTTAGAGCCGTTTTCAAGAAAATCAAAATTTTCCATGTAAAGCGTAGTTTAGGGTGGGGCTATTTTCTTCAAAATCTTCGTGTCGCATCCTTAAACGACATTAAACTTAAATACCAACTTTAGTTCTTAACGGGCTTTTCGTTTTTGAGTTATGCTGTCCACAGCCTGATAGACTGACACACACACACACACACACACACACATACACACACAGACACACGGATCTTTCTCTAAAAATGCTTTTTCTAGATTCAGGGGGTCTCAAAACATATATTTCCGGTGAGATCTCGACATCGAATTTTTGTGTGGAATACAATACTTCCTCTACTTACCAGTAGAGAAAGGAAAAATTATTGATGATCTTCTATTTAAGGATAGTATAAGTATTGTAAAAGTCACACAAATAACAAGGGATATCTCTGCGATGATTCACAGCACAAAACTGTTTATTCGGACATAAATTGTGTGTTTTAAAAAAATCTAGATTTTTTTGTACAGTAAGATTTGGTCCATTTATTACAGTTTAGTAGTTATGCAAAAATCATCAAGAGTACACAGAACTACGTGGGCTGTAGCCAGAAAATTCAAAATATACATTAATTTGTCATAAAATCATCTTAAACATATGGTATGTTAATGAAAATTGTTGGAGTTATTTTCGACATAAAAGTTTTCGAAGCGTTTTCCATGTAAAGGGTAGTTTAGGGTGGAGGAATCTTGTTCAAAATCGTGTTGAACCCTTGGAAGATATTAAACTTAAATACCAACTTTGGTTTGTAACCGTCTTTTCGTTTCTGAGTTATGCTGTTGATAGACACACCCACACGGAACTTTTTCTAAAACGGTATTTTTTTATTTAGAAGGTCTTAAAACATATATTTCTGGTGAATTCTCGACATGGAATATTTTGGTGGAATACAAGAATTACCCTACCTACTATACGTAGTAGAGAAATTGAAAGCTGGTGAGGAAGTTATGTAATTGCACACATTAATTTCTTTTAAGCTTTAAACTCCTCAGTGTCAACTTCAATATAACCTTCTTTGTAAGAGTTTCTCTAAAATGAAGCCTTAAGCTGTAATCGTGTTTTGCAGCTACATGAAACGCTCTGGCATGAGTGTCACATTTAATCCTTAGTGGCACAGAAACGAATAAACAGAGAAACGGAGCTAAACAGTCGAAATTACTGTTTCACTCTAGGACGATATTTGCTCTGCGGGTTACGTACATTAGAATGGCAGTTGAATCCGGCTTGAGTTCAAACTGCATTTCTTCCTTCCGTCATGCAGTAGCTTAACAAACATGTTGAGTTTATCGACTTGAGGAACACTCCCAGGTTAATTAACTTCTCATCCCCTCAATCTATCTTTTTAGTACTACTATAGTGCATGAATTCTTGACAACTTTGTATGTCTGGAGGCTAAAGTTCATAGAAATGTTTTGAGATGTTTTCATGGTTCCCATCTCTCACAGAATTTCACCTAAATTAACGTTTCTGGAATCTCTGATGTAAAAAAGAATTAGAAAGAATGTTCAGCATTAAAACCGTTTAATAACTGACCTTAGATTCATATGAGATAATATACTCTAATGGCGACTTGCCATACTGTAGGTACTTAAGTACCGGACTTCATAGTTTAACCAACTATAAGGTAATCAATGGTCCTTGTGGTGTACCGAAAACAATGCGAGTGAGTTAGAGAGTTTAGTATCGTGTCGACATGTTGATCATGGTAGCTCAGTGGTTAGAGCAACCGGAAGGAGACCGGAAATCCAGGGTTCAAATCCTAGCTATGACATTGAATGCTTGTCTCACCTTGCCCCTTTCTAATCTTGAAGAACAATTCATTTCCACTTTCTCGAAATAAGTTTTATCGTCGCTATCAACTGCACTCTGTCACTCTGACTTCAACTACAACTGGGTGCTAACCCTACATTACAAAGGGGAACGTTCTCGAAAGGACGACTTCTCGAATCTACCGCCTAAGACATTTTCAGAACTGCTAGCAGCGCATACTAAAATTTGTTGCTTGGGCATTTGTTCTCAAGGGCCGGCCGGATGCGTTAACAATCAAGGCGGCTGGGCAAAGAGATCGAAAAATGCTCGAATGAACGCAGTACACTGGAAACTTCGCACACGTGGCCACAAAATTTTGGACAGGAAATTTGAAACGGTGTGAGTTTTCGGTAGCACACAAGTATTTGCCACTAATGAGGCAAAATTGTCAGTGAAGGAGGATGGTCCTGACAAGTTTGAACTTGTCATAATGAGCTCGACGAACTAATTGTGGAATAAATACCAAAGTTGTCATTTAAATTGGACAAGTTTCAAAGACCAACAGATTTTCAAGGACCCACCCCTCCCTTAAACTGCCCTTCAGATGAAAACATTACGATTAACTTTGATTTTGTCAAAAGTGGCCCTAGGATTTTCATTTGTGCGACAAATAAGATGCACATCTTGCATTTTATTGGGATATTTCGTGAAGTCCTCTTCATTTTGAGTGAATTCTGTGATACATTTTACATAATTGGAAAGCTAAAGTAGGTAAACACAAGCTTACCGCACAAAATGAAAATCCTATTAATACTCACATTTTATTTCAACCAGATTTTTATGTCATTAACCACTTTATACATGTTCACAGTCCTTTATACTTTTTGAGGCGTTACGTTACGCAAAAAGCGAAATTTTAAAGGTAGCACAGAAAGATGAACTTTTACAAAGATCCCATTATCGCTTCAGCTTCCTCTATCCCTCTTATATCTGCAACTAAATGTAACATGGAATCATTTTTGCAAAGTTTATCTAAATTAATTTAAAGTACATGCATACATATTGTGACTTCGGAAGGCTTCGCTTCTCAGATACTCAAGGTAAATGTACCTCACACCACACGGCGACCAGGTACCTAAAAGAAGCTCGGGTTAGCTACCTCACACCACAGCTTGTGAATAAGTGACCGACGACAATGAGCGGGGCAGAACAGTTTTTCTAGAATGTTCACGAACTTTCCACTGCCGGGTTGTTTGTGAGAGGCTCGAGAAAAGCTGAATTTTGAGAAAAAAATCGTATTACGTCATTCTCGCCTGCATAAGTGCGTCTAGCTGGCAAGAGGAGCGAGTTTTTGTTATGGAGACGTGAGTGATGAACGACACAGCTGTTAGCTGTGTGAGTGTGCGCGTATACGTGTGTGAGTGAGTGTATGTGTGCGTGAGTGAGTGTATGTGTGCGTGAGTGAGTGAGTGTGAGTGTGAGTGTGAGTGTGAGTGTGAGTATGTGTGTGTGTGTGTGTGTGTGTGTGTGTGTGTGTGTGCAGTCAATGTTCAGAGACTGTGTGTGTCGCTAGAGACATGCAGGGTGACGTGTAGACACTGAATTGTCGCGTCGGGGTTGTTTGTTGTGTGAAGCAGTTGCAGTGAGTGTGATTGTCGGAAGTAGTTTGTTAGTAGTATGTTTGAAGGTTACGAAAGGACAAAACACTGAGTTGCAAGGTCACAATGAATTGTAGACTGTGTTAACAATAAAATATAATGTGCTTGTTGTGCTTCAGTCTTTATCATTTGTCCCAACATATATTGTACGAATAGGTTTTGGAAAAGTGGGTAGAAAAGTTCAATAAATATAAAACATCAGAATTTCATAGAAATGGTGTGTGTGTGTGTGTGTGTGTGTGTGTGTGTGTGTGTGTGTGTGAGAGAGAGAGAGAGAGAGAGAGAGAGAGAGAGAGAGAGTGAGTGAAAAATATGGAACGAAATATCTTAAATAAAATTGCACCATCCCAAACTAGCCCTGAAAGTTTTCGTTTCGTTGTTATTTTCTAAAAAACTCTTCTCATAATTTTTATTAAAATTTTGTATATTTGCATCAGTAATAAAACTATGTTTTAGATTTCTTAGGGGGAAACATTCTCCGAAATTCTCTTCAACAATTTTGTGTAAATACTAAACCACAACAATGCTTACCGTACAAAACGCACACTCATTAAACTACAAGATTTATCTCAAAAGCATTTTTTATAATATTAAGCGTTCCCGAGATACTCATTTGTTTGAGATTGACAATATATCCAAATTTTTAAGTACGAGCTAAGTGTAACTTTAATTTTTTTTCACCATTTTCATAGTTTGCATTGGATATTTGTGAAATTTCATGTTTGAGTAAAGACCTGTGACATATATTAGTGGAAATATTTTATCGGCAGCTGAGGACAGTGTAATGAACAATAGTTCATAAATATTTGCTTAGTTTGGGACTTTTTATTTATTAAAAGTAGTATGTTTTTCAGGTTGATTAGTGCCTCTATGTTTGGCACAGAAGGCAAGACGCAGAGTGGGCGGTCTCGTGTACCGGAACTGAGTTACAATGATTTTTGCAATGCCAATGACCTCACAATATCTAGACCACAACGTCACGCATTGAGGTGTGAGCCAAGATGGACGGTCTGTACGACAGACACTCTTCATTTCGTACATGCGCATACACACATGCAAAGTATTGAAAGCTAATCCAGGTGAAGTATCTATAACAATAGAGTGCTGACAAAGCAGGCAGTACCTTTAATAACACTGGCAATCGCACGCCAAAGTCGGTCTGCCGCGACTGTCCGTTGGATCTGTCTGTTGGGGCTGTTACGTGGATTACGTCGATGATCACTACGTGTGCTGTTGACAAGGTAAGTCTGTGTGTTCTTAAGACTTTGGCCCAGGCTTCGGCCTTTTCCGAACCCACTAGCTAATAAAATGGTTGGTCTACCAACTCAGGGTTAGCAGAGTTGATCCTAGATGGCTACCAAAACCTCTACACCTCTGAGCTTACACTCTCCTGTCTTCGGGTCTCTCCCCCATGAGAGGTCCATAGCAACATTGATGCGCTACAGCGTCCAAACCGTGCATTTCCGGACAGGGCTTCCTATTTGAAAACCGATCAGTTTACCGTCCCGCATAACATACTAAGCATTGCAGCGGTTCTTTTGGGACACCCAGTATATCTTCTTGTAACGTTAAGAGGAAAGTAATTCAGAAAACTGGGTAGGTACTTTCCTTTCTCTGTGTATGCAATACACGTTTTCTGCGGGTAGTATATATAAACTTGTTGGACAGCAGTTAATAGTTGTCTACTTGTTAGAGGATAAGAGTTAAAGTTAAACCAACTAGCCGACGGACCTGTTTTAGTTTATAATCCCTATGTGACACAGATAAGGACGTCAAACTTCAGTTGAAGCCATTAGCGTGCACATCGCAATGTCAAGCTTTTCAGTGTGGAAAATGTTTGGAGATACCTTTCTCTTTTGTCAGGATGCTGGTTAAGCAGTAGTTTGTATCATACTTGATAATAGTCTTTAGTAGTCGCTGCTTTTGAGGGTACCAGTAAAAATAGTATCCAGCAAAAAATATGTCGCAGAGAGCGCCGCAGTCTGGAAATAAAACCACTGGACTTTACTTTCTCTACTACCCACAGCAAGTAGGGGAAGTATTGCATTCCATCCAAAAAACAATTTCTAGAGTTTACCGGACACGTTTCGAGAACTACCAGTAAAAAACATCTAGAAAATCTCATGTATTGCACTCACATGACTTTCTCTACTCTTGTAAAACTATTCTTACGAACTTTTATTCCACTATCTTCTTCATGTTGGTCAAAATAAAGATTTACATAAGATATCTTATTGTTTATTTTCTTGTAGGTGCAAGGAGAATATGGGAATGCAGTAGGCTTTAAGTGACAGCCAAATATTTTAAAGCTTTCAACTTACATTCTCTTTGCACGGCTAAGATATTCAAAACTGAATAACGATGATCCATTTGTGGAAACTATTACGAAATTCACACAAATAACAAGCAATATCACCAAGATGGTTCATTCTAAAAAGCAAATCAGCTGGATATAAATTGTTTTAACGAGATATACATTTGTGTATAGTAAGATTTGGTCTATCTCTTATGGTTGTGCAAAAGTTGTCAAGAGTAAATAGGATTATGTGGCCGATAGCCGCAAAATTCAAAATATCAATTTCATTTGCCACAAAAATATCTTAAACATGTGACATTCTAATCAAAGTCGTTCGAGCAGCTTTCAAAGAAAATAAAAAATGTTGAAAAATTGTCCATGTAAAAGGCAGACTAAAGTGGAGGAATCTTCAATATATTCGTGTAACATCTTTGGAAGATATTAAACGTAAGTACCAAGTTTGGTTTTTAAACGACTCTGCGTTTTTGGGTTACGCTGTTTACGGACACACGCACAGACACAGACACACACGCCCACTCACGGGCCTTATTCTAAAAACGCTTTTTTGCGGGGGGATGGGGGGGGGGCATTCAGAGGGCCTCAAAATATATAGTTCCGGTGAAATCTCGACATAGCAGAGAAGGCAAAAAGGAAAATTAGTAAAATTGGCCCCTGAATATATTTTACTAATTATTAATAAAAAGCAAACGTCGGTTAAGTGCCACACTTAGTGTATAAGTGTGTTTAAAAATACCAGTAGTAAGCTTGTTGGCACAAATAAATAATAATTACCATCGAGTAATTAGTTTGAGGATTTCAACATTGTAAACTTCCCAAGGTGAGTTCAACAAATTTGAATGACTGTAAAAACAATTCCGAGCAATGGAACGAGACTGGCTGTGTAAAAGCTTATAAACGTCATCTCGAGGCGAAGATTATCAAGGGAGAGTACAAAGGAGAGGATGTTTTGAATACATGCATCCCGATGATTCCAACAGACTTGTCATTCGATTTCAAACGGCTGCAATTCCCCGTGCGTCTGGCCTTCCCAATGACCATCAAAAATCGCAAGGCCAGTCGTTTGGAGTTTCCGTGTTTCGCGCATGGACAACTGTATGTCGCTTGTTGCAAAGTCGTCATCTTTGTTTATTTACCCACAGGAAAAGAAAACAAAAGGACTTAGTATATCTGAAAGCTTTACATACAATGTTAACGGTATTTATCTTTCATGTAAATAAAAGACATTAAATTCATTTGAATTACAAACCTGTGTCATTTAATAACCAAGCAACACTCAAACCGTACACGATGCGTCTAATATTATCAATCTCAAAGAAGCTTTTTTTAAGGGTGGACAATAAATTACCTAATCATTGCTACAGCAGTTGATCTATTGTGTGACTTTTCCCTTTAAGATCTTTGCTTCTTTCGTAAAGTCTGATGGTCTCTTAGTACACACTTTTTAAAATCCTTGTAAATTGCATTGTTTCCAGTTAAAGTATTTGCCCACAATGACTGTAAGAGCTGATATCGAAATTTAAATAAATAATTTAAAAGTACTCAAATGAAGTATCTGCATATGATGATAATTGATTAACGATAAGGAACTGATAGGGAAACCAAGCTGAGAGAATCACCATAAGTATTAATATGCCATATATAAAGTTTGTCAGGAGAATTAGTTTGTGGTTACTAAAGGGTTAAGTAGGTCATTAGTAAAATAATTAACAGAGTAGAAACAGGTTGCCAGATGCATTATCTTGAATCTCTTAGGTTTCAGAGTATTTTATAAGCAAAGTGAGGGTGAAAATCAAGAGACTTGAACATTATAAAATTATATTGCAATATCCTATGGGCAGCTATGAGTGGGGGGGGGGGGGGGGTTGAAAGGAGTTGTGGAGATATAAGAAGATTATTGCAAATAGTGCCGGTGTACATGTCATTTGCCGTAAAAATATCTTACACATATCAAAATTTTAAAAATATTTTCCATATAAAGAGTATTTAAGTTGGAGCGATTTTCTTTAAAATCTTCGTGTCACATCCTTGAAATATATTATACTTAAAAGAGTGTGTATACGTAAACTGATAGAACCGGAAAAGGTGGCGTGTATTTAGTAAGTGGAGGGGGTAAATACTCCATTGCATTCCTGTCACCCCACTTCCTCATGCCTGGTAGAGACACTGACAGCAATACTAGAACGATTACCATTCTTCTTGCCAAGCCACTTAGCTTCACGTTAGCGTGTTAGGCTCACATTCGGGAGGTTTTGAGTTCGAAACCCGCGAAGACCCATTTTGATAATGTAGCTATAGCGGTTTACCCGGTTGGTCCGTTGGGATGTACAAGCAAAAAGGAAAATTAATCCTAGATTCAAAGTACATAATACTCTTTTATAAGGTATTAGTATTCCCAAATTAAAGATAAAATAATAGAATATATTATTAGAGACCAAGGGCTTCATATTTTTACAAAACGACTTTTAGCATCAGCAAAATCCCTACAAATCCAAAATCATTTGGACTTTAAAAGATAAATAAAATCCAATACTCCGCACTATAATCGATTAACATAGTAAACATCAATAGAAATAAATCCTTTCCTTCAAAGGGTAACACCCCGGAGGTCTGTATGCCCTATAAATACAAGTCTTCCAACCTGAACTCTGTTTAGCAAAAGCGATGAGATTTTACAGTAATCACATTATGGTCATTATGTATATGTAGTCATCCATGCAAATTATTCATCAGTGAATTTGATTACAGCTACAGGACAAGGCGGATAGGGAATTTCATCCGATAACTGCAGTTCTACTTAGGATTTCCTTTCTGCTTGACTAGTTTTATTCCGTTGGCAATAGCGACCAACAAAGCTGTTTGCTGTGAGTAGCCCTCATCTGTTTTGTTCCAGACTGATGCGCCCCTACCGTCGGAAAAGTTCATCGATTCATACCACGGGCTGTTAATTAAATCAAGAGCCACTAACCAAGTAGAGCTAGCCTTTAACTTATCCTGACTGTTTCTGTATCACGAGGTAGCGTTGCAGATAATTAAATGATCAGATTTGAACGGTGCTGGCTACACAGTTTTGTGATGAAATTACGTCAATCTAGTATAGGACGGGATGTACATCGTTTGTGAAAGAGGGAATGTTGCGTTTACTCCTTCCACTATACGCGAATTTACCACTCGTTAACCCCCAGTCGTGCATTGTGTTGCAGTGACGGGTTGGTTACATGTATGCTGCGTTTGATTTAGGAAAGCACCTTCAAATCCTATACGCTAAACATTGGTTCGTTAGGGACTTCTTTGGTACTGCTTACGTTTAAGAAGTCTATCAATATTTGGTGACAAAGTCTAAGAGCATAGCCTTAGAAGATACACCAAGTGATCGTCGCGTACCATTGTGATACAGACTTTATAGTTCAACTTGGAAAAACTCTGTTCACAAATATATAGAGAGCTATACTCACCCTTATACACACTATTCTAGCAAATGCTTATTTTTCTGTATAGTACATTTTAATTGACATAAGCATTTTCAGAAATTATTGCTAATCTTCTAGTAGATGCAAGAGAAATTTAGAATATAGTAGACTTTAAGCCACAGTGAAATGTTTTAAGAGCTGTTTGCTATGCGATGCCTTTGAAAGGGTAAGAGATAAAAAAACGATAACATATTTCAATTTGAAAAATATATAAGTATTGGCAAATTCACACAAATAATAAGGAATATCTCGGAAATGATTCACTCAAATGAAAAACGAAGTATTTGACATTAACTGGGTGTTTTGATGATATCCATCTTTTGTCTTTGATAAGTTTTTGTCTGTTATTTACTGTTTACTATTTATGCAAAATCATCCAAAATGAAGATGTCTTCTAAGGACATCTCCAGAAAATTCAAGGCATGGCAGAAGCGGCCGTGGAATCACCTGTTTGTATCTGTCAGTCGATACTGACTGTGTGTCCTTCTGACTGGAGGGGTGGAGAGGGGTATAGCCGCTCATTACGTAAGTTTCTCCAAAGAGAAAGGTTTGACATCTTTATCTAGAATTGGATGAGATATACAAAGCAGCGGAGGTCCGCCACATCGCGACGTACACAGATATGTTGCAGTCTTTACCCCCTAGTAGGAATGCATAAAGCAAAGGAACCACAAGTAGGTATAGACCACAGGGCATATGGTATAGAAAAGGCAACAATTCCATCTCGACAACCCGACCTACATTGGTCATCTCCCAGGAGAAATGGATGAACCAACGGAATCACTGGAAGCTATAGGCCAGAGAAAAACGGATTCCAGTGCTGTGAGGTATTGGAACGAAGAGCAATCCTATCATTCAGTGTGACGTCAGGCGAGAGCCGTGTAGGATCATGTGGTCTAGGTAAACGGTGCTGTGAGTTCGGAACTGGAGGGTGCAAACAAGTGCAGCGCTCTAAATAATAATAACATGACCAGTGCAAGTAAACCGGAGCAGCCAGTATTTCTGTCTGATTCTCCCGTGACACTACCTAAGTCCAAATCCCGAAGTAATCATAACCTTCGATCACGTCCATAGTCGATAAACTATTTAAAGAAGAAGAAAAAAAAAATCCATGTAAAAATCCATCGAAAATATCCATGTAATTTTTTTCTATATAGTTCTAATTTGCACAGAAAATGACATGTTGTGTTTACTTTATAACATCTATATCATTCACATAAGCTAGGATTGTTATATATTTTCTCATATCAAAGAGCCCAAATGTAAGTGCTTATATTCTGTGGCCAATTGTATACATAAACAGTCAACATTAATACTACAATAGCCGGGACGTTAGTTGTGTTATTAACACCAAACATGCGCCCTGTTTTCCCTATATTGCTGCATCCCCTATGCCTCAAACTACGAGTCTTTTGAGACAGTGAGAGGGGCAGGTAGCCAGTAAATTGCTCGTATCGCAGGTTACTTTGGCGTGCTGGCACACTGCAATAGCAAAATGCGCTGTTGCAACATTTACGTCCCTTTCATACTTCTGTTGCGTTGTTTACATGTTTACACTTTATTTGTTTATTTATCCACTTAATTGGCATTGCTTCAACAGCGTATTCTCACGCTGTGAAAATAAATATATTTAATATAAGAAAACTAGGGTACATGATATTTACTTGGGTTACATTACTTTAATTGATTTATTAATTATATGAATATATATCAACACAGTTGCTACTACACCCACGAAAAGAACGAAAGAAGGAAATACAAGCAGAAAAACGAAACATTATTTACATTGACTCAGATATTATATTGGCTTTTACTCAGCCTTAGTATCTTAATTTCGTTTCTTCTTCTTCCTCATCCTCCGAACACGACGAAAAGGTCATCGATCTTATAAAATTCGCGAACGGTCTGCGGCATCTGTCCAAAAAACCTGAAAGCTTGCCTGAAATATGAAAAGCAAACGGAATGAGGGAAAGCAATTCGTAGTAAAACAGAAACTTCCTCAGCTGTCTGCTGTCTGCTTTAACCACAAAGGTTAATGGGGTGCGCATAGATGATTGAACATACCAAATGTAAGGTTCACATTACCACGACATTCTGTTGAGGGAACAGAACAGATTGATTTGAATGCACGCGCGCGCACCCCCACACATGCCCACACACTTCACCCACAAGCAGGCAGACAGCAATCAGCCTTCCTTTTATATTCCAGCGTCACCTTGGAGAAAATTGGAGCAGATTAGGGAGAGGGGAGTTCTGGAACTTTCTACTCATGTCCCAAATAACAGTTTTAAAACTGTCTCCCTCTCTATAATCTCCCACACGCAAGTTGGTGCCCAAGGCGGGGCAAGCAAACAAGCTATAGGAAATACAAATACGTATATTTAGGTGATAGTACTTATATGCGAGTTTTAATGGGTAAATATCACTATTATACTATTCTCTAACACAAACACGCACACATTCAAGTGCAGGCGCAATTTCTCTGTAAGTGGCCTTTAGGATATCGTTAAGAGAACCTCAAAACCTGTATTTAAGATTAAATTTCCATATCCAATTTTTGAGTTGGAATTCCATGCCTTTACTTACCATACGAAAGCGGTAGGGAAAATTGAATAGACTTTTTTTGGTAAGCGTTCAATATCGCATAGAACAAAACAATATTATTTTATACAGGAAAAATTAATGAATTGCCAGCGGTAATCAAACTTTTAACTCCGCGTACCCTCAAAGACAATTTTCTATTTAAGCTTGTAGCCCTAGGCCTACTCCTAGAATTATTCTGGATTCAAATTATACATAACCATATCTAAAATACTCTTAGATTATAGTATTTGATACAACACAAAAAAGGAATGAATTAACTTCTACGTACCCCTTAAGAAGTATTCGCGTACCCTCGAGGGTGCGCGTACCCCGGGTTGAATATCACGGTCTAGATGATAGTTGCCAAGGAAGGACCAACGCATTCGTTGTGCTAGTTCAGGCATGGGGAACAGGGGTGACAGGAATGCAGTCCAGTATTAACCTCTCCACTTCCTGACATTTGAAGGACTGGCCGGTTCTCTGGGATAGACAGCCAATAGCGGGAGGCATGTACTGGTAGCTAACCGCTGTCAGATAGTGGAAGGGGTTAAAAGTGTGATGTAGGGCAAGTGACTCATTGAGTCAGTTCTTCCCATCTATGTGCTAGTTCTTCCTATCGGTAACAGAATTATTCAGGGCAGTTTATTTTATGTGCTCTGTTACGTTTAAGGTTCTATATTGGATTATCTAATCCCATGGCACAACTACCCTTTCCGCCCTGCCGTTGCATCCCCACCTCTGTCCATCACCGTCATGACTGGAGTGTCGTAATGGAGGGTGGGACGTGGTCAGTGCCTGAGTCCCTCCTGGCCAGTCATGTAGTTTTCACAACCAAGGACCATAGCTTCTTAATCAGGTTGCTCCTCAATTGTTCCCTCAGGGACCTAACGAGGCTGAGTGCACTCCGAACCAGGTCTCCCAGCGGGAGTAAATCTTCACGCTGGTACCCGGAATTCAACTCGGGTCTCCTGCTTGGCAAGCAGTCGCGCTATCAGCACACTAAAGAGGTCACCCTACATTTGATTACTTTGGCTAAATAGTTTACGAAGACCAATAAAACACTTGTAAGTGTCGCAATAGGAAAAATCACGCCATACGAGCATTTTAAAGAACGTTAGATTTTTGTTGTGTATGATAAGAAAAGAACGATCAACATTCTATGCACTGAAGTTGATACAGTATATCTAACTTGCCTCTTTTCGTTCTTGCAGAGGCGAAAGAAATTCTATTCACGTACACTCGGAACAGTCCGTAAAAGAGATCATAAAGCAGAAAAATTCCGCAGAGTACAGATCCGAATAAAATTCTTTAAAAACTACATAGAAAACTTCCTTGCTTAACCACGACTGACTCAGAATTTTATTTGAAAATATAAAGTGAAAAATAAATGCGTAAATTTAGCTAATCCCATATTGGGAGAACACTCAAGAAATTTGGCAACTGTCCGATGAAGTTACAAACAGTTGATTCCATACAAAATATTCACAATTATTGCACTTTAGTGGAAAGTTTGTATATTTTATAAGATCTGAAGCTGTCAGTTTAGAATTCGTACACTTAACTTTTACCCGGAAGCCTATTTATGGATTTTATAGCCTTTAATGTCAAACTTACACATCTTGCCTTGCCTGTC
Source organism: Tenodera sinensis (assembly GCA_030765045.1). Taxonomy (NCBI): domain Eukaryota; kingdom Metazoa; phylum Arthropoda; class Insecta; order Mantodea; family Mantidae; genus Tenodera; species Tenodera sinensis. The sequence continues at coordinate 55,576,803 of CM060972.1, forward strand.
ACAGTGGAGATTCCGGCACGTCAGTCAATGGCTTATTGTGCGTCAGATCCTAGGAGGGAGAATGATACGAAAGTACCTTACAGCCGGCCAGAATGCATACAGGAATAACTAGTACGGTGGGTCCCTAACATGTGCAGACAGCTCTTCAACCTGACGGATACCGAGGTCACCAGTAGCCAACCAGGTCCGGCTGATCAATCAATCCCTCTGGCGGGCGTTCGGCGGACTTAGCGGACCACAGAGCCTCCTTTCAGTCGAACACTATTTTCAGAGTGCAAGCACCACCCACTGCAGCGCATCCTGTCGGCGGCCATCCGGAAAGACCGGATGTAGAGAGAATGAAATGAAAGGGAGTGATTCGGAGGATGTAAGGTAAATATCCTTCCTAAGCATTAGCCTGAATGACCCGGGAAACCCCACAAAGACAGGAAGCTGGCCACGAGAACTGAACCCGCAGGCCACAGGTGTTACCGCCTGAGCCATCGTCCTTGGTTAACTCTTATATCACTCAGAGCTTAAAACTATGATTTGTAAGACCTGGATATTAAACACAGGCATAAAACATTGAAAAGTATAGTTACCGAGTTATTGGCCACATATGTATTAACATACTACTGAATCAGTGATTACAAACTCCCAAAGGAGGTGGTTCAAATCAACACTCACCAAGGGGCGATGACGTACAGCCCACAATTCTCGGAAACATTGTAGTTACTAACTTCACCTTCCTGCAGATGCCATCAAACTGTACTGCGCGGAAATGTCATTCTGTAACTGTCACGAACTCTTGCCAGTCCCTACGCTGTCGATGTATCCTATTTAATGAAGCAGGTGGCAGTTAATTTGAACTTCTCTTGTAATTGCTCCATGTGTAGTAGAATGTTTGGAAATGTGTAGAGCACATGAACAAGAACATAGTCAAACTCCATAGCTTAACGGTTCACATTGGCCCAACAGCTTGTTTTTATACATCTATAGTTTCTCTTCAAATAATTGTTTGCTTATGTGCGCCTCTAATTAAATTGTTATACTTTTTTGAATACATTTGAAAACCTAAAGTTTTCTTTACTGCATAATATATTTATCTAATTTAGTCCTGAAATAAAGTTTATTAAATTGCTTAACGGCTTACCAGTCATAAAATCCAACCACAAATCCCAATTTATGTGGTTTCCGTCCAAGTTTATGAAAATACTGTATGAAGCCATTCAAGTTTGATACCCACTCATTCCACCGATTATTCCATTCTCCCCTTTCCAGGGGCTCTAATGACCTAGCTGTCGACGGGCCCTTAAACCCTAATCACTCACTCACTCACTCGCCTTTCCACTCACTGATTTCGCCTGCATGTCATATCACCCTCTTCCTCACTCTCATACCTGCTGCTTGGCTGACCACCCACTTCCAGGTCTTCACTCTGTCCGGTCCATAGGTTTCTCTGATCCCGGACAGGTGTCTGACCATAGGCACTGGCTTGTAAGTCATACATAAGTGTAGGATAATGAGGTAAAGAAGAAGAAAACAAATCTGGATATCGAATTTTTGGGTGTAATGCAATATTTCCACCACTTACTATACATAGTACAGAAAGTAAAAATCTGATGTGTTGCACTCATATGACTTTCTCTACTCTTGTACTAACCATTCGTACAAACTCTTATTCCTATATCTTCTTCGTGTTAGTTGAGATAAGCTTTTACTGAAATTATCTTATTGCTTATTTCCTTGTAGGTGAAAGGGGAACATTAGAATATAGCAGGCTTTGAGCGATAGTCAAATATTTTAAAGCTTTAAGATTCCGTTCTCTTTGCACACTTAAAATATAAAGAAATGAACAACGATGTTGCATTTCACGAAAATTTAAGTTTTCCGAAACTGCCACAAATAACAAGGAGTATATTCGAAATGGTTCACTCTACAAAAAATTTTATTGAGACATAAATTGTGTGTTTTAGCGAGATCTACATTTTTTGTACAGTAAGATTTTGTCTATGTCTTACGGTTTACGAGCTATTAAAAAGTAAATAAGTAATATTTATAAAGAAAACGCTAACCTAAATAAATCCAAGGTGAACACAATAGTAAATCAATAAACGTAATTGTTCCAAAACCATTGCTGTGACTTTGAGATGTTCAAGACAGTATATATACATCCCTTAAACGTTTTATATATTTAATATGCCCTATATCCCGAGAAGAAATGACAATGTGACGAATACCACATCTGACATCACTGTAACAAATGACAATCCCAGTTACTGTTTCTTATCACTTTCTCTTCTAAAACTGAAGCACAAAACACAGTTCTGTTATATCGTTAATAAGGTCTACAATTCGTCCTAACCTTACACTCACAGCTATACTGTTCTATCGTAACCGTGACCAGTATTTTACTGTCTTCTTTGTCTCACAAACTGCTTCCGACCCTCGCCCGCTTCGCATAACCAACAATTTTGAGCGACGACTTAATGTCTACAATGTATATCTGACGATGCACACATTCTCTCAACACTGACTGTACACACACTTAAAACTAACGGCTAACATCTGTCCCGGTTAACACTTAAGGACTCTATCATAACAACTGAGTTCTCTAGTCGTTTCGTCTCACTTATAAAAGTCAGAATGACGCAGCACGGACTTTTTTCGAAATCTACCTTTCCACGACACTTCTCATGAACAAGCCGGCAGTCGAAAGTCTCTCGAACAATCTCAAAGCGCTTTATTCTGCCACATTCATAGACGTCATTGATCTGACCGCTCCATTGTAGTCGGGTCACGTGTTTACCAGCAGTGGTGTGAGGTATTTGATGCGTTTTTGATGGTTACTCCCGTCCGAGGTCAAAATACTTTTATATGGGTGCATTTATGTGCTTATACTGTTTTCAAGAATATCTGCATACACATTACAGAGAGTACTAGAGCATATATTCCCATTTTCGAATAATATTTATTTTATATATGCTTAGGCTTTCACGGGCGGCGTTAATCCAATAGAACGCAGTTTCCGGGCTTGTAAGCCGATGAATAAGTAGCTGATGTTTCGCTTAAGACTGTGTGTGTGTGTGTGTGTAGTGTTTAACGCCCGCTTTTACTACTACGGCACCACAGGCGATGACACTGATGATACATGGAATAAAGATGGAGCACCGGTGGAATGAGATGGCGGGGGAAACCGGAGCACCCGGAGAAAACCCGCCCAGACGCCGCTTCGTCCACCACGAATACCACATGCGGGTCCCTGGGATCGAACCCGGGCCGCCTAGGTGGTAGGCGAGCGCGCTAACCGCTCGGGCACGGCGCCGCCTGTCGCTTAAGACTCGCTTAAGACTGCTGGCTGGTTAAACTCTAGCTGTTGGTATAGCAGGGTATATATATTCTATATACCTATATAGCTCAGATATCCTACATATTACATGACGCACAATAGGGGCTTTCGAGAGTTACGAACCAAAATCAATTCAGTGTGTTTTAATTAGATGTTATTTGGTAGAAATTAAATAAAACGGGAGAAATCCCGGGTGACGCCGTGGCCGAGCGGTTAGACCGTGTGCTTATCAGCAAGGGGTTGGATCCCAGACACCCACATGTGGTATTCGTGGTGGCAGATGCGGCGTCTGATCGGGTTTTCTCCGGGTTCCTTGATTTCCCCCGCCACTCATTCCACCAACTGCACTAACATCACCTTTCCCTTCATTAATTTCACCTGCATTTCATACCCTCCTCTTCCTCACTATCAGACCTGGTGCTTGGCTGACCACCTGCTTCCAGGTCTTCACTCTGTCCGATCCATAGGTCCGTTTGCTCCCCGACAGGCGTCTGACCCTAGGCATGGGCTTCTGTAGAAGAAGAAGAAGAAGAAGAAGAAGAAGAAGAAGAAGAAGAAGAAGAAGAAGAAGAAGAAGAAGGGAGAAATTGCAGTGTTCCAATAGTGAAGCCTTAGATTATTTTACATTTCATCATCCGATATATTAGTATATCGTTTATTAAGAAAATTTTGCCGCAGCTGCCGTGAAGTTTCACAACTTCAATATATCAAGTAACTTTATTGATATCAGCCAAAGACAGTCGTTTGGCTGGAACTTGAATCGTGCCGGACATTGACCCAGTTCCAGTATTCTTTCCAGTTTTATCTTAAAGTTAGAGAAACTCCTAAACAACAGATTTCAGAGTTTGGTAAATCGATAGGTCACACTTCCAAAAGCTCAGATAGAATATTCTAGACACGTCGATAAAACCAAATACGCTTATTTCTGATAACATTTCGTGATTCAAATTTATGAAGTTCGAGCAACTACGATATTCATTATCTTCACTTAGTTATTGCAGATTCAATACATATATTTCACTAGAAATGTGTTTCGATAATTTTTATTATTTCAAAATGGTTCCAGCGAGCTTGATTAAAATACTTTAAACAGGCATAAGTCTTCTGCAGAAGTCGTCCGGAGCAAATGCGACTACAGGGGCTATAACCAGAAAATTCAAAATATACATTTCATTTCTCATAAAAATATCTCAAACTTATGATATTTTAATCAAAATCGTTAGAGCTATTTTCAAGAAAATCAAAATTTTTGAAAAATTTTCCATGTGAAGGGTAGTTTAGGTTGGGGCAATTTTCTTCAAAATCTTCGTGTCGCTCCTTGAAAGACATTAAACTTAAATACTAGCTTTGGTTTTTAACCTACTTTTCGTTTTTCAGACACACACACACACACACACACACACACACACACACACACACACACACAAAATGGACCTTTTTCTAATTTTTTTTTTTTTTTTTTTGATTCGGGGATCTCAAAATATTGGGTGGAACGCAATACTTCCCCTACTTACCAGTAGAGAACGTAAAATGATATTCTAGAGCCCACAGTTTATGTCAAACACTTCTTTTTATAGTGCTAATCATTTGTGAGTTATCTTGTTATTGTTTAGAATTTTCAATACCTTACTTTTCTTAAGAGGAAACTAAGTGTTCTCCCCATCCCGCTTCTCTATGTTTCTCTTGGGGATGCAAATGGAATGGAATGGGTGGTCAACTCAGAGGTTCCGCCTATAAAAGATTTGATTATTGCTTAAAGCATTAGGAAATGTGAAATAAAACCGTTTCTTCAAATGTTTATCTCAAATAACAAAGTAAATAGGATGAGGTTTTGTTGGAGTAATTAGTTTGAGAATGGGCAGAGAATTCATATGAATGTAAAGTAGTGGATGTTTTTCTTTTATTCCACTTTTCTTATTGCTTAATTTCATTCCTTTTTTATTGTTTTGAAGCAGATCTTTAAACCTTGGAGTTCAGGTTGGGAATCCGGAATAATAGTTCTCTCCCCGGGGGTGCGCCCTGTGGGGAGACGTGAGAGCTTTAGCGGGGTGGAAAATGAAGCGTTCTTTTATTCATATTTGACATTAGAGCACTTTAAACTTTTTGAAAACGATTAGAAAGCGATACAGTGTAAGCAGTCTCTATGATGTAGAATTGTTAGGTTATACTTTTTTTATATTTTACTCGGTGTGTCCCAGATACTCAGGTTTCGTACATAGTTATTCCAAATAGGCACCCAATCACAATGAGATACTTCGTTGATGCTGACCTTAGCCTTAGCTTGTTCTTTCTACCTAGGATACTTCTTTGCTGAACTCAATCTACCATATTCTTCAGCAACTCTAAGGTCAATTCTGTCAATTACTGAACTCAGCCTGTTGGATTCTTCATATTTCTGAGATACTACTCTGTTTGAAGTAAATTATCATGTACAGGTCTTAACATTACGAAACAACCAACTTCCTTTGTGAGAACATGTACAATATATCACAAAATAAATTTCTTCACAAATTAATTACACCGAATGCATAGTTACATACTAAAAATAAACTAATACATAAAGAAATGACTAACCTAAATAATTTAAATGAGTACAATACATTTGCTTTAAAATAATTGCAAATTATAATGTGCATTCACAACCTATCGAAAGAAAGACAGACGCCTCCTATAAAAAGCTCGTGGCACAACAGTCCATCCGGGCCAAGGCTTACCGCCCGACTTCTGCGTCCCCCACCTCCCCACCACAGGCGTCATGAGCGGGACGCAGTACTGCAAGTGGGACGCGGTCAGCGCCCTGGTCCCTCCCGGTCGGTAGTATAAACAGCAAAACCCTTAAAAGATTGTGAAGAAACGATAGCTTTGAATTTGCTTGATTTTGCTTTTAACTTTATGATACAGTCATCATTATATTAATATCGGAAGCAACTGGTGTAGCTGGGAAAGCTTTGCGACCACAATGTATTTAATATTATTCCTTTATCCATTCTTGAAATAGCACGATTCATTTAGCAAGTATAGTACTTTAATAGTACTGGTGCAGTGAAAGAATCAGAAGATTCAGACAAAACTGTGAAGTAACGATGACAATTTTTCAGCTCCACCATGCGTTCACAGGACGCCAAAGAGCGGATTGATACTACGGCCATTATTAGGCTTCGGTCCCAATTGCACGCGGTCGGCATTTCAGTTATGTTTTCAGGGACGGTTTTTGACGCTGAGTAGCGGAGGTACAGTCACATCTGGGTTACTGTAGCAGTGTCACCCTCCTCTTTCCTACCCCTACTACTGTCAACAGCAGAGGAGATAGGAAGTCCAAACGAATATAGTAAAGTAGTTCTCAACCTAACGTCGTTTGCAACCCGGACCGGAGCCCAAGACTCACTCTGGGGCTGGAAATATTAGAGTGGTTTATTAGTTACTGCTTTGTGTGTATTCTTTAGAATTAATATTTACTGCAAAAAGGCGTCCAATTTTTATTCAATGGATTGCATTGTAAAATGTATTAAAATTAATTATTCTTAAGGTAATGTATGAAAATAGAAATACACTTCCAGAAACATCATGTTCTTGATAGTACTAAAGGTAAAGAAGGCACATACTACGTGGGCCTAAGGGGACCCGCTACCCAGCAAGCGTTTTGTGCTTGTGTCGTGACCCATCGGAGAAAGGGATGGGGGGAGAGACCACATCGTCCGGACGGCGATGGGCACAAGCATGAACAGGGTATCTAACATTTCCAATACGAGCACATCCGACATCACCCCCTGGTGGGGCCCTTAAGGAGGTCGGTAAGTTTATAGTCCCAAAGAAAGGGAAGAAACCTTTAGAGAGCGTACATCCACAGCCCAGCAACAACCCACCCGGTCCTACAATCCTGAAGTAGATGACAATGAAGATTGGTCCAGGAAGTAAGGAATAGAAAGTCATGGTAAAAGAGAGACTACCCCAGAAATCACTTGCCGACCAGGGAAAACAATAAAAAACCATGGATCAGAGTGGGTGGTCACTAGGAATTGATCCTCGGACCTCCCACCCTTACTGCGGCGCCGCCTTGCTCGGTCCCAGACATTGGTACCCCAGTACTCAGACTGATAATCGATGAGAACCATTAACTTTAACATTTTAACAAATTTCTAACTCACACTTTTAGTAAGTGCCAGCGAAATTAGCTTGCGACCCATTACCGGTACACGTATCTTAGGTTGAGAACCCCTGCTCTAGTAAGAGAGGTGTTTACACGGTGGAGTTGAAGCACAGGCAAGCTTAGTGGCCTATATCAATTACCTTAGAATGGCATTAACCAAGTATTCCACCCATTACACATGTTTAAAGTCATGTGAATAATTAAGAGCAGCAAAAACATGATTGTTGACGTACTTAAGGATAATTAAGTACGTTTGCTAACCAAAGGAAAAACAACCTTCTTTAAGCATAATAAATGAAATCTTTGTGGTGTGCATTTCTCTCACAATGCTTTGTTTAGAAAAGCAGAAAGATCTACTCATGTATAAGCTGGTAGTTTATACCGGAATTAATCATAGTGGTTTGGAGCAAATGCACTTTTCTCAAAGCTTGTCTGTGTTGTTTTCATATTAGGCCAAGCAGACCTGTTCCGACTCAGAAGGCATCTTCCTCGGTCTTCCAACTTCTCTCCTACCAACTGGTTTGTACTACAAGACGAGCTTGGTTAGTCTTTCTTTTGGCATTCCAGAGATATGCTCTTACCACTTCATTTTTAACTCCCTGACTTTGTCGTTTAAATTAAATATTTTAGTTGCTTTCTTATTGTTTCTTTGTAATATGATGTTTGAAACTACAGCCAGCTATGTACCTCAAAAATTTCATTTCATTCATTTCATTTCATTTTCCGTCGGCACGACTCCTCAACGCTTCACATACGTCTGTCTCTCCGTCGGCACGACTACTCAACGCTTCACATACGTCTGACTGCCTCTTCTGTCGCACTTTACCGCTATTTATATCTCCCAGGCACTATTCTAGAAAGTTCAGTTATTGCGGTGAAATACAAAGCAGAAGATTCTCGAAGTCTCTATCCTTTTCTCTCTTTCGGGCAAGCGCCCCAACAATGCGGCCATTCTCTGTCTCTTTCCTTCGGCTCCTTTGCGGTAGTGCCGACAATAATGCGAAGGGTGACACTGCTGTTGTCGGCAATTAGATGCGGCGGGCGCGGTGACAATATATAATTAAGTACACTTTATTCTTAATTTTTAAGGTATTCATTTCTGGACCGCCTCCGTAGCGCAGTGGTAGTGCGCCTGCCTCTGACGCGGAGCACCCGGGTTCGATCCTTGGCACCAGCGTGGGGATTTTCCACCCACTGGGAGTCCTGTCACGGGGTGCACTCAGCCTCGTTAGGTACCGGAGAGCCTAATTGATCAAGAAGTACCAATCTGGGGTCACGAAGGCCGCATAACCGTCAGAGGAGGAGCTCGGGGCGCTTACCACGACCCATCCTACAGTACTACACCCCTCTCATGATGCCAGTAGTAGACCGAGATGGGGATACAGTGGCCGGGCGGTAAGGCTTGACCCGAGACTAGGGGTTGTGTTTATGTTTTTTATTTAGTTTTAGGAGTTTCATACAAAGATAAAAACTTTCAGCGGCTGTTTAAGCACCCAAAAAAATCAGTTTTATTATAATTTTTTAAATAAAAGTGAATTTAAATTAATAAAAATATACAGTTTCGGTAATGACACAAGAAGCTACCCAGGGAAGCTCGCAGCCTTATTTATATCTCCATTTAAATCCCCATTTAATACCAAACATTAAAAGTGCATATTCTAAAAAGTACTTTTATTCACATTGTGCATAAAGTCAAAACAGATTTTTTGAGACATTTTTCTTTACCAAAATGCCCCATAAAGCAGATAGAGAAAAAAACATTTGTAAGATTAAAGAAGCCATGTGAGTGTAACATATCCGACCACTTTTTTTATTTTTCCCGCAAGGTTACTTCTCTACCAACGTTTCCCAAAATAAATGCGAAGTCTCTGTGCATCAATGAAGGACGCCTACTTCTGCTTTGTTTCCAACTGCTCCTCACTCCCAGGCACGGCGTGTTGCGTTCTCGAGAGTTCTTGGCACGTTAAAAATCCCAGTGACCTCAGCTGTCGACCTCAAGTAATCATTAGCAGAGAATCTGTATGAAAACGAATATGTGCCCTAGAGATCTTAATGAAATACATTTGTTCAGAGTTCCATGCCGCCAAGGTGCTCCTCCACCTGTCCACAACTTCTTTGTTTTTTGTCTTGTCATAACACAAATAAGAGATTCCTGTACTATAAAATAACACAGTTATGGAAAGACCAGAGAATGAGAAAAATTCAATGCTCTACTCGGAATTTGAACCACTGAATTTCGTTGCCAGTCAATACAATAAACTTCCAGTGAAACACAATAGAAAAAGGAAAATAAAAATATTATCTGTTGCACTCACATGACTTTCTCTCCTCTTGTACAAACTAATCTCACGAACACTTATTCTTCTGTCTCTTTCATGTTAGTCGAAATAAACATTTGCAGAAAGAATCTCATTACTTATTTCCTTGTAGGTGCAAGGGGAGTATGGCAATACAGTAGGCTTTGAGCGATAGTCAAATCTTTTAAAGCTAGTCGCTATATGAAGGCTTGAAATTCTGTTCTCTTTGCACAGCGAAAATAAGGAATATCTCCGAAATGGTTCACTCCACAAAAAAATGCATTTAAACAAGATCTATATTTTTTGTATAGTAAGCTTTGGTCTGTCTCTTACGGTTTGCTAGTTATTTATAATGCATCAAGAGTAAACAGGATTACATGGTCTATAGACATAAAATTCAAAAAATACATTTCATTTTCCATAAAATATCTTAAACGTATGACATTTTAATCAAAACTGTTAGATATTTTGGAGAAATTCAAAATTTGAGAAGAATTTTCTATGCAAAGGGTAGTTGTCGGTGGAGGAATTTTCTTTAACATTTTCGTGTCGCATTAAAATATATTAAGCTGAAATACCAACTTTGGTTTTTAACCGATGTTTAGATTTTGAGTTTTACTGTTCACAGACACACCCACGCGGACCCTTTTTTTGGATCTCTACAAAGGGTTTTGGGCTTCAAAACATATATTTCCGACTAAATTTCGATATAAAATTTTTGGGTGGAATACAATACTTCCCCTGTTTAGTATACGTAGGACAAAAAGTACAAAATAAAAATAAAATCTGTATTATCATTATCCTGCCCATAATATCCTGGCGTGTTTCTCAGATTTTATTTCTACTTTTAACTCTATTAAATAAAGATTATATATCTTTGTGTACAATATTGATTTTCTGCAGATATGAACTAGTGGTATAACACAATTAACTATGAGATAATATAACAAAAACAGAACAGAAGAAGCAAAAGCACAAATTCCGTATAATACTTTGGAGAGTTATTTGTAATACTCATTTATATTCATAAATTTTCCTCTGATGGTGTGTTACCGTATTCTGGATCTTCCCGTTGTATTTCATCACCTTCTGTTTTTTCAGCTTGTAATCTAGTCTATCTCCAGAGTTTCATTCTCACTACCTGTTGCTGCTGTCCATTCCTCCATGGTGCTCAACTGTTCTTTAATTCTAAGTATTCTTTCATTGCAGGCACCCCAAAAGGAGTGCCACCACATTTTGATGTCAACGTGCGGCGCTCCCTAGATCGTAAATATCCTGAACATTGGATTGGAAGAGGAGGACCACTTGCATGGTCACCTCGTTTCCCGGTCTAAACACCACTTGATTATTTCTTTTGGTGGCATATCGAAGATATGGTGTATCAGACACCAGTGGACGATTCAGAAACATTAGTAGCCGGAATAGTTGTGACCTCTGGCGAACTTTAGCACGTGTCTGGGGTATTCAAGCTAGTACGCTAAGGCTTTATTCGACGATGCAATACCTGTATTCAATGTGGTGGTGGTGTGTTTGAATATTTTAACCTAAAAACTCAGTCCCAGGATATATATATATATGCTTGTGTGCTTCCTGTTAACCTCAGCAGACCCACCCAGTTCCTCTTTCTGTAGGTTCTTTTCCCATCTTTTTTCTCAGTTTTGCGTTCTGGAGTGTGAAATTTATTCCTTACACATGAGCTTTACTCTGATTTGTACGTAACTTTGTGCATAATCTGACACGTGCTTTCAAATATGCATTTTATGATTGCTTTATTCATTGGCGGGCAAACATTAACTTATACTGAAAAAACAAAGGCATTTTAATACTAGCAACTTCCTAAAAACAAAAGTAATATTATCAACTTCGATCAAATACATTTATTTTCACTTTGCTTAAATGTTTGAAAGGTCACTATCTAGTTTTCTGAAAATGTGAAAGTATAGAGAAGAGACTTAAAAACAGAGGGCTTTTTGAGACGAACGGGAAATCACTGTTTGTTCGTGCCTGATTATCGAGGTTCCACACCGTGGTTGAAGCAACCATCTAAAAGTGTATTGAGCATGAATTTTGGACGCGGTTTGTTTAGGCCACTATTCACTCGCTGTTTGCAAGTTGGTCAGCGTTGTAGGTTGAAGCGCTAGGCTTTTTAATTTATCAACGTGTTCACTTTGTGTTGTGTTTTGTTTATGAAACACATGCGATAGTTTAGAATAACTGTTATTAATGGAGCTTGTATTCCTTCACATCACCAAACATTACTCAGATGCACAGAGAGATACAAGTTAAATATACTGTGTTGTGCAAAATGTAGCATCAGTTTATTTTCCAAGAATTTGTAATATTACCGAGCAAGATGGCCCCGCGAGCTGTGAGGCTCGCCTTTGGGAAGTCGATCGACCTACATGACCCATAGTTTTTTCGGGGGTTTTCCAGGGTCACCAGACGAATGCTGGGTAGGTTACTTTCATCCTCCGAATTTCATTTTACTTCACTGATCGTTTCATTCATCTTTTCATCCGTTAGGTCTATTTCAGGGTAGAAAGTGTCAGCAGGCGTTCGGCTGCAGCATAGTGGGATGAAATGCTCTGAAAGACTCCGTCCTCTGTCACGGCAGCTGGACTCTGGATCGTGTCTACACCGACGCCCTTGAGCCTCAGGCAGCCATGACTCAGGTATTTGTTAGATATACTTTAACATTATGTAATGCATGCGTGGCTCACAAGCTGCAGATTGTCCAGAACTCAGAGTCAAATTGACGCTTACCTCATTCCCGATGTTGCAAAATGATACAACTGCCTCATTTCAATAGGCAGTGTATGAGCCTTGTTTGAGCAGAGCCTAAAAACACGATCGCACATGCTGTCTATAAGTTCCTGGAGTGTAGATACCGCTATATTTTCCCAAACAGATATGAGGGTAGCTTTCAACTCTGCGATGTTAGAATACTGTTCGCCATCAGCATACACTGAGTGACCTTTGGGTATAGTACGATATTTCCTCCACTTGTACGTAGTAGAGAAAGTAAAAATGGCACCAATGATTTTGGTTACAATTCCACATGTTTAAGGCATTTACATTTTCAAAAAGGCCCATGATGAATATAATGAATTAATTTTGTGTTTATTTTCAAGCCCAAGCCTGAAGCCAACCACCAGGCTCGGCCGGATCTAGTTCTGAGAATTAGATCTGAGTGCGTGCACACCTCTAAAGCCTAGAACATTCGACTTTGAAGTATCTTTTTACTTATTATGCAACATGATTTCACCAGATCCGTTCTCTAAGATAGATATACAACAACAACAGGGTACAATGCTAGTCGACGTGTGGGAGAGTGTCAGTTCTCTCCATCTATGGGGTAAATGATCCCACGATTCGTGACGTGGGACTTGACGAGAATCTTTGGTAAAAGTCCACAGCTTCCTCCGAAATAACATGGCTTTGTAGGGCGAATTCCCTGTTTACTTGCTTGTCCGACTCGGTTGGAAGAGCGACATCAAAAGAAAAATAGCTGTCTCTCCTTGCGTAAACACGAAAACCTCGTCCGGCTAGGGTCACAAACATCAATTCAGTGAAGGAGCACGCAAATTTCTGCAACGAAAAGGCAAACCAGATATACCTTCTGCACAGCAAAAGGTTAGATAATATATCAGTATTTATAGCAGGTCTTCAGATTTAGTCAGCCCTTACCGCTAATCAGTTTAAATTAATGACGTCATTGTTAGGTCAGCGAATCCCTTGCCTCACAGTAAGAGGTTTCTGACCTGATTAACAAATTGTGTTCTGTGTCGATGAAAAACTATTTTTCACTAGGATATTTTGTGGGTTCCTGGCACGCAAGATGAAAGTGACAGAATGTTTAATGGTTGAACGTTACTTCCTAACTGGAAGATACGATGCGGAGTCTATGGTTTCAATATTAACAGTTATGTGTGCTTTTCTTTGTTTTTGCCCAGAATATTAAGTCAGCAGACAACGCATAATAAAAGATGATTAATAGACATATCTACCTACCTACAACTCACGTTATTACAGTTTCATGTATAACTATAATGCTCCAACTGCTTTATAGTTTTCATTAAAATAGTGTTATCTTTCTTTCCTGTGCTTTCCTAATATACTCTGTTTTGTAGCGGAAAAGCTGTGGCAATAAAGCTGAGATACTCTAGCCTAGAAAAAAACTTTCCAATTGTTTGAGTTACCTGTCAGTAAATATGCTGTTACAAATGAGAAAACACCTGTTGCTACTAATCACACTTTATTGCCTTCTAGTCAGTTAGCGTAGTGCTAACGTTACACTTAGCTCACTTTTGTACAAAATCAGGAGCAACAGAACAACTGTCGAATCACAGTAAGGAACTGTCAGATTAAATCTCCCATTGAACTGCTTCTCGGCACGATACACAGGTGCTGTCCACTGAACGCTTCGTAGACGATCTATTTTCCCTCACTTCAACGCTCCACTACAAAAACGACTAGAACAACTTCTTCTATTACTTGCTGCTCTACTTATACCCTTTCCGAGCACAAGCAAGTACCTTGTATAGTTCTTTAGCCAATGGGAATATTCTGGAAGCAGAATGGTCGGTAGTGGCTGTGAGAGAACAGTCCAGACACCGAACCACTACACAATAGCTATTCTTTCCGGAGGCTCTATTGTCCTGCTGGCGGCCGGGTCTTTAGGGCAGATAAACGCCTCCGGCCCGTTCCTGTTGCCGGGCGGAGATCAGGCCCTAACCGGCATTTCTTACCAGCCGCGTCCGGGTCACGGCCTGCGCGACAATACTGAGATTGGGAGTGACACATACGAAAACTGTCCCAAATGTTAAATACTAGAAAGGTACGACACAAGTCTCATTTCACTAAGATGGCTTCGAAACCTTTTCCACGCAGCGTCCTCTAGTCCAAATGACAAGTCCAGTTTTATTTACGTCCTCTGTTTCTTCTTAAACTGTTAACGAAATACCAATACTGTTATAGAAGCCACTGTTTCACGTACAGAATCAATATACTGTTAAACAAAGGCCCCTGCATCTTGAAGTCTTTAGAAATACTTGCAGTAGCGTTTCTCCTTGAGCCGATGCACTGTCGCATGATCGGCGATTTACAAAGCTAAGAGGTGTGAGATGACAAACATTTAATCCCCCTGTGGCAGGCTCGAAAGCCGTGTTAGTATTGCAGGCTTACAAAGACAGCAATTGAGGTGGATGCAGTATGTGGTAACATTAACCGGAAATCCAAAGGCAGTTCAGAAGCTCATAATCAAAATACCCCCTTCAATCTCTCTCTAGCATCGTTTTACCAACATGGATTAGCGTATGTGAAGATGCACTTATGTGGCACCTGTATTACACTCCAATTGGTGTACTTATTTGCATAGTTTCATCAGATAATCATACCAGCTCCAGCAGCCAAAGGTCGAGCTAGCAAGTCAAGTCGCCTGTAACCAGGACAATGGTAGTTGTGGCTTGAGGCATATTTAGAAGAGATTCTCCATATGGAAACAGATTACGTCTTATAAAAAGGTTTTTCTTTGAATGGCTTCTTGCACTCTTAATTAAGAAAAATGGTTCCGCTTTCTTAGTTACTCTCCTCGTATGGAGAACGTACAGTTCCTCTCAGGACTAACAAGCGGGCGTCTGGGTACCAATGCCTGTCGATGAACAAACTCTGTATCACAAAGGCTAGCAGGATGAATAATTAGCCCAAAGTCTGGTATGATAGTGAGAAAGGAGATAATGGAGGAGGTGAAACGAAAGGTGATGATAGAGCAGTTGGTGAAAAGATTGCCAAGGAACCCGGAGAGAATGCGTTCAGACGCCGCTTTGTCCACAATTCTTTACACGGTTTCTTGAGATCGAACCTGGTCCGGCCGCTTTGGTGAGAATTGAATGTTTTCAACCACACCCCTCCCTTGTTTTTTGCCAAACAATAGTTTCGGGAGTCACTGCTATTTCAGGTTTAGAACTTCAGCACTGCTGTAACTGTAGAACTCCTACGTTCCTTTTTCTCTCCCACTGTGACAAACCACAGTCGTGTGAGGAGTCAAAGGATTTTTATAAAGCTTGCAGATGTCTGTTAGTTAAACAAGTTGGTTTTGTTACTTTTCACGTTAAAAGGAAAAATGACCTTTGCGAATGCTTGTGTTTCTCGTCGGATACATTAACGCAAATGCAGGAGTATGTAGTAATCAGAGCAGGACATCCAGTTGTTGAAAGCAAAGAGGCGATGGGTGAAGTAGCGAGTTTAATGGAAAATCGATAGATGGCATGGTAACTGTTGCCTTAGCCCTATTCATCAACGTCAGATATAGACCATGTCGTTTCCTTAATAACCTTGGGACCTGTAAGCACCGTCTCTTTGGTGTACGGATATAATCTTGGGCCACATTAACATAAGATATGTTCGCCGGTGGTTCTTGTACCAGTTGCTTGAATCCCCTAGTAATAAAAACTGATGCTGCATGACGTATAGCAGTTTTGATCGTAATCGATTGAGATACATCCGGATGCAATGAAGCTTTACAAACTCTGTGCTGCTCAATGCCCAAGCCGGCGCTGCGGTAACGTGTCGCGGGTTCGATTCCTATCGACCGACCACTCTGACTTGAGATTTTTATTGCTTTCCCCTTCTCACTGCGGCGTGGGTGAAAGTTGAAAGGAAAAACTAATTTATATTCACAAAACAGTAAATTTTATTGCAAGAAAAGCTTGGGATGTGTGACATCAAATATTACAAATAGCTCATTGTTTGCTATTTATAAAAGTAAAGATATGATAAAAATATCTAAAAAGCACCCCACGCTTATTTACAGTAAAATGTATTATTTTGTTAATATCAATTAGTTTTTATTTAAGACTTATTACAAAATTTTGAAATATAATGCATTAGCTGGCTCTACATCGCTATAGAACAAACTCTTCATACTTAAAAATTATTCTCTTTTTTAGTTCGCTTTGTTATAAAAGTGGCGTTTTTTAAAACTATAAATTATTAACTTTTAGACTTATGAGTAACCAGTTGTAGTGCTGATTGTCGTTATACATGTAATTTCATTTTAAGGGCATACTCCAATCATATTTCAATATACAAAAAATAATTTCTGAACCTGTCTGATGCAAAAATGAATTAAGCTACTTAGAAAATTAGGAAATGGAAATACGTGGAAATATGATTGTAATCTATAACGAAATATGACACAGTTGTTTAAAACTACTTTTTCCGAGAGAGATACAAGCAGGTATATGGGTAACGTCATCTCCCACGTGGTTACATGCACCCATTGGCGACCCATTAGGGTGTGAAATGTGACCTATTAATAGCCTAAATAACTAACCCATAGCGTAACAGCCGCTCGCGGACCAAGGTGTAGCGCCCGGTCGCTGCGTCCACCACCTCTGCCCATACAGGCGTCATGAGTGGGGTGCAGTATTGAAGGGTGGAACGTGGTCAGCGCTCCGAGCCTTCCCGGCCAGTTATGCGGTCTCCATGACCTTGCGTCGCTACTTCTTTATTCAAATACCTCCTCAATTGGCCCCTCCAAGACATAACGAGGCTGAGTGCACCCCGTGCCGCAAGAGGCAGGCGCGCTACCACAGGCTATGGAGGCAGTCTAAGAGCCTAAATAACAGGAGAAAAATAAATCTCATATTAAGCTACTCTCCGTTTGAATTAGCGGACGCAAAAATATTTTTACTTAGAGGCCCTTCCATTTTGCCTGGATCACGCCAGAAATTAACACATGCTTACTTCAGCTGGCCTTACATAAAGCGGGGGATTTCTTAATTTGAAATTCCATGAGCTATTTTCCAGAGCTTTTGTTAATTTCAGGTTAGAGGGAGAGGGAATCTTGCGTAATGTACCATGTAACAGTCTTTTATTACGATGTAGCGTTTAGTGTTGTCTTTTCCAATAAAGATCGCGCGCAAACACCTTTGTAGCACCAACAATTAATCTAGAACAGCTTCTTTTTGCATAAGGATGTATAACTACTCAATTTCGCCCGCCTCGGTAGCGTGATGGTTAGCGTGTCTGCCTCACGTTCAAGAGGTCGCGTGTTCGAATCTCGCTTAGGGTAAGTTATCCGGGTAAGGTTTTTTTCCGAGGTTTTCCCTACCCTGAGAAGACGAATGTCGAATAACTTAAAGCTCCATGGACCTTGGGCTCATTTGAGCATCATTTCACCCATTTCATTCATTCGTCCGATATGAAACAATGTTGGGGGACGTTAATTAAAAAAAAAAAAAAAAAAAAAAAAAAAAAAAAAAACTACTCAATTTCTCTTCAGAAATTACACTGTAGGCTAAGTGTGGAAGATAATGGCGATGTAATGCTAGCTTACACTGCTGAATTTGGTCGTACTGAAGACGAGTTTAGCGTGTGACGTGTGACGAAAGGCATGCGGGTTGCCTCAATGTAGGAAAGACAGAAACATATCTAGTGCTAATAACACAACTGACGTCTTGGATGTTGTAATATTAATGTGACTGTTTCCATTGCACAATTGGTCCCATGTTATAAACAATACATTTCGGCTGTATGCTATGAGAAAGTGTATAACAATTCTAGTTTATGTGAAGGGCAGTCATGTTATAAATTAAAGATAACAGAGCATAGTGTCATTTGGTCTGCAAATTAGGAGAAAGCCATGCAGAATAAGATTATATGGATATTTTCCGACACATTCTGCAGAACACTGGCTGCTCCTTTTTACCTGTACTGGCCAAGCTATTGTCATCGAGCACTACACCTTACTGAACTCTCCAGTTCGTACTCACAGCACTAATTGGCTTGCACTTTGTTCCAGTATGTCACACAGCTTGAAGTTTCCTTCCTCTGTTCTAATCCATCATTACAATGCATTCTTGTTTTTACTGTTCGGGCTACAGACATTGTGGCTGCTCTCTTCATTCTTTCTTTCTGTTTCAATGATCAGCTGAGAAATGTAGGAATAAGATTACTATATCTAAGCAACCAGAGCGACTTGTGAGACAAAGCATGTTTGAGAAGCTGTGGTATTACTCCAACAAACATATAACAGTGTGAAAATTAAACATCTGGCGCTCTACTCTGATACATTAGTATCATCTTCTGTATGTTTTAAATCAACATATTGGTCCTCAGTGGAGTAAATCGCTTAAAAATGATTTTACAAGGAGACAATTTATCCTGGAAAAATTATTACGAGAAGTAATGACAATAATGTAAATTAAAACATATTTCGATGGCTTCGCCATTTGATAGAGCAATAGTTCATAGTTTCACATTTAAGTTCAGCATTTTTAAGAATGCTTCATACAATTTTCACGATAATCTAAGCTCCTTTCACATTAAACAAATCATTATTTTTCTATTAAGTACCTAGCTCTAACGATGTTTAACATAACATTTGTCTACATATTTACTTCAGGAATAGATGGTATTTCTTGAATTTTCCCAGAACAGCTTATGATACATTCATTGTGATTGAATATTACATATTTGAACAATCAGAAAACCGCAAGAGATACAGAAACTGATACAGAAGGAAAATGTGGGGTTCATTAAACATCACAGTTCCTTTCAAATAAATTTTTCTCAAAGCGCTACTCGTTTTCAAAGTATTTCATGCTGAAGGCTTTTTAACAATTTTTAATTAATATAAGTGCTTTATTTCTATGTCTGTGAGTGAGATAAAACATGTGCATTATATAATGCTTGCTAATTATATTATAATTGTAATATTATTAATTTCATGTTAACATTTGATACAAATTAAACTATAATACAGAAATATGTGACTCAGAAATTAAAGGTGACAAGCCTTAAAATTTTCAATGTTGGAATATTCAGACCTATTCCGTTCATTTTAGACGCGTTACATCTATTTTACTACATCGTTACATTTATTTGATAGCTTTATAGAATTGAGATATTTGGGACCTAATTTACTGAAGTCTAGACAAGCGGATTCCTGATGGAATACGTGCAAATGGTTTCCCGGAAGCTTATATTGCAGGAATAGATGGTATGATACCTTGGGAATGGTTTCCTCCGTCGCACACGTGCGGTCAATTTAGCTAACGTGTGCTGACAAAGCCTCAGTCAGGTGCCATTGTCAGTTAGATCTTCATATTTAAGCCCCCGGTTTTTGATTTAGCGGAAACTAACGAAAGAGTCGAAACAGCGAGTCGAAGAGTCGCTGCGCGGTTTTTTTCCGACTCCACAGTTCTCGTTGCCTTCTACCGCTATCATAGAAAGGCGCGGAGAGCTCTGAGAAACCTAATATTGTTTACGGTGCACCCCTTCATGACGGAAAAATTGGTGTATGTGCACCAGTAGTGGAGAAAGAGTTATGGTGCCAGTTTTTTGGGTCAACAGTTGATGCCCGTACACACGAACTTCTCTTTTGTTTTATTTTAGATGTCACCTGCTGCAAAGCCCGAGAAATTGCCAGGAATGTGTTACTTCTACAGCAACATAAGAAAATAAGATTCACTAGCAGTTAACATTTCCCAAATCCCTGCATAACTCAAAGACGATTTGTTACCCCCTCTTTCTAACGCAACAAATTCAACATTTCCAAACCTAAAAAACTTAGCCGCTAAACATTTGTGTATTTCACCTGCAACAGTTTTTCTGAATTACTATTTAGCACACCAGGACTCATGTTACAGGAAAAGAAGTACACTTGATCTCGAAAGAGTGAGAATTCTAGTATTTTTGAACAAAAACTTATAAAAGTGGACTGTTTCAAAAACGCTTTAAATGTCTAACGTAGAGTTTAAAAATAAGTACACTAACGTTTTTAAATTCTGTCTCATTAACCATGTGCATCTAGTTCATTAATTTCAGCGACATTACACAGTTCCCCCAACTTTCTATTTTGTATTGAAACTAGAAATAGAAATGATGGTATCGAGTATTAAAATTTCGGGTATCGTGGAAAATATTATTATATTCATATATTATATTCATTCTTATCGAATGTTATTCACTGAAAACCATTAAGAGAATATACAAGATAAATACAGGCTGTATTCAATTTATGCTAAATAAAAACTTTCATAGCACTAACCATTTCCAAGGTATTCGGTACGTTTCAATTTTTCAACAATTTGAATTTAATCCTCCTTGCGACATATGCCACTCTTCTTCTAATTCTTGAACTGGTTTAAGTATATGTGTCACAGGTACCCTAAAGGAAGTAATTCAAATAGCCATTGTTTGTTAAAGGACACACAAAATGAACTGGCCGTGCATTCAAGGCAATCAAATGTGGCCATAGGACGGGGAGGGCCCACGTAAAATAAGTAGTGAGATGATATGTGTGGATGATGACCGTGTTACATTACACTACATTTGCATAGAGTTTTATTTATGAAATATAAGCTATAATACTGTGACACCGGTCGCGGTGCACAACAGAGGACGGAAAATGTCAGTCGTTTGAGAGACAAAGAAAGTGAAAAAAGATATAAAGGAGTGAGTCAAGGTTATGAGAAGAAAACAGTCGTGAGTTGTAACATCACGAAGGACCAAAGTCTGTGTTAACGTTCAGTGAGAGGGAACTGTGTATTTGAGTAAAAGTTTTGGAGGAAAATAAGGTGAGAACAAAGTAACTGTATTTGATTTTATCAGTTGTGTTCCATTACTAAAAATGAATAGATACATTTATCATACAAATAGCTACCAATACATCTATTCTACTGTTGAATGCCAATATAATGTGAACAGTTCTACACTATTCTAAAACTTTGAGCAAACGTCTTTGTAGCCAAATGGCAACATTGTGCATGAGAGGATTAACTTTTACTTTGTGCCTATCGAGGTTAAAGGTTAAAGTACAGACGCTTGCTTTCAGGAATGGGTTCTATGTGCTGCTGTTTTCTGCTATCTCCTAGAGACAAATACAAGACTCTTTCAAATACTTTTACTTTCCGTAGTTGTTAAGGCTACCATGAAAAGTTTGCTTCCATTTTCAACCAAAATGAAACGCGATATCCTCTATTCATATTTCAGCTTTATTATTTCCATTAGTTTTTGTTCTTAAAAGTTGTCGACTTTACCCTGAAATATTGCTTATATGGAAATTTAATATGTATGCGCTGAATTTCTTGATAATGGTGTGTTATATATAATATAAAACCTCACATCAATCAAAAGAGAATACGCCCAATTTTTCCTGGTAACTTCGACGGCAAAAAGGCCTCAAAAATGCCGAGTTATATAACCTGTCTTAAACCAGAAAGCTCCTGTCATAAACATACAGAAAGGAAGAAAGAGACAGTGAAACCGAACGCTCTTAGGCTGCTGATTGGATGAGGAAGCCCAGGGGAGTTTTCTTTTGTTTTTCATCGCACAGTAACCAGCCCTAGGAAGTATAGCACTGTATGTAGTTTTATAAGCATCGCTGACCACGATTTAATTTCGAGGAAAGAAAAATTTACATGCTTAGTCTCATTTATCAATAACAAGGCTGGCAAGATGAGCATCGAAGTGTTAAATGCTTGACCCCTACAATCACCCCTTCCTTTTTCTTTCTAGCCGGCAGGTATACATAGAGGTGGCGTGTGTGGCATTGGCATTGTGTTAGAAACCGCTCTCACCACATTGTTGACTCTAGTCAAACCTGATGTTCACAAAAGCAGTTCTATAGAATTAACATGTTTATTACCTTTGTTATGCAATTCCCATATGCTGTTTAACACATTTATATAGTCCCTATACTGTATTTTTAAAAATAAACGTTATAATTTATATGAAAAGTGTATTAAAATTGTTAAAGTACACATTTCACTACACAGTGGCATAGACATAATGATACTCCCCTAGTTTACATGACTGGTATCCCTGCTGGTCTGTTTTTAAATATTAGCGTATGAATGTCCTTCTGCAAACTAGATTGAACTTTAACGTGGAAGACATTGAAGATGTTCATCCGAAACGCTACTACATACACTGTCAATATACTAAACACTTGTTCACATTGTTAGGTGGTACCAAACTCGGCTAATAAGGCGCAGCTTGAGAAATGATTAGGCAGAAGCAGGCACAAATTCAAACCCATAATGTTTTGCTTTGAAGGTTAGTTCCAATCGCAGTTCATCGTGGACCACCAAAGGAGGATATGTAAATATAGCTTTAATATTAGTAGTTTCGTCTATGGCAAGGGAGAAATTATAAAAAAATATTTGTTTTCCCAGTACCGATTAAACTTTGATCGTTTACTCATGCTGCAAATCCAAGCCGCCACTGCACTGTTAACACTGCCAGGCGACTACAGCCAGAATCAACCCGTTTAGTTAGCTCTACCTGTCTGTTGCACGTAGTGGGGACGAGAGGGAGGGTAAATTCACACATATAGTGCCTTCCTGCCCAACCCCGTTCTATATCATAGATGGGGAGAACTGTCTCAATGAGTCACTTCCCCTACATTGTAGTTTTAAGCCCTTCCACTGCCTCACAGCGATTAGCTACCAGGCCGCACCTCCCACTATTGTCTGTCTACCTCAGAGAACTGGCCAGCCCTTCAAATTGTGTCAGTAAGTGGAGAGGGTAAATACACGATTGCACTGATATCATCCCTTTTCCCCATGCCTGATCTACATGTTGCATACACATACGTGCGCGCCACAGATACATGTATTCTAGTCCCGCTAATCTTTAAAGGAATGTTTATAAATGAACAACGCAGGCGCAGTTATACACTATTAACTTATTAATGTTAAATAATATGCAGCCTAACGTGCATTACTAACGAAACCCTTGTACTGGGCATTAGGTGTGTAAGTGCCGATATTTCGTGCGATGGTAGATTTAAATATAACGAACAAAAGGTCCAATATCAAATTCATGTATCGTGGAAGGTAAAGGAGATACTTGAAAACTATCAAATACATGCTCTGCACAGTCTGCCAACAAAGCATGATTGAAGAAGCAAATGTTTTGTTTACTAACACGGCTACTGCTACCAAGCACGCGTTCACACCTACAACGAGTGAAAGTAGAAACTAGGCCACTCCCACAAAACTGGTTTCACCATGTGTCTGTGTGTTTATCACTATTGTAAGTAACGAGGGGAGGGATGGTACTCTTTCAAGCCTTCCCAGCAGTATCCACGATGCTTGACACTCGTCAGGCATCGTGAATAAAAAATTTATTTTTCTAAGAAAATTTTTTAATTTATTTCGCATTTATTGTTAAGAAACAGAATATTCTCCAAAATATGAAAAATTCGAGAAAAGAATAACGAACGCTATGTATCACTTCTAAACTATGTGAAATTCATGCAAACTTATTTGTTCTGTATTGAACAAGTTTCTCATTTATAGCTAATAGCAGAAACTCTTACCTCTGACTATGTGAGTGCAGTTACAATTTATTGAACCGAGGGATTTTTGCGATACTAAGTGTGGCGATGAATGACATGACTTCTAATACCATCCCGAAGAATATATAAGAAAATTAGGGTTTATATTTTGACGATTTTAAGTTGCTATTTTATACACCTTTGCTACTTGTTACCTGCCAAAGCCACGATGATTTAAAATTCATAGTAGCCCCAAACGTTCCTACCTGTGTTGGTAACATGCACTGAGAAGCTTTCAGGTTTTATACAACAATGAAGTTCTGGCATTCACGGGATCTTGCTATTAACAGGGCTGATGAACGTTACTCCATAGGTGTGAAGAAGGTATCCCCCCCTCCATAACTATACTAGCACGCTTTAGTAAGAACCGGCTTTGCGCTTTGTTTTCCCCTGCTTTACTGCTTTCGAGGTTACGAAAGGAGGGGAATGTGTTGACACCTGATGACTAACGTTCGTCAGCCCTTTTCTATATGGTAAATACACCACGTATGCAGCATCTCTTCTGTCGGAAACAATTTTTCAATGTATTATGGTCAATATTCGCCTACCCGTACCCGTAATCCCATATTTATTATTTACTGCACATGGTTGGTAAAATTCCCTGTGCGATGTAAACATGCATGCTTAAAAGTGTTGCTTCAACACAATGAGCAGCATTTTGGATTAATTCCACACAAATGAAATATTTAAAGCTGAAATTGGCATTTTAATTTTGTTCTTTTATATCACACAGTCCTGGTGCATTTGTAATTCATAGATGCAGTGCTCCAATGCTCATCAGTTCGATATAAATGGCGCAACCAGCAACCGTCGTGTGCATTGGAACAGAATATGACGTCCATTGCTATGTAAATGTTATTCGGAAGTAGTATGAAAATGTATTGCCTTTTGATAGGCGTTATTCAACAAATACGATGACGCTTCAGTAAATATTGGCAGCCAGTTGGTGTGGATTAACATGACAATGAATGCATTGAAACAGTTACAGCTCCGAGTATTATTTTATAAGCCAAGCTCGTTTACAAATTCCATCCCAGTCACCTTTAATTTCTTTATATGCGTCAAGCCTTCATGTTGCTTTTGTCTTTTTTCTTTAGATAATTCTGTGACAACTCACAAGTCCAGTTGCTTTTAATGTCACTTTATTTCCCTTCAAATACTGAGTGAGGAAACAAAGTTGTATCGTTAACACAATTCACAATTGATCATGACCTTCTAACTCGCTGCTCTTCTTTGTTGACATAAACTTCACTGCGCATAGCTCTATTACTCTCTGTGATACAAACAACTGGTTCCGACGATACACTCGCTAAATTGGCTTACTTAAATCTTTCTCAATAACTGTTCTCGCTCAAAGCTTTAAAATTCACGCCAAAAGCCATCTTCTCTGGTCTAGACTCCCTTATATAGGCCAGGTGAATTACCGGGGAACTCTCTGGAAAATACACCTTTTCTTGAAATTTCTTCTAAACAAGCCAGCACTCGAAAGTTTCTCCAAACAGTCTAGAATCGGTCTTTGCTCCGGTTCGTCTATTGTTGTCCTTGTTTATCAACCGCAGGTTGTTAGCAACGTCTGGTGTGAAGTAGCTTCACCTAGAGCGTTTCTCGAAGGCGACCGGCGGCCGACCTCACAATTCTTTGTAATGTTAAACCTGACAATTTCAGGATAAATTAAATCAATTAGATACATGGGTCATTCAATACTTGGTGGTAATTATATTTATATGTGGCACTATCAGCGGTAAATCATACAAGCGCACTACAGCGAGAAAGAAAGAAGAGCATGTGATATGCGTTACTGTGAGTTTTAAGATGTATAAAGTATCTGCAGTAAGTTTAATTTGCTGACTGCTTTAATACATTTAGTAAATAGGAACAAAGATGCTTCATTACAATTCAGATTGCAAGAAACAAGAATGCTGCACAATGGCATGCAGTATTACTGGAAGTTTGTATTAGAGAGACTTCACCACATCGAAATCTGGTTTGGTGGGCGCATGCATTTCCAGAGAGGGAAGATATTCATAAGAAAGCGCATCTGGCAGATTGTGATCAACAAGTTAACCTTTTTACAGCACTGCTGGAAGAACACACAGATGGACTTACACTGAACTAGCAAGGACACTCACTCCACAATGAAATTATAAGATTTTATACACAATTATTTGCCCAATAAGAGGAACAGAATGAAATTACCACTCAGAAGTCGATTTACAAGGCTCCACATTAACACATGAGGCCTGCATTCGGAAGGTTCCAGATTCAACTCTCCTTGCCTGATCGCTGAACCCGTATCCTTGGGACTTGGGTTTCCTTGGCGTTGTGGGAATACTGGGGTGGTTCCTAATCTACCACGATTTATTTTGTATTCCATTTGTGTCTCATGTTTTTTTGTGTGCTTCTAGGTTTATTTCTTTCTCTACTACGTATACTAAGTAGGGAAAGTAGATATTGTATTCTACCCAACAATTGATGGCGAGAAAGAATTTAAGAAAAGGTATACGCGCGTGCGTGTGAACAGCATGGCTCAAAAGCGAAAATTCGATTTAAAACGTAAGTTGGTATTTAAGTTGCATATCTTTCAAGGAAGTGACACGAACATTCCGAAGAAAATTCCTTCACCCTAAACTACCTTTTATATGGAAAATGTTTCGAAATTTTGATTTTCTCAAAATGGCTCTAACGATTTTGATTAAAACGCTATATATTTAAGATATTTTTGTGGCAAATGAAATGTATATTTTGAATTTTTTTGGCTATAGTACATGTAGTCCTGTTTACGAGCACTGTTGCACAGAATTACAGGAATGGCAACGGAATAAATAAAAATTCGAGGTAATTGAAATGGATTTTACAAAAAGGGTTATAAACGAAGAAATATAAATAAGAATAAAACGGCAATAAAAGAAGGCTAAAGTGGTCTTATCTCTTAAACCGAGCAATGGCCAAAAACAATTTTGGAATGGATGACAAAGGAAAAGAGAAAAGGGATAAACTCCCGGAAGAATGGGTTAAACACGTATTGTTATGAAGAATGAAGAGATTCTTAAAACAGCTGACGTGGATCAACTAACAGGTTTAAGTTGGAAACATGATATTCTGTGCTGCAAAATATATACTTTCTTCTAAATTTCTAATACTTTTGCTATTTTAGCTACTTAAAATAAAATAAGGCACAAAACTTGAGTTCTCAACATTACTTTAGTCTTAATTAATGCAATATCAGAATTTTAAATCATTAAATGAACTGTTCAGCTTCATATAGCCGTATGAATTTAATCAAATGTAGTAGAGGTTACAATAAAATAAAACAATATCACTAAAACTCTACCTTTTAAACAAGTGTTACAGGCTGCGATACATGGTCAATTATATTGTAGTAGAACAAATTAATATATTTCAACTTAAATTATACAATAGTGTCCCCATGTTGGTAAATGTGCAACTGAATACCTATCATAGATGTGGCATAAATAAAAAGAGAATAAAAACCAGTGATACTGCTTTTCCAATCGAATGGAAGTGACAACTACTATGACATTTGATGCTTTTCTCAGTTCAGTGATCTAACTGGTCGTAAGGAAAGACAGTGATTCGGGTTGACTGACAGTGAAAAAGTTGGGAGTGATTCGAGGTTATATGTAGAGCAAAAGTTCGAAATGCGATCTCTTTCAATCACTGCCAAGCGAGCACTTTGCCCAAAAAAGTGACGTGATCTTTCGTTCACGGTGATATTAGAATAGTGATGCTTAGCACATCACTTATTTAAACAGGAATGAATGTTTTGAGTTTAGCAAAGGGTCCGCTGTGGTCCGACTGTGAATATTATAATTTAAAATCGAAATGTTGAATAAGCACCAAACTTTACGTTTAAATTAAACATCTTCAAGCACGCCACACGAAGATTTCCAAGAAACCATTAAACTATCCCGTGCAGAGAAACGGGTTTCTGATTTAACATAACCTTAAAAGCAGCTCTTTAGAATTATATTAAAATACCATGTGTTCAAGATGTTTACTTTGTGCGAATAGCACATGAAGTCCACTTTAATCGCAATTGATGTCTTGTGTAACTTTCAATAACCGGTAAATCATAATAGAGAGAGGGGAATGCTTACTACCAGAACACGTGGACCCTTTTAACCCTTTCATGCCTGGTGTGTATTATAAGATACATAGGCTTTTTTTCCTATTTGTACTAGTTTTAACTCCTTTTTACTGCTATATTCTTGTTATACTGTCTGTCACCAATTAAACATACATATTTGAGACGTTTTGGATTGTAAAAAATTATTTTTTTTACAATTTATATTGTAGTGTTTTTTACTTTCTCTACTGGTAAGTAGGGGAAGTATTGTATTCCACCCAAAAATTCGAAGTCGAGATTTCACCGGAAATACATGTTTTGAGGCCCCCTGAATCCAAAAAAAGCATTTTTAGAAAAGGTCCATGTGTGTGTCTGTGTGTCTGTGTGTCTGTGTGTCTGTCAGTCTATCAGTCTATCAGTCTATCAGTCTATCAGTCTGTCAGTCTGTCAGTCTGTCAGTCTGTCAGTCTGTCAGTCTGTCAGTCTGTCAGTCTGTCAGTCTGTCAGTAGCATAGCTCAAAAACGAAAAGTCGGTTAAAAACCAAAGTTGGTATTTAAGTTTAATGTCGTTCAAGGATGTGACACGAAGATTTTGAAGAAAATAGCCCCACCCTAAACTACCCTTTACATGGAAAATTTTTCGAAAATTTTGATTTTCTTGAAAATGGCTCTAACGATTTTGATTAAAATGTCATATGTTTTAGATATTTGTATGACAAATGAAGCGTATATCTTGAATTTTGTAGCTATAGCTCCTGTAGTCATATTTACTCTGAACGACTTTTGCATAACTGGTAAACCATTAGAGATACACCAAATTATACTATACAGAAAATGTAGATCTTGCTAAAATACACAATTTATGTCTCAATAAATTTTCTTGTAGGGTGAACCATTTCGGAGATATACCTTGTTATGTGTGTGAGTTTCGGAAAACTTGGAACTTTCGTGAAATGGGTCATCGTTGTTCATTTTTTTATAGGTTACGTGTACAAAGAGAACGGAATCTCAAAGCTTTAAAAGATTTGACTATCGCACAAAGCCTACTGTATTCCAATATTCCCCTTGCACCTACAAGGAAATAAGCAATAAGATAATTTGTACAAATGTTTATTTTAACTAACACGAAGAAGATATAGGAATAAGAGTTTGTAAGAATGGTTAGTAGAAGAGTAGAGAAAGTCATGTGAGTGCAACACATCAGATTTTTTTATAAGAAAAGAAGCAAAATCCATGCAACCGCAGTCAAATGATACCCCGTCATCATCCACGCGTGCCATCACACCGATTATTTTACGTGGGCCCTCCCCGTCCTTTACCACAGGCACATTTGACTGCGGTTGCCGAGACTCGAACTCACGACGTCAGGCTTTGAGTGCATGGCCAGCAGGCCAGCAGGCTGAAGGTGTCCCAGACCACCTAATCTAAACCGGTTTCGAATTAGAGGAAGAACGGCATAAGTAGCAAAATAATTCAGGCATGAAAGGGTTAAAATACGATTGATTCGAAATAGAGTTTTTGAGGCATTAGCCATTTTCGAGGTATTCGTTGTTATTGTTATGAATTCTTCAATGTTGTAACAAATGCTATTCACAGTTTGTCTTCTAATCGGTTAGCGTAGCACTAACCTTACCTTTAAGTCACTATTGTACAAACTCAGAACAACATAGTTTAACTGTTGAACTGAATCACAAAGGAACAACAGAGCGAGATAGCTTCGCGGTAACGTGTGAGGCTCGTATTCGGGAGGTTGTGGGTTCGATTTCCGCAGCCAACCTTCCTGACCCATGGGTTTTTAGGGTATTTTCCCAGCGAATGATGAGAAGCATAATTACATTCCACGAGTTTATTGTCCTAGGATTTCGTTTCACCTTCCTTTCAACCCAGTGTTTCAGGATTGGAAGTGTTGGCGATGGACGAGCTAGCGCTGCCGTGTGGGGACTTTATGCACTGCAGCTGCTATACTGCTTTGAAGTTTCCAGATCTGGGACCACTATCAAAACGCATGTGGCTGGTGGCTGTTTGGCGAACCCGAGTTTTAATCTTTAACACGCGTTAGGGACCCTCACATAGCCTAACTGTCCGCACGGGTGTCCTCAAACCCGTAGAGCGCTCTCATTCCCTCCGTTTCTCCCACGGCCTGACGTATAAGCTCAGTGTGAACTCTCCTCTGTATATACTGTACTTCTACCTCAACCGGATCACACTGATACTGAATTGCACTCGGCACAATTCAAAATCACTGTTTAACAGCCTATCTCACTCCTTCACTACCCTGGGTACGAGCGAGCCCCTTATATACTGCCCGGTCCACGGTAGAACCTTCGAAAACGAAGCTTTTGGACTCTAAACAAAGGAATTCTCTCGAGTCGTGTCCATTGTGTAGGTGGGCTATTGTCCGTCGAGGGCCTGACTCAATCCCAACCCCAGCCTTCAGCAACCGGTTTCACGATGACAATACTTTTGTTATTTTGAGATGCTGTAACCATTCAATTGTGCCAGTAATGTCGTGCAACGTGTGGAATTTTAAAGCCAGTATACAAGAGACACTTTTTAAATACTTTAGTACCAGTTCAAACTTATGTATCGTCGTTTTGTCTGCAACGAAATATGTAACTAAATTATACCTTCAAACGTTGGTGTGGATAATGGAATATGACGTATTAACAGCTGAGGTGTGGGACTTGGCACTTCCACCACCAGGAGATCCCCTGCCTATAGCCTTTGTCATGTATAACTCAGATGCTTCTAAGGAGTTATGGCATTGGATAAGCAACAAAAATTGTTCTTTATTAAATTTAAACTACTTTAAAATGACCCACTGAAATTATGGATTTTGCAATTTGAGTTGTACATGGCTCTTTTGAATCTAAAGCATTGTTCACTTTCAGGTATATTTGTTTACTCAGAGTCTGCACCCAGGCAACACCTACCAAGGCAGTACGCTCCCTGCATCAATAACTTGAAATCATAGAGGAGGTCACTGTAGTCCGCTTTCTGTTGATCACTAATGTCCAGTGAAACAGACATGTTTGTGTGTGACGATGTACACAGTAAGCCGCATCAGATACTAAATAGAATTGCAAAATACGTTTACTCACCAGAAACCCAGCTGCCGTTGAACCTGTGCGGTGTGAACTCGTGGCCGAGGATGTCTTGGAGCTTGAAGCGGTGACCTTTCACCCGCGGACCGTCATCCGGTGGTGTGAGCAGCACCACCGACGTCACGATCAGAGCCAGCACAATGACGATGACGAGAAGTGCGATCAGGATACCTCGCCAGTTGCGCTGGTTCGGGTTGCTGGACACCAGCTCCTGGAAAAACCAAACTATCGTCAATAAATTGTGCCTTATGAATTAGAACACCGCTTGTATTCTGATACTAGCGCAGGTTTTTGGCACAATTTATTATATAGTGATATAACATTAGAAAATGTTGTCTTGTAGATGAGTGGTAGAGCCAGTTACCTCGACTCAAATCAATTCGTCCTCCGTGGTGTAAGCTCCGGTTTTCGAGACCATCGGAAGAGAAGTAAAGCCAGTGGTCGCTGCCGTAAAACCCTCAAGCATGATCAAGAGCCTACTGATCAAAATGAACTAATTTTTCACTCTCGGTATAGAATGGGATGCTAAGAACATTAGTTAGAGAGCGTCTATAAAAAAGATTCATTCATAAAAACCATTTTTCTAGGATATTCAAATGAAGTGGCTCTTTCATTCAAGTAGTTATACGAAGTAGTCATCAATAACGTGATAAAGCACAACAAAACTAAGGTATTCATTACTGAAGAACTTCTTTCACCATCTTAATTACGTATGATAGTCTTCCTAGTAGAATTGGTCGATTAAGAACCTACCCGCGTTACCTGCTTGTTAAGTGTGTTGCATATCTATCGGGCGTTACTTCATATCAATCGCGTTGTTTACCTTATGTGATCAAGTTTTACTAGATTCCTCTAAAACTGGAAGCGTTAAACACTACTTTGAACCTCGTCGAAATTGATAGACGGTATAAAGGACGTCCCAAAATTAGACCGACAAACTTTGGGAGCTGATAAATTAGCGCTAGACGAGTTAATATCATAGATTACTGCCTCCTACCCAGTTTAACTATTTACGGCAAAATCAACAATACAAATTAGTACTGCATTTACTTACAAATTAGTATTACATTTATTTATTAAGAAACAAACACAGAGCACGTACACAAAAGACAATTGTTTACAGTGAATCACAACTTTACTATTCAAAATTAGACCGAAAATTTTTTAAACCAAATGGTTTGTGAGAGTACGGCAGAATAGCTCACGCCAATGCACTCTGTGTTAATTGCAATGGGCGTGCGTTCCAACATTTACTTTGAATAGTGGGTGGGAGACAGTAATCTGTGTCATTAACTCGTCTAGCACTTAAACGAAGCATCACAGCAAACAACTTTCCTTAACAAAAAGTGTTTAAAATAATGTTATCTATCAGCTCTCAAAGTTTGTCGGTCTAATTTTGGGACACGCTGTATAACGGGCCACTTAACCTGGTGTCTTCAAAAACATTTGGAAGCTCTTCAATGTACACTACAGTTCAGATCCAAGAAACTGATGGTGATCAGGATTAAAGTTATTTTGAACGGAAATCTACATGTTCTATTTTGATTTTAATTCAGTGTGTTTTGTATTATGTTTCTTTCCCTACCAATGCTAACAATACTACCGGTAATCCTAGCACTTACTGTGCCATTTATCTGCTTTAACAAAACAGATAAGTATTGTTAGATGGCAGTGTCTTTGACTGCAAGTGAGAAATGTTACACTATAACGTCACCGACACATTTCTACAGAATGACTTTGTTAGGAAATTTAGAACGTGCATGATAAAAACTTTGTTAAAATACATTCCTTTTTTTAACGTGGACATTTTATGAAGCGTGTTTGCTGTTCTTGATGCTTCACTGCGAAGACCAGATTGAAGCTTACTAGCTGTAATTTTCACAGTTCCTTTAATGCCTTTAATTTCCTCAATCATTTCTTTACATCTTCTTAATTCCCTAATAGGCTCATTAATAAAGATAATGATGAAATTAGCTTTTGAAATTAGCTAATCAGCAAATTCATTAGCTAATAAAATTAGCTTTTCTTTAAACCTCCGGGTCAAAATGACGATCGTTTCCTTATCACGTGATATGGAACAATCTATTTCTCCATAAAAAGCATTGGGTACTTAATGACTTTCCGCCAGAAAAATCTAAAATGCACTTATAGCGTATTGCAACTGAAGTTGAATCAGCGTAAAGTCTACGCATTTCATGTTCCTATATATATACATTCTGATTTATGCATTTCATTATAATTGCATCATTAAACACCAACAATGATATGAGGTACGATATTTATTTTATTTGTGGAGGCCACGAAGGTTTACTTATAGTTCTTCTGCAACACATTTATTCCAGTTATAGCATACATTAAATGATTTAGAAATAATTTTTCTTGCAATCAATCAGCCATGCATCAGACTTCAATCTTTTAAAAAAAGCTGTTATATTTTGTGACTCCAACGCAGCCATACAAGCTATTTCAAATTTTAAATATTCCTTGAGCTCAAGAGGTACAAATTAAAGAAACACTTGAAAAATTAGAGAAAAACGGCAGAAACATTATTATTCAAGGAATCCCATCTCACAGTGGGATAATTGGAAACGAGAAAGCCGAGTATTTAGCAAAAAAAGGGAACTGAGATTTTAGACTGCAGCAAAACACAGTTATCATTCCATTCAGCAAAAATTAATATTAAGGCGATCTCCGAGGCACAAATATCACAATATACTGCCAATATAACAAAAATAAAAAATGGAAAGAATTACTAACAAACAGAAAAATAACATCTAACCTACAACAAAGTAAAACAGTCGTTACTTTTCGAAAAATAACACAACACAAGTGTCTAGCAGAACTTTGCACCAGAGATATGTAACCTTCTCTCTTTGGAGGGACAGAGAGTCAGTATCCTGTGACGGACACAAACAAGAAATTCCATCACAGTTTCGAAGTTGTAACTTGAATTTTCTGGGAATGTCCTCAGAAGATCTCTTCATTCTGGATGAGTTTTGCATAAATGATGAATAGAAGACACTAAAGCTTAAGTACTAAATAAAAAATGTGAATCTCATTAAAACACACAATTTATGTCGGATACTTGTTTTTCTTTTGAGTGAACCATTTTCGAGATATTGTTTCTGGCCTTGCAAAGTGAAGGGGATTTCAAACACTTCGTGCGATGACAGGTGAAAACGGTGTGACGGCTGCTGAGTCATATTTCTGTAAGCAGAGCAAGTCCAAGGTGATCAATGGTTTAAAATGTGCTTTTTGTGAAAGTATGTTTCACAATAGCTGCACGAAACTTGTTCATAATATGAAATTTGTGGATGAAAATTCAGTTCAATGTTGTGAGAAAACCAAGGAGGATTTTAGTATTTGTGCTTCGTCAAATGCTCACTCTTCGGAAAGTGATAATTTCCTAGAATTCTTACAGGAAATTAGTAGTTCTACAATTCAATCAATCAGTGAATCAATTAGTCAATAAGTCAGTAAATAAGAAAATACATAAATGGACAAACAAACAAATAGATAAATAAACAGACAAATAACTAAATAAAAAGTAAATAAGTAAATAAATGAGTAAGTAAATAAATAATATGTTTATATTAAACCAACCAGAAGACAGATAAGAACTGAGATTTCATCGATTGATGCTGAAGAACTTTTGCAGGTTAGTATCAGTTTGATAATGAGATGTTAAATTGGCATGGAAGCAGATGGGGAGTATATTCAAAACTTCCTATGAACACGGTAAAACAGCCCCTACAATCACTGAAGCATGATGAAACCAGTGTATGAGCAAGTGGTGTCGGTGTACCTACTCCGGTGAAATGAACAACAAGAACGTCTATTGTATCATCCTATTCCCAAGAAATATGTTGGCACATGAATATTGTAATTATTTCCTGTAAATGTTAGCCCACGTTGCACATGAATTCCAGCTGTTGTTTATTTTGTAATGGTATTTACAATGCTATAGACACTATAAACTTTTGTAAGCACAATTCTCTATTAAAACGCATAACACAACACAACACACACGCAGCTCTGTCTAAATCTACATACATACAAAGGAAAATACCTCCAAAGTTGTTTGCTCTCTCGTTAATATCTTTAAAATATGATTAATACGTACGTAATATATACTTCTATCCACATTCATGTTATGATAATGGTGATATTTGAACATTTATATTTCTATCGCAGACCTTTGCTAAGCGTATTATTTTGTTGGGAACTACAACTTGGTTCATTTAGCGACAAGAGGGTGACAAATTCAAATGGCGGATGCAAAGGAATGTGGAAATTAAAGCGTCCACCCACCTTTATGTAAAACAGAAAACAGATGCGACTCGGGCAACAACGGCCATACCACGTAACTTCTGAAGGGACGAATTAAGAGAATGTTGAAATCTTTGAAATTCCAACGTTGAGAGAAGAGAGCCAATGCTGGAAAATTTCACAAAGTAATAAAACACATTAATGAGTACATTTTCAGCCGTTAAAGAAAAATATAAGTTTGAATTTAACAATTTAAGGATAAGATACGGTGATGGTGTTATTATTATAATGATTAATGAAGTTAAAGGTTTTAAGTATAGATCAAAAACAAATATTTTATTTACAGTTTTAAGGTTTAAATAAGCCAGATGTAAGAATGATTACAGAACAACGTATAGCAGCATCAATAATTTTTCATATGTTAGCAGTAGGAATTTTAAATTCTTCAAAAGCTTACAACGGACAGCATAACTCAAAAACGAAAAGTCGCTTAAGAACCAAAGTTGGTATTTAAGTTTAATGTCTTTCAAGGATGCGATACAAGATTTTGAAGAAAATTGCTCCGCCCTGAACTACCCTTTACATGCAAAATTTTGATTTTCTTCAAAATGGCTGAAACGATTTTGATTAAAATAGCATACGTTTAAGATATTTTTATGACAAATAAAGTGTACATTTGAATTTTCTGGTTATTGCCTATGTAGTCTCCTGTTTATTCTGGATGACTTTTGATAACTCATAAACCGTAAGAGATAGACAAAATCTTACTATACAGAAATGTAGATATTGCTAAAACACAAAATTTATGTCCCAATAAAATTTTTTGTAGAGTGAACCATTTCGGAGATATTCCTTTTCATTTGTGCCAGTTTCGGAAAACAAACTTTCGTCATTACCTAAGAATATTTCTACTACTTAATTAAGTGCAATTGTATTTGTTTACATATGTTTCCTTATTTTCTCTTCTTCTTTAAATGAATTGATATAATCGTGTTAGTTTGTTTTAATACTACTATGGTTTTCTGTTGTTTCTAAATCATTTACATCTAAGATACTTGATATTTAAACTTAGTTCTTTTTAAATAACCCGCTTCCAAGTAATTCCTGCTTCATAGATCACGTTTATTAAACACCTTGTGTTGTGGCAGTAGTTATATTACCAAATACACCTACTTTCTCAGCTATTGTTTTCATTAGCAACCATCACTGCTGACGAAATTAAAATATTTACATTTTGAATTCTTGAATCGAAAGAGAAAGTTTGGAACGCTTCCTCCAGCTACATAGATGTGTCAGACCTCTTAGGACAAATGCATACAGATGACCCCCGACTAGCAGTTGTCATAATATTCGACGTCGTGACGCCGGCCACGCATCAAAGAGAGCCGAGCGCGTCTACCTCATCCCACTACTCAGAGTAAACAATTAACAATGGAGCGGGCCAGAACAAATACCGATTATAAACTGTTCGAGAAGCTTTCGACTGCCGGCTTAGATAGTTGTGGAAATTTCGAGAAAAGGTGTATTTTCCAGAGAATGTGCCGGCAACACGCCTAAGCTATAAAAGCAAGACAGCGTAGAGTCAAGCCAGTTTTAGTGAGCTTGAGTGCATCGTCGGAAGCAGTTGTTTGTGAGACAAAGAGAGAGTATTAATGAAGTGTGTTTCTAGAGGACAGAGCAGTTGTTGTGCGCTGCAAGGTCACGATGAATTGTAAATTGTATTAAAATAGAAATAGAGAACGGTGTTTTTGTGATTCAATTTTGGAAGGGAGCTAAAGTCACACAAAAAGTAACTGTCACAATTAGTTCTTCATAACACGAAAAAAGGGATTGAAAATCCACGGTTCAATCTACATAAAACCTGCAGCATTAATGGACTTGAAGAAGCCATACCATATACTCGCACATTACACAGGTACTAGGATTGTTGATTACTGTACACCTTGTTGTAATAGGGTGTGGCTGACACACATCGTGTGCCTGCAGCTGACCGCTTCTTTGTTGATGTCACCACTCCCTAACGGTCCAGGAAGGGAGTCCTGTCAAATGTCCAGCGCCGGATCTCCCACCCATGGACTTCTGTTTGTCTGTAGTGCTTAACACCTGTTCATACTACATAAGCACTACAGGCGGTGAACACAGATAATAGATGAATTTAAACAAAGATTGGGAAAGGAATTTTGGGTAGCAACCCAAGACAACTGGTAATGATAAGAGTGCTAAAGAATATAATTGTTCAGTTTTTTGTTAGTTATGTTTCTATGAAGCTTTAATTTCAAATTATATATTATACCTATGGTAAACAGTTCTACAATTCAGTTTAAACATACTTTAAAACAGTGGTTTTAAGCAAAAAAAAAAAAATGTGTTGTACTCACATGACTTTCTCTACCCTTGTACTAACCATTCTCACAAACTCTTAATCCTATAACAGGTTGAATCAGAAACTGAAAAATTCAATGCCCAAGCTGGGATCTTCCGCTTATTGAGCGGCTGCTTTCTAAAACTGACATAAATAAAAAGGAATATCTCCGAAATGGTTCACTGTAGAAAAAAAAAATTATTTGGACATAAATTGTGCGTTTTAGCAAGATGTTTTGTAAAGTAAGATTTGGTCTATCTCTTGCGGTTTACCAGTTATGCAAAAGTCATCCAGATTAAAGAGAAATACGTGGGCTACAGCCAGAAAATACACACACACACACACACACACACACACACACACACACACACACACACACACACACACACACACACACACACACACACACACACACACACACACACACACACACACACACACCCACACCCCACGGACCTTTTTCTAAAAGTGCTTGCTTTGGATTCAGGGGTCCCAAAACATATTTTTCCGGAGAAATCTCGACATCGAATTGTTGAGTGGAATACAATACTTCCTCTACTTTAAGCAGAAGAGAAAGTAAAAATGCTTAGGTTCAATGCTGGATAGCGTTTTTTCCGAGAAAAGGTATGGAATTGGGACCCTTGGCATTAGACGTATTTTCCCTCTTTTTATGTTGGTATTGGAAGCCATGATGCCACTGCAAATTACCTATGATGCGGAGAAGTTTTGTGAGCTGTACTGCATGTGCTGCTTATCTTATATCTATTTTTCTCAAAACTAAAGTTTTTCTCTGCAAATAACCCATTTTCTCAGGAACTATTGGAGAGCCTTGTAACATGGTACAGCCATGGAAAAAATTATTGAGCTCATCAGGTCATTTTCAAGTCTCACATCGTGTTGTAGCGAGGTTTACACAAGTCGATATTTCCAAAATGCAGCCTGAGTTCATTGATAATAATCTGTTCCATTTGTTATCATCTGTCGGACGCATAAATAGTTTATTTCTTTATCAGCAACAAATACAAATGCGAGTGGTGATTCACACTGCCTATTTGGTGTCGGACAGACGATAATATATCTGATTTTACGTAAGTTAGTTAACTTTTCTTTCATTTTTTGAGGGATTGTTTTTTTGAAATGCTAAGCAATATTGAATTGAGCCGTTACTTACAATGAAAATAATAAATATGAGCTTCGTTCTTGTTTAAAACATGGAACAGCCTATGAACAATGCATGTTAAAGATATCGACTTGGGTAAACCGCACTACAACACGACGTGAGATTTACTCTGTCACATATTCTGCTCTTCTAATGCCCTCAATCACTTTTTCTATGATTATGCATAAATTTCTTACATAGTTTTGTAACATTTAACAGAAGATTATTTTCCTAAGTCAATTGGAGAAAACTTTGTCGCTGAAAATTTACACAAATTTGTGATAAAAAAATTATAGTATTTAACTTAAAATATTACATTATGCCCGTGTGTTTTCCTTTAGTAACCCATTAACTACCAACTTTTTTTTTCTTCCATCTGCATTTATTTTTGGGTTAGTTGATTGGCGCAGAGAGTGGGAAACGGAATGAAAAATAAAAATATGAAATAATTTTTAAATAAACGGTTTATTTTATTCGATCCCCAAATGAGGATCATGACTGATGCCACTCTCTTTTACATTTTATTTTATCTTTTGTGCCAGACAACAACATTCAATATGGAGGCCCACATTGCACACAGAGCACTGCTTCCTTACATTTTGCTTGCAAATTCCACATTTTCTTTGTTACCTAAATGCTGTGCGCTCAATCATGTGTCCAGTTTCGGAAGTCCTTAGTTCAACAGGAACACGTGAGGTGGAGGCCTTCGGGTATGATGGATGTCCTGCCCTTTTTGGATCCGAAGCGACTGGTGATTGAGCAATTGCCACCATCCTTCTGAATTGAAGTGGAATATTTTCATTTGCGATGCAGTAGATGACGTGGACATTGGCCAATGCTACATCTATTGCTTTAGTGAATAATGGAAAGTACCACTTTTTACCTCGAATTTTCACACGCTACTTCTGGACATTCCTGTCTAATTTGTCCACGCCTCCCATATGCGTTTTATTTCCAGATATCTACTGCGGCTCATACATTGCCGTATGTACCTTATATCAAAGTCTTCATATTCATTCCAATATAACTGTTCCTGAGGGACAGCAAGGTATCCAGCGAAGTGCAGTAGGTATGCCTAAGAACTTCTTTATGCATTCATTAGGCAACTCGAAGCTGGGATTACTCTTTTGTGTAGCATACTAGACAGTTTCATTGACAAACTCAGCACCGTCGTTGGGGTGAGGCAGTCGGGCCCCAACTGTCCTTTGTTGTGCGCCGTACCCGGCGTCACAATATCCAGACACATTCAGACTCTCGCACTTTAAGACTCTAGGGAGGGTGGGGAATAATCCTGGCTAAAGAGAAATTCCCACCCTTTAGCCAAGAATCGAAACCAGTGCCTCTTGCTTTGGAAGCTAGTTTGTGAGATTCTTAGCAGTATTGTGTTAGGGAGGCTTGAAATATTCTCACGTTTTCAAACGTTTACGCACAAACACGTGCAATGTTTGCTGTACATTTTATAAGCATAATTTTGTGTTATATGGATAATACAGAAGCATTCATAATGCATGAAAACCTGTGGCGCATTTTCTCCAGTGAAGTGTGTATTATTCTGCTGTGTATACCATTAACCGCCACTACGTCACTATTTACCCACCCTTGGTGCTACTGCTTGAGGCTAAGCAGGTAAAGGCGCTATGTTGACAAACGCTCTTCTAGTGTCTATTGTTTCCGCATAGATTGCTGCTCACAGAATGCGCCACTGTAGTACTGGAGTGCGTATACCAAACCCGTGCAGTGTTTACTGTTACAGATGAACGATCTGTGAAGTGTTGGTGCGGAGATCTAAGACACCTTTCAACCTTCTTATAACGCTGTATGCTTGGACAAATAGCTCTCATTTGTGTTTAAGTAACAGCTTTCCTTCTGTATTTGAAATGTTGACGTTGCATGTTGAAGTTCTCTCGAGCGGCATTTATTTACCTTCTCCTCCAAATATACAGTATTGTAACAAATGAGAAGTCCAGTTACCTTTAATGTCACCTTATTTGTTTTCTAAAACTGCATCATAAAAAACACAGTCATCTGTTTTATCGCTAACACTGCAATTCGTCATGATGTTGCATACATTGACTAAAAAGTTTCTGAACCTACAACTAGGGAACTACTTCAAGCCTAAAAACAAAATCTGATGTGTTGCACTCACATGACTTTCTCTACTCTTGTACTAACCATTCATACAAACTCTTATTCCTATATCTTCTTTGTGTTCGTTGAAATAAATATTTGCAGAAATTGTCTTATCTTTTTCTAGCTACACGGACAATACGAGGATACCTTGAGCGATAATGAACTCTTAAAACTTTGAAATCCCGTTCTCTTTGCACCATTAATATATAAAAAATGAATAACGATGTTCTATTTCACACCAATAATAAGGTAGATATATCTCCGAAATAGTTTACTCTACAAAAAATATTTAGAGATAAATTGTTTACTTTAGCAAGATGTACATTTCATTTGTCATAAAAATATCTCAAACATGTGGCACATTAGTCAAATTCGTTAGAGCCATTTTCAAGAAAATGAAAATGAAAAGTACGGAGCTTTTTCTAAAAAGTTTTTTTTTTTTTATTTTTTTTTTTTTTTTTTTTTTTTTTTTATTCACAAGGCTTCAAAACATATATTTCTGGTAAAATCTCGACATCGAATTTCTGCTTTACTATAGGTAGTAAATAACGTAAAAATTGCCCAGACACCAAAGAATCCTTCAGTTAAAAACATTCAGAAATTTAAAATCCCTCACAATTAGCTGTAATAATTTTGATTAAACTGCCTCCTTGGTCTGCTGTCTAGCATGCTAACCTAGGATTCGCTGCTGAAATATGGGTATTTTTCTTTATCCTAGATTATTGCCCATCTTCCCTTGAGTCTGGAAGTATGAATGACGATGAGTTGTGTGTGTGTGTGTGTGTGTGTGT
This sequence comes from Tenodera sinensis, assembly GCA_030765045.1. Classification (NCBI taxonomy): domain Eukaryota; kingdom Metazoa; phylum Arthropoda; class Insecta; order Mantodea; family Mantidae; genus Tenodera; species Tenodera sinensis. The sequence continues at coordinate 55,618,824 of CM060972.1, forward strand.
GTGTGTGTGTGTGTGTGTGTGTGTGTGTGTGTGTGTGTGTGTGCATGCGTGCGTGCATGTGTGTGTGTGAATTTAATATTAGTACCAAAAGTAACACAAATCCAAAAGATTATCAACACCGTAAACGGCCGCGCCGTCGCGGAGTAGTTAAACCACTCGTTTCTTACCAAAGCGGCCCGGGTTCGAATCCAATAGTTAATGATGCCCTCAGAGATAAAAATCCAAAGGATTGAGTTCGGGAGAACGTGCAGGCCATGTAACTGGTCCTCCTCTGCCTTTCCATAGTTACATATACATACACACATAATGATAATGTTAACAGCAACCCAACAGCTCGCTTAAGGTGCTGGTAAAGTGAGTTAAGAATGAAAACTTTTTTAAAAAATAAGGGCGCTAAACCCTCGAGAAGTATGTATTTGATCTAGTTGTCTGTTACAGTATTTACGTTTGTAAGTGTGGGCCATTTCTAGCTGCTGCAAATGCGATTATTTCTTTATGTTTTATATATATGTTTTATATCTATGTTTTATATATATGTTTTATTTATAAATCATGTTCTGCAAACAGAAAATTGTATTCAGTGAGAAGGATTTGTAGGAGTTTTAGCTGTTATTAGGTATTTACTACACTTCTGCACCTTCAAATCATTATCTTTAAAAATGAAGTTAAAAACGTCTCAAATAGGCATTGAAATAGTGTGAAAAATTAAGTATTTCAAATGGTGTATAATCATAATAGTCCAAGCTTAACTCTCGTTTGTGTATGTACCGATTGTAATGATACATTTTCTGTCTAGAAAAAAAACAATGTTTTAAAAATTGCTTCAAGTTATTGTATATCATAATTATGAAATATGTTACAGTTGTGCCAGTTAAGTTGAACTTCCTAATTGCTTCCTATGTATCAATTTATTATCCATACTAAATTTATTACATTTTTGGTGGTAAGGTAACTGAGCGCAGGCGGTAAAGTCTGTGGTTCGCACTCGGGTAGTCACGGGTTCGACCCTCGTGAGGGCTCACTCTGGCATGAGATTTTCCGTGGTTTCCCCATGTCGAACTTCATACCACGCTTTCCTTTCCATCACTTGTCTTCATTCCATTTCATTATCATCTTTCAGGTGTGCTTTCATGCGAATACTGTAGGCAGTGCCTGACAGATGGCGCGGATGCTTGCGCATGGTAACTGCTGTTCACGGCGTTAGGTGACGTTTGGGCGGCCGCTGTCCTCCGTCAACACTTTTAGGGACTTCCGCACGTCTTTGTGGCCTGTTTACTTGAGACGCTGTGGCACCCTGTGGTTCCCGCACTTCATCCCTGCCTCCTGAGGGGATAGCCACAATAGACTTCAGTTGGCCACGGTGCGCTAGACGTCTCCCTTCGTGTTTACCCTATACTCTATACCCTACTGTGGTGAGGTATTAATATTTAATCACAGAATGCAAGCTTAAAAAACCTATGTTTAACAGGATGGGTATATGTATAAATTTAATTAGTGATATTTCGAATGCCGAAGTATATGTGCAATTACTGTATCATAGTTTGTTCTCCAAAGTTACACTAAGGTGATAAAAATTGGTGTTGGTGGCTTAAATTCACCTCTCCGAGTTGCTACCCAGTAGACAACAATGATCTGCATTTAAACAACGGGGCGTTAGTTCATTAGCATGGCATAGGTTGCCAGAATGGCAGGCTGTTAGTGCCGATGTTCGATATTCCCTAACCAAAAGTAAATACAACAAACACATTATCCTATTCTCCCCTTTAGTTCACCTGCTATTTTCGTCGCATTGGAGTACGCATTGGGGACCTAATTCGCTGTAGTTGGTGTTGATACTAGAAGAGACAATATTCGCCTACCTGGGCTCAACAGTGTGATTATTATTGTCATGATCATACAGGGTGTCACTGAAATAACGCTGCTTTTCACAAAACGTCTAATCAAATTACCTTAATACTACACTTCGGAAACTAACCTCCGTTATAGGGTAGCGGGAGGAGTAGTGGATATAGCCCAGTGGTTTCTTTTTTTTTTATCACCGTGCAGCCTGTTTTTAGAGTTTTTCCAACCCTACTAGTCAGAACATCAAACTTCTACACGTTCGCTCAAAATAACCTTACTCAGTTTGCAAAAAAACTGGGATGGGCCATTCAAAACAGATGTATGGTATGCTGACAATATTTTGCTTTTCCGTGACACTCAATGCTCGAAAAACTCAGGAACCTTTCAACAAATTTCATTGGGACAGTTCATCATCTGCTGTTATTGAGATAATTTTATCTTTGAATATATTTATAAAAATTTAAACTTTATTACTTTCTGTACTATGTATAGTAAGGACGACGAAATATTGCATTCCACCCAAAAATTCGATGTCGACACTTCACTGAAAATGTATGTTTTCAGACCCCCTGTATCCTGTGTGAGTGTCAGTCTGTGTATCTGCCAGTCTGTGGAGAGCATAACTGAAAAACGAAAAGTCGGTTAAAAACCAAATTTGCTATTTAAAGTTAATATCTTTCAAGGATGTGACACGAAGATGTTGAAGAAAATTCCTCCACCCTAAACTACCCTTTACATGGAAAATTTTTCGAAAAATTTTATTTTCTTAAAAATCGCTCTAACAATTTTGATTAAAATGCCATATGTTTGAGATGTTTTTATGACAAATGAAATGTGTATCTTGAATTTTCTGGCTATAGACCATGTAGTCCTATTTACTCTGGATTACTTTAGAATAACTGGTAAACTGTAAGATATAGACCAAATCTTACTATACAAAAATGTAGATCTTGCTAAAATACACAATTTATGTCCAAATACTTTTTTTGTAGAGCGAACCATTTAGGAGATATGCCTTGTTATTTGTGTTAGTTTTCTGTCAAATGGAACATCGTTGTTTTTTACATGTTAACCGTGCAAAGAGAACGGCATTTGAAAGCTTTAAAGGATTTGACTATCCCACTGTATTCTCATATTCTCCTTGTACCTACAAGAAGAGACATTAAGATAATCCAACACATCAGATAATTTTACAATGAATATGTAATACAATGTTTTATTTTAAACTAAATAAATTGTCATACTTAAACCACTTGAGTAAGTTAGTGGCGTTTATTATCAAATCCACACGCATCGAAATGTTATGCGTCACAGGTTTGAATGTGACAAAGTATGTATTCGCTCAATGTATAGTGAAGATTCAGTTTTCCGTAGTTTAGGAAACAGAAAAACGAAACAACTGAAGCCAGCATTTTAGATTTAAAACACTGCTTACAGCTATTTTCCTAATAATGCACATTATTATTATCATCCATTATAAGCTAAAATAATAGTAATTGCTTTTAATGCACACATAAATAAGCCCTCCTGTTCATTTTTCTAAAACATTTGCTTTGTTTTACAGGTTATCGAATTGAAATAAACAACTATATCTGACATCCCAGCGACCAATGCTTATACCTGTTGCATGAACTTGTCACCTGCCCTTCCCTTCCCATTCACTTTTAGTTACACCAGGCGATACCTACCCTAGCCTTCCGTACATCCAAATATGCCCAGCATTCAATCAAGGCGAGAATGTGCGACGTCGCGTTACCACATTCCTCTTACAAATTAAACTTTGCATAACATTTTGACATTAATTTTGACCACGTTCTCTCGAATTAAGATCAACATGCATTATACCATTGTGCACACAATTGGCGCGATAGTTACTGAAATAATAAGCAATTTTTATCCATTCGTCAAGAAGCTAAATGACTCACATAATTTTTTTAGACAAAACGGTTCTCTAGTGACAATTATATTGGACATATTTGTTACACTTATCAAGCAGAATACCTGGTTAAAGTGCGGCCGAAGCACTGATGGTCAATTTAGCCAGCTACATTACAGAAGTAAGATTATTTTGAAGCAGTAATTTTGAACGCTTGTTTTCTGGAAAATTTCTTGGAATACTAAACAACTACTGCTCATACTTATTAATATGGCTTATAGCAAAGGAGGTTAATGCTTATCCTCTTCCAAAATAGTAGCATAATTGCTATAAGTGGGGAACAAAAATTCAAGCTCCCTCATTATCATGCAGCAAAGATTATAATGCATGGAGAGTAGAAGGCGCTGCAGCAAGAGATTCTTACGTGTTCTGGATTGGTTTCATTTACCAAATTCTTATACCGGGCTTCTATGTATGTCATTACGGGCCAAAATCACTAGCATAGGTTTTTCTGAATGAAGCATTTTGCTGTTTTCTGTGGGTTTTGTATTGTTTCATATAGTGACGTTATATTTTAAAATGTAATTCTATAAAACCAGAATATTCAGAACAGAGTTTGTTTTAGAGATACAATGAAATTAGCTTAAGAAATTGTACTGGATGCTTAAGTAAACAGGGATCTGTGGTGTGATTACTAGAGGAACTTTTTGGTCAACATTCGCGCAAAAATTAGCTTGTGTATGTCAGTGCTGAGCAAGATCAGATGCTCAATTGTTTCTAGCAGTACTCTGTGACGTTCGGCTCTTTAAATCATTTTATACTTGTTTTCAACTTTGACACAAGCCATGACGAAAATATAACGCAGTCCCATCATTCTGTAATATAACAAAACTCCAGTCGTTATTTTTTTCTCACTTATTTTCCTCAAAAACATTTGCACAGATGCTCTTCTCGTTAAGACAGTCTTCGTGATATTACAACTCACAACTGTTTTCTTCTCGTAACCTTGACCCACTGCTTTGTTGTTCTTGACCTTCTGTGTCTCTCAAAACTAACCCTGACAATACAATCACTCGACACCCATTAACTGTCTAGCTACCTTCCTTCCGTCCACACGCATCCGACACATCACACACACCGAAACTAAAATCTGACGATTCATGTCGGTAACTGACTACTAACTTCTCATCTCGCCTCGCCTCCTTATATAGCGGGGATAACATGACAACATGGATCTTTCTCGAACTTCACTTTATCTGGAACTTCTACAAATACGCTGGCCACTGAACACTTCGCGAATAATCTCGATAACATTTCCTGTTGTTGCTCTGATTGTTGTTACGTGTCCACAAACAATCGCGCGAGGTAGCCTGACCTTCAACACCTTTGTTACGCTTGCTTCCGACCATCCTTTGTTGTGCACTGCGGCCGGCGTCACAGTAATGTAGTTTAGGATAGTTCCATGAGAAATTAAAATAATCTTGGGACCACAGCAACAGGCCAATATATTTGCCACGATTAACCCTCTCACATGAAATCTCACATAATTGGTTTTTGTGTTGTTGAGTGAAAATTAAAATGGAAAGTTTGTACTTTTTGCACCTATTCTACTTAAATTAAAGCGCCTTTTTTGAACTTTTGGACCTAAAATTCCTAGCTCTTGATATTACTTATTTGGAGCTCAAAACTGCCAAATAAAATACTTTTTTGTTTTATGATCTACATCTTTAAAGTTTGAATTTCCTTAAACTATTATATTATTACTTGGTTTATCTGCTTCTACATTACTTTTACCGTTGCTTCAGACATCAAACTAGTGACAAGTATGATTTTACAACTGAGATTAGGAGAAATTAGCAGACCATGAACTGGTGAACAGACAGTACGTTGTCAAAGGCTGTTCCTGATTATTTTCCCTTTGGTCGTCAGAAGTTTGAGGTCAGCTGTGTGCATCACATGGTTTTTGCTGCTGTTCTGACATTTGTTTCCTCAAAGAGGGGACATTCAAACGCGGATACAACCACAACTCTCGGTAAGCAACATAAATATGTGCATATGCATCCCACAGATATGCATGCAGTACTCCACAACATTTGTATCCGAGGTGGGACCTGTCTTTCAGCTCTCGTATTCATCAAATTTTGATTTGTGGGAAAGGCAGTGTTGCGAGCTCTCGCTGTTTGCTGTCTATTGATTGCAACATAAAACACATACAGAGAGAACAAATAGCAGTGCAACACAGTCGGAATAAAGCATCAATAAAGGGCATATGCCAGCCTGTCTACTGCAACCACATGTTCAAACTTCTAATGTGTTTGCCTGGAAGTTAATCTCAGTTCAACCATCTCAAAAATCTTCAGTCATAATGAACTTAGAACCTCAGTTCATCTCATCTTAATCTAAGATCAAATCCAACTGGTGAATTGAACTTAGATCAGCGGAACCGTAGAAAAAGTTTTAATCTTATGTCAGAAAATGAACTAAAATCAAAATATAAATACATTGTATAAAACATACCTAAGATTCATCGAGACTCAGTTCAACTTTGGTCTCAGTTCATAATATAACCTTTGACAACGTCGTAAAACAGCTAAAAATTGCTGCTTCCAGACAGCAGCAACCCGATACGAAAATGACGAAAAATAAGAAAAAAGAGATCGTCAAATATCTCACGCCACGAACAAAAATGGTGTACGTCATTGGAAAGATAAACATATAAAAGAATAAAAAAAGAAAGAAAAAACGACACAGCTTCTCAAAAAGAAATGCATGGAAGGAAGTCACCGAGGATTTTAAATTTTTCAAAAAACCCCTAACAATTTTGATTAAAATACCAAATGCATCAGATGTTTTCATGACAAATGAAATGCTTATAATGAATCTAGTAGAAATATCCCTGAAGTCTTCTTTATCTTTGCACAACTGATAAACCGCAAGAGGTTGAGAAAATCTTACGATACAAAAATGAATCTCCTTCAAGCTCCCAATTTGGTTTCGATCCCAGGCAACCGCATGTGCGATTCATGGTGGACGAAGCGGCGCTGGGGTGGATTTCCTCCGGGTTATCCGGGTTCCCCCGCCATCTCATTTCACCGGCTTCATTCCATGCATCATCAGTGTCACCGCCTGCGGTGCCGTAGTAGTAAAAGCGGGCGTTAAACACTACAAAAAAGCTCCCAATTTCTGCCAGGTTTTTGGTTGAGATGGCCATTTTCGAGATATTTCTTTTTATTGCCTTGCATTTTCAAATATTTATGCTTTCCTCAAATAGGAAGTCGTTACTCCTAGTAGTGTCCTGTTCATACAAAGACAATAGAATATCAAAGCCATCACATAGTAACCAGCTCATTAGAGATTTGAGCCTACTAAAACCAAGCGAGATGACTCCGCGGTTACTGTGAGGCTCGCATTTGGGAGGTCGTGGTTTCGATCCCCATGGCTGACCTTCCTTCGGGAGGTTTTCGTGGATCATCAGGCAAATGCTGCAAAGGATAACTACACCACCCGAATTTCTTGTTTCTCCATTTCATTTCAACTTTATTTCAATCCTATCTTTCATGTTTGGAAGTGTTGGCGATGGGCGAGTTTAGCGCTGCTGAGTGGAGACTTGGCTAATTGTAACTCCTGTGGTCGGCGGGTGAGTAGTGCTGTAGGCGCCCGACCGTGGCTACTTGGCGAACTCTAATGTGCAGATGAATATCCAGCACGGGTTAGGGACCCCTCAAACTGGCTCCGCTCGCCGGTAGAGCACCCTCATTTCATCCCTTTCTCGCGGGGTCTAATATACAATAGCCTCAACGGTTGGCTCAGGATGGAATCCCTTCCTATCTCTAAGGCTGTTCTCATATTCCCGGTGTGCCTATAACGGAATATGTAAAACCATTTCTACAAAAGTTGATATTGATCCAAATAATAGATGAAGAAGCGTTTTTATAAGTAGTTTGTGCTAGAGTGAGTATGGCAACTCATGTGAATGCATGTATCAGATGTTTAACTACTTGGCCTTGATAGATATGGAAAAGGCCTTTGACAATATAGATTAGAAAGTTATTACAGAAATTATTTGAAAGAAGAGGATATTCGAAATACCTCGTAGAAGCCATTAGATCTCTTTATGAAGAAACTAGCATATGTCGAGTTATAAGAGAAAACCTGACAGAAGAGATTCCCACTAATAAAGGAATAACGCAAGGCTGTGGTATCTTGCCAACACGATTTAATATTTTTATGTACGACGTGTTCAGGATATGGAGGTCTTATGTTGACCCAGGAATACATTTAAATAACAATACCTTCTTAAACTCCCTTTATGGTTTTAGAACTGCAGCTGAAAAAAGCAAAACAATGACATTTTAAAGGAAAACAACAAGTAAGGACTAAATAGTAATTGATGAAACAATCCTAGAACAGATTAAATACTTTAAGTATGAAATTCGTGTGAACACAGATATCCGGGTGGAACTACTGCTGGAGAAATTAAAGAGAAACAACAGAAAATAGTCTGAACATCTACAAAGAATTGAGAGGCAGAATCGGAACTGAAAAATTCAATGCTACAGCTGGGTTTTGAACAATAGGGCTTCCAGGAAAAATACGAATTGGTTGGAGAATTCAATGTCATACTTGCAGGTTGAATATGAAAATAATCAAAGCGAACCGGATAAATATGTTTTGCAAAGTAGGGAACAGGCGATATACAGAAGAAATGGGGCACCATGTAGGGAGGGGTAAACTTGAGGTAACCTTTGCTGTTGGCAGCCAGCCGGCACCCCATCACCACCTCGGCGCGGAGGATAATTGGGGATGAGTTCAGCTCAGAGTGCAGTAATCGATTTTCCAAAAGTCCGCGCCCCATTTCTCAGTGAAGTGACCCCAGCTATCTCTAGAACCTTCAGATATTAATGTTTATGGGACACATCTGACCAACAGTCGCACTGGATAGCACAAAGCTACTCATGGAATCTTGCCATTCCGGCGTCAGTTCCACAAAGAAGTCGGTTGATTCTGCACAGAATAGAAAATATTTCGGGAGCCATAACTTATTCCATTAATCAATCCAAAATGACCATTAATGACATAGGGTCAAGGCCAAAAATACAGCTTCAAGTCATGTCTGGCCTGGAGAAATATTTTAGAAACCACTTTGGAATCATTCCTTAACCCAGAGAAGACCAGGTAGTGCCGGTGTAATGTGAGCTCATACAGCTGAACATGTTGGCACTGAAGACCAATTCAGCGTGTGACGTCACCGCGCTCTGTACTGCTGCCGCAGGGGAAGAGTAAATATTTTGAGGCATGCGCGATGCAGCAATGTAGGAAAGATAGGAAACATATCTAAGTCAAGTTATAAACTAAATAGTATAGAACATTATGTCATATGCAGTTTGGAAGAGCCATACTAAACAAATTACGTCGGCATTTCCCAACATTTCTGCTTCATTCCTCTTTAACTACACTATAATGTTAGAAAGTTAAGTCTGGGAAATCTAATTTCATAACAGAACTAGACAGAAACACCGGCTGCTCCGTTTTACTTGTACTGGCCATGATATTGTTATCCAGAGGCTCTCGCCTGACGTCACACCTTTGCTAAAGAAGTTCATTGCACAGAATGGCAAATATTTCTGATATTCCTTTAATCAATCCAAACTGACCATTAAGGGCCAAGGGTCAAGGCCAAAATTACACCGGCTTGTCAATTACCAACCTGGAGGAAGTTTTCAGTTTATCTGGAATCATTTCTTGTTCAATTACCTTACTACTGTATACAACAATCCCGTTAAAACAAAAAATACTTGAATTGAGAGAAGAACCATTTACGCATTGTTCATTTTTATTTGCGAAATATCGTTGTCCCTCTAACGATAAGGGTTATGTTTATTCAGAAACAAATTATCAGCTTTTACAAACAGGGGCTGCCATCTGGACAAAGCATAACAAGTGACAGTGATTTGAGAAACAATTTGAACACAAAAATAAAAAGGTAATAATTATAACAAGCTCCCTCAGAGCAATACTGACACTATACCGGATGGAACGTACGGCTTCAACAATAGTTAACCAGGTATTCTGCATGCTGACTAACCAGCATGTCCAATACAGTTATTATTAGGCTTCTCTCATTCATACAGCTATGGCGAAATGAGGCGAATGCAAGTTGCCAGCACATGCGCAGAGCGTGACGTCATTGCACGGGGACAGTCACACCACAAAACAGAACTGGGCTCACTGCATAGTGTCTTTCAGTACTCCACACAGAATAAAATGCCTCTAGCGCAATAATTGAAATATTCACGTAGTTTTGAACATATACAGGAATTTAGGAGTGAATATTTTACTGCCAATGGTGACAGAATGTAATATAAGTTATGTAGCTAAGTTATCTAGAACGTTCAATCGTCGACTATAGCTAGTCTCGTCTGTGTTGTGATCATGTGACAGACTGACCCCTTCTAATGCCTCTAGTCCAAACTGCGCAACCTTTTGTTTCCTGCATGAAAGCTCGAACCCTAGTTATTATTGTCAACAAAGAACTGTTTTCACCGAAAATGAATGAATTTAGTCAGAATTTAATATTAACGTTACAATGCGAATTCTCGCTTGGAAATTAAACTTTGTATTGTTTTATTTTTAGATACGAAAATAATATCAAAATAACAAAAGCACTTAAAACATTTTAAAACTTTGCCTAAACATATTTGTTAGAAAATGTCAGCACTATGCATTATAGTGTTAGAACGAACAAATAAGAGAGGACCTAAATAGAAATTCCGATACAAAGCAAAGGAGGAAAAAGTACTTCTTAGACCAAACAAAAGGTGGTCACAAGAGATATGAAATCGGAACAGCCTATATCATAAGAAAGAAAAGAAGAAGAGACGATGTAGAATTTCTCTGCGTCTCATTACCATATTTCTTGATCAAAAGACCACATCAAAAGATACGCTTCGGCGACGTGCAGTAGCTGAGATAAGGGTTTCCTCAAAAGAAAAGTTACAACACTTTGGGTTTAAACCGCACAACTTTATCTGCAAATGGCGCGACTAATGAGGCCACTGAATTGGGTCCTTAGCTGCTTTTGGATGTTCCATTTCGAAGGGTTAGTGTCCCTGTGTGCTCCATGCCTTCCGAATCCTGCCTCGCAGCTTCCTTGAGTGCATCCGCTCCTCTCGGAAGCACTGGCCACTAGAGACCAGAAGGTGCGAATCCGTTACTATACTCCTCTCGTACTTTCCCCTTTCATTATTAAACAAATTATGCAGATTATGACGTCATATATTTTACACAAGTTCGATGGCTAAGTGCGGGTAACATGTTGAGGAGGAGATGTAGGTTAAAGGGTGCTCAACTATATGGTCATCAGCGCCCTTAGAAAACAATTCATGGCGAAAGCCAGAATTTAAATCCAATAACAAATAAAATCGGTAGAAAAAAAGGAAAACAAATATACAAAATAGGGTTGCAAGAGCCATAATTAAAACAAAGTGATAAAGATGTCAAAGGAGTATTAAAACTAGTATCTAAAGTTATAAAATTCTGAAGGTCATGTTACTCTCCGCTAAAAGCTTAAAAACTCTTTCGACCGCTTATTTGTCGGGCAGGCGGCTGCACCTCCCCTTGCACCTATAAGAAAATCAGCAACAAGGTAATTTCTGTAAACGTTTAACTCGACTAACACGAATAAGATAGAGAAATAGGAGTTCCAAGAATATTTAGTACAAATAAAGATAGAGTCATGTCAGTACAAGTCAGATTTCTGAGTTATGTTACACACACACACACACACGCACGCACGCACGCACACACACAGACCTTTTTCTAAAAATGCTTTTTTCTCAGTGAAATCTGGCTATCAAATGTTTAAGTTAAATGTATAAATCAAAACACTAGCATCCCAGTTGAGTCCAAACTTTGCTGCCTACGTATCTCAAGCATTGAAAGAAACTGAATTAACTCAGCGCACCAATAGATCAAATTTCCCTTCCATTATAGATTATCATTATTATTGTAATTTTATCATCATTCTATCGTTGTCATTATCTTATTGTTATTATTGCTATTATTATTTTTATGCTTATTATTATTATTGTTATTCTTATTTTTTGAGCGCGAATGAGCCATTTAGGACTACGGAAAGTACTTAGAGATTTTTCTTAGATCTCCTTTAAGTCCATAATTCTTTCATTCTTAGACTGTTGGCTTTATTTCTCTGGTCTGTCCATGTTCCTGTTTTTTTTCTTCGGTTTGTCCTCTTGGTCAAATACACCTTGATTCTGAAGTTCTCTGTTTATGATCTCTTCTTGAGTAATTCCTGCTAATTTTAAGTCATTTTTAGACACCTGACCACTTCATGAGATATACTTGTGTTTAGTCCTATTCTCTAAAGGTTCCAATATTGTTTTGCGAGTCTATTTGAGTTCATTCGTTTAATATTCACACAAAACTTTAACCTATGTTTTCTAATATCACTATAAATGTCAGTACATATTTCCGTTTAACTTTTGATTCTATACTCGTTTGCTTAAAATGTAATTTTTTCACTGTATTTTCATTATCTGCTTTTTTATTCTGAATTAATATTTCTGCTCCACAGAGGCACTCAGGTTTAATTATTCTGTTATAGTTTTTAAATTTCGTATACTTAGATCTTCCTTTTTTATTGTAGATGTTTTGAGTAAGCCGATATTCTGTTTCATTTTTAGGCATCTATTTTGGTTTGCTTTAGTTTCAATTGCACTTTCTTGAATTATTTCACCAAGGTATTTGAATTACTTAACTCGTTTAATGTTTCCATATTTGGTTTTTTCAAAACACATCTTCTGACCAAATTGCTCTGCAATTTCTTATAATAATTCAATCTGCTTTTGAAATATTATTACATCACGAGTTAAGTTTGCTAGATCATCTAGATATTCTAGGTAATTTATTTTTAATTTTGCCCTATCTAATATGATAGCTTGATCAAGTTTTGAAATTACTTTCTGTTTGGACAATTTTGTAATACTTTTTCCAGAACACAATAAAAAGCTAGTGGATAGAGTCCATCTAGTTGCCTTATTCATGTATTAACTTCGAAGGATTCAGAAATTTCTCCCATGAATTTAATTTAGCATTAGTAGCAGTTAGTTTCTCTCTAGTGAGTTTCAGAGTTTGACAGTCTAAACCTTGTTTCAGTATTTCAAATAGCGAGTCCTGGTCAGCTGAATCGTAACCTTTTTTGAAGTCAGCAACTCGTCCTCGTCGTCGATCGTACTGCAATTGTTTCCACCTACCGCTACAAATGAATCGACTTGTAGTACGAAGGTGCCTACTTGAATGTACCCTTCCAAAGCTGAATTGCGACGTCACTGCTAGGCTGCCTGTGAATTTTACTACCCCGAACCCATAAAGATGCAATGCTCACGCAATAAAGCGGCAATTACTGGAGGCGGAAACCAGTTTTACTGTCGATTATCGCTGCCGACGTTCCACACATTTGTTCTTTATTAAACTTTCATACTTCTTCCCCATCTTCATGCATTATAAACTTACCTAAACTCCGTAGCATACTGAGATGTTTGTTGGAGTGTGGTAGTTTACGACCTCTTACCGCTGCTACATTTTAAGTAAGGTAAGATAACCCCAAGTTGGCGAACAAATTAGTTGATATGGGGTGTAAACATTACGTCCGTGTTAATTTATACCTGTCAGTTACAGAGACAAGCAATGATTTGTAATTGTAATAAACGCGCAACCAAATTTCACTCCTCTCTTTCTTTTGTGCATGCATGTGAATAATAACTCAAGAATGACAAGCGATGCTATTAACCCCAATTTGCAACATACTATGGCAACAAGTACAGTTACTTTTTCTGTCGCCTTATTTCCTTTAAAATTGAATCACAAAAACATAGGCCTCTTTTTTATCACTAATACAATTTACAATTCTCGCAGCCTTGTAACTCATAGCTGTTCTGTCCTCTCATTACCTAGACACGTATTTCACTGTCAAATAGGCTTAACTAGACACTGCTTCACATAAGAAATAACTCCGACGCAACGATTAAATGTTTACAACGATCTCTTATGATACTGAAACTCTCTCAACACACACACACACACACACAATATTAATCATATTTACAGATTCTAAATCTGTTGCGGATTTTTATCCCCCGCTTTTTATAATATATATATATATATATATATATATATATATATATATATATATATATATATATATATAACTACATAAAAGTAATTTCTATAACTCACTATTTAAACAAATTTATTGCTATCCAGTAAATAAGCGGTATCCGGTTAAAAATGATAATACATATTACACCTAACTTAGCACCAAAGGCGGCCAACTGTACTGGTATCCAGCAAACCGTTTACCACTATTAATATATTTCTAGTGTCACCTTTATATCCTTACACCTCTCACCTTCACACTCGGGCTCAGATTTCCTTACTTCCCCACTAAACCCATAAAATACCATTGTCTCTTCCTTATATCACTAATCACATTAAAACAAACACTTCCCAAATTATTACCTCCATTTGGGATTTCAAACCTCTCACTCAGTCGCTTCCCAAATTGATAGCCACATTTTACAATTTACTTCACCTACACCCTACATAATTTTTCACTCGCTGCTGGTCTCTCCTTCATATCAGCCCATCTCCTCTCCTCTCCCTACTGATCTCTCCTGCATCTCAGTCCATTTCCTCTTATCTCCCTGCTAGTCTCTCCTCCATCTCGGTTATAATTTACTTCGTCATCTTGCACTAGTATTCTTTCCTCTTGTACATGGTGAGATCTTATTCTTATTTCTATAACAACATTGATATTATGTGGTTGTTGTCTAGGTGATAATCGCTCCTCCTTCCACGGAATCTTACTTATTTTATCCGCCAGCTTGTGAAGATGCTCCTATAAACCCTTTGTTCTGGCGCGCTCATTGGTAGCTACTTACTCGCCGCGAGTGGTGTGAGGTACCTTGACCTTTAGTCTTTGAGGCGCGTACCCTTGACCGGCGTTACAGTATTTTAATTGTGTTAAATATATTACTATTTTATAGCTATTGTGAGTTTAGTTACAATAGGGATCAAATTAATTCAAAGTGCAATAATTATGATAGCGAGGAAAAATTACTCACTTATTGCTTGAAAGCTTACTTTAAAAGCTTATTGGCTTAGAATACAAACTTTTGGCTTAGCCGTTAGTGCCAGATATATGTCAATATGTAATGTTTACCAACACCTGTGTTACATGGATCGATGGGAAGGGTTGGGATCCTTCAACTCGCTAGAGCAGCTGCGACCACCAATTCCGTCAGTGGCGGCTCCGACTGTGACCCCACCAGAAATGGTCTAGCTAGAGGAATGTGTTATTTAGATATTTTTCACTGTCCCTGCCATTTTATGCACGCTAGTGATTTATATTTCGCTACTGGCAACTACTGTTAGCCGAAGGTCACTAGAAGGTCGTTAAATCAAAATAGATAGTATAATTAATTAAAAGGTATTTCTATAATATTTAATAATTGTAAAACAAAAATAACTTCCGTAATCAAAAGAAAAATAGCTCACCTTCTAGCTGCTTTTCAAACGGCTCCACAACAAAGGTTCTTGCAGGTTGCCCTGTGCACGTTTCTATTCTAACAATTTTAGTCCGACGTTTTGTGGGACTTCGAATGTATTAGTAATATCCTAAAGGCATTTCCACAACACAGCACACCCAGCTAGCACAGTTGGAACCCATAAACTGATTCTTTAACTTTGAAAATATTCAATTCACTAAAAAGTCTTTCTACTTCCGTATTGCAATATGGAAGAGAGGTAACTGTGATTGCTAAATCTACCAGTTCTATAAATAAGTATGATGCCATCGCAGATTTGTAACAACCTACTCGTAGATGAAAAACTACTGGAAATGTTTTGCAGTTTTGTAATATTTAAGTTACACTGATTGTTTAAGTACCAAATAAAATTTATACAAATTATTCTCCCTGAAGGATTCCATTTGAATTTCTTCACAAATAAGTGAAATATACATTTAATTATTCCCCAGCTAGAAAAAGTATCAGGCAATAACTTGAATGTTCCAGAATTTTCTGTAAATATCATCTAAAATCGTCTATAATTGCTATTTCTTTCTGTACTACGCATTGTAAAATAGAGCAAGTATTGTATTCCACCAAAAAATTGGATGTCGGAATTTTATCGGAAATATGTGTTTTGAGGCCCCCTGAATTAAAAAAAAAATTAGAAAAAGGTCGGTGTGTGTGTGTGTGTGTGTGTGTGTGTGTGTGTGTGTGTGTGTGTGTTTGTGAGTCTGTGGACAACATAAATCAAAAACGAAAAGTCGGTTAAAAACCAAAGCTGGTAATTAAGTTTAATGTGTTTCAAGGATGGACACAAAGATTTTGAAGAAAATTCCTCCACCCTAAACTACCCTTAACGTGGAAAACTTTTCGAAAATTTTGATTTCCTTGAGTGCCTCTAACGATTATGATTAAAATGACATGTTTAAGATATTTTTATGACAAATGAAATGTATATCTTGAATTTTTTTCCTATAGCCCATGTAGTCCTATTTACTCTGGAAGACTTTCGCATAACTGGTAAACTGTAAGAGCTAGACCAAATCTTACTATATGAAAATGCAGATCTTGCTAAAACACCATTTCGGAGATATTCCTGGTTATTTGTGTGGTCTTACACTTCTGTCAAATGGAACACCGTTATTTATTTTTTATATGTTACGTGTGCAAAGAGAACGGAATTTGAAGGCTTTAAAAGATTTGACTATCACTCAAAGAATACCGTATTCTCATATTCTCGGTTCACCTACAAGAAGATAAACAATAGGGTGATTTCTGCAAATGTTTATGTCAACTAACAGGAAGAAGATAAAGGAATAAGAGTTTGTAAGAATGGTTAGTACAAGAGTAGAGAAGGTCATGTGACTGCAACACATCATATTTTTTTTGAAATTCTGTCGCTATGACTTCCAAAATCTCCAGATCTAGCGAAAAATCACCAGTTCTCAACAATATTACATTAATTCTGTATTAAAAATATACTACGTGAGCTGATTAATAGTTCAGGCCGACCTTCATACCTCAGACTCCGGTCGCCTTCTTGTGGTGGACAGACAGCACTGTTCTGTAAGGAGTACTTGTTAAATTGCTAACATAAGACAACATTAATTTATTATCAGTGGATGTTGCGGTTCTCTGTGATGTAAATACGAACATATTTGTGTGGAATATATGAAGGTTGCTACTGTTATACAGTAAGGATCAACACATATTTTATACTCGTGTGAGAGAGCGAAGCATGTTATTTGGTTACTTTTTGTGACTAATTCTTTACTGTTAGACACTTCGGTCGCCTCCTTAACGCAGTAGTAACGCCCTAGTCACTAACTGGAAGATCCGAGCTCGATTTCCGGTACCGGCGTGTGGAAGACGTGGTTCAGGGTTCACTCAGCCTCATTACGTCCCTGAAGAGTCAAATGAAAAGCTACTTGATTGAGAAATAGTGGCCCCTAGTTGCGTACACCGACCAGGAGGGACCGGTGTACTGTCCACGTCCCACACTTCAGTGATGACGCCTGTGGTGGGCAGAAGTGGTGTTAAGCCTTGGTGCGGCAAGGGTGCTGCAGCGCGGGTTTAGTTTTTATTAGCACACTTCGGATTGAGCGCCTTTAGCGGTAGGCAACTTCTCCACCACACATGTTTTGCCGTGCAACTTAGAGCTGACACTTGTTTCAAAAAAATCTGATGTATTGCACTCACATAACTTTCTCTACTCTTGTACTAACCATTCTAACAAACACTTATTCCCATATCTTCTTCGTGTTAGTTGAGATAAACATTTGTACAAATTATCTTATTGCTTATTTCCTTGTAGGTACAAGGGGAATATTAGAATACAGTTGGCTTTGAGCGATAGTTAGATCTTTTAAAGCTTTGAGATTCCGTTCTATTTGCACATTTAACATATAAAAAATGAATAACGATGTTGCATTTGACGAAAGCTTGTTTTCCGAAACTGACACAGATAACAGGGAATATATCCGAAATTGTTAACTTTACAAATATTTGGACATAAATTGTATGGTTTAGCGAAATCTACATTTTTGTAGTAAGATTTTGTCCCTCTCTTACGATTTACGACTTATTCAAAAGTGAAAAACGTTATTAAAGAGTGAACAGGACTACATAGGCTTTAGTCAGAACATACAAAATATAAATATCATTTGTCATAAAAATATCTTGAACTTACGTCATTTTAATCAAAATCAAAATTTAAAATTAATGTTCACTGTAAAGAGTGGTTTAGAGTGAAGCAACATTCTTCAAAATATTCGGGTCGCATCGTTAAAATGTTAAATTTAAATACCAACTTAAGTTTTAAACCGACTTTTCGTTTTTGAGTTATGCTGCCAACAGACATTTTGAACGAAGGTAACAAGCCTCAATAGTGTGACCAACATACTTCCCTAAATATCAGTCAATTTTTACATCTGGAGTATTTTCAACATCCCACATACCCAATTAAAGGTTAACATCTTGTATAATAGCGTTCACTTAGCACATTTGACACCACAGCTTCTAAGTGTATACAACATATAGAATATTGCTATTTAAATATATTTTAATAAGGCAAGAAACACATTTTAAATATATTACTTAACAGGACCTCTTGCTTTCAACTCACAGTCTATTTGCAATGCAAAAGTGCTGATTGGGATTCTATATTACACTGTTTGAAATTAATACTACAGTGTTCTTAATATTGCTTCGCCAGTTACGGTTATGTTTCCTACATTGTTCATTGTACAAAATTCCCGCTAACTTTCAGTTTGAATTGCTTTTATAAATTGGCAGTAAGGCACAATAGGTCTGCTTTTCTCCTATTAGCTCATTAGAAGCACGTACATTGTGAACATTACAGAATCAAATTCATTGTCTTTCATTCAGGTTTAATTCTGTGTCTAGGTGTTCCATTGTTTACTTTCTCTCAACATGGCGGGTACGGTCAGGAACAATAAACATTGGCGAATTGTCCACCTTGTATGGTATTTATTGTGTAAGTTTAACTGACCCTGGTACGTTCAACAAAGCTCTGCAGTCAATACATTTGTGAGGACTTGCTAAATGAAAATAACGATATATTTTTGTAAAAACCCCTAGCGCACGGCCCAGGAAGGGCCAAGGATTGCCGCCCAGCCGCTGCGTCCCTCACCTCTGCCCACTACAGACGTCATTAGTGAAGTGCAGTGCTGGAGGGTGGGATGTGGTCAGCGCCCCGAGCCCTCCCGGCCAGTGATGCGGCCTTCTTGACCTGGGGTCGCTACTTCTCCATCAAGTAGCTCCTCAGTTGGTCCCCTCGGGGCCTAACGCAGCTGAGTGCACCCCGTGTCAGACCTCTCAGCGGGCGAAAATTTCCGATGCTGGTGGCGGGGATCGAACTCGGGTCCCCCGCGCCAGAGGTAAGCGTGCTACCAACTGTGCTACGGAGGCAATCCATATATTTTTGTAGCTGTCCTTTTTCCACCCAAATATTCAATGTCGAGATTTCACCGGAGATATATAGATATGTTTTGAGACCCCCTGAATCCAAAAAAGGTATTTTTAGGTCCGTGTGTGTGTGTGTGTGTGTGTGTGTGTGTGTGTGTGTGTGTGTGTGTGTGTGTGTGTGTGTGTGTGTGTGTATGTATGTATGTATGTATGTATGTATGTATGTATGTATGTATGTATGTATGTATGTATGTATGTATGTATGTATGTATGTATGTATGTATGTATGTATGTATGTATGTGTCAGTGGACAGCATAACTCAAAAACGAAAAGTCGGTTCAAAACCAAAGCTGGTATTCAAGAATGCGACACGAAGATTTTGAAGAAAATAGCCCCACCCTAAACTACCATTTACATGGAAAATTTTTCGAAAATTTTGATTTTCTTGAAAATGACTAACGATTTTCATTAAAATGTCATAGGTTTGAGATATTTTTATGACAAATGAAATGTATATCTTGAATTTTCTGGCTATAGCCCCTGTAGTCGTA
This sequence comes from Tenodera sinensis, assembly GCA_030765045.1. Taxonomy (NCBI): domain Eukaryota; kingdom Metazoa; phylum Arthropoda; class Insecta; order Mantodea; family Mantidae; genus Tenodera; species Tenodera sinensis. Next base: position 55,638,609 of record CM060972.1, read on the forward strand.
TTTACTCTGGAGGACTTTTGCATACCTGGTAAACCGTTAGAAATACACCAAATCATACTGTGCAAAAAATGTAGGTCTTGCTGAAACACACAATTTATGTCCAAATAAATTTTCTTGTAGCGTGAACCATTTCAGAGATATTCCTTGCTATGTGTGTGAGTTTTGAAATACTTAGAACTATTGTGAAATGGAACGTCGTTGTTCATTTTTTATATGTTAAGTGTGCAAAGAGAACGGAATCTCAAAGCTTTAAAAGATTTGACAGTCGCTGAAAGTCTTCTGTATCCCCCTGTTCCTCTTACACCTGCAAGGATGTAAGCAATAAGATAATTTGTAGAAATGTTTAACTCGAGTAACACGAAGAAGATATAGGAATAAGAATTTGTGCGAATGGTTAGTACAAGAATAGAGAAAGTCATGTGAGCACAACACATCAGATCTTTTACTTATTTGATTCGTATATGAACTAGCTGAAATACCCGTTGTTTCTGGTGCTTTGATGATTTATCCCCATAGCATTTAGACTTAGCTGGCACTTGCCCAACAGCTTTATGTTTCTTTGGAGATATTTAGAAAACTTACTTAATGCGCTTAGAGAAAGAGTTAATTAAAACTCTCAGAATACCACGAAGGCAAAAAATAAACTAACCAAATAAATAAACACATTATGCAAAAGTATTGTTGAACAACCACAAATACTGCTGGAAGAAAAGCGATTAGAGAAAGCGTGCGAATGTAACACATTGCATTTCTATTTCGAATTTGTAGAAAATTGTATGAACTGTTTGTAGAAGAAGAAATAGAGAAAGAAATATAATTACAAATTATATGTTTAAAATACTAGATAATGATAAATGAGGGTTTAAACTTGCAATATCAGCATAAAACACAAAATTGATATTTTCGACCTAAACCAGCTTCTAGCCTTCTCTTAGGACGACAAGCTCCATTAATGTCCTAAAGGATTATCGGAAATCCTATTTACTTTACTTCTTGTGCAATGTGTACAAGAAAATTCATAGGTCCCCTTAGAAACTGTATGGTCTTTCCTAAGCACACGATAGATGCAGGAAACACTGAAATTTTACTAACGCAAGTTTTCTGCCAAAATGTGTAGCCATAATTATGATATTTGACCCGAATTCAAAGATCTGAAGTGAGACAATAAGAGCTATTGTTCAAGTCTGAGCTGCCAACACATTCTGGCAATCACATCCAGACTGGGAGAGTGCCAAGTTACTACACGATCCAATGGTTTTGCTTTACTACATTAAGCTGAAATCCATATCTTCACACTCGTCTGAACAGCCAGTCAGTTAATCAGCGTTATAGATAACGTGCTAGTTTAATGGTTTCATTCCAGGGTAAATGACACCGTCTGAAGTGAACATCGGTCTGTGCTCAGATTCTCCCTTCTCTGGAATACCAACTTAGAAGATAAAATGTGAACAGCTCTCCATCCGGACAAACAGTTGTTAGTCTAGCCTTGTGAATCTGTGTTGCTATAAGGAACTAGCTGTAATATTCCACAATGAACTTTATTAGTAGGGGCGGCAGGGGAAACACAACAAAGGACGATCAGGGACGGACGTAACAAAGGTGCTCAAGTTCAGGCTGCCTCGGGGACTGTGTATACGCGTCTACAACAGCGAGCGCGGCGCATAATAAAGGATTGCTGGAACATTCGAGAAGCGTCCGTCAGCCGGCGTGTTTGTATAAGTTAGAGAAAGGTCCGTGTTACGTCATGCTCCTATATAAGGAGAGGAGGTAACGAGTTAGTAGTAATTAGTTACTATAATAGACATGGGTCGGTCAAAGTGTCAATCAGTCGAAACAGCTGTGTGTATTATACTATTATCGTGAAGGATACGTCACGTCGAAGTGAAAAAATTCTAATGAGTGTTGAGTGATTGTTTCCTCAAAGTATTTAAATAGGAAATGAAGAAGGGCAGTAAAAGGACTTAGTCAAGATTACGTGAAGAAAATAGTAATATCTGCAGACTGTGCTAATGTCAGTAAAAGAGAACTGTGTGTTTGTGCAAAACTGTGAGAAGAAAATGAAGTAAGAAGAATAATTAGAATGGGACTGCTGTGTTTGTCACACTAGTGTCAGAAGTGGAATTCGTCGATTTGTCACTTTGTTACAGTACTGTGATGCCGGCCGGCAGCTGCCATCAAGATTATGCTACCTCACACCACTGGGCGGCAGTGCGCCTCAAAATAATAAACAAGTAATTGGACAAATCAATAAATGAAATCTGTGTATACTATCCCAGCACCATGGTTACTAGGCTTTACTTATCCTAAGTAAAGAATACATGTAAAAAGGGAGACAACTGTGACTCTTTTGCAATCCTAAGATACTTCTTAAAATATTCAATCATTTTATGAGGGTACTTCAAAAAGTAAGTTATATCGGCCCAGATGGATTATTTTTAAGTGTGTTAAAAATGGACAGCACCTTGTTAGTACAGTTACTGGCATGTAAGCCAACTCCTATGGGACGAAATTCCTACATATTAGCGGAACTGATATGATCATGGAAATTTACAGTCCATAACAAACAAAAATATCATTCCAGTTGGAGACTCCATAAATAAAGCAAGTTATTAAGGGCGAGAAGCAAAATACTACGCTTACCCTTTACACCACGTATGTCATAAAAACAAATAAACATGCCACTTGCACTTTCCGTATGCTATTTGGTTCCTCGTTTACAAGTTTAATGCTCTTACACATCCGTTCACACCGGAATACGTTTTTATGCCTAGCCGAGCAACACATACAGAAATTGTTTCTTATGACTGCCCAACCGCTCTTCTGGTTCACTGAATAAATTCAGCAGATGGCCAGAGTTTCTACGAGTGAATCCCAGTATGTGTTTGCAATCGTAAACTCCAGTTTTTATGAAGATTTTATTGTAAGGTTGAAACGGTGAAATAGGCATGGTAGTGGGGGAATAGGAAGAGTGATATGACTCTATGGTAACCTGTGAGGCTCTGTTAGGAAGGTCGTGGGTTTGATTTCCGCGGCGGACCTTCATAAAGCATTCGTACTTTAGGTGTTTTTGACACCAGGTGAGTACTGGGATGGATAATTTGCATATCCTGGAATTCCCGGTTGCATGTCAGTTGCGTTGCGCATCTGTATATAGGTTTTTGGTGCCGAGGTGGCGTTGCGGTCGTCTGTCCTACAAGGGCCACTAGCCCAAAACCTCGCGTCGGGATGAAGAACTATCAGTAAATCTGAAGGGACACGCCTTCGGTAGGCGTCTTCCTTTGGATCTCCGGCCCCGTTACGCACTATAGTCTCATCCCTTCCAGCCGGAGTCTGACTACCATATCCAGTCAATATAAGTGTGGAATACCCTCTGGTATGTAAATGGATCAATCAATCAGAGGAAAAGTAAATAAGAACGAAACAAAATTAGGGAAGTGGAGTCTTAGTTTCGTCTTTTCCAATTACGATGACATAAACAAACAAATAATAGATACATAATAATTTACTAATACTTACGTAACCTGTCATTAACAGAAGAAAAGAAAAAAAAGCATTGAAAATGGCAAAAAGAATGATCAAATTCAACCAAAGGAGCAGATACCAAGGAGTTCTTTCCATTAGTCTAAGAAGATAAACATCTGTTTAACAGTAAATTTCACTATAATCAGACGTTTCACTTATGATAGCTTCTAAGACGCTCCTGTCCGTACGCTACTGTGTTTTGTACGCGAGCTGTTAAGCTGGCGTGTTTCTAATGAAGAGGTACACACACAGGCACACGCACACACACAAAATATAATATACGTTATTTATACAATATGCGAGTATTTATGCAAGTACGTCCGTATAGTCACTCTTTCTATGCATTTAATGAAATGTATTGCTAATCTAGAAGAATACATTTCTAGAGTGCGTTTTTTATGAAATAAAAGCGGTACTAGATTCTCTCTAAGAAAGACACTTTGGTATAACTCCGCGCAATACATGTACAGCATATGCCTTAAGTGATCAGTTTATGTAAACTGAATATTTGCTTATTTTCTATTTCCAAATAACAGTGAAAAATGCAGTGCATTACAATATAATCATTAACCGTATTCATTAGTGAATTTTAAAAGTGATATTATAAAGAAAATATGGGGTCTATTTTCTACTCTTTGTTTACTTCAAGTATGGTTATTATTTCTGGACGAGTTACAGTTCTTGCGTACCATATAACATTAAGCTAATGATGAAGTGGTGGTTAAAATTATTCTTGAGTTGGAGGGAGTCTTTCAGCTGCAGGAACAAGTATCAACAATAAAGTGTCTAAGGAAGTCATGTCTTCGGGTGCGTTGCACTCTGAATTCTGTAACCATCGGTACACCAGCAGTTATGGCGGTCAGGAAGAGTTAACATAACATCAAACTTAATTCAGATCAATATCTATAATGTACTCCAGCAGGTCAGACTTCATTTGTCAAATTCTGTGGTCAAACCATCACCAATACTGATATGCAAACCGGCACAATACAGAACGCAAACATCGAGGTACATAGCCAGATTCGGTGGAAGCTGAATGTGCGCAGTAGACCATCTTTTTGGACCAGTTTTCCTGTAAGGCGATCTCTAGGCGAAGATTTCTTCAGCTTCCTGCAGACTCATCTAATGGACGGTGAGTTATAAGACAATGTCCCGCTGGTGCTTGCAACACATTGCTGACTACAGTCTTGCCTGTCTACGGAGACGGTTTGGTCGCAGTGGGACTATATCCTGACCTCCTCATTCCCCGGATCTAAAGCCTTAAATTTCTTCTACCAGGACGTGCAAAAGCAGAGGTCTATTTCTGTTTGCCGCAAGGTAACACCAGAGATTCTTCGGTGAATACAGAGGAGTGTCTTCAACACTGTATATGAAATTAAATTGCACCGAAACTAAAACAATTGAACGAAATACTGTACCACTGTTTACTAACTTACAACTCAGATAAAGACAGAACGGGAGAGTGAAGGTTACAACTAAAACTGCGCCACATGAATAGTTACATCATCTTTTTCTCCTTCTCTCATACATTAGACATTTCTGTCTGTAGCACTCTACATATCTTGTTCGTGACACCTTTTATTTGACCATCCAACATTTATTTTCTCCATTGGTTTGTAATCATTAAGATGGAATAGTAATCGGTCTTTATTCATTCTTTTAACACGACTTATCCACATAGATTTATATTATTTAATTTTTTCATTGTGATTATGTATATCTAATTCTTTCCTTATATCTTCATTTTTCGTGATCTGTTCTTATATATATTCTGCCACTGCTTTTTAAAGCTTTATTTCGTTTACTTGAAGACTTCTTTTGTTTTCCTCTGCAATAATCTATGCTTTACTCTCTGCAGTAATTTCGGCGATGACAATACTTTATAAAATTATAATATTATATCCTTTCTTGCTTTGTTTTCCAAGCATATTTTATAGTGTCATTAAAGTATTAAAAATTCCTCTTTTTGAATTGTTAAATTTGTTTTATATGATATATTATATCGTAAATATTTAAATTCCCTCCGTAACGAAGAGGTAGTCCACCTGCCTCTGGCGCGGAGGACCCGGGTTCGATCCCCGGTACTGGCATGGGATTTCTGGTACGGGGAGCACTCAGCCTCGTGATGCCAATTGAGTAGCTATTCTGATTGAAAGGTAGGGTCCCTAAAAGGTCAAGCAGTCACCTTACCGACATGCTGACCCACGCCTCCCCGACCTGCACTCCTCCGTGGCCTTGGCTGCGGCTGGGGGGACACAGAAGCCGGACGATGAGTAAACTCTGTATAGAGGTATATTAAATATTTAACTTTGACCACCTATTCCACAATCTTATCCTCCATAACAATGTTTGGTCTTATACTTCCATTTCTTATGAACGCAATTACTTCTGTTTTATTTAAGGAGATTACGTTATATTCGTTTGCTAATTTTTCTGAATTAGATGTAACAATCTGGTCATCTGTGAACATTAGAGTTAATGCGTAGTCTTTTTTATTAATTAATATTTTTATTATTTGAATAAAAATATATATTATTAATCCATTGTATAGCAATTTTATCAATATATAGGTAAAAAATCTGATGTGTTGCACTCTCATGACGTTTTCTACTCTTGCACTAACTATTCTTACGAAGTTAGTTGAAATAAACGCTTACAGAAATTATCTTGTTGCTTATGTCCTTGTAGGTGCAAGGGGAATATCAGAATACAATAGGGTTTGTGCGATAGTCATATCTTTTAAAGCTTTGAGATTGCGTTCTCTTTGCACGCTTAACATATAAAAAATAAACAACGATGTTCCATTTCACAAACGTTTTTAAGTTTTCCGAAACTCACACCCATCACAAGGAATATCTCCGAAATGGTTCACCCTACAAGAAAATTTATTTGGGCATAAATTGCGTATTTTAGCAAGATCAGTACAGTATGATTTGGTCTATCTCTAACGGTTTACCAGTTACGCAAAAGTCGTCCAGAGTAAATAGTACTACAGGTGCTATAGCCAGAAAATTAAAGACATGCATTTCATTTGTCATAAAATATATCAAACATGCGACATTTTAATCAAATTTGTTCGAGCCATTTTCAAGAAAATAAAAAGTTTCGAAACATTTTTCACGCAAAGGGTAGTTTAGCGTGGGGCTATTTTCTTCAAAATCTTCGTGTCGCATCCTTGAAAGACATTAAACTTAAATACCAACTTTGGTTTGTTTTTGAGTTAAGCTGTCCAAAGACAGACACACACAGAGACCTTTTTATAAAAAACGCTTTTTTTTTGATTCAGGGGATCTCAAAACATATATTTCCGGTGAAATCTGGACATTGAACTTTTGGGTGGAATACAAAACTTCCCCTACTTACCAGTAGAGAAAGTAAAAAAATATGCACAAGGTAAAATATAAATAAAGTACATTGAAAAATTTATATTTTCATTTACATTACATTGATGTAAAATGGTGTTTATATTATTTGTGACTCAAAGCTTCTTCTAATGGGCTTGCTTCTGAAAGCTTCTAGTTCATTTGGAAACATGTATAACTTGGTATAATTTGTCAGGTTGGTTGTTTGTTGTTTGGGGTCAAGTTTCCTGCAGTTGAGTACGTGATCAGCATTAATTGTGGTTTGTGACTGTCTACAAAGTGTACAGTCCTCAGATGTAAACATGTTTATTTTTTACAGGTGTGCTGGAAGACAGTCATCCCCAGTCTTGAGTCTGAATAACGCCACTGCTTGTTTCCGTGGTAAATATTTATTGGTTGGTCATCCTGTTTCTATTTAGCCCACTGTTTGTCTTTTATGTCGCTCTGGATTTTAGTTTCGTAGTCTTGCCGAGTCTTTCCATTCAGAGGTGTTTTAATTTCTTGGGCATCCAGAGTTTTATTTGATTTTGATAGTTGTTTTGCCAAACAATCAAGCATTTCATTGCAATATGTTTGTATCTCTTGAGTTTTGTTTTTGTCTGGAAGAGATTGGTATTACCTGATGATAATTTGTGCAAAACAAAAGAATGACCAGATGATAATTTGTCTATGATAATTTAACGCCAGTACGTAGTGAGCGCGATTTCCTAAACAGTTTCTGATTTATACTATGTCAGCACTTCCTCACAATCTGTAATACACCAACAGAGTGCTGGATATAAAGGTAAATTATATCCATAGTCATGGTTTGCCTTTTGCAGCTTGTCGACAGTAGTGAACAGGTTTTTTATTGCAGTCGGTGTAAACCTGAATGGAAGAGACCGCATTTGCATGTTTGCCTCACGAGTTTCCTGCGGATCGTCCTACACAGGAATTAGACAGAGCGAGGAATGCGATGAAATATCGGGAAGGCGAGTTCCACAAAGTAGAATCGATACTTGGGCTAGCCCAGATCTGCATGGCGGCGTGCGATCTGTTTGTTTCACACCGGCAGTCTCAAACACCGCCGGCATTTCCGTCCTGATTAAATCGCTCCCATATTTCTCGTATTGTAGCTAACCGCTAATTGCACATAATCCCTTCTCTACTGCTCAGCTATAGCAGTCAGTCACACAACGTTGGAAAAGCATCTGTTGTCTACACTCTCATTACTTTTTACTTTCTCTACTACGTAAAGTAGAGAAATTATTGTATTCCACCCAAAAATTAGATGTCGAGATTTCACCGGAAATATACGTTTTTGGCCCCCTGAATAAAAAAAAGCATATTTAGAAAAAGGTCCATGTGGATGTGTCTGTCAATTTGTGTCTGTCTATTTGTGATTGGTATTTAAATTTAATATCGTTTAAGGACGTGACACAAAGATTTTGAAGAAAGCTTCTACACCCTTAACTACACTTTACATGGATAATTTTTGGAATGTTACGATTTTCTTGAAAATGGCTCAAATGATTTTGAAAAAAAAATTATTTTGTTGTTTAACGACACTGTCAATTGCCATAATCACATCAGCGTCACCGGTGTGCCGGAATTTTGTCCCGCAGGAGTTCTTTTACATGCCAGTAAATCTACTGACATGGAGCTGTCGTTTTTAAGCACACTAAAAACGATCGGCCTGGGCCGGGTTTGAACCCGCGACCTTGGGATCAGTAAGCCAGCGTCTAACCAACTGAGCCACCCAGACCGACTAATGATTTTGATTAAAATGACATGTTTGACATATTTTTATGACAAATGAAATGTATATCTTCAATTATCTCGCTATAGCCCTGTAGCCGTATTTACTCTGGACGACTTTTGCATAACTGCTTAAGATAGACCAAATCTTAGTATACAAAAAATGTAGATCTTGCTAAAATACACAATTTATGTCTGTATCAAATTTTTATGGGGTGAAATATTCCTGTTATTTGTCTGAGGCTTGGAGAACTTCTACTTCTGTTGAATGGAACATCGTTATTCAATTTTTTATGTTAGACGTACAAAGAGAACGGAAACTGAAAGCTTTAAAAGATATGACTATCGCTCAAAGTCTACTGTATTCCCAAGTTCCCCTTCCACCTAAAAGGAAATAAGCAAATAAGATAATTTGTACAAATGTTTGTCTCAACTAACACGAAGAAGATACAGGGATAAGAGTTTGTATGAATGGTTAGCACAAGAGTGGAGAAAGCTATTTGAGTGCAACACATCAAATTTTTGTACTCACTGTTGTACAAGCTATTTCCTGGGTCCTAGACACCCGATGGAAATTTGTTTTTATCAGTGCCACAATATGTGTGGGAGCACTGGCGTGCCGCTTCTAGTATTCTCCTAGTTTTCTGTTGACTATCAGCCCACAGCATTGTTGTAGGTGTGTCTACGGTAGTTGTGCTTCTATAATGGCGATTAAGTCCCAAGGACTCCGGTGTACCTTTAGTGAATCTTGTTTCTTAACTTCACTGTCATTATTTTGGATTTGCTCTACCAGAGTGTGGAAGAAATTACAGATACTCCAAACTAGTGGATCAAAGACGAAAATGTGCTTGGTGTGCCCATATAAGGACAGGATAGCATCAAGAGCATGTGCCAGATGTCGAGCACCACCTTTGTGTTTGGAATGTTCCAGAGATTTGTGTCCAAAGATTTTTTAAACTCCCTGAATGAATAAACAGCAATTTTAGATAAAGTTCTCTGTTTGTTTGCCTGTCTGTGAACAGGATAACTCAAAACAGTCGATTAAGTACCACACTTGGTTGTTAAGTTCAACATTTTCCAAGGATGCGACACAAAGATTTTCCAGAAAATATCCCTCTTACATGGGGGATGTTTCGAAAACATTCATTTTAACAAAAATGGTGTAACGATTTTGATTAATATACCACATGTTTAAGATATTTTCGTGACAAATGAAATATATGTCTTTAATATTCTTGGAATCTCCTCAGAGGTTCTCTTGATTTTGGCTGTCTTTTGCATAACTTGTAAACCGTAAGGGATAGACAAAGTCTTACTACATAAATGTACAAATATATAAATTTTCCAAAAGGTACTTAGGCTTTTCTCAAATGGGAAGTCGTTCCTCGTTTTTATATTTCCCGGACATACAAAGATAATGGAATGCTAAAGCCACCACATAGCAACTACCTGTTGAAAGATTTGACTATCGCTTAAGGCACCTTATTCTCCTATTTCCATTGTGCTTATAAGGAAATATAGCTATAATGAGACTATTACTACCTCTATTAACATTAAGGTAGAATAATAAGAATTTTTAGGAAAAATTGGTACAATAGTGAGTAGAGAAGGTCGTGTAAGTGCACAAATACAGTACATATATTTTTATATTAGGCTAAGATCAGAAGTATTTAAAACACTAGTTACGTTTATATATGAAATGCTCAGGTCGGATAAGAATATGAACAGGGGCAAAATGAAAGTCAACTCAAAGAACGAATAAGCAACAAGTGATAAAAAATGTGGAACGCTTCACGATTTTGCGCTACGAGGACTTGGGTTCCTCGGATCAAAATTAAAATCGAGTGGCCAATACCGAACGTTTACGTCAATCCGCAGACAGTTCATTTTAATATCATAATGTAAATATGTAAGATTTCTGACAGCTTTCCCTGAAAAATTATATACAAAGGTGACTTAATACTATTTCTTTCATTCAAATTGTGATAGCTTCTGCTAAACAATTTTAAATCATGAATAAATCTTTAAAACTCTCGCATATCATTGCTGTTCCGTAAATCTCTGGAGAGAGAGAGGCAGAATGTGTAAACTTTGGTGTTGCTATCTGTTGACAAATGTACAAACTACATAAAGCCTCTACGCATTGGTGCAATGGCTCAACCATTAATAGAACGCCATATAAAGCCGTTATTAGTGGTGAAAGTATGTTTTAATTTTATACATGAAGTATAACGTAAACTAAAGCTAAGCACTTCTTAAAGAGTTAACAATAGGAGAGAGAACAAAGGTACAAGAAAATATGCTCAGAATTTTGAAACAAACTTAATAATATAGCAACATTTATTATAAGATAATTAGTAAATGAAAACATAAAATAAAAATCTGATGTGTTGCACTCGCATGGCTTTCTCTACTCTTGTACTAACCATTCTTACAAACCCTTATTCCTATATCTTCTTCGTGTTAGTTAAGATAAACATTTGTACAAATTATTGCTTATTTCCTGGTAGGTGCAATGAGAATGCTAGAATACAATAGGCTTTGTGCGATAGTCAAATGTTATAGATTCTGTTGTCTTTGCACACTTAACATATAGAAAAATGAACAACGATGACCCATTTCACGAAAGTTCCAAGTTTTCCGAAACTCACACACATAACAAGGAATATCTCCGAAATGGTTCACCCTACAAGAAAATTCATTGAGACATAAGTTGTGTATTTTAGCAAGATCTACATTTTATGTATAGTATAATTTGGTCTATCTCTAACGGTTTACCAGTTATGCAAAAGTCGTCCAGAGTAAATACGACTACAGGGGCTATAGCCAGAAAATTCAACATATACATTTCATTTGTCATCAAAATATCTCAAACGTATGACACTTTAATCAAAATCCTTAGAGCCATTTTCAAGAAAATCAAAATGTTCGAAAAATCTTCCATGTAAAGGGTAGTGTAGTGTGGGTCTATTTTCTTCAAAATCTTCGTGCCGCATCCTAGGAAGACATTAAACTTAAATTTCAAGTTTGGCTTTTAACCGACTTTTCGTTTTAGAGTTATGCTGTCCACAGGCTGACAGACACAAGGACCTTTTTCTAAAAATGCTTTTTTTTTTTTTTTTTTTGGATTCAGGGGGCCTCAAAACATATTTCTCCTGAAACCTCGACGTCGAATTTTTGGGTGGAATACAATACTTCCTCTACTTTACTATACGCAGTAGAGAAAGCAAAAATGTATTTGTAATCGATTTTTACTTTCTCTACTGGTAAGTAGAGGAAGTATTGTATTCCACTCAAAAATTCGATGTCGACATTTCACCGGAAATATATGTTTTGAGGTCCCCTGAATCCAAAAAAGAAGCATATTTAGAAAAAGATCCGTGTGTGTCTGTCAGTCTGTGGACAACATAACTCAAAAATGAAAAGTCGGTTCAAAACCAAAGTTAGTATTTAAGTTTAACGTCCTTCAAGGATGCGACACGAATATTTTGAAGAAAATTGCTCCACCTTAAACTATCCTTTAAATGGAACATTTTAGAAAATTTTGACTTTATTGAAAATTACTAACAATTTTGATTAAAATGATATATGTCTAAGATATGTTTTGATGACAACTGAAATGTATATCTTGATATTTCTGGCTATAGCATATGTAGTCCTGTTTACCCTGGATGACTAGTGAATGACTCGTAAAACATGAGAGACAAAATCTTACTATTTTCTTCAAAATCTGACAACACACACACACACACACACACACACACACACACACACACACACACACACACACACACACACACACACACACACACACACACACACACACACACACGGACCTTTTTCTAAAAATACTTGTTTTGATTCAGGAGGCCTCAAAGCATATATTTGTGGTGAAATCTCGACATAGAATTTTTGGGTGGAATAATACTTTCTCTGTTTTACTATACGTAGTAGAGAAAATAAAAATGAATAACGATGTTTTCACCTCTAGCTCCAATTCTTTTTCAAGCTATGAATATGCAAAAATTCACAGGTAATACGTACTCTATAATTACAATTCACAGTTCATCGTGCACACCGTTTGTGGAGACAATTTAATCCTCGATTGACAGCGTGTTCCCTGAAATCGCCAATAGCATAGCCTCCGGGAGACAGTCACACGTGTCCTCCAGCTAGTAAATGACAGCTTCGATTTCACATCATCGCGAACGTGTTAATAAATCAGAATATATGCAGAGTTTTTTGAAATGTGAAACTTTTGGGCTCCAGCAGGACTTTTTGTTTGCTGCTTTAAAAAAAATTGCTTATTCCTGATTTATTTGCTTCTAAGCTTTTCACCAACATGGGTTACCAGAAACGAAAAGGTACCAACAGCAAAATAACAATGATAACAGTAACAATTAAATATACAATACAAAACACAACTTGATACAGTAATACAAAAAATTGTCTTGAGTATAGCTAATATGAAAGCATAACAAAGGGGCCCTAATGATCAAGTTGTCGATGGGTCCTTAAACACGACCCACTAACTCACTCACTCAATACAATAGTATAATACTACTAAAACTAAACAATACTTAAGTGAAAATCGTATTAGTATTCAATACAGAGTTTACAATGTATAACAATGGTTTATGTATATTTGAAGCGGTCCTTCAATGGCCAACAAGCCTATGGTCCTCAGCTTTTGATGGTCAATATTTAATATCATATGAATGAATGAATTTATAAACTTAACTGGGTGATCTAAATATTTATCTCTACACCACAACCATGCCAGGGAGTGAATGAAACTTGAATGGGAAGCTTTGCCCAAACTGAAATTCGAATCTGATCATTTATCAAGGTTTTTATAAGGTGTATTTTGCAAGCATAGGCACACATGCAGAACTTTATGGCACGTTTTGTAATAGTTTTGAAGTTTATAAGACTTTCCACTGTTTTACTCAACTTTAAAGGCAATGATGCAATTTTATAAAATATTGGATGGTGTGACCGGACACACGGCTATGAAACGGACTGCATTTCAGAAAACCTCTATACAGATTATGGAAAAAAAATCTGATGTGTTGCACTCAAATGACTTTCTCTACTCTTGTACTAACCATTCTTACAAACTCTTATTCCTACATCTTCTTCGTTTTAGTTGAGATAAACATTTGTACAAATTATCTTATTGCTTATTTCCTTGTAGGTGCAAGGGAAATATGGAAATACAGTAGGCTTTGGGCGGTAGTCAAATCCTTTAAAGCTTCGAAATTCCGTTCTCTTTGCACGGCCAAGAGGTAAAAAAGTGATTAACAAATTTTTATGAAATAGGTCAAGTATTGCAAAAGTCACACAAACGAGAAGGAATATCGCCGGATTGGTTCACTCCACAACAAGATTTATTTCGATATAAATTGCTTCTACAGTAAGATTTGGTCTATCACATTTCATTTACCATAGAAATATGATATTTTAATAAAAATCAGAGCCATTTTTGAGAAAATGAAAGTTTCAATATACTCTGCTTTTTGTACATGAAATAAATAAGTTCTTACAGTTGTATTTTATGTTCTAGAAAGTTAGTTATACATTTAAAAAATTGGTATAGTTAATGTATCGTACATGTATTTAAAACTCAAGTAGTTACAACAAGATAAATAAGAACCAGCGATATCTATAAACCCATAAGTAGGAATCTTTAGTTATTTTAAATACGCTGGGCCGGATTTTGTGTTTTAAATATGAGAAGCCTTTTTCTTTGTCGCGTTTTGTAATCCAGAATGGTTTGTCTACTGAGATGAAGTGTACGCGAAGATGCTTCCATTAGCAAGCTAGAAATCGATATGATAGCCCACTAATGGCCAACACAAAAACCTTGTTCTCCAGAAGAAAGTCGTCTTTTTCTCCACGCCGCCTTTCTTCTCAAGTTTCCCGGTAATGTACAGGACGTCTTCACAAATCATTATGTAAGTAACGTTTCTTATTTACATTTAAAATTAATTTTCGCAAGCAAGGCGTAGTCAGCACTGTAATTTCAGCTTAACAGAGGAATGTTAAATTAGGTCTAGCTGTCGGCAGACCCTTAAACTCACCCACCCACTCACTCACTCACTCACTCACTGACTCTTCCATTTATCCACTCACTGTTCTAACAGCGATAGAAAACTCGAACGTTGCTTTTTCAATGTACCTTCTGTATGAAATATAACAAAACCGTGTCGAATACGTCTAAGCATTTTTAAAATTGGAAAATACCGAAACATATTATATTAAAATTACCACACCTAACGATGTGGAAAACAAAAAAATTTCGGAAACACATACTAGTATGGCAATCAATCTATTGAAGTCTAAACACTTAAACCTAAAATTGTGAATAAGTATTTAAAAGCTTTCTTTTTTAAAAATTCTTGTCTGTGAAGTTTCTGGAAAAGATCATGTCCAGCAGGCTGAAACCAGCTTCAGTTTTTAAAAAACTTCATTTCGGCAGATTCTATTTTTCTGTGTTATTTTATATTCGAGCTCCCATTTTCACATCCATAAGGTTAGAGGAATAGTCATTGTTTTGAAAAATTTCATGTGTATGACTTGCGATGTTTTCTTTTTTAGTGTTCGTCGTATTGTTCCGCGTATCCTCTGAAATTTATTAATTTTAAATTCTGTCTCTTATTTAAGTACAGAAAATCCTCATTTATCCGGATATCTGGATTATCCGAATGCGATATTTTTTAAATGTAATGTTCATATTGCATAATTGAGCCATTTTGATAAGTTAAACATTACGCTAAGACCATTACAACACAAGTGAAGAAAACATGAGCAAAACTTTTAACAAGACAAAACTTACTCCTAGTGTTCCCAAAAGAAAAACAAAATCCGATGTGTTGCACTCACATGAGTTTCTCTACTCATGTACTACCTATTCTTACAAACTCACCGCCTCCTCTCGATTCCGCAAACATAAATCTTCAGAATCGAAAGAAAATGTATTCATGCGTAAACAATTAGTGGGCGGTTAAAATTGTAGACAAAAGATTTGGCTGTTGTAGTGTTTAACACCCGTTTTTACTACTACGGCACCGCAGGCGGTGATATTGATGATACATGGAATGAAGATGGAGCATCGGTGGAATGAGATGGCGGGGGAAACCGGAGTACCCGGAGAAAACCCGCTCTGACGCCGCTTCGTCCACCACGAATACCACATGCGGATCCCTGGGATCGAACCCGGGCCGACTAGGTGGTAGGCGAGCGCGCTAACCGCTCGGCCACGGCGCAGCCCAAAAGATTTGGCGAATGTTCTAATGCGAATATTGGTATTTTAGCTGAAGAGGCGAAGTGAAGATACTGTAATTTTAAATATGTCAGACTACATTTAATGAATAGTCTACAAATCAAATTCGTTCATTTATATTCATTATATGTCTAATTTCTGATTTCCCTGGGTTAAACAATAAAATTATTGTTTTTGTTGTTATGACGGTCTATTGGGTTAGTTGTGGTACCAACTGTAACATATAAATCTTGATTAAAATGTATGAATGTTACTGAAAGTTGTTTACTCTGATATAACTATTAATATTAAATAGTATTAAATATATGAACTATTATTTCCCTCAATGCTCTAAATCAGACATGGGGAAGAGGGGTGACAGCAGTGCAATCGAGTCTGTAACCCCTCCAGTTACTCACACAATTTGACACTTACTGACACAATAGCCTGGTAGCCAACAACTGTGAGGCAGTGGAACGGGTTGAAACTATGATGTAGGGGAAAAGACAGAATGCGTCTCTTCTTCCCATTTATACTGTAAGCAAATACCACTCCAGGTTTTCGTATTTGGGATAATTTTTGTAAGTGGAGAAGTATTGTATTCCACTCAAAATTCGATGTCGATATTTCACCCGAAATGTTTTGAGGCACCCTAATTCCAAAAAAAGCGTTTTTAGAAAAGCATTCTCTGTCTCTCTGTCTCTGTGTGTGCGTGTGCGTGTGCGTGTGCGTGTGCGTGTGCGTCTTGTTGGGAGGGGGCTGTGTTCCTGGATGTCTGTGCACAGGACAACGCAAAAATAAAAAGTCGGTTAGAAACCAAAGTTGGTATTTAAGTTTAATATTTTTAAGGATGCGACAAGGCGATTTTGAAGAATATTTCTCCACCCTGAACTACCCTTTACATGGAAAACTCTCCCAAAATTGTATTTTCTCAAAAATGACTAAGCATTTTGATTAAAATGCATTAAAATTTATGACAAATAGAATGCATATTTTGAATTTTCCGCTACAGCCCAAGTGGAACCATTTACTCTGGGATGTAAAGTCTGGATGACTTGAAAAACTGGTAAACCGTAAGAGGTAGACCAAATTTTACTGTACAAAAACTGTATAGCTTTGACTTAATTAATCACGTATTTCACCATATAAAGCTGTTTACCCATATCAACGTTATACATGGTTGCAACACTTCAATGCTTCACTGAGAACAAAACACTAAAACAAATTGAAATTCATGAAACTCGCTTCAGTCGAGGGTGCGTTAGCTAGTGTCTGTGACGTGTGAAATCACATGCAGACAGTCACTATCCAGTGACGGACATAAACAGGAAATTTCTAAGTCATATCTTGAATTTTCTGGGAGTAACCTCAGAAGACCTCTTTATTCTGCATGATATTTGCATGAATGCTAAACAGTAGGAGACAGAGAAAAGGCACTAAAAAAATTGTGGATCTCGTTCAAACACAATTTATATCAAATACTTCTTTTCCAATTGGAGTAAACCATTTCTGAGATATTTAATTGAATTTGCCAATACTATCCTTCTCTAAAATACCAATGAGTTATTAGTTTTTTATCTCTTGTCCTTGCAAGGAGAACGGATTTCAAAGGCGTCGCATAGCAACCAGGTCTTAAAACATTTGCCTATCACTTAAAGCCTAAGCCTACTGTATTCCCATATTCCCCTTGCACCTACAAGAAAATTATCAGTAAGGTAATTGCTGAAAAATGCTTATGTCCATTAAAATGTAGTAGGTAGAGAAATAAGAATTGGCAAGAATAGTGAGTATAAGAGTGAGTATAGCTCTACATAAGTTTGCGAACAGGGTTTCTTCTAATTGAACTATATTGTAA
This sequence comes from Tenodera sinensis, assembly GCA_030765045.1. NCBI lineage: Eukaryota > Metazoa > Arthropoda > Insecta > Mantodea > Mantidae > Tenodera > Tenodera sinensis. The sequence goes on from CM060972.1 coordinate 55,656,349, forward strand.
GCCTGTATCGCAATATATTACGCGACGATCACTTGGTGTATCTTCTAAGGGTATCCACTTCGACTTTGTCGCCAAATATTGATAGACTTCTTAAAAGTAAGCAGCACTAAAGAAGTCACCACTGAACATAGGTTTATCGCATAATATTTGAAAGCGTTTTCGTAAATCAAACGCATCAAACCACCACTGAAACACAAAACATGTCTGAGTAAGTGGTATAGGTCACAAAGGAACCAGCCTCCCCTCTTTCGGTGATCTCTATGAAGCTGTTTCCCATTAAGTCGGTCTACAGCTCCATGATTTATACAAGCGTTCGCTTACTTTCAAATCTAAGTGTGATAACCTGCATTATCATACAATCCCAATCCATTGACCTTTATGCACTAAAATAAACGCTTGAAGAAGCAGTTTTGAATTACTGGTCATGTTATACGAATGGCTGGCAACGTAATGAATGTATACCCACTCTTTTACAAATATTTGCATTCAGATGACACATTTGAATATAAATAATGGAATTACAATTTACACGCCTATAGTGTTTTAATTTATTTGGATAGAATTATTTAGTTAAGTCAAAATGATATACAAATGAAACGTCATTTTTATAATCTCAAAACAGTGATATGAAATGAATAGACTTTCTCATTTGGTTTTCAAATTCTTGATAGATTTCGTGTTTACGGCTGGGCCAAAATAAAATAAAAAAAAAAATAAATAAAAAAAACACCGGACAACAATATGTTGTGCGGGATGACAAACTGATCGGTACGCGCGCGCGTGCGCGTGTCTGCGAACAGCGAAATCGAAAAGTCGATTGAAAACCGAAATTGGTATTTAAGTTTAATATCTTCCAAGCATGCCACACGAAGATTTTGAAGAAAATTCCTCCACCCTAAACTACCCTTTGCATGGAAAATTTTGATTTTCTTGATAATGGCTCTAACGATTTTGGTTAAACTGTCATATGTTTGAGATATTTTTATGGCAAATCAAATGTATATCTTGAACTCTCTGGCCATGTAGTTCTATTTACTCTGGATGACTTGAGTAACTGGTAAGCTCTAAGAGATAGACCATATTTTACTACACAAAAATGTAGATCTTGCTAAAACACACAATTTATATCTAAATAAACGCTTTTGTAGAGTGAACCTTTTGGAAGATATTCGTTGTTATTTGTGTGAGTTTTGGAGAACTTATACTTCTATTAAATGGAACAGCGTTATTCATTTTGTATATGTTAACCGTGCAAAGAGAAGGGAATGTGAAAGCTCTAAAAGGTTTGGCTATCACTCAAAGCCTACTGCATTCCCATATTCTCCTTGTACCTACAAGAAGATAAACAGTAAGATAATTTCCACAAATGTTTATTTCAACTAACACGAAGAATATATGGGAATAAGAGTTTGTAAAAATGTTTAATACAAGAATAGAGACAATAATGTGAGTGCAACACATCAGATGTTTTTCGGAACCATTCCAACACAACAAAAGAGAAATTATTCAAATCGGTCCTGGCATTTTGGAGTTTATGCGGGACTAATGCGCAATTGATTTATGTTTTGCGGAATACTCTAAATAAATAGCACTGCAAGTTTTCCAAATTTAGATATCTGGGATAACTCTTCTTGCGTTTCGTGGTGTTACTACAGATAATCCCTAATGTTTATGATGATGAATTGCGAGAGATTCTTCTCTGATAAGCATATAGTAGTTAATATGGACACATTTCACAGTTGGATAGACACGTCTGCTTGTCCCGTATGTTTGGAACCAAAACGTAGTGCCTCTTTGATGCCAGAGGGGCTTATTTTTGCGTTTCTCTGTGTGGGAACGGTTTGACAGGCGGAAGGCGTCTAACTGCTGGTGTGGGTGTTTCACTGGCAACGCCTCAGCGTCGATGTCGCAACCAATTTCATTTTCACTAGATCTTCCTTGATCATATTAAATCAGCTCCGAGTAAAATTTTTTATATATTCATCAATTACCAGCTTTGGAGCTAACGGTTATGAAGGACCAGCATTCTTGCAAAAGACGTTGAAAAACGCACCAGTAAAATGAATTAGAAATGAAATACATTCCAAGCACTGTTTCCCTGGAAAATTTGCAAAAGCCTAGTAAAGGGAACAGTGAAGTATTATTTTAGCCCGTTTTGTCATAAAAATGTTTATTGCAAAAAATTCACCATACCTTAAAAAGTTTTGTTATGAATGAACAAGCGAGTAAGCGAGTATCAAGTAGATATCAAACTATGTCAACAACAGATGGCAGGAGAACATTTAGTTGGTTTGTTTTTTGGAAAAACGATCAGGAATACAGAATGCAATAAGAAATATCAATTAAAGTTAGCATTATATACATAGATTTTAGTTTTCAAAACAGTGGAATGTTGATTAAATAACGGTATATCCTCTTTAATGAACTATAAGTAAATATATAAAAGTAACTTGTCCGTAAAGGCTATATATTAACACTAAGAGTGGAATGGAAGTGGAAGGAAAATTATTGTTGTCCGCCACTACAAAATATATCACTACAAAATTTTTGAAGCGGAATCGGCCTATTCCGCACGTATTGCACTCCCATGATTTTCTCTACTTCTTGTATGAACAATTCTTAGAGACTTTTTCCTCTATCTTCTTCATGTTAGTCGAAATAAACATTTGCAACACATCGCCAGACACCTTCAAACTTTAATCAATTGTAACTGTACTTACGTTATAGTATAAGGGCTGAATTTGATACAGATTCCTTGGGTGACTATCAGAGGACGTTTCTTTAATAGCCGGAAAGTTTTGACTGTGCTAACACCTGGCCAGACAAATCCAATGCGTAGCTGTAGGCGCTAGATTCCACCAATTGCTCCATAATCACCTTTCCAATCAGATTCAGATTTGTTTATTAACCAATTGTGTTTGGTGCTGGTACAACGGTCCCAGCTTACAGACTAACATTATCATTTTTATATACAATTGTTTGGTTTGCATGCTATATACAGTGGTTTTTCTAGGAAACCCATACAATGGGCGTCTTTGGGCCACCGAGAACAGTTCCCTCTTGTAATGTCTTGGGTTTTTAGTTTATAGTGTTTTTGATATTGTTTTTTGTTTATATACATATTTACACTTTGTTTCTTTATTTACACGCATTTACTCCCGCTTTCACTCTGGCATATCGTGAGACATGACCTCACACACATACACACACACGCATACACACACACACATAAAAACACTATTTACACACGCTATTTACACATTTCCGCGGTTTTCCTGGGCGGACAGGTTGCAGCTCCTGACTGGTTCCCTGGGGTGCAGGCCTCTGAGGTAGCGTGTGTGCGGCCTGGGGCCCTTGTTTGCGTGGACGCACATCACTCGGTGAGTCGAGTGACGTCTAAAACATCTTAATTCTTGCGTGTTTTCGATGTTTCGGCTCACCTTTGCCGATATTGGCAATAACGTAATTGTCCTTTCCAATCACCGATTTCGCATGCATTTCATATCATACCTGGTGCTTGGCTGACGACACGCTTATAGGTGTTCAGTCTGTCCAATCCATAGGTTCCTGTGCTACTTGACAGGTGTTTGGCTCCTAGGTACTGGCTTTTAAGCCCTAGGGGATGTAAGTCTACATAAGGAGAGGGTAATCAGATAAAGGGAAAGAAAAGGATTACTCAGTATGTGTTGTTATGTTTTACCATTTGTTTTCTGCAGTTTGTAAAATAAATGTGCTTCAGTTTTAATTGAGTATGATCATAAGAGACGTTTTAATTTGTGTTTGACTTGAGTTTGTCTGGCCAGGTGTTAGAACTGTCGAAACCGCCCGGCTGTTAAGAAAAGATCTTCTAATACTCACTCAAGGAACATATGTAAAATTCAGCTTTTATACTATAATGTAGGTGCAGTTACAATTTATTGAAGCGAGGAATTGTCACGATACCAAGTGTCTGGCAATGGATCACGTCATTTCTAATATTATACAATAAAAAACACGAAAATTAGGCTTTATACTTTGACGATTTTAAGTTATTTTATACACCTTTGCTACCTATTACTTTGCAAAGCAACGATGATCCAAAATTCATAGTAAGCCCATATTTTGCCGTACGTGTGTTGGGGGCATGCGCTGAAACTGTTTCAGCTTTTATGAAATAAGGAAGGCCTGACTCTATTAATATTATCTAAATTTAACCTACCTTTGCTTGTTTCATGTGGAAATGATTTAACATATGTGAAACGACTGTGGAAATTTGTATCCAACCGTTATGTGGAGCTTGACTAAGATAAGTATGAGAACTAACAGGCGGTTCGAGAGCCTTGCTCTCTCATTTTTACTTCAAACTGTAGAACAAAAAACGATCTACTCGTACAGAAGCGACCCTTCTAAAATATATGTTTATCAGTAATACATTCCTAGATCATATTTTATACAAATCCATACTAACACAAACTAGCCATTTCAACTCGTGGGCATGAGGCGTTCCGAGACAGACTGGTAGCGGTGGCGTTAGTACAAGAGTAATAATTTTTCCTTCCTGCCACAGATTGATGGTGTTTCTTGAGTAATCGGAGTTTATAAAATGTAATATTTTAGTTCTTAATGCACAAGGAATATTTTGAATATTAAGGTATTTTCGCATTATGAGTACATTGAATAATTAATTCCCTCAAAACTATAAAACAGATTGTGCTGAAACTTTATGTGGTAGTTTATAACATAAGTACCCTTAAGTGTGCAACGTATTGATTTCACACCTATAAAAATATAGAAAATTAAAAATTCAGTCCCAGGGTCACTTAATATTAATTACACAAGCACATTTACACTGTCACTGAAGCTTCCAGACTATAGAAAGGATAGCAAACAATCCTGGGTAGAAAGAAATTCCATCCTCCAGCCGGAAATCGAACCCGGGACTTCTGTAGTTGGACGGTAGAGTGGTAGCTGCCAGGAGGCAGCATCTAAACTAGTACCTATTTCTCTAGCACTCTTGTGAATCTTCAGCCACTATTTCACCACTGTAGATATTTTAATGCCCAAAAAAGATGCTAGCAATTTTCATTAATTGTATATTGCCTCACTTTAAACTGTAGAAGGAAGAACCCTTTCAGTGCTCGTCTACTCGACAATTTTTCTATCCAGCACATTTCCAAGGCTTGCCGCTTGCCTGAAGCACTGCTGCGGATGCGAACAGGATGACGCTTGCAGAGAACAAAAGAAAAGTGTTTAAAACCAGAACTTTCCAAAAGTACAAGAGGCTGAAAGAAAGAGCAAACAACTTAGATGGATTCTCCAGGAATCATTTATCTTATTTTAAGCCAGCCGAGTGTGAAACTTCCAGGATTTGATGTGAATTTGATGTAAGCATCTCTCCAAAGCAGAGATACGGTTTATCTTCATTGTAAGTGCGATGTGAAAGTTGTGTTGGCTAACAATACTGGTCAGGAATAAAGGTCTAAGATTTCATATAATTAGCTGAATTTTTTAAGAAAAGAATACTAGTACCTACTGTTTTAACTGACCGATAAATCAATTTTTATTCATTAGAGGTAAAGTTGTGATTTTTACTTTCTCTATTACGTATAGGAAGCAAGAAAAGTATTGTATTCCCCTAAAAATTCCATGTACACATTTAGCCAGAAATGTCTGTTTTGATGCCCCCTGAATCCAATTGACTTTAACGAAATAATTAAATTTAACACATCCTTCAAACTCAGATTCGTAGAAATTATGTTAGTGCTCAGTTGTGGCAAAACCATTGTTTAACTGGGTTAAGTCCATCGTAGATTATTTAACAGATAGGTTGTAGAATTAATAAATTCCCATCTGTATTGTATTTACCTTTCAGTCATGTCTTGCAAAACCATCATAAATCTAAATGCTTTATTTTCACTTCGCTGGAAAAATTTCAGCTTGAGTTAGCCTTTTTGCTAAGCTTTTAACTCTTCTAAAATGTTAATTACAGACTGCGGTACTTTTTTGCATGTGCTGTTAACACAATGCTCAATTGAAGGCACCCTCCGCAGAGAAACTTTATAATGAGAAAACCCAGGGATGTTTTTCCCATTAAAGTGGCGTTAGCATCCGTATGTCGGTAAATTCGTATCCCAGTGCAAATATGGCGTCTTTAGCTAGCCAAACAGAAGAATGTCTAAATTAAATAATTAAAGAAAGGCCTTAAAACACAAAAATATAAATTAAGACAAGAGACGTAATGGTGCTAGGGTATATTTTAAGGGATATTACTGTTAATATCAGCAATAGCATTAACATGAGATAATCATGGAGAAAATATTGAAATACGGTTGTTAAGGGGCATACGTGCAGATATTTCGATAATTGCTACGTTAATATGTATCCTATTCAGTGTTTTACTTGTTTCCCCAAAAACTAATTACAAAGTTCACTACCTGATGTTTTTTGTACGGTCGTAACGGCGAAATGAACAACGTTTGCCTTATATACACTTTGAGGCGTGATCTACTGGTCTAGATAGCGCGAGGTCATTGGCCTTGCAGAAAGTATTGGGACTTGGTTCCGATACACGATTCGTTATCACGAGTTCGTCATGCCTTCTATGTCATCCTACTTAGAGGTACTAATCAACCTGAAAACATGCTATAAGTATTCTTATTAAGCAAAATTATAAGTTCGTTATTGATATAACATTACATTCTTCATTACCTTGTCTTCAATTACTAGTAAATATACTGCACTAATGCCCCTAACAACGTTATTTATTTAGAGTGTAAGAGCTTCCTGATTTGCAAATAGTTAAATTTTCCTTTTGTAACCTTAAAAATCTGTTGTGTATATAATGTATAGCTGAAGAAAATTAGAGGACAGCTAATTATTGATAGAGTGGTGATTATTGAAACAAAATTGGATTTTTAAGCATGATTTTTTGCGGAAAAAAATAGGTCAAGAGCTATAGGCAAGCTTTAATGGCACAGGATGGGGAAAAACGTCTTTTGAGATAGATATCTTAAACTTTTATGAATGGTCTAGAAATTGACTAGTGCGTTTCAACTTGTAAGAACAATGAATGAGAAGGAATAGCCTGGCTTCGATTGGGTGTAGGCGAGTGAAAAGGGACGTTATTGCGGGAGTGTGTTCAATGTGTGAAGAGAAGGAAGATGCAAGGAATATCTGTGAAATGGTTCACTCTAAAAGAACTTTATTAGGACATATGGTGTATTTTAGCAAGATTTACATTTTTCGTATAGTATGTGTATTTCTAACGGCTTATCAGTTATACAAAAGACGTCCAGAGTAAATACGACTACAGAGGCTATAGCCAGAAAATTCAAGATATAACATTTATTTTCATTTGTCATAAAAATGTCTCAAACATATGGCATTTTAATCAAAATCGTTAGAGCCATATTCAAGAAAACCAAAATTTCCGAAAAATTTTCCATGTAAGGGGTAGTTCAGGGTGGGATTATTTTCTTTAAAATCTTCGTGTCGTATCCTTGAAAGACATTAAACTTAAATACCAACTTTGGTTTTTAACCGACTTTTCATTTTTGAATTATGCTGTTCACAGGCTGACAGACTGACACACAGACTGACAGATGCACAGACACACTTATGGACCTTTTTATAAAAATGCTTCTTTTTTTAGGTTCAGGGATCTCAAAATATATTTCTGGTGAAATCTCGACATCCAATTTTTGGGGTGGAATACAATACTTCCTCTACTTACTAGTAGAGAGAGTAAAATGAAGTAGGCATACATCAGCGTCCATTGGCATGGCCAACAGAATTAAGTACCTACCAGTGATCTCTGGTAGTTTCCCCTCTTAGAAAAATAAACCGAAGTTGAAAAATTTTAGATAATATTGCTAACTTGTCTAAACAAAATGAGATCGTAGTTCAGTTGCGCACAGCGATTAAGTTCTGCTAAAAATATTATTTAATATGAATACATGAAGTTAAAAATAAACATGACATTTCCGGCTACCTTTCCAAGTACACTAACGCTTAGATATCAGTGTTTTAATTATGCTAATCTATAAAAAGGCTGTGAAGAGTTCAAATCCGCATGTTTCATACTTTCTGCGCAAGTTATACCTAAAAACATAAAAATGTATTTTTGATAAAAAATACTCAGAGTGTAAAAACCCTCATGAGGCATTTGTTTCATGCTGTAGACTTAAGCTGACATTTAGATATGTGCACATTTCTCTATGAAACGCACGGCAGTATATCAAGGTTAGTTTTTAAAGGGAAATGAGGTTTAAATACAAAGTTGTTATTCAATGTGTTGTTCCAAGGAGGACAAAAGGCAGAATTATTCCTTTCGTTGTATTTTTGTTTTGTAGCGTTTTAATATGCTGTTGATGTGAAATTGAGACAGATGTAGACGTGATATTCAGCTTTTATTAATCTTGGTTGGAATGAAAGTCTTTACGAAGTTTTATTATTCGCGGCCCAGGATCAGTCTGAGAGCTATAAGGTTCTATTACTGTTGTTACGTAGTAGTATTGATCTATTTTATAGATGCAGCAATTAATATTGCTTTAATGAATGTTTTGAACAATTTATTAACACTTAAAAATCATTATCCTTCGCATGAAACACTGACAATTTTCTCGCTAAATATGGCGGACTTCTTCCCTAACAAACAAAATGGCTAGCATAGCGAATTATTGCGAAAAGTCAATGTTCTTTTCTAATCTCGCTGCATTAGTTTGATCTCAATCAATTATTGACGATGTAGTTCCTCTTATCAATATCACAAAATTTCACAATTGATTATTCACTTTTAGATGTATGATTATTGTTTCTCGTCGTTATAATATCGATCAAAATCACTTCTTTCTTCTTCGTTGTATCACACATGAACAGAATAACTATAATTTAACATGGTTATTTAAGGGGCGTTCTGTTGCCTCTATTTTTACAATTTAAATTATTTCAGAGGGCTTACACAAAAATACTGCCTCACGTTTTAACATGTGTGTAACAATTACTTCTTCCATTGTATTTTATTTCTGTGATTTAAAAGTTTTAATTATATTAGCATATGCTAACATAGTATGCACTTCTTCTCTAAAAGCAGAAGCAAATTTCAAATTTAGATAACTATCCACTCTCACGGCTCCTAGGTCTTTCAAACGTAAGTTCAAGCATTAAATTGTTATAAACATTGACATAGATATTTGATATATTATGTAGGTATACGCAAGTCATTTGGTACGAGTCAACTATTCTAATAATTAAGATAACCTGTATTTCACTGCCTGAAATATTCTGTTGGTTTACTGTAGCTAGACCGGTTGGAATAAATAAAACAGATGCTGTTTATTTGAAAAAGGGGTGTGCCATAGTTGCACTGATAAGCCATTTAAACTTTTAAATTAGTTTAGAGGCGGAAAACAAAATATCTTTGGAAAACATCGTCAGATATCTAATCTATTGAATTAAACACTTTAGAAAAATCTTATGAGTTTCTCTACTCTTGTACTAACCATTCTTACAAACTCTTTTAGCTGAGGTAAACATTTGTAGAAATTGTTTTATTGTTTATCTTGTAGATACAAGGGGAATATGGGAATACAGTAGGTTTTGAGCGATAGTCACCGATACAAATACCAAGGAATATCTCTGAAAGGATTCACTCTAAAAAGAATTAATTCGGTTATAAATTGTGTGTTTTAGCAAGAACTATATTTTTGTATAGGTACTAAGATTTGGTCTATCTATTACGGTTTACCAGTTATACAAAAATCATCTACAAGAAAGGACTGCATGGGCTATAGCCAGAAAATTCAAGTTGTAAATTTCATTTATCATAAAAATATCCCACAGATATGGCATTTTAATCAAAATCGTTAGACATTTTCCAGAAAATTAAAATTTTCGAAAAATCTTCCATATAAAGGGTAGATTAGGGTGGAGGAATGTTTTTGAAAATTTTTCTGTTGCACCCTTGAAAGACACAACTTAAGCAACAACTTTGGCCTTTAACTGACTTGAGTTAAGCTGTCCACAGACTGGTACACACACGGACCTTTTTCTAAAACTGCTTTTTTGGATTCAGTGGGCCTCTAAACACATATATTCAGTGAAACCTTGACATCGAATTTTTGGGTGGAATACAATACTACATCTTCTTTAATATACGTAGCAGAAAAAGTAAAAAAAAATTCAGTTTGTGACAAAATTCTGACTACTTCATTTTAGATGCGTGCCATAATGAGCCAAATATTTACGATATTGAATATATTAACAACTCTTATAATAATAGGATATTTAGGTTATCTCAAGGACTACTAGTATTAGCCGCAGTGTCTAGGGAAATGCGTTCAAAATGATTTCAGAACACAACCGAAAGACAAAGACAAACAAACGAAGGATAAAAGGGGAAAGGTTCAGCTCTAGAAATATGTATTGCCCGCTTTTGTTGCACGGTGAGTAACTATGAAGTTGCTACGATTCCGTCCATTGTGAAAGTTTAATATGTGGAGGAGGAGGAGGAGGAGGAGGAGGAGGAGGAGGAGGAGGAGGAGGAGGAGGAGGAGGAGAATCCTCTTTATATAAGGTTGGAATATGAAGTGGATCCCGGATACAATCTCCTATGCAGATGAGAGAAAAACCGCAACTCTCCCAGGATTAATTTTCCATTTCGCTTTTCAGACGTTCATACCAGGAAAAGTAAACATAAAAATGAGTTTGAGGCATATTATAAATCTTATTGAAACACGTATATTAATTTGGAATGTCTTATCTGGATGTATTTCGATAATTAGTTGTGATACTAAGAGCATGAAAGTAAATGGATTTTATCCTCATACGAGTATAAGCATACAGCACATACGAGTAGCTCTGTAGTGTTTGCTTTATTGAATTTTATTTTACTGACTCAGGTTTCCGTGTGGTAGTTGGAGCCCATTCCTCAACAAAACATTTTCACTTTCTCTACTACCTATAGTACCTATATATATTTCACAAAAAAAAAATATTTTTAGAAAAAGGTCCGTGTGTGTGTGTGTCTATATGTCAGTCTGTCAGTCTGTGGACAGCATAACTCAAAAACGAAAAGTCGGTGAAGAACCAAAGTTGGTATTTAACTTTAATGTCCTTCAAGGATGCGACACGAAGATTTTCAAGAAAATAGCCCCACCCTAAACTACCCTTTATATGAAAATTTTTTCGAAAATTTCAATTTTCTTGAAAATGGTTCTAACGATTTTGATTAAAATACCATATGTTTGAGATATTTTTATAACAAATTAAATGCATATCTTGAATTTTCTGACTATAGCCTCTGTGGTCTGGATGAGTTTTGAATAACTAGTAAACCGTAAGAGATAGACAAAATCTTAGTATACAAGAAATGTAGATCTTGCTAAAATACACAATTTATGTCACAATCATTGTTTTGTAGGGTGAACCATTTCGGAGATATTCCTCGTTTTGTGTGTAAGATTCGGAAAACTTAGAACTTTAGTGCAATGGAACATCGTTGTTCATTTTTTATATGCTAAGTGTGCAAGGAAAACGGGATCTCAAAGCTTTAAAAGATTTGATAATCGCTCACAGCCTACTGTATTCTAATATTCTCGTTTCACCTACAAGGAAATAAACAATAAGATAATTTGTACAAATGTTTATCTCAACTAACACGAAGAATATAGAGGTATAAGGATTTGTAGGAGTGGTTAGTACAAGAGTAGAGAAAGTCATGTGAGTGCAACACATCAGATTTTTTACGAGGTGTTATGAAACGTCTTGGTACACAGAGGTAAGGGAACTGTAGGATTAGCTAAAAAGAGCATTATAATAAATAATAAATAGTAATTAAACTTAAAATGAATCAGTCTTACCAATTTTGTCGAATGGTAATTCCTGGAAGTTCAACGCACTAATGGACAGCTCCCAAAGTATATATTTAATTGATTTATCATAGATTTTTACATTTGTAGTTCAATATAACAAAACATTTCATCTTGTGAAAACCACATTTAAGTGCGGTGAAGAGAGGAACTAAAAAAAGGAATAACGATACAAATTAAAAAAAGTAAAGAGCTTGAAACTTAAAAGAATAACAAGCAATACCTCTAAAATGGTGAACTCCAAAAACGAAATGAATATGAAATGAATTCTGTGTTCTAAAGAGATCTACATTGTTGTATAGTAAGAATTGGTTTATCTGTTACCATTTACCAGTCACGCAACAGTAATAAGAATAAAGGAGATTATGGGCTGTAGCCACAAAATTCAAAATACACATTTCGTTGGCCATAAAAGTATCTTAAACATATAGGATTGTAATCAAAATCATTTGAGAAATTCTTGAGAAATCGAAATTTTCGAAGAATTTTACATGTAAAAAGTAGTTTAAACTGCAGGAATTTTCTTCAAAATCCTAGAGTCACATACTTGAAAGATATTTAATTGAAATAGAAACTTTGGTTTGTAAGTGAATTTTCGTTTACGAGTTATGCTATTCATAGACAGACACAGGAGGCCTCAAAATATATATATATATTTCCGGTGAAATTTCGACATTGAATTTTTGGTTCGAATAAAATACTTCTCGTTCTTACTAACGTAGTAGTTTCGGTGGCAGCCATAGTTAAAATTCTGTATAAAATAAAAAAATAGATTTTTGAGCCACCTGTACCGTTCCCATTTTCCAGCCGGGAATAAAACTCAGGACCTATAGAGGTGGAAGCTAGCATGCTAAGCAGTGGCATACAGCGGCAGTGTGAAGCACTCTTCAAGTGCATTTCATCTATCACTTATTTCATGTGTCATGATTCCCCATTTATATTTATTTTCTAAGACTCATTTATTACCAGATGCAAATATTCTAACCGTGACTGTTATTTTTTACGTAGGTATATCTATCTGCAGTTGCAAGTTTATCTCTAAGTAACGGTAACATGCACCGTAACTATTAATCATCTCCTATCTGCATATACATAAATCATTATAAATGATCTTGCATCCAAGTATGTCCCCAAATATTCAAATTTCTTGAAAACAAACTGTTATTCTGTTCCTGCTGCCACTACTCCAAAGATATAAGTCTTCGAGAACTTGTCTTAAAAGCTTCTATGTAGAGTATTCTCTATAAGGCTGCTAAAAAAATATACAAAAGTGTGAACATTATTAGACTCTCATAGAATTTTAGTTGTTTGGGATATATTTCCACGAGTCTGAGTAGGAACAAAAGATGTATCAGAAGTAAAAGACGTTGTCATGGTTACAAAGAACAGAAAACGCCATTGGCTGATCTATTATGGGTCTATTACAAAACGAATTGAGGTTAGAGGACTCGAAAAACTAACGCAAATTTCTACGAATTGGGGAAGATTTGTTTCTCAGCCTTTTACATCATGTCGAAGGCAAAATTTCACACCAGGACACAATTATGAGACAAACGTGCAAGAGATAAAGGACAATTGTAATCTTAGTGTGGATGGACAGGAGATTTGAACTCATTTCACAACATAACATTTAAACGTACTACTAGCAGGATTTGTTTTTATTTATAAAACAGCTATGTAATAATATATGTTAATGGTCACAAAAAATCCTTAATGAATGTTTCAGAAAAAATTATACGTTTTATGAAAACATCCGTCACATTAAAAGTGCCACGAGCCGTACATACACAACAGCTGACTGCTGTGACAGCAAAAAACACTGCCTAAAGAGAATTATCTCTCGAATGTGTTCACTAGTGTTCACACAGTAAAATGCCTGCAGGACGAAAATCGAAATATTCACATATTGCTGAATTTAAACAAACATTGGGAGTGAATATGCAATGTGTTGTGATCATGTGACAGACTAACCCCCTTCCACTTCCTATAGTCCAAAGTTCGCAACCTTTCGTTCTTTGTATGAAGGTTCGTTTCCTAGTCATAATCCATATAAGTGGCCACAACATCACAGTGCAAAATACAAATACTCAATTATTTGTTAGAGTTTTAGCACTATGGTGAAGAACAAGATTATCTGAACTAACTTTTTTACTTTCTCTACTGGTAAGTAGGGGAAGTATTGTATTCCACCCAAAAATTCGATGTCGAGATTTCACCAGGAATATATTTTTGGAGGCCCCCTGAATCCAAAAAAAGCATTTTTAGAAAAAGGTTCGTGTGTGTGTCTGTGTGTCAGTCTGTGGACAGCATAACTCAAAAACGAAAAGTCGGTTAAAAACTAAAGTTGGTATTTAAGTTTAATGTCTTTCAAGGATGGGACACGAAGATTTTGAAGAAAATAGCCCCACCCTAAACTACCCTTTCCATGGAAAATTTTTCGTAAATTTTGATTTTCTTGAAAATGGCTCTAACGATTTTGATTAAAATCGTCATATGTTTGAGATATTTTTAGGACAAATGAAATATATATCTTGCCTTTTCTGGTTATAGCCCCTGTAGTCGTATTTACTCTGGACAACTTTTGTATAACTGGTAAACCGTTAGAGATAGACCAAATCATACTCTACAAAAAATGTAGATCTTGCTAAAATACACAATATATGTCCCAATACATTTTCTTGTAGGGTGAACCATTTCGGAGATATTCCTTGTTATGTGTGTGAGTTTCGGAAAACTTAGAACTTTTGTGAAATGGATCTTCGTTGTTCATTTTTTTATATGTTATGTGGGCAAAGGCAACAGAATCCCAAAGCTTATATTTGATTATTGCACAAAGCCTATGTATTCTAATATTCCCCTTGTACCTAGAAGGGAATAAGCAATAAGATAAGTTATACAAATGTTTATCTTAACTAACACGAAGAAGATATAGGAATAAGAGTTTGTAAGAATGGTTCGTACAAGAGTAGAGAAAGTCGTGTGAGTACAACACATCAGATTTTTATGTTTCGAGTTAGCATCAGTTTGGTCACATGCGTATGCACAACGTGGAAATAAGTGTGAAAGGGTTGAAACTAGTAGACCCTTAGGCTATTGTCTGTCGTTTTGGCCGCATGCCACTTGCACGCAAATAGAATTATCAGCGAGTAAATCAACTCGATGTTGAAAGGAGATAAAAGTCTGGTATTAAATCAAGATAATGGCCACTAGAGGACAAAGTTTTCTTATCCCCTACAGCTTTAAACATAATCATTATTCTATCATCTAACCTCTAGAAAAGTCACTTAACTATTGTTCTGGTGTGCGACAAGAAATGGGACGTTAACCTTTACGTAGCCTTGACCTTCCTATCAACTTTGGCCCCCGGTCAAAACAGCTCGCAAGAAACAGCACACAGCTAGTCATTTCGGCTGTGTTCCAACGTGTTCCTCAGGATAGGAAAAGAACATTTATTCTAACAGAAACTTGTTATTGCCAATTCCTTCGATATATGGTGGCTCCAAGAGTTTACATTTCTCCTCCTCCTATACCTCCATCCCGCCACCTTTTTCTATACTTCACACTTCAGTTTTTTATATATTTTCTTAAGGATATGGAAATTTAAAGGTAATATATACTGACCCGCTTGTCTAAGATTTGTCTCCTTGGCCTCGTGTATTCATGTGTAATGAAAATAAAACAAACACATGCACAATTTTAAAAATACTCTTTCTAGATTCGGGATAGAAGTTGTTTTGCGTTACTTTCTGATACTTTGTGTATCAAAAATAGATAATTATCAGAAACTCTTCTGTTACAATGTTATACTAGGACCACCATCGCTTTTTCAGAAGCAGGAATCACATTTCCAAAATTCTTACAGCTTAACTGTATTTTTTCCATATTTTGGTAGTTTTTTCTGATTTTACTGATAGGTACACACCAATTTTCTACACCTATTTTTCTTTTTTTGGTCATTCCGAAGTTTATATTTTAATTTTAGCACGATTTCGTCTAGTTTCACATGTTATTTCCAATGAAAGAGGGGGGGGGGGGGAGAAGCTTTCGGAAATTACGGTATACTTATACATAGATTTACAAATTCACTAACACTTATTCCCAAAGCGCGACTCGAACCCGTGATCCCCTGCACCACGAGGCACCAAAGCTAGGCAGTTCAGCAAGCGCGGCCATGAACGGCCGAGTTTCAACTGTAACGCGACTCGTACCTACTCACTCGGCAACTTCTCCAGCACCACAACTGTGCGGGTCAGTATCAGCAAGCAGTCTAAGGCGTAACCCACATAGGCCGCGTGCATGGCATATGAACGTTGTACTATGGACTCCACACTTTCGTAGTGGCTCACCATAAATCGTATTCACCATTGCAAACAATTTGCGAAAAACGTTTTAAGTGTGACTACTGGTCATTTTTCCCTAGCGCAACTAGAGGATTCTCTGTAACTGTCGGTCAGACTTGCAGACGTCTGGTGGATGATAAACAATTGGTGGACGGAACTTTGAAGTCATTAGCAAACGGATTTAGAACTTTTTATATCGGAATTTTATACCTTCTTGGCCTATTTATAACTTCGTTTTAATACTGGCCTTTGCCCCCTTGTTGGATATATTAATCTATATTTGCCTTTTCTTACTATTAATTCTTTTTTATTTTATGTTGAAAATTATCTGTGGCTTTCGCCACAATCCTTTTTATAAGGACGCTGATGTTGAGCGTCCTTAAAGCTACTTCAGTTGTTTTTACATGCAACATTTTGGAAATCTTTTAATTTTCTCATAAATGGCTCTAACGATTCGGATCAAAATACTTTAATTTTAAGATATTTTAATGCCAAATGAACTGTGTATCTTGAATTTTTTCAGAGAATCATGTAAACTTCTAATTTTGAAGCAATATTCTATACACTTTTGCATAACTAGTGAATGGTAGGGTATAGACACGCTACTGTACAAAACTTGCAGACCTCATTAAAACACAGTCTATGTCAGTAGCAGTATAATAGCGACTCTGGCTCAATTAGCATAAATATCCCATTAATCAAATCCTGTCACGCCCCCCCTCCCCCTCCCCTCCCCCCTCCCCTCCCCCCCCCCTCCACCCCCACATGTGGGAATTTCCAAAAGGTAATAGCGACTTTGGCTCAATTAGCATAAATGTCCCATTAATAATCCGCCCCCTCACACTCCTCTCCCTCCCCCCCCCTTAAGTGACATGGGTATTTCTTTGGACACGTGGGAATTCCGAAAAGAGAGAGGGTGGATGGTCTGTCGCGATCAGGATGACAAAGGAAGGATAATTAATGACCCCAGTCCCCCCCTGACCCTCCTATTCTAGTGTCTGCATGTGTTTTCGAAAGAAGAACGTGAGGGTAAGAAACCCTACAATGAATGGCCCCTTACAGATCTTGATATATTTATGTGACAGTTGGAAATGTTCCCCTCTGACAGTTTTTGAAAAGAACACGCTACAACTTGCAACGGTGAGCATAGAGGATGACAAAGGAAGGGTAATTAATGACCCCCGTCCCCCCTGACCCTCCTATTCTAGTGTCTGCATGTGTTTTCGAAAGAAGAACGTGAGGGTAAGAAACCCTACAATGAATGGCCCCTTTCAGATCTTGATATATTTATGTGACAGTTGGAAATGTTTCCCTCTGACAGTTTTTGAAAAGAACAAGCTTCATCTTGCAAGGGGGCGAGCATAGACGCCCCCCCATTTTCCTGTCTGAACAGGCCTAGTGTTTTTCTCTTAACATAACAGCCAAAGATCGCCCACCTGCAGGAAGAAACCTTTTCACAAGCGAAAGAATGCTTCTGCATTGACGCGAGGACCACCCATGTGGTCCCCCACTGCGAGGGGTTTCCTGCCTTCCCTCATAATGACCGTTTGGCGTTGAATGGCCGTCCAACCCCTCCAACACTTCAATGCGTTCTTGCTACAAGTGGGGACTATCTCTCACGCTTTACAGTCACATGACAGTCCCTACTCAGTCTTCTTTCACAAGGATTCTCTACTCAACTACCCCTCATGTTTTTACATTCACATGACATTCCCTACTCAGTCTTCTACAAACATTTCTTACCAGCTCTTATGCCTATATCTTCATCGTGCTAGTTGAAATAAGCATTTGTACAAATTATCCTATTACTTATTTCGGTGAGATTCGGGCTACTTCTTGAGGCTTTTACATTCACAAGGCTTTATCGGTCCACTTTTCCTGTGTCATGTTTTCTAGTTTTTTGTTCTTTATTTATCTATTTTGTTTATTTTGGATTCCTTATGGACTTCAATGATGTCCCCACAATCAACGCAAGCACTATCTCACGATCTTTTACGCTCATAGAGTTCTCTCTACACACGTTTCTTACTGTGACATGATTGTTTGCATTCTGTTAATCCTCATGAAAATACTGGCTTATACTCGCATTTAATTTCAGAATTATTCTATAAATAACGTTATTTTATACTTGCAACATTCATTTTGTGTATAGTATCATGTTCGACGATCAGAGAGGCTGTTTCTCGTTTCTTTGAAGCAAATTTAAGCTTTGACAACATGTTACTTAAGCTGAAAATATTGTCTCGTCTGTTACCCTCACGCAACTTTCTCTACTCTTGCCCTAACAATTAATACAAAATGTTATTTGCACTAACATCTTCGTGTTAGCTGAGATAAACGTTTTCACAAATTATCTCACTGCTTATTTCCTTTTATGTGCAAGGGGGGATATTAGAGTAAGGAAGGCTTTGTGTACTGATCAAAAGCTACACGCAATTCTACTGAAAAAACATTCCCAAGGGAATTTTTTGGTCCATCCACATCTCTTGACTTCGCATTTGTTTATGTTCCCAAAACTCAACTAAAATCATGGAAATATCTCCAAAAAATCCTACAGGCACACACACATACTCACACGTAAACACACACACACATACACCCCGCACACATGCACACAAATACACATGCACACCTACACACATGAATGCACAACCACACACACATACACACACACACACACACACAAACAGACATACATACGCGCAAACACACGCACAAAACCGCATAAGCTTCATTTATAATTTCCTTAAATTAAGGACTTTATGTTAGCCAATGCATCACTTTTCACAAGGATACTCTACTCAGTTTTCTTTGTGAAATATCCGGGGTGTTTAAGAGGACACTTATTTATACATTTATTTTCTTGTTTATAGTATCTTACGAGATTACTATGCTTGTTTAATCCTAGCAAGTAATATTTTTTAAATCGCACCAAAGAATAACGATACCACAATGCAGGAACAGTAAGCACCCGACGAACGTAGCTGAATCATTGAACCATCAGCAATACAGGTTATTATTGGTGTTACATCATAAAATAGAAGCAAAATTGCATAAGGGCGCATTTTCAAAGTAATGGACATATTTCAGACACTAAGTAATATCTCGCCTTATTATTAGTTTCTTTATTGACAAATTCGAGAGTTCTGGTCAAAGTAATTACTGGAATAACCTTCAATCTTACAGAAAATTCTTTTGACTTCATTTCTACATAAACACAAATATTAAAAATCTGATGTGTTACACTCACGGACTTTCTCCCCTCTTGTACTTCCCATTCTTACAAAATCTTATTCCTATATCTTCTTCGTGCTAGTTGAGATAAACATTTGTACAAATTATCTTATTGCTTATTTCCTTGTAGGTGCAAGGAGAATGATAGAATACTGTAGGCTTTCTGCCATAGTCTAATGTTTTAAAGCTTTGAGATTCTGTTGTCTTTGCACACTTAAGATATAAAAAAATGAACAACGATGATCCATTTCACGAAAGTTCTAAGTTTTTCCGAAACTCACACACATAACAAGGAATATCTCCGAAATGATTCACACTACAAGAAAATTTATTCAGTCAATTTTCAATCAAAAATTGTGTATTTTAGCAAGATCTATATTCTCTATAGTATGATTTGGTCCATCTCTAACGGTTTACCAGTTATGCAAAAGCCGCCCAGAATAAAAACGACTACAGGGGCTTCACCCAGAAATTCAAGATATACATTTCATTTATCAAAAAAATATCTCAAACATATGACATTTTAATCAAATCGTTAGAGCAATTTCCAAGAAAGTCAAAATTTTCGAAAAATGTTCCATGTAAAGGGTAGTTAAGGGGGATATTTTCTTTTCAAATTCTTCGTGGCGCATCCTTGAAAGACATTAAACTTAAATACTAACTTTGGTTTAACCGACTTTTCGTTTTGAGTTATGCTGAGCACAGACTGACACACACACACACCCACATGCCTACACATACACACACACACACATTTTTAGCAAACACACCTACACTCACACACACATTTAGACATACACACACGCACACATACACACACGAGCATACACACACATACACACACTCACACACGCGCAGACACCCACACTTACACACATACACTCACACACATGCACCCAAGCACACACATACACACATACACGCACACACACACACATTTTTAGCAAACACACCTACACTCACACACACATTTAGACATACACACACACGCACACATACACACACGAGCATACACACACATACACACACTCACACACGCGCAGACACCCACACTTACACACATACACTCACACACATGCACCCAAGCACACACATACACACATACACGCACCTTTTTGTAAACCTGCTTTTTTTAATTCAGTGGGCCTCGAACATATATTTCCGGTGAAATCTTGACTTCGAATTTTTGGGTGGAGTACGATACTTCCCCTATTGACCAGTAGAGAAAGTAAAAATAGAGGTTGCGACAACTGAGCATAAAAAATACACAACGCTAATTTCATTTCAATATATGAAACTCCTGATATTATTCTTTGTTATCAAATGATTAAAAATTGAAGAGACAGAATAATGAAAATTTCATTCATCTTACCCTTGCTATTGAATAAAGTTAGTGAATGAGACCTGATGCTCTGAAAGTATTTATTTTTTCTCAAGTAGTAATAGATAAGGGGTTAATAAAATCTCAACAGGAACTTTTTGTCACTAGATGTAAGTTTATTTAATAAGTTTGCCAGTTTATAGCAGGTTTGTATAAAACAATTGTACTATTAAATCTTACAATCCAGAGGCTTTTAAGGGGAGAATATGTTTGGAAACAACTCAAAGAATGAGTGAAAACTGCGTACCAATATTCATTACAAATACAAACCAAAACGGATAAGTGGGGCTTGTAGACAGAATACAAAACGAGCTCTATGGTGTTAAAGGAAATTAAAGGCGCAAAACTCCTTATGTGACTTAATCCCAGGGAATGACTGATGGTAGCATGGAGATGGGAACAATAACAATGATAATGAATAGGAATCCCGCCAGCCTATATTTTAAACATTTTGTTCGGTGTTATTCATCTTTATTTTTTTATTGAAGCATAACATTTCTTGTCATTTCTTACTGAACCTTCAGCATTCAGTTCATTGAATAAGAAAAGAGAATAAAGACACCTTTCAGATGTTCATACATTCATTTTAAATTACATTAAAGGCTGGCTTTGTCACTTTCATTATAAAACAAGCTATTATGTATATCATTTCACAGTATCCAAATATTGGAAAGAAAGCTAACTTCTTAGTTTAGCCAATAGAAACAAAGTTCGGCGGGGTGGGGGGGTAGCTGTTTTACTGCGCAGCTGCACAGGTGTGGTGGGGGGAAAGCATTCTAACCTATAAAAGGGTACACCGGCCGCAGGAGTGATTGCAGTTCTAGAGGGCGAAACATCAGTTGGCATTTACACATCACTGCAACAATAACATACATTCCATAATGGCAGGTAAGCCCATTTTATTATACTTTAAAGAAACATTTTGGTGTCTTTCTACGAGTGAAAGTCATTAAATAGGAACAAAATACGCAGAAAAAAAGTTTTTATATGTTAAATGGCATGTATTTCCTTACAATGGACTTGAAATTATCAGCTCATCATTCATTGCCTTTACACCTTGAAAGATTAAGTCAAAGTGGAAATCCGAACTAACGATGAAATTGCCAAATGTAGGAAAACACGATAACTTTTTTTTCCCACTATTCATTAAATGTTTTCTTTTGTTGTTATTTTTATTATTATTCTTTTATTCTTTTGTAGGAAACATCGACAGGGCAAATGAATCTAACACGAGCATCAATGGCTCGCCCCCTGGACGTTGCACAACACGACTTGACAAAGTTACAACGCCAGTTAGGCCCAATAAATGCAGTTGTGATAGTTGTAAAAATATTTTATCACTGAAAAGTCTACTGGGGGAAATTCAAGGTAAGAATTATTAAATATTGAAATGCTAGTTTATATTGTTCCTTATTTGTCTCATTGTAGGAATTCTATCGTAAGCAATTTTTGTGTACATTCTGTCTTCCAGCGTTAGCATTACAGCTCCAAACCATATGTTCAATCGAAATATCATGTATTATATTTTGTTTTTCATCATTCATCTGACTTATAATATCCCTTTTAATACTCTCTTCTTCATATCAAAGTGACTTATCTCAAATAATCTGTCTCTAAGCCAAAAACATTTTCTTTTATACCTGAATTAAATATAGTCTTTTATTCAATCTTTAATAAATGTTCACTTGCTGAATATGAATATCCACTTCAAATATTATAACACCATTAATTAATTTTATTGTTTTATCTTACTTCAGGCCCATATGAACCAATGGACCATTCATTGAATCGCCAGCCTAAGGAGCAGCACACCATGAGACCTTCACAAACAGCTTTACACAGAGAATCAGCGCAAAAGAGGGAATTATACCATAAATCACTTTGCGATTGCAAGATCGCTAATCAAGCTGGGAAGAGCACATCTTCTTCAATATCGCAGAGTAATAAGCAGCCGCATGAAAACACCCATCAGATTACAGATGAACAATTATATCAACAACGCAAGTACAGGTGGGAACCTTCAAATAAAAGATGTCATACTCATACAAGGGAGCAATTCAACAGCCCGCAGCAAAGAACTCAACAAAACTTAAAGGACTTGATCGAAAACAAGACAAGGATATGTATTCATACCTGTGAAACTATGAAATGTGATACTTTGAAAATTGCCATAGAACTTATTTTATAATTCAATAAGATTTCTTAGAACAGATAACCAGCTCTTATAGAGATACGTTATTGACTTTGGCAGGGACGCTAGGTCATATCTAACGACAGTAACAATCATTCATCATGTAATTCATGCTTAGCCTGCAGAGTCGCAGTTATCAGAAGTAACAGCTATTCTATTTTATTCCAAGGGCGGAAAAACAGCGTGATAGACACACAGAGAGAGAGAGAGACTGACTGTTATGTGCAGGTGTTTTACCCATATTTATGAATTCTGTATAATATCCACAGGCATTTAGCCTGAAGCAGTATCTACTTATATTGTGAAATCATCAATTATGTTGAAATGTAAAAACGATTTTGATTCATTTAATAAAATTTATGAAGAGAAATATCAGCGTTATCATTTAACCTGTCGTAACCTATCCTAGCCTAAGCAAGCCTACCCTATCCAAATTTAGCCTATCTTAACTAGGAATGCATGCAGGAATAACATAATGTATGATATAAATTAACAAAAGAACACATTTACAATCAGATAATTTTATTTAACTTATAAAGATGAATACACTACCATTACCATTCAGAAAGCAATCATATACTATTGAAAGACAATACATATATATTCATTTCATTTCTTAATCATTCAATGATGCCAGTCGATTTCAGTTCATTGATAATTCCTTGAATTTCCTTATAGTGATTCTGTCCGGTCGATTCTTGTGACATGATTAATAATCTTAAACGTTTTACTAATTCATTTGGATCGAACCAAGGATATTCCAGACGAAAAGCAGCATTTGATGAAGGAGCATCTTGCATGTTATTGGAGACTTGGAGATTATTACTTTCTTCCAATGAAGTCATGTTTCCAGATGTTTTTACAAGGACGCTTAGCGTTGATTTTCCATCTTCATTATTAGATGATTCATCAATCCCAGATTTTTCACTCTCTTGCAACGGAAATGCCCCTGATTCAGAATTAGCTATATTGTTCACAGGACCATTAGAAACTTCTTTCTTGCATATTTTATTATGGCGTTCAAGCCTACTCGTTGTCCTATTCTTTAAAGTCTGCCCACACTCACAGCATTTGAGGAAACGATCCTTTCCAAGACTAATATATGAAAAATTAAGTCTTGCGTATTTTGAGCAATACAACCTTTTACTGGGATCACTCATTGTGAAAATGCAACTAAAGCTGACAATAACCGTTTAAGCAAAAGTTAGAGATGCTCGATATTTTATACATTGATTGTTCATATGTCAAATATAAACTCGCAACAATGCAAAACAATTTAGTGTAAGCAGACACCCTAAGTAACCACAGGTGACCAGATGAGGTGACCATGGGTGACCAGATGAAGTGACCATGGGTGACCAAGGGTGACCAGATTAGGTGACCATGGGTGACCAAGGGTGACCATGGGTGACCAAGGGTGACCAGATGAGGTGACCATGGGTGACCATGGGTGACCAGATGAGGTGACCATGGGTGACCAGATGAGGTGACCATGGGTGACCAAGGGTGACCATGGGTGACCAAGGGTGACCAAGGGTGACCAGATGAGGTGACCATGGGTGACCAGATGAGGTGACCATGGGTGACCAGATGAGGTGACCATGGGTGACCAAGGGTGACCAGATGAGGTGACCAAGGGTGACCAGCTGAGGTGACCACGGGTGACCAAATAGGTGGCCCGTGACCCAAGCATGTACGTGAGCAAAATAAGTGCAAGCTAATGTGAGACTATCAAACATTCAAGATATATAACCTAAACCTAACCTAAGCTAACATAATGTTACCTGAACCTGTTTGCTTGAATCTACACACTGTAACTATTTTTAATTGAGGATTTCATTCTGCTTGCACCAACAAATATAACATTACCTAAGCTGAATTCTTCTATTTCAAACTTTTATTCTCGTAGCACCTGCACTAGGTCATCCAATCCCATACAAATATTCAATTTCCGTATAACATAGCCTAATCTACTCTTAATGTGTTTCATGTCACTTAAGACACGCTTCAACATTCAGAGAACAATGTCTCAGGTCGATTCTATAGACACAGTTAACAAATCTTTTCTGGAAAGTAATGTTATTCCACTATTCTTCCACACATCACCCATACAGGTTATTCACACCAATCAGATAAACATATATCCTACCCTCACCTAACTCTAATCTAAATTCAAGCAAACTATTAAGAGAATGCTATTGTATTGTAGATGCTCTGATGAAGTCAATGTGATCTTTTCCTCTCATATATAAGTATTCAATACTCTGAACACCAAACCTGGCTTAATATTCTTGTTAGCACATAAAATCAATCACTCCAGAAGATAATCGAAACAGCTTGCTCTCAAGATAATTAATTGTGATTTATTTTACGTGCTATCAAGAATATTAAGCCAGGTTTGGTGTTCAGAGTATTGAATACTTATATATGAGAGGAAAAGATCACATTGACTTCATCAGAGCATCTACAATACAATAGCATTCTCTTAATAGTTTGCTTGAATTTAGATTAGAGTTAGGTGAGGGTAGGATATATGTTTATCTGATTGGTGTGAATAACCTGTATGGGTGATGTGTGGAAGAATAGTGGAATAACATTACTTTCCAGAAAAGATTTGTTAACTGTGTCTATAGAATCGACCTGAGACATTGTTCTCTGAATGTTGAAGCGTGTCTTAAGTGACATGAAACACATTAAGAGTAGATTAGGCTATGTTATACGGAAATTGAATATTTGTATGGGATTGGATGACCTAGTGCATGTGCTACGAGAATAAAAGTTTGAAATAGAAGAATTCAGCTTAGGTAATGTTATATTTGTTGGTGCAAGCAGAATGAAATCCTCAATTAAAAATAGTTACAGTGTGTAGATTCAAGCAAACAGGTTCAGGTAACATTATGTTAGCTTAGGTTAGGTTTAGGTTATATATCTTGAATGTTTGATAGTCTCACATTAGCTTGCACTTATTTTGCTCACGTACATGCTTGGGTCACGGGCCACCTATTTGGTCACCCGTGGTCACCTCAGCTGGTCACCCTTGGTCACCTCATCTGGTCACCCTTGGTCACCCATGGTCACCTCATCTGGTCACCCATGGTCACCTCATCTGGTCACCCATGGTCACCTCATCTGGTCACCCTTGGTCACCCATGGTCACCCTTGGTCACCCATGGTCACCTAATCTGGTCACCCTTGGTCACCCATGGTCACCTCATCTGGTCACCCATGGTCACCTCATCTGGTCACCCATGGTCACCTCATCTGGTCACCCTTGGTCACCCATGGTCACCCTTGGTCACCCTTGGTCACCCATGGTCACCTAATCTGGTCACCCTTGGTCACTTCATCTGGTCACCCATGGTCACCTCATCTGGTCACCTGTGGTTACTTAGGGTGTCTGCTTACACTAAATTGTTTTGCATTGTTGCGAGTTTATATTTGACATATGAACAATCAATGTATAAAATATCGAGCATCTCTAACTTTTGCTTAAACGGTTATTGTCAGCTTTAGTTGCATTTTCACAATGAGTGATCCCAGTAAAAGGTTGTATTGCTCAAAATACGCAAGACTTAATTTTTCATATATTAGTCTTGGAAAGGATCGTTTCCTCAAATGCTGTGAGTGTGGGCAGACTTTAAAGAATAGGACAACGAGTAGGCTTGAACGCCATAATAAAATATGCAAGAAAGAAGTTTCTAATGGTCCTGTGAACAATATAGCTAATTCTGAATCAGGGGCATTTCCGTTGCAAGAGAGTGAAAAATCTGGGATTGATGAATCATCTAATAATGAAGATGGAAAATCAACGCTAAGCGTCCTTGTAAAAACATCTGGAAACATGACTTCATTGGAAGAAAGTAATAATCTCCAAGTCTCCAATAACATGCAAGATGCTCCTTCATCAAATGCTGCTTTTCGTCTGGAATATCCTTGGTTCGATCCAAATGAATTAGTAAAACGTTTAAGATTATTAATCATGTCACAAGAATCGACCGGACAGAATCACTATAAGGAAATTCAAGGAATTATCAATGAACTGAAATCGACTGGCATCATTGAATGATTAAGAAATGAAATGAATATATATGTATTGTCTTTCAATAGTATATGATTGCTTTCTGAATGGTAATGGTAGTGTATTCATCTTTATAAGTTAAATAAAATTATCTGATTGTAAATGTGTTCTTTTGTTAATTTATATCATACATTATGTTATTCCTGCATGCATTCCTAGTTAAGATAGGCTAAATTTGGATAGGGTAGGCTTGCTTAGGCTAGGATAGGTTACGACAGGTTAAATGATAACGCTGATATTTCTCTTCATAAATTTTATTAAATGAATCAAAATCGTTTTTACATTTCAACATAATTGATGATTTCACAATATAAGTAGATACTGCTTCAGGCTAAATGCCTGTGGATATTATACAGAATTCATAAATATGGGTAAAACACCTGCACATAACAGTCAGTCTCTCTCTCTCTCTGTGTGTCTATCACGCTGTTTTTCCGCCCTTGGAATAAAATAGAATAGCTGTTACTTCTGATAACTGCGACTCTGCAGGCTAAGCATGAATTACATGATGAATGATTGTTACTGTCGTTAGATATGACCTAGCGTCCCTGCCAAAGTCAATAACGTATCTCTATAAGAGCTGGTTATCTGTTCTAAGAAATCTTATTGAATTATAAAATAAGTTCTATGGCAATTTTCAAAGTATCACATTTCATAGTTTCACAGGTATGAATACATATCCTTGTCTTGTTTTCGATCAAGTCCTTTAAGTTTTGTTGAGTTCTTTGCTGCGGGCTGTTGAATTGCTCCCTTGTATGAGTATGACATCTTTTATTTGAAGGTTCCCACCTGTACTTGCGTTGTTGATATAATTGTTCATCTGTAATCTGATGGGTGTTTTCATGCGGCTGCTTATTACTCTGCGATATTGAAGAAGATGTGCTCTTCCCAGCTTGATTAGCGATCTTGCAATCGCAAAGTGATTTATGGTATAATTCCCTCTTTTGCGCTGATTCTCTGTGTAAAGCTGTTTGTGAAGGTCTCATGGTGTGCTGCTCCTTAGGCTGGCGATTCAATGAATGGTCCATTGGTTCATATGGGCCTGAAGTAAGATAAAACAATAAAATTAATTAATGGTGTTATAATATTTGAAGTGGATATTCATATTCAGCAAGTGAACATTTATTAAAGATTGAATAAAAGACTATATTTAATTCAGGTATAAAAGAAAATGTTTTTGGCTTAGAGACAGATTATTTGAGATAAGTCACTTTGATATGAAGAAGAGAGTATTAAAAGGGATATTATAAGTCAGATGAATGATGAAAAACAAAATATAATACATGATATTTCGATTGAACATATGGTTTGGAGCTGTAATGCTAACGCTGGAAGACAGAATGTACACAAAAATTGCTTACGATAGAATTCCTACAATGAGACAAATAAGGAACAATATAAACTAGCATTTCAATATTTAATAATTCTTACCTTGAATTTCCCCCAGTAGACTTTTCAGTGATAAAATATTTTTACAACTATCACAACTGCATTTATTGGGCCTAACTGGCGTTGTAACTTTGTCAAGTCGTGTTGTGCAACGTCCAGGGGGCGAGCCATTGATGCTCGTGTTAGATTCATTTGCCCTGTCGATGTTTCCTACAAAAGAATAAAAGAATAATAATAAAAATAACAACAAAAGAAAACATTTAATGAATAGTGGGAAAAAAAAGTTATCGTGTTTTCCTACATTTGGCAATTTCATCGTTAGTTCGGATTTCCACTTTGACTTAATCTTTCAAGGTGTAAAGGCAATGAATGATGAGCTGATAATTTCAAGTCCATTGTAAGGAAATACATGCCATTTAACATATAAAAACTTTTTTTCTGCGTATTTTGTTCCTATTTAATGACTTTCACTCGTAGAAAGACACCAAAATGTTTCTTTAAAGTATAATAAAATGGGCTTACCTGCCATTATGGAATGTATGTTATTGTTGCAGTGATGTGTAAATGCCAACTGATGTTTCGCCCTCTAGAACTGCAATCACTCCTGCGGCCGGTGTACCCTTTTATAGGTTAGAATGCTTTCCCCCCACCACACCTGTGCAGCTGCGCAGTAAAACAGCTACCCCCCCACCCCGCCGAACTTTGTTTCTATTGGCTAAACTAAGAAGTTAGCTTTCTTTCCAATATTTGGATACTGTGAAATGATATACATAATAGCTTGTTTTATAATGAAAGTGACAAAGCCAGCCTTTAATGTAATTTAAAATGAATGTATGAACATCTGAAAGGTGTCTTTATTCTCTTTTCTTATTCAATGAACTGAATGCTGAAGGTTCAGTAAGAAATGACAAGAAATGTTATGCTTCAATAAAAAAATAAAGATGAATAACACCGAACAAAATGTTTAAAATATAGGCTGGCGGGATTCCTATTCATTATCATTGTTATTGTTCCCATCTCCATGCTACCATCAGTCATTCCCTGGGATTAAGTCACATAAGGAGTTTTGCGCCTTTAATTTCCTTTAACACCATAGAGCTCGTTTTGTATTCTGT
This sequence comes from Tenodera sinensis, assembly GCA_030765045.1. Taxonomy (NCBI): domain Eukaryota; kingdom Metazoa; phylum Arthropoda; class Insecta; order Mantodea; family Mantidae; genus Tenodera; species Tenodera sinensis. The sequence goes on from CM060972.1 coordinate 55,685,923, forward strand.
CTACAAGCCCCACTTATCCGTTTTGGTTTGTATTTGTAATGAATATTGGTACGCAGTTTTCACTCATTCTTTGAGTTGTTTCCAAACATATTCTCCCCTTAAAAGCCTCTGGATTGTAAGATTTAATAGTACAATTGTTTTATACAAACCTGCTATAAACTGGCAAACTTATTAAATAAACTTACATCTAGTGACAAAAAGTTCCTGTTGAGATTTTATTAACCCCTTATCTATTACTACTTGAGAAAAAATAAATACTTTCAGAGCATCAGGTCTCATTCACTAACTTTATTCAATAGCAAGGGTAAGATGAATGAAATTTTCATTATTCTGTCTCTTCAATTTTTAATCATTTGATAACAAAGAATAATATCAGGAGTTTCATATATTGAAATGAAATTAGCGTTGTGTATTTTTTATGCTCAGTTGTCGCAACCTCTATTTTTACTTTCTCTACTGGTCAATAGGGGAAGTATCGTACTCCACCCAAAAATTCGAAGTCAAGATTTCACCGGAAATATATGTTCGAGGCCCACTGAATTAAAAAAAGCAGGTTTACAAAAAGGTGCGTGTATGTGTGTATGTGTGTGCTTGGGTGCATGTGTGTGAGTGTATGTGTGTAAGTGTGGGTGTCTGCGCGTGTGTGAGTGTGTGTATGTGTGTGTATGCTCGTGTGTGTATGTGTGCGTGTGTGTGTATGTCTAAATGTGTGTGTGAGTGTAGGTGTGTTTGCTAAAAATGTGTGTGTGTGTGCGTGTATGTGTGTATGTGTGTGCTTGGGTGCATGTGTGTGAGTATGTGTGTAAGTGTGGGTGTCTGCGCGTGTGTGAGTGTGTGTATGTGTGTGTATGCTCGTGTGTGTATGTGTGCGTGTGTGTATGTCTAAATGTGTGTGTGAGTGTAGGTGTGTTTGCTAAAAATGTGTGTGTGTGTATGTGTAGGCATGTGGGTGTGTGTGTGTGTCAGTCTGTGCTCAGCATAACTCAAAACGAAAAGTCGGTTAAACCAAAGTTAGTATTTAAGTTTAATGTCTTTCAAGGATGCGCCACGAAGAATTTGAAAAGTAAATATCCCCCTTAACTACCCTTTACATGGAACATTTTTCGAAAATTTTGACTTTCTTGGAAATTGCTCTAACGATTTGATTAAAATGTCATATGTTTGAGATATTTTTTTGATAAATGAAATGTATATCTTGAATTTCTGGGTGAAGCCCCTGTAGTCGTTTTTATTCTGGGCGGCTTTTGCATAACTGGTAAACCGTTAGAGATGGACCAAATCATACTATAGAGAATATAGATCTTGCTAAAATACACAATTTTTGATTGAAAATTGACTGAATAAATTTTCTTGTAGTGTGAATCATTTCGGAGATATTCCTTGTTATGTGTGTGAGTTTCGGAAAAACTTAGAACTTTCGTGAAATGGATCATCGTTGTTCATTTTTTTATATCTTAAGTGTGCAAAGACAACAGAATCTCAAAGCTTTAAAACATTAGACTATGGCAGAAAGCCTACAGTATTCTATCATTCTCCTTGCACCTACAAGGAAATAAGCAATAAGATAATTTGTACAAATGTTTATCTCAACTAGCACGAAGAAGATATAGGAATAAGATTTTGTAAGAATGGGAAGTACAAGAGGGGAGAAAGTCCGTGAGTGTAACACATCAGATTTTTAATATTTGTGTTTATGTAGAAATGAAGTCAAAAGAATTTTCTGTAAGATTGAAGGTTATTCCAGTAATTACTTTGACCAGAACTCTCGAATTTGTCAATAAAGAAACTAATAATAAGGCGAGATATTACTTAGTGTCTGAAATATGTCCATTACTTTGAAAATGCGCCCTTATGCAATTTTGCTTCTATTTTATGATGTAACACCAATAATAACCTGTATTGCTGATGGTTCAATGATTCAGCTACGTTCGTCGGGTGCTTACTGTTCCTGCATTGTGGTATCGTTATTCTTTGGTGCGATTTAAAAAATATTACTTGCTAGGATTAAACAAGCATAGTAATCTCGTAAGATACTATAAACAAGAAAATAAATGTATAAATAAGTGTCCTCTTAAACACCCCGGATATTTCACAAAGAAAACTGAGTAGAGTATCCTTGTGAAAAGTGATGCATTGGCTAACATAAAGTCCTTAATTTAAGGAAATTATAAATGAAGCTTATGCGGTTTTGTGCGTGTGTTTGCGCGTATGTATGTCTGTTTGTGTGTGTGTGTGTGTGTGTGTATGTGTGTGTGGTTGTGCATTCATGTGTGTAGGTGTGCATGTGTATTTGTGTGCATGTGTGCGGGGTGTATGTGTGTGTGTTTACGTGTGAGTATGTGTGTGTGCCTGTAGGATTTTTTGGAGATATTTCCATGATTTTAGTTGAGTTTTGGGAACATAAACAAATGCGAAGTCAAGAGATGTGGATGGACCAAAAAATTCCCTTGGGAATGTTTTTTCAGTAGAATTGCGTGTAGCTTTTGATCAGTACACAAAGCCTTCCTTACTCTAATATCCCCCCTTGCACATAAAAGGAAATAAGCAGTGAGATAATTTGTGAAAACGTTTATCTCAGCTAACACGAAGATGTTAGTGCAAATAACATTTTGTATTAATTGTTAGGGCAAGAGTAGAGAAAGTTGCGTGAGGGTAACAGACGAGACAATATTTTCAGCTTAAGTAACATGTTGTCAAAGCTTAAATTTGCTTCAAAGAAACGAGAAACAGCCTCTCTGATCGTCGAACATGATACTATACACAAAATGAATGTTGCAAGTATAAAATAACGTTATTTATAGAATAATTCTGAAATTAAATGCGAGTATAAGCCAGTATTTTCATGAGGATTAACAGAATGCAAACAATCATGTCACAGTAAGAAACGTGTGTAGAGAGAACTCTATGAGCGTAAAAGATCGTGAGATAGTGCTTGCGTTGATTGTGGGGACATCATTGAAGTCCATAAGGAATCCAAAATAAACAAAATAGATAAATAAAGAACAAAAAACTAGAAAACATGACACAGGAAAAGTGGACCGATAAAGCCTTGTGAATGTAAAAGCCTCAAGAAGTAGCCCGAATCTCACCGAAATAAGTAATAGGATAATTTGTACAAATGCTTATTTCAACTAGCACGATGAAGATATAGGCATAAGAGCTGGTAAGAAATGTTTGTAGAAGACTGAGTAGGGAATGTCATGTGAATGTAAAAACATGAGGGGTAGTTGAGTAGAGAATCCTTGTGAAAGAAGACTGAGTAGGGACTGTCATGTGACTGTAAAGCGTGAGAGATAGTCCCCACTTGTAGCAAGAACGCATTGAAGTGTTGGAGGGGTTGGACGGCCATTCAACGCCAAACGGTCATTATGAGGGAAGGCAGGAAACCCCTCGCAGTGGGGGACCACATGGGTGGTCCTCGCGTCAATGCAGAAGCATTCTTTCGCTTGTGAAAAGGTTTCTTCCTGCAGGTGGGCGATCTTTGGCTGTTATGTTAAGAGAAAAACACTAGGCCTGTTCAGACAGGAAAATGGGGGGGCGTCTATGCTCGCCCCCTTGCAAGATGAAGCTTGTTCTTTTCAAAAACTGTCAGAGGGAAACATTTCCAACTGTCACATAAATATATCAAGATCTGAAAGGGGCCATTCATTGTAGGGTTTCTTACCCTCACGTTCTTCTTTCGAAAACACATGCAGACACTAGAATAGGAGGGTCAGGGGGGACGGGGGTCATTAATTACCCTTCCTTTGTCATCCTCTATGCTCACCGTTGCAAGTTGTAGCGTGTTCTTTTCAAAAACTGTCAGAGGGGAACATTTCCAACTGTCACATAAATATATCAAGATCTGTAAGGGGCCATTCATTGTAGGGTTTCTTACCCTCACGTTCTTCTTTCGAAAACACATGCAGACACTAGAATAGGAGGGTCAGGGGGGGACTGGGGTCATTAATTATCCTTCCTTTGTCATCCTGATCGCGACAGACCATCCACCCTCTCTCTTTTCGGAATTCCCACGTGTCCAAAGAAATACCCATGTCACTTAAGGGGGGGGGAGGGAGAGGAGTGTGAGGGGGCGGATTATTAATGGGACATTTATGCTAATTGAGCCAAAGTCGCTATTACCTTTTGGAAATTCCCACATGTGGGGGTGGAGGGGGGGGGGAGGGGAGGGGGGAGGGGGGGGCGTGACAGGATTTGATTAATGGAATATTTATGCTAATTGAGCCAGAGTCGCTATTATACTGCTACTTATGTCCAATAATGTTTTTTGCGTCATTACCCATGTCAGATATATTCGACGTTATTCAATTTCATTTTTCGATACTTTTGTTATTTTTTGAAGTCCTGTCAACATTCGGTTGCTTCTCGCGATGTCATCGAAAGAGAATGCATGTAATTTCAAAGGCAGCATATAGCAAAATGATTTTGTCTTATTTCCATTGCGAGAGTTTGTTACCACGAATGAAAATTTCAATGTAGTTTCTCCATGTTGTGAATAACCACGCCTAACATGAAATCACTTATGCGCAGAAAGTGTGCAAGTTTATGTGCAACAATAAAGTTTTATATGATTAGTATAATTATAACACATATTTACTTCGTATAGATGCAGAGAAAATATTGAATTCTACCAAAAATTCCGTGGCGAGAGTTTACCGGAAAGGCATTGGTGGCTGAGTCCAAAAAAAGGTAATTTTTAAGAAAAGATTCTCTCGCACGCGTGCATTTACGCGAAGAACATAAATAGAATGCGAACTTCGGTATTTAAATTCAGTATATGTGAAGAGAAAGTCCTCTCACGTATATCTACAATTTACATAGAGGATTATTCCTTAATTTCTTTATTTTCATAATTTAGTATTGACTTTTCTGGGATAGCCTATGATGTCATCATTTTTGCTCAATTTATATGCCCATTAACAACTAAGGTCGTATTAGCGATCTTTTCCTTTGGGATAATTGCTCATCGACAACGCTGTTCATTCGTTTTATTTTGGTTTTTTAGGCTTACATTATAAACTTTAAATTCACAGGTTTACACTGTCATTCATACTTCCAGACCCTAGCGAGGGTGGGGAATAATTTTGGGTGTAGAAAAATTCCCATGTTCCAGCCGGAGAGTTTGGAAGTTAGCTTGCTAATCACTACAAGGGCAGTTGAGTTATCTGTTTATAAGAAACGTTGTATAATTTTATATAACTTGTAACCATAAGAAATCATAGGTAGAACACACACATATTTCAAATAAAATGTTAATATCTCACCACCATTCAGCAATTATTCGTAATAAATTTGACTTTTGCAGTACTTTGTCATCTTTTAAGGTAGTCACTGTTCAGTTGCTCCTGGTGATTTCATTAAAGAGTGTAACAATCCTAGGCACTCGTATAGGAACGCTTTTTTGAGCATTTTACTGTAGTTTGGAGTTCCTGTATCCCTGTTGTACTGTGACGCCGGCCGGCAGCCACGAGCCTCAAAGGGAGGTCAGGGTGAAGTTACCTCACACCACTGTTTGTAAATACGGGTACGTAGCCCGACGACATTGGAGCGGTCCGAACAAACACGACCACGAGCAAAGTGTTTCCAGACTGATCGAGAGACTTTCGACTACCTGCTTGTTTATCAGAAGTTTGACAAGGGATGAATTTCGAGAAAAATCAATGTCATATATAAGCAAGTCGAAACGGCGATAGAAGGGAATTCTTCGTTATGTGTTGAACAGCTGTTAATAGTTTCATGTGGGTGTGCAGTCAGTTTTGAGAGAATGTGTGTACCGCCAGAGACAATTACAGACATTTAATCGTCGCGTTGGAGTCGTCGTCTGAAGCAATTTTATAGAGTATTATCGTCGAGGTCAGCAAGACAGGGTAGAATTGAAATATTCTGAAGTATGTGTCAAGGTTACGATAAGACAGAACATCTGTAAGATGCAAAATCACATGTAATTGTCAATTATGTTAACCATAAAACAGTTTTTGTGCTTCACTGTTAGGAGAGATATTAGCTGACAAGAAAAAAAGAAACTGGACTTGTCATTTTGTCATCCTGATGTCAATGAGAGTCGGTCTGGGTGGCTCAGTTGGTTAGGCGCTGGCCTATTGATTCCAAAACTTTGTATCGTTATTTTTCAACAACGCAATGAGACACAAGTACAATTTTTGTTATGTATGATCCAGAAGGAACTAGAAAAGTATAGCAAGATGTTCATTGATCTATGCGTGTTCACAAGCAAACATGGCGATGAGATTATCATTCTATGAACGTAAGTGATTAATGAAGTGTTATTAGAAAGTGGAGAATTAACCTGTGTGCAGGGCCAAGGAAAGGTCACTCATCTTTGAAGAAAATTCCACCAATCTTCCAAGAGTAAGGGTACGAAGTGACCTGTCTTCCATGGGAGTAATTGGGCCCTACTTTTTCGAAGAGACTGCCACGGTACAAAATTACCTGGAAATGTTGCAAATCAGTATGCCAAGTCTTTATGATCTCTTTGAGAATCAAAAATGAGGTTTAGTTCCTACAAGACTAGGCTCCACCTCACTCCCATGTTGTGAGACATTTTCTGGTTGCATATTCAATCAGAGATGGTTAGGACCAAGAGGAAGTGCAACGGACTGCATCTTCCGACTTAACTCCACGGACTTCTACATTTAGGTAACTTTAATGGAGGCGGTGTTCGTCACAAAACCACAGACACGGGAGGAAATGAGATATCAGATTGAACATGCGATCAATGACATTCTATTAGGAACAATCCAGACGATATGTCGCTCTGTTCTACGTTGTTGGAGGTGCATTGTGGCAGAAGATGAACATTTTGAATATGTACGGGCTTAAGGAAGTTTAAGCAATGGTACACAACAAACTTTTATTTCTCTCTCATCACCTCGCTGAAAAACACCGTTTCAAATCGAGTATACTTCAATTTGGAACACTTTCAGGTAGAATTTCGACATAGAATTGTTTAATTGAATACCATAATTCTTCTATACACTGTATATAGTAGGGAAGGTAAAAACTGGCACACCTGGATGGAACAGCCATAAATTAGAGCCTAATAGTCTGTTGGACAAAACGTTATAGTTGTGGGAGTGCTGTGCACAATAGTTCAATGACTTATCTTCTGTTCCATAGCCTCCGTATTCTTTACTTTAATTAGATGATGTCCTTTTTAATATAATGCTTCAAAATAATCTAATTTTGAAAACAACTAAATAAGGAATTATAGAAATGTTCAGCTTCACCAAGATTACTCATGGCATCAAAGAGGATATTTTAAGGATCCTGTCAAATACATTTTGACAAGACAAACTATTGTATTGTGGGGGAAGAGGGGTAAAGTGGAATATCGTACTATAATTCATAAACTAAGAAAACGACCTCAAGCGGAAAATACTAGCATAAATTAAACCTAAACTAGGGTCTTTTATAGAAAGCGTTTGATATTTTAGGTTGATGATGGTTTAGGGCAGACATGGGCATGACAGAAGAGGTAGCGATTGAACTTGCCTCACTCACCCCACATTCTCTTGCCGAGTGACAAAGGTTGCTTTGATAGAAGTGCAGTGGTCGCCTCGTTCCATCTGCGCGGTAGTTCTGCACTGTTATTAACTATTTTCTTTTGTAGTAAACATATTTTGCCCATAACAATTATTACAGTCACCTAGCAAATTACATAATTTTCAAGTTTAATCTTCCTTTATCTTATGCACGCAATATCCGTACGCTGCCTGATTATTAACATAATAAATTTTTTCTCTTTCACAATAAACAAAGCAGCAAAGTTTAATTGCAATTTAGTCTTAAAATATTTTAAAACTATATGATCAACATTGTTTCGTTTTAAACCTAATATTGTGTTCAAGCTTTGAAACACGAAATACAATAGGAGACTATTAAACTAATAAGAATCATATCGCCCCTTTATATGTTTACAAATATGACTACTCAGAAAGTACCTTTTGAAATAACAGTAAGATCACTAGTTTTATTTATACTTCTGATTAAAGTGGTGCTTTATATCAGCAAATTGAAATCTACATATTAAACAGGAAACTTTACTGTTTTTATAACTTACACGCTGTCTCTATCACTCTTCATGAAACAACCATACTCGCATCTCAATGAGGCTGTTAGAACCTGAACAGCAGAGAAGGGGAGGAATGGCATATGGAGTGGGGCGAGAACGCGAGATGACCTAGTTGAGCCGATTTTGTCCATGCCTGGTTTAGAGACATTACGACTCCACATTAATTTAACTGAGAGCATCTGTAGCTAAAGCTTGAACTGAAAAGGTTATTTACAGGTGAGGAAAATGAGAACAGGTAGGTGTTTACTGCAGTCATTTAGTATACGCATGTACTGATGCAATTTTTCGTACGGTCGCAGTGCGAAAGTGGATTTCACGGTTTGGATGTTGGCGGTAAAGGAGAAAGCGGTAATGCCGCCACTGACTGCGCGGGACCCCAGCTGTCCGGACCAACATCGATCCGTCTAGGCCACCCCCATACCACTCAACTGTTGAAAGTTTCAACAGAAACACGGCTGTAGGGAGCTATAGGAGACCTTGGTGTGTCCAGGTCACTAGTAGATTCAGGTGTTGCATCCCACTGCACTGCCTGAACTCCAACAATAGCAAGGTGTGCGAGATCTTTATCCGCTCGATCATTTTATTTGATCGATAACTGGACTTCTCCATGCTGCAACACTCCACAGTGAGCTTCAGCAATTTTGTCTCATATAACAGAACTAAATATATTGTATCTCACGTTTTGCAATGATTTCATCTAAGTTGTTACAAAAGTGCTCAATCCAGGTCAATTATTGGCCCACTCTCATGGTCTGCTACGTACTATATATAATGTTTTATGGATGTGCTTCGTTACACAACGCAACACTACATACTATTTTACATCTTACATATTAACTGTGAAATTTTCTATAATTAATATTGTAACAAAGAACAATTCAATAGATCCCACTCCTGACACCAGTTTGAAAAATTAAAATGACACTTTATTTTCTCTTCTAAAACTATACCACAAAAGCAGTTCTGTGTTATCATTAAGACAGTTTACAATTCGTCGTGACCTTTCATTTCACAGTTACTTTGTCCATCGTAAGATTGACAGACTTTACTGTCTTTCGTTACTTTGTCACACAAACATCGCTTTTATGATCACTCACTCACTCAACAATCACTAAAACTGCTCCACTTCAACACTAACTCCGACGCGAGAATTAAATGTCCCAAGACTGTCACTGACGACACACACTCAGATTTATGTTCATGACTGTACACACATACACACTGCTAACAGCTGTCTCATTTAAAACTCAATGACTCCATCACAAAAACTCATTTGTCTCGCTGTCTTGTCTCGCGTACGCAGGCCAGAACGACATAGCACAGCTTTTTCTCGGATTTCACCTTTCTCCATGTTTCCAATAAATAAACTCGCAACCGGAAGTCTCGCGAACAGTCTGGAAACGCTTTGTTCTACCGTGCTCATTGTCGTTGGCCATATATTCACAAGTGGTGTGAGGTAGCTTGACCTTGGGCGCCTTTATGCATGCAATGCGTGAACGCCCTCCGCAGTTCCACTCAACACCTCAACAACCGTTCTGGCTCACCACGAACAGTAAGTACTACCGACGTCTGCCCTCAAGTTATAATTAGATACGTTTTGTTGCATGCTAACACTTAAACAATTATGCTTCTACATCATACATTAATCAACCACTAATCCAAGCAGGGTACCGGTCATGTGTGGGCCCCTGTACGGATCGCATCCTTGTATGCCATAACTTAATAACCGATACTAACCGGGGTGCTTCTGCGGAATCCGATTAACATTGCATCTACAGTGATAAAGCACTCCTTCAGCATCCTGCATGGGGGAACAATATAGCCCATGAGGAGATCGTCACCGGAGGCGGCGTGTGTTGGCCGCACCAAAAAGGTTTAAAAATTCCTCCATTCAGCTTTTTATAGTGATAATTCACTTTAGGGCGTGGTTATGTCTATTGTTTTGACAAATGTATTAAAACGTTTAGATATGTGTTACTGGAACCCCCTCTGTCAAAAGCTATTTAGTCTTTTTAGTTCTGTCAGTTTACCCGTTTCCTTTTGTAGTTTTGGACATCTGTAGACGAGCTTTATAGTCGTTCTTCCAGTAGACAGGAGCATGTGGGGTTATCTATTATTCACATTTTGCACAGGTTTTCCGACATACGCCAATAATTGTGCGTAATGTTGGGGTGATTCAGATGTTTTTCTTCATTGTTTGAATAATAAAAGGAATAAACTTTCTGGATGAAGCGCCTTGGTTATGCAGTAACGTTGCCATCGAAGAAGTGCTTCTTTTCAACTTTGCTGATGGTTGCTTATTATATTGTGACAAACAAAGCCGTACCACAAAATATAGTCCCTTAAATGTTAGCGATTATCTATGAGTTACCAAGATGTATGATAACCCTGGTTAAAACTACTTGAATGTAAAGCGAGGGTAGCACTATTCCTGAAACTCTCGAGTAAATATCGTTCTGTTGCATCACAAACACGAGGCATGAGTCCATGTGGCATTTGTTTGTGCTAGTCGCAGCTGAAACGAACACCAGGCTATCGCGGAGGGATACAAGGTCTGGATGAGTATAGACCAGTAATGCACAACCCATGACCTCCGCCCGCCGGAATATAAATTACAGCCAGTTGAAGACCACATATAATGAACATTAAATATGCTTTGGTTTCAAAATATCCATTTAAGGTCTAGATACAGATTATGATGACGTAATATATTTCACACAAGTTCGATGGCTAAGTGCAGGTATATGAACTTCGGAAGAAATTAGGTTGTTTTTGACAAAAACTTTACGGTGGGGGAACTAAGTACCAGTGAATAACCTCTGTGAACAGTCATTTCCGTTGACGAAACAACTGGAATCCAAAACTCTCACACTTAAATTCTCATTTCGCTCTCTGTACATTTCCTTATTCCTTCGCCTTGTAACATTTGAGTGCTAATAAATGAAAACCATTACAAATTACTTCACTTGAGATCATTACACTCGAGCAAGAACTCAACGTATAAAATGTCCTTATCGGTGTTTTCATTGGCAATAAAGGCAACTCAGGAAGCATTGAAGCGAGAAGTAAGCAAAACCGTTGTATTATCTTTCACAAAAGTAAATACCCAACTTCAGTGAGACCTGGGCGAATGGTCACCCAATTCTCAACCGTTCCTAAACAGCTGGTATGGGAATGAAATTTTTCATATATGTACGTATGTCTCCCTTGCTGTTCAGAGGAGATGGCAGCCATTGGCTCACATCGCAACTTTGAAAAACGATATTTCAGCAATCACTAACTAAAATATTTCAAATTCAGCGTTACTCACTGCAGGTCTCCTGAGGTTGGGTATTTAGTTTTGTGAAAGATAGTACCTGATAATATACACCTATGTGGACATTTAATCATTTATTGTATTGCAGATCCAACTATATGAACTATTACGTAAACTCTGCAATAAATACTGATTCATAAGGGGGAATTTTTGTGTGTTATTCTGTCGTGATAACAAATAACGAACTTCCCATTGCCTCCACAATAAACTTATGCTGTAATTCCTCTTCTTTACCTGATTACCCTCTTCTTATACCTTTAGGACTTAAGAGCCTGTGGTCAGACGCCTGTTGTGGAGCAGAGGAACTTATGGATCGGACAGAGTGAAGACCTGGAAGCGAGTGGTCAGCCAAGCGCCAGGTATGATAGTGAGGAAGAGGACGATATGAAACTCAGGCAAAATTGATGGATGGAAAGGTGATGATGGAGTAATTGGTGGAATGAGTGGTGGGGGAAACCGGAGAACCCGGAGAAAACCCGCCCAGACTCCGCTTCGTCCACCAAGAATACCACATGTGGGTCCCTGGGATCGATCCCCGGCCACATAGGTGGTAGTCGAATGGTTTAACCACTCGCCTTCCACAATAACCTTGTGTTATAATTAAGGAGGTAATTTCAGACGCCCAGAAGGCGTCACAAGAATAATACGTAAAACATTATTCAGCAAATATATTTCCACATCATGGCCAATGCATGCCAGATATATACACGTAAATTATAAGGTTCATACGATCTAATCTTGAATTATCTTGCAGAAAATATCAACGAAGAATCACAACAGCACACAAATAAGCCCAAAACATATTAGCAATTAAAGTGGTAACAATCAACTACATTAAAGCTTCCGGCTAACAATTATTAACCGATGAATAGAGCGGACACCAAAACATGAGGAGTTACAAAAGAATACGATCTCAAAATGTGAATGCTAAAGCAAATTACAATATGCGTATAAGTACTAAAGCTGTGGGGAAACTATCAAGAAAGCGCATTACGCAAGTCTATGTACTAGATGGAACTGAACTATGTATTCTAAAACGAGCAGAATCAGACGCCAGACAGTGACGGCGGCAGGCACAGCACGACCTGGTGACGAACCGGTAAACTATTGGGGAAAAGGCTTCTGAACTCTGCAGGTGGATAATTGCATGTCACGGCTTACGAAAATCCGGCACAATTTTTAGAGCTTACTGTTTACAGACTGCACTACCCAACTATATCAGGCGTGTCACAAATAAAAGCCCAAAAATTCAAAGAGAAATAAATTAAAGTTACGATGCGGGGAAATAGGTAGCAAAGATGGAAAGCAAATGAATTATGGCCAAAAATATTGACGATTCATATATATACACACACACAGGATGTTAGGGGTATGAGTGCGCAGATTTCGCGTGCTGGGAGATGCAAATGTGTCTAACAATAAAGTCCAATAATAACTCCATCTATCTTGAAAGATAAAGGAGATAATCGAACATTATTGAATACATTATGTGCGGAGTGTGGCAACACAGGCCGAACGTTTTGTTGTGGTTTGCGGCCGGGCATACGTTCGCACCTGCAACGGGTGAAGGTCTAAACTAGGCTAGCGCTCGAAATCCGGTTCGCCACGTGCCTGTGTGTTTCTTGTCAGCTAATGTCCGTAACGAGGGATGGAGTGGTTTGCTTTTAAGCTATTCAATCGTATTTACGAGAACTAAACTAAAAGCTGCGTAAGAGGCTACGCATAACGTGTAGTCGGATGATCAGAGATAGCAACCTCAAATGTCAAGTATGGAAACACCTCATTCGTGCAATTGTGCAATTAAATAACAGTCACCTTTTGCTAAATAGGAAAATATATTATAAAGAGCACGACTTTGGAGCCGGAACAGCCTAGATGGCCTAAGACGTGAACAAGAAGAAGCAGAACAAGAAGAAATTAATGGTCAATAACTGCAAAGTCAACAAGATGTCTTTTACAGTTCTTCTTAGCCAATTTTGCCCTACCCTCGTTAGGGCTTCTGTGTTCTGCTCAATCTCTAGGGCTGCTTCAAACACACGTGTGCAAAGATCATCAAGCGTTACACTTTATGTGTGTTGCAATCGTTTTGCCCTAAGAAAGAAGCACATCTAAATACTCTTGATTTGTAAAGAGTGCCATAGTTCTGAATGCATTTAACGCACCTGAAGCACTGACAGAACCTGCTGTTGTGCACGGATGTCATACTACTGAACTAGGAATGTCGTTTCAGTCGAGTCCCAAAATAGCTGAAAAGAGTTATGCTATGACTGCATCCTGTGCACTAACCCCTGGGACATGGGTTCGCGTCTCGGCATTGGAAAAAAAATTTATGCTCATAAAAACTTGGAAACCGAATACACAATGTAATTTATAAAGTCCCTGGAGGTTTAGGGCATTGTAAGTTAAATTAATTTTTGGTTGTCTGCATTTTGTAATAGAACAGGTATAATGACTTCTGCTCCATTGGATTGGCATGTTGTAGTATGTTATTATGAATGCCGACTACCTTCATTCTCCACGCGTAAGCTGTTGCAGGATATTTTGTATCATTCCTTCACAGACGATATGCGTTTGATCTACGGACAACAATACCCAATATATAAAGCAATTCAGCATCTTACCACGAGAGATATCCTAATAAACAACAATAGGTGCCATAAAATGGAAATAAAACGATTACAAATTAAAATAATAACCGCTTTTAACATAATTGTTCAGGCAATGTTATTTGTGAATATTACACGTTAAAAACAAATAGGCATACAGGAGAGTCGAAACACATCTACATCAGACGGATTACTTCGAATCGTCCGCTCGTCCCAACTGAGCTACCTCGTAACGTGAGGGGTAAACATTCCATTTAACTTGTAGTATTCGCTGGTTCCAGTGAGCATTTGCAGAGGTGTAAACGTAGCTCTCTAATAACAAGTATACTAAAAGGCAATGTTCAAATATCAATATCAGTAACTACTGATTTCATCGAGTGTGTAACCAAAGCATCCATGTCAAATACTTGCCATAACACGAGTAACAAAATAAGGCACTTGCATTATCTGGTTGGAAATTGGTATAAAGACACTCACTGTCCTCTTATGCATTGTTAGTACTTTGTCGAATCTCCGTTCTTCCTAATTAGCTCAAAAATTCTCTTAGGCTTTGTACTTATTTCATGAAATTGTTGTCCACTCTTCTAGTGTCGCTCTTTTCAGCTCACATAGGCATAGTTCACTTCAGTTGTGACAAACACGGCTTGCAAGTATTCGCCAAAGGTTTTCACCGGGTTCAGATCTGGACTGTGCATAACAGGCCAAGACATCGATATCTTTATCTTCAAACCATGTTTTGGCACCACAAATGCACAAATGCATTACGTTGTTAAAAAATTAGGCTTTTGCCCCGTTGCTCTTCATACATTCTCGTCAATTCTGTCTCGAGCATCCCAGTGTACATGTTAAGAGTTCATTATAGTGTTCAGCCAAGCAATTTGTGATTTACTTTTAGTGCAGAAGGCTGCCGAAAGCATAACACTTCCGCCGCCAAAATGTTTGTCCATTCTCACCTGCCGCTCCTTTGTCAGATTATGTCAATACTATTGAAATCCATCCGGCAAATTTAACTTCAAGTTGTTATTATCACTGAATATCACTTTATCCCATTCTGAAGCCATGAAATATGTTTTTTTTGTTTTTTGTTTTTTTTCCAGCAAACTTCAGTCTAGCCTGTTTATATTAGAGCTGATTTACAGACTCATTTCTTGAATACAAGATATTTGTAATTTTATAAGGAATGTTGTATACGTCTGACAGTTACTGGCAACTGTTATCAGCAACAAGATGTGAAGCATAATGGTTTGTAGCCTTTGCTTTCAGCAAAAAGTAACCGTTTCGATAACTCAAATAATTTTTTACTTTGGCCATATTTCCCGTTCTGTTCATATCATACCAACATACCAACACAATTATAAAATGGTTCCACTTCTTGACGATTGGACAATTAGAGAGTTCTACTTCCTTGTGCGCATAATTTTTGTTATCATATGATAATTCTTTTCCGTTTGGAGTATCATTTGCACTGTTCATAAAAAGGGTAGTAAATTGGAATGCAGTAATTATCGGAACATGTCACTTTGTTTTAGCAATGTATATTGAGGAAGTCCTTGGCGAATATCAGTGTGATTTTAGGAAGAATCCATCAACAATTGATCATATATTCACAGTGAGACAATGTTTAGAGAAATTTTATGAAAATAATATTCCGTTACATCAGTTATATGTATATTTTAAAAACGCTATTGACACCATTGACATATTACATGCTATGGCAGATCTTGGCATCCAATTAAAATTAATTTAACCAAAATGACTGACTAAAACAGTAAACAAGGTAAAAAGACAAAATAAGTTTTCTAATTGTTTCCCACACATAATGGAATCATACAAGGCGACTTGCAACTATATTGTTCAATATTGGATTAGAACAAATAATCAGAAACATTAATATAAATATTAATTAAGGTGGTTCAATTTTCAATAGATCCTTTGAATTCTTGGTCTATGCCGATGATATTATCTTCCTTAAAAGATACTAAAGAATAACAGAATGAGACTAATAAAGCAGGTTAAAGATTAACATAAAACAAAATATGTGGTAAACCTAAAAGACAGAGAAATTAATTTTAAAATTAACAAAAATGTAAAGCTTATTAGGCGAGTTGGCAAAAGAAGGAATTTGTCTGAACCGATTCCCCACACTGAGCCGTCACATGCACTGCAAACGCGCATAACTTGATTCCTCTTTAATGTAGCTCGAGTACTAAGCCTAGTTATTACCAATCAAAGTGAAACACTAATACACGTATTTTAAAAAAAATCATCAGTAACCATTGTCTCCATGGTCCAGATCTTTTAATGAAAGCAACGTATATATCTAGGAAGATAAAAGTTGGACTGCACAAAACTCTTATTAAACCATTTGTACTGCATGGAAGTGAGCCTTGGGTTTTTAACTGAGAAATGTAAAACAACTATGAATACATGCGAAGGAAAAGTGCTCCGAAAGATTTATGGAAAATAGCTATTGAAGAATAAGAACAAATTCGGAGCTTCAAAACTCGTATAAGGATACAGTATCTGATATTAAAATAAAAATATTACAGTGGCTGGGCCATGTTATCAGAATGGACGAATAACGAATGTTATGGAGGCTAAAGTAGGTGGTAGAAGCAAAGTTGGAAGACCGAAGAAGAGACGGACTGATTATTTACAGGCTAACATTATAAGAACAAACATTAGGAGTTGGAGAGCTAAAGCATAAGATCAATCGGAATGGAGGACATTTATAGGGGAGGCCAAGGTTATACTAAAATGACTATAAGGCCAAACAAGAAGAAGAAGTTCTTTAATATGTAAATTACTGATTCGAAATTTTGTGCAGGCTATAGACAGGCCACTGAACTAGTTAACCGTGCACGTACAACGGGCAGTAGAAGCGTCGGCCGGCGACCTTGCAGTGCTCTTGTAAACAAGTAGACTGGAAGACAGCACAGAGTACACCCTGCTTCAAAGGTAGGAATACCAGGGTTAAGGGGCGTTACTAGGCAGCAATTAATGAATGTTTACCCATTTGAAGCGCACAGTTAACTTCATTTTTATTAAGGTTTTAATGTCTAAAATTTTAACTAGAGACATCATCGTGAGTGGTTATTGTAATGTGCAATAATGTATTTCCTAAATTTATGGACAGTAAGTCACATCTGATTTGCTCGCAGAAAGTTTTTGTATTTTGAAAAACTACGTTCCAGACGTAACAGGAGCGTACAAAAACATGACTGTGTCGCTGAAACTTGTTCTATTGTCTTAATAGTCTCGAGCATTTTTTATGCACCTGACTTAATATGTTATTGCGGTTACTATATTACTGAAATTGTCCTCAATGTATGAAAGACCTTCAAACAAGGCTGGTGTAATTATTTGCTTCACTGCACGTATTGCGACATTACAGACTTTTATTATGTTTACAATTCTGTGGTAATATTGACTATAATATACTGCAGCCTGTAGCCATGTCCCCCACCGAGTTACATTTGGTTGTGAATTCCAAGTGTCACCTGTTTAAGTACCTTGATTTTGGAGGGCGTTTTGCGAAATATCTTTTTCGTGTTGGCTATAAAAGCATTTACATCCGGAAAAGAGGATATAATTTCTTCCGCAACTCAGTGTAAACTATGTGCTAGACAAGCTTCAGTTTTGGAAATGCTTACTGTATTGCTGTGGCAGCTTTCTTCATTTAGGAAGTCCCGTCCGTAACAAGTATAAACCATTTTTTGTTATTGGACAGACACGATACAGAGAAGAAACAAAGAAAACAACCAAATATAACATACGACAGTCACAAGAAACAGGCTGTTTTGTAGGGATGGGCGTATCATTTTCTGCTGTACTGCTGGCATCAAACGCGATACCATTTGAATGTATTTGTCACTACATTGTACGTATCTCATAATATTGTATACACTGCGCAGAACTATTTCAACAGAAAATATTAATTTTCCTGCAAATATCCATGCCGTTATACTGATTTCCACTACTGTATTTTTTTATCCTAGAGGTGCACAACGCAGAGTTTTGATTACATTGCATGCTGGGTAATGTAAACCGAAGATAAATGTCAGCATTTGAGAGCACGTACGCACAAAATATGTTTTTGACGGACAAATTGTTGGCGCAATGTTCCATGTTGAATATTCTAGTGCAAGGCACTTTCGCTTGGCCAGCTTTAAGTAAAATGAATAATCACCTGCTGCCAACATTTGCCCGATAGTTTAATCTTCTCATCCATCATGTCGCGTGCCGATAGCAGCCCCCTCTTTGTTTTAGCTAGAATTAATCTATTCAGTTGAGGGGTTATAGTTTAATCAGCCCGGCGCTGTCGGGAATGGTTCCATTTCATGACTGCCTCGCCAATTTAAGTTTTTGCAGACGGAAGTGAGGCGTGCATCAGCACGTGTCTTTTGCTTGCGTGACAAATTAGCTAGTTACGGAACACGCCATGTTCTACTCGGAGCCTCTCTCTCTCTTTGTATTACAGGAGATGTTCCAAAATGCATCTGTCTCCCAAATGAATGGGCAACGAACAGCTGCCTTTCCACTCAATGTTAGAGCAACGTTCCGGCTGTGTTCTATATCCGAGTTCTTCTGTCACCACATTCCTATGTACAGGTGTATAGTAACACAGACAACGCTTAGCATGTTGCACAGGACATTTAAGTGAATACGTATAACTGGAGGAAGTATTGTATTCCACCCAAAAATCCGATGTCGACATTTCACCGGAAATATCTGTTTACAGGCCCCCTGATTACAAGAGCACTTTTAGAAAAACGTGTGTGCGTGTGCGTGTGCGCGTGCGCGTGCGCGTGTGCGTGTGCGTGTGTGTGTGTGTGAACAGCGTAACTCAAAAACGAAAAGTCGGTTAAAATTATACCTGATATTTAAGTTTAATACCTTTCAAGAATGCGCCACGAAGATTTGGAAGAAAATTCCTGCACCTTAACTATCGTTTGCATGGAAAATTATTCGAACATTTTGATTTCTCGAAAATCGCTCTAACAAATTGGGTTAAAATGCCACAGGTTTAAAACATTTTATGGCAAATGAAATGTATATGTTGTATTTTCTGAATATAGCTCACATAGTCCTGTTTACGCTTGACGACTTTTGCATAGCTAGTAAACCGCAAGAGAGTCTAAATCCTACTGTACAAAAAATTAGGTCTTGTTAAAAAGAGAATTTATATCCGAATAAATGTTTTTGCTCAGCGAACTATTTCGGATATGTTCCTTGCTCTTTGTGTTAATTCTACAATACTTTCCACAATTGGAGGACCGGTATTCATTTTCTTATATTTTAACTATCCAAATAACGGAATTTTATAGCTTTTAAAGAAATGACTCGCTCAAAGCCTACTTTATTCCCACATTGCCCTTGTACCTGCAAAGAAATGAGCAATAAGATAAATTCTGGAAATGTTTATCTCGACTAACACAAAGAGGATAAAGGAATAAGAGGTAAGAATATTTGGCACAAGAGTAGAGAAAGTCATGTGAGTGCAACACATCAGTTTGGAAGCTGCGGGGCGTTGAAGTTTAAGGACTTTTAGATATGCTGATTGCTGTTAATCATATAAGTTAATTTTGAGGGAAATTTCAGACAGTTCAGTCATGCACTTGTAAGGTGAACCCGTGAACATTGAAACCAAAATGGGTGCTTAACAAAGAGAGGCGAATTGTACCGTCCCTCGTAGAAAGACAAACCCAAGATATTGCAATAGTATTGCCTATTAATTCATTCAAGTTCACCATATCCGGGCCACAATAAGTTTATATTATAAAATACATACAATATTTTATTCAGCATCTGAAGTAATTAAAAGTGGAAATATATGTTAATTGCGCGTGTATGAAACGGCGTCCGAAATCGACGAACTTGCTAATATCACACGAGATGAAAACTAAGCAAGATTTAGGACATCATTCACAAACAATAGTGGACTTGCAGAGTCCATTAGTAACTGGAAGTGCTGTGCTCAATGTAACTCGTGTGATTATTTTTAACAGCGAACCTTTAAGAACCCTATTTTCTTCTCCCATCTTATTCCCTGGGAAACCCACCAGATTTCATCAGAACGCCATCAACTGACGGCGAGGCTGTCTCTGGGATTGAGAAGCGCCCTCCTTCTTGGTCTATAAACAAAAGCATCGTGGGAGCTCTGGACGGCCGACACGTGGAACTGCACGAGTAGCAACAAACCCTATAAACTTCATATTTTAAGAACAGAGTGCTCCTGCACATATTCATAATTAAGCCATATTGAAGCAACATCTGGCTACAGAACAGATGGATTGGCCGTGCTGGTGATAACGATTGAGAGCTTCGATGGCCTCCCCATTTGTCGGATTTGACACCCTCGATTTTTTCTATGGGAGTATGTAAAATATCTTGTGTACAAGACTACAGATCGTCTTTGTTCAAGGAGCACGCAACACAAAAACCAGTTTTATTTTACACAAGTTACACATGTTTAGAAGTCAAAGGGTGTGGGAATCCTCAATAATCGGCTTCTAGACCATTTACTTTTGAGTTCTAGCGTGATACTCTCTCTTTCTGTCACGTACACAAATGTAACTAAGAAGTGACACATTCCCAGCATATAGCTTTATTATTTCTTCTTCATAAGGTTTTATAATCAGCTGATGGACATTTGACCCCACTAACCTGGTAACAGTTCTCTGTGAAAATGGGGAAAAAAGAAAAGTATGTTACAATTTATACGAAGTGAAGGGGTGGTTCAGACATCACCTCTATGGATGTTTCGCGATAAGGAAACGCTAGCAGGTAGGTTATGCATAAAATATTGAAACAGGGCTTTTGGAGCTTAAAATCAGTATACCTTCCTATGTTACTGGAACGTCCAGCTCGAAAATAAGCAGCTGCGAAAGCACAGTTCATAAAATCCA
Source organism: Tenodera sinensis (assembly GCA_030765045.1). NCBI lineage: Eukaryota > Metazoa > Arthropoda > Insecta > Mantodea > Mantidae > Tenodera > Tenodera sinensis. Next base: position 55,706,842 of record CM060972.1, read on the forward strand.
TGTATACTTGGAACAACGATGTCCAACCTTGTCCCTTTGGAGATGCTTACGTAATTACCCACACAACTGCACCTCTTCTTCCAGTGTCTATGAGTGTAGACACACGGCCAGACAATGACGGACACAAACAGGCAATTCCATGGCAGTTTCTAAGTCATATTTTGCATTTTCTGGGAGTGTCCTCAGAATATCTCTTAATTCTGGATGATTTTTGCACAAATGTTAAACAGTAAGGTAAGAGTCAAAAACGTAGTACGAGAATAAAACATTGTATTTCGTTAAAACACCCAATATATGTCAAATTGTTCGTTTTTCTTTTGAGTGAACCATTTCGGAGATATATTTTATTATTCCTTTGAATTTGCCAATACCTATACTTTTCTCAAATAGGGTTATTCGTTTTTTTTTCCCTTGGCATTCCAAAGAGAACGGAATAACAAAGGCATCGCATAGCAACCAGCTTTTAAAACTTATATATCGCTTAAAGCCTACTGTGTTCCCATATTCCCCTTACACCTACAAGAGAATTAGCAATAAGGTAATTTCTGAAAATGTTCATGTCAACTAAAATGAGGTAGAGCTACTAAATTGATGAAGTTAAAACCATATAAAATAAATGTGGTAGCGCTCATCAACTAGGTGATTCCATAATTAGCCTCAAATTTTGTGAGTGGACTCTCCATAGCGTATACAAGGTGAAATAGTCCCATATTTAATATTTTTCGTGGACGAGGCTTGGCTCCACCTTCGTGGATATGTTTGTACACAAAATAATCCTTATTGGAGCTCTGGGAAACCTCAAATTGTTCAGGAAGTACGCTTCATGACCTCCCTAAAAAACATTAAGGTGTATGGTGGGCCATGAGCGGAGGAAGGTATCCAAGTTAAATGTGAATACAGTTTTGCCCTCATACTTAGAGAATTAACAGACAGGGAGGGTGATTTTGCCTTTTGAAGACTGCCACGGCTCATCCATCCAACATTTTGATGAAAACAATTAAAAGTGTGTTTGAGGACCAATTATTTGTACAGATTTGTGGCCCTATTTGTTCCCCGATTTCAATCTCTAGATAAATAAGGCAAACTCATACAGACTGGAACAGCATTTTTCAATGTGCACTATGGTGAGTGGTGGATAGCTTCCTAAAGAGGTACCAAACTGTATGAACAATGACGGTGACCGTTTTCAGCACCTTCTTTTGTAAATTTGGCATGTTAACTGAATGGCTGCATGCGCACCATTCCATCATAGCTGCAAACGGCGATGATTGCCCACAGAGCGAACACGAGAAAACCGCGCAGCCGATTCATAGTTTATTGGCTCTCCTGGTAGAATAATTAGTGATAGTTATCCATTGACTAACTTTAAGACTACCAAGATATTTGTAACAGTCTAATAACTCGAGCAGAAGGCAAGGCATAACCCTTATTTAAAATTAGGACTACAGGTTTAAATAAATATTAGCATTCTGCTAAAGACAATTTGTATAGAATATTACTTATGTTAAAGTAATACAGTACCAGCATATAAATAATACATAAATTAATATTTAATGGTTCAGTTACACAAATGTGTGAAAAAGCTTAATGGGAATGTATACAAAAATACGAGAGCAGAGGATATATTCTCATTATAACTATTTTAATCAAATTCTGCTTCCCCTTTACTTGGGTTATTTATTATTTCAATAGAATATCCTCTCAGATCACTTAGCTCAGAGAGTTCGTCATTTAGCATTTCCTGCAAAATATCTCCTCTAAAGAAAAATATCTGTAAAGATCACTGATCATTTTCAACCTGCACATCACAACATAAGTTACATTACTGCAACAATGGCTATATAGGATGACTTAAATTGACTTAGATTGCATTTGATTTTCTTAATATCAGTGTTTTACAAACGTGGCCAAAAATTCCTTTCTTCTTTACGTGTATAAGAACCTATAATAAGTATGAAATCGTATAAATTCATATCAATTTAAAATAGCAGAGAAGCCGAACTTATCTAAGTATATTATGATTGTTATTTTCACTGGAAATGAAACCCATGGATACTTCTTAGTATGCGTTATAGTTCAAGGTTTAAGCATTCATTGGGTGATCCAAATTAAACCACAGACACATAATTACCTTCATCTTACATATAAAGAAACCAAAGGACCATGTACCTTGAGTAATTATTAATCGGATTCAGAATGATCATTTAGTTTTTCAGTTCTTATTCCCGAGACTGCAACGATTAAAATGACGTAACACTATATTTGCAACATGACAGAGTATTAAGTATTTCACACATATTGCAAGTGTAAAGCTATCAAAATGACAGCAAACTGATCTAAAAAGTGTAATATTAAAACGTTGACATCTTTTTTCAATCGAAATGAAAACTGATGTCTTTAGGGATATTTATTCCTTGAGAAATGTCTACGTTGGCCAGCCTACTTAAGTATGGCTGCCAGTTGTTTATATTTCTTTGTGATCTAGCACATTTTTGTTTTGCCTTACAGTTTTTGTATTTTGTAGTGAAAAGTGAGAGATTTACGTAACCTTGTGTTTGTATATTCGATTTAAAATACCTAGGAATACGAGAATATTGAAGAAACGGAAAAAGTCGGCAAGCCGAAACAAATAGCAGGAACAAATGGATATGGTTCCCCTAACCTCAACGCAAACGATGTGGATGGTTATGGTTTGTCTTACAGAAAAAGCTAAAACCTTTACTACAATTGTATGAATAAATGATAGATAATTAAGGGATAATAGAGAAATTAAATGGTCCCTGAACTTCACTTCTTGCAAGTGGTAATCTGTTTATAAATCATTGTGAGTTTCCTGTGGGAGCATGTAGTACCAGAGCTATAGTAGCATTATGAGGAAGTTTTATAAAAATTGCTGAGTAGCAAAACACTTATAATTAACATACATAAAATACATAATAAAGTATGTTCCACCAAATATACACACATCCAAATGATGAAGCCATCCATAAATAAGCACATCATACTTAATTTGCACGTATAAGCTTAGCTCCAAATGTGATTAACACATTTAGCATCTCGTATTCCATTAAAAGCGAATTCTCTAAAACTAATACACTTATATAAAAGACACAAAATGCTTTGGTGACAAGTTTTACCTTGTAGTATTCTGAACAGGAACAAGCAGTGATCCTCCTTTTCAGCCATGGCAAAGTGAACAACGGCGAATATTATCTGTTCCCTGCAGACGGCAAGCACCTGACAAACAATAAATGTTCTGACTGCAGAGAGAGAGAGGAAGCGGAAGATAGGGCCGCTATCGGCAGGTCCACGTTTCCACGTTGTTCTCTCTGTGTTTTGTTCTTTTAGTCCATGACAGCAAACTAAATTCTTGCTCACGTTGCTTTATTATTGGAAACATTCTACCACGGGAAGTTACCTCTTACTTGGCAGCGAGATCTACCTTTCTATGTATGTACGTAATACAACATTAAATTTTAACAATATGTTTCACTGAAATTTCATGCAAATCGAGGAAAAGAAAAATGACATTCTAATTCTGTTCACATTCGTGAATGTGAAAAATGCCTGATTTTTCACCAGACGCCACTGCTAAATGCACTATTGCGTATTTAAATATAATGTGGATTTTGATGTGAGCTATCCATTCAAATCTTACCACTATTTTCTGGCTATTGACATTCTCAGCATTCTTTTTCTTGCAAAAAAATTATCCAGCAGTTTTTGTACTGCATGAAATTTGGCACACAGTTTTATAGACACATAACAAAAACTGCCTTGCTTTTATTTTTAGATGTGCCTAAGCATATATTTTTAATTTTCAGTCGCCAAAATTACAATTTTAGTCAAAAAACTTTAGCAACCTAAACTGAAGAAGGCACAGGGAAACCTGGGGCAATTTTAAAAGTTTTATGTATTTTGCTACCTGAAGTTAAAGAATTAGACCAAAGTTTAAACATGTTTGTCGGGAGGGAGTTTTTTAGTGAGGTAATAAAAACAGATATTAGAGCAAAAGGATCAGCTTTAGGCTGTAACATGTTCGCATTACATCACATCTATGATATAAATTCAGAAAAGCTAGCAGTATGAGTTTAGAATTTCAAATTTTCAGTCCGACGTATCTTTAAGGAGAGGCAAAATGCATTCATAGCTTATTCTGCAGTCTTGTAAACGACAATTTCCTTTTTAAGTTGATATATAGGTACTTTGTGATTGTAAGCAGAGTTCATATGTTTTATATGCTTTTTAAAAACCCTACATGTTTGCCGCGAATTCTGCACCAAATTACAGAAAAAATAGGTTGTATCCTCTATGGATTATAATGTTATTGTAAGCTCCCATTTTGGGGGAAGTTTTGATGCACAAACTGGCGCCACTTATAAAAATGACATATGTCTAAGCAATACAATTTTTGCTTTTTAAGTATACATATTTCAGAATTTTAATTTAGTTTCTCCTTCAGCAGTGTCTTCCTTGAATGACATTTTTCAAAAGTTTAATTCAAGGATGATATCGATATATCTTAGTGTAAGTTAATTGGTTGTGTTTTAAAACATGAATAGCTTAAAAGTTTAAACAAATATGTTGTGCTGTTAAGATTTATGCACCTGAGAAAAACCTAAAAATTCCCATTTCTATTTGAGTACCCAGAAGTTTTTCTCTCAGTGTGGTAATGGGATATCAAAATGTCATGCAAAATTGCAATAGTTTATCTGCATTTGTTTTAAGGATAATGCTTTTGCTCTGCATTTAACTAACTTAATTCTGTTAGTTAAAATACCCCACATGTCAAGCTGTTTTTTGCATCCTATGGAAGATTTTCTTTTGCCTTTAATAGAAAGAGGACCACATTGAAGTTTTTTAAAATTAAAATTTAGCTCTATCAGAAGAGAAGGATTGCGTTTTGCAGTTTCCCTTCTTATGAATTTTAGGTTATAGCATATTTAATAATGAATAACAATTATAAACCTTCCAAAATAGTTATGCGAGTCTTAAGTAATCATTCATGAACGCTTGCTGGAAACTATAAGTTAATTGGTCAAAAATTTTGGAGCTGCAGCATTTTAAATAATAAAAAGCACTGACATATAAGTTATGAAAAAATGACGATTCAAAATAATTGGAACGTACATTACAGCACTGTGTTCAAGGATGTTTCAAAAACCTCACAGTGTGATAGATATTTGCAGTATTAGTAAATCACAGACACCAAATGAAAAGACGGAATAAATACGGTAAAAAGTAACCTGTAAAATTTTCAGAGATAAATAGGTCATGAATTTAGCAAGTGCAATATTGGCAAGGTAGGACTTAAATCTTCCCTGAAGTATCGAAAGAAGAAAAAAACACACACAATCTGAATAAAACCGAATTAACATTAGGATATGTTGAAAGAACGTTATAAACAAAAAGATAACAAAGCTTGCATGCCGAAACCTACCTTAATATTCCCTGTGATGGAAGCCTCAGGAATTTTAACCTTACATCCCAAACTGTAGGTGCCAGTTCGAACTACAAGGTGCCCATGTTGACACCCAAAGTGCCTGCTTGAAGATGCTTGACCGCTATTTTCACTGTCTTCAAACAGCCAGTTAGGGCTATAGAATCTTTGGCATTCAATTAGCACAAGCCATTTTGTGGTACTTGGTTTAGAAATGTTGCAATTAAAGCTGGGGACAATAATTTTCTTATGGACTTTCCATCATAAATCGTTCAAATTACTGACAATATAAAGGTAGGTTTTGGCATATCTCCCCAAATTTAGGTTGTTAAACGTTTAAACGTCTTAGCAAGCATGTGTCTGCAACTGAACCGTTTGCAAAACCTTACAATGTTAATGAACATTGATTTTTATTATAACTGGGAGTTATTTCCGGGCTGTTATGCCGTGGTCTGCTGGAGTTAGCCGGCTTCACCCAAGCTGTTAGTCCCTCCTGGTTGGTTCACTTCAATTTCTCCTTTTATGTGTTGTTTCTTGCCTTCAATGACAGAATACAGTTTCTGTTGTGTTTTAAAGCTTCTTTCTTACTGAAATTGTGGGGGTGTTTATATATTTCAGTAGCTTCCGTTGTAGCTGGGCATGGTAGTGTGTTACGGATGACAGAATGTTCGTGTCCTGGAACTTAATTATGTGTTCGACCTCCGCTTCAGTAACGTGTTGGGCAACTGCGGACTTATCTGTTTGGCCCAGGTGGCACCTTCTTTTGTGTTCGGTGAGTCTGGTGTTGATGCTGCGCTGTAAACCGAGCTGCAGGAACAGGGAATACTGTATATACCAGCTGTTGACAAGGTCTCCCGAGTATCCTTAGCTGTGCGTAGTAGATTGTTGAGTTGCTTTGTGGGCTTAAAGACAGTCTTGACACTGTGTCGCTGTAGTATGTGTTGGTTACGATCGGTGACATTCTGGAAGTAGACTACGACCGTGCCACTGAAGATGTCCGCCGCAGTTGTGGACTCAACGTCTGGAAACTAACTCCAGCAGACCACGGCATAACATCCCGGAAATAGCTTCTAGTTATACTGACTCCGGCCATGAAAGCCTACGCTGTCTCATTGGTTTTATTTGTACACGCAAATACATTCACAGTAGTCTTGAAAAAGAACAGAACTGTAACCAGGCTTTGTTATATCGGTGTCCGGATTACAGCTTCACTTCTCGGTTGCTTCTAGTGATCCCAGATGATGTTTACAAGTAATTTAGTTAATCATACATTACCACACAAATAATTTAGTGGCAATATTCACTAATACTTTGTGCTTTTACATACATATGTAACTTCAGTCCACTCACTTTGCATTATGAATTTTGATACATCTACTAAAAGCTTTTGAAATAGCGTTGCAGTCTATTCATTTCCCAAAGCTTTACCATTTGAACAAGCTATTTGGTATTGATTATGGCTTCACGGATGATCAGCCGTCCCAAATTTGTAAATGTCAAGCTTTCGGCTATATCAAACTCCAGCCATCTGAAACTCATTGCCTGCTTCAGGAATATTGATTACGTTTATAAACATCAAGCTTACAGGTCTTCTGAACGGAAATATCCATCTCAAAATATATGGTCTTCTTTAAGAACTGAGTGAACCACCTGTGTGGTCCGTTTATTAGATAGCCGTTTATTTATATATTTAGTGTCTGATGACAGCCATGGAGTTTGATACGGTCGAAAGCACGACATTTATAAATTTGACACGGCTGAACACTCGTGAAGTCATAATTAATAACACCTGCTGTGAATGCTTAATTTTCATACTATTTGGAATTGTTTCACTCGGCCTAAACACTTCAGATATTTACATTAAAACATCTAATGTACTCCAAAAAATTAGTTTGGCTCTACATTGAAAAGTGGAAAGAAAGTAATGAGTGTGAAAACTTCTAACTTTGTAGTTATAATGAACTTCAACGGCTGTTGGTTGTGAAAGCTGTCAACTCGAAGAGACATCCTGTGAAAAAACACCAACACGTGTGTCATGCAACACACCGCGCGTACGCACGCACGCGCACACACAAAGCACCAAAAAGCCTCCCTCCCATATATTAAAGATGCAAAAAACATTAGAAAGAAACAATGAAATGAATTACTAATGAGTGAATGGATGAAACTCAAAGTACAATCCATTCCTCACTACTGAGGAGAAATGGAGGATTGGTTTGCGTTATACAAGCCGTTTGCAATGAAGGAGCTACTGGATGAATGAAGCACAAAAAGCAAACCACAACATTGAACGAGCTCGTGGTTGAACCTGAGGCCCGAGATCAGGCGCCACACAGACAGAAACGTGCTACACCGCAATAAGCACACCTTATCACAACAAACACCTGCATGCTCAGCTACTTACAGCTTCGTCCATTTTGTGTCTCCTAACACTTTACACACCGATACTGCTCTGCCACTAAGCTCTTAACGCAGTTTTCTTTTCTTTATTAGCCTAAAAATGGAAAATAACAGCTAAGAATACAGAACAGGACACAAAATTAACATTCCTGTATTGTATTCTATATAACTGCACTTAAATAGTACTTAATTCCCCAACTGCAGGACATCAACATCTCTTTAACCACATCTTACATTACACACGTAATATGTATATTAGGATATGTACCTTTAGACATCAGTGAAAACTATTGAGATAACCTTTACACAGTTAAAACTCTGTTCAAGAGAGTAATACATTCCACTGGAAATATTCGAGAGATACAGCAAAGAAATAACATACTTTCTCAGTAGCAATCTTCATTATACAATATCTTAGAGGTATCAGTGTGCAGACTTTAACGGTGACTTTTTGACGTTAAACTGAAACATAATTTCCTCTACCATTTTCCTTTGGACTACATGGTTCTATAAATAAAACTAAAATCGGTCGAAACATTTACTGCCAAAGTGTCAGCCCTCCTTTACTCTCTACTTCTGCAATCAGTACAAAAACATAGACCTTTAAAAGATGTTTCCTGGGATACTTTCCATTTGTCGCTAAAATGAATCGTTTAGTCACAATATTATATTAAATAACTTGATTCCATCGTGTGTATTCGAATGATTTGGTGAACACAGGCTTGGCAATCGTGCAACTTTGGCGTTGGTGTAGAATGGAAGGTCAGGAATGTTACAGTAAAAACTACCTGTTCAAGTCTGGTGATCACGACTTGTAAAGAAACAAAACCCTCCCCTTGTTACTTGCAGTAGCTTATAACAGAGACAGACATGTAAACAAACCATGTGCCGTTTCGATCGTACTCTTGTCAGACTGTGCAGATTATGTAGTCAATAATGTTCAATTTTCTTTACGTTTCATGATAAACGAATCTCTTATTGAACTTATTCATCATTCATGAATCTGCGCAATACACTAAATCTGGGCGTTGATACCCATAACATCCTATATATGTATTTGGTAATACGACGTCATAGGGTAAAGCAGGCCTGGGAAAGAGTACTCTAAAGGTGTCAACAGACTGGTAGCTTCCCTCCTTGTCTGCCACAGCTACTAGCACACATATGTACACTAGATAAACCAGTTTTCCCTACCAGGGCGGGTGTGTATACAGACAGGCTGTTTGGGTATATTACATTGGTTTTCTTACAATTGATTTGACAGAAAATAAAACAGTAACTTCCCACGTTACAAGCAGTTCAACGAAGCATTATTATTTTAGTATATTTGCACGAATGAAACAATAACACAAAATGCTCCTTTTCTCGGCAGTTCTTCCTTTATAATGGTACATTTTACTTTGTTCTTTCACATATTTTTATGTTCCAGGAGCTTGCCATTGTCGGGCTCCATGCTTGACATTTCTTCTCAGTTTTGTCTTCTGAGACAGGTCCCATTACCCCAACAATGTCCCTTGTAATCCTGTAGCTAGCACGCATAGCCCATATAGTCAAACCCTCTAAACGTAATGAGGCAGCTTTTGTGAATGAAGATAGATTTTATATTAAATTTTGGTAGGTACATGAAAATGCTGCACCTAGGTTGACAGATATCCTTGGGAGAATTTCAGCGAGTCCAATGTTTCAGTTCCAAACATATTGCAATCAAGACGTCTAACGGGAGGTTCGAACCGAAGTGACCAAGTACGTACCGAGCGAAATGGCTCCTGATAGCTTGAGGTTTACAGACGCACACACAGCGTCTGTTGTGTGTTGTATGCAAACGTTAGTTAAAAATGCATATTTTAAAAACATTTTGAAGATGCTGATACTGTACATATAATAGTGTCAGCTAGTAGTGTTCTCCTTACTGTACTGTTGTAACGTTCGTGGAACCTCAAGCAATGAACAGTTGCCGCAATGGAAGGTGGCAATTGTGTGAGGTTACTGTAGCCGTCACCGCTACCACACGAGTTCGCTGCACTGATTTGCAAGTAAGTTAATTACAACTGAGCTATTAGAGACTCCATTCTGATTTTTTCTGAAAATACTGAATAAACTTCATTGCATTTTTAATTTTTTCCCCAGATTTTTAAATGGTCGAGTTTATGTTATTATCTAACTTTAAAACTTTAATCGTGTAAAATATAATAATAAAATTTTCTAATAAATACCTCACGAAATACTGCGATTTTTTCTTAATTTGAGCTAAAGATCGAGTAATTTGCTCCATTAAAATCGGAGGTATGATTGATCGAAGAGTGAGGGGCGCGCGATTTTTGGGACATTTCAAAAATTAATATCTGCCAAAATATTTTTTTTATAAAACGAAGAAACACGGGGCAAATATATTTTGTTCCAAAACACCAAAAAAAAGTTCAAGAAAATCTGAGAGATCACATCAGTTTTTGCTATATTTTGTGCGATTTGACGTGGAATGACATCCCTAAATTTCCTGTCCCTCAATTTACCTAACTTTTAATTTCACTTCACCTTTCGTCTGATTGCTTGTTTTTGGGTTCGATCTGTCGTTGGAAGTTTCGGTGTGCATGGCAGGTACATCCTTGTCCTCCGGATCGGGGGACATCGAAACCTAGAGCTCGCAGTAGATGGACTAGCCGAAGAACGAGCCGCCATTGGGAAATTCAAACCTGTAGCTGTTAGGGACCCTGATCTATGCTGTCCTCTCTCCTCAGGTGCGACCACCATTCGTGTCATTCCTCCCTTCCGGTGGGCGACTCATCAGGTGCATACGTACAAAAGATATTCCACAGGCCGAGGTGTTAACTCCCTCTTTCGAACTTTGTCTTCCTATACTAACCAAGCACATACACATTATGAGTAAAGTTCCAAGTTAATGGGTCATATTTCATTTACTGAGATTGCTACAGGAGTGCACTATAGAGATATCACGTTCATTATAATCCCAATTTACTGTGACAGTGAATATATCCCCGTGTTGCCATTTTCGTGAAATATCTAACATTCATAATTAAGGCAATATGACATTGGCACTCGGTCGCCTTAGTGAAGTATTTTTGAGATATTAAGTGCCAAAGGACTGCCAACATCATTTTCTTCAATGATTAATGGGATTTTCTATATCAAACGGCCATTAAAATCTTTTAGACAGACAAATCGTCCAGCTAGAATGCTGTTGATAATGAAAAACACGAAACTTTGCATTAAAAGACTGATAATATTCACAAAGTTGTTCGTTTGCTGAAGTTCAAATTCAATGTATTAAGGTCATTCAAATATAAACGGTACGTATTTTTCATATATTTATTGCTTAAACATATGCACAAGTGACACTTTCACTATTTCTCTGCAAAATTTCCTTCACATTATACAAACATTGCCAACAAATTAGAAGCTTGAATATTCCTTGTTCAAAAATAGTTTGAGGGCGTATCATCAACTAATTACCCATGCTGCCCTGTTTTCGAATTTTTTTCCTCCAAGCGATTCTTTCATGGACGCGAACAGAAATAAGCCGGGGGAGGGGTGGGGTTAATAAATCTGGACTGTCAAGGATTTTCCAGTGCATGGCCTCCAGTGTGACCCTTGTCAATTAGCGTGCGAGGCTTAGGGTTGTCTTAGAGAAGGATGACATCTCTGAGGCACATATGTCTTTTGTTTCGATCGGCGGCTTTTGCTGATCTTAACCATTGACAATAGTAAGCCATGTGCACCTTACGTCTATCGTGAAGAAAATAAACGAGTAGAACTCCTCTATAGTCGAAAAACAGAGCTACAAGAACTTTTCCGGCTGAGAGGCGGGTTTTGGCGTTTATTTGGCAGGCTTTCTTCCCCACTCCTTGCTCACCATTTTGGATTCCGGAGTGTAATGATGGACCCATGTCTCATCACATGCAACAGTGCGCTTCAAAAAATGCTTCACTTCTTGCCAGAAGCAGTTCAGAAGTCTCTCAGAGATCTCCAAAACAGGGAAGTTTTTGCTGCTGGGTTAACAACTACGAGCACTAATTTTTCTAAATCCAAGATGTTCACTGAAAATGGTATGAACACTCCCAATACTGACACCCACTTATGGTGCAATTTCTTCAACAGTGCAGTGGCGATCAGCTTCAATAAGCTCTTGAACAGCACTAACGTTGACTCGACCATGGGCATTGAGCACGACCTTGTTTTTGCAGTATTCCTCGGCCGTCCTAGAAATATCTTGCCCAAGTAAACGCTTGATTCTGGGATAGTAATAGTGTCGTCAAACTGTGGCCTCAAACGTGTTAAAATCTCTGAGGGTTTAATCCTTTCATTGGTTAGAAACTTTATAATAATATGTTGCGCAATAGATGAAGCAACCTGTTATTCACTCATGGCTACACTGACGCCAAAACTTATCAAAGCAGCTATCTAAGCTGCTCCCCCCCCCCCCCCCCGGCTCACTAACAGACTGACCCTCAACCCGCCATCCCGCTAGAATCTGCTTGTGCAGTATTCTGACAAAAGTACTGTTCATATTTGAATCAGCTTAAGTTAAGAGCTTTTCAGTTGCTATATTGTAAAGTGAGGTTTAGAAAATCAAAATGAGACTGCCTTTGTGGTCCTTTTGTTAGCGTAGGTACTAGCTTCTAAACAGAGAAATCATGGAACTCTCCGTGGTAATAAGCTTAGAGAAATTAAAGAACTTCCAACAAACTGGGTAATCTATTTTTGCAGTTACTATATTACTGAAATTCTTCTCAACCTATGAAAGATCTTCAAACAAGGCTGGTGCAATTATTTGCTTCACTGCACGTATTGCGACAATATTATGTTTACAATTATGTGGTAATATTGAGTATAATATACTGCAGCCTGTAGCCATGTCTCCCACTGAGTTACATTTGGTTGTGGAGACAAGGGAATTCCAGGTGCCATCTGTTTAAATATCTTGATTTTGGAGCGTGTTTTGCGAAGTATCTTTTTAGTGTTGGTTATAAAAGCTTTTACATCCGGAAAAGAGGATATAATTTCTTCCGCAACTCGGTAGAGACTATGTGTTAGACAAGTTTTAGTTTTTTTTGGAAAAGCTTTCTGTATTGCTGTGGCAGCTTTCTTCATATAGGAAGTCCTGTCCGTATCAAGTAGTAAACCATTTTGTGTTGACAGACACAATAGAGAGAAGAAAAAAAGAAAGCAACCAAATATAACATACAGCAGTCGCAAGAAACAGGCTGTTGTGTAGGGGTGGGCGTGTCGTTTCCTCAACCCTCACGCTAGCTGCCGGCTCTATACTCCGTGTTGTTAATATCATTCCTATGTTTATCTACTAAAACCCCGCTCCATATCAGTGCAAGACCGTGTGCAGGCTGCACTCAGAGTGCCAGTTGCCCAAGCCTGTTTCTAAGGGAAATTCGCCTATATGACCTAGATGTTAGGATGACGTGACGGCATGTTTGGGATCAAACTGGGCCCAAATAAATACTTTGTTAGCGACACTGTCAATTGCCAGGATTATATTAAAGCTGCTGGTGTGCCGGAAGTTTGTCTCGCAAGAGTTCTTTTACATGAAAGCAAATCTACTTACATGGGGCTGTCGGTTAGAAACCATCGGTCGGTGCCTAGCCTGTCCGAGTGCTACCCATAAACCTGACTCCAGCCTGCGATAGCTGTATCAAATCGTGGCTAACGAGATAGACAGGCTACGGTGCGAATCGGAGTTACGTAGTAATGATAGTCTGATCCATGACTAAGATTGTATGCCTTCATGATAAAACTGTATATTTTGTATGAATTCAATGAGCATTTTGGTTTGCTTGTTTGTAATTGTGATTTTACACCATAGGGCCACGACTACACTATGAGAACTACAGTATGTTCACCAGCTCATGGTACCTAAGAGAAACGCAGCGAGTACGTCAGTAAACAATTCCAGGTAACAGCGTTATCTGAAGCTGACCTCTTGCTTCTGGTCGCGCTTACGATGGTAGTACCAACCTTGGAATGTGTATTCACACACTAGATCAAAGCAAAGAAGTAAAATAGCGGAACTTAAATGTTATTTTTAGTTCATGCAGTATATTTAGCTTATAAAACATAGATGGTATTTTCAACTACTCCATCGTTCGACCACTGATCATTTATACCTTTACTATATTCCTCAAAAACCCTGCAATCGTTTCCGTCTCAAGTGATATATCCTCGAGCATTATATCGTCCAATAAGTCACCTATTACATTTCTGTAACTATTAATATTACCTTGGACCAAACTAGTTCTACGGGACTGAGACCATACGAGTATGGGGACAAGCAAACGACAATGTGGCACAATAAAACCCAAAATGCATTCGCTTTAGAAATCTCTGTATAGGATGATTGAAACAAACATAAACATCTGCTTTACACATGCAACTGTCACTCTGAAACCCTCTGCTCTACAACCACAATATCATAGATTTCACAGCACTTCTAGGTGGGGAGTCCTTTTCTTTTTACTTTCGCGTTTACACACACGCACACACATTTTTATAAGAATGCTGTTTTGGGGAGTTATGGGGGTCTCAAAACGAATACTTGCGGTGATATTTCCGGTCGCGTAGAATACTACCCCTATTTAGTATACATACTAGAGGAATCAATAAAGTGCCCCGGAATAACATGAAATGAAGTTTCAAATGTTGACTTCCCCTGTATAATTCTGTGTGGCAGTTATTTACACAACATTTTGTTTATTTTGAATTTCAGAAAGCAAATCTTGAGAATTATCAAGCACATCTCAGTTCAGTCGAAGGCTTACTAACAATTAGGAGCGAGCCTGACACGACTAGACCCGATTAGATCCGAATCAACAGCTGGTGACGTCACAACAGGGTCAACCCGTTCATGCGTGCCGTTCACCTTTGCGAGTGAAAACAAGGCAGACTTGATTACACACACCCGGTGGAAATCTCTCCCACTGTAGTTACGGGGAATCAAATTAAGAAATAATAAAAATTGTGTGTTAGAAAATTAGTAGACATTTTATCATGTTGGTTTTGGGTCACATGCACTGAATGCTAAATTGATCTGAAGATATATATCGTATTAGATTAAGAGCTTTGTTTAATATCAATAACAATGCTCTATATTTTGGAAAAAAAAAGTTTGACGTTTTAGTTTGAATAGTAATTCCCTGTAATTTTGAGGTGTTGATTCCAAGTATCAGTTTTCTTCTATCTCGTCCAGATTTTTCTAAAAGCTAAAAACAAAATTTTCATGTAGACTCATCAGCTATATGTTTATACCCCTCTACAATATATTATGTCTAAGAACATGGTGTATATTATAATTATGT
The DNA here is from genome assembly GCA_030765045.1 of Tenodera sinensis. NCBI lineage: Eukaryota > Metazoa > Arthropoda > Insecta > Mantodea > Mantidae > Tenodera > Tenodera sinensis. The sequence goes on from CM060972.1 coordinate 55,722,001, forward strand.
AATTGTTTAATTGTAAACATAACGTACAATTCACAAGAATTACCAACAATTGATAGCACTGATATTGTTTTAAAGGAAGAAATTTTATTTTGACATTTCTTCCACGAGCATGAAAAGTACTGTAACGCAGATGCGACGAGTACCAAAGGTGCTCAAAGTCAAGCTACTTCACACCACTCAAGCGAGCAAACACGTTACAACAATCAGAGCGGCAGAACCAAAAGGACTTTTCTAGATTATTCGTGAAGCATTTAGCTGCTGGCAAGTTCCAGAAAAGGTGCAGTTCAAGAAAGAGCTAGCTCCATCATCGCCGGTATAAAACCTGTACAGATTTTAGCCAGTCGGCTTTGTGTGTTAGAGGACGCCGTGAGAGAACCGGCACGTCGTCAAGAAAGATAGCTAAACAATTAATGAATGGCAAGTGATTGTATTGTCAGTCAGCTGTTTGAGAGAGAGAAAGTGAAGAAAGACAGCAAGGGGTGATTCAAGGTTATGAGAAGAAAACAGTTGTGAGTTTCAATATCACGAAGAACTGTAAACTGTATTAACAACAGTGAAAGAGAATTGTGTTGTGCATTCAGTTTTAGAAGTAAATAAGCCAAGAAAAGAAATAAGTTGACTGTATTTATGTTAACTGTCCAAACACCTTGGTGAAAAACTAACCTGTTCCTCGCTATAAAATCCAAGACAACAATCGATGTGAACATGTAGGAAGTGTAACTTCAAACTCATAAAAACTCAGTTTTCTCCAATTCTCCACTGTGGTATTCACAATGATTTTGCAATTTGGATTCCTGTTTTCTAGGAAACCATTTACATCTTTGTAGTTTTGCTAGGCTTTATTTACTGTTTAGGTCATTTTATCCTCAGAATTTGTGTTACAAATAAATTTCCCGATCTGAGGTATAGTAAAACACCTGTTATTTAGGGTCATTCTGTGATAAATACTACACATACCAATTATATGAAACAAGTTCTTGATTTTTTCTAAAACTTGACGTGATAGAAAAAATAACTGACCCGTTTAACTCAGTGCGAAAAAAAATTTATTCGTGTACTCCTTTCAATGATTTTTATGCAGTGTAAGTAATCACTTGTTCTAATGCACCAATATTCTACTCTATATAAGCCAAAACAAAGCTTAGAACAATGATTTTAGGTGTTTTTGTTCTTGTCTTTTAAGAAATACTTCATATAAACTTAAGTAAATATGACAAAGTCGGTAATACTGAGGACACATTTTCCAAAAGAATAATGAGGAAAGTTGCTTTTAACTTCCTATGCACATGTCAATTGCTGTGGAGTGATGCCGTGATTTTGTGCATCGTGGATTGATATGTCATTAAAGTAAAGGGCATTCATGGAGATCATCTGCCAATGCAGAAATTGTAGAAAAAGTGCATAAGACGTCTGTCCGTAGTCCTAAGAAGTCTATTTATAGAGCTAGTCAGCAGTTAAATCCACCGCATATAAGATCCTGCGTACGCAACTGAAGCTTCATCTCTAGAGACTGCAATTATTGCATAAATTGTAACCTGATGACCGTGAAAAATGATTATACTGCTGTGAACATTCATTGGTAGGGGAGGTTGATGATAGAAAATCTGAGGAAAACTAGCTTTCAGTGATTAGACAACATTTCAGTTAGTGGAAACGTAAACAGGAATACTATTAGGATAATGTGGGACCCAGAATCCACATGTCATTTCGGAAGTCGAAAGAAAATTGAGAAAACTAGTTTGTAACATGAGTTTGAAGTTAACACTTCCTGCATGTTCATATCGACTATTTTACAGAAGGTTGTCTTGGATTTTACAGCAGGAACAGCTGAGCTTTTCAGCAAGATTTGAAAGACATTGAAAGAAAATACTATGATGTTTGGACAGTTAACATGATGGCAGACTAATTTTGGTATCTGAAAAGGGAATGTACTCCTCATTCTTATGAAAAAAGTGCGAAGAAAGGAAAATTTCTTCTTTTAAAATATATTTTCAATCTACATACATATGTTTACAATTACATAATTATAAATACATAAAGTTCCGTTTTGTGTAATTTGTGTCAAATATTTGGAGCCATTTAGCTTCTTGACGAATGTATAGAAACGGTTTATTATTTCAATAGCTGTCAAGCTATTATTTCCTGGACATAATGGAAGAAAACTGATAACATATTTGGAATCAATAATCCAAAATTAGGGAAAATAGGCGTTCAAAGCTAAAATACCAGGCAAAATGCAGAGCAGTGTTATTGCACAAGGGGAAATACAGTATTAATGAGCAATGTCTCGTTTTACAGTTAAAGAAATTTGCTTTCTAGGAATATTTATTTTAGGGAGAAGTTATCATGGTCTATATACACTGGTTCTCCCCGGAGCTTGTAAGAGGTCACGTTGCTCTAAGTGCTTGTGATTTGCTTAGGGGTTACCCTTTGGCAGGGTGGTGAAAGTAATTCGCATTTATATTAGGAATCTATCGCCGCTTCCTTCAATCGATCGATGGAAGCGTTGGTAGTCGGTCGAGGGGTCAGCCCAAGGGAGTGTTATGAAGGGTATCTACCCGTGATGAGTTTGACCGCTTATTTGATTGCGTGGGGAGATCTACAGTAGGTAGCAACAGCTGCTGATCAGGAAGATACAGCCTTTCTGCAATGTGTCTTCTGTAGCTGTGATTATTTTGATTTTGCTATTATTAACCCATTCGCACTGTATGAAGGGTCGACTATGTTGTGGCATTTAAATCACACGAGGAACTAAACTAGCAAAATCACACTGCATGGAGTTCAAACTACAGGTAATAGATGGCACTAAGATGTGTTTTAAGGCAACCTTGTAGGATATATGTACAAGTGTTAATGAACTTCACCGAAATAACCCGAGACATTGTAGATGTGACTGATGCAGCCAATGTACGGTCCACAACTAAACATAACTCAGTTATATGGTGTTAAAACATTACTATCAGATGCTGATAACTCGGTGTTAAAGCAAAAATTGGTTTAGAATGTCCTTAAAACTGCTGCCAGAGCCTTCTTGCGTTGTGATGCCTACTCCAGTGACGTTTGTTTGACCGCCTAGTTAGTAATGCCGAAAGCTGCTGTCTTAGATTCATTTCCTATCATGCAGTTACTAGGTTTACTTTATTTTTATTCCATATGAAGAAGAGGATTAAGACTTAATTTCCTTATTCGGCTCACATCAGAAATCTAGATTAGGATATAACAATCACTCCTCGCGGCTGTCAATATTGCCAAGGAAATTGAGGTCACAATTTCAAGCAGTTCCCACAAAACTTAGTGGACGGAAGATTGGTCGAGGAGGTCCAATATCATGGCCTCCCCGTTTTGCCGGACCTCAGTCCATTAGGTTTCTGGCTATGGGCACATTTAAAGAGATTGGTGTGTGAGCCAAACCTATTGAAAATGTGCATACATTGCACAATTTTCTGAAATGCTCACCTCTCAAGTATTTGTTTCCCGACATATGTTTATAGGAACATTTATTCTAGTTTTGACCAATCCCAACTCCTGTTGTAGGAGTTTTAAGCCGTCTGAGAGACGTCAGGTCACCAACTGAGGGTTAAATAAAATGTAATTAGCTTAAGTTTGACAATCCAAGCATAATCAAGGCATTTGAATGGTTGTATAAGAGCTCAGCTTTTACCGTTAGTTGAGTTACTCCTTTGTTAACGTAACTTCAACATACAATGCAGGTTGCCTCTAGCGGCCTTGTCTGTAGTTGTAATCCCCCAAGAGACCTACAGAGGTTGCTGCTATGTTGTGGAAATCCTAAAATGTTGCAGCCCATGCCAATTTTCATGCTCAATGTATGGCAGTGCTAAGGGAATAAAGGACGTAAAGAATAAATTCCAGAGTACGTTTTGCAGCGGCGATACTTCCAATCTCGCAGGCGTCAGTATGGATTATGAATGCTCCAAAAAGCCGTAGCTTTACAGGAACGGGCAACTCTGACCTGAGCAAGGGGGCAATGAGTCAATAGCCTCAGTCCCTCAGTGTCTCAAGTCTCTAATGTGCCTCTGAAAAACTAGTTCTGTCCAGCTTCACTCTCAGAAGGTGACTGTATCGTCCAATTGAACCTTTAACAGAGATGCCTAAAATTGGGACAGTTCATGCAGACACCATCTCTAGTGGAATGGCGTGGATCTTGCATGAGGTGAAGGTTTCTTCATACGGGATTGAAGGACTTAATTATTCTGTCTGTACAGAATAACAAAACCTTCAGCTATTTTAAACTGGTGCTAATATACCTCGCGCATTCGTTCTTGAACAATGATCTTGATCCAGTAATTAGCTTGCGAGTCAGGATATACCCTTCTGTCTCCTATGTTCAACGAATTCATGGCTCGTGTTACTTGATGCAATCGCAGAGTGAATCCTGTGCCTTAAAGTACAGTTGAATATACAGTATTGTCGTACGGTGGATATAAGTTTGTCATAAAATTAAACGGATAACCATTTCCCAGACATCCTGAGGTGATTGTTGAAGTTCGTGAGTATACTAAAAAACAGGGCAAACATAAATATGGGTAACCTGCTGAGCGTTTCAAAACAATGCAAAACTTACAAGAAATAGTTCACGCAGCCCTGAATATCCCGCACAGCTCTTTGTAAGAAGACAAACTATGCAGAGAAGGAAGCGCATTATTTGGGAAGCGCACTCCAAAAAAGTTCTCATTTGTTACACTCACATGACTTTCTCTACTCTTGTACAAACCATACTTCTCTTATTCCTATATATTCGTCGTGTTACTTGAGAAACATTTACAGAAATTATCTTATTGCTAATTTCCTTGTAGGTGCAAGGCGAATATTAGAATACTAAAGGGTTTGAGCCATAGTCAGATCTTTTTACATATCTTTGAGATCCCGTTCTCTTTACACGCTTAACATATAAAACAAGCCATATATCTATTTAGACAAGTTGTGTATTTTAGTGAAATCTACTTTTTTATATAGTAAAATTTGGTCTATCTCTTACGGTTTCACAGATATGCAAAAGTCATCCAGAATAAATACTACAGGGGCTATAGCAAGAAAATTCAAGATATGATTTCATTTTTCATAAAAATATCTCAAACATATGGCATTTTAATCAAAATCGTTGGAGCCATTTTTAAGAAAATCAAAATTTTCCATGCAAAAGACAGTTTAGGTTGGAGCAATTTTCTTCAAAATCTTCGTGTCGTGTCCTTGAAAGACATTAAACTTAAATAGCAACTTTGGTTTTTAACCGACTTTTGGTTTTTGAGTTAAATTGTCGACAGACTGACAGACATACACACACAGACCTTTTTTCCAAAAATGCTTTTTTTTTATTCAAGGGGCCTCAAAACATATTTCCGGTAAAGATCGAATTTTTGGATGTAATAAAATACTTCATCTACTTACCAGTAAAGAAAGTAAAAAGCATAACGTCTGGACAAGAGGAACAGAAAGTGATGAAAGGTGGGAGAAAGAATTGTAATTGTAGACAGTGACGTGGAAAACAGTAACAGGAATAATGACATTGATAGTGATTTCACAGAATACGTCACTAAAATAATTAAAATGTCATAAAATACGTCTTTTGTGTATTGTAAACTGACATTTTTATTGTAACTGTGATATTTAATTTGTTAACGGCTGTAAGAACTCTGTGTACAGACATGTGGAATAAACATTCTGGTAATATTTAAGCAAATTACTGCATTAGAATGAGATATTGCTGCTATTAAACACAGTTAAGAGATCTGCATTCAAGTTTTTATTTCAATGCTACTATACAGGAACGAATGTGCGAGCTATAACAAAAGAAGGGAGTTTTACGAATGTACGATACGTGATGTGTTGTGGCTGTATTTAAATAAACTTATGCAGGTGATACGCATGCGCGATCATAGACGTCCAACCAGACACCTGTAGTGAATGCGTAGGACAGTGGTGCAGCAACTACTGGGGCGGCCACTGCCCAAGATATACTTTTTCTTCTCTTCCAAAGCTTTATGGAAATATGCTGCTATGCATCTAGAGGGCCGGTATGTAATTAATCATGCAAAACTGAACACAACGCCATCTTCTCGTATGCATTTTAGGGAACATGTTGAGTGTAACCTGTTAAAAGCTTTTAAATGGTAATTGGAAACATTATCAAACAGAACCTTCGTTTTAATGATAGTTCGCAATGCACTAGCTCGTATGATGAGTTCTGGACTGCACAAGAGCTAAGGAAACAGTGCAATGGGCTGTTAACTCCCACTTCTGATCCAACAGCGTGCTTCGTCGAGCTATATGCAGACGCTAAGCGCGAAATGTGCTGGCGCATCTTAGCATTCCCATTACTGAAATTTCCACTTTAACAAGTTACTCCCTCTCGATAGTGCTTTAGCAAAATGAGCCCTAAAATCCTGCACGACATCCCATGCGTGGTGCCGTTTTACCACGGTGCACACTTGGATATGTCAGTGAAGTCCTTACTCCACATTAGATGCCTGTATCTGCTATTTAAAATGGACTGCTTGACGCAGTTAACAACTTTCTTACATTTCCATTACATTGTTACAGTTTCCGAGTTTCTGCCTAAATTTTTACTTTATATACTATATACTTGGTAAGCACAGGATGTATTTGCATTCCACCCCAAAAAATCTGATGTGTTACACTCACATGACTTTCTCTACCCTTGTACTAACCATTCTTACAAACTCTTATTCCCATATCTTCTTCGTGTTAGTTAAGATAAACATTTGTACAAATTATCTTATTGCTTATTTCCTTGTAGGTGCAAGGGGAATGTTAGAATACAGTAGGCTTTGTGCCATAGTCAAATCTTTTAAAGCTTTGAGATTTCGTTCGCCTTGCACGCTTAACATATAAAAAACTGAACAACGATGTTCCATTTCACGAAAGTTTTAAGTTTTCCAAAAATGACATAAATAACAAGGAATATCTTCGAAATGGTTCACCCTAAAAGAAAATTTAGACATAAATTGTGTATTTTAGCAAGACATACATTTTTGTACAGTAGAATTTGGTCTATATCTAACGGTTTACTAGTTATGAAAAGTTATCCAGAGTAAATACGACTACAGGGGCTATAGCCAGAAAATTCAAGATATACATTTTATTTGTCATAAAAATATCTCAAACATATGACATTTTAATCAAAATCGTTAGAGCCATTTTCAAGAAAATCAAAATTCTCGTACAATTTTCCATGCAGTTAAGGATGGGGCTATTTTCTTCAAAATCTTCGTGTCGCATCCTTGAAAGACATAAAACTTAAATACCAACTTTGGTTTTTAACCTACTTTTCGTTTTCGAGTTATGCTGTCCACAGACTGACAGGCACACAGACACACAGACTGAATCCAAAAAATCAATTACTAGAAAAAGGTCCGTGTGTATGTATTTTTGTGACACTTATGTGTGTCTGTGAACAGCATAACTCAAAAACCCTCAAGTTGGTTAAAACGCAAAGTTGGTATTGAAGTTTTATATCTTTCAAGGATGCGACACGAAGATTTTTAAGAAAATTGCTCCTCCATAAACTATCCTTTGATTTTCTCAAAAATAGCTCTAAAGACTTTTATTAAAATGTTATAAATATACGACCTTTTTATGGCAAATGAAATGTATATTTTCAATCGTTTAGGTGTAACCCATGTATTCCTGTTTACTCCTGATGACTTTTGAATAAATGGTAAACCGTAAGAGACAGACAAAATAATCTTGTTTACCTGCCTACCTTCCCTTTAAGTCGGAATTACAAGCCAGTGCCTAGAGTCAGACGCCTGTCGGGAAGCAGAGGAACCTATGGATCGCATAGAATGAAGACCTGGAAGCAGGTGGTCAGCCAAGCACCAGGTATGAGAGTGGGGAAGAGGATGGTATAAAATGCAGACGAAATGGATGAATGGAAAGGTGATGATGGATCGACTGGTGGAATGAGTGGCGGGGGAAACCTAAGAACCCGGAGAAAACGCGCCTAGACGCAGCTTCGTCCACTACGAATACCACATGCCTGTCCCTGGGATCGAGCCCGGACGGCTTAGGTGGTAGGCGAACGGTGAAACCGCTTGGCCATGGCGCCGGCATAGGCAAAATATTACTACACAAAAAGACACATCTTACTTATATGATTTGTTGTATGCAGATAACCTTTTACGAAATATTCATTGATATACTTTGAATTTTCAAATACTTATAGTTTTCTCTAATAGAAGGTCATTAAATTTCCTACGACAAGAGAATGGAATGTCAAAGCCATACAAAGAAAACAGCTCTCAAAAGATTCAAGTACTGTTTAAGCCTGCGTATTTTCATATTCCCATTGCACCCATAAGGACCCTATTAACCCTTTAATTGGCAACGAAACTTATAAGCGACGTATACATTTGTTAAGTTTGGATACTTTATGGACTATTTCTTTCCTGTCTATTGTTATGCCATCCTAAATAAATATAATTCAACTATTTTCAGCTGTCTTATATTGTAAAAATGTTCTTTTTCAAGAATAAGAATCAGAACAGAAGAAAGGGTGTGTGTTGTTGTTGTTGTAGGGTTTAACGCCCGCTTTTACTACTACGGCACCGCAGGCGGTGACACTGATGATACATGGAATGAAGATGGAGCACCGGTGGAATGAGATGGCGGGGGAAACCGGAGCACCCGGAGAAAACCCGCCCTGACGCCGCTTCGTCCACCACGAATACCACATGCGGGTCCCTGGGATCCAACCCGGGCCGCCTAGGTGGTAGGCGAGCGCGCTAACCGCTCGGCCACGGCGCCGTGTGTGTGTGTGTGTGTGTGTGTGTGTGTGTGTGTGTGTGTGTGTGTGTGTGCGCGCGCGCGCGCGTCAGACTGTGGACAGCATAATTTTATTAAAAAAAAAAAAACAATACACGAAAAGTTGGTTAACAACCAAAGTTTGTATTTAAGCTTAATGTCTTAAGGATGCTACACGAAGATTTTCAAGAAAATTGTTTTATCCGAAGCTACCCTTCACATGGAAAATTTTTCGAAAATTTTGATTTTCTTAAAATAAGTTTAAGACACTTTTATGACAAATGAAATGTATATCTTGAATTTTCTGGCTATAGCCTATGTAATCCTGTTCACTCTGGATGACTTTTGTATAACTCTTAAACCGTAAGAGATAGACAAAATCTTAGTATACAAAAATGTAGATCTCATTAACGACACAATTTATGTCTGAATAACCTTTTCTGTAGAGCGAATCATTTAGGAGATATTCCTCGTTACTTTGTGAGTTTTGGAGAACTTATATTCCTGTCAAATGGAACATCGTTATTCATATGTGCAAAGAGAACGGGATCTCAAAGCTTTAAAAAATGTGACTATCGCCCAAAACCTACTGTATTCCCTTACTCACCTTGCACCTACAAGGGAAGAAGCAATAACGTTTATCTCAACTAACACGAAGAAGATAAAAGTTTGTACGAATTGTTAGTACAAGAGTAGAGAAAGTAATATGAGTGCAACCACCATCAGTTTTTATTAGAAACGCGTGTGACTAACGTAAATGTGCCATAAACAACATGCATCAGCTGAAATTAGCTCCAGGAGAGGGTAATTCGCTACAAATGTAATGATCATTGGCACGAAAACCCTTTCAAGTCATATATGCAAACATTGGATAGTAAATAATTTACACCCTGTAATTAAGGTTGAGGCTTTCTGCCCTACTTGTCCTGATGTGTTTATTGAACCAAAATACCTGCAGTCGAAAGGTCTGGTGCAATTGAGCACCAATCCAAATGGAAGAGATTTGTGTACAGAAAGGTCATGCACGTGCGGAGACTGGTGCAATGTCACCATGCGTGTTGTGCAACTCACATACACCGCGACTACCTCACGCTGGCACCACCGAGAAACTTCTATTGTGATAAGGGCATTGTAAAAACTAGTTCCTGCTCGCGTATGTATACTTAAATGACAGCTCAGCACTTTATCTAGAACATTTTCTGTGATATACATACATGCCAGATTGGGTTTCAGAGACATGAAATTCACAATTAGTTATTCCACCCAAAAATTGGATGTCGAGATTTAACTGGAAATATATGTTTTGAGACCCCCTGAATTAAAAAAAAAAAAAAAAAAAAAAAAATTAGAAAAGGTCTATATGTGTGTCTGTCTGTGTGTGTGTGTGGACAGCATAACTCAAAAACTAAAAGTCCGCTAAAAACCAAAGTTGGTATTTAAGTTTAACGTCCTTCAAGGATGCCACACGAAGATTTTGAAGAAAATGGCTCCACCCTAAACTACCCATTACATATAACATTTTTCGAAAATTTTGATTTTCTTGAAAATGCCTAACGATTTTGATTAAGATGCCATTTGTTTGAGATATTTTTATGACAAATGAGGTGTATAACTTGAATTTTCTGGCTTTAGTGCCTATAGTCGTGTTTACTCTAGACGACTTTTGCATAACTGTTAAAGCGGTAGAGATAGACCACATCATACTGTACAAAAAATGTACATCTTGCTAAAATACACAGTTTATGCCTCAATAAATGTTCTTGTAGGGTGAACCATTTCGGAGATATTCCTTGTTATGTGGGCGAGTTTCGCAAAACTGAAAACTTTGGTGAAATGGAACATGGTTGTTCATTTTTTATATGTTAAGTGTGCAAAGAGAACGGAATCTCAAAGCTTTAAAACATTTGACTATCGCACAAAGCCTACTGTATTCTAATATTCCCCTTGTACCTACAAGGAAATAGCAATAAAATAATTTCTACAAATGTTAATCTTAACGAAGATATAGGAATAAGAGTTTGTAAGAATGGTTAGCACAAGAGTAGAGAAAGTCATGTGAGTGGAACACATCAGAATTTTACTTTTCCTACTGTGCATAGCAAGTTGGGGAAGTATTGTATTCCACCCAAAATTTCGATGCCTAGGTTTCACCGAAAATGTTTTCAGGGCGTCTACATAAAAACGAAATTGTTTTATAAAAAAAGGCCCTTGTGTGTGTGTGTGTGTGTGTGTGTGTGTGTGTGTGTGTGTGTGTGTGTGTGTGTGTGTGTGTGTGTGTGTGTGTGTGTGTGTACAGCATAACTCAAAAACGAAAAGTCGGTTTAAAATAAAATTTGGTATTTAATTTTAATATTTTTCAAGGTTGCGACACGAAGATTTTGAAGAAAATTCCTACCGTTTTCATGGAAAACTTTTCAATAATTTTGATTTTCTCTAAAATGGCTACATATTTTGATTAAAATTCCACATGTTTAAGATATATTTATGACAAATGAAGTGTATATTTAGAATTTTCTGGGTATAGCCTATGTTGCCACCAACTCGTAAGGATAAACTCGTGGAACAGTGACTTAATGACAATTTCCTTAGTATATACTGCACCAAGATTGGCCTTCGAGAATAAAGCTTGCTGGACAGGACACTGAAATCTGGAGGTCCTAAAACGAGATTTGAAGCAGAATTTAGACAAATACCATACGTGCTGCTATAGATTACTGACCACGCCGTTTCGAAGTGTTTGTGTCCTCCAAAGGAGCACTTTTGGATAGGGTCATTCTGTGTTGTGCTACCCACATTTCTAACTATAAGATTTCTTATATGAGTAGGTGAATCTATTTAGGATCTCTGTTGTATAAACTTATACCTATAAATATAGCGGTATACGAAATAACAGCAGATGAAATAATGGGATAGTAAATTAGATTATAAATGGAATCTATCATGAGTAACACGGGCTGATAAAATAAATTCTTCTATAGAATTCCGGAGAAAAGAAGTAGTAGTTATAGATGTGGTGGAAATTTGATCGAAGTTCTGAAGATATTAGACAATGTCTAGTTGAAAACTTTCCACATACATAGCCACTGTTTAGGCAAGTTATCTGCAAATTAAATCGAAGCCTGGTGGCTCTGTAGCTGATTTCCCACGCTTTGGCTGCCTAAAATTAAAAAGGTCTGAAGAAGATCTACGCAGGCATTCATTGAATCACCCAATAAATCTGCAAGAAGAGGAACTTATTTTCTGTCAGAAATTTAAGCAGAATGTTTTCGCTATAAAACCATTAATCCTATGGCATCTAAGGGATGCGACTAAACCAGAATTTTAACACAATGTTGGTAGTAATGGTCAGTTCTTACAAGATATATAAATCAGTATCTGAACGATGTGTCAAATTTCTAGATAATAGTGAAGGATATTTGTCAGTGGGACATGTAATTTAGATAAGCAGTAAATAAATAGTAAAGGTAATAAAGTTATACACTAATATAAATAAAATAACAAAACTAATTATTTAATTAAATGTTCATGTAGTTAAGTGTTTTTGGATGTTCATATGTTATGAAAATTATTTTTAAAGCATTGTTGTATTTTATTTTAGTATGTATATCTGTTAACTAGTTTTAGTTTATTATAAGAAGAATATTTTGTATGTCATTGTAGATCAGTATTTTGATAATAAATAATAAGATCTGGGATAAAACCCCTTCTCTAAGAAATTTAACGTTGCGGTATAATATACTTGATAACGTTCTTATCAAGTGAGAAAAATATAGCAAAGAGGAGGCGTCTAAGCAAACAGACAAAACAAGTAATGAAGCTGGTTAAGAGAGACAGAGAAGGAAGAAATCCGATGAGTACTTGCTAAACAATGGAATGGAAGGGTTGGCCATGGGCAAAGGGAAAATGATTTGAGGCAGTAGTTGCGTAATGGTATACTACATCGAGGTGAATCGTTCACATGCAGAGAAAAAGAGGACTGAAAGAGAGTGAAGAATGAAAAAGCTAAATTTGGCTGTAAAGTTTCCTCCTGTGAAGAGAAAACCAGGACTTAGCAACTTTTTAATTTGTTTAAAAATGAAAGGAAATGTCATAATATTGTTCGAAATAGTATATAGAGGAAATTGTGAAACAACTTGTAATTGTTGGATCTCTATGACAAAGACAGCCCCATAAACTTCATTTGTAAGGAATCTAGCACTAAATATATATACTCCTTCATGTGATAAAGCTCGATTCGTACGGCAACCTACATAGATATTGTAATGCCGGCCGCGGCGCATAACAAAGGACAGTGGAGGTCAAGCTAACCCACACTACATAGACATCAGACGTGCCGTATAACAAAGGCTCTAAACATCAGGTAGGTACCGCGCGCAACTTTGAACACGTGACCATGAGCACGGCATGTAAAAGATTTTCGAGATTATTCGAGTGGCGGCCGGCGTATTTGCAGATTCCAGAAAAGGCGAGGTTCGAGACAAGTCCATGTTCCTTCACCCTAACTATATAAGGAGGCGAGGCGACGAGAGGAATGATCAGTTGGTTGTTAAAGACAGGAGTCGTCGCACAAGTCAGTTTTTAGTGTGTGTGTGTGTGTCTACGGTCGTCATGAAAGAACCGTCGGAAAGCAGTGAATGAGTATGGAGTGATTGTATCGTCAGTCAGCTGTTTGAGAGACAGTAAAGAAACACAGGAAGAAGCGAGTCAAGGTTACGAGAAGAAAACAGTTGTGAGTTGTAATATCACGAAGGGCTGTAGACTGCTAACACCAACAAAGAGAACAGAACTATGTTGTGCAAGGGTTCTGAAGGAGAATAAAGTGACAGAAAATAACTGGACTGGACTTTAATCATTTTGTCACAGTGATGTCAAGTGGAATTTGTCAAATTGTCAATTTGTTACAATATATTGAGGTTACCATTCCCCAGAAGGCTACAGGCTGCATGCAGAAAGACTAGAGACCCGAGAAGTTTTTACGGATGCAGAGTTGAAGACCCGTTCCGCTGCTAAAGGGGTGTACAACGTTTCAACAATAAACCCCTAGTGTGCACGGACCGTAGTCTTTCCTTCGAACAATTCTTCCAGCAGCACCATACGCCATAAAATCTATAAATATATTTGAAAGACGAGAAAGAAATGTAATGAAAGGGGAATCATGTAAAGGAGGTCTACGTTCATTTAACGTTCTAGCTTTTGAACGCACCACCTGGCTAGGACATCTAATATCACACGTTACTTGAGTGTATGATGGAGTGACAACCTTGTACATTTATTTCTTAGCTCCAAGAATGACTAATCAGTAGTTATAGGTCACAGAGATCAACCAAACTCTGCGCGCCACCCTTGTTACACATTAATTACATGTTTTCTTCGTTAGTTCGGCAATATTGCTTTGGCAGTGCAAATTGTATATTACTACTCTTCACAAACAGGAATATGATCTACAAAAACCCATGGATTTGGAAGAAGTGCATCATCTAGGTCTTGATGCCAATATCTTACACGTGTAAGAATAATTGCATGAATCAGAGGATTCCAATTTAAAAAAAAAAAAAAAAAATGTGATTCACATGACCTTCTCTACTCTTGTACTAAGCATTGTTACAAACTCTTATTACTATATCTTCTTCGTGTTAGTTGAGATAAACATTTGTAGAAATTATCTTATTGCTTATTTCCTTGTAGGTGCAAGGGGAATATTAGAATACAGTAGGCTTTGAGCGATAGTCAAACGTTTTAAAGCTTTCATGTCCCGTTCTCATTGCACAGTTAGCATGTAAAACTGAATAACGATGTTCCATTTGGCAGAAGTACAAGTTATCAAAAACTCACACAAATAACCAGGAATAGCTCTGAAATGGTTCACTCTACAAAAAATTATGTATGTTTTAGCGAGCTCTACATGTTTTGTAGAGTAAGATTTTGTCTATCTCTTACGGATTACGAGTTATTCAAAAGCCAGCCAGAGTAAACAGGACTACATAGGCTATAGCCAGAAAATCCAAAATATACTCTTCATTTGTCATAAAAATATCTCAAACATATGGCGTTTTAATCAAAATCGTTAGGGCCATATACAAGAAAATCAAGATTTTCGAAAAATTTTCTATGTAAAGGGTAGTTTAGGTTAGAGCAATTTTCTTCGAAATGTTTGTGTCGCTTCCCTGAAAGGCATTAAACTTAAATAGCAACTTTAGTTTTTAACTGACTTTTCGTTTTTGAGTTATGCTGCCCACAGACTGACACACAGACGGACCTTTTTCTAAAAATACGTTTTTGGGTTTCCGGTGAAATCTCGACATCAAATTTTTGGGTGGAATACACCACTTCCTCTGCTTTACTATACATTTTAGAGGAATTAAAAATAAATGCAAGTATGTAAGCACAGAAATATAGCGAGGGCCCCGCGCCATTAACGGTGTACCACAAGGACGCGTGCCTACGGAGGGTTAAAGAACCCATTTTCTCAATTAAATTAAAAACTGTGTTTACAAAAATCGACTGTGTGCCTCTAATAAGTCTGCCTGAAATTGATAAGAAACACCAGGAAGTCGTCAAAATTCCTGCATCGGAGTTTGGTGGCCAATGTGTTTGTACAGCCCTATACTCCTGGTGCCGTTACTATCGGGAACCCTTATTGTCTTTCACCGTAGCTGTAATCGACTGGCAGCCATTCTTCTTGTAATCGATCAATCGACTGCTTGACAAGTTGCGCTAAACAGTCTCCAAAGCATGAGGTACCTCCGCCTTCTTTTCCAGCAACCATAAAACTATCGCTCTAAAACTTGCTCAGAATAGAGCAATAAATATTTTATTGGACAAGCCCGAAAGCTCCCCACAGAACTAAAATAAAACATCCGTACGTCATCTGGTTCCAATATTGGAAGAGTTTCCCTTTGTTAAATGCAGCACGTCATGGTTATCACCTAAGAATCGTTCATTACATTCAATATATTGATGAAATAGGGATGAAATGGCAAATGGATTTAAAAGAACGTTTTATAACAAAGTTCTCATGTGTTGCACTCACATGACACTTATACTAACTACTCCTACAAACCCTTATTCTTTATCTGGTTCTTGTTAATCGAGGTAATTATATTGTTGATTTTCTTGTAGGTGCAAATGGAATACAGTAGGCTTTGAATGATAGTCACATATTTTGAAGCTGGTCGCTATACAAAGGCTTTGAAATGCCATTCTCTTTGCACGGCTAGGGTATAAAAGGCTGAATAACGACCGACCTTCCAGAGAGAAAAGTTTAAGTATAACAAAACTTGCAGAGATAAGTAAGAATGTCTCCAAGGTGCATTTGAATATCAACTGTGTGTTTTAACGAGATGTAAATTTTGTGTGCAGTAAGATTTGGTTTATTTCTTACCGTTTACTAGTTACGCAAAATTCATCCAAAGTAAATAGAGCATCATAGGCTATGGCCAGAAAATTCAAAATACACATTTCATTTGCTATAAAAATATCTGAAATATATGGCATTTTAATCAAAATCTTTAGAGCTATTTTTAAGAAAATAACATTTTATGAAAAATTTACCATGTAACGGGTTGTTTAGGGTGGAGCACTTTTGTTCAAAATCTTCGTGTTGCATCGTTGAAATACATTAAATTCAAATACTAACTTTGGTTTTTAACGTCTTTTCGCTATTTAGTTATGCTGTCCACAGACTCACAGACAGACAGACAGACAGGACAGACACATATACAGAGACAGAGACAGACAGACAGACAGACACGGACAGGACAGACGGACAGACAGAGACATACAGATATACAGAGACAGACAGAGCCAGACAGAGACATAGATATACAGAGACAGAGTCAGACAGACAGAGAGAGGCAGATAGAGGCAGACAGACAGAGGTAGACAGACAAACAGACAGACAGACAGAGACAGACAGACAGAGACAGACAGACAGAGACAGACAGACAGAGATGGACAGACAGAGACAGACAGACAAAGAGAGACAGACAAAGAGAGACAGACAGACAGACAGACAGACAGACAGACAGACAGAGATGGCACAGACAGAGACAGAGATAGACAGATGGACAGACAGAGACAGAGAGAGACAGACAGAGACAGACAGACAGAGACAGACAGAGATGGACAGACAGAGACAGACAGAGATGGACAGACAGAGACAAACAGAGATGGACAGACAGAGATAGACAGATGGACAGACAGAGACAGAGAGAGACAGACAGAGACAGACAGACAGAGACAGACAGAGATGGACAGACAGAGACAGACAGAGATGGACAGACAGAGAGACAAAGACAGACACGGACACAAATGTTTTTTTGTTTTTTTGTTTTTTTGTTTTTTTTTTTCTATTCAGGGTCCCTAAAAGCATATTTCCGATGAAACCTCGACTTACATTTTTTGGATGGAATACAATACTTCTTTATTTACTCTACGTACTGGAGAAAATAAAATTGACACGAAACCAACCATATGAAGCTTAATTCACGAAAAATTATGATGATGAAGAATCCTTGAGTGGAGTTTAAATCTCGATTATTCAGGCGCGATAGATTAAATCAATTGCGGTCCAAGAGCTGTGCCATAAACACATCCATTGGATGAAAACTTTTCTGTGAAAACAAGCTGGCCCCACGGCAATATTCTGTGGTGAAATAAATCACGTAGTTCTGGGCACTTGTGTGGGATGTTTCAGAGACTGCTCACGCCACGCTGGGCTACATTATAATGCAGTGTTTAGAAATGCAAAAGGAACGCTGTTTGCCAAGCGTAGGTGGACGGACGTAAATAAAAGAGATGCAGACAAATATAAACGGAGGAAAAGAGCATACAGTTGCATAGTTCAAAGGAATGAATCACAAACGCACCCACCTGATTCATTTATTAAAGCTTTATTTTACCGTGAAATGGATTATAGCATATGCATTATTTAACAAGTTTAAATTTTTCTCTCCGCTCCGGCTGGTGTATGGATAAATCAAGTCAGAATTACTGCATTTCCTTTAAACATTTATCATAAGTAATGTCGCGAATGTTTGTAAATTTATCTACAGAATTTGACTACCACGAGTTGCATTTATGAAATTAAAGGATGATATGAAATGTTATTTAAATGCTGTGTTGCAATTGATAACATCTGAAGAGAAACATGAGGCATGAACAGATGTATCAGCGTCGATTGGCATGGTGAACTAAAATATCATATTGGTGCTCCAATGGTTACTTTCTATTACGGATAGTAAAGTAGAGCAAATATTGTATTCAACCAAAAAATTTGATGCCAATGTTTCACCGGGAATGTGTTTTGAGGCCCCCTGTATCCAAAAAAGCATCTTTAGAAAAAGATCCATACATCCGTCTCCGTCTCCGTCTGTCTATATCTGTCTCTATCTGTCTGTCTGTCTCTATCTGTCTGTCTGTATCTGTCTGTCTCTGTCTATACCTGTCTCTGTCTGTCAGTTTCTGTCTCTGTCTGTGTCAGTCTGTCTCTGCCTCTCTATACCTGTCTGTCTCTGTCTGTCTATACCTGTCTCTCTGTCTGTCAGTTTCTGTCTCTGTATGTGTCTGTGTCTGTGTCTGTCTGTCTCTATCTGTCTCTATCTGTCTCTATCTATCTTTCTCTATCTGTCTGTCTCTGTCTCTATCTGTCTGTCTCTGTCTGTCTGTGCCTGTCTCTGTCTGTGTCGGTCTCTGTCTGTCTGTGTCTGTCTCTGTCAGTCTATACCTGTGTCTGTGTCCGTCTCTGTCTCTGTCTGTCTCTATCTGTCTCTGTCTGTCTGTGTCTGTCTGTGTCTGTCTGTCTGTGTCTGTCTGTCTGTCTGTGTCTGTCTGTGTCTGTCTGTCTGTCTGTGTCTGTCTGTGTCTGTCTGTGTCTGTCTGTCTGTCTGTCTGTCTGTGTCTGTCTGTGTCTGTCTGTGTCTGTCTGTCTGTCTGTGTCTGTCTGTCTGTGTCTGTCTGTGTCTGTCTGTGTCTGTCTGTCTGTGTCTGTCTGTCACTGTCTGTCTGTCACTGTCTGTCTGTCTGTGTCTGTCCGTGTCTCTCTGTCTGTGTCTGTCTGTCTCTGTCTGTCTGTGTCTGTCTGTGTCTGTCTGTGTCTGTCTGTGTCTGTCTGTGTCTGTCTGTGTCTGTCTGTGTCTGTCTGTCTGTGTCTGTCTGTGTCTGTCTGTCTGTCTGTGTCTGTCTGTGTCTGTGTGTGTCTGTCTGTGTGTGTCTGTCTGTGTCTGTCTCTGTGTCTGTCTGTCTGTGTCTGTCTCTGTGTCTGTCTGTCTGTGTCTGTCTGTCTGTGTCTGTCTGTGTCTGTGTCTGTGTCTGTCTGTCTGTGTCTGTGTCTGTCTGTGTGTGTGTCTGTGGCTGTCTGTGTCTGTCTGTGTCTGTCTGTGTCTGGCTGTCTGTCTGTGTCTGTCTGTGTCTGTCTGTGTCTGTCTGTGTCTGTCTGTGTCTGTGTCTGTCTGTCTCTGTCTGTCTGTGTCTGTCTGACTGTCTATCTACGTGCGTGTTAGTCTGTGGTCAGCATAACTCAAAAACCAAGAGTAGGTTATAAACCAAAATTGGTATTTGAATTTAATGTCTTTCAAGGAAGCAACACGAAGATTTTGAAGAAAATTGGTCTACCCTTAATTACCCTTTACATGGAAAATTTTTGAAAAAAATTTATTTTATTGAAAATTACTAAAGATTTTGATTAAAATGACATGTTTAATATATTTTAATGTCAAATAAAATGTATATTTTGAATTTTCTGGCAAAAGCCCAAGTAGTCCTATTTACTCTGGACGGGTTTCGCATAACTGATAAGCCTCAGATACAGACCAAATCTTACTATACAAAAATGTAGATCTTGCGAAAACATACAATTTATGTCCAAGTGAATTTGTTTGTAGAGTGAACCATTTCGGAGATATTTCTTATTACTTGTGAGAGTTTTGAAATACTTAAACTTTCGTCGAATGGAAGACCGTTATTCACTTTTATATCTTAGCCGTGGAAAGAGAATATAATTTAAAATCTTCAAAAGATTTTGCTAACTGTGCAGTACATATTTTTTTTTAATTTTATTTATGCAACCTTGCACTATAGAGGAAAATAGTGAAGGAATGTTTCAGCTTAACGTCAGAAAGTAATCCTTAAAGCCTGCACTGTTGCACACCTAACACCTTGTATAATGTAGTTGAGATGGTACTGCACCATCAGTAAAATTGAATCTGAAAACTAAATCCCCTTCTGATCAATATATCAATGGGTTTTTTCTCCTACCACAAATACCTCTGGAATGGCATTTCAAATACTTATATTAGTATAGAATATTCTTTCTTTTATTAATTGGAAAAGGCTTTCACGTTATAAGCGAGCTGCAAACTGCTTCATTAAGTGAAGTTCTAAGTAATTTCAAGGCAAACTTTAGAAGCTCTAAATTCCTGCATGTATATGCGTTTAGCTAGAAAACTAGGTTAAACTTAACCTATTCTTCAGTGAGTACATTTCTGAGGTTCTTGCGGTAAACTTGGAAGTTTGGTGAGTCGATGATAGTAGATCGGCACGATAAGTCGAAGGTCTGCAGTTTGGTTCCTAAACTTAACGTAGAACTTTTCATGTTCGATTTTACTTTTCAAATGTATTTTCCGCGTTTAGTTTTTTATACAGTTGATGCCGCAAGCTATCTATGGACGTCTTGATTGTGCAGAAATCTCACAAAAATGTTCACTTTCGGATAACGCTCTGAAGATCCTTTATTTAGTTCGAAGAAAAGAAAAGAATAGATAGATATTCTTTTAACTGTCTAGTAGAAGATAGAGCAGGTCCTCTTTAACTAGGATACTCGACATTACCCTTGCTTCGACGATATCATAAGATGTTTTACCTAACCGATAAATTTTCTAGAGGATCGATAGAAATTATCTGGAAGATGAGACCTCTGAATGGTATTTAGCTGGACTATTTCATAAATAAAATATGAATTTAATTATTACATCACAAATCTTGCTCAGGAAATGGTGAATTATATAAAATGGCTGGAAAATATCTTCATTTTGCAGTTACTCAGTGCTGCCAACTAAGATAAACGAAATCTCAGAATTACTTGTAGATATTTCGATTTTCTCGTGTTATGACAGAAAACCAGTTGATAATCTATATAAATAAAATGAATGGCTAAATGTGGTGTTAAATGCAAAAATGGAGATCGGCTGGACCGATTCGGGTAATTCTTTCTTTCAAATATTCGTTGAAGTCGGAGGAAAGAAAGATCTTATGAAGAGAAACATTGGGAAAACTGTACGAGAAAACTTTTTTTTCTTTTTCCCCATTGGAGCTGTTCCTAGCTGTCAAGTCTAGAGATAGCGATCTCAGATAGATTAGTCGAAGAATCGATTTTTGGGGATCGTAAAGACAGATTTGAGTAAGTAAGTGAATCAATCTCAGACATCCAAAAATAGATCTTCCATTCATTAACTTACTGTTTTGTTTTATTCGAATGCCTAAAACAAAAGAGTACCAAACCATAATATAAAGAAAATATATTTAAAATTTAATTAGTAACTTCATAAGTATGAACGCAACTTTAAAATTAAAATAAAATACTTAAATGGATCCATAGACGTGACACTTGCTCTTTCTAAGATATACAGTTTGACTTTGACAGTTTTTTCAGTAGATTGGTTTCTCATGCCGCCTATAAGACGTGGACGTTGAAATTGGGTGGAAGGTCTCAAAATGCTAGAAACCAATTTAATTTCCGGTCTAATCGGACAGCACAGCAACGTGAAGAGTGAAATGAAATTGAAAGGATTGGGATATCACACCCCCCCCCCAGCGCGTCATTCACTAGGTTTCAAACGAGCTACGATGTTTCAATTGATTATAGTGTGTTGGTATTGAACCTTTGAACTGAGTTTTCCCACATTGTAATGCATTGAAATACAAACATGAAGAAGGTTCGAGTGTGTTGCGAAATTAGTGCCATTGGTTCCGCCACCAGAGCCATTCGTTTTAGGAACATGAACGGATTCCATACATTTCCTTACAAATATCAAAAAATACAACTGCTTAAAAGTAACTTCACTCGGGGCAAATAATGTATTTTGGACAGTGAAAAATGAAAATTTTAGGTTTGTGCATATAAATATTCCCCATACCTTCAGTAATCGGTTGACATTGGTTTTGTTATTTTACTCAGTTTTTGAAGCGCATGGAATACTTTGAATATTAAGGTATATTCACATTGTGAAAAAATTGAATAATTAATTACCTCAAACTATAAATCAGATTGTGCTGGAACATTTAGGTGTACTAAGTCTTGATCTCATGCCTATAAAAATACAGAAATTCAAATTTCAGTTCCAAAGTTCTTTAAGACACTTAAACAAAGACACTATGAAAAAAAAGAAACAAGGTAGATAAAAGTACCGAGAAACCTCTACACAAAGCCACTGTTGAACAACCATAAATACCACAGGAGAAAAGTGGCCATCCTGAAGATGGCCATGGAGTCTACAATAGCCGAAAGCTCGATCTTCATAAATCTGACACGGCTGATTACCCATGAAACCTTAAGTCTTCAGTGTTATGTTCATGGTGTCTACACCTTGACCGGTGCTGGAGAGGTCAACGAACCTTATATGATCTATTTATTCCTTTATTTTGTGAAGCCCTAAAAACGTACGTAATTATTCTTACGTCGATAAGAACCACTATCATTGGTAAATATATAGATGTTCTTACGAGGTTTAGTAGCTATTACATAAAGTTAAATAATAATTATGTGCAATGGAATTTTCAGGTCTAAGTCTGAGTAAGCTTTGTCCATCACTCGCCGGTGTCGGAGACTTCTGACTACTTCTCACTGCTTGCTCCAAATAAATTCTATTGGCTCAGGACGATCCCTCGTAGCGCTGCAGTCGTTGACCTTTTGGCAGAGCCAATTAACAGACGAACCACCTTACGTCTCTCCACTGCACGTTGACACCAGAAGCTGCACTGATCCAGCGATATCCTGTGTTTATCATAATGATACTGTGACGTGTCGAATTGTTTTAGATTTTGCCTATCTCTAACGGTTTACCAGTTGTGAAGATGTCATCCAGAATGAAACGGACTTCAAAAGAAAACTACAGGAAATACAAAATATACGTTTATTCGCCATGGAACATTTTCTATGTAAAGGGTGGTTTAGGGTGGGGCAATCTTCTTTAAACTCTCATATAAATGCCCAGATACATAGGTCATTCAAATATAAACGGTAATATTTTATATATTTATTGACTAAACATATACACAAGTAACATCTTCACTACTTCTCTACATAACTTCCTTTACGTTCTACACATTTTTGCCAACGATTTGAAAACTTGAACATTGCTTGTTCAAACACATTTGAGGGCGTGTCATCAACCAACTGCGCACATGCTCCTTTAGGTCTTCATCGCTTTTAAATCGTTTCCCTCCAAGCGATTCTTTCATGGGCGTAAACAGAAAATAGTCCGGGGGGAGAAGTCTGGACTGTAGGGAGGTGGGCAAGGATTTCCCACTACTTGTCCCTCAATGTGTCCCTTGTGTGAGGCTTACTGTTGTCTTAGGGAAGAATGACATCTCTGATGGGCATACGATGTCTTTTGTTTCGGTAGGCTGTTTTTGCTGACCTCAAAAAAACACACTTGCGAGAACTTCTCCGGCTGAGAGGTGAATTTGGCAAGCTTCATCCTTTCTTCACAATTCTTTGCTCGCAATTTTGGATTTCGGAGTTTAATGATGAACCTAAGTGTCTTCACATGCAACGATGCGCTTCAAATCCTCCCCTTCTTCCGGAATCGATTTAGGAGTCTCTCACAGATCTTCAACTTGACCTGTTTTTGCTGCTAGGTTAAGAACTTCGGAATCCATCAAGCACTATTTTTTGTAACTCCAAGATGTTCGCTGATAATGGTATGAGCATTCCCACTGCTGACGCCCACTTCTGATACAATTTCTTCAGCCGTGCAGCGGCAATCACGTTCAATAAGCTCTTCAGCAGCACGGATGTTGCAATCTGTGTGACTTGATTTGGAGCACCGAGCCTGACCATTGTTTTCCACAGTTTCTCGGCCGTCCTTGAATAGTGTGGCCCAAGTAAACATTAGATTCTGGAAGAGGTTCCGAAGTTTAACCCCTTCGTTTGTTAAAAACGTTACAATAATGCGCTGCGCAGCAGGAAAAGGAACCCCTTGTTCACTTATGGCTGTACGGACGCCAAAACCTAGCCAATCAGCTAACCAAGCTGGTTTCCCCTCCCTAGCACACTCCATCATCCTGCGCGGATCTGCTTGCGCAGTATTCTGGCACAAGTACCGTTCATATTTGAATTACCCTCGTATTAGCATTAAACTATGAACCATTATGAAGGGAATTAGACGGAGCGCACCACATCTGCTATGATTAAATGAGCCGAGCCTGCATGGCATTGAGTTTTGGTTGTGCGAGTGAAGTCGCTTGCGTTACACCCCTAGGTCAATAGTTAAGAAGGAGGGAATGAAGAGAAAGAAGAATGGCACATCAACAGGAACGGGGTGTGTTTGACATTTTTCATTACGAAATAAAGCTTCTGCACGCTTTCGCCCACATAAAAAGGTGAAGACGGACAAAGCACACATCGGAAATTAGTTTCTGCCCGCTTGGCTCAATTTTAGTTTTGAGCGACAGTTTCGATATGAACTAAACAGCATGGATTGTGAAAAACAAATGTGTAGACTCAATGGCAGTTGTTATTCACACCCACTGGTTACCACATCCTGCATTGTTACGTTTTGCTGGGTGACACGTGCCGGAATTACCATGCTTTTATAAAGATTTGTTAGAGATAGATAAATGATTGCAATAAATAATATAACAAATTTACAAAAGTTCAGTCGTTTCTTTATTTTCCTCACGGTTCTCTTTTTCTGGCGTTAATACAGTCTTTAGTCTTTCGTGATATTACAACGCAGAGGTGTTTTCCTCTCGTAACCTCGACTCATTCCTTGCAGTGTCTTTCATCACTTTCTGTGTCTTTAAAACACTAACTGCGAGATACGACCACTACACTCATAACTGCTTCGCTATCTTCCTTCACGACGACAGAACACGCAGCTGACACACGCACGCGCGCGCGCACACACACACACACACACACACACACACACACATTAAGAAATGACTGATTCCTGTCTGCAACTCACTATTAACTATTATATTCCCTTCGCCTCCTTATAGTCAAAATGACGAAACACGGAGCTATTTCAAAGTTCTACAAATACGCCGGCTGTCGGACACTTCTTGAATACTCTGGAAAATCGTTTGTGTTGTTCGATCTGAAGCGGCCTGATCTTGAACGCCTTTAATACGCGCACCGCCAATGGGATGGGGCAGCTGAGACCGTCCTTTGTTGTGAGGCGCTACCGTGGGCCGACGTCAGAATAATTTCCAGGTGTTAAAACCAATTAATGCTGCAAGACAATGGGTAAAATTGTGATCCTGAGTGACAATACCACACAGCGAGCTACTCGCCGGGCCCAGAATATAGAGTGCCAATGCAGTTCAGGTTCTTCATCTCAGTACACAGATGGTTAAAGGATATCATACCCTCTGTATTAATATACCAAAAGTGATGTTAACAAATTGTCCCAACCGTTCGTTCTCAAACTTCGGCGCTCTCCAGCGTCCAAACCGTGTATTTCCGTACAGGGGGTTCCTATTTGAAAACCGATTCAGTTTGCCATCTCACACAACATACTACAGGTATGCAGAGATAGGTGACGCATGATGTGGGTCATACCTTTGGCCTGCGGACCACTTCTTTACTTTTTTGCCCAGTTGTGTCGTGAACTGTATGTATGTGCCAGAGCTCGAAAACATGTTGAATAAAGCTCTCAAGTAGATACATACTTGCGGTAGAAGTATTTGCTCATTTCCTCTATTGGCCAGAGGCAACCTGTCGAAGGTACATACATATCCTCTGTTGCAGTTTCTGTTACGAGGGCAATTTGAAAAGTAACCTCCGTTGTCAGTAAGCGTGGGAAGTGGTGGACATAGCGCGCCTATTTTTACAACGTCATACAGCTTCATTTAGTGCATTTCCAGCCATGCTAGTGAAAAGGTCAAACTGCTACGTGTTCGCTTACATAATGAGTGCTGCGCCAATACGAGGTGTCTGGTGCTATGAGATTTATTTAAAACAGTCAGGGCGAGTCATTCAAATCAAAAGTCCGGTATATTGTGCTTTTGTTTACAACGCTCGTGAAACTTATCAATATCACAAAGTATGTAAGTACTAATAATTTCAATACAATTGAGTTGTACTCACAACACACCCAACACGTTTCAGCACCTCTTTTCTGCCATTTTCAAGATAAACTGGTCTTGGCCAACCTTGCTATGAACCGTTTCAGCCGAGCACTGACGTCGAGCTGACGTCACGTTTACGTCACGATGACGTCAGTCTACAGCACCCTACTCATGACGCCTGTGGTGGACAGAGGTGTGGGACGCAGCGGTCGGGCGATAGGCCTTGACCCGCATTGACTACTGTGTCACAGGGTTACATTACCATTATTTACCTCTTTACACACAGTCGAAAGCTTAATATTCGATTACTATTACCAGTTTAGATTTTATCATTTTCTCAGGCAACTGTTTAAGTAAAAAGTATCATCTATGCAGGATTTTCCGTTTGTGAATCTATTCTGTATTTTCAATAGAAATACCTCAATGACAATATTACTTCGCTGGGTAATAACTCTCCTTACACTTTTTATTATTCTAGAAGGAGACTTATGCCTATAATTATTACTATTCTTCTCATTA
The DNA here is from genome assembly GCA_030765045.1 of Tenodera sinensis. Classification (NCBI taxonomy): domain Eukaryota; kingdom Metazoa; phylum Arthropoda; class Insecta; order Mantodea; family Mantidae; genus Tenodera; species Tenodera sinensis. The sequence continues at coordinate 55,748,590 of CM060972.1, forward strand.
TAATATTGTGAAATACCAATGACACAAACTGCCATGAACTGTCCTTCACGAGGCTGTCTAATGATAAAAAGTGGGGAAGTAAAAGCGGACCAAAACTGATGAGATCAGTGACACAAACCGGGTTGACGTTTTTCTTGTCTTTCGGTGTCTGGCGGGCACAAAGGGGAAGAAACTTGCAGTGAATGCATGATGTTGATAGCACAAAGTTTTAGGAGAAAATTAATAGCTGCAAGATGTCCATGCCTCACTAGAAGCATTTATCCACGTCAGATGTTTTATAGAGAAAATTGTATAACATGTTTTTTCCTCTTTTTATACTGGAAGTTAGCCCACGGTTATAAATAAAGCTGATGGTTATGTATCTTTTAGGACGAATCTCGTACTTAAATACTGTTTTTTTTTCTGAGTAAATAACAATTTTGTATTGACAAAAAACATGCACTTATAAATATATTGTGACACCGGGTGTGGCAAACAACAAAGGACAGTTGGGGCTGAGCTAACTCAGGTCTACTTTTATTGAAGCGTATACGATACATACTCTGTCATCGCGTCAAGGCAAACACACAAAAAAGGAGAAAAAACAAAATCAGGAATTTGTCAGTTGAAGGCGCAACTATCAATTCTTGTACGTACTATCGATTAACAAAATAAAATGTTGGACGCCAGTGACAATAATATGCACTATGGTATATTAGCAGACATTTTATGAGTGGTTTAAACATGGACGATCATAAACAATTGTAGTTATGCTCTCATCGCATAATACACTTTTGTTCTGTACATTAACATTTTTATGAACATAGTCATTTGTATGCATCTAATCGTCTGTAGTTAAGAAGCAATCTTTTTTCATAAGACCGTTTTTGTTATTGTGAAACTGTATTTCGGTAGCGTTGCCAAATTTCGGATCTATAAGTCATTTTTATAGCGCAACTTCATAAGCTATTTCCACAATCTCTAATACTGTTATTCCATGTCGTTGAATAAACTATATATACAATAATTTTATTGCTTTCTGCTTTCATTGTTTTAGTCGCTGTTTATTCTTATTACCGTCCTGTTATATTGTACTGTCTTTTTTTTCCGGACAGGCCTTATTTCCATGAACTCTACTATTGGATTAGAAAATCATATGTTATTATATTTTTCTCGGCGTTTTCAATCTGTATGTTGTAAAAGTAAGTAATGAAATATAACTACAATGCCACAAATGGGTTCTTCGAAGGCTGCAGGAGTTATCCTGTTCGCCAATAAAAATGAACGAAAATTTAGATTGTTCAGACAAAAAGGTGTATGCAAACAATCTGCAGAAATGGAAAGTAAACTATGTTTTTTGTATATTTTACAAAGTAAGTGGATTACAAAACATATATTCCGGCTCTAAATATTTCTTTCTTCTACCTTTTCCTCGATCTTTCCATGTTGGTTTGTCCTTGTGGTTGATAGCTCCTTACTATTTTGGAATTCTATTTTCTTTCATTTATTCAAGCGTTCTTTTCTGTATTATGTTATTGTTTTGTTTAATTCTGCTGCTTTTAATTGTTGTCGATTTGGTTGTTTTGCTTTTGTCTAGTGTTGTATATCACAGATATGGCTCTAAGGAATTTTATTTCTGCCGTTTGTATATTTATTTTATATTGTGGCATCATTATCCATGCCTCTGAGCCTATCTTAAAATTAGAACAGCCATCCTTTTCTATAGTTTTATTATGGAGTCGTTCCTTGCTTTATTCTTTATTTTATTGTACCTGTTATGGAGCTAAATTTGCTTTCTAAATACTAATTTCTGTTATGCATGTTATTTCACGTCCAAGGAAATTAAATTTTGAGACTTGTTCACTTGTTATTTCCAAAAATTATTTTAAAATTAATTGGATGGATGGGTTTAAATGTTACTGTTTTTGTTTTATATATATCAGTTGCACTGTTTTCTTCCAGTATTTGCATTTCAGGTACTAATAAAACACTAGTATTCGTTTCAAAGCGAAGAGAGACGTGGATGTTTAAAAATCAGTGTGTTGACTGCAAGTGTAAAACTATTATTGAAATTTTAAATCATGGAATGTTATCTTTGTGCCATGATTAGAGAGTGATGAACCAATATATATAGTATAGCTATTTTGGTGTTTGTGCTTAACAGTTTGACCTTGACGGAACTGCAACATGTGATACGCAATCAGCTGACACATGGAGTGTATACCTCTTTACTTATGTCACTTACTGTTCGTCTGCACGGCTTAGTAAGTTATTTAATTTCTCTGTATTTATTTGGAATTCAATCTCAATTTTGTTTATGATTATATGGCATCATCAAGTTACGTTTTAAATTTTTCCCCGGAAACTTAATGTAAAGAGTTGCTATTGGTAGCGATTTTTGTAACATTAATGACTTTGTAAAAATAGAGAATATTAAAATAATTATTTTTTGTTTAATTTTTAAGTAAAGAATGTGTTTCAATGTTGAAAATGAGCCACAGATTCTATTTATGTGAAAAGTAGTATCAGAGATATTTATATTTATGTAGAACGGTGTGAGTAAAATATCCGAAAACATAATGTTTTATATTTTTCAAAATAATTAATTTACAGACTAAGAATAGAAATAGGTATATCATTTTTCGGCTCACAAAATACATAAATTTAATATCAATGAAATCGGAGATGTGACGATCAGATTTTGTGCGATTTGACATTGAATGACTAATGTGAATTTAGCGGTTAGTCGTCCTTAGAGTTTACAGTTACCACCTATTAGGTTTAATATATTAAAACACACTTAACATAGCTTCAGTTTGTTCCATAACATTCCTTATTACCAATTTTCACTTTTCTTGCATTTTTGTGGAATAAAAATGTACCACGTGAAGCAGATTCCAACCAATATTCTTGAAATTAAAAGCGTTCTCTTAAATCCACACCTTAACTAAATGGTATTTCGATGTGGAAGGCGTTGGCACTGGAGATTGAACTGGAAACAGAAAATCCAAGCGCCTCCTTGAGCCACCGCAAAACACTAGCGCCTATCTCGTGCGGCAACTACTTCTCCCTCTCAAAGATGCAAGTTGCCTACACAACTTTCTGCAGGCGTTCTCTTCGTGGTAAAACAACTTGAAGCCTAAATGGCGATAAGCACTAAAAGGAAAGAACAATAGTGTCTGCGGTTTCTTTTTCCTAGTTCGCGAATCTTCCGTCTGGAGTTGGCTTCATGTTGTCCCCTTCTATTTACTTGTCATTTTCTATTTATTTGTAGCTTGATTTGGTTTTGTGTCCTATTATGTATTTTGAATTCTGCCTGGTTTGTAAAGAGGGAAACTGCTGATCGACCTTTCATACTAATCATTCTAATAACACTAATCATTTTGGAAACATAGTATATAACAATAGAATAAGTACATTTTTTAGAGTAATAATTAATATTAATTGTGGGAACTTCAAGCTAAGAACATGTAAATATTATAAATAATTCATTTATCGCTTTCTTTTATAATTATATAAATATAACAATATTAATGGTAGAAACACTGTCGGTACTAATTCAGAAATTTAAACATAGCATGTAGTATTGTGATATTGCGAACAATGAAACCAAATATTAAAGTACGAAAAACAATATTAAATAGTTTGCATGATTTTCGCAATACAAATTTCTATAAACCATTTTTAAAGTAAAATACTGAATCTGAACTTTCAAGATGAATAATAAGTAATGGAACATTAAAAAAACTAGCACTTAATTTTTTAAATATTATTGATGCAAAATATTTGGGATATTAGCTGAGTGATAGAACGAGATTTAACTCTTTTGCAGTGTTTGTTGTCTCTTGTGGTTGCTTAGTTATCTAAAACTGTAACTAATTTCATTGTGAAAGACGTGGAATTCCCAGGCCTAACAGAAACCACAGTACATACATTTATTATGCATGCAATATTAACCATAAGTTGACGCAAACGGTTCTCTCCGTCGAAGACGTCGCCTTTAAGACCTATAAGATCTCGTGTTTGGTGTCCGGGCTAGCTCTAGCAAGAGGTCCTAATGTACAGGGTATGCGTCAGTTGTGGTAGGAATGGAACCAAACGAAGAATCAACCAACATATCACTTTATTTGTAAATTTCCAGATTTGTAGAGAACTGCCGACGATATTTAAATAGAATGTAACTTTGTAACTTCAACGTTATAACACTTTAACTTTGTCACCCTTTAGCAACCGCCGAACTATGTATAGCTTACGTACAACTCGATTCAAGACGAGTGTGTGTTGTGTTGCATTTGTTTTTGCGCGAGCAACACGAAGGAAGCGATTTCCATTGGCTAACTTTAGAGCACGTCATGGTAAGACAGGAATCAGCCCGCGGAATCGTTAGAGCTTTGTACATACAACAATTATAACCTTATCACTCATTTGAATCTGCCTGGGCTTCCATTCTTGAGACTTTAATCTATTCAGCTTTATTACGTCTTCCCCTTAACTATTGACTAGAATCTCCTTTTGTTTCTTTCCATTATCAAATATATATTGACATAATTTCGGTTTAAAAGTTATATTAATAAAACTCTAAAAATAATATTTGAGGTTACAAAACATGGCGAAAATTGTTGCATATAAAGAGTACTCTAGAGTAGGGGATTATCATCCTAGAAATTTTCGTCATGCATCATTGAAAGACGCTGAGCTAAAATAATTTTGAAAATAAGTTGGATACAACTTGAAACATGTCAGCTGTGGAAAATCTTGCAATATTACTAAGATAAGTGAAGCTTTTAGTTTCTAATTTGTTATTATTTTAGATTTTTACTTTCTCTACTAGTAAGTAGAGTATTGTATCCCACCCAAAAATTCGATGTCGAGATTTCACCGGAAATATGTTTTGAGACCTCCTGAATCCAGAAACAGCATTTTTGGAGAAAGCTCCGCGTGTGTGTCAGTCTGTTGACAGCATAACTAAAAAACGAAAATTCGGTTAAAAACCAAGTTGGTATTTAAGTTTGATGTCAAGGATGCGACACGCAAATTTTGAAGAAAATAGTCCCACCCCAAACTACCCTTTATATGCAAACTTTTTCGAAAATTTTGATTTTCTTAAAAATGGCTAACGATTTTGATTAAAATGTCATATGTTTGAGATATTTTTATGACAAATGAAATGTATATCTGAACTGTCTGGGTATTTACTCCACATGAGTTTTGTATAACTAGTAAACCATAAGTGATAGACAAAATCTTACTGTACAACAATATAGATCTTGCTAAAACACACCATTTATGTGCAGATAAATTTTGTTGTAGAGTGAACCATTTCGGAGATATTCCTCGTTACTTTTGGAGAACTTACATTTGTGCCAGATGGAACATCGCTATTCATTTATGTTAACCGTGCAAAGAGAACGGAATTTGAAAACTTTAAAAGATTTGACTGTCACTCAAAGCCTACTGTATTACCATATTCTCCTTACACCTACAAGGAAATAAGCAATAAGATAATTTCTGCAAATGTTTTTTCTGAAATAACACGAAGACGAAGAGATTATAAGAATTACTCTACAAGAGTAGAGAAAGTCATGTGACCGCAACACATCAGTTTATTTATTTATTTTTATTTAGCAAACCTGAATACGTCTAACTTTCCTGCTTGCTGTTTGCACTGTAGAGGAAGTAAAATACTATTTTGAGTCTCAGAACTCGTGCTTTGGGTGAAATCTTGTTAAAATTCAATACATCTTGGATAACCTATAGAGAAACTAAAGTAAGGTCTAAGAGTAAATTAGAAGGAGAGGTTTTTGACTTGTGTAATGCAGTTGCACGGCTAGATATGAAAAAGGAGGAAAATGAATAGGGAAGGAAGCACAAGCCGTGTTGTAAAGGTCAGCTCGAAGTGTGGGATTGCACCACACCACGCTCTGCGCGCACTATCTTTGTTTCTGCATATTCATGAATGCCCTCGGGTCGCGCTGCACCTTAAGGTCAAGCTCAAAAATTAAACACAAAATTGAAGTAATTTACCACTCTGCTGTATACCAGAGAAGTGGGAAAAAAGGGAAACACCTTGATTACTCAGAAACCTTCTACTAGTTATCTATAGGAGTCCCTCAATGCCAACACACTGCTTCAAGAACTATCATATTGATGATTTAATCACAGTTTCTTCTCCTTCCTTCTTCCTCACAAGCCTTAAGCCTATAAACCTGTTCCGGAGCCAACTCGTCTTCCACCTCGTCCACTCCCATCCAGCACTTCTTCCTGTCAAGGATGGGTCACTGCTGTCCCTTTTTGGAGGGTAATTGCATCCTTCCATATTCTTCTAGGTCGACCAGATCACGCTTCCCAATGGGTTGGTAAAAATATGCTTGCCTTGTTGGCCTATCAATGACACTCTTTTTACACGATCCTACAGTTTGTAGTCTCCAATTGTACCATTACAATTCACGATTGTTCTTCCGATTATCTTTCTCAGTCTTTCAATATATTTCTCAGTTTCATTGTCCCTCATATATTTACTGTCACACACAATCACTCGACGACACATACCCACTCGCTGACAGGCTGGCCGATTCACTCACGTAAGTGAAACTAACTGTACACGACGACTTAAGCCGAACACTCACATAAAATGACACCAAAATGACTGAACTGCTCACTGTCTGTCCAGTGGAGCCGGCGTCACGCAACCTCTGAGTTATTTCCATGTGCACGTGTGCAATGACTCAGCAAAGAAGTAGCCAGAAGTTTCTGATGTTATCGCTGTTCGATCACATACACACAGTCGCTAGCTATCCTGTAGCCTCGGACCTCCTTTATGTTTTGCCGCCATTATTACGACCACGCACACACATAGCCGATCGCCGTATCGAAGGTCACCCGGCTTCCTCTCTTCGGTGTACTGTTGAACGACCCAATGACTCAATATTTAGTTTCTTCCTTATTTCGCTGCTTTTCTTTCTGTCTCTTATTATCTTTTCAACTGATCTGTGGAATCTCATTTCTGCCACTTCTATCCTTCTCCTGAACCCTCAAGGTCCATGTTTTACTGCCGTATAACAGTACAGGTTTTGAAACAACATTGTGAAATCTAATTTGCACATTCTTTGTCACATTTCTCCCAAAATACTTCCTTAAATTCCATTTATCCTGTTATATTTCTGTATGTTTTCCTGTACACCTAAATTCTTAATTTACAATTTGTTATATAGTATCCTACCTATTTGAAAAAATTTCACCTATTTTACATTTTGCTCCTCTATCACTTATCTTTTCTCCTCGTTGCTTTACCGTCCATTGCCATTATTTTTGTTTTGCTGCGGAAATTTCCATGTTATAATCTTTTGCTAAGGTCTTTGCCGGCCTTACTTTAAACTGCAATGTAAACAAAGAGCAAAATTCTATTACTTTGCAGGCCGCTACGATTGGCAGTAATATGGCGCGATTTAACAATATGTTCTAGAATAATTCGTTCATCACCACTTAGTAATGGTTTTCCTTGGCGGTGCTTTGCGTACTTCTTGATCAAACTGCGTGTTACGTTCCTTCACTTCCTTATATGGCTGCATGCACGGTATTTTGGATCACATTAATAATACTGAATTTGCATATTGATGTATTCCATTTATTCTTTGTATAAGATTTTCAAACTGTTATTGCAAATAATTCTTGTAGTTATTTTAAATTTAATGCTTTTTTGTAGGTTAGTTAACGGACTTTATTTTAATTCGAGACTTCTTCTATAATATCTCCATTTACTCTACTTTGTTCTTTCCCTATCAAAAACATGGATTTAATTTTCCCACCACAAATTTTCATATTATACTTTTTCCTATTTTATTTCAGTTACTTATCTTAACAGAAAATGAAGTGGAATTGAAAATAGGATCTGGTCATCTGCAAAACATGTAATGTGTATATTCCTATGTATAATTATCCCCTTTCGTTTAGTGGTGTTACCCCATTCTCCTATCACTTTATTTATGTATGGTTTCTACTACCCGTTATTTTCAATATAGTTTGTAATGCTTTATTAATTACAGTCGTATGCGAGTTGGTTAAGCATTTCAGAATCTAAGTCTGTGGGATTCAGAATGTTTAGACTGGCTGATACGAATATTTCGAACATAGTTTCCAGAATCAAACCTTTATAGAGGAAGATAAAACCGAAGGGAAAGGTTCATGCAGTAGTTGAATTAGAATTTATTGAATATCCTTCTATCACTGAACAGTCTTGACGTGTGCTCTTGTTATTCGTTAACAAATGTTTATAATTTTCTTGATATTTCTGTTGTTGTTGTAGTGTTTAACGCCCGCTTTTACTACTACGGCACCGCAGGCGGTGACACTGATGATACATGAAGATGGAGCACCGGTGGAATGAGATGGCGGGGGAAACCGGAATTGATATTTCTCTTTTGTTTTTATTTTTGGGTGGCACTTGCATACCTCGTTAGTGGTGATTACTTAAAATGTAGGATTTTGGAAGAAACGCCCAAGCTGCACTGCTACAAAAGATGTTGGGATTACCAGGAATTCTGTTTGTTTCCTCAAACTGGTATCAGAAATCAGCGCGGAGCTCAGCAAGCCGTAGTTTATCCGTCACTACTTTGGTCGGCCGCTAAGGTAGGTGCAATTACCGCACTTTCAACAGCGTCATTCATTCCATGCAGAAGCACAAATTCAGTTTTAGACAAAGGCAAATGTTCGTGCTGTGATTGGTTCATCAACTTTGTGAAAAGGGACCCAGGAATATGGAAAATCATGTGGTTTACCATGATGGCTTCATGGTCTATGTGAGTTCAAAACTCTCGGGAATATGGACGTCAGAAACTCGTGTATGTCTGAGGAACTTTGACACCGATAGGTGAGCGACGCATAACTTCAGATGGATTATTGCGTTCTGGAGCACTATTGTTTACAGTCCGAGAGTGGGTCGTGCACCGTTGAGTTCTAGACAACAATGTTGGATGTATGCAATCAAGGGTCTATTGAAGGGAAGCAGTTCACCTGAGGATAAACTACATGAATAGCACGTCTAGTATTTAACCTTTGCCCACGTCATATCATGTGACCTCAAGAGCACGTTCTCACTAGACATATACTGTATATGTGGAAACCATAGTAAATTCACTTTCCATTCTTTACTAAAGAAATCTTTGAATATTTATTTTGATCTGCTATGTTGTAAAAACGGCTTTGTCACTTATTGTCTTGAACTCGCGTATTTCCTTTGTTCTTTGTAACAAACTACTCTTTCCTGGTTTGTTTCTGATAACACAAATTGTTCACATAAGAATTTGGATCGCGTGCAACATTGTGCAAGCTTCTAGGAAAAGATATCTTCCTGATTCTCCGGATTATTTTTAAAATAGCTTGAAGAGCTTGTATCAGCATCTCGTCAGTGCAATATGACCATGAATTAGATATTTATGACTACATCGTTATGTTCATTTCATTTTCTTACATCACAGTTCATAACTTTGGAATTTATTAAGAATTCTAAATTAATGGGTTTCGTTTTTTGGATGTAAAATGTGACTTTACTGAACAGTTTTGCGTATTTTACATTTATCTCGTTAATTATGCGTTATTTATGCGCCTATACTTGTTTATATTAGAAAGATGATTGCAAAAGTATTTTCCCTTCAATTTTGCCTTACGGTTTAGTTGATTACGGACATAAATCTTTGTACATACTCCGGTAAATTGCTTCACTTCTGTTGTTCGCTTTATGCATGTAGCTAAAGAACCGCAAAGAGGAGTAACCTGGCAAAATAAAAGAGGAAGTTCGTTCCGATGGTTCGTCAAATTAACGCGTACACCACGTAGACATGCAGGCACTTTGGCTGATAGGGTTAGTATTGACAGATGCGATGTAATTAGTGCTAAATAAGTTGCGACAAACGAAGCAGCACGACAGGACTGTAGCTTCGCTGGTGCTTTTTTATTCTCTTTTTAACACCGGATGCTTCTAAATTAGACTAACGAACTTTTAGATTGGAGTTTTAGAACTCTTAGATAAGCTGTACAGGAGTACTTGACTGACTACAATGAGGTGTGTTTTAGCAGGAGGAGGGACGTTGCTAGAAGTGGAATGAATATTGCAATGTGAATTTAGAAAGGGGTGTAAACTTCTGACATCTGCAGTCGTGGACCATTAGACGTCACCGTGTTCTGTACTGTTGTCGCAGGAGAGAGCAGATGGTTTGAAGCATACGTTGCAGCAAAGTAGAAAAGATAGGAAACAACTGGTATTAATAACCAAAATGTCCATCTAATATTAATGCTGAATGCTTTAATTACACAATTGGTCACAATAGGGTTAATCATTCTTAAATAACGATATACACGATGTTAGGGTGTATGTGCACGTATTTGTATTGATAATTGAGGACAGTGTAATGAACAATATTACATCAATATTTGTTTCACTTGCGAATTAATAGCTTTACTTATATCATTATTATATTTGCAGATTGATTAGTAGACGTGGCACAGAAGACACGATGTAAAGTGGGCCGGTCTCATGATAACAAATGGTGTACTGAGTTCCAAAGCTTCCTCCAAACCAATTATCTGTCATTATCAATGGCAGTGGGTCCCGCAATGAAGAGTAGAGAAAAACGGAAAGTCTATCTCACAGACATTGTTCATTTTGCTGTGCAGTTAAGACCAGCAAAAGCATCGGTTAGTAAAGTTTCGAAGCGAAAAAAACAGCAACTAACACGCCGTATTAGTTACGTATTATCAAAATATCTGTACTTATATCTCTAACACCGTCAATGCAAGGTATTTATTATTAGTGAATCATTGTGAATTACAAACACTTTTTTTTTTGTGTAAAACCTGGATGTATATTTGTTAGGGAAGAGACGGGAGTCTTTTAGCCTTCTATTGCATGAACTATTTTGCTACATATGTAACTCTTCGTTTAATTCCTTAACCGGTTTAGGTATCCTTGTCAAAGGCACCCTAACGGATGTAAGGCTGGTGATGGCTAAAAGTAATGAGAACATTAAATATATACCTAATGAGGACGCCTTTGAAGTAGGAGGACTACGAGTAAATATGGATAAAACTAAATGTCTGTTAGTAGGAGGAAGTGGCTGAGATATCTCTCAGGTTTAAATATCTGGGATCGTTTACTGATGAGCCAGGGAGCTGTAAAGATGATGTAGACAGTGGTCTAGAACTAGCACGAAGAGCTACACGAATGTTGAATGGGGTTTTGTGGAGTAGGACCATGTTGAACTGTACAAAGAAAACGATTTTCCAACTGTGGTGGGAAGTACAAATTACCTATGAGGCGTGGACTTCGGCAGAGACAAAAAACTAAGATCTTGGCAGTGGAAATGGACGGAATAAAGCGTAGTGCTAGAATATCAAAATTAAAACGAAGGAGAAATTAAGAGTTGTAACAGATGATGGGCGTGGAGGAAACAGTGGTGGAGTGAATTGAAAGATGCGGTCCTCAATGGTATGGGCATGTTAGAAGAATGGATAATAGGTGGTCCAAGACCTTTTTAGAATAGTCACTTCGTGAAAGAAGGAAGCAGGGCAGCCCAACAGCAACTTGGAGTGGACACATTCATAGAAATGGCTCATAGACATGATAAAATTAAATATAGGTATACCTACCTAATGAGAATACTTCTGGATGTCCTTGAAGTGAAGTTATTTGTGTAAGTTTTGGATAACACTTCTGTCAAGTGGAACATCGTTGTTCAATTCATTATATGTTAAAAGTGTAAAGAGAATGGAATTTGAAAGCTTTAAAAGATTTGACTATCGCTCAAAGCCTACTGTATTCCCATATTCCCTTGACTTACATGGAGATACACAATAAGATAATTTGTGCAAATGTTTATCTCAAACAACACGAAGAAGATAGAGGAGTATTGTTAGTACAAGAGTAGAGAAAGTCATGTGAGTGCAGCACATCAGATTTTTTTTATGTTTCATCTGAGAAAAAATGTTTCTCGCAAACATATTTGAGGGAAAGATTTCCAATATACTTTCCGTCAAGTTGGATAGAAGAATAAGATTTTATGACGGATACCTACGAATTGGTATAGGGCAGAGAAAAACACGTAAAAGGCGTCCCTCCCTCCCTCCCTCCCTCCCTCCCTCTGTCTCTCCTCTCCCTCTCTCTGTTTCTCGCCAGCGGTGGACCATAATGTTCTTCCAGCGAATATTTTGAGATTAGAGGCTTTATATAAGCCTGCTCGAGGTACTAAAACCTTTCTACCTAAGGTTTATAATCACCAGCAACGCTACCATTGTCATACTTAAATAAGCTCATCTAGTTTGCAAAGCGGACGTGGAATATTAAAGTGGCTCCATTTTTCGACGTACCTACTGTATGATAAGGAAAAAGCAGCGTCAGGTAATTTTAACCAGATGGTTGGTCTCTGTTTTGAAGCCGTGATGATGCACAGGAAGGGCTTGACTAAACCGGCAAAGCAGCATCACAAAGGCCTCTCGCTCGCTCGCTATCACTGCCATGACAGCAGTCTGAGATTAGCGCCGCGCTCAAAGCCTGCAATCATCACCCCTCTTTATATTGTTCTCATTCGCCAAACGTAAACATTAGATAAAGCATCTTTTGTACAGTCCGCTTCAGATACCATTATATTTATTACCTGTCGCGCTAGCAAAAATAACTTGATTCGAAAATTGTCATCCTCATCTATTGGTGCATTTGACACTGGCTTTCGTCTGTACTCTTCAAATAAAAAAAGTCTGATGTGTTACACTCACATAAGTTTCTCTACTCTTGTACAAACTATTCTTAAAAACTCTTATTCCTATATTTGTATTACAAAAAAAGGCTATTATTAGGTGGTCTAAGGTATAACGAATCATGTAAAAGCACTTTTATTCTGCTGAAGATCCTTACATTACCAAGCTTGTTCATCTATAGAACCATTTTATACTTAGTTCAATTTAAATTCCCAACGAAAAACATGTCAGATGTTCACACATATAATACCAGGAATAATCAATTACTAAATCTCCCCAGAACCAGATTACATTTATCAGAGAGGGTCCCTAGTTATATGGGAGCGAAGTTTTATAATGATTTTCCTAAAAATCTAAAATCATATGAACATTATAATACCTTCAAAAATAGGATAAAAAATTATTTAATAATCAAAGCTTTTCACAGTATTGAAGAATACCTAAACTTAGATATTTTCTATGATGTTTTGATTATACTAATTGTACTTTTAACTTCTTATCTAATTATATTGTATATACTATGTAATTGCTAAATTCCTTTCTATTTATGTTTCCCATGACATGGGCCCTTATAGGGTACCTTTTTATATCATCTTATGTATTGACTCATGATACGTTCAATTGTGTATTCCACTGTATTGAACTGAATGAATGAATATCTTCATGTTAGTTGAGATAAACATCTGCAGAAATTATCTTATTGCTAATCATCTTGTAGATGCTTGGAGAATACGGGAGTACTATAGGTTTTGAGTGACAGTCAAATCTTTTAAAGCTTTGAAGTTCAGTTCTCTTTGCACGGCCAAGAGCTAAAAAGTGAATAACGACCTTCCATTTGAGGGAAAAGAAATACATAAATTGTGTTTTGATGAGAGTTACGTTTTTACTTTCTCTACTGGTAAGAAGAGGAAGTAATGTGTTCCACCCAAAAATTCGATGTCGAGATTTCACCGCAAATATATGTTTTGAAACCCTCTGAACCCAAAGAAAGCATTTTCAGAAAAAGTTCCGTGTCTGTGTGTCTGCAGACAGCATAACTCAAAAAGGAATAATTGGTTAAAAACCAAAGTATTTCAAGGGTACGACACGAAGATTTTGAAGAAAATTGCTCCACCCTAAACTACCCTTCACATCGAAATTTTTTCGAAAATTGATTTTCCTGAAAATGGCTCTAACGATTTTTATTAACATGTCATATATTTAAGATTTTTTTATGTCAAATGAAATGTATATCTTCAATTTTCTGTCTATATCCCCTGTAGTCGTATTTACTCCCGACGACTCTTGCATAAGTGCTAAACCGTTAGAGATAGACCAAATCATACTATACAAAAAATGCAGATTCTGCTAAAATACACAGTTTATGTCCGAATAAATTTTTTGTAGAGTGAACCATTTCGGAGATGTTCCCTGTTATGTGTGTAAGTCTCGGAAAACTTAAAAGCTTTTCTGAAATAGAACATCGTTGTTCATTTTATGTTAAGTGTGCAAAGAGAACAGAATTTCAAAGCTTTAAAATATGTGACTATCACACAAAGCCTAGTGTATTCTAATATTCCCCTTACACCTACAAGGAAATAAGGAGTAAGATAATTTGTAGAAATGTTTATCTCAACTAACATGAAGATAGAAGAAAAGAGTTTGTAACAATGGATAGTACAAGAGCAGAGAAAGTCATGTGAGTGCAACACATCAGATTTTTTGTATAGTAAGGCTTGGTCTAACTCTATGCAAAAGTTACGAAGAATAAACAGGATTACATTATCTATGGCCAGACATTTTTCTAAAACTGCTTTTGGTATTCAGAGGGGCTTAAAACATACTTTCGGTGAAATCTCGACAATTGGTCAAATGGAATATTCCCCCCACTTAGTATACGTAGTAGAGAAAGTAATAAGACAGAGCATCTAATGTGTTAAATTCATATAACTACTTCTACCCACTATCATTTAGCCACCATATCTTGTATCTAATTAAATGTGGATCTAAAATTTTCTGGGAATGTTGTCAAAAGTTCTTTTCATTCATGTAGATATCGTTAAAGCAGTTTTTTTGAGCGAACCATTGCCGAGATATTGCTTGTTATTTTCCAAATTTTCCAGTACTCATGCTTTTCTCAAAATGGAAGTCATTTTTTTTATCTCTTGACCATCAAAAAAATGGAATTTCGAACTCATTATGTGGTGACCAGCTTTAAATGATGTCACTACCACTATCTCACTATCTAAATGAAAACTAGCAAAACAATGGCAGCAGAGCCAGTGTAACATGCTGTGTTAACCGAGTTGTAACGCAAGAAATCGGTTTTCTGTAATAGCCAGATTTGGCGAGTCACTCTCGGCCATTACATTTACCTAAATCGGTGACCGATGTGTGAATCTGCAGAAAGGAATTAAAACTTAGAGGGGAGATAATACAGCACGTGTTTCTGTTTACATGTATATTGTACAAATATCTTGCATAAATATTTTATTTTACCAATGCAAAGCAGTGATATTAAATAAGACGTGGATGAAGTGTGTGCCATTTTGAAGCGGACAATACTAGTAATAGCACAGCAGTGTAAAAATGTCCAGAAACACAATTTCTGTAAGTGATGAGGAAAAACATTATTTTGTTACACGCGTTTATACACAGAGGGCTGCTAATAAAATAATCCAGTGAACTAGTATGGTCTTTATAAATTGAGTATGGAATACCGGTGCATGAAAACCAGTATTGGTATCCAAAAATAGCTCGAAAATGATCTCATCTACACAGAAAATGTTAAGTAGTGTAAGGCTTTAACTATTCAATGCATTTTCGTAAATTTTAGTGAGTTATTTAGTTAGTTATTTATTTTAAAAGTATTGGCCTGGTGCCGGTACATTGGGCCCGGCTTACAGGCTATATTTACATTGATTTACAGTTGACTTTGTTCATATTTACAGTTTTCGCTATATACAAAAACCCATACGGTGACCATCTGTAGGTCACCGAGAATAGTTTTCTTTTGTCTTTTGTCTGTTTCGTCTTTGGGTTATATATACATATGTACATATTTACAAATTATATACAGACACATACACGCACGCATTCACCCACACACACACTCGTACACACATACACACACATCTTCACTGGGCACACCAGAAATATGCGTCCCAGCGCACTACACTATTTACACTATATACACTGTCCCGCGGTGGCAGCTCCTGAATATTTTCCGAGGCGAGGGCCTCTGCCGGAACATGTATGTGGCTTAGGGACGAGGTTGCGTGGACGCGCATTAGTCGGCGAGCCGAGCCGCTTCTAGAACATTTTTATCCTATTATGCTTGCGGTGCTTCGGCTCGCCTTTGCCGATGTTAGCGATCACGTCATTTTCGTGGTTCCTAATGCGCGTCCATGCCGCCATTGCTCTTTTGTCTATTGCCTCCGGGATGAACGGGATATGAGTTTCGAGGTGAAGAGTTTGGGTGGTGGTGAGGAGTGGAGCAGAGAGGATTTTTCTGAGGGAGAGGTTTTGGAGGGTTTGGAGTTGTTTGAGGGCAGTTTTGGAGGCATTAGCCCAGGCCACACATGCATACAGGACCACCGAGAGAATAAATGACCTATATAGTATAAGTTTTGACTTTAGTCGCAACTGTTTACTACGGAAGATGGGGGCGCACAGCTTTAGCCGCTGTCTGCCTTTATTGGCGCTATTTTTTATGTGGGTGGACCAACACATTGTGCGGTCCAAGGTGACACCTAAGTATTTAACTTGCTGACGGCAGTGCAATATTTGACCATCGACCGTTAGGTCCGTTGCCAAAGTGTGACGCCGCTTAGAAAAATGAATCAGCTGGCATTTGTCGGGATTAATTTTGATTTTCCAGTTATGTTGCCATGAGAGGAAGTTGTTCACATAACGTTGCATTTCTGCAAGGCCGAAACGTGGATTTCTATGGTGGTTGTATATTGGAGTGTCGTCAGCATACATGGCGACCTTGCATCTGGCGTCCACTGGGAAATCATTGGTGAACAATATATACAGAAAAGGGGACATTATTGCCCCTTGTGGGACGCCAGCCCGCATCACTCGCTCCCGTGAGGAGGAGCGGCCCACTTGGACGTAAAACTGCCGATTTTCTAGAAAATTGTGCAGCAAGTATAGATAATTTTGAAGAGCCGGGAAATTGTGGTGCAGTTTATAAATAAGGCCATTGTGCCAGCACCGGTCAAATACAGCTTCTACGTCCAGAAATAGCGCCAACGTTGAAGCCCCATTGTTAAATTGCTCTGTTACGTCATCAGTTAGTCTGAGGAGCTGTAGTTCAGTGGAATGTCCTTTTCTAAAGCCAAACTGTGAATTTGAGAGTTCATGTGTTGCGGAGACTTGTTTTTGAAGCCGAGAAAGGATACATTTTTCCAGCAGTTTACCAATAGTAGACAAAAGACTAATGGGACGGTAGTTTTGCGGTTGTCTGGTGCTTTTCCCTTGCTTTGGGAGCATGATAACCTTAGCTCGTTTCCAAGTAGAGGGGAAATAGCCTTGCTGCAAACATGCGTTAAATATCTTTGTTAGTTGCACCAGAGCTTTTCTCGGCAGATGCTTAAGTTCCTCATTAGTCACTTTGTCTGGACCGGCAGCTTTCCCATTAGGCAATTTCCTAATGAGCTTGTAAATTTCCTGCGGTGTTATGGTGGGTAGTTGTTGCTCTTGCTTCTGCGCCACCCAGGTTTGTACCCATGTCTGGACCTCCCGTTCTATTTCACAGTTGGTCACTGGGTTTTCGGTGAATCTGTCTTGGAGACAGTCAGCGAAGACCTCGGCTTTCTCCTCTGCGGAGAAGTGCAAGCCGCTTTGAGTGTGCAGCGCCTCAGTTGCGGAGTTGACGCTCGTGGAAACTTTGAAAGCCTTGAGTAATTTCCACAAAGAAGAGTCCGAATGTGTGGTACTCAGCATTTTGTTTTCCCATTGTTCAGTTTTATTGATTTTAATTTGTTGCCGAATGATGTTGCGTAGCCATTTTGCTAGCACTTTATATTCAGGCTGACGGGTGTATCGCCACAGTTTTGTCAAGCGTCGTCTCCGCGCAATGAGTTGCTCTACCTCGGGGTACGTGCAAAAACCGGGTGGTCTTGTGGTGTATGTGGTAGTATTTCTCTTGGCTGTGTGTAGCGAGGCAGTAAAGTTTTCAATGGCGACATCTATGTCTGCCTCGCTATAGTATGACAGTCTGGGTTGCGCCATCCCGTGCATTTCAGTGGTGAACTTATTCCAGTCGGTCTCAGGTCTACTTTGAGGGCCAGAGGCACTGGCTGAAATGCCACCCTGTATGTCGAAATGCACAGGAAGATGGTCGGAGTCCAGGCTGTGATAAACAGTAAAGTTATTTAACAGTGTCGCATTTTTTGTTAGTACGATGTCCAAAATCTCAGCGTCAAAGTGCCCTGATCGATGCCAAAAAGTGGGTTCTGGGGGAAGATGTACCTCAATGTCATCATTATCAGTTATAAATTCAACCAGGAGATTTCCCGCCGCGTTTGCCAGGCGTGAAAACCACCAGGGGTGCCGGGCATTGAAATCTCCTGCAATTATAACGTGCTCCTCTAAAGCGAGGATCTGCTCGAGGTCTTGTGTAAAGTCTGGGGAGTTATTTTCCATCCAGCGATTTTTTATACACAGTATCAACAGTATCAGCTCCATTTCAGTCACGATTAAACGATTTTTGGATTGGTTTGGTACATTATATCTTACCAATCATCAATTGAAAACATATTAGTAGTTTTCGTCCTTAATTTTCGAAGTCTGAATCAGAGAAATAACTGAGATTATATAAATGGAATTAACAGTTCTCTAAAAGTAAGTGTCCAAGTATAGTGCTTCCACCTACAGGTTTCTGGAAATACCACTTTCACAGCTCGAAAGAATAGTACCAAAATCATGGTGAAAATTGAAGTTCATCGATTTGGCTTCTGTAAAGTATATACATCGTAGGAGGCAGCGATTTGGCCATACTTTAAGCAAGTATTCCAAATGAAGAGTGTAATGAATATGTCCAACACAATTATTGTAAACAAAGAGCCGTTTCACCAAAAAAAAAAAAAAAAAAAGCTTATGTCAAATATTTGGAGCCATGTAGCTCTTTGAGGAATGGATTTAAATTATTGTTTCACTAAATCTGGCGCAAACATTGTGTGAAAAATGTTGTAATGCCTTTCCACCTTAATTTGAATGAATTTATCCACAATTTAATGTTAAATGTCATGCAAAGTTTAGTTTCTAAGAGAAATGTGGCAATACTACGTCATCTGTTCTTACCTTGACGGTTAAACTGCGAACGGAGGGGAGGCTAGGGGAAGTATCGCCTGGCGTTACTAAAGGTAACGGGGAAGGGAAGGGAAGGGAAAGGTAGGCGACAAATTCATGCGCACTGGTGGGTGGCGTGGCAGCTTTAGTCGTGTATAATAAGGAGAAATCTACAAAAGAACGGAATTGTTTTAAGAAAATAAAGTTGAAGACTTATTTTTGAATTCGAAGCAATTACTATTATTTAATTTCGTAATGGATAATAATGGGAATTATTGCAAAAATCCTTATCCTCTTAGCATTGTTTCAACTCTAACATAGAGTGTTCTTTCTTTTTTTTTTCCTTCAGTAACTATGAAAAATTAAACTTCATTATTACTTGAACAATACATTATTTCTGTAACATATATACCTGTTAGGTATAATGGATTTACCCGAGATAGTGGCCACCTGAGCGGTACGGTACACGCACTGGGCGAGTGCTTTGTTTACATTTGAGGGCAATACTTGCCTCGCAGCACACACTGATTGGGTACAACTCAGGCCCTTGGCATGTGCGAGGCCTAGACCCAACAGCCCAGCTTTGCCGTTTACTTCGCCGAAAAAGAATTCTTACAAAACCTATCGAAATAAAACTTAATATGTATATGTTTCACATATGTATAAGATAGGTCATTTTGGTCGAAGCAGTACCTTCCACTCTGTTTATACTTTATAACGTTACAAAATAAGTATTTAAGGCTTCTAAACAAGAGTAAAGCCTGATTCATTTCAAGTGCAGTGGATTTATGGCTGAGGCTATACAAAAATACGAAGCCCTTTTATAAGAAAAGCGAAAACGAAGCTGCTTTTATTTCCCACTCAAAAGAAAATGTATGTGTCAGCACACAAATGTAACAGCCTTTGTTACTTGTTCAAAATTCATTCTTTTATTTTATTAGTGCTACCATTCTTGGCCGGGATGACACTGGTACATAGATTTGGCATTCTGAGTAACAATTTACTGATGGTTTTGGGTCTCGTGCGACTTACAGACGCTTTCTGAATGTACCGTACTTTGGATATGTTCCAAATCTTTGTGTTGTTCCCTCTATAGCTCATCCCCCAGTTCCGTAGGAAAAACTGGTGATTGCCAGATTGAATACCCTGTGACCTTTGCACTTAAGTTTTGGGTAATTCTGCTGCAGGTGAGAACAATCTTTTAAAACCCATAGTTTCAGTTTGAATATTTCTAAGTCTTTATACAATTATGTATTGCCACAATAAATGCATGTTTTAAATTACAGATAAAAAAAGTTCCAAGGGGTGTATTATAATCTTGACATTTTCCTATTGATTGTCGATATTAACTTACCTTTGACTTGCTCAGATTACTATTTGCCGAAGACATGAGGCGTATCGGAAAAAATGTGACATCGCCCAGATGTTTACGTGAGCTTATCGCACAAACACGTCGAGACACTGTATGTACACTGTTCAGATGCAATCATATATAGAGGAAAAAACGCCTCATATCGGCAGGTACGAGAGCTCATCTATTTGTGTTTTATCACTGACTATACGGTAATTTACTATTATTTAGCTGTTCTAATAAATAAGATAGGAAACGATCGAAAGTCGAGGTCAATTTGCCTCGTTTCTTTGCTAAGAAGTAAGGTAAGAGCGCCAAATAAGCTTTGATTCATTGTTAATTCACATTTACTGGACCAAATGTTTTAAAATTTGGTGAAGTTATATATTGATCCTTGGGAAAAGGAACAAGTTGGCCTTATAAAAATCAGGGGTTCCAAATAAGGCCACTTCAAATTACAAGACAGAGGTGACCATGTGAATAATTAAGATTCTCAGCAAAAATATGTTATATTAAAGAAAAATAAAGAAATATGAAAGGCTACACACGCTCTCTCTCAAACTTTTACCAATAAAAACCACAAATATGACGCCATCATAAAAATAATTATGCAATAAAAGAGTACACCATAATACCACATGTTTTAGTGAACAGTACTTGGCGCCATAAACGACAGAGTACTTGGCAATTGTTAGTTTAAGTTAAATAAAGTTCACGTGCACAAATGCCTCCTCTATGTTCTGGCTCATACTGAGAAGGAAATAACGGTTGTTGCGTTTCAGGGGTCAACAGAGCATGCCGATCACGGAGATGCTGCCACCTACTGTTATTATGCACAAGTTTTTCAGAAACCATTAGTTGGTCTTATTGGTTACATACCTTATTATATCTTATCTAAAAGGGATAGTAGTTAAAGGTGAAATAGGACAACTTCGACGTCAAAAATTAAGGCAAAGAAAACAGGTAGCCGTGAAGATCTGATAGGGTCTAACCAGAATTCTCAATCCTTTAATACAAGGTTGGCATTTGACAACAAATACGTTAAGCCAAAGATTAAGAAAGTCGTAGACGTGTTTTGGTTATTTACATTTATATTGGCATTTAAAAATAAAAGCTATTGGTAGCTACTTATACTAGTAATGTACCTGTTTATTTTAGTGTTATTGTAATTCCTTTTTATTTCCTTTTTAAGGACTAAAAGTCTATGCAATTTTAGCGTAATGTGACCCCATTACATCCACGCATACCATGTCACTGATTACCCATTCAGGTGGGCCCTCCCCATCCTTTAGCACAGCCACATTTAACTGCAGTCATTGGGCTTCCAATGAGTGGCCAGCCAATTTCGAATTACTTCCTTTAAAGTGCCTGAGACAGGGATAGCTAAACCGGTTCAGGAATTAGCATAAGAGTGGTTTATGTAGCAAAGCAATTCATGCAATGGAAAGTTAATGTATATAGACAAATGTTATAATGAACAGTTTAAAGCAAGAGTTAAGGTCAGTTTTATTATTTTAATAGCAACAATGGTTCAGTCAACTCAATAAAGTTTACAGAAACATATTTATAATGTAACAATATACTTAGATAAAATTAAGTATTCCAAGTCAAAAAAGTTCAAGTCCAGCCCAGATTATCTTTATGTACAGTTACACTTATTTCATTTTTACCTTATAATAAATGTATGTTGCACATTTGTTGACTTCGGAACAATTCAGGAATTGGACCAAAGGCTGATGCTACTCCAGAACGGTTAAATCAAGCAACTTTTTTATCTAACCGTCCTGGAATACTTCATGGACAATGTTGTACACAGAAATTTATTTCACATATTGTAAGCTTTTTGAAAATTGATTTAAGTATAACTTTTTATTTCAATATGTTTTTATTTCACGCTGAGCTATCACTTGATACCGGAATTACTGCACTGTAAGTTAAGACTCTTATAAGGTAATGATAAGGTGTTAAATAATTTTAGTTTAAGTTGAATTTAATTAACCATGTGGAAGCATGAAGTAAGATTTTGTCACGAAGAACAGTCATTAGCTTTAAAATTTAAGGGTTGAGATAATGCAGTTAGTTTAATGCAGTATAGTAAGAGTCATTAGGTCCAGGTGTACCTGAAAGTCAGTTATGTTTAGGTACCGCAGATGTTTCTAAGCACGGTAGCTTTCCCCTACGTAGTTACAACGCCTAACCTATGCGGGAAACGTCTACTACAAAAACCATGCCTTTTGCGAACTTTGAACACTTCCTTCAGCGATAAATATACATCTCAACACTGACCTTCATTCCTCGATGCATTTCAAGAAATTTCGTACCTTAATTGCTCAAAAAAATGTTTAACAGAACGTTGTTCTTTTGTGCTTGCCGCGAGCTGGGCACCGATTTTAAACTAGCATTCGCTTGTCTGCAACCTGCTGCCACATGTTGGGCATGCTTTAAAGCATTGGTATCAATACTACCTATTGCAGGACATTGACGGAAACATTCTAATTGTTGTTATGGTTTTAAGGTTTTCACTTGACCCCCCTTTGTAATCGTTGTCGAAATTCACCAGAGAAACTCCATCTAAAGTATTGTTGTAAGAATACGTTATGATCATCTTCCATTAACATATTACAAATTAGTTTTTGAAGCAGCATGTAACTTCGTCCTTATCGAAGATGTATTGATTTCTTTGGTGAGCCACGCGCAATATGTGGCCAAGCTTTGGAGTTGGGACTAAAAGAAGGGAAGATTCTCCAGTAGAAGTTTTAATAACTGCATACTGCGGAAGAAAAAGGAATATCTGGCCAATACATACAACGCTGTCGAGTTCTTCGTAGATCACAAAAAGGGCATCCTTTCTGCTGTGATATCTCAGCGTGTCTTCTATACTTTGCATAAGATGAGGGAGGGGAGGGGGTGAAGAAGGGAATTGCATATAACCTTATATAGTGCAGTGTTTGATATAAAATGGATGAACACCTGTTTTCTTTTAAGTGATAAATTCACATATATTTACGTCTTACATTCACACAACTGTCTATTGTTGCTTTTCTTCCTAAGGTATTTGTGGTTGCTCAACAGTGCTTTTGCATATTGTTTCCCGGTGTTTTTATTTATTTTGTTTATTTTGGGTTGTTCATAGTATCCACTGTAAGTCTAAAAGTTGTAGAGATGAAATCGTCAAAATACGGGACAATTCAGGGGATGATTTTTGTGGCGTATTGTTTCAGGTTTAATACCACTTTTTCCTTGTTTATACTCTTTATAGCCTTATAGGAATACACGAAATCTTAAAAACTTCAAATTAGTAATCTTAAGATATATCTAAACTTTCAATGCTTTCACAATGTCCTGTCTCAGAAGTTGAAATTATCGGCAAAAAACGGAGAACATTGTTGCACACAACAGTCAATATCGTAACAATTGGCTCCCTATCTACCCTTTCAGATTGGAAGTAGCACTCAACCATACAAATTCTGTGATCGGCGGTCACTTCCATCTCGCGTGCAAATAACTTGCATAATGTCAAAGTGAAAAACTGTTCTGCACCGCCGCACTCCAGCAACATGTTTACAAAGTCAAGGTTCAATACCGCACCACGCCTTTGAGACCAGGGGCTCCTGAACCAGTAGCGATGTCATTTATTTAGTCTAACTGGCGTCAAAGGTCAAATAAATCTGAAGACCTGACATGTTATCAGGGGCGTAGCTGAAGGGGACGCTAGTACCCCAAGGGCTCCCCTTATTTTTCTCTGTTTAATTGTTTTATATTTATTTTGTTTTGTAAGTTTTAACGCAGGATGATTATTTGATACAATCATTTAGCACTGATTTTTTCGTAGGTTTGAGCAGCTATGTTTAGCTAAAATAGCAAACAAAATATACAAGTTAATCCATTCCGTTGTAAAACAGCACCGTATGCTGAGACGAGTCAGCGTTTCACTGCCTGCATGTTATATGGCTAGGACGGCCTCCCCGCAAACCCCTCACCTACCTTCTGCCGGCCCCTCACATATCCATCTGTATACGCTGGCATCTAGCAATATGCTATGGCGCGTTTCCGACTCCGGAGTATTGTTAAGGTACTGTCAATTGTGTTTCTTTGTGAAAAGAATTGTTGTAAATAAACTCAAACTGTGTGCGATATTTACATCATAATGAGTAATATACCACAGCAGCTACGACGTTTTCTCCGATTCATTTTTTCGAATTTTGGAAAATAAATTTGTTTTCATTCTTTTTTTTGCACTATATGGCTGGTATTCTGTACTAAAGCCTAAGTGCAAAGTGTTTAGTTTTCCGAGAATTCCCTACCCTCCTCTACTTCCCAACACAGCAGAGAGAGAGAGAGAGAGAGAGAGAGAGAGAGAGAGAGAGAGAGAGAGAGAACGAGTGTGTGCAAAGCGACTTTCTGAAACAGTGAAATGTTTTATTCTAATTATAGCGATGTATGTAACGGAGTTTCTAGATGCCAAATCCTTCTAATAACGCTCACGTAAGAATTTTTTGCTTTGTTTATTTTTGTATTATGGATATAATTAAGTTCGTTAAGGGGACGTGTTAAATAACTGCATAAAAAGAGAAAATTCCTTACATTAGAGTCAGTGAATCGATGTATTATAATTGACAACTATTTTTCCTGATGGTCGCAGACTATGAATGCTCTTGTATAGAAATATAGATTTCTTTTCCATGTTGACTTGGGAGAGCGTATTCTTCAGATACACCAGCTTCACAAAACATTTAGTTTCCCAATTACGTGTAGGGAGAGTTGACAGGAAATAAATCCTATGGAATCCGCTCAAACTAAATAAAGAAAAATTAGAAAAAAGGTCTGTATGTGGATGAGGGTCTGGGTATGTGTGGGTGTGTGGGTGCGTATGTGAGTGGGTGAGGGAGGGGGTGGGGATGTAAAACACAATTACATCAATTGTTGGTGATTATTGTGAAGTCTACGTACATTATGTTTACAATTACGTAATTATAATATACACCACGTTCTTAACCATGAGGGATGTACCAGGTGTCACCCTGCATCGCCGCAAGTAGACCCTTAGTGCGTTAAACGAGTTGCAGAATGCCACAGGGCAATTCTAGTCATAGAGAGGCCAGTGGCGTATTGTCTCCCAGCAAAAACGTGAGATGATAAACACTTGAACTAGCGTGTTCAGTCCGTGATACAGAATAACAGTATGAACAACCGAAAAGGTGGAGTAATTCTTGTTAAAGGAGTACACATGTGTCGTGCAGTATAAGGTAGATCTAGAATTAATTTACATCAAGGACAATCACAAAAGCGTCGAAAGCGTGGAAGGTGGGAAAGCGCGCTGATGAACAAGTTGGGAAGCCCAAACCTCACTAATTGGATGGGTGGAGACAGAGTCTGCATGCTGCTGATTATAGAATCACAGCTTCCGTTGTATTGAAGTGCGCTATACGATGCCTTGGAGACATCACAAAATCCCGTTCTAATTACACAGAGATACGATATAGTACCTGGTTTGTTGGCAAATATCAAACAGCAGGTGTTTCACCTGTTCCGTGATCCATAAACGAATAATAATAATAATAATAATAATAATAATAATAATAATAATAATAATAATAATAATAATAATAATAATAATAATAATAATAATAATAATAATAATAATAATAATAATAATAATAATAATAATAATAATAATAATAATAATAATAATAATAATAATAATAATAATAATAATAATAATAATAATAATAATAATAATAATAATAATAATAATAATAATAATAATAATAATAATAACAACAACAACAACTTGCATGGTTGTAACTGTAATCTGAGATCATATCTACTGCTTTGACTTTTGGAACAACTTTTATTTACAACGAAATTATCATTATTATTTTTACTTTCTTTATAAACATTAAATTTAACATACTTAATTCTCAATCATACTTCCTTTAGGGAGAATCGAGAATAAGCCTGGCTTAAAAAAAATACTCCCAACGTCTAACAGAGAATCGAATATGCGACTTCTGAAATTTAAACCAGCGTTCTGACCATAGAGAACTATTGTTGCAGCACTAGAGCTACAAAAAACATAATTAAAACTTAGTACAATATAGCCATTATTTATCGTCTAACTTCATAATGTTGGAATATAATATTTTCCTTCTTTGTTATATCTTATGTCTATAACTTAAGCTTCTTCAATCTCTAGCCTTGATATACATCGAGTTACTTTTCCACTTAGCAGTGGGTATGAAGAAAATTAATATCATAAACCAAATACTTAAAGTAATATAAATAAACAAAGCTACGAAATATATATAAATAGTAATTCGAAAGTATGCAAAATTAACTAAAGAAATAAAACACACAAACTGAGATTTAAAATCAACTTTTAAAATAAATTGAAGAAATTCTGCAATTACTGAAAAAATGTAATATGTTGCACTCGTATGGCTTCCCCTACTCTTGTGTGAAGTATTCCTACAAACAATCAAGATCAAGGTTAGGATGTACAAAAAACCACAGAGCAGCCAAGAAGTTACTGGAAATTTTTTTAAAAAGTACGATAATAATAAAAATAAAAAATAAAGTAAGAAACACAAATTAGATTGGACCGTCAAGGGGAAACAGAAATAAGTTACAAGTAGTTGAAATGAGGCTTTTACTTTCAGTCAAGGGCTCTGCAAGAGATGTATAAAAATAAATGAGGCAATTAGACAGGAATTGAAGGTAGAACAATTTTAAAGAAAATATAAGATTGTGGAGAAAAGTGGATTAGACATCTACAATCAGGGGAAAGAAAAAGTAAACAGACAAAACAGTATAGAAACAAGAGAAATAACATCGACTCATTTGACAAAAGTGTAACTATTACTAAACTAACACAAATTATAAGGAATATATCTGAAAAGGTTTACTCCACGCTCAAAAAATGCATTTGCACATAACTTGTCTATTTTAACGGGATCGACCTTTTTTGTCTAGTAAGATTTGTTGGATCTCCTACGGTTACCAGTTGTGCAGAAGTGAAAGAGTTAACACTATTACATGGTCTATGGTCACAAAATTTAAAATATTGCATTTTCCATAAAAATATCAAAGAACGGTTAGAGTCTCTTTTGACAATATCCGAGTTTTCAAAGAGTTTTCCATGTAAAGGATAGTTTAGGATAAAGAATTTTCCTCTGTATCTTCATGTCGCATTCTTGAAGGATATTAAACTTAATTATCAACTTTGGTTTTTAAACGACTTTTCGTTGTTTAGTTATGTTACTCACAGACACACATACACAGAGGCGCACTCACACAGACACACCCTTGCAGGCACCGTTTTCTTAAATTTCGTTGCTTGGATTATGGGAGTCTCGAAACACTCTCGACATCGTATTGTTGAATGGAATACAATACTTCCCGTGCTTGCTAACGTAGTAGAAAAAGTAGAGAAGTAGCATCTTACCACATACAAACCTATATTATCGCGCCAAGAAGGAACATACGATAAATATACAGAAGAAATTAAAGATAAATACATAGCTTCAAAGCTTGGGCCTAAAATAGTGATCTGATCATTACGAAAAGTTGTACTTAAGCCATTTCTAGGAATGTAGATTCAGAAAGCGAAATGCCAAAGTGAGGGACCAAGTCCTAATTATTTCGTGACGTGAAAAGAGTTTTTTATTCGCCTTTCGTTTGTTTACATAAGCTAAGGACTGTTTAGCCTACGCAAGAAATGTGTAGGGCAAACGTGGCAGGGCCATGTATATATTCGCACATCTTCTCCTAGAGTCTGCATTCCTGTCATAAGGATTAGTTTAAAAATGTTCACAATTAAGTCAGCGCTACGGCTATGAATATATAGCCCATACTTTTGGAAATAAATCTGATGTGTTGCAATCATAAAAACATCATAAATATATGACAATTTAGTCAACCTTGTTAGAGCAATGTTTAAGAAAATCGAAATTTCGACAAAGTGTGCCACGCAAAGGGTAGTTTAGAGTGGAGAAATTTTCTTCAGACTCTGCCTGTCGCGTTCTTGAAGGATATTAAACTGAACCGACTTTTCGTTTGAGTTATGCTGTCCACAGACACATGGATATTTTTTCTAAACATGCTTTTCTGGACACATACATTTCGGCATCGAATTTTTTAGTGGAATACAATACTTCCCCAATTTACTGTAAGCAGTAGGGAAAGTATAAAAGGCATATTCTGATATATCAATTTCATTATTGGGTACCAGATACAAACTACGGCTTTTATTAAAATGTGGATTGCGAAACTGAAGACTCCAATATTCCTACCAGCCCTGAGATATGAGCTAGGGGGTTGAAGAGGCAATAATAACCGCGCAGCGAAAAGCCGAGGAGATTTCAAACTAATAACCCCAAGCAAGAGGCCGAGCATCGAGAAAATAATAAAGCTATATTAAGCATTGTATATAAATGTGTATTATATAATGTTACCTTACATATTGTGGTGCCTATTTGGAAATAAATGTGTTCACGTTCTGGTTATGCTTTGTAAGCACGAGGTTTAGTATTTCGATAACTTTTAAAGTAAAATACACTCCTAAGGAGAATACATGCAAAGTATGGATTCTGCATACTGTCTGTTCACCACCTTATGGTCTAAGGGGAATGAGGGGCAGTGGAGAGACATTCCACGCAGTGTAAACTTAGTTTTGTAAACATCCACGTATCTTATTTCAGTCGTAAAATCATACTTGTCAGTAGCTTTGTGTCGGAAGTAGTGATTTAAATGTCTGGCAAAAAACTTAGTTTCCTATAAAATTTGTAGTAAAAATTGTTTTGCCTATATTCAAGTGAACAAAACATTCAAAAGATGGGCTTAGGAATATTGAACAGTACGGCAAGAAAGGACGAAGGAGACCCTGAAGATGTCCTCAATGATTTTTAAGAAACTTCAATGTTATTTAAGCATATGATTCATAAACCACCAATTTCTTAGCAACTTCTTATTTTAAAACTGTTAAATACATGTAGCTTTTGGCATAAATGAATTAAATTCTGTACAACTTGTTAAAAAATCGATAAAAAATTATGACACGTCAGTTTGTTAACATGCTTAATTCGATACTGTTAAACAATTATGTTGTGTAAAATGTTAACAAAAAGTTGAATTCTCATATTTAATACTTATTTTTCCCAAATTAATATAGAATTAAATATTAATTTTGAAATTCCTCTATTATTGAAGGGTTTAACTATAACATTAATTTTTTTCGAAACATAAATCTAAATGTGGAGTAATTTTTCAAAACATTAAAGAGTAATTAAAATGCAACAGCTCTAGAAATAATTTAGATATTTTCAAAACATTTGCTATTCAGCTATACACCACGAGTCAGCAAAATGGTCGTCGCCATTGCACGCACTGTGACGTCAGGTAATGCAATCCGTCATGCACATGAAGTACGGTTCGAAAGAAAGGGTATATATGTATAAATAATAAATATATACAACTGCGGACGAAACGTCTGGACCTCAGAACTCCAGCAGACCACGGTTTTTAAGCCCGGAAGAAATCTCTAGCCTTAATTGTAACTCCGGTCGTGAAAGCTTCCGACTGTTCGTGAAGTTATTTAATGTTTGACTTTTAAACACCAAAAACACAATGGACATTGCAAATTTTCACCCGCAGCGCAGCGAAAATACCATTTTTCCCTACTCCTTTTAGAATGTCCACCACTGCTTGTTTTCATTTCAACGCATGTTGAGTGGACGAGGGAAGGGCGATATATTGCTTGCCCCTGAAGGTAAAGATGGTAAAGATTTGTCGACACTAAACAGTAATTGTGTATTAAAATCTCAACTGATTGTAGCTGAAATTATGTTGTTCCCAAATGCATACCCTAAAGGAAAGCGTGTACAAAAACAATTAAATCTCCGCACACTGGAATATAACAAGCAAAATTAATTGGAATTATATTTTCAGATGCACGCTTTGCCTGTCCATACGCATACAAAGCTTATTATACATAGTGAAGTAAAGTTTGTTGTAGCAGGCGAACCTTTCATCCAGGAAATTGCAATATTACATTTCGACATTTCACAATGTACGCCCTGCGTCGTATCGATTTTAGATTCAATTGGCTACTACGTGGCGCTTGGCGTTTTACGACTCGTGTTCCAATTTATCGGTGGTCAGGGACTAAAATAGTGGCATACACACACTATTTCAACCTCTTGTGTCGTATTTGTTTTGTTTTGGTTTTAGTAAATTAATGAAAGGTGACTTTATTCTGCGCGAAAACCTACTGTGGTATTTGATAATGTAAATAGCTTAGTTATGTACATTTTTAATCATAATCTTCTTTATCGGACACAAATACATAAATATGAATTGTGTGATTTAATGTGTAATAGCTAACATAAGGCATACAATAATATTTTACTCTAGAGTTTATCTGCATATACAGGAAAATCCGGAGGTAGTTCTGGAGCAGTTCCAGAACTCTCATTTTAAACCCAGGTACTCCAAAAGACAACCTACCTTCATCGTTAGCCTGACTCAAGGGAGTACAGCAGAACATACTCGCACTGAAGACGAGTTCAGCGTGTGATGTCACTGCGCTGCCGCAGGGGAAGAGAACATAGCTTGAGGCATCCGTGATGGAACGTAGGAAAGACATATCTGGTGTTAATAACACAATTAGCGTCCTGGATATTGTAATAATATACTGTGTGATTACACAATTGGTCACAGATTACATTTCGGTTCTGTGTCTATGAGAAAATATATAACAATTCTAGTTTGTGAAGGAGCCATGTTATAAAGTAAATAAAAAAGAACATAACGTCCTTTTTTCTGCAAAATAGCAGAGAATTATACAAAGCGAAGCTACTCGGGCATTTTCCAACACTTTCTGCTTCATTTAGTTTATGAGTGTTAGGACGTAATGTCTGAGAAAATTCTAATGGAAGGCTACACGTTAGATTATGACCTGACAAAGTACTTCGGAATTAGGACTACTAATTTCATAATAGAACCAAGCTGAAACACTGACTACTCCATTTTACTTGTATTGGCCATGTTATTATCGTCGAGAGCGCTGCAGCTAACTAAGCCCTGCATAGCGCCGTTTATCTAGGCAACGTGGTATTACACGGCTCTCGCCTGACGTCACACGAACTATGCGAGGTCAGGAAAACATGGGAATGCAGGGAAAATAAAATTTAAAAAATAAATATAAGCACAAAAGTATGGTGACTAGCGGTGATCTATCAGTAAATACAATTCACGTGTTATGAGACAGTAGGAAACTTCAGTTAGTTATTACTCACTTTGCATTGAAGCTGTTAGATACGCACCCACGGATACGGGTTCACGCGAACGGGTCAATGCTTATGAAATATCGGAGAGATCAATACCTTTGTACGCCTGGAAAATAATTACCTCCTAAAACGTTGAAGCGTTGCAATAATCCGCGATGATATACCAATGTTGAGTGATTACTGCTTTCTTGTTCGGCAGTACGAGGGGGTAATTACGAATTTGCCAGCAACCCTTCACAACTTCAAACAAATGAACATCGAGGGATTATAACAGTAGTTCCCAAAATGGGGAAAAAATAGAAAGTGGCTTATGCAAACATTTAGCGATGATTACCTGTTCGTTGCCGTGATATTGTATTGTTGCTTTTTCTCTCTTGGAGTTTAGAACGTTTATTCCAGCATTTGTATTATAACACATAGACACACAATGTGTAGGATTTTTAATAGTGGCAACTATTTTTTATTTGGATACACAGCATACGTAAAACGTTTTAAGCTTTAGAGCTCTTCGTGTGTATCGTGCGTTCGTGGGCATCGGCAAACTTTTCTCTGGGGCACATGCTGGAAGTTTGCAATCAAATAATATTAACTGATCATTTTGCTGTCAAAAGTTATAGTATCTGTTGAGGATAGCCGTATTAATTTGTGCTAAATAAAAATTCATATTTACATCAAAATTAAAATAATAGTTTAATGAACTTAATGTGCAATTAATTACGAATATTAAATTCCAAGGAGAGTCCACCCCCCTCTCACCCCTTCTTTATGACGCCCATGGCCACAAGGTAGTTGTTTCATCTTGGGTAAGTGTCTTAGTGTCTAAGATCTGATG
The DNA here is from genome assembly GCA_030765045.1 of Tenodera sinensis. NCBI lineage: Eukaryota > Metazoa > Arthropoda > Insecta > Mantodea > Mantidae > Tenodera > Tenodera sinensis. The sequence goes on from CM060972.1 coordinate 55,781,057, forward strand.
AATAATGAAGGTGGCAATTAATTCCCCAGCCCCAAACATTGAACAAATGAGTAACAACCACTGCCACATGCACCCTTGTAGAATGATGGGTGGCCGAAGTGTCGCCGTTTACTGCTTAAAATTATTTATGGATTATTTTGCAAAACTGTAGCAGCAGTAACGGTACGGTATGCTTTCTGATAGGCTCCCAGTCGCAGGCAGTGTTCAGTATATCTCTCACATTGATTGCGGTCTGCCGCGGGGTGACCCATGATGACGTCTTTCATTTGATTGGCATTTCAGCTGTGATTTATAAGCTCGTCAACAGTAATGATCCGCGCTCCTGGTTGTACGAACTGCGTCATACAGCAGCCATTTTTGAATTTCGGTCAACTGCATTCAATTGTCAACCAGCACATCTGATCTTGCTTCGTAATCATTATGGCTGTGCTTCAAGAGCATAATTTACTATCTGACGTTTCCTGCAAGGTGTAATAGCGCCACGAAATGAACAACGTCTGTCAGTATAGACTATTCGGTATGCTTCCACGGTTTCACAGCTTCAAGTCTTGCAGAAAGCTCGTTCTTCTTCTTCCCTTCCTCACAACAATACTCGCAAATTTTTGGAGGCAACCGCGACGACAGTCGACAGTCGTACATTAAAGACAGCCGAGGTTTACTACCTAACACCACTGTGTGGCGAGTAAACGGGTAACAATGGAGCGGGCTGGAACAAAAACCGACTTTCCCCGATTCTAAAAACTACTCACGTACCGAGCTGATTTACGAGAAGTTTCTCGAGGAAAGTGTATTCTCCAGACAGTTCTCCGGCACATCACCGGAAGTATAAAAGCAACTGAGCAAAACAGTGTTGGAAGTAGTATTAGCGTTTTGTGTCAAGGTTATGATACAAGAAATAGAACTTCTGCGACTTGCAAGGTCATGACGAATTTTATATTGTACTAACAATACAGAAGAGAAATAAAATGACAAAGAAAGTAACTAAACATTCCATTTGTCAATGCCCAACCTGAAAACATAACACTCTTATTAAAAATAATAGCACTAGTGTGTAAATGCAGTAAATATTGATTCAATATTGTTCATTGGAACCTATAAATCATGTATAAAAACAAATATCTGCACTTACATCTTGAATAGTGTATTATATTAGTTTTAAAAGACACAGGTATCGTATTTGATAAGGCATGTATTTCAAATCAAGTAAAGAAAGTGCACCAAATAAGGCCATGCTAAGCTGTAATTCATTGTTAATTAATATTCACGGGGAAAAGGTTTTAAAATTTGTCAAATTTATACCTTGGACCTTGTGGAAAATGAAAATGTAAAGTTAACTGGATAATTCAGTAAATATAACGTTAAAGTCTCGGTTTTATAAGACCAGCGGTTCCAAATAAGGCCACTTCAAGTTATTTTACTTAAGGTACAGGACAGAAGTGATTATGTGTATATTATAATTAAGATTCTGATCAAAATACGTTTTATTAAAGAAAACTAATGAAATATAGAAGCTTAGCTGTGACAAATTTACTTATACAAATCAAACAATTTAAAAGAAATCATGACCATTGTTAAGTTAAATTTAGTCACATTGTGAATACCGAAAGTGATTAATATTATATTGCCTTTTTATACCAATACGAAGTTCTGCTATAACGTTTACACATTATCTGTCAGTTGGTCGGTCCTCTGCAAATATGACAGTACCAACTCATTTTCAGAGCCTTTCACACGCTATCTATTGATTTTTTACGAATAAAAACCACAGATATGACGCATTCAATTGCAGTTCTGTTCATTGATGCAAAAATAAAGGAAGAAAATAGTAATTGGCGTTTATAATGTTAACATATAGTTAAGGTGAAAGGCAATTTAAATTTGTTTGTTCTGTCTCAGTCTTAAAGGACGGAGAAAGACACTAGCTTTTATTATAACCATGGCCTAAATATATCTAAAATTAAACTGCCCTAATAAGAATGAACAGCAAAGTAATAGAGGCAAATATGTATAAATGTTCTCTTCGTAAACGAAAGAGAAGAATGCAGAAAATTAAACTAGGAGAACTAATGTAGTTCTCTATAAGTATCCGGTTCCGACAATTCGTTAACATTACTTTTGGTATCTTACTACGAAAGATAGGCAACTCTCGAGTCACCTGTGTACTGGGATGAACAACCTGGGCATAACATTCCTGCGCATGCGCTAAATTCCTCCATAGAATCCTTGATGCTGTGTTTCTTATGTACTTTCCAGTACTGTAACGTTTTTAACAGCAGTGCAATCTGTGCAGTACACAACCGACATGATCTCCAGCACACTCTGGTGTAAATGTGCGGAACAACCTCAACCTCCCATATGCAAATTGATGGATTGGTAGATTTGGACCAATTCCATGGCCAGCATGTATTGGGTCATGTGCACGACTCAGCACCGCCGATATAGGCTCCGTAATGACTTAGATGGTACACAGTTCGAAGCCCGTTTGCAATTTAGACAGCTCCATGTTGGGTTAGGTAGAGCAAAAATTCCATACCGATATTTCACTGGAAGTACGCATTATGAAGCTCCCTGAATCGAAAAAGTAGTATTAGAAACATGTCTGCGTGCATTAACTAAAAAACTTGAAGTCAGTTATTTACCAAAATTTCTATTTAAATTTCACATCTTCCAAGGATACAACACGAAGATGATTTTCAAGAAAATCCCCCATTCTAATCTGCATTCAGATGTTCTCGAAAGCGGCTGTAAAATGTTGACTGAATAACACGTTAATTTATGTCTTGAATGTTATAGGCACAGCGGCAGCCCCTCATGTCGTCTTCCCTCTGAATGATGTTTGCATAAGTGATAAGCCTTAATAAATACAAAAAATCTGAACAGATTTAATGCTTTAACGTGGATAACGTTAAAGCACCAATTTGTCAAACTGTTTCTGGAGGTAGCCATTTCCGAGGTATTCCATTTTATTGCTTGAATTTTCCAATATTTACATTTTTCTCAGTTACGAAGCGTTATTCATTTTTTATCTATGTAAAGAGAATGGATTTTCAAAGCCATTATGCAGTGATCAGCTGTTAAAATAGTTGACAAGGGCGTACGTCTACTGAAGTTCCTTATTTCATCTGTAAGTAAATACGCAATAAGACAATTTCTGTGTAAAATTCCTTCACATTTTACAGAAAAGTATACTAGTGGCTTTTTATGGTTCTTAAGTAAACTGAAAATAAAGTTGATGGTATTACTTGCAGAAAAATAAGAGTTTTGTTTTCATGAAATAGTGTTTAATTTGCTTTTGTTTTCAGCATAAATTACGTTTTGTGAACCAATGAATACGTAATCATCAAATAGTATTTGAATCTTTGCATAACACGTTTCTGATTATCTATGGAGATTTACATACAAATCAGAGCAAAACTGAAATGTAAGGAATACATTTCATGCAAAATTCAAAGCTGGGGGGGGGGGGGGGGGTGGGGGGCGAGGGGGGAGGAGGGAGGGGGGAAAGCAGCGCTGTGGAGACTTAAACATGTCTCTGGAGTTTTAAAAATGGTGAGTTGGGAAAAATATTGGACTTATCGATTCACAGCTGCCTATACAATATTTATATTATATAATTTGAAAACATAAAATATCATTTTAGCGAAAGACTTTAGTCCTAGGGTTGCTAACAAACAGCACTACTTGATCGAACAAATGCAGAACGCTCTACACCCCCCCCCCCCCCCCCCATGCTATATAGGAAACAGGTTATCGGCAGTTCCCAAGAGTTCAATATGACAGGCATTATACCCAAAAGTAGTACTGCAAACATACATAACATTATTTCTAACCTCAAATATCGTAGGGTTCAAGTAATATTCCCTCAGATGATAATGTTTCAACATCCTTACCACACAACGAATAAACGTACTTTCGGCAAATCTTGTTCTTCAAGAACACTTTTAGATACAATTACTTCCGAACACTAAATATCATAATATCACAAAAATAGTTGCAACTGTAAGTAGGTACATATAATGTTCTGGAACAGTTCAAGACAAAACTACGCACACACGATTAACTATTTAATACGGCGTCTAAAGAGAATCTAGTTTTAAAATGAATCGGTTGGCTTCTCTGCAAGGGTTAAAAAACATGGGCTTCTGCGGCAACATAACGGAAGCAATAACACCAACTGTGGCAGTAGCTTTACCATGGTTATATTTTAGAAAGGTTGGCTGTAAGAATGCAACTTAACAGATGGAATATCACCAAACATAACCAGACCGCACCGTACTGGGGGGAAATGTCACAGTTGGATTTGGGGGCATTCGAATATGCTGTTTCTTCTATATAAAGAATTTTCAATTTTGTGTACGTACTGAGGAGGTTGGTAAAATGCCTCGTGAAGCACTAGCAACGGCATATATAGAACCTAGGGTACATGGATGAGTAGAAGTCCATGTGAGTAGAACTGATATGAATTTTTAAACATATACACATTTCTTAAAAGATATTTTAACAAAGTTATCTTTCTCAAAAAACACATTTAAACTTAACCTATGCGCACATTTGCGATCCTCTTTCCCTCTGCAAATGACACTACGTTATACAAGAATGTGCAGAGGAATATTGCGCAAAATGCAGGAGATAGAATCGAAGGGTAGATTCCAAGAACCAGACAAATCCAAAAACTTAAAACAGTCTAGCTTCATTTGTATTGGATGAAACAGGTCAATATTTCTTTTATAATATTTGTTCATTAGCACCTTTTATTCTAGATAAAATAAATACATATTTTTAGCGTGATAGTTGAGAAAGCAAGACGCTGAAGTTATTTTCTTATTATACTGCGGAATTTTATTTTCCTTAACACAAAATTGATATTTATCTATAGTTTTACTTTCTCCTTAGCAGCCATATACCATCGCGTACTTCCGCTTCCTGCTGATGCCGACATTTCCGATTATTAGTGCTCCTTTGCACTTATATATTTAGCATGTTGAACATCCTAACACTGTGTTTGTATATCTGAGGATATCTTGTATGAGGATTCGCGTTTCTAAGGACCACTTCGACGCGTGTCTTAGTTTTGTTTGAGATATCCTCCTTATGTTCCAGCTCCTATCGGAATTTTTGCGGTTCTTATTGGTGGAGAACTATCGTAGTTCTGTAATTCCCAGATGTTCACTAATGGGGCAATTTTTATCTCAAAAAATCAATTTTTGCACCTGTATGGTTTTTGGCATCATCCTTCAATTATTAATATTTTAACAAAGTTATCTTTTACAAACAACAGAACGCTATGCAGACACATACAATCCTATTTTCCTCTTAAAATGACTCTATGTTATTCAAGAATATGCAGAGAAACATGTACAGAATGCAAGAGATAGACTTCAACAGAGATATTCGTTCAGCGAGATTGTCATGTAAAATGAGAAGTTACGATTTCCGATTCTTTTTGAGAAGTGAGTCAAACTCCCGGCACTCGAAACTTTCTGCGACGATTTTAACAATAGAGCCCCTCGGCAGCACCGGACTTTCCCAACTGTAATTTCATTCGAGGGCTTTCTGACCACTTCTCTCTTTGTTATAGCTAACTCCGGTTCCACTTGGTCATCAAAGAATTCAGTGATAAGATTAAAGCCTCTCTCTCTCTCTCGGCACAGTTGCCGCTTATGTGGGCGGCTTCCAGATGTGCAGCATAAAAAAGAAGCTTCAAGTTGTGGAGAACTTAAATCCAAGTGGGTGTGAACCGCTTATCGATTGCACAAAGTTTGATACATACGAATAGCTTTCTAAAACCTTATCTCTCAGTAGTCCTATAAAATATTAAATTCTGAACTAATAACGCTGGACTTTGAATTTGTACCGTACGTGGATATGTTAGAGCCTAAATGTAATTAATTTTGTTATATAATATATAACAATCTGATCTGTTGTACTCACATGACTTTCTCTACTCTTGTACAAACCATTCTTACAAAATCTCATATCTCTATCGTCTTCGTGTTAGTTAAAATAAACATTTGTACAAATTATCTTATTGCTTATTTCCTTGTAGGTGCAAGGAGAATATGGGAATGCAGTAGGCTTTGAGCGATGAAATGTTTTAAAGATTTTGGTCTCATATAAAAAATGAATAACCATCTTCCATTTCACGAACGTTTAATTATTATATATGTTTTTTGTATAATAAGATTTAGTCTACCTCTTGCGGTTTACTAGTTATGCAGAAGTTATCGGGAGTAATCAGAGCTACATCAAAAAATTAAAAATTTGCATTTTGTTTGCCATAATATCTTAAACATATGGCATTTTAACCAAAATCGTTAGAGGAAATAAAAATCTTCGAAAAATTTTCCACGTAAATGTTAGTTGAGGATGAAGGAATTTTCTTCAAAATCTTCGTTTAGCTTCCTTGAAATATACCAAACTTAAATACCAACTTTGGATTTTAACCAACTTTTCGTTTTTGAGCTACATATGCTGTTCATATACACATACATACGGACGTTTTTTCTAAAACTGCTTTTTATGAAATCAGGGGACCTCACAACATATTTCCGGTGAGATATCGACATCGAAATTTTGAGTCCAATACAATACTTTTGTTAGTTACTATACGTAGAGAGTGCAAAAACAGATATTGGCGTGTATACAGTTGATAAACTCTAACAGCTATCTACCGATGGTTTTTATGCAATCCATTTTACTATACAACGTATTACATTCACATGGTTTTCTCCACTCGCTTTTCTTTTACGTAACACACACACTCCTCGACCTTCAACATACTCGTATAATTCACACAATTTTCTGTGACAAATAAATGCAACGTATTACATTCACACAGCTTTCTCTGCTTGTTTTTTCCTGCCGTTGTTGCAGTTAACAGCACTTTTGCATATTATTTTCCGGAGTTTTCATATTTTTTTTCTTCAGTTGTTGCTCTTTGCATTATCCTAAGAGTTCTAATTATCTCTTTGTTTAAACGTATTAAGAAATGTTATTTTAAGCATGTCCAAAGAAACACAAGGCTATTAGGCAAGAAGGGATAAATCGTCAAACCACGGACAACACCGGGTATTTGTTCACTTTTTATTAGATTGCTAAACAATTATTTTAAATTGTGGTTTAATGTTTAACCCTATTTTTCAAAATAAATTTACTTTTTTCAAATAGCCTATGTTTCTCTTTGTCTCTTTTAGTTAAGGCTCTAAAGTTTTTAAAATTATAAACGTTTTCTTTTTGCCAAAAAATTATACTTATGTGTTTGCAAATTTAAAATATATCCTTAGATACACCTGACAATAAAAACTAGCGAAAATGTTATTATATTACTATGAACACGTATAGCAAATTCAACTGGTGAAATACAAAATTGCCCCTCAAGGAACATTTTACAGGGAAAAATAGCGAGAAAACGGCATTAAAGAATTTGTAACTGTGTAAATCACATTAGGGTCCACGCGACATGCAGTAGAGCATTTAAAATGGCATCTGGAGCCAAAGTATGCATTCTTAGAATTAAGATATTTTTTTCCGATGTTCATATAATTTGAGTTACACATATCCTTTCTAGTGGGATTGAATTTTCAAACTCTTGTACTTTTGAAGATATTTACTACAAAATTGGCACACTTAGTAAAAAAGGAATGTCCTGAAGATGTCAGATTTTCCTTCCTTTTGTTTTTTGAAGTATTTAGTGTCCATTCTTAACTTATCACGGGCTGTTAAGAGTCCGTTTAATCAGCGTGCGTGCAATTTGGCCGCCTCCTTTGAGGAAGCCTTATATACAACAAAGACCCTTCCGCTTCAGTTCTTTCCGCAGAGTTGCATTAACTGTTACACCCAATTAAGCCGAAGGAACTGGAATTCAGAATTTTGGCAACTAAGACGTCACCTGAAGAAAACACGTGACTGTCACTTCCCTAAAAACAGGTTCGCTATTGGTCTTCAGGGACAGGGATGGACATTTCCCTTTTCTGAAGCGCTGGGATTGGTGTATGACAGTCATAGTTATGACCAGAGACCGGAACTTAGGCAGAATGCCTTTTTAAACATAAATGCCTATTTTACGAAAGAAATGCTTTTTGTTGACTTTAATTATTTATGACTATTTATCTGGATAAACTTAGAAACATTTAAAAAAATTCCACAAGATGACAATTCTGTTCCAGTTGAAATGGATCCTACAATGATTTTGCTCCAATAACCTCTGTCGATGTTGAGGTTATTTTGTCATATGAAAAATGTGTTCTGACAGGAGACTCAACATGACCCCAGAGAACTTAAGAAAAAGCATTTAGTTGTCATGTGCAACGAATAGGGCATTGCAATACACAGGTATTTTTAAAAAGTGTTTCATTTTTGTGTCAATTACAATACTAGCACTTCGTTTAAAACTTTGAAGTACTTTAAAATGACGATCGAATTATTGAATAGTGTAAGCTATTAAATAAATGCTTTTTCTAATTGCCTTTTATTGTCTGTTTTAGTATTTATAATGCATTTTGTCCTGCCTATTTTAGCTATTTATAATACCTTTTTGCATGCCTATTTTAATGATTTATAATGCCTAAACTTTCAGTCTCTGGTTATGATTATAATACATCTCATCTGTAAAGCAATGCTTAGACCAGAGCAAAATAGCTTCAAGCGCTGCGATTATTGGAACGAAGAGCTAGGCGATCAGTTCATGTGACGTCAGGCACCAGCCGTGTTGCCTAGATAAACGGCACTGAAGTATTGAGTCAAGCGAAGCACTCTTGATGACAATAACATGGCCAGTACAAGCCAGGGTTTCTGCCTGTTTCTGTTATGTAATTACTAAGTACAAATCTGGCCTTGTCAGATCACAACCTAACCTACAAACTTCGATTACAGATTGTCTCCAGACGTTAGCACCTTAAAAACCAAATAGGAGGTGTCGGAAAATGTTCACGTAAACTTTGTTCCCTATGGTTCTCGTTTAATTTGAGGACAAAATGAGCTCTTCTGTACGTTTTACTTTATAAAACGACTCTTGTTTACATAAACTAGAATTGTTACATATTTTCTCATGGTATAGTGTCGAAATGAAATGTTCTATAACTTGTCCTCTCAAAGCAGCTGCACAGTGGCATGTGTCTTCGAGCCCAGAATTGACTTCCTCAAGTCTGTAGTCTGCGAGTCTTTAGCTTCATCTCTTTGTCCTGCTAGTTAAACGTTTACCGTAACTTTGAGATTATGAACCATTTCCGTGGCATCGCAAGAAACAACTGAATAGTGACAGTATTTTTAAACACACTAAAACTCAAGAATATCACATCTACTATAAAATTACCAGCATAGGATCGTGTCTTCATCGGAGATTTTATTAAAGGAATACTGAACCTTTTAGGAAATGCATTGTATTTATTTGTGTATTTGAAACTGAATTTCTTCATCCCAGGTTGAAAGTAAGTTTCCCAATATACTTTGTAAGCTAGTGATATAAATATTGACGCACAATGTCCCAGGTATGCAACACGTGATCTAGTGACCTGGTACCACATGCAATCAACAACAAAATTGATTTCACGTCATCAGCTTCAAATCAATTATGCATTAAGGCTTTCTGTTGCATAAATATTTGCTAGTACAGACATGGTAGACATATTTTTCGGAAAATCTAAAAACATCTATAGGTGCGAAACCTGTAACCTAACATATTGGATTGTTGATAAAGAACGGGAAACACAGTAAAACAAGAGATAATGTGATTCTACTTATGGTTGGTGCGCTGCTTATTTTACTAACGTATATTTTAATAAAATACTGCTGATGTGTGGAGTATGTAGCATAATATTTCTGAAAAAAGACATTTATCCTGATTCCTCAGATTATTTAGTGAAGTTTCCGTATTCAAAGTTGGTGGTGGTGGTGGTGGTGGTGGTGGTGGTGGTGGTGGTGGTGGTGGTGGTGGTGGTGGTGGTGGTGGTGGTGGTGGTGAATAACAATGTGTATTGAAATTAGATAAACTTCACATTATATGGAAGTTTTAAAAATGTTTTCTTCCGAATATTTTGTTTAGATTTGCTGCAATTGTCCACTGATAGGAAACAATCCCTAAAGAGTATAAGGGATCCAAAGTTGGAGCAAATGCTCGATTACAATTAAAGTAACGGTACAGTAAGTAAGAGTGTTGAGGTCAACATGAAAAGTTTTTGCTCCATTTCTTGCTGCAGTCAGTTGGAAAAACAAGGTCCAACGGTGCGTGAAGAAGCTCCCATTGCTGGCGTCTCTTACGCTCCAACTCTCTAACCAGATTATCAGCAGCCTGCTGGCCAGCCCTCGGTCGGCGGGCCGGCCGTTTGATCATCACTACTGGAGTGCACCGTAAGAGTGCTTCTCATAAATCGTCAAACAGTTCCTTCCTTCCTTACCTTCTTCGTTTTTCCTTACGAGAAATGAGAGTTAACTTAGAGTTAACATGGACAAGAGCTCCACTTGATGCTGCAGAAAAGCTTTTTGAACTAATACCTCTCGAGGCACTCATTAGTCAATCTTAACCACAGCATTTCGAAACCTCTGAAGTATGAAAACCAGTAACCACTACTGTTCGAGATTATGCCTGCAAGTTATGTAAGCTTTCCTCTGCAAGTGCTCATAGAAACTTCCTCAATCAGAATCATATTACTGTGCAACTTTACAAGAAAATAAAAGTGGAATAAGTTAGAGAACAGAACAGTGCAATAAGAATGAAAAGGGATTAGTTTGGATAAGGGGAATGGATTTTCAGCGATCTAAGAGGTAATGACAAAGGCATCTGAATTGTATGCAAGCCTATCAGTTTATGTGACGTCAATGTGAGCTGTTGCCTGGATAAACAGCCATGTGGGTACGCAACTGGAGGGTTCAGTCAGGTATAGCACTCTCGAGGACATTGCTAGTACAAGAAAACGGAGCAGTCATTGTTTCTGTCTGCTTCCCTTAAGAAATTAGCTAAGTCCAAATCTCGAAGTACCTTGTCAGATCACAACCTAACATGCAGCCTTCGATTACTAATTTCCCAGAGATTGCATCCTAACATCGATAAATATCGATAAAAAGAATAACTATAAGTTATTTCGTGGCTGTTGTGCCATGGTCTGCTGGAGTTAGTTTCCAGACGTTTAGTCCACAACTGTGGCAGACATGTACAGTGGCACTGTCGTAGTTTGCGTAGCGTCTGAAGTTCGTTCGCTCTATTGACAGGCTGAAAGCAGCGCAAGGTGTATCATGCGTGTACCTGCCCTTTCAGGGCTTAACTACTTTCATGACAGGATGTGGGGTGGCGGCTGAAAATGAGTTTGAGGGTTGAAGGGAGG